>CM066321.1:209395943-210781777 GCA_033807775.1 Saussurea involucrata
AACAATTCGTGCATGAAAATGTTTTAGTTCCTTTTTGTCGAAATGAAAGACCATTTGATCCAATGAGTGTTTTAATGTTGTGAACATCATGCATACGATTACAATGTGTTATGTTTTGGAAATATAAATACGTAGATTTTTGACATTCGGTTAATTTAGAATTACCGATCATTTTTTTTGGGAAATTAAAAACTTTTGCATTGGAGGAAACGAGTATTTTGAGCATTTTCGATAAATACATTTTTAAACTATAATGTTTTGACGTTATATGCCCCAAGTACGAAACTTGAGGAAGTGTTACAAGCTTGCATGCCTGCCCCCAGTTTGAGATTTTATGAGGTTTTAGTCGATATTTCCAATTAATAGAAGCGGACTGGTTTCTGTCTTCAAGTTTGAAACTTACACGAGACAGTTGTGTTTTAACAAAAATATATTTGTAAACCGTGTCATCGTTTTGTGTGATTAGCTGACGCGCGAAAAATTTGTGGCGAACCCTGTACCACGTCACTTTATGATTAAAAAGAAGAATTTTTGAATCAAATGTCGTGAAACTTATTTTGAATTATGTGCACACCTTTGTCGCACCCTGTTTAAGGTCAAGCGGTTACTTTAAGTGCACGTCATGAGTCAATCCATACTGGAATCGAGGCGGTTCATTTTAAAGAAATTATTTATTACGCTTTGCTTTTGTGTGAGTAAACCGAACTGCAATGGAACGATTTTCAACATGATTTTCCTATGTGGGACGAGCGTGTCCAGTTTTGCGTAACTATCGATCTGGTAATAGTAGTTTTATTACATACGATCTTTTTGAAATGAAAATCCTGATGTTGAAAATATTTTGTAAATGATTTTGTAAACCATTTGGGGAAATGTGCTTTTAAGTGTCATGTGTCATTTCGAGAATTTTAAGGGTGTGAGTCCTTTTGGAAAACTCTTTTGTTTAACCCGTGTTGAGTCTGGGACTAAGGTTATTTTCAGAGTATTGCTTGCTTAGACTTTATTTAAACGCGTTTTTGACCGACTTATGGGTCTAGCAAGCGTGGAGCATTTTGCTCGGTTTTGACTTGGAATTAGTCATGGGCTAATTGCCCGGTTTTAATGACTCAAGGTGGAGTCTTGTTGATGAATTGTTTTGTCGCACTGTTTGGCATTCATTGCACGTCGAGTATTTACACATTTGGGTGAAGGAGACAATCCGGGATAGGCACTTGTGGGAAGGCTGTTTTGCTTTGGATCCTTAGGCACGTTAGTCAGTCGCTGGTAGTGGTCGGTTGGTTATCTCGGGGTGAGACCCCGGTGTACAGGTGTTATAACCTAGGCTTTCTAGTAGGTGTTAGGAGGATATAGTTGTGGGCACTTACCTGAGAGATAGGCGTCGAGGTGTATCCTCGGTTCAGATAAATTAGCTTTGTAGAAGCGAGTGTGGGGGATACGTCGACGGTGGGAGGTTGGGTATTCCACGCGTGTTGGTAATGTAGGCCGGGTAGTATCGGTTAAGGGAATGACCTGCGTGTGTATTAGTGGACTTGATTGTAGGGGATATCTATTTGTGTTGGTGTCTAGGATAATACCACGCTTATGGGATTCACTGTAATCGGTTGGACCGATGTTCGGCGGGTGGCCGATGTTTGTTATTGTAATCGGTTGGACCGATGTTCGGCTGGGCCGATGGTTGTATTTATTCGGTTGGACCGATATTCGGCTGGGCCGATGGTTGTATTTATTCGGTTGGACCGATATTCGGCGGGGGGGCGATGTTTGTTAATGTGATTCATTGTGAATTTTGGGAGTCTAGTAGAACTCGTAGAAGTTAATCGGCAGTTAATGGTAGGAATGATCAGATTCGAGTATCCTGTAGGGTATATTGGTGAGCATCTTTAGAATGGTTAGAGCTGGAGATTTGACTCGGGATGTTTGGAATATCTAAGGTTGGGGGACAACCGAAGTCGCTTGGCTGAGGATGATTCCAATTTTTGGGGTGTTCTGTCGATCATAATTCCAGTGTCTTAGAAAGAGTACGTTAGTAAGAATAGTATTCGAAAAGTTTTAGAAGGGATTTCAAGTGGACTTAGGAACCTGAGGTTGGGATGAGGGAGAACTATCCGGAGCTATTCGTAAGCAGAGACTTCGAGGGCGAAGTCTAATTCAAGTGGGGGAGAGTTGTAAAGCCCGTACCCCGGTATGTAATTTCTTGCATTAATTATATTTTTTTTTCTTTCAAGCGTGATTTATCGTGGTTCCGTTAACGGGGTTAGTCGAGTTGGGTCTAACCGTTAAAGTATCGGAATTTTTTGGTTAGTTGCGAGAGGGTTGTAAGTTGAGGGGCCAAATGTGTCAAAGGCCAAAAACCCTTATGGGTTTCGGCCCATGCAGCTAGTTGTCAAGATCCAAATTGTTCTTAGATGGTAGTTGTTGCCGTGAGGTGAAAGAAAAAGAAAACATTAACCCTAAACACTTTCCTTCTATCTCTCTCGTTTTCTCTCACGCAAACTGCAACCCAAGGATCCCCTTCCCTGCTGCCGTGAACCACCTGCAACCACCGTCATCAACCACTTGCCGCCGGCGAGAGCGAGAGAGAGGAGAAGAGTCGGTCGGGAAGAGCGTGGCCGTCGAGGCGGAGGCTGCTGCTGCTGCGTTCTTGCGAGAAAGGTAACGTCTCTTCTCGTTTCTGTTTCGTCGACACCATCAGCCGCAAACCACCACCACCGCCGCCGCTGCAGCCTTGGCTGCCGGCGGCGTGGCCACCAGCGTGCACCGCCAGCGCAGGGCGGCGTGGTGCGTGGTCGAGAGTAGTGAGCCGGGTGGGTGTGCGGGTTTAGGGAAGTCGGGGTAGTCTAAGGGTCCGTCTTAATCTTGTCTCGTTGGGTTTTCGTAACCGCCGCCGTCGCCGCCGGCGACCACCACTGCCGGAGGTGGCAGTGGGTGGTGCACGGTCGAGTCAGCCCTTATGACCTAAAACCCTGTTAGAGTGAACCCCCGTTGCAAACCCGAATCGTATAAGCCAATCTCGTAACCGTTTTTATAAATCGTGATTTTATGTAAATTCTAAGTGTGCTGTCCAGTTTTCGTTTGATCATAACTTTTCTGTAGTAACTCCGTTTGAGCCGAAACTGGCGCCCACGGTTCAAGTTCGGGATCGGGCACGTTTTCCGTGTTTTATCGGAAAACTGGTTCGGTCTCTAGCTGGGCGAAAAAGTGGTCGCAAGTTCGGTGTTTCGTCATTTCATGTGAAAATTTCTGGAATCTGCCTTGATCTTGCGAAAACCATAACTTTCTGCTCGTAACTCGGTTTGGGGTGAAACCGGTGTCAAAAGTTCCCTTTTTGAGTCTATAAACTTTTCTGTGTTTTGTGCAAAATCCAGTTCGGAGCGTAGCTTAGGCCAAATCGTCGTTTTATACTGATAAGTGCTGTTTTTCGCTGTTCTGCGGGCTGATCTTATAAAATCCGTAATTAAATGTAGAAAAATCGTTAGTAGGTGTATAATATGTCCTTGGAACCCTAACTCAGAGTACTTTCTGGTAATGTAATTTAATTAAGGTTTTTCTGGGTTTAAAGAGGTCGAAACAGGTCCCGAACAGACCTGTTTGGCGAGAGCAGAAAATAGTTTTAGTGACGGTTTAAGCGTGTGTCGTGTCATAGGGTCCGGGTCTCGTATTGACACGTTTTAACATGCGTTTAGGTGCTGGGAAGTGACCGCATTTGTGAAGCTTGAATTGTGTTGTTAAGCTAGGCGCGCATTCGAGGTGAGTTCTCTCACTATATCTAATAACGGTTGTTTTATCATTGCTGTAGTACGTGCGTGGTAGCTTTATGTGATTGTGTTGTGGAACTAGATAGTGGGGTGTCTAGTTGATACTTTGTCGTCATGTTAACTCGGTGGGACCGAGGATCCGGCGGGGCCGGAGATTTTATACGCGGGTGGCGTAGAGACTCGGTGGGACCGAGGATCCGGCGGGGCCGGAGATTTTATACGCGGGTGGCGTAGAGACTCGGTGGGACCGGGGATTCGGCGGGGCCGAAGATGTTATCATGTGGTCGGTGGGACCGACTTGTGCCTTTTAGGTGGGTGGTTGTGGATGTACATGTTTATGATTTGTTCGTAGACCTGTATGATCGTTTATGTGTCACTATCTGTTGTAGGGGTAGTGTGGAATAACTGTATTATTTATGGTGTTTGAATTCACTAAGCTCCGTGCTTACCCTTTCCCAATAAACTGTGGTTTCAGGTCCGAGCGGCTCCAAGGCGTGACGAGTACACACTGGCGCGCGAGAAGAGCTGGTTGTTTTTATGATTTTAATAATTAAACGTTTATTCCGCTGGTTTTTTTTATTATAAAGATTTTAATTATGAGTTTGCAACGAATCGTTGGGATCATTTAATGGTTTGTTATGAATGAAATGTCTATCTTAAAAATTTAAATTTGCTTGAAATTTTGGGACGTTACATTTAGGTGCTGGGAAGTGACCGTAATTGTGAAGCTTGAATTGTATTGTTAAGCTAGGCGCGCATTCGAGGTGAGTTCTCTCACTATAACTAATGTCGGTTATTTTTACATTACGTTGTGTATGTATGTGGTAGTTCTATTTGCTTTTGATGCGGGGTTAAATAGTGGGGTGTCTAGTCGGACCTTTATTGTTGTGACTACGCGGGTGGCGTAGGAGTTCGGCGGGGCCGAGGGTCACATACGCGGGTGGCGTAGTAATTCGGTGGGACCGAAGGTTGTATACGCGGGTGGCGTATGAACCCGGGGGTGCCGGGTTGCGTTTGCACGATGGTCGTGTGGTCGGTGGGACCGACGTATGCCTATTAGGTGGGTGGGTGTGGATATACATGTTTATGATTTGTTCGTAGACTTGTATGCTGTTTATGTGCAATTATCTGTTTATGGTGGTGTGGAAATAACTGTGTTACTTATGGTGTTGAATTCACTAAGCTTCGTGCTTACCCTTTCCCAATAGATTGTGGTTTCAGGTACGGGCGGCTCCAAGGCGTGACGAGTACACACTGGCGCGCGAGGAGAGCTGGTTGCTTTATGGTTTTTAATAATTAAACGTTTAATTCCGCTGGTCTTTGTTATGAAGATATTAATTATGAGTTTGCAAACGAAACGTTGGGATCATTTAATGAGTTGTTATAAATGAAATGTTTATTTAAAAATTTAAATTTGCTTGTAATTTTTGGGACATTACAACTTGGTATCAGAGCACGGCTTGAGTGAATCAAACGCATTTCGGTGTGTTTGATCTCAAGTTTGCGGCTATAAAATTTTCTTTAAAATTTTTGGGAAATAAAAAGAAGGAAAAATCCGTTTGAGGAACGGTGATCGAGGGCCCAGTGTGTACAGTCAGCCGGAGCCAAGGGGGAAAGGTACAATGCTTAGTGTTGTATTGCTTTCTAGAACATAGGAGTATGTGTGCTGGATTGTTTGGTGCTTTTTACACTGTATTGTATGATTGTTACTTGCTATTAGGAACTTATGCTAACTTTGATAGGTTGTTAAGCGAATGCACTATAGGTTGTATGCGGTAGGAACCGAATAGCCTTAGAATGTTGGATTTAGTTCTATTGCGCAGCTCTTGTTTGAGTCCAACCGTTGTAGGATAGAATCTTATATTCGAATGTCTATCTGGTTTCCACTGTATACGACTGTGCGTTTACGAGGCGACTCGTCAGGGTTAGTGGGGGTTCCGCCCTAGCAAGGGTAGTGGGGTATTATGCTTATTCCTAGGGAGCTAGGAAGAGCGTGTACATATGCCGGTGCGGGCAT
Organism: Saussurea involucrata; assembly: GCA_033807775.1. Lineage (NCBI taxonomy): Eukaryota > Viridiplantae > Streptophyta > Magnoliopsida > Asterales > Asteraceae > Saussurea > Saussurea involucrata. The sequence continues at coordinate 209,401,716 of CM066321.1, forward strand.
ATGTGTGTAGTTACCGGCGAGAAACTACTTGGACCCATCGGATAGAACTCGGAACGAGTGATGATAGGTGTGGAAGGTAGTAGTAGAGCTCCTACTATCGGAAACACAGGATCAATGCTCGAGTCGGGGAAAGTCATGAGGAATCCAAGGAGTGAGCGTGAGCGTTGTTAGTGTGAGTTATTATGTGCTAATAACTCGTTGTAATATCTATCCTGAATAGCCATCACAAGGAGGAACAACTATAGTAAACCTACTAGTACAGGTGTGTACTTGTTTTGCTTTGATGGGATGATCGTTGGGGTAGTGTCGAAGGTTATAAATTAGTAGTCGTTGGAATAAAAGGACGATTCTAGTATTAGTCACTTGGAGTGACGATAAGGATGATGTTTGTTTCGGGCCAAGATGGACGATTGTGCTAGAATTATAGGCTTATGGAGCCGACTTTGATTTGAGGAAAAATGGTAGGGATTATTTGGCGTAATTTCCCAACTTGCCTAAGAGGTTTAAATGTCCGGATGACGTTAGTGGACCGGAGAGATTTGGAGGAGTAGGAGTCGAGACGTAGAATGCCGACTAAGTCATGCACAAAGTTTGATTTTGAAATAGATTGCATTAACAAATTCTTGTGTTTCAAATCATTTTATGGATGGTGTTTTGGAATTTTGGGAAATGTTCAGCACACACACAAGATTTTGAAATATGGTTTTGAAAGTGTATGAAATCGTTTTATCACGGGAGTGCAAACTTTGTTAGAATTTGTCTCATTTCGTTATTTTTTTTCCAACGGTTCTTCCGGGTAAGATGATATCCGTGTTTTGTGGTGTTTAAAATGTCGGGCAAGTGGCTACGGCTTGTGACTTTAACATTGGAACTCCTCCACATATGTTAGAGTTGAGGCGGAAAGTTACATTCCACGATGTCTGTATAAAGCTTTTCGAATGATTTCGTTAAAATAAGTTTTGTTTTACGGCGTGTTGAGTCGTGTGAGTTTAATTTCACGAGGTGCATATCTTATTTGTTTATGTGACCTTTTGGGGAAATCTTGGAAATCAATTTAAAGAACCCCACCTTTTGAGATTTTATGAGGTTTTAGTCGATATTTTCAAATGATGGAAACGGATTGGTTTTTATCCTTAAGTTTGAAACTTACACGAGACGGTTGTGTTTTGACAAAATATATTTGTAAGTCGTTTCATCGTTCTGTATGACTAGCCGACGCGCGAAAAATTTGTCGGTAAACCCTGTGCCACGACATTTTATGTTTAAAAAGAGAAATTTTGGGACGTTACATTTAGGTGCTGGGAAGTGACCGTAATTGTGAAGCTTGAATTGTATTGTTAAGCTAGGCGCGCATTCGAGGTGAGTTCTCTCACTATAACTAATGTCGGTTATTTTTACATTACGTTGTGTATGTATGTGGTAGTTCTATTTGCTTTTGATGCGGGGTTAAATAGTGGGGTGTCTAGTCGGACCTTTATTGTTGTGACTACGCGGGTGGCGTAGGAGTTCGGCGGGGCCGAGGGTCACATACGCGGGTGGCGTAGTAATTCGGTGGGACCGAAGGTTGTATACGCGGGTGGCGTATGAACCCGGGGGTGCCGGGTTGCGTTTGCACGATGGTCGTGTGGTCGGTGGGACCGACGTATGCCTATTAGGTGGGTGGGTGTGGATATACATGTTTATGATTTGTTCGTAGACTTGTATGCTGTTTATGTGCAATTATCTGTTTATGGTGGTGTGGAAATAACTGTGTTACTTATGGTGTTGAATTCACTAAGCTTCGTGCTTACCCTTTCCCAATAGATTGTGGTTTCAGGTACGGGCGGCTCCAAGGCGTGACGAGTACACACTGGCGCGCGAGGAGAGCTGGTTGCTTTATGGTTTTTAATAATTAAACGTTTAATTCCGCTGGTCTTTGTTATGAAGATATTAATTATGAGTTTGCAAACGAAACGTTGGGATCATTTAATGAGTTGTTATAAATGAAATGTTTATTTAAAAATTTAAATTTGCTTGTAATTTTTGGGACATTACAACTTGGTATCAGAGCACGGCTTGAGTGAATCAAACGCATTTCGGTGTGTTTGATCTCAAGTTTGCGGCTATAAAATTTTCTTTAAAATTTTTGGGAAATAAAAAGAAGGAAAAATCCGTTTGAGGAACGGTGATCGAGGGCCCAGTGTGTACAGTCAGCCGGAGCCAAGGGGGAAAGGTACAATGCTTAGTGTTGTATTGCTTTCTAGAACATAGGAGTATGTGTGCTGGATTGTTTGGTGCTTTTTACACTGTATTGTATGATTGTTACTTGCTATTAGGAACTTATGCTAACTTTGATAGGTTGTTAAGCGAATGCACTATAGGTTGTATGCGGTAGGAACCGAATAGCCTTAGAATGTTGGATTTAGTTCTATTGCGCAGCTCTTGTTTGAGTCCAACCGTTGTAGGATAGAATCTTATATTCGAATGTCTATCTGGTTTCCACTGTATACGACTGTGCGTTTACGAGGCGACTCGTCAGGGTTAGTGGGGGTTCCGCCCTAGCAAGGGTAGTGGGGTATTATGCTTATTCCTAGGGAGCTAGGAAGAGCGTGTACATATGCCGGTGCGGGCATATGTGTGTAGTTACCGGCGAGAAACTACTTGGACCCATCGGATAGAACTCGGAACGAGTGATGATAGGTGTGGAAGGTAGTAGTAGAGCTCCTACTATCGGAAACACAGGATCAATGCTCGAGTCGGGGAAAGTCATGAGGAATCCAAGGAGTGAGCGTGAGCGTTGTTAGTGTGAGTTATTATGTGCTAATAACTCGTTGTAATATCTATCCTGAATAGCCATCACAAGGAGGAACAACTATAGTAAACCTACTAGTACAGGTGTGTACTTGTTTTGCTTTGATGGGATGATCGTTGGGGTAGTGTCGAAGGTTATAAATTAGTAGTCGTTGGAATAAAAGGACGATTCTAGTATTAGTCACTTGGAGTGACGATAAGGATGATGTTTGTTTCGGGCCAAGATGGACGATTGTGCTAGAATTATAGGCTTATGGAGCCGACTTTGATTTGAGGAAAAATGGTAGGGATTATTTGGCGTAATTTCCCAACTTGCCTAAGAGGTTTAAATGTCCGGATGACGTTAGTGGACCGGAGAGATTTGGAGGAGTAGGAGTCGAGACGTAGAATGCCGACTAAGTCATGCACAAAGTTTGATTTTGAAATAGATTGCATTAACAAATTCTTGTGTTTCAAATCATTTTATGGATGGTGTTTTGGAATTTTGGGAAATGTTCAGCACACACACAAGATTTTGAAATATGGTTTTGAAAGTGTATGAAATCGTTTTATCACGGGAGTGCAAACTTTGTTAGAATTTGTCTCATTTCGTTATTTTTTTTCCAACGGTTCTTCCGGGTAAGATGATATCCGTGTTTTGTGGTGTTTAAAATGTCGGGCAAGTGGCTACGGCTTGTGACTTTAACATTGGAACTCCTCCACATATGTTAGAGTTGAGGCGGAAAGTTACATTCCACGATGTCTGTATAAAGCTTTTCGAATGATTTCGTTAAAATAAGTTTTGTTTTACGGCGTGTTGAGTCGTGTGAGTTTAATTTCACGAGGTGCATATCTTATTTGTTTATGTGACCTTTTGGGGAAATCTTGGAAATCAATTTAAAGAACCCCACCTTTTGAGATTTTATGAGGTTTTAGTCGATATTTTCAAATGATGGAAACGGATTGGTTTTTATCCTTAAGTTTGAAACTTACACGAGACGGTTGTGTTTTGACAAAATATATTTGTAAGTCGTTTCATCGTTCTGTATGACTAGCCGACGCGCGAAAAATTTGTCGGTAAACCCTGTGCCACGACATTTTATGTTTAAAAAGAGAAATTTTGGGGTCAAACGTCGTGGAACTGACTTTGAAATTATGTGCACACTTTTGTCGCACCCGGTGTAAGGTCGAGCGGTTACTTTAAATACATGTCATGGGTCAATTCATACTAGAACCGTGACGGTTCATTTTCAAAGAAATTATTTATTTCGCTTTACGTTTGTGAGTAAACTAAGCCGCAATGAAATGATTTTCAACATGATTTTCATATGTGGGACGAGCGTGTCCATTTTTGCGTAACTACCGACCTGGTAATAGTGGTTTTATTTCTTACGGTCTTTTTGAAATGAAAAAAATCTTGACGTTGAAAACATTTTGTAAATGATTTTGTAAACCATTTAGGAAATGCGCTTTTTTTAAGTGTTATGTGTCATTTTGAGAATTTTTAAGGGTGTGAGTCCTTTTGGAAAACTCTTTTGTTTAACCCGTGTTGAGTTTGGGACTAATGTTGATTTTAAAGTATTGCTTGCTTAGACTTTATTTAAACGCGTTTTTGACCGACTTATGGGTCTAGCAAGCGTGGAGCATTTTGCTCGGTTTTGACTTGGAGTTAGTCATGGGCTAATTGCCCGGTTTTAATGACTCGAGGTGGAGTCTTGTTGATGAATTGTTTTGTCGCACCGTTTGGCATTCATTGCACGTCGAGTATTTACACGTTTGGGTGAGGGAGACAACCCGAGATAGGCACTTGTGGGTAGGATGTTTTGCTTTGGATCCTTAGGCACGTTAGTCAGTCGCTGGTAGTGGTCGGTTGGGTATCTAGGGGTGAGGCCCCGGTGTTCAGGTGTTATAGCCTAGGCTTTCTAGTAGGTGCTAGAAGGATATAGTTGTGGGCACTTACCTGGGAGGTAATTCCGATGTGAGGGGCCCTGAGGCGTTACCTGAGAGGTAGGCGTCAGGGTGTATCCTCGGTTCAGATAAATTAGCTTTGTAGAGCGAGTGTGGGGGATACGTCGACGGTGGGAGGTTGGGTATTCCACGCGTGTTGGTAATGTAGGCCGGGTAGTATCGGTTAAGGGAATGACCTACGTGTGTGTTAGTTGACTTGATTGTGGGGGATATCTATTTGTGTTAGTGTCTAGGATAATACCACGCTTATGTGATTTATTGTAATCGGTTGGACCGATGTTCGGCGGGTGGCCGATGTTTGTTATTGTAATCGGTTGGACCGATGTTCGGCGGGTGGCCGGTGTTTGTTATTGTAATCGGTTGGACCGATGTTCGGCGGGTGGCCGGTGTTTGTTATTGTAATCGGTTGGACCGATGTTCGGCGGGTGGCCGGTGTTTGTTATTGTAATCGGTTGGACCGATGTTCGGCGGGTGGCCGGTGTTTGTTATTGTAATCGGTTGGACCGATGTTCGGCAGGTGGCCGGTGTTTGTTATTGTAATCGGTTGGACCGATGTTCGGCGGGTGGCCGATGTTTGTTATTGTAATCGGTTGGACAGATGTTCGGCAGGGGGTCGATGTTTTGTTAATATAAGTTATTGAAAATCTTTGGAGTCTATTAGAATTCGTGGAAGTTAATCGACAGTTAAGGGTAGGAATGATCGTAGTCGAGTATCCTGTAGGGTATACTGTGAGCAGCTTTAGAATGGTTAGAGCTTGAAATTTGACTCGGGATACATGGAATGTCTAAGGTTGGGGAACAACCGAAGTCGCTTGGCTAGGAATGATTCCAGTTGTTGGGGTGTTCTTCTGATTATAATTTCAGTATCCCTGAAAGAGTTTTGTTAGTAAGAAAAGTATTCGAGAAATTCTAGACGGGGTGAGAAATTTAGATTCTAGTTGAGGAAAGTCAAGTGGCAGCACCGAAGGGGTTCGAGTGGACGTGGGAACCCGAAGCGGAGATGCGCGAGAACTATTCCGAGTTATTCGCCGGGCATAGACTTCGAGGACGAAGCCTAATTCAAGTGGGGGAGAGTTGTAAAGCCCGTGTCCCGATATACATTTTTTTTATATTTAGTTATAATGTTTTTTTTAGCGAATCTTTTAACGGGGTTAGGTGACAAAGACCTAAAACGTTTATGTGTGGGGATATATGGTCATTTGCTAAATCCTAAGATAGGAGGGAAAGTTTGGATAAATCTCATAAATCCAGGGACCAATTGTGACAACAAGTGAAAGTCTTAAGCATGGGGGGGGTCGGCCCATGCACAACCGAGCCCATCTTTCCTTGTGTTTTGTTGATGTCGTGGATGAAGAAAGAAAAGAGAAACAAAAAAAACAATCTACACTCTCTCCCTCTCGTTTCCTTTTCACGCAAGCAACACAACAAAAACCCTACACCCCCTTGCTGGCGCCGTACCAGCCGTCGCCGCCACTGTTTCAGCCGGCGAGAGAGAGAGCAACGGCGAGGGAAAGGGAGAGAAGCGAGAGAGACGACCGGGAGAGAGAGAGGAAGCCGGAGTGTGTTTGCCGTTGGATTGTCGGCGCAAGGTAAGTTCTTCTCCCTTTCGTTATGTTTCGTCGTCGCCGGACCGCCGGGAACCCACCACTGCCGCAGCTATGGCTGCCGGCGGTGTGCGCCACCAGTTCCGTGGCTGTGGAGGGCGGGGTTGTTCGGGTTGAGCGTGTGCGTGTGTGCGGCAAGGTTAGATGGTCGGGTTTTTCGTTTGGTCTCGCCGGAATGCCGTAAACCACCATCGCCACCGCCGCCGGCCGCTGCCGCCGCCGGCGACCACCACTGCCGGAGGGCAGAGGGTGGTGCGTGGCCATGTCTTATTAATAATCACCGTAGAATCCGTTAAGCCTTGACTTAATCGTTTAAGCCGTTTTGTTAAAACCGTCGTTTTTATAATCATCAATTCATGTGGAAAATGGTGCAGCCACTGTTTTTACGACGGCTATAACTTTTCCGCCGTAACTCCGTTTGAGCCGAAGTTGGCGCCCACGGTTCAATTTCGGGGTCGGGCACGTTTTCCGTGTTTTAGCGGAAAACTGGTTCGGTCTCTAGCTGGGCGAAAAAGTGGTCGCAAGTTCGGTGATTCGTCATTTCATGTGAAAATTTCTGGAATCTGCCTTGATCTTGCGAAAGCCTTAACTTTTCACTCGTAACTCGTTTTGACGTGAATTTGGTGCCCAAAGTTCCCAATTTGAGTTGGGGGGGTTTTTCGTGTTTTTCCGAAAGTCTGATTAAGCCCGTAGCTAGGCTGTTTTGGGCTGTTTGCGCAGCTGGTCCGAAAACGGACAGTTTTTGTGGTAGTTCGTAATTAATTCATAATAAAATGTAGAAAAATCGTTAGGAGGTGTATAATACGTCCTTGGAACCCTATCTCATAGTACTTTCTGGCCATGTAATAATATTGAGGATTTACTGGGTTTAAGGAGGTCGAAACAGGTCCCGAACAGACCTGTTTGGCGAGACCGGGAAGTAGTTTTAGTGACGGTTTAAGCGTGTGTCGTGTCGTAGGGTCCGGGTCTCGTATTGACACGTTTTAACATGCGTTTAGGTGCTGGGAAGTGACCGTAATTGTGAAGCTTGAATTGTATTGTTAAGCTAGGCGCGCATTCGAGGTGAGTTCTCTCACTATAACTAATGTCGGTTATTTTTACATTACGTTGTGTATGTATGTGGTAGTTCTATTTGCTTTTGATGCGGGGTTAAATAGTGGGGTGTCTAGTCGGACCTTTATTGTTGTGACTACGCGGGTGGCGTAGGAGTTCGGCGGGGCCGAGGGTCACATACGCGGGTGGCGTAGTAATTCGGTGGGACCGAAGGTTGTATACGCGGGTGGCGTATGAACCCGGGGGTGCCGGGTTGCGTTTGCACGATGGTCGTGTGGTCGGTGGGACCGACGTATGCCTATTAGGTGGGTGGGTGTGGATATACATGTTTATGATTTGTTCGTAGACTTGTATGCTGTTTATGTGCAATTATCTGTTTATGGTGGTGTGGAAATAACTGTGTTACTTATGGTGTTGAATTCACTAAGCTTCGTGCTTACCCTTTCCCAATAGATTGTGGTTTCAGGTACGGGCGGCTCCAAGGCGTGACGAGTACACACTGGCGCGCGAGGAGAGCTGTTTGTTTTATGGTTTTTAATAATTAAACGTTTAATTCCGCTGGTCTTTGTTATGAAGATATTAATTATGAGTTTGCAAACGAAACGTTGGGATCATTTAATGAGTTGTTATAAATGAAATGTTTATTTAAAATTTTAAATTTGCTTGTAATTTTTGGGACGTTACAAAAGAGTAATGGAAAATGGTCTTTTTAGGTATGGTTAAGCTTCTTATAGTCCATACATATCCTCCAACCTGACACTACTCTAGTAGGTATAAGCTCATTTTTCTCATTAGTTACCACAATAACTCCACCCTTTTTGGGTACACATTGCACTGGACTGACACATGTGCTACTGGCAATAGAATAAATTATGCCAACATCAAGCCATTTCAAAATTTCTTTTTTCACAACCTCTTTCATCATTGGATTGAGTCTTCTTTGAGGCTCAACTGAGGTGAAATCTTTGTTTTAGGGCTTATGCCCTTCAAATCAGCAATGGTCCATCCTATGGCTTTGGTGTGTTGCTTTAACATACTAACCAACTTTTCCTCTTGATCAAATTCTAAGGATGATGAAATAATGACTGGCAACTTCCCTGGTTCTCCTAAAAAGACATATTTCAAATGTGAGGGAAGTTGTTTTAACTCTAAGTCTGGAGCACATTCTAAGGAAGGAACAAGAGTTTTCCTATCCTTGTTTTCTAAAACTTCAACAACAGAGGTGACCTGCATGTCTTTTAAGTCATCAAACTCTGCTATATCTTCTTCACTATCAGATTCTCCAATTCCCATGAATTCCCCAAAACTTTTGTCTTTACACCAAGATTCAATCAAACCTAAGGTAGAACATTCATCTCTCTCTCTCTCTTTCTTCAGGATATTTAAGGGAGTCCAACACATTAAAAGTCACATGTTGGTCTTGAACTCTCATGGTGAGTTCACCCTTCTAGACATCTATCAGAATTCTTCCTGTATCTAGGAAAGGTCTTCCTAAAATGATGGGAATGTCTTTGTCAGCTTCAAAGTCTAAGATGATGAAATCTGCAGGGAAAATAAACTTATCAACTTGGACTAGGACATCCTCAATCTTTCCTTTAGGCCAAGTTATGGACTTGTCAGCTAATAAGAGTGAAACAGTTGTGGGTCTAGCTTCACCTATGCCTAAGGTGTTAAAAACAGATAAAGGCATGAGGTTTACACTGGTACCTAAGTCACATAAGGCTTGTCTTACTTCTTTTCCTCCTATGGAACATGAGATTGTAAAGCTTCTAGAATCTTTCATCTTTGGAGGGATTTTGTTAGATAACATAACACTACAACCTTCAGTCAGAGCTACAGTCTCATACTCATTCAACTTTTTCTTTTTGCTCAAAATCTCTTTCAAAAACTTTGCATAAATTGGCATTTGTTCAATGGCTTCCACCAAAGGTATGTTGATATGCAACTGTTTAAAAACATCTAAAAACATTTTGAATTGCAGTTCATCTCTCTCATTCCTCAATCTCTGGGGATAAGGAATATAGAGAGGAACTGTAGTAGGAGATGTAGTCTTTTGAAGAGTAGGTGTTGGTGTTGTTGGTGAGGCTTTGCCTGTCTTATTATCACCAGGAACTTTGGGACTGTCACCAGCTTGTGACACATCCACAACAGGCTTGTCTTTGGTATGTAAATCAGGGATTAACAATGGGATGGTTGGGATGGCAGTAGTATTATTGGGCCCAACAGGGTTTCCTGGTCCAATAATTCCACTGGATTGAGCAAAGTCTGAAACTGTGCTTTTCTTTTATGGCTCTGCTTTGGTTGGCTTTATTAAATCTTTTTGTATGTTAACTGGTAGATCCTTACCACTCCTCAAAGTTACAACTTTTACATGCTCTTTTCCGATTCTTGGGGGTATTTCTGTATCACTAGGCAGAGAACCGAAAGGACGTTTTCTCATCTCTAAAGCCATTTGACCTACTTGGGTCTTCAGATTTTTGATTGATGCCTGAGTTTGGGATATGAATCCCTTCATCATTGCTTCCAAAGAAGTAGATGACTCGGCATGATGGTTTGACTTTTGAAAAGCATGTTGATTATGTTGAGAATTTGTGTGCTGGTTGTTTTGAGGTCTGTGATGAAATTGTTGGTTTTGACCTTGCAATTTAGGTGGTGGTAGATTTAAAGCGGGACTGTGCCAAGAAAAATTGGGATGGTTCCTCCACTCAGGGTTGTAAGTCTGAGAAAAGGGTCCTCCCTTGTTATTGTTATTCTTATTACCGACATAGTTGATACGCTCAGGATTCCCTGGACAATGTTCAAAATTATGACCATCACCACAATATGTGCACTGTATAGATTGGACAGTTGGAGGTGGTGCAACAGGGTTGACCGACACAACATTAAGGTTTCTAATCAAAGATGCCATGTCATTCAGCTGTGTAGATATTAATGCATAAGCATCAGGATCTTGCACTCTTCTGTCTTTCTAGGTGGCAGTGCACGTGGATGAGCCCACTGACCATTGTTGTTAGAAATCCTCTCAAGGATATCATATCCTTTTGCAGTAGCGTCGAGCATTTGTTTTGCAGTAATGTTTAAACCACTGTAAAACGTCTCTAGCTGAATGCAATACGGAATTCCATGATGAGGGCATTTTCTCAAAAGCTCCTTGTACCTATCCCATGCATCAGGAACTGCTTCATCATCCATTTGTTTTAAAAGTACAAATTGCGTTTCTGGAGTTAGCATTCCTCGTGGGTGGAAAATATTTTTTAAAAAACTTTTCCGCCATTTGGGCCCATGTAACTATAGAATCTAGTTTCATCGAGCTGTACCAAGACCTTGCACTGTCTCTTAATGAGTATGGAAATTTTTTTAATTTCAGTGCATCGTCTTCTACACCAGGAAGTTTAAAAGAATCTGTAATTTCCATGAAAGACCGTAAATGAGAATGAGGATCTTCAGATGCCAAACCAGCGTATTGACCGTTAGTTTGTAACATATGAAACATTATCGGTTTTAATTCAAAGTGGCGGGTTTGCAGTGTTGGTTTAAGAATCCTTGAATGTAACTGAGTTAAAACAGGAACATCGTAAGACATAATACCACCATCCTTGGAATTAGCCAACCAAAAAATGTTTTGTTCCTCATCATCAAGATTATTTATTGGCGGGTTTTCTGGATTTTCTCCATTATTAGGCTGCCCATTTGGATTGATCGGGGGAACGTCATCCTCATTATCCGTCATGTACTCGTGTTCAGACATCTCGGGAGAATTTAAGAGTAAATTAGCTCTTTGGATTCTTCTTCGTTGTCTAAACGTTCTTTCAATGTCGGGATCAAATTGGAAAAATTCACCGTGAGGCAATCTTGGCATGCACTATTTTTTTGGTTTTTCGAAAAGGTGGTAGAAAAACTTGCTTTTAAAAACTTTACTCAAATAAAGAAAAACTTCTAGCGTGCTTCCCCGGCAACGGCGCCAAAAACTTGTTGACTGTTTGACTACACCCTATAAAAAGTGTTTATAAATAAATCTTGACGCAAGTATACATCTTGGCCTATTATCGTCTCAAAACAAGTAATAATGGTACAAAGTACCGAATATCGATCCCACTGGGAAGCGTGGAAAACTTCTTCTTTAAAAGTCGAGTTTGTAAAAGCGAGTTTCAGATGGTGAATTCGAAGGCAATCTTTTGTTGGAGGTTTGGTTAACAACTAACGACAAAATCGATTATAAAAAGAAACACAGGGTATAAAGATCCGTTGAGATGAAACAAATAATTAGATAAAAAGATGAGACAGTATTCCTTTGTTATCTCAAGAATCCGATATTTTATGATACAACGAACCAGTTGTCAATTGTTCAATTGTGATTCACCACAAAATATAACTTTGATTTAAATAACATTGGACAATCATACCATACGATACACTTCTTTATTTTATTATCGGTCTCGGTCCCAACTTTACTTTATACCCCGAACTAGGACGCTTAGCCCATCATTGTTCGGTTTCTAATTATAAAGGATGTACGAACTTGAAAAGCAAATAATGGAGATGGACAATGCATAAAATAAATCACAATAATTCTAGAGGAGAAAACGTAACTTATTATGCAAGTAACCAATCGTCAGAAAATAAAGCGAATAATAAAGTGCGGGTAATAAACGACCGTAAATAAATTGCGTAAATTAAAGAGCGATAAAATTAAATTGCATAAAGTAAATTGCAGAAAATGTAAATTGCAATAATTAAAGTGCAGAAAATTAAAATGCGCAGTAAAGTAAAAGCAGGAATTATCGAGCGAGAAGTTAACGACATAATTAGAATATTGCATGGGAAATCTTGTTTCAAATGTGGAGTTAAAGAGAGAAATGCTAAAACTATGCGAAAGGAACCCTTAAGTGAACCACCACCGGTTAAGGTTGAAATATAATTTCAACCGTTAAGCTATGGATTTGGTTACTTCAAAAGCCCACGCAACAACTAACAATGATTTAATAACGTGAAGATACTTGATGGTGAATTATAAAGGGAAACTTAACGTGCAAGAAAACGGATTTATATATATTAGAAACTTCAACAATTGCGTTAACTATATTCAACCGTGAATCAAATGAGATTGGGAACCCGAAATGATTAGTCGGACTTCTAGTGAATAATAGTAATGGAATTGGATTAGAATCTAGTATGTAAAAATCGTGAGTTGTAGAGACTTTAAAACCGTAAAGGATTAAGGAAGAGAGAAATCGATGGTAAGCAAATGTAACCGTAAGCACTCAAATTAAGAAAAGTAGAACACGAACAAGTAATGAGCAATTATCAAACGAAAAGTCGGAAATGTAACGGAACGTAATAATAGATTAAGTAAACAAAGGTAGGCCGAACCAACCCGGTTCAAGCCGTGAGCCGAAGCTACAGTTAGAAGGAACCGTGAGCTTATGGCTCACCCTAACTATGGATGTAATTTATAAGTAACTAGCTATATCTAATAAGCACCCAAGCACTTCTATCTATAGTGCTTAATCAAGTCTTGGGGCATAAGACAACAAATGGGGGCCCATGAGTTTGTTAGTGAAAAGCCCACAAGAATTGTCCAAGAGAAAACACAAAACCGACCCAGCATACCCAACATAATTACAAAAATCGGCCCCAAGATGGCCGGCCCAAAAAATGCAGTTTTACGAGCCCAATATTGTTTTTATCCAATCCGAAATAAACGCAACCGGTCCAAAAATTGAAAGTCCATTCACAAGCCCAAATCCGCAGTTGCTTATCTTTTAACTGCTTCCCGGTCATCTTGGACTTCAAACCGGTCTTTTCGTCCATCCTGAAATATATATATATATATATATATATATAATTAATTAAGTTAGATTTTTGTTATATTTTCTTCACTTTTATATTTAAAACACCAAATCTTTATTTATGCCTAAAATAAATGAAAATAGACTAAATGACTCAATAGAGAACTAAAATTTAGCTCAAAATTGGAATTAAACGCTTAAAATAGGTTTAATAAAATAACCCTATCAGACCTCCTCCCACTCTGGCGATCTCCCACTAATTCCTGCGAGTTTCATAAACTGTTTTTTCATAAACCATTTTTTCGAAATTTTCAAGTTTTTTAAGTTTCATAAATTGTTTTTCTAAATTTTCAAGTTTCATAAACGGTTTCATAATCTGTTTGTTGGATTTTTAAGTTTCATATATTTTCTTCCATATGAATAATCAGTTTTTTTCGAAAAAATCATATATTTTCGAAGTTTCGTATATTTTTCTGCCATATGAATAATCAGATTTTTAAGTTTCATATATTTTCTCTCATATGAATAATCAGATTTTTTCGAAATAATCATATATTTTCGAAGTTTCATATATTTTTCTCTCATTTGAATACTCAGATTTTTAAGTTTCACATATCTTCTCCCATATGAATAATCAGACTATGAAACTTGAAAATTCGGAAAAAAGTTTATGAAACTTAAAAAACTTGGAAAATTTCAAAAAAACAATTTATGAAACTCGCCGGAGTGGGAGGAGGGCGTTGGAACTAGATGGTGATGGTGGATCGTGAGAGAGAGAGAGAGAGAGAGAGAATTAAGGAAGTTGGTTGTTCCTAAAAATACGAATTTTGTAAAAAGACATAAATATCTTGGTTTCATAGTTTCTACCATTTTTTGGGTTTACAAAATAAAGAGCCTCTCTCTCTCTCTCTATATATATATATATATATACTAGTCTTTGGCTCGGCTCGTCCGTTGCGCGACGATCAAATTTGTGTTTTAAGTTAATTATTTGATGTTTAATAGTTGTTGAATAATTTTGTGAGACATACAATAATTGATAAAAAGAAAAAAAATCCACAAATAGGGAATATTATCTTGAAGATAAAATGTCCATTAAGTTTGATACCTATTATAAATGTAGTTACTAAATGAATTTAACAAACGAATACACGGTAATTGCATATTTTTATTTTTGAAAATGGTTCGAACTCATAATCCAAAAGTCAGTTGATAAGTGATATCTTTTTTTTCAAAGTAATTAAATCTCTTATGATAATTCTAAGGGTGTTTCGTTGACAGAATGAAATTTGATAGAATTGTAATTCGTCGAAGGAATCCGACTTTGAAGTAAAAATTGATATGAAACTGCAAAAAGAAAATCACGACAACTCAGTGATTATTTGTATCAAATCTCATACTAATTTCAACAAATCTCATACTAATCACGACACATTAATTCGTATATATTTATGATATTTAATAATATAATTAAATCCAAAAATATTCAATATTGGACTCATTTCGAATGTATTTACGAAGCGATTATAATGATATAATTTGTAAAAAAATAGAAATGTTTTTAATGCATTTTAGTTCATATACATTATTTATGTTTATATGATAAGAGTCTAAAATGAAAAATAAAAAAGTAAGGGATTAAAAGTAAACTACATACCTAATTATAAGGGTAGTAATGTAACGTATAAATTAAAAAATTGAATTAATGAGAGATTTAAGGAGGAGTGAATGTGAGTGTGCTAATTGAACTTATAATGTAAACTGCGTCTAGATACATGTTTAGGCAGGAAAATACTGAAGTCGGCTCACCAGAATACGACACGTGGCATGCTAGTTACTTATTTATTATATGTATAGATATAAGCTGAACCTTATGCGACAAAGCGAGAAGTGTGATATCATGATACACAAGCTTAATCATATATGATTAAACACATGTTACATTAGCAATACATATATGTTTAATCATGCATGATTAAACACACCCACATGCCGTTTAATCATATATGATATCACACTTCTCGCTTTCTCGCATAATGTTTAACTTCTCACATGATCCTCCCCCGTTGAATTCATTTGTTAACCTCGTATTTTGTGTTAACTTTATTAACTTCATTCAACCAATAGGAATCCATTTTAGTTGGTGGTTTCAAATTTATATATAACCATTAAATAGGGGCATGGATGGAATTCCATGTTTTTGTTTTATTACATTGATTTATTAAAGGAGTTACAAAAATCAAAATCTCCTTGATTCTAGCTATATTATTATTTCTCAAATATTTTGTAGTTTTTTCTATCAAATTAGTGTTTGAATTTCTATTGTTGCATCATGAACATGAGTGATCAAGGTGTTTTCAACGACGTTGAAGAGAGAGTAGACGTAGATGTTCATTTGAACATGAACAAATATAACAAATATATATTGTTCATATAGGTTCACTTAGGCTTATATTTCATCATTGTTCATGCATAGCCTTAATATTTGCACATCATACATGATGTGACATCAATATTACATGCTCTAAATGGAATAGTAATTAACTAGTAAGTAACACCATGTAATTTCGAAGTAATCGAACATGAATGAACATATAGTTGCTCATATATGAACAATATGTTGTTTGCATATAATTGAACAAATATGAACATATAATTGAACAATTAGGAACATTAGATTGAACAAAGGAACAATATGTTCAACTATAGGAACATTAATTACACGACTTAATTAATGGAAAAAAGTAGGTTGTGTCAAATTCCAAAATTACCCTCTTCATTTGTGTTCAATGGGAGAATTAATTACACGACTTAATTTCTTAATTAATTAATAAATGGTTTTAATCTCAACTATTAACAAGAAAATGAATGGATAAGATGAAGTTAATAAAGTTGAGAACTTAAAAGAATCTAAAGTTGAGAACTTAAAAGAATAATATTGTTTCATATTTAGTTTTATTCTTCATCACACAATGCCAAGAATAACCATAATTGATTTTTTTAAGGAGCATGGATAGATAAATATAGGCAACGGCGTAAAAAGTACAAGTTAAAAAAATATCGATACATCATTATTGTAAAATCTCGATACGTATTTATGATATTTTACAATATTATTAATTAAAAAATATTCAATAATGAACTTATTTTGAAAATATTGGCGAGATAATTATAATGATATAATTTGTAAAAGAAAAAGAAATGCATTTTATATTGTATTTTAGTTAATTTATGATTATGTATTTTTAATATGATAAGAGTGTAAAATGTATATTCATGATATTTAATAATATGATTAAATCCAAAAATATTCAATATTAGATTCATTTCGAACGTATTGACAAAACGATTACAATGATATAGTTTGTAAAAAATATTAATGATTTTAGTTCATATACAATTATTTATGTTAATATGATAAGAGTCTAAAATAAAAAATAAAAAAGTAAGAGATTAAAAGTAAACTAAATAATTAATTATAAGGGTATTAAATGTAACTTATATATTTAAAAAGGATTGAGAATGAGAGATTCACCAAAGGGGAGTAGTGAGTGTGCTTTAAAGGTTGTTCGACATGTTACTATCTTAAAAATTCAAGAAAACCATTTTACAATTTAATAAGATAGTATAGATATACACACATGGAAGATCGTGTGAGAAAAATAGTTAAGGTGAGAAATGTAAGGATGAATTTGGACCCTTGATCACTTGTAATTCACACCCACTCATGAATTGTGTTTCTCACGGGAATTGATCCGTTGCATCTTGGTGCATCTCATTAGTGTTGATCTTCAATTAAACATGAACCACAGATACATATCACTTCTTACATTTCTCACCATAACTTTTATTCTCATCGAAACCCAACTATATATTATATATATATTTATATATATAAGTTCGTTATAGAGTTACTCCCTTTATATATATGTTTGTTACAAAATTGAAACAAGAAAAAGTAAAACAGACAAAAAGATGGAATAGACTAAGATGCCCACTTTATAACAGATAATAAGATTTTTTTATTTTTTTAAAGTCTTCAATTACAATAAGATGGCAGGCAAACGAGCAACAAGCTGTGCCGCAACCCCCTTTTGGATGGCAAAACCAATCCTACTAAAAATGAAATTCTGTGACTTAGGGGTCGAAAAATTACTTTGCACAACCCGTTGAACCCTAGTCAAAAACTCCCCTGCTTCCGGAGCTAGGAAACCAAAAGTATCGAAAGCAAAAGGGATAAACACGTGTTGATTCTCTACACAGGCTTTCTCGTGTTTAACAACTTTGCTCGATTCCTCTCTCAACGCAGCTTGGCCCGCCACAAACCCATTTTCCCTAAGCCCAACAAGAGGGGACACTCCAGTAAGATCCACACAAGCATGTTTCCCCCCAGCCCACCTAAACACAAGTATATCAGCTGGCCGTAAGGTAGATCTTCCTTCAAGCGGATCCGTCAGAAAGTTCACCGGGGCCTCCTTTTTAGAAGAAATTCCAGCCCGTTTAAGAACATCATACAGAACATCCCTAACCAAATCATGCCTATATTTGAAACCAGGTAACTCCTTGCAATGGACCGCATGCTCGCCAAAAGAATCCAAACAGGCCTTGCGGCAGACTGGGCAAGGCTCATCAGCTGGAAACAGAGGGATCATTAGCCGGTACTTAAGGATAGCCCGGTACTCCAAAGCCGACATATGCTGACCCAGTCCTTCAATGGGGATAACCGTCAAAAAATCCTGAGCATGAGGAGCTCGGAGACATTCAAACACCGCTTTTTGGCGAGGGGATAAATCAAACTTCACTCCCAAAGTCTGGACGATTCCACTAAAAAGGGCACACGCCAAAACATTCTGGGCTTTAGGGGGGGCGGTGTCCTTGTTAGAGAAACCGCTAAGATCGAAATCAGGAATGGCCATGCGCAAGCTTTCCATCGCACACCCATAATCAGAGTCAAACCCATCAATACCACATCCCTGAAGAATGTGGTCCTGCAAACTCCAAGATTGCGCCCTCGAGGCCACAAAAGCATAAGTAGATACGTCCTCAGCCGAACATAACCCCAACCCACCCAACCGAGCCGGAAGGGATGCTAGCCTCCATTGAAAATCCCCCAAAAAAGGACCCCCACAAACCACAATAGCCTCTATCGCCCTCCGAAGGCCATTGTCAAAAATAGAAACAGCTTCCCCTATATACATAGGTTGGCACGTTCTTAGACCGAACAACAACTTTGCGACACCCATACATGAGCAGAGCAAAAGGAGCTCCGATTGAGGGTCCCGCAGACTGGGAAGGCAACTCATTAGTTCCACAGCACAAGATGCCCTTTTCACAGCCAAACTACTAATAAACCCCGCATCCTGGCTAACAGCGCCTCCAAGGAGTTTCACACCCAACGTCGGCCTCCCGATCCCGCGGGGAAACAATCCATCCTGCACCTTCACCCCATTGCATGACGACCAAAAAACTTATGTTTTCTTAATGTTGAGTTCAAGGCCCAGGCGGGGCCCCTCAGCCCTGATTATATCTAAGGCTTTAGCTACCTCTTTAGTGTCTTCGATAATCGTACCATCATCCAAATACCAAGCATGGAAAAGAAGTTTGCAGCAGTCCCTGATCCGGTGAATAAGTGGGTGCAAAACTAAGGCAAAAAGGAGAGGCCCTAAAGGGTCCCCCTGCTGAACTCCAGTGGTGGACCAAGTATGGTCATCGCCCACATATAACATCGCCGACTGACCATAAAGAAAATCCACCCACATATAACAGATAAACAGATGAGTTGATGATGAGGGATCATTTTCAGAGTAAAATAAAAACCACAAGAATACTTTTTAAATTTATCAAAGTTCATGTCTTACTTTCAAAGTTTTCACTAAACATAGGGGACCAAATTAGAGTTTACTCTAAAATCAAGGACTAAAACTAATATTTTCAATAAACCACAGGATGAAAACACTAATTTTCTTGAATAATAATAATTACGGGGACAATGGGTCGAAGGGCCATTAGCGTTTGGAACCAACCAAGCTGCAAAACGTATTTTCTCATTGCCTAACAACTTTCCACCCGCAATCATTCTCTCAAACACTTGGCGTTCACGAAAATTCGGTCGCCAGATTGTATCCATCACACCCAAAGTTTCGAAAAATTTGCCCCACTGGACTGCACTGCACTGCACTGTACAAGATCATGATCATGATCATGTCAAAAAGTTGCTATTTACTCTGAATTATGTGCTCTCATCTCACCCTAAAACCACCACCAATGACGGACCTGAGATCCGGCGGCCGTAAGCTCTCCTTCAACGTTCTCGCCACCACCGACTCTTTCTTCGACGACGATGAAACTTTCTTACTCAGATCCGATTCCGGTCCTCCAATTCACCAAGGTCAGGGCGGCGTTACCACCAAGTCTAACCGAAGGAAACGCAAAAACAAGGGCTCAAAGAAGAAAAAGAAGGCTAGCGACGAACTGGATTTGAATAAGTGTGGTAATTCTAATGGTTTTATTATTAATAGTAATTGCCTTAGTGTTGAGACGACGACATCGGTGGTGTATGAGGAAGCGTTTGTGCCGCCGCAGGAGAAAAGTGTTTATCCGGTGATTAGTTCGGTTAGGGAGACACATGAGTTGAGACAGAGGAGTAGTGTTGCCAGTGTTGGAGTTGGCAGCTCCGGGGAGGAGGCAATTCCAATGTATCGGATTGATGAGAATGTCAAGGAGGTGGATGATAGCAGTTGGACTGGTCGTGTCACGGCCAAGGAATTCGATACTGAATTAATGATGAAACAAACGGCGGAGATGAACGTGAATGGGCATCACGGTGGTAGGAAACTGGAAAAGGATCAGTCGTTGGATTGGAAACGACTGATGGCAGAAAAAGATCCAAATCGTGAGCTTCTTCTACATTTTCCTCCCTCCTGAAATTGAAATCTCTTTCTAATGATCGTTTGAATATTTTCATTTGTGGTCTTGATTGATATTGGAGCCCTAAAGAAGCAAGCCTGACATTAGTGAAGTAGAAATCCATATAATGGACTCATCCAGGGGGTTTGCATTCTAATTAAGTGCACATAATTTGATACAAAGGAGCTTTTGGTTTGGCCTTCTGGGGAACTAGAAATCTACCGGAAAGAAAATATGAAAATTTGTAGATTTGTAGGCCATATGAATTAGGATCTAGAACTACAATGGAAAGGGGAGCTAGCAGTTTTTACATGATTAAGAAAGGAAATAAATTGTTCTTCAAAAAGTTTATCCAGCCTTTCAAAGGAGTTTCCGAGTATGATAATTTGATACATGTTTAAAGAGGGAACCCAACAAAACTATGATTTTCAGAAATTTTGACTTTCAAAGTGCCAATCAATGCTTTGCAGCAGTAAGATTGTAGATATGAGATAAACGTAAATGACTCGTTCATGTAAGGATGTCCTCCCAAAGAAATGTGGACGCCTCACCTTGCGTGGAGGTAGTATGAAGTGTTAGGTGACCATTGACCAACATATCTGGAATCTTGATTCATTAGGAATAGGAGTGACCATTGACCAACATATCTGGAATCTTGATTCATTAGGAATAGGAGTGAGACATGATTATCCCCATCAAATTCTCACCAATCTCCATCATGAGTGATCTCATTTACTACCGGTTATATTTAAGCCCACAACAGAAGATACTGCAGTATTATTTTTGGTGAAATATGGCAATCAATTAAAGTTGACCTTGTGAAACTAGAACCTTTTGGTTTGATTCCATGTGACTGAAAGCTTAGTCTACTAACAGTAGGCCCTAATATGTTCCATAGTCTTACTTGAGAAGCCTCTATTACTTTGTTTTAATGTAAGTTTTGATGCTGGATCAATAGCTTTTAGCTAGTTCTTCTCTGCATAAAACAGAGTCGAAACATCCGAAATTTAATGCCAGTTCAAGGCCTGTGCGTTTATGAAAAAAAAGATAAAACTTAAAATGAATAAATATTTTGATCCTATTGGACTACTCAACATGCAGAATTCTTCATTGCGGTTTGCATTTCATAATGGAATGTTTGTCAATGAATCACTTTACTGACTACCTTGAGTGCTTAAATCATGATCAAACAAATGTGGAACTTATTCCGAGTGCAAACTGCTTAAGAAGTTTTAATTAGACATTAGACAATTTGTTAAAGTTGAAGAAGGGCCAACACCCCTGAATCTAATGTTAAACCTTCATTTCATTATATAACCAATAGATATTATAATCATGCTTAAATCATAGATGTTTGAATTCACTCTGAAAGTTCACTGAATCTAGTACAGGTTATCACCTTAGCCCATTAGGTGGTAGGCATCACTAGATATATGATTGTTTTCATTATCTGTCCAAAATGGTAGCTATTTTTAGCTTCATGCTTGTCTAGATCAGTTATCCAACTAATAAATGTGCTTATTAAGTTCCTTGAATATGTATTCTTGTATATTAGATGATCTATTTTTGGATTTCTTGGAAATATACAAAGTTATGCATTCTAGTTGTTGATACCTTGTGCAAGTTCAGTGCAGGATCATCAACATAATTTCTTTAGAGTTAGTTTCTAATCTGCAACGTGTTGGTTAATTTTTTCAGTTATTTCCTGTTTTTTATAAAATTTGTGGGCCGTTTGCTTGACATTCTAGGATTTTGTTAACTGTTAGCAAGTGGCATCTTTGTAATGACATAATTTTAACAGGATATATTTGTGTTTGAATTATCATTGTTGTGAAGATATACAATTTTTTCTGTCACTTCAATTGTAGAAAGGAGTTTCTAGAACACAGAACAGTTGTACATTTGTTTTCTTCCTCTCACCAGTTGCGCTGTTAAATTTGTGTCAGACAAGTTTTTGTTCGAGAGGTCCCCAGTTAAATACTTTATGGAAGAAATGTATGGTGGAAATTCATTACGGATGACAACAACCCCTGCCAATGAGAAAGACCGGGAAAGAGTATACGACACTATTTTTCGCATGCCATGGCGTTGTGAATTGGTAATATTACTTTCTTTGTGATAATCCTAATCCTTATATGGAAACATGAATATCATATATATCATGCCGTGCGTTGACTTATTTGATTCTATGTGATCATTTCGTTATTCCTTAAATGAAATGAATTATTTATTTCTTTCGGCTAAAAATAATATATAGCTTTTTGTCCCCTAAGTTTATGATAATTGGATTTTTCAGACTTCTTCCATAAACCATCAGCTACCCTTTGTTGGGGAGAGTAGTGGTATCCTGAAGATAGCTGTAGTGGTTGAATCTGGAGGATTTAATAAAGTAACTGAATTGAGTATTAGGCAACATATGGAGGGAGATCATCCAGGTTGGGAACTTGGGATTTAACATTTTAACTGTAGTTCTTCAGTTTATGAATCTGCATGGAGACTTTGTTTTTTTTTTGGAAAAAGGGGGCGAAACCCCTAGGAAAAACTTTAAAGACTTTGTTAGTAGTAGCTCCGAAAGGTTTTCATGTTAATCTTTATGCTTGAATCAGCCTCAACCAATCATCAAGAACCATATTGCTGATAAAATTGTAATTTAAAAGGGAGAAGATACTATGTAAAGACTTGCCAAATAATGAATTGTGTTTTTGTGCAACATTTTCTAATAAATGGAGCATGATGGTGGAATAGCCCAAGTAGTTAGAGTGAACCTTCTGTTGCAGTGAGTTGTTTAGCATGGGCGATAGGACCCATGACAAGCTTTATGCAGTTATTTGTGTGCATTACTAAGGGATTCAGTTCCCACTCAGCCATGAGGTAAACAGTCCATCTTGAGGGGTTTAGCCTGATATGCAGCAACACTTGAACCTTCTGCTTTGTGCCACCAAAGCCGCCTGGTTACTTTTGGGGAAAGTTTTAGAGGACCTGTTTCCAAGCCTGCCCAGTATCCCAGCTATTGGTGAAGAAAGCTTACAAGCATGCAATATCAAGTTTTCGCTTCCATATCATTGATAGCAATAGAATTCAGGACCCGCACAACTGCTAAATGAAATATAAATATTCTACCGTTTCTAGGACCTCATGTGGAATGATATAAGTTACAAGTTACAACACCATATCAGGTATAGAATTGAACATTGCTCAACTCAGTGGCTTGACTTGCATTTTGGTATTTCCAAGAGCTCTAGGTACCTAGCAGCCAATCTGTAAGGTTTCATTTTATGTGATCTCAAGGGTATAGGTTTGGTTGTTGGAGCCTGGAGGTTGTGATGTATTTCCTTTGGTGGGCCATCGTTGTAAATTGTGGAGACAGGGGACAGAGGCAGTTTATAATTCTAGGGGATCTTTTTGCATCTAATTTCTGTCCAGAAAGTGGCTTCTAAGTTCTAACTAAGAATCACCAAAAAATATTTCCTATAGTAATTTTCAGGACTGGTAAGAGCTTTTTGAAGTGATTTATAACACATCACACAAGTGTATTACTCCCAAAGCTAGGTGTTTTACGGCCATCTATTTCTGTCATGGTCTCTCATCACATATTTATGTATGTGTATATGGACACATATGTGTTATATAGAGATGGTTGTCTTCTGGCTCTTTGGGTCCTGACCAGGGAAAATAAGTTCTAAGAGATAAAGAATATGACCACACTGGTTCAGATGCTTTGAAGAAGTTCACTTTCCTTTTCTTCACCATATATACTATGTATCTTTCAGTTTCTCCTGCAACTTTTCCATGGTGTGAACCTTGCAGTATGTGTTGCATATTTTAAGAAGAGATCTAGAAGTTAAAAAATCCATCTCTTGATTGGTAGCTCTCTTTGAATTGCAATCAGTTGCATATCAGTTTTTCATTAATGACAATTCTTTTGCAGCTCATAGATGTTGGCTTTTTTGTCTGCTTGGATTCGTTCCTGTCACTGTTAACGGTCATGCCAATTAGGATTCTCACGACCTCTTGGAGGCTTCTGAAAACAAGGTATAGTCTATCATTTCCAAAAAGGTAATTGTTTTTTTTTTTGAAAAAAAGGGTAATTGGTTTTCACCAACTTAACTTAGAAGCTCTGGAGGTCAGCATTCTCATTCTTGAGGGTTGACATATTTACTGCATTTCTGATATTCTTGTATGTCTATCCGTTATATAATGACAAAAGAAAGTGTCAAATAGTTGTGATGTTACAAAACAACCTTTTATGTTTTTTGACAGGCAGTTTAAGATGCTTTCAGCAGCAGAGCTTTCTGACTTTGGTTGTTTTCTTATGCTGGCTTCTGGAGTTATTCTATTACAACAAACAGGTTTAGTAAGGGAATCTAGTCCTTAATTGATTCTTTCAGTTTAGGCTTTGTGTCTTTGTCTGGGGTGCATTTCTAACCTTTTACTACATTGTTTTCTCTCTTATGTTTTGCCGCTTAGATATCAGCCTGATTTATCACATGATTCGAGGTCAAGGAACGATCAAACTCTATGTGGTGTATAATGTATTGGAGGTGAGGATATGATTGCTGACTTCAGTGAACATCCATGGTTTATTTTTGCCATTGACTTAGATTTACTTC
This sequence comes from Saussurea involucrata, assembly GCA_033807775.1. Classification (NCBI taxonomy): domain Eukaryota; kingdom Viridiplantae; phylum Streptophyta; class Magnoliopsida; order Asterales; family Asteraceae; genus Saussurea; species Saussurea involucrata. The sequence continues at coordinate 209,426,415 of CM066321.1, forward strand.
AATGAGAGCTTATGTTTTGTTGGTTGCTAGTGACCATTTTCTTCACACTGAAACTAGGATATATTTTCAAGGCGAGATAGCCAACTTTCAGTGATGATAAGAAACTTTGTGGAAGAATGTTACTTCAAAGATATTATGATGATACAGTCAACTATCCAGGTCCCCTTTCTGGATATCTGATTTTAAGATGGATTAAAATGGTTATTAAAAAGGGGGACTGGTTGACTCATGTTAATAATCTCATCGTCAATTGAAAAACATATTTCTGGCTCAGAGATTGACTAATAGGCCTACTGCAGCCCAACCCATCTGGAATCCTGAAATTCAGTACACTAAATCTTGGATAATCTCATGAGACATTCGTGAAATGGTTGAAACATTGCCATAAACTGATTGGAAGCTTGGTGTTTATTAACTTATCTTGTTTCTTTATCAGGTCAAGGATCAAAAGGTTGTCTTTTTGGTCCCAGAACACGTTGCTTTTGTAATTAACCTCAATTTTGTTATGTCTGACAGATATTTGATAAATTATGCCAAAATTTTGGTGGAGATGTCTTGCAAACACTATTCAATACTGCTGATGGTTTTGCAAATTGTTCGCCAGAAAACATGAGATACTATTTATGGAGGTTCATCTCTGATGAAGCGTTAGCCGTGACTTCGTCAAATATCCTTTTCCTGCAATCTTATATATATATATGTATAATTTGGTCTTAAATGAATCCATATTCCTTTTTTCAATTATTTTTGGCCTCCAAATAATGTTTTCTTGTTTCCTTAACGCAATTGTACTTGTTCATTCGTTCATCTTATTAGCCCAGGCCATTACTCTATCGACCTGTATAGTTGCCCACAACAATGCATTGTTTGCTTTGCTGGTGTCAAACAATTTTTCGGAGATCAAAAGCAATGTTTTTAAACGTTTTAGCAAGGATAACATACAAAGTCTGGTATATTTTGGTGAGTCTCCATACATCTTCTTCACTTGTTTGGTTTTTAATTTATTATTATTTTCGTTTGAAATGATTGGTTTGAATTATTTGTCTACTTCCTTTTTGTTAATCTTCTTCATATAGGAAATAGTATTTGTAGAAGTGTGTAAAGCACATAATGAAGGAGGAAAGGAGTTCCATGAAACAACAATTGCTCTACCCCCTCCCTCCTTCCTGAAACAACAAATACACAATGGAAAAGAGGAAAAGCAAAACCAAGAAGGAAAGAATAAGTTCTAATTGAAACTATATTCCTTACTAACTGTTCGGTTCAGGCTGGGGAATGGAAATGGGAAATGAAAATGAAAATGAAAATGAAAATGGGAATGAATTTTCATCCCCCCCGTTTAACCTGGAATGAAAATTTGGGCTTCTGGGGAATGGACCCATTATATTATATAGAACCAAACAATTTATTTTATTATCATTCCCATTGCTTAATACCTCTAATCAAACACCCCCTTAGTCTTAGGCTAATAGCAACTTAAATGGTTGATGATTTATGTGTGCTCAATCCATGGTCAGTAGAAATTTGTAATCACTCCACAAGTTAGTCCTTTTTTTTGGAAGTGTGTCCTAGACTATGTCTAGACTAATCCCTTGGCAAATTATGACTGTATAAGACATCAGCCCTGATTAAACCTTAGTGGCCACAAGTTGTGTATGCCTGGATTCGAACCGTGGGCAGATGAGATATTCCGCCACATCCCCCGGAGCCTTAACCAGTACGCCACAGCCCTTGTGGTTAAGTTAATCCATCTTGCCAGCAACAAAAACATTAGTTAAGACCTGAAAACCACAACTTCCAGAGAATTCAAAACTTAGAGAGCTACAATTGGTGTATATGTGGCATATTCCTGAAAATAGATCATCATTAAAGGCTTTTCCATATTCTATACAAAGATCTTGAAGATTTAAGGAATATGTGCTTTTTAATTTATATTTGAATTGTGAAATAGGAGATTTAGTATAATCTGCTGAATTTAACAAGATCACGGAGTTCAGTATTCCTATCAAAATTGAACCCAAGAAACCATTCCAAAGAAATTAAGTTTACATGATTGTGAATGGGGTGGTTATCATGATTTATGGCAACTTGCATATGTTGCATTTCGTTTACAACTAAGAAGCTTATGATCTAAAGAAAACAATACAAGATTTCAAGGTAGTCATTAGACTTGAGATGTTATATGGGGCTACCGGGGAGAGCGCAGTGCCCTGCATATGCGGTTTGAGCATTTTCCCAAACTGCAAACCGCTCGGCAAAAAATACACCGTGAAATGCGTTGCGGTTGGTACCTAACGCACTTCAATCCAATAATTATAAAATCATAACTTTAAAAGAATTCAATGAACTACCTCTCCAGGGTCCATGCAATAAAAAGTTCCAATAATTTTGAAATACGTAATTAAAATTAGTTTAAAACAAACTTAGAGTTCCATAATTAATCTAATTATCCAAATACACCTAAAAGTTAACTTTAAATTAAATTTAATGATGTAGGACTTGTCCATAGGTTGTCTTTCATATCGAGTCCTGACTTCGATAATATTACAAATTTTTACAGCCTACTTATCCTATATATTAAAAAAATTATACAAAATTATGCGGTGCGGCACGACTTGAACCTCAATTTCATTATGTAAAACCGCAAACCACACAGCAAAGTGAACGCCCACCACGAGAGTCAAAATTGTGCAGTGTGGCCGGTTTATGCGGTATGGTGTTTAGATGCTCACCCCTATGGCACGGAGTGTTGTGCAATAAAGAAGGCACAATAGAGGAAGTTAGATGTTGCAGAAATAAGGATGCTCAATTGGACTATGGACGGACCATGTTGGACATGACACCGAACGAGGTCTTCTGAGCTGAGTTGGCAGTAGCACCTATCGACTATTATGGATAAATTGAGAGGGAAGATTGTGGTGGTTTCGGCATGTTTGTAGAAGATAAATGTCATTATGCCAGCACCGGTTAGGAGGGTCAAAAGCGTAATGAACTCTTGGACAATTTCTTTTTGTGGTGATAATATGGCTTCTCAAAACTAGAGAATTCTCACAATGTCTACTCAAAAAGTGTTTGGCACTAATAAAACTTAATGAAGAAATTTTAGGAGGTTACAAGGGGAAGCTGTTTTTTTTTGTTAGTCTTTAGAAGTTATTCTTCACTATAGATCAACGAGCATGCTTGTTTGACAATCATGATCCTTATAATGTTTTGACTCTAGTTTCTAACATCTTCTTTGGCATAGAAATATGTTCATCCATGACTGATGCAGTGAAATGGAAAATTGAAAATTATCTGATAGGTGTTCTATTTCATAACTAGAATTGGCTGTCTTGCTGGTAATGTTGCATATGTGTAAAAGATGACTTCACATAAATGCAATTGCTTACCGATGTCTTATTGATACTGTGCCCTGTCATAAACAACGATTCGCTCTTTCTTGCACGTCATTCCTCCAAGTTTATCTTGTATCTCGTATAATTTGCAACTTGTTGACATCCATATAATAGCAACTGGCTTGGTTCTAGCTCCACGAATCTCTGTTGAATTGTGGCAAGCTGCTGCTTATTTTAAGTTTTGCATTGATGTTGATAATTTTGCTACACCATTTGCAGATTCAATTGAAAGGTTCCATATTGCATCTTTTCTCATTTTTGTCTTGGCTCAGAATATTTTGGAAGCTGAAGGTCCATGGTTTGAGAATTTTCTTTATGTAAGTCCGTTTTCTGTATTGCATTGCATTTCTTATTGGAGTAACCTTTTCCTTTAGTTGGGTGAAATTTACCTCGCGTCTTTGCAGCCAAGTGAGTTGCAAATAAGTTCATGATAAAAATCAGCACCTAATTTCCCTCGTATTAACTATTGTGCAAACAGTCCTATGCTAGAACAGAAACCCAGCACACGAAATTTTAGTATTTTGTCAGTATTAGACATTGAATGGTATTAATGACAGAGCTTAACTTGTCTGTGTTACCTTTTATCTTTTGGAGTCTTCTTCGTGTTCTCTTTTTTGGTGTTTAAGATTGTCCTGGAATGAGTCTGCTTATTATGTTACGGTCAAATTATTAGATCAAGTTGGAACATTTTCATACTTGTGTGTTTTCTTTAATCATCATAACATTGACCTTATTAACAACCACGAGGAGACATATTGATGATTTTCACACATATGCAACTTACTTGAACCAAAGAAAGTAAGGCAAGTTTTACGCAATATTTCTCTCCTATTGCCTCCTTTAATTATTTCTTAAACTTTGGATGTTGCAGAATGCTTTTGTGGTTTACATATGTGAATTGATGATTGATATAATCAAGCATTCTTTCATTGCTAAATTCAATGAAATAAAGCCCATCGTATATTCTGAATTTCTTGAAGACCTTTGCAAGCAGGTACCTTCTGCTATATTGTTTTACACTTCCATACTCTTGGAGAAGCTCATATTTTCTCTTCATGATTTATGACTGGATTTTCCATTATGGGCTATATTATATTTTATATTTGTGTAAATGCCATTAGCAGTGTTTAGCAGGCTGATTCCTATGCATGCTCATAATTTTCTATTTGCCCTTAGATGCCCGCCCATAGATGCACCCTTGGTAAATTCACTTGATATGCCAGGGTTGGCTTTGAACTCATGGCCTTTAGGTTATTATAAGAAAGTCCCAACCACTTGGACAAGTCCAGCTGAACAAGGTTGATTTCAATCTTCATGTTACCTGCTTCATCCTTCTACAAATCTGGGATATGAAAACCACAAGTTGCACATGTGTAGCAGTTGATATAAATTTTGAGAACTGAGCAATTGAGCATTAGTCAAACATAAGTCAATCATCCTAAGTTATTAGTCTTTGGAATTTCGAATTGGCTTCTTCCAAGCTGTGGTTTATAACTCACTGAGTATCCACTGTCCATTCTTTCTAGTATCATTGCTGGGTTGTTTCTTCCTCCGATGACCAAAACAAGCATCTTACCGCTAGTCAGTGTTTTAGTGTTTTAAAAGGCGTTTGAGGCTTACGCCTCAAGGCGCGCCTCAGGGCGATTCGAGAGAAAAAAGATTCAAAACGTACGCCTCTGCCCCAGAAGACTGAACGTACGCCTTGTTTGGTGAGGCGGGGCGTGAGGCATAGGGGCGGTGGGGCGTAAGTGAGGCGTCCGTTCCTGTTTTTTTGAATTTTTTTTTTAACTATGGAAACTGAACCTAATCGATATCTCTTTCTCTATCTAACGGTTATTTCCTATTTCCTAGACCCTAATCGATATCTCTTTCTCTTCTAATTGATATCTTCTCCTAATTCCTAAATTCTAATTGATATCTCATATCTTCCTTCTTCTGCCCTATAAATTGGACGACAATCAGTCCATCACAAGTACCAAGATTGTTTCTCTTCTAGTCTTCTTTTGCTAATTGATTCCTCATTCCTGTTGATCGTTTGCCAATTGCCCCAAGACTCCGGTGACCAGTTCTATACTTCTCTATTGGTTTTGCTTCTTTGCTTCTTTGCTTCATCTACAAGAGGTAAGTATACTTCTCTATTGGTTTTTGCTTCTATACTTCTCATTCCTGTTGATCGTTTTGCTTCTTTGCTTCTCATTCCTGTTGATCGTTTTGCTTCTTTGCTTCTCTTAATGTTTATATAAATATATATTAATCTGTTAGTAACATATAAATATATATTAATTTGTTCGTGATTTTGGGACTAACACTAATTACTTTCGTAACTTTGCCACTTTGGTTGATGTTTTGTTGAATTATGGGGTTTATAATTTGATTATTTGATATTGAAATATTAAATTATGTTTTTTTGGTCAAGTGTTATGGATTTATTAATTTTATTGATTTATTTTCTGAGGCTTACGCCTCACCGCCTCGGGGCTTACGCCTCACGTACCTAACTGGAAAACGCCTCGAGGCTCGATTCCGCCTTTTAAAACCTTGCCGCTAGTAGCTTTTTTCAGCTATAGGTTTCTTCTTTGACATTTTTCTTAGCTTAAGTGTATTCCTTACTTCTGGGGACTTTGATATGAAACTAGGATTAAAAGCTCCACTATCAAGTTGCAGAAAATTCATTTGGGCTGTTGCTAAGAATTCATAGGGCTGAGCCATGTACCGAAACCCTCTTTTCTGGAAGAGAAATGTGAGCTTGAATCGACATGCTTTGTACATACTAATTACGTTAGGACCACTAAACAAACTTGGTGGGAAAGAACAGTATTGGAATAATTAGAAATAAAGCTGCTTCATGTTGGTTTTGATCAAAACAACAATTGGCAAACTGGTAATAGCCCGTATTTCTGGTGTCCCGAGTCAACTAAATTATGTAATCATTCTGTAATAACATGTAGGGGGCGATGCTTTCAACTTGCTAGGGCTGCTGCTTATACGCATTATGGAATTTAGCTAGTTCATATGCCTTCATTTTATGTCAATTTGCAGCATATTTCATATGAACTCCTTTGCTGGTGTACCCTTGTTTATATTCTGACTTTTTATGCACTAATTATACATCATTTGTGAACAGACTTTAAATATACAGCCAGAGAATCCGAAGAAAACCCTTACTTTTGTTCCTCTTGCACCAGCTTCAGTGGTAAGTATGATAAAGTCATGATATATATATATATATATATGGTTTTGATAAGCAAGCAAATAATTTGGTAAGGTGGTTTGGTTTATCAGGTGATTCGAGTGTTGAGTCCAGTTTATGCAGCACATATTCCGTGTGGTCCTATTCAATGGAGAATTGTGTGGATATTGATGTTGTCGGTGATGACGTTTGTGATGCTTACAAGTCTGAAAGTGATGATAGGTATGGGTCTACATAAACATGCAACTTGGTATATTAAAAGGTGCCAAGGGAGAAAACTGCACACAGATTAGCAAAATCAGGTAACATAGTTTTCACTGATAGAGTCAGTCACATGAGAGCCTACGTTGATCAACCCATATATATACACACATACATATATATAACGCACACATCAGAATTGCAGCTTGAGAAGCTGAAGATATCGATCCGCGTCTTGTTGGTTCATTCCAATTTTGTGAACAGGGGAGAGCATTGACTGAAAATATCAATTGAGGCTTTAATTTACCACACAAAGTATATGATACTACTAAATTATTTTGAGTTTTGGTAAAAAAAAAAAGAATTCTTCAAGGCCCAAATATCTCTCCAAAAACTGCTGCCTGCATTTGCATGGCCACTGTGCCAATATGAAAAACTTGCTCATTTTTCATTTGGACAATCCCATATCAATTCTCCAGTCCAGGTTGGTGAGAATTAAAGATAGAGTGAATTACATTTTTTGTCCCTGTGGCTTGGTGGTTTTAACAGATTTTGTTTCTATTTTGAAAAATTAACAAGTTGAGTCCCTGTGGTTGTATTGTTAACGAGTTAGGTCCCTAATGCAACCACGGTTAATTTATTATTTGTTAAAAACTGCAACCACACAGACCCGGATCGTTAAAAAATGCAAACCATGGGCCACATTTTGTTAATTCTTTAAAATAGGGACATGATTCGCTAATACTAAACCACGGGGATGAAAAAAGTAATTCACTCTTAAAGATATGTTCCATAAAATCACCCCCTCACCATCAACAATCACATATCATCACACGACTAAACCTTCTTTTTTTCCTTGTTGCTCTCCATCTTGATGTGATACCATGTAAAATCATGGTATTTGAGGTATCAAATGCTTTTACATATAACACGTGGACCGTAACAATTGCGCAACCTTTGGGGTTTGGAGAGGTGCCCTAGAGGCCATTTACAGGCAAGAGACATCACCATCACTTACCTTATCGTATAACACTCGTTTATCAAAATGGGATGTTGGTAAGCATCTTAAACCTGGTAAGCGTTTACCGGGTAAGACTATTGGTCCTTGTTATGCCTCTTATCGGGTAAGATTGTCGGTGTTGTCAAGCCCAGTTGGTTAAGGTAAGTGATATTGGTAAGCGCTTAATTGGTAAGCGCTTACTCGGTTAGCGTTTAGTAAACGACCCCTTGGCGTTATCAATCATCTTAGGCTAATTGAGATTCACTTGAGTTTGATTAGGTGATAAGGTAAACAATGTGAGTTGGGACATGCAGAGTGCACATTTACAAATGTTGTCTCTATTGCTTTACATTGCCATAAGGCGGGGGTCAAGGGGGTTGCCCCCTTGCTGGTGGTCCTGCTTACCGTTATGCTCATAGCTTATGAGTCTTCACCGACTACCAAGTCCTGACTCAACATCGTAGTCTTTTGCTGAGAGCTTCTAAGGTGGCGTTTGGTTCGCAAAATGTTTTTGGATGGAATGAAATTTGTCAAAGGAATTTGACTTTGAAGGAATTAGAATGGAATGTTGTCAGGTTTGACCACCTGTTTGATTGACAGACATTGGAATTGGATTTATTAAGGAATTGCAATATGTCTGTGTGGTTCCCAAAATGTAGCTTTAGAAAAGAGTGAACCAAACGAAGGAATGAAATCTGGTCAATGGAATTCAACATTCCAATTCCATCAGATTCATCCTAAATCTGCGAACCAAACACCACCTAAATCTTCATTCAACTACCAAGTCTTCAGTCAATATTATTCGTAAGTGGTTGTAATTGCCGTGCAGATTACATTATAGTCTTTTATAAATGCATAAACGATTGATCTAGTGAATATATATATACCTGAGTGTGTGCCTTAAAATGTGTAAGCTTTTTTTATTCTACGTATTACACGATCCAAAATGTCCAAAAGATTACGACAATATAAACGCAGATTTCCCAATAGGCTTGTCACATGTTTTTCGATTTTGAAAGATAGTTTACACACTTGAAAATAATATGAAAAATTAAGGGGTTTAAGGAAAAGAAAACACATATACCGGTTTGAAGTAGGTCGTCGGTTAAGGATACAATTATCAAAGCATTAAATTACATGTTGGTTCATGTGGTTTGCTCAGAATTTGATTGTAGTCCCTATACTTGCATTTTCTTTCAAGTTGGGCTCCTCTTTCAAAAATGAGTACATTGGACGTCTCTATGACATCAGAACTGTTAAATCCATTCCGTTAACTCTGAGATATTTTTGTCAATTTATCATTTTTTGTCCTTTCTGTATTAATTAAATATTCATCATAAGCCACCCATTTAATGAATGACATGTGTCCTACTGCTTCCCTCTTGTCATCACATGCATCCACTTTTTTCTCCTTTTGACCCATTCTCTTTTTTTGATCACCCTCGTCATCCCCTTTTAAGCCGCAATTCATGGATGAACATTTGATTAAAAGTGATCAACGCTTCAGATCCACTTCTCATGCTTCTCACGTTAACCTCAACTTCTCACACGATTCTTCGCCTATAGGTGTGGCAAAGGAGAGCGTGCCACGTGTCCAGATTTTCACGGGTCATTCATATGCTATTCATCATGATTAATGTACATTCAGGATGAATAAAGGGGAAAGCTTCAAAAAAGCGAAAGACTAAAGAACACTCTGACAACCGTTCTTCTGAATGGTATGTACATATGCATACCGTCCCCCCCCGGGAGGGGGGGGGGTGGTTCAAATGAAAACCAAGTTTTTGGTTGTGAACGGGTGGACAAAGGAGAGCGCGCCACGTGTCCAGATTTTCACGGATCATTCATGTGTTATTCATCATGAATAATGTACATTCAGGATGAATAATGCATACGTAGAGGGATGTTTAGGGGAAAGCTTCAAAAAAGCGAAAAACTAAAGAACACTCGGACAACCGTTCATCTGAATGGTATGTACATATGCATACCGTCCAGGTGGGGGTTTAAATGAAAACCAAGTTTTTGGTTGTGAACTGGTGGACAAAGGAGAGCGCGCCAAGTGTCCAGATTTTCACGGGTCATTCATGTGTTATTCATCATGAATAATGTACATTCAGGATGAATAATGCATACGTAGAGGGAGGTTTAGGGGAAAGCTTCAACAAAAACGAAAAACTAAAGAACACTCTGACAATCGTTCATCTGAATGGTATGTACATATGCATACCGTCCAGGTGAATGGTTACCGAGGTGTTCCTCAATTTTTCATTTTTTACGGTTTTTTCTTTGAATTTGACCCTATACATACATATCACAAACAAATGCAAAATACCTATCTCCACCTTTTCCCCCAAAGAAACCACCCACCCTCTTTTCATCACCACACAACACACCTGTGAAAACTATACAAATATACATACATATATATATATATATATATATATATATATATATATATGTGTGTAGGTTCCATGAAAAGAAAGTTATGGTGAGAAGGGTAAGAAGGGATCTCCACCCTTGGATGCACATTAGGATGAGATATGCCGAATCAATCTCCTGTATCAAGCGTGATTCATGGATGGGTTTGAGATTAAAAGTGATCATGGTCTAGATTCCTTCTTACCTTATCACCTTACCTCTTCTTCTCACACGATCCTTCGTCTATATACCTGGATTCAGTCCATTTAACTTGTAAACATTCAAATGGGTAAGGGGCTGTTTGGCAGTTGCTGAATGGTTTGGTGCAGAATGATTAAGTGGTTAGAATGATTAAGTGGTCAGGATGATTAAGAGGCTTTTTATGATATAGTGCAAAATGAAATATGGTTGTTTGGTAATTGTTTAGAATGAAATCATGGTGTGCTGAATGGTTAAGGGTAGCCCAAGATGCTAAATCATTCAGACTGTTTTAGAGCCATTAAGAGGCAACTTTTTTTTTTGCCAAACAAGATTTACCTCTGAACGATTCAGAGGTTGCCTCTTAATGGAACTATTAAGAGGTAAACAAACAGCCCCTAAGGAACAGTTTTGTCAAACCCAAATGATGGAGGCGTGGTGATCGGTAACAGAGGCATTTGATGTATGTTCCTCCCTTTTGCCCACAACATCCAGACCCTATGGTTTGCTCGTTTTTTTATTTTCTGGTGATCGAAGTTACAGGTGGTTTTTGTGTGTGTTTGAGATATATATATATAGGGAGGGAGGGAGAGAGAGAGAGAGAGAGAGGTTGAGAGATGCACTGGCCTCGTTGTTTGCTCCTTCACCTCCCAACACCATGACCTTCAAACAGGCACCACAGCTAGTAACCACCACCGTGACCTTCGACCCGGCACCCCTGCCGCCGTGAACACCATCTATCTCCAGCCACCACTTCGTTTTCCCTCCATTTTACTGTCCTCTATCATTGTGAGCACCATCCATCACTAGGGGGAGGGAAGGAGACGATGGGCGTGGGGAGAGTCAAAGGTCAAATGGTGGGGAGGGTCAAAAGTTAGATAAGTAGACAATTGTCATCATTTAAAAGGGGTTTTTTAAAAGATTTTTAATTAAAAGGTAAGTGACCAATTTACCCCAAGTTAACGGATGGGTTTTAACGGTGTTAATAACAAGGATCTAACTTGTAACAAAATGCAAACCGCAGGGACTTGGTATACTTATTTCAAAATAAAGACCATATCTAAATTCTAAGTTAATCATAGGGACCAACCGTGTAATTTACTCTAAAATCTTTTTTTATATATATCTTGTCACTTTTGTAGATAATGAAAATAAAAACTTAAAAAAATATAATAAAAACTTAAAATATTTATGGAACCTTTCTAAATGAAACCATCAAGTTTTGAAATCTCGTCTAATTTTATTACACCCTTGTTTTAATCTAAATTATTTTAAATATGATTGATTTTTTAATTAAATAAATCATATAAAAAACAAGTATTTTTTCCTTTAATTTAATATCTATGTTAACTTATTAACCAGGTTTTCAAAATTTTAATCTTGAATATATTCATATGCGAATATATTTTTATTAATATTTTTATTATATTATTAAAAATTTGCCTCACCTTCATAAGATCTCTTAAACCATTCTCTTGGCAAACTATTCTCTTAGATAGAATATTAGTACTTATACCTCGGGTAGTCTCCTTGTCGGACAGAAATGAGAATTTCATCTTTCTAAGGCTCTGACAAGATCAATTTTTTATTTATTTATTTATTTATTTATTGCTTTTCTCGGATTAGAGCTTTCTACTATTTATTTAATGTCGGTCAATATTTATTTACAGTTTATTACTATAAGCATACAATTTTAGCAGAATATTCCATACAACTGATAATTAGTTGAACGCTTTTTCACTCACTCGAAAGTCGAAACTACCCAAAACTATAAAGTCAAAGAACAAATGATAGAATGAATCGTGAATCAAGATTGTGTTGCGTTGTGCGTATACACTTCTAGTCACTTACAAAAGATAAAAATTATCAATAATAAATGAGTTTCTTTTGCATAAGTGTATTGTATGAAAAACTGTCAAATGACGTGAATACGGTGTGGAATAGAATAAAAAGGGAAGAGTATTTAAAAATACAAAAAAATCCATACAAAAAAATCCATACGAACGTCCAAATTTTGCCTACAATAGAATTTTCTTTATAGAACTACCATCAAAAACATTTAGAGACATTTTAACATACATAACCCCCAATATTCTATTTACATATTTTGAAAAAATCAGAGTTTTTGAAGGTCAAGCTTTTCACTAAAATTGTCTAAAAATAAATCCTACATGGATGAAAACAAACTTGTGTTCGTTTACATAATGTTTAAACTCTTCTAAGTTTCATTTAGACTTGTAAGATTTTTATAAAAACAACTTTACAAACTTGGTGTTACATTGGTGTTTATATGATCACTTGGCACATCACAGGCCTTGCTAAACGTGTCAGACCCTTGCCATTATCGGCAATGGCTAAAAATCATCTGCTTGTTTACAGATTGAACTACAGACTGAACTGATCTATAAAAAAAAGACATAAGCAGTTTATTCATGATCAGCCAAGTCCGAAAGCTGCAAGAAAAGAGGACCTTGCCTTTACGGGATTACTACCTTATATTAATATATATATATATATATATATATAAAGCACCAAGTTAACGCACCCCTTATTGAAGAGTCAAGGATATTGAATGATCGATACGTGAAAGTATTGCTTTGATTGAGCCCTATCTTGTTGGTACGGAAGCTACCTGATAAATGACTCCATACACAAAACTCGAAACATTTTTCATGCACAACATTATCTAAATCATTATAAAATATATACGACACTTGAAAGCTTTAGAAAAACGTAAACACACATATCATGTTTTTGTTCCATCCGAGATCCTTCTTTCACAAGCATAACACCTTTCTAAGGCATATATCTGGTTTTAGGTGTGGCATAACAATACTAAGGATTCTACAGGATCGTGTGGTAAAGGCGGTAGGCCTCTTGACAAGTTGACATGATCATGTCATGTAACAAGGGGACTCATGTATAATCGTGAAAAAGTTATATCCTCTTTGAAGGATCGGTACAATATGTCACAATTCCAGGCCCGTTTGGCTCATTACTATCCTATTTATCTCCTATCAATTTTGCAATACAACATTTTATAACATATGCATCTAGTATTTGACACACTTAAACGACACCATAACTTACAATCATGCTCCGATTTTGGGATGATTTGGTTAATTAAACAACCAACATCTTCAATGGCATTTTCCCATCATTTTTACATCATTATTTTACACAACTTTATTCATAAAATACTAGCACATAAAATACAAAATATTTGTACGTATTTCTGGAGATTAATAAAGGGAATATAAGGTTTTCATGAGGAAATATCGAGCCACCATCCAAACACGGATGAAATATTTTATATGAATGTCCAATGTGAATTAATCTAAAAAAAGGAATCCTTTATCAATGGTGTGTGGTTTGTGAATGATAGATTTTTTCGATCTTGTCTAATTTGATCTAAATCCATGGTCGACTTAATCTTAATTGTCTAAGGTGTTAGGGTGGTTTGGTTTGACGAAATATTTTTTTCTTTTGAGATATTTGAATTTTGTGAAAGGATTTGGAATATTTGGTTGTAAGATTTAGAAAGGACTTGATTCAATTATTTATAGATAATTTATAATATAAAAATAATTAAAACATCTTTTATTATTTGATTATTACAAAATAAATATTTTAGATATATTTTAAAATAGAGTAAATTACATAAATCGTCCCTGATGTTTGGTCACTTTTTGGATATAGTCCCTATTTCCAAAAAATTACACTGAGCGTCCCTAAGGTTTGACGAACCGCACGGAATTGGTCCCTCCCTCTAACGTCGTTTCTTTTTCAGCCGTTAAGTTGATCACGTGAGTGGCATGTGAGGGGTAAAATAGTCATTTTACTGTTCATCATCTCCTAAAAGTGACCACCACCACCATCATCATCAACCCATCACCACCACCACCATCATCAACCCATCACCACCACCATCATCAACCCACCACCACCACCATCAACCCATTACCACCATCGTCAACCCACAACCATCATATTTCTTTCTTCTCTCTTTCTTTATATATACACACACACAGATACAATATACATACACACAGAAAGAAATATATATATATATATATATACATACATATACATACACACAGACAGAAAGAAAGAAAAGTTTAATGGGTTTTGACATTTGGATGTGTTTTAATTCATAAAACTATTCCAAACCTTCTTGTTTTTGCATTTGGAAAAGAAAGAAATTTTCAGTTTCGATTTTGGTTGAGAAATCTGCATGTTTCAGCATCGCCGGAGCACTCGCCGGAAAACCGGACTTCGTCGGAAATCAACATCTTCACCGGATTTCTGCATAAATTTCATCTCAAATTGATTTATTTTGATATTTTGATCGAGAAGCAACATCCATAATGGATTTCCATCAATATTTTATTAAGTACGGTGTGTTGGAAGAGCTCGCCGGAAAAACGAGTTTAGCCGGAAAAACGAGTTTAGCCGGAAAATGATGATGGTGGTGGTGGTGGTGGTGGTGGTGATAGGTTGATGGTGGTGGTGGTGATGGGTTGATGATGTTCGTGGTGGTGGTGATGGGTTGATGATGGTGGTGGTGGTTGTGGTGGTGGTGGTAATGGGTTGATGGTGGTGGTGGCGGTTGTGATGGGTTGATGATGGTGGTGGTGGTGGTGGTGGTGGTCACTTTTAGGAGATGATGAACAGTAAAATGACTATTTTACCCCTCACGTGCCACTCACGTGATCAACTTAACGGTTGAAAAAGAAACGGCGTTAGAGGGAGGGACCAATTTCATGCGGTTTGTCAAACCTTAGGGACGCTCAGTGTAATTTTTTGGAAATAGGGACTATATCCAAAAAGTGACCAAACATCAGGGACGATTTATGTAATTTACTCTTTAAAATATTATTACAAACTAATCCTATAAAATCCCATAAAATAACAACCAAAATCCAATTTTTGTGAGATTTCATTAAAATCATTGGTTTTCAATTCCAAACTTTCTCTTAAACCAAAAGTGCGATTGGAATGAAATCTGTTAGGGACCAGTATTCGGAGAAGATAAAACGACCACATAAACTCAAGAATCGTTTAGGAAATCACTTTCGAAATACAACAATTCAACCCTATTAGCCTTGGGTTCACGAATTTTGTATTTGGATAATTATTAAGTTTTTTTCTCTCTATTCCAAAGGTTGTGAGATAAATATACCCAGATTTTCGTTTTACATATTTAAATAAGAGATTGACCGGTTAACGGTTATAAACCGTTGATGGATAAGATCAAGGGGTGGTTACAACCGAATCTGAGTTCTAAACAAGCAGGTCCAGATGACAAACACGAGAGTCATCTCTGGATGGACGTGTCCAGAGATAGACCTTAGTTCAACCAGAGATACTTTATGCCTTAACCGGTTTAGCACAAGTCTGGACACACATATCCAAAACGCACAAGTCTTGACACACATATCCAAAGTTGTGTATCCATTCATGCAGAGAAGTCTTAGAGGCGCTTCCCCTAGGACCCCGCCGGGGGGGGGGGGGGGGTTGTTACAGGAAAAAAGGAAAAAAGAAGTCCAATTGGTTATATCTGTTAGAATCTGTTAGGAAGCCCAAGTCCATCAAATTTTAGGATACAAATAGTTTTTCTGTGTAATTTTTCATTCAGATTTTGATAATAAAGTTGAGCTTCTCTCTGTTCTTCTTCTTTTTATTTTCTTCGTTTTGATTTCTTTCCTTCTTTGGTTCTCCAATCCTTTCCACCATAACAGGCGGCCCTCTTGACCCTTGTTTTACGGCGATCTAAGGTAATAGGGACAACATTTGTAAGTGTGCACTCCACATCTCCTAACTCACATATGTTTGCCTCGTCACCTTAATCGATCTCAAGTAAATCACAATTACACCAAAATGCTTGATGACACTAAAATCACCAACAAAATCCAATTCCAAATCCCACCAAATTTGGAAAACCAAACATGTTGGGGGTTTTTCGATGTATAGTGGAAGAGATAAGAAATAGAGAGACGATTAGTATAACTCGGATAGAACCAGAGATCGCGTAGAGCTCGCTTTCCGTAAGAGATATTTCGACCCTATT
Organism: Saussurea involucrata; assembly: GCA_033807775.1. Lineage (NCBI taxonomy): Eukaryota > Viridiplantae > Streptophyta > Magnoliopsida > Asterales > Asteraceae > Saussurea > Saussurea involucrata. Next base: position 209,442,887 of record CM066321.1, read on the forward strand.
CTGCCCGGGTATCACGAAATTCTCTCGAGGATAATCTCCGATTTCCAGTATGTCTCGATTAAGGCAGAAATCGATGCATATATACACACTTTTAGAGAATTGTAACCGGCCTATATTGATACTGGTAATAATATCCCACTTAATGCGATTGATTGCAGAATTAATGACGGGAGTTACAAAATGAGAATTGCCTTCCAGACGTCGGCGCTACTTTCCGCGCCAGACAAGTAGCGCCCAAATGAGCGCCACCCAGCAAGCAGACCACGGCGCCAGTTTTGGCGCTAGACAACTGGCGCCGAAATGCGCGCCATGCACAAATCCGTGCACAATCCAGAGCCTGGCGCTAGCCAACTGGCGCCAGTACTGGCGCCATTTCTCATTTCATAATCCCACTTTGTAACGTGCCATTTTCAACCGTCCAACAATCCCGGGTTCTAGTTAGCTTACACGAGTGTGCACTCCACACCTCCTAACTCATGTTATAGCTTAGCTAACAACCCCATTATTACCTTTGTGAATCCAACTACACAAACTGAACATGATGATTTCACTAAAATTACCAACATTTCTCCCCCATTTTAGTGCAATCCTTGATTCACAAAATAAAATACAATACAGGTAAACAAACTCATGCATAAATGAAAATATCTAAAAGATTGAATTTCCATCTTAGTACATTACACATTTCAAATACTCGAGAATCCGGGTGTCCTATGGAGACCATGTGTCCTTATCCATTCGTGAGTGCATCAAAGCTAAGTCCAAGCTTCTTGAAGCGGCCACACTTCCCACTCATATAGGTAGTTCTTTTCTTCATGCACCTGCACATGCATTTTTACAAAAGAACAATTACCTCCTTCACTTGCAGTACCGAGCACACACCTTGGGATGACCGTCTTGTGCTCCAATCTCTTAGAGTGAGCTTCCCCATTGAATTCAACTTCTAACGTTGTATTAGAAGGGAATTGGGTATCTCACCGTTAGAGATTTAGATGGACTTTAATCCCATCCCTATCACCGACTTGTGAACCAAGTCCCTAGCTAACCCCTTCGTCAAGTGGTCCGTTAGATTTTGTTGCGACCGAACAAACTCAACCGAAATCACCCCATTCGTGATTAGCTCACGAATCATGCTATGTCTAACACCTAAGTGTCTAGACTTGCCATTATACACGTGGCTATAAGTTTTAGCCAAAGTAGCCTCACTATCACAACGGATAGAAATGAGTGATATTGGTTTCGGCCATAATGGAATTTCATGGACCAAATTCCTTAGCCATTCCGCTTCTTTACCGGCAGCGGCTAACGCCACAAATTCCGACTCCATAGTCGAACTCGTGATGCAAGTTTGCTTCTTGGAAGCCCAAGAGATGGCACCTCCCCCAAGCAAGTACACCCAACCACTCATGGACGAGTGATCTTCCAAATTGGTAATCCAACTTGCATCCGAATATCCCTCCAAAATTGAAGGAAACCCGACATATGACAAACTATAATCAATGGTTTTCTTCAAGTATTTAAATACTCGTCTTATCGCTTGCCAATTATGAGTACTAGGATTACTAGTGTACCTACTCAATTTTCCTATGGCAAAAGCGATATCCGGCCTAGTGCTTGTCATGGCATACATCAAGCATCCAATAGCCTTTGAGTACTCGAGTTGTGACACCGCTTCACCCGAATTGGGCATAAGCTTCACACTTGGATCCCATGGAGTACTCACCGGAGAACAATCAAAGCAATTAAATTTCTTTAATACTTTCTCAATGTAATGAGATTGTGTAATTGCAATCCCTTTGTTCTCACGCTTGATCCTTATACCAAGGATCACTTCCGCCTCTCCCATATATTTCATGGAGAAACTCAACGACAAAAACTCTTTAGTTTTCCCAACTTGATTTTGGTCGGTGCCAAAGATCAACATGTCGTCAACATATAAGCAAATGATTACACCGTTACCGTATGAATCAAATTTGCTATATACACACTTGTCCGCTTGGTTTATCATAAAACCGTCGGACAATATAACCTCATCAAATTTCCGATGCCATTGTTTGGGTGCTTGTTTCAGCCCATACAATGATTTTACAAGTTTACACACCTTATGCTCCATTCCGGGCATAAAAAAACCTTCCGGTTGTTTCATGTAAACTTCCTCCTCCAATTCACCATTCAAGAATGCCGTTTTGACATCCATTTGGTGAATCACCAATTTGTGAATAGCGGCTAAGGCTATCAACAATCTAATAGTGGAGGTTCTTGCAACCGGGGCATAAGTATCAAAATAATAGATGCCTTCCCGTTGCCTAAAGCCTTGGATCACTAATCGAGCCTTGAACTTGTCGATTGACCCATCCGCTTTCATCTTCCTTTTGAAGATCCACTTGCAACCCAAAGGTTTACAACCCGGTGGCAAGTCCGATAATACCCAAGTATTATTCCCCATGATGGAGTCCATTTCATCATGTATTGCTTCTTTCCAGAAAGCAATATCTTGAGACTTCATAGCCTCATTAAATTATTTTGGATCCTCCTCTATACTATAACAATAAAGGAGTTGGGATCCAATCTCATCTCTTGATCCCTCTACCAAGTACACTTGGAAATCGAGACCAAAGGATTTTTCAATCCTTCCTCTTTTGCTCCTTCGAAGCATCGGAGATTCGGTTGGAACAATTGTTTGTTCTTCAACCTCACTAGTTTCACTAGTACTAGGAACTATGTCCTTTGGCCTTGACATTGAAGAGAATCTAGTCTCATCAAAAATTGCATCTCTTGATTCTATAACGGTGTGAATCGCTATAGAATCATTAGGTTCAATAACATAGAACCTATACGCCTTGGAATGCTCGGCATATCCAACAAAGATGCAGTCAATACCCTTTTCACCCAAAGTCTTCCTTTTGGGTTCGGGTAGTCGAACAACCGCTCGACAGCCCTAAACTCGAATATAACTCAAGTTCGGCCTTTTCTTGAACCAAAGTTCGGCCTTTTCTTGAACCAAAGTTCATATGGGGTAATCTTGTTCCTTTTATTGGGAACTCAATTCAGCAAATAACAAGCCGTTAACATGGCTTCACCCCAAAATCCATCACTCAAACCCGAGTAGGATAACATAGAGTTCACCATTTCTTTGAGAACTCTATTTTTCCGTTCCGCCACACCATTTTGCTGTGGTGTATAAGGCGCCGTAGTTTCATGAATGATTTCTACGGATTGGAAAAACATGGGGTCGTAATACTCCCCACCACGATCGGTGCGTAAACACTTAATTAAGCCATTCATTTGCAATTCAACCTCCGTTTTAAAAACTTTAAATTTAACCAACGCTTCATCTTTTGAATGTAACAAGTATACATAACAAAAACGTGAAGCGTCGTCAATAAAAGTGACAACATACTTTTTATTACCAAAAGACGGAGTTGAATGCAAATCACAAAGATCACTATGAATTAAATCAAGCACCGACGAGTCCCTTTTCACGTTAGGAAAGGGTTGTCTAGTGATCTTTGTTAACATGCAAGTTTTACACTTATCGGTCTTAATATCAAAAGCCGGAATAAGACCGTCTTTTGACATTTCAACCATACGTTTAAAATTAACGTGACCAAGTCTAGCATGCCATAAATTAGAATCAACACAAACGCTATTTGCAATAAAAACAGAATTTGAAACAACATTCATTTTATTCAAATTCAACATAAACATATTATTAAGCAAATAACCAAATCCTACAAAAGAGCCACCCTTTGACAAGATAAACTTGTCCGACTCATAAACTTGCCTATACCCTAACTTATTCAAAATACTACCGGAAACCAAATTCTTTCGAATTCGCGGTACAAACAAAACATTAAAAAGTTCAACTACTTTGCCAGAACTAAATTCTAGCCTAACTAAGCCTCTTCCAAGAATGGGAGCCATCGACTCGTTCCCCATGCGAAGCATTGATCCGTCTTCAACCGGTTCCAAAGAAGTGAACCAACGGCGATCTTTGCACACATGACTGGTAGCACCCGAGTCGATCCACCAAGCAACATCATCATCCTGCACATAAAATGATTCGGATATCAGTGGCACATAATCCAAATTTGAATTAAAACCAAAGTCAAGAAACTGACCTTGCCGTGGGTTTTGATCCTTGGATCCTTACCCACTTCCACTCGTGCTTGCTCCACCCTTATTCTTGACAACCCGACAATCCCGCTTGAGATGGCCGGTCATCCCATAGGTACAACAGGTTAAAGTAACCTTTTTATTGGGCCCTTTCTTGGCTTCGTTGAACTTTCGTTTTCCTTTGAATTTGTTAGTCTTTCCCTCTTCCACCATGTTCACCGAAAGTGCAGAAACCTCCTTTACTTTAGGTTTCTCAACCTCTTGCGCCCGAAGAGATTCCTCTATGCGCAAGTGGCTACCGAGTTGCACAAGAGACAACTCTTCCTTCTTGTGTTTCAACATGTGTTTAAAGTCTTTCCAAGAGGGAGGCAATTTATCAATTATGCTCGATACTGAGATGGATTCGTCCATCTTCATATTGTGTTGAGCATATTGGCCTAGAATGCGAAGGAGCTCATTGTATTGCTCCATCATCGGCCTTGAGTCCACCATTTTGTAATTGTTAAAATTACTAACGAGGAACTTCTTACTAGAAGCATCCTCGACCATGTATTTGGACTCGAGAGAGTCCCATAGCTCTTTGGAGGATTCCACATTTTGATAGATATCGAAGAGGGAGTCACACATACCGTTCAAGATGTGGCCACGACAGATGTAGTCGTCATTCTCCCACTTGCCGCGACGCCGGGTAACCTCCAACGTCTCGTTCTCCATCAGCTCCGGTATCGGGGTGCTAAGAACGTATACGACTTTCAAAGTTGTTAGCAAGAAATGCATCTTTTTCTGCCATCTACGGAAATCCACGCCTTCAAACTTCTCAAGTTTTGTGAACTTGGAAGTCATGTCTCTCACGGTTTGATCACCCGCCATATCTCTTCACGAAGGAAATATCTCTTACGATTGTTGGGGGGGTTTCGATGTATGGTGAAAGAGATAAGAAATAGAGAGACGATTAGTATAACTTGGATAGAACCAGAGATCGCGTAGAGCTCGCTTTCAGTAAGAGATATTTCGACCCTATTCTGCTCGGGTATCACGAAATTCTCTCGAGGATAATCTCTGATTTTCAGTATGTCTCGATTAAAGCAGAAATCGATGCATATATACACACTTTTAGAGAATTGTAACCGACCTATATTGATACTGGTAATAATATTCTACTTAATGAGATTGATTGCAGAATTAATGACGGGAGTTACAAAATGAGAATTGCCTTCCAGACGCCGGCGCTACTTTCCGCGCCAGACAAGTAGCGCCGAAATGAGCGCCACCCAGCAAGCAGACCACGGCGCCAGTTTTGGCGCTAGACAACTGGCGCCGAAATGTGCGCCATGCACAAATCCGTGCACAATCCAGAGCCTGGCGCTAGTTTGGCGCTAGCCAACTGGCGCCAGTACTGGCGCCATTTCTCATTTCATAATCCCACTTTGTAACGTGCCATTTTCAACCGTCCAACAATCCCGGGTTCTAGTTAGCTTACACGAGTGTGCACTCCACACCTCCTAACTCATGTTATAGCTTAGCTAACAACCCCATTATTACCTTTGTGAATCCAACTACACAAACTGAACATGATGATTTCACTAAAATCACCAACAAAACAGGCCCTAAATATTTTGTAGTTCAAGCATATGTTCGAAAATTTAGCAATACTACGATAACCTTCATCCACTCGGATACAATTAGCTAGTACATGCGATAACACCTACGAATCCCATAATTAATGGTAGATACATGTATATGGGATCGAATATTGGCTCTTCTTTTCTTGGTAAAGAATCCCAAATATAACATGTTTTCTTATTGGTTGCATTTATGTCATGAAAAAAGTATTTACGTAGAGGATAACATCTACTTCTTTCTATAATTATGCATGTCCATGCCAACGCATCTAGACTAATCCCAAAAGGCCCGAAGTTAACAACCGAAAAAACCTTCGGTGGTCCTCAAAGAACACAACATAGATGACCAATGAGAGCAAACTCAAAGCATGAGTAGTTGAGCTACCCTAAAGAGTTTCATCATCTATTTTCTTGCACATCAAAAAACAACACAATTGACACTAATTTTTCAAGAAAATGAGAATCCTCCGATTTCGAATATATTATTCCATCATAACCCTAAACAAGGAGTGAAATGTGATGTTCATGAACATAGATATTTGGAGAAAATGGCAAAAAGAACATGGATTTGTCTTCACCATAATTGGGTCAAAAGAAAGAAGAATTCATGTTAAATATTAGCCTAAACAGAAACAACCATAGAGGATCACTATGCATAGAAAGGGGTGACCAAATAAACCCACTATATCTTAACTGGGCATAGAGTATGAGGGATAGGATGTACGCAAACCTTACTTACAGATAGAGAAACTGTTTCCGAGAAACCCTGAACATGCAAATGGAAAGAAAGGGATGGTTATACCTTTGAGCATAACTGTTGCCAAAATACAACGGAAAGGTGAAACTTTTACCCACGTCCATTTGAAGTAATTCACTACGCAAATACACACGTATGAGATATTGTAATTATGCCCATAGGTTCAATATTGAGTAATAAAGCCTTTCATAATCGCATAATTTTTGCACCCAACGTGTGTAGTCATAACTACAATAATGCAAATGAAAATATAAATCACAAGGCTTGTTCACAACTACATCGTCAATGCTTTTTCTTGGCAAGACATATAGACCAACAGAAGCAAGCTTGCAAGACATATTAGAGTCCCACATTGGCTAGATACGGACCATCAAACCTATATATATGTAGGAATCTCCCTCTCTCTAAAAGAGATATTTTATAGAGACATTCATAGGGGTTCCACAATCCACATATCCTAACATGATATCATAGACGGGATCTAGCACCATCTAGGTACCTAACACATTCTTTTGCCTCCATTTGAGAGAGCATATTGGAGTCTTGTATCAACTAAACACGACCCATCAAACCTATATACATTTAGGAAGCTTCTCTCTATCTCTCTATAAAAGCTCTCTTATGTTAGAAATATGGGTGCATGATCAAAATCAAACATGGATAAAAACTTGGATTTCCAAATACAATATTTCAACCCACTTTTGTTGCCCAAGGTATCACAAATTTTGTAATGTGATAATCCAAATTCTCTCTTTTTCTAGGCAATGACTCGAGTATATGTCCAAATATTTGTTGTGTTTGTATATCTAAAAACGAAATAGAAACCAACCTTTTATAGGTAAGTTATTCATAGCGGTTGTCGGACAATTAGTTTAGATGGGTAGGTAGTTATTTGGAGAGATGGCCAAATGGGCCCGACCTACCCGGGACCGGCGGAGGACCGGGACCGACTTGGGCCCAACCTAGGCACCGGTCTGGGACCGCCGGTTAAGGACCGGTTACGATTTTCCACCAAAAACAAAGCCCGGTCCGGGACCGGTTATAGGACCGGCCTGATTTTTTATTTAAAATTTATTTTCAAGTGTATTATGATAAAAACGTATTTTTAGTGTATTAAATATTCTATAACAAAAACGTGTTTTTTTGTGTATTTGATTGATCCAATTATAATAAAACATATTTGTTAGTGTAATTGATTAACAAAAAATCTTCAAAAAATATTTTTTATATGTTAAAAATAAATTTTAAAAAAATAAGTGGGACCGATTTGGGCCCGGCACGGGACCAGGACCGGTTATCATAACCGGGCCTCATACACCTTAACCGGCCTTCATATATGGGTTGGGACCGGGACCGAACCGGTTACGAGATTGCTATTTGGGACCATGACTGATTTGCGCCCGGCCCGGCCCGGCCCGGCTCGAGACCGATTTTTGGCCACCCGGAGACAAGAAGAGTTGCCAATAACTACCAATGCATAAGACCAAATATGGTTGTTGCACAAACTTCAGAAGATGATTAGTCTTCTGAAGCTAAGTCTTTTCAGAAGTGAAGGCTTGCCGTCTGAAGCCACGCGTAACCTTCGGAAGCTCATAACTCCTTTCTTAACTTGCCTCAAAGACTTCCCGAACCATGCTTCCTGAAAGCAAGTTGCCTTCAGATCTTTGCTCTATGAAGAACACTTGGTACATACCGTTTAGGTTTGGGGGCACTGCCCCTTGATCCCACGGGACCACCGCAAGGGGCACTGCCCCTACATCCCCGCTATATAGCGATCTAAGGTTTAATCCAGCTTATACACCCTCAACACCACCTAACTTGTTTAGAATGCCCAACTTAAAACCACTTCTATCTCAAGTAAATCCCAACTACACAAAATACTTAATAACACTAAAATCACCAACATCTTAAGAGAGACATTCAAAGAGGTTCCACTTATCCTACACAAGACATAACCATGCCAATTGATCAAATTCATCAAGTTACAGAAACTCACCAGTACTTCATCACAGATTGGAATTGGTACTACTACTCAGGAGGATAAATTAACAGTTTAAACCCATTACTTTTCATATTCTGCTGTTGTTGCTGCTGCATTTGCTTTTGTTGTTGAATTAAGCGAGCAGAATCTACAGCAGACGGCGTGTGATACAGCTCCATGGTCTGCAGTGCAGATACATCCGCCAAACCATGAGGAATAGCCAACAGATTACTGCATTGCTCGACCACAATGTGTTGTAGTCTAGGAAAATGATGAGCTGAAGCAATCCAACGCACCAGATCGCTCTTTCCAAGTTGCAGCACTTTAAGCAGACGAAACCCACCATCAAGCGGTTCCCATTCAGGTCCCTTGAATGCATACACTTTCAACTTTAGCACTTCAAGATTTGGCAGCATGCCTATTGTAGACATATGCTTCCAATCCAATAAGGTATCTGACAACGTTAACTTCTTCAAATGAGGTGGAAATTTGTAAAATGGTGGAAGACCTCGCAATTTACCTTCAGATGGCGGGCGTGGGAATGTGTCGTTTAACAACTTCAGTTTCTCAAGTTTATCTAGTTTGGCTAGATTGTCAAACAAACTGGACCCTTTGTTTTTTTCCATGAGCAGGACGAGTTTTCCACGAATTCCAAGCTTTCGAAGATTGGGAGTTCTTGCTAAGATATTCTCTGTGCAGCTATCAGGTGAAACTGTAGAGATTGTTTGTATGTTTCTTTGTACAAATGGATCTTCGTTATCCATTCGTGTTTTGGCTTTGGGCCCATGTAAGCGACTGGGCCCACTCGTTCGTAGATTCCTAAATTGTGACATTTTCCATATATCTACTTGAATGTCGAGATCACGCGATGTTGTTTCAACAATTAAAGTCTGGAGACTCCATAACTTGGAAATTGATGGTGGAAGAACTTTAAAATTGCCAAAGAGAGCAACATACCTCAAATGCACCAGCTGTGTGATTTCAACCGGAAAGCGGGAAATATTGATGGATCTCATATCTAACACCCGAACCAACTTAAATGCTTCATGAATGAAAGATGTATGTTCTCGAGATAATTCCTTTTCTTCCACGGGAAAACACAAGAAAGAACGAACATGAGGGCCGTAAGGCTTTGAGTGAATGAAGTTCATCACATGTGAATGAACACAAAGACGCCGGTGATAATTTCCATACGAGACTAGAGTTTTGGGATCATGTATGTTCCCTTTGATCACCTGCAAAAACTTTTCTTCCGCTGCTTCTCTCAGGCACAAATCGCGCAGCATATCATGAACACGGCATGTTTTGATCTTTCCGTTTGATCTCTTTTTTGCAACTAATATCAGATTCCGTTCAACAAGATCTTCCAAATACTCCTCCGCTGTATCTTCTAAGCAATCTTGGCCAACCTGCTGAATAAACCCTTCTGCCACCCACAACATAAGCAATTTCCAAACGGGTATCGGAAAGTCTTCAGGAAAAGCACCAAAATAGATAAAGCACACCTTCAAGTGATCAGGTAAATGCTTGTAGCTTAATGCTAATACATCTAAACATTGCTTCGGATCTCTTGCAACATACGAACTAACACTTTCGGCAACTTTCTTCCACAAGTCTCGTGTTTTATCTTTTTTCAAAAGAAGTCCAGCAACGACCACTATGGCAAGTGGAAGCCCATAACATTTTCTAGCAATCGTTTGTCCAAGTTCCACCAGCTCCGATGGACAACATTTTCTCCTAAAAACTTTCGTAGAAAGTAGCTCCCAACTTTCGTCATCGTTCAGAAACCGCAAATGATGAGGAGGGTTATCGGGGTTTGCAAGAACAGCCACATCTGTGTTACGGCTAGTTAATAATATTCTACTTCCACAATCTTGGTTCGGAAAAGCCATCATGAGATCATTCCATGCATCTGTGGTCCATACATCATCTAGTACAATGAGATATCTTCGACCATTTAATTGTTTGCATATTTCTTCAACCAGCATTTCTTCATTCATTTTATAAATTTGGTCAGAAGGCTGCGTTAAAGAACTCAAGATGGCAAAAAGTACTTCCTTTCGGTTATATTCTTGTGAAACGTACACCCAAGCACGCACAAAGAAGTGGAATTCAATGGCGGGATTACAGTAAACTTTTTTAGCAAGAGTTGTTTTGCCAAGTCCACCCATACCAACAATTGATACAACTTCTAGTGACTCTGAGATATTCGTGAGACGACTTACTATTTCTTTCGCTTCTTCATCAAAACCAACAACGTTATCTTCCTCAACCATAGGTTTTCGCCTCTGTGATGACGATGATCTATTTGAAGATTCCCCAGAATAAAGAGCTTCGATTCCAAACATCTTTTTATCATAAATCTCCTTCACCTTTGTCTTGATGGATTCAATATCTTTTGCGACAGATCGAAGCTTTGCTGGATAATCAAATGCGTGGACGATTTTGCTCAAGGTGCTTCTCTCTTTCTGCATGGCTGCATTAACTACAAATGTGTCAATGGTGTCTTCTGCTTCGTAAGCTACATCTCTGATTTGTCTGACTAACTCTCTTACATATTCATATTCACTACGTTTCTCTTTAGAATCTTTGAGGAATGCTTTCATCAAACTAAGCTCATTGTAAAGAGAATCGACTTGGCCCTTTACTCCATATATCAAATCAGAGTTGTAAAGTAGCAGTTGCTTGAGATTGTCCAAGAGAAATTCAACCACAGCATCCGCCATATTTAGAAATTTTTCCTCTCTCTCTCACGGGTACACTTCTTCTACAACATTAGCAGCGTTAATACCAGGATCATAGCTTACTCTTTCTAGATCTCCTTGTGTTTTTCTTCCCTTGTTTCACAAGGTGAATTAGAATTTGACTAATCACTTGCATAAATAATTATTTAGACTCCAAATCTCGATATTATTAACGCTCTTTGATCTCCTTGTTTCTCAAATCACAATAGTTGAAATTCTTGAAAATTTTCTCAGGCATTTGCACCTGCAACGATAAGGGGTATCTTTAAATGGTAAACATAGGTTTGCATAAAATCAGTCACCATAACCAACTTCCAGTAAGTTGCTTAGTTGGCAGTATCTAGAATTCAATGAAAACTAAAGAAATATCTGAAGAAAGCTTCAAACTGCAAAACAAGTACTACCGCCATTCGAATGGAAAGCTACATTTTGACTTTTAGATGCCAAACATGGTAGCTACGAAAGAAAGAAAAAACTGTTTTTATGAACAGATACACATATTCCTTTTTGTACATCTTTTTATGAAGTTCAAATTCTTAACCAACTTACTTCAACATTCTTAGAATCCATAACAATTTTTAAATTCCAAATAACACTTTGATCTTTCAAAGTCAAAATGTAGCTTTTCGTTAAGATATGGAAGATATGACCTCGTACCATATTTCCAACTTGAGTCTAATAGTTAATCGATGAGATCTGATATATGAGACATGCAACTTTCTACTAATATTTAGGAGATGAGATTCAAGACATGGCAAATGCAAACTCATAATTACTTTCATCATGCATCTAATCTTCAAGAAATAAAACTCAAGACATGGCATACACAAACTCATATTTATTTCCAAATTACGTCTGGTACTCATAATTACTTTCTTTTCAACTTATGCATCGTTTAAAGAAATATAAGTTCTCCTCTCTTTCACCTGGTACTCTCTTTATGAGGTGAAATGGAACAAAAGTTGCACTGGTTACAAAACTCCATGTATAAATGGTTTTATATGATTTTAACAGGACTATATATCATAGCTTTTCCAAACAATAAACATATGCAAACTAGTTTTCAATTTCGAGATCGATATAGATTCTTCAAATTCTCAAGAAAATATAGACAACTACGTGTAATTTTACAACATAAACACATCTTCAGAACGATAAAGTCATAAAACAAAAGGTGAAGATTTGCTGGAACATTTTAAAGCAAATTCAAATCAACTTTGGCTATGTTCTGGCAAACTAGCTAATAAGTTGGTCGTTGGCTGATAAGCTAGTAGTTAGCAGGCTACAGATGCAAGGAATCGAACATCAAGTATAACTACACACACTTTTACCACTCAGCTACTAGCGCTTTTTGTAAATTATGTTCTATCATATTACTAATACTATTTGTTTTTCGCAATTCCTTGTATCTTAAAAATTGTTGCTTCTTGTCTTGTTTTTCTATGACAACACATATTTATGATTTATCTAAAATAAAATTAATCACATTCAACACTTACGCTGTGTTCTAGAATTTGGGGAGAAAGGGTAGGAAAAGAAAGGAATTTTTTTTATTTGTGTTCTCCACTTGGGATGGAGAATGAAGGGAAGGAAAATAATTATTTTTCATGTTCTTGAACATGAGAGAAAAGAAAGAAAAGATGTCATTTTTACAAATATACCCTTTAAAAATATATCCTTTAAAATGAAAAGGTTGGGTAGTTTTGTAATTTTAATAATCTTTTCAAGGGTTACAACTTTCTTTCGTTTCCTTCCTTTCCTCCCAGATCTGGGAGAGAAGTTTTGGGAGTAAACTTATCTTTACTTTCCTTCCGTTTTCTTTCCACTCTCTCCTAAAAAAGTTTCGAGAACACGAGTTTTTTACTTTCCTCCCCTTTCCCTACATTTCCTTTCATTCGTTCATAATAAAGGTTTTGAGAACACAATGTTAATATTTTTTATGGGTTTTTGTTTTGAAAAACCGTGTGCTAATATTTGGAAACTTATTAGTCTTGCTAAATTCGATTTCAATTGGCTTATGTCTCCTCGTTGTATCATTTTGTTATAATTAATCAAAATCAGCTTGGGGATGAGCGACCTTGCTTGACTAGGTTGGAAACCCCTTAAAAGTATGTTTCATTTATTTAAAATCGGCGATGTACATCTTTTAGCCTTTTCGCAGGGCATCGGAAACCCCAGGACCGACCCTGGTAGTTAGCTGGTAAGCTAGCTCATAAACTAGTCTTGCTTGGTAAAAACTAGCTTAAACTAACCGCTAAGCTTGATGACAATGTTAAACGAACCTAAAAAGAAATTATAAAAGGTGAAGCTGTAAAATATAGGTGCATAATTGGAAAAAAGGATGAAAAAAACCCCACTAAGCTACCTGAGGTAGCTTTTCAAAAACCTAACTTATAAGCTAGCATATCAAATGGGACTACTTCTATAAGGTAAAAAAAAGTTAGCTTATGGTTGCCAAACATGGCCTTTGAGAGTAATTAGTTTGACCAACAACAGTCAAAATTCCCTTCTTCTTGCAATTCTATCAATTCCAAAGACAATTTGTTACACCTTTTACAATTCGAGTTCAAATGGACTACTTTTTAACTTGAGAATTGATGTGAAATTAGGGATTATAAAAAGAGAACCCCTTTATACGTATGCTAAAACATTGTGACAATTAGTAAAAAAAAGTAAAAAGTAAAAGGAAAGTTTGTATCAGTTTTACATATAGAATGTATTATTACCTTTGGCTCTAGAAGTCATATATAGTGTATTATGTACAATCAGGCATGAGAGATTCAAATGCTACTAATTCTTACAGCTATCAACAATCCGCCAAAAGAAATCATCAAAGTAAGGAATAGGTTTAGATAATCAGGTGCTGAAGCGAAGAACAGAAGATGGAATCAGTAATATGCTAAATCAAACAGAAGAAAAGGCACAAACCAGATTTGATCATTGGAAAGGCCTCACTGCTGCCTTTCATGGCCGTCGTCTCATCATCGATATCTCAGTGTGTGTATGTGTGTGTTTTAGATCGAGAGAGACTGTGTGTGTGTGTGTGTTCAAAGTCGTTGACCCTTGCAGAAAGTAAAATTAGTGATAAAATATCCCCTCGTGAGTGCAGGCGAGTAACAGATTTTTGAGTGGGAAATTCGCTCAGATAACCATTTTACCAACTTAAATAGATAACTTTACAATTCATCTCTCAGTTACACAAATGTCTCTATTTAACTATAATTTTTTTTTCAAAAAAATAAAATGAAATTTCTTTTATGAAAATGGACTAGATTCAATTATTATTGTCATTTAATCAGGTCTCTAAGTTATGGATCTATATTTAAGTCAATTTCTTTTTTGAGTTATAAAAACATGACGTGAAATTCAAACTCGATAATTAAAAAATTCCAAATTTCAACCGATTTACGAATATTAAAAGGACAAAATACATTAAGATATAACAAAGTTTATTTAGGTTGTGTAAATATGTTATATTTTTCGGTAGTATTAAGGCTCATAATTTGAGTCTCTTAGGAAACTGGTGGTGGCCTTTTTAGTGTGAGTTACGACTTACGAGCACGATGGAAGTCTAATGGAGTCCGAACTTTCATCTACAAAATCGGGTTCGACTTGGGGAAATATCATTAAAGTTGAAAAGGATCTTGAGAGTTTGGGGTGCATTTTGTCTCGTCTTTTGGTAAAAAAAAAAATTGGGAATGGGAGAGGTACTCTTTTTTTCAAGGACAAGTGGGTAGGTAATTTTGGGTTGTGCGATCGTTTTCCTAAACTTTTTCGGCTCGACGCTAATCCAGATGCCAAAGTCTTTGAGCGTGGCGCTTGGAATGAAGAAAGGTGAGGGTGGATTTGGGATTGGTCTCGTAGTCCTAGGGGGTGGGTTATCAGCGGTCTTGTTCAAGTCTTAACTAGGTTGCAAAAATCAATCAATCAATCAATATCAATATATATATATTAAAAGAGAAAACCACAAATGATGATGTGGCATCCTAAGAATTGATAATTCCTCATTTCTTGAATTATGGTTGCTTCTAAGGTATCCCACATTGATAGAGAGACAAAAGATTGGCAATGAATTATGGATATATAAATGGAGATTGAGATGTGTTTGTGGTAACTCACGGGGTTGACTCATTCTGGCCGATCCTTTAAACCAATGTTGTTGGTCTTTTTTGGCCGACCCTCCAAACAATATGTTGGCTCATTTTGGCCAATGAATTATGGATATATAAATGGAGGTTGAGATGTGTTTGTGGTAACTCATGGGGTTGACTCATTCTGGCCGATCCTCTAAACCAATGTTGTTGGTCTTTTTTGGCCGACCCTCCAAACAATATGTTGGCTCATTTTGGCCAACCTAAAAGTTTAAATCTATATCTATATATATATATATATATATATCTAAAAGAAAAATCCACAAAATATTGGGTGGCATCCTAAGAATTGAGATTTTCTCATTTCTTGAATTGTGGTTGCTTCTAAGGTATCACACATTGATAGAGATACAAAAGAATGGCAATAAATTGTAGATATATCGATGGAGGTTGAGATGTCTTTGTAGTAACTCATGGGGTTGGCTCATTTTGGCTGATCCTCTAAACCAATGTTATTGACCTTTTTTGGCCGACCTTCCAAACAATATATTGGCTCATTTTGGCCAACCTAAAAAGTTTAAATCTATATCTATCTATATCATTTATATATATAAAAGCAATTACCACATAGAATGATGTGGCACGATGTAGGATTAGAGTGCTTCATTATCTAAACGGAAAATCCACAAAAGATTGGGTGGCATCCTAAGAATTGAGAATTCCTCATTTCTTGAAATGTGGTTGCTTCTAAGGTATCCCACATTGATAGAGAGACAAAAGATTGGCAATGAATTGTGGATATATAAATGGAGGTTGAGATGTCTTTGTGGTAACTCATGAGGTTGACTTATTTTAGTTGATCCTCTAAACAATGTTTAAGGCGTTTCTGGCGTCTTTAGCCGACCCTCCAAATAATATGTTGGCTCATTTTGGCCAACCTAAAAGTTTAAATCTATATCTATATCTATATCTATATAGAGGCGGGTTCAAATGAGGAGCGTAACAATTTAAGAAAACGTGAGGAGCACCGCCCATGTACTGAATCACATGTGATTCACTACTGCCGAATCACATGTGATTCACAACTGATCGGGGGGGGGGGGGGGGGGGGGGGGCTTCCGTCCATGTAGTGGATCACATGTGATTCACAACTAAAATAAAATTCTGGACACGGGCGGTTTGTCCCGCGGTTTGCAAAAGCGCGCGGTTTGTCCCGCGGTTTGTGTTGTGAATCACATGTGATTCAGTACATGGGCGGTGCTCCTCACGTTTTCTTAAATTGTTACGCTCCTCACATGAACCTTCCCCTCTCTCTCTCTCTCTCTCTCTCTCTCTCTATATATATATATATATATATATATATATATATCTAATAGGAAAATCCACAAAAGATTGGGTGGCATCCTAAGAATTTAGAATTCCTCATTTCTTGCAATGTGGTTGCTTCTAAGGTATCCCACATTGATAGAGAGACAAAAGATTGGCAATGAATTATGGATATATATATATATAAGAAAAATCCACAAAAGATGAGGTGACATCCTAAAAATTAAGAATTCCTCATTTCTTGAATTGTGGTTGCTTCTAAGGTATCCCACATTGATAGAGATACAAAAGATTGGCAATAAACCGTGGATATATAGATGGAGGTTGAGATGTGTTTGTGATAACTCATGGGGTTGGCTCATTTTGGCTGATCCTCTAAACCAATGTTGTTGGTCATTTTTGGCCGACCCTCCAAACAATATGTTGGCCCATTTTTTGCCAACCTAAAAGTTTAAATCTATATATATATATATATCTAAAAGAAAAATCCACAAAAGATGAGGTGGCATCCTAAGAATTGAGAATTCCTCATTTCTTGAATTGTGGTTGCTTCTAAAGTATCCCACATTGATAGATAGACAAAAGATTGGCAATGAATTATGGATATATAAATGGAGGTTGAGATGTGTTTGTGGTAACTCATGGGGTTGACTCATTCTGGCCGATCCTCTAAACCAATGTTGTTGGCCTTTTTTGGCCGACCCTCTTGGCTCATTTTGGCCAACCTAAAAGTTTAAATCTAAATCTATATATATATCTAAAAGGAAAATCCACAAAATATTGGGTGGCATCCTAAGAATTGAGATTTCCTCATTTCTTGAATTGTGGTTGCTTCTAAGGTATCCCACATTGATAGAGAGACAAAAGATTGACAATGAATTGTGGATATATAAATGGAGGTTGAGATGTCTTTGTGGTAACTCATGGGGTTGACTCATTTTAGCTGATCCTCTAAACCAATGTTTTTGGCGTATTTGCCCGACACTCCAAATAATATGTTGGCTCATTTTGGCCAACCTAAAAGTTTAAATCTATATATATCTAAAAGGAAAATCCACAAAAGATGAGGTGACATCCTAAGAATTGAAAATTTTTCATTCTTGAATTGTGGTTAAATTTTTTATCTCACATTGATGAGAGAAAGAAGATTGAAAGACGAACGTGTGCATTTGAAAGGAGATCATACTTTGTAACAAGCGGCCATATTATTGGTTTAAACGAATTAACGCTTTCTTTTTGCCAATAAAAGTTTGAGAATGATGCCTATTTGGTAACTAGATCTATTTTTGTTTATATAATTTTTGAGGAGGTGATATTAGTAGATGTTTTATATTATTAAAAATGTATGTATATCTATATCTATATATATTTAAAAGGAAAATCCACAAAAGATGAGGTGACATCCCAAGAATTGAAAATTCCTCATTTCTTGAATTGTGGTTGTTTTTAAGGTATCCACATTGATAGAGAGACAAAAGGTTGAAAATGAATTGTGGATATATAAATGGAGGTTGAGATGCGTTTGTGGTAACTCATGGGGTTGGCTCATTTTGGTTAATCCTCTAAACCAATGTTGTTGGCCTTTTTTGGCCGACCTTCCAAAACAATATGTTGGTTAATTTTGGCCAACTAAAATTTTAAAATATATATTTATATACATCTAAAAGGAAAACCCTAGAACTGTAGTAGAATCCTAAGAATTAAGAATTTTTAATTCTTAAATTGTGATTGAATTTTTTGTATCCCACATTGATGAGAGAAAAAAGATTGAAAGAAGAAAATGTGTATATTAAAAGAAGTAATTTTTTATAGCAAGTCATGATGAGATTTGAGTTTTTTTCTTAAATCTCAAAATGTGGTTAAGTTTGTTTATCGCACGTTGGTGAGAAGAAAGAAGGAAATATGTATATGAAAGGATTGGTTAATCCTCTAAACCAATGTTGTTGGCCTTTTTTGGCCGACCTTCCAAAACAATATGTTGGCTAATTTTGGCCAACTAAAATTTTAAAATATATATTTATATACATCTAAAAGGAAAACCCTAGAACTGTAGTAGAATCCTAAGAATTAAGAATTTTTAATTCTTGAATTGTGATTGAATTTTTTGTATCCCACATTGATGAGAGAAAGAAGATTGAAAGAAGAAAATGTGTATAATAAAAGAAGTAATTTTTATAGCAAGTCATGATGAGATTTGAGTTTTTTTCTTAAATCTCAAAATGTGGTTAAGTTTGTTTATTGCACGTTGGTGAGAAGAAAGAAGGAAATATGTATATGAAAGGAGGTCATTTTCTGTAGCAAATCATTTTAAGAATTTCTTAAATCTTGAAATTTGTTTATGTATGTGTATCTCACATTGGTGAGAAGATGATGATTGAAAGAAGAAAGTGTGCATATGAACGGAGGAGGTCATACTTTGTAACAAGCGATCATATTATTTGTATAACTATTTTTTTGCCAATAAATAAATAAATATCAGTATTTAAAATCATTTGAAAAAATAAATCATCAAAAGGAGGTGGGTATGAGAATGAACAAGTATAAAAGTACAGAACATTTTCATGAATAATTCATCGTTATATTATTTAATCTACATGATATAACAATTCATTATATCAAAATCTATCAATTTTATCTTTATACATATAAAAGTAACAACTAAGGGTACTTGAGGTGGCATTGGAAGAATTGAATATTTTCAAATATTGCAAAGTGGTATTATTTTAGTTATCCCACATTGATTAAGAAAAATTAGATTTAAAAATGAAGATAGCTATAAGAAAGGATGATGAATGATTTTGATGATTAAAATGTTTTATTGGATAGAAAATCTTTTAACCAAACCTCATTAGAGATGTTTTATAAAACATTACATAAATCTTTATATATAAACCCAAAAAAATACTTACATCCTTATCTTTCTTTCTTTCTTTATATGTACGAAAGAAAGAACCAAGGGTATTTGAGTTGCATTATGATGTTGTTTTAGTCATTCCACTTTGATGAGAGAATGCTAGATTAAAGATTCTTATATGACTATAAAAAACGATGAAGGAATGTTTTACATAAATATGAAATTTGGTGAGTTTAGTTAGACCTGACAAAAACTGGCCCGACACGCTAACCCGACACGAACTCGACACGAAATAAACGGGTTTGGGTAATGCATTTCAACCCGTTTAAGTAAACGGGTTGACACGACACGACACGACACGAAAATTAAACGGGTAAGGCCAGGGTCAAAAATTTCAACTCGAAAATGACCCGAATAACCCGTTTATATATATTATAATTCTTTTTAATGTTTTGGATTTTTAATGTTTTGGATTTGGTTAGAACTTATAAGTGTGAACTATAAAATTTAGATTTATAATGCTTTCATTTGTAATTTTTTTGTGTATTTTCGGTATTTAATTTCTAGTTTTATAAATGTTAAACGGGTTAAACGGGTTAGGCGGGTCGGGTTAGGGTTGTGATTTTCTGACACGTTTATTAAACGGGTCGGGTTAGGGTCATGCACTCTCAACCCGTTTAACTTTGAACCTGACACGACACGACACGACACGTTTGCCAGGTCTACAGTTTAGTAATTCCATATTGGTGAGAATATGATTTTTTTTAATGAAACGTGTGATCTTATATTGACAAAATGAGAGTACGTCAAATTGTTGCATCTCATAAGGTTGGCTAATTTTAGTTGAACCTTTGTAGCAACAATAGTGATATGGTTGTATGACATGTCTTTTGAATTTCAACAGACATAACAATAAAATTGTAACTAATACATCGTAAACTATTCATAACAAGAAACAATTATCAATATAAGAAAATGTACCACTTACGAAAATACATTCTTCATTTTAATTTGGATATAATTAACTATTAATCAAAGAATTACGTTTTAACTTAGTTTGGACAAATATTTCTTTAAAATGTCGTTTGTTACCGCGCAACGCACGGGGCCACACACTAGTTTTCTTTTAATCTTGTTGGCGGGGACATTGCCTGATGTTTTCTGCATGAAGATGGAGTCTTCAAAGTTTATCTTCTCATAAACTTGTTGGATCTCAAAATCCTCCGTTGTCAAATACGGACATCCCAACAAGGTGGAATAAATTTATACCAATGAATATCAACATTTTTATCTGGAGAGTGTTGCAAAAAAGAATCTCAGTGTTTCAAGAATTGGACAAAAAAAGGAATCGACCTTGCCCGATCTGCAAGAATTTCATCGAATTGGTTGATCAATGTTTTGTTAGTTGCTCTCAGACGTAAGCTCTTTGGGAACACATCTTTAAAGTGGTGGAATTTGCAATTCCATTATGCCAGTCTTGGCTTCGATATGATCAATTTCGACGGCGGCAATTAGGTTCCCGATGCTTTTAAAGTCTATTGGCAAGCGGCATATGGACAACGATCTATTCCCTTTGGAGGAACAGAAACTCTCGTGTTTTCAATGGTGTGGCTCTTAGTGCTGATCTCTATGGTTTTTTGATTTTGTTCCATTTTGTGTTTTGTTGTGTTTTCCTTGTTCGTGAGACGCTTTAGTTGTTGTTAGGTCGTTTTGTTAGCTTCGTTTTTCCTACGTCCTTAGCTGCTTGTCTATCTCTCCCGCGTATTCTTTTCTTCTGTTTGTCTTGTATCTGTTTCCTTTTAGTGTATTTGCCTTTTAAAAAATAGATACTTTTCACAATTTACAAAGTTATATGGAATTTTTGAAAATACGTATTCCTAAATAAAAATTTGATTCAAAGAAGTTTATCTATTTCATGTAATTTCCCCTAAAAATAAATAGTAATCATAATTTTTGAAAAGATGAAGGTTGAATTTTAAGCCTAGGATTTAATTAAACGTAATAGGCTTGCTATTAACTTAAATCCAATACAAACCCATTAAGCCAAACTTAATGATTTGTGCCCATTTAATTACCCCACGTTACTTAGGTTATTTATATAATGTAAATACAATAATTACATTATATTAAATGGTATCTCAGTGTATTGTGTGTGACCCTATAGGCCCACGTGTATCTAGCCATATAATTATCTATTATGACTTGAGCATATTCCAACAGCTCCCACTTGCGCACGTCATAATGACAAGTAATCATACAAGCAAAGGTTAGCGTCTAGCAACACGCCAATGCCCCTAGAGACACATGAGGCTAGTTTCTTAAACGTCTCATTTTAAATGGTTTATTAAATCGGTCATCCCTTTGTTACAGATACCTTGTTGAATACTAGACATGGATCATATGTCATTCTAATTGTTCAACGATTCTGTTTCTCGATCTGTTTGTTGAATTAGATTACCAAATTAATCAAGTATCATCTTAATTACATTTGGGTACGGCCGTACAAACATCTATTCAATTCATCGAGGGCCCCAGTAGTATCTAACTCCATTGCCTGTAGAGGAACAAATCCTATTTTTGACTGCACGTGCCTGTCATGTGCTTCACATCACTCCTGAAGATGATTTTTATAGCAGCCTTATTCAGGACAGCGTTTAACCATATCAAAGACCGACATTCCACCCATACAAAACCTGCTTGCATCTCAAGTCTAAGGACGAGTGACATAACCATTTGCGAGATTCACTGGTGACGCCGATCCATGCAGTGAACTCTCGTAGGTTGGGTCAGTCCAATGTTCATCACCAATGAACAACATGTGAGTTTGGTGGCATCATCATTAATATTCATTCACCAATGAATATCACCAATACGCTCACATTTGCTTTAACTCGATGATACTCTCGTATCATCAGCTGACAATGGACAATTTAGAACAAATAATTCATTCATGGATTAAACATGCAAATATAGAACACAGTTGATATAAATGAAAACGATCATACCAGGTACATCAATTCATTGTGAAAATAAAAACTGTTCAACGTTCCAATTATTCAATTACTAAAAACAGATCTACATGAGACTACTAGCTGGTCGAAGTCCAATGTTCCTAGCATGCTTGATATGTTTGGTACAAGACATTGGTTTCGTAAAGGGATCAGCTAAGTTGTCATCTGTGTGAACTTTGAGAAGACGAATATCACCCATCTCGATAGCCTCTCGAATGTAGTGAGTCTTCCTGCGGAAGTGTCTGGCACCCTTTTGAACTCCAGGTTCGTTGGCTATGATAATGGCACCAGAATTATCACAGTACATATCCATGGGTCTTTCATTACTGGGGACAACGCCAAGCCCATAAATGAATTTCCGTATCCAAACAGCCTCCATTGCAGCTTCGGAAGCAGCTATGTATCCAGCTTCTGTAGAAGACATCGCAATAGTGCTTTGCTTAGCACTCTTCTAGTCAACAGCGCCTTCGTTCATGACGAAAACGTATCCAGTCTGAGATCGAGTGTCATCTCGATCTGTTTCGAAACTAGCATCAGTGTAGCAAGTAACACTGAGCTCTCTTTCTACATCACCACCATAAACAAGGAACATATCTCTAGTATTTCGAAGATACTTCAGTATGTTCTTAACAGCAGTCCAGTGACTCTCTCCTGGATTCTGTTGGTATCTACTCGTAAGGTTCTGAGAGAACGCTACATCAGGTCTAGTGCACCTCACTGCATACATGATGGATCCCACAGCCGAAGCATAGGGGATTCCCTTCATCCGCTTCACCTCATCAGGTGTGGAGGGTCCCTGAGTCTTACTCAATTTTACATTGTGTTGCATTGGAAGACTTCCACGTTTGGAAGCATCCATTCTAAACCGTTTTAGAATTTTGTCAATGTACGCACTTTGACTTAAACCAATTAACCGCTTCGATCTATCCCGATAGATCTTGATTCCTAGGATGTACGCCGCTTCGCCTAAATCTTTCATGGCAAAACATTTTCCAAGCCAGGATTTGACATCTTGTAGCATTGGAACGTTGTTCCCCATGAGCAATATGTCATCAACATATAAGATTAGAAAAACGACGATGCTCCCACTAGCTCTCATAAACACACATGGCTCATCAAGGTTTTGAGTGAAACCATACGTTTTGATTTCCTCATCGAACCTTTTATTCCAACTTCTGGATGCTTGCTTCAGTCCATAAATGGATCTTTGAAGCTTGCATACTTTCTCGGGATGTTTCGGATTCACAAAACCCTCAGGTTGCACCATGTAAACATCTTCATCAAGGTGACCGTTCAAGAAAGCGGTTTTGACATCCATTTGCCAAATCTCATAGTCATGGTACGCTGCTATGGCTATAAGAATCCTAATAGCTTTAATGTCAGCAACAGGCGAGAAGGTTTCTTCATAGTCAACCCCGTAGGTTTGAGTGTAACCTTTTGCTACTAGACGAGATTTATAGGTGTGTATATTGCCATCCATGTCGGTCTTCTTCTTGAAGATCCACTTGTTTCCGACAGTCTTGCTGTTCGGAGGAAGATCAACCAAGTTCCAGACTTGATTGTCTTTCATGGATTGCATTTCAGCATTCATAGCTTCAAGCCATTTATCGGATTCTAGATCCAACGATGCAGCTTGATAGTTAGAGGGTTCACCATGATCCCCCAAATTCTACTCCTCAGCATCGATATAATAACTATATCGTTTAGGTGCTTGAGGTGTCCTTGCGGATCTACGAATGGGAATTACATCATTCTGTGGTTCAACATCTGCATGTTCAGCCTCGGCGTGATGTTCGCTAGTGTCACCAGGAGGTTGAGCATCTTCGCTTTGAATCTCGTCAAGTTCTACTGTGCTCCCACTTGCTTCTTGTAAAATGAGACTGTTCTCAAGAAACTCAGCATACCGAGCAAAAAATATTTTGTTTTCGGGTGGGTAGTAGAAATAGTAACCCATCGTTTTCTTTGGGTATCCTACGAAGATACACTTGATAGATCTAGGCTCAAGTTTGTTCGGTGTGTCTCGTTTCACGAGAGCCTCACAACCCCAGACCTTCAAGTAAGACAGATTAGGGACTTTCCCGTGCCATATTTCATATGGTGTCTTATCAACCTTCTTGGTCGGAACCATATTGAGTATGCGAGCAGCAGACTCTAGAGCACAACCCCAAAAGGACAGTGGCAAAGTAGTTAGACTCATCATGGATCGAACCATGTCTAGCAAAGTTCGATTTCTCCTTTCAGATACACCATTATGTTGTGGAGTGTATGGAGGAGTGAATTGTGAGACAATCCCACACTTAGTCAGATGGTCTAAAAACTCTTGACTCATGTACTCTCCTCCTCGATCAGATCGGAGAGCTTTAATAGTCTTGCCGAGTTGATTTTCCACTTCACTTTGAAAGGCTTTGAACGTTTCAAAGGCTTCATGTTTATGTTTAATCAAGTACACATAACCATAGCGACTGAAATCATCAGTGAAAGTGATGAAGTAGTTAGCACCTTCCCTAGACACAGTTCTAAATGGACCACATACATCAGTATGTATGAGTCCAAGTAGATCTTTGGCTCTTTCACCTATATGGGAGAAAGGTTTTCTTGTCATTTTCCCAGATATGCAAGAGAGGCATTTATCAAACGACTCATCATCGGTTGACTTTAGAAGCCCATCGTGTTGCAGCTTCATAATGCGCTTCTTGCTTATGTGGCAAAGACGGCAGTGCCATAGGTAAAGTTGAATCCAAATTCCGTTTGGATTTCTTAGTGCTACATGTGTATATAGAACTATCGTTTGAAACAAGATTATGCATGTCAATTTCAAAAATATCATCACGAGGAATAACATTAAAATAAAATATATTATCCTTAGAAACCGAAATACCATAATCCGTAAAAACATGGATAAAACCATTTTTCTTCAAACGAGAAAGCGAAACAATACCCCTAGTAATAGTAGGTGCATAATGACAACTGTCTAAAACAATAATCAATCCATTAGGGAGGATAAGATCAAAGCTCCCTATAGCTTTAACAGCTGCACGCATTCCATTGCCTACGTACAGGTCCAAAGCTCCGTCGTTTAGCTTTCTACTTCCCCTTAGTCCCTGCACATTATTACAAATGTGAGTTCCACAACCGGTGTCATAGACCCAGGATTTACTAGGAAAAGCATAGAGTTCTATAGTGAAGATACCTGATATGCTAGTCGGGGTAGCTTTGTTCTTCTTCAACTCTGCCAGGTAAGCAGGACAGTTCCTCTTCCAGTGGCATATCACTCCACAGTGATGGCAGGTGGCGTCCTTTGCAGGGTGCTCCTTCTTAGCAGGTGGGGGGGGGATCTTAGGTTTGGGTTTATAAACATGTTTACCCTTGCCACGACCCTTGCCCAGTGCTTGCGGTTTGGATTTCTGGATTTTTCCTTCCCTGATTGCTAGAACAGCAGGAGCTTTCTTGGGCATCCCCTGCTCTGCAAGCTTTAGCATAGCATGCAGTCCAGAGATAGTCTTCCCCATGCTATGCATGTTATGGTTCATAACAAACTGGTCATAGTCCTTGGATAGTGAGGTAAGAATCAAGCTTACTCCAAGAACTTGTGGCATGGGGTAACCAAGACGCTCCATACGGTCAGGATAGCCTTTCATCTTCAAGACGTAAGAGCTAACTGACTGGCCATCCTCCTGTTTACAAGCGTGGAATGCTTTGACTGTTTCAAACAGTTCCTGTTCTGCCTGTTGTTGAAACATAGTTTTCAACTCTCGTAGCATCTCAAAAGCTGTGAGTTCCTCCAAGTTCTTTTGGATCTCGGGGGTCATGCTCACCAGCATGAGAGCAGCTACTTCTTGTTGTTCGTTAAACCTACGGGTGTAGGCTGCGCGAACTGCAGCAGAAGCAGTGGCAGGAGGTGCCTCCGGTAAGGCCTCTTCCAGATGGATCAACTTATTTTCAGCTCTGAGGACGATCCTCAGATTTCGATACCAGTCGATAAAGTTGATTCCTGTCAGTTTCTCTTTTTCAAGAACTGACCTGATAGTTGAGTTGCTTAGGGTTTGATTTGTTGTTGACATCTAAAAACATACAAAGTTCAAGATTAGTAATTTCAATAATTAATCATTTTTAAATTAACTACCCAAGTTTTACTTTTAAAACAATTAATTTTGTACGAAAAAGGCTAAGATCCTCATTGAGGTTCTATCATCACATCAGTTGATCTGCTAGCAATGATAGATTCAATAGGTAGGTGACGTTTACCAATTGCATTACAAGTGCAATTCTTAGATCCTTATGGGACCCATGGCATCTAGTGGCCGAGCAACTAGTGTCAAGCTGGCATGTTTAGTCCCATCCTTGCCTCGGGTTAAGGTCTTACCTGCTTAACTCGATTAAGTCATCCAATTTGAAATCATGTGAAAATAGATCTAGGTTTCACGCATAGACAATAATCACCTCGGGATTACAATTCAACCTAGGTCTCACGCATAGGCAAACGATTAGTGGATATTGGTACTGTCACTGCACAACAAGCAAAGGATTGGGGATTCAGTGGTGTAATGTTAAGAGGTCGTGCGACATGAAGACATTGATAGCAATATGGGGGAAGTTCCCATCAGGAAACAACGGTTCTGCCTGACCCTACTTAAGCATGCATAATATGTCAGTGAAGAGTTGGTGTGAAGCCTTGGAGCTTACGTTAGAAGAGCAAAAGGTCGGGGGCTAGGGTGAGCTGAGGGGGACAGCGTAAGTGAGCGAATGTGTGTAAGCCCAGTCAAACATAAATGTTCTAGGCGGGGTGGGCCGCCCACCTTCGAATGGTGTTGGTCCTACGGACTGTGAACGGATTCGCCTCTGGCCTCTGGGCACGTCGGAACCGCATGAGTTCACCGGGGTGGAGCACGGTCCGCCAAAATCGGCATAGGTTAGGTGCTATTGATGGAACATGGTAAGCCTATCTTTCTCCATATGGAAGTGCTGCGGGCACATAGAGATGTGGGTAGAGGAAGCCTCAAAAAGCGAAGGCCGAGTTGTAGGTCACGTGACCTGCACCGAGTTGGTGGCTGACTGGGCTTTTGATTTGATCAAAGCAGAGAAGCTCGCCTTCTTGTTATCCAAAAGCAAAAGTCGGTCGAATCGGTCGGGCCCCTGCCCCGGAACGTCGAATGAAATAGGTGGTCGGGTTCTTTTTCTACGACCCTTTTGATATGGTAGGCCCGGCCCGAGGACCCCTATCCCTTATGTTTAGGAGCGGGATCCGCCTAAGAACGACCTTTCAGTGGTACGGAAGGCACGGACTCCGCGAACGTCCCTAGCCCCTTTACTAATAAGGAAAAGAAAGCCTCAACCAGAACCACATTCCTTTTGCGTGCGGATGTAGCTAAGTGTCTGACTCTATTGGTCATAGTTTCCTGCTGTTGCGGTCGGTGCTCGTTTGCGCGCGCGTGAACCAACCCAACAAACAAGGAAAGGATGCCTCTCGGGGCATCTGAGAATGATTTGAGCCGTATGAAGGGAAACTCTCACGTACAGTTTCTTTTTTTGGGGGGGAAGGAGCCCGACAAGGTCCCCCCACTGACTTGGCTCGGGCCTAAGTGAAAGTGAAGTGGTGGGCCTACCCATCCCAACCAGGGGTATGCTGGGATTCGCGAAGAGCAGCACCTTACGATGTTCATGACCAATCGGATCCTGACGTACCAGTAGGTACCAGAGGAGATCGCTATGATCGTTACTGTATTCGTATCGAAGAGATGCGACAAAGTGTTCGGATCATTGTGCAATGTCCTAATCAAATGCCTAGTGGAATGATCAAAGCCGATGATCGTAAGCTATGTCCTCCATCACGATCTCGAATGAAACTATCCATGGAATCGTGCGCCGTGTGAAACATAGGTCATCGCCGTTCTTAACCGAGACTCAGGTTAAGCTCCGTCTCGGAACCTTGTGGGGTTAGAAGTAAAGCATCCCGAGGTTGGCGCATTTCGTTGAGCGTGGAGAAGCATTGGGAACCCCAATTTCTTTCTTCGGAGCCGTTTCTTTTCCCGTCCCCCCGCCCCGGCATAGCGCTTCGCTTCCGGTTCTTCGGAAGAATCAAGTGACTTCTCCCTTCTTCATTGATCTGGGGGGAAAGGAACCGTCTACCAGTTGGGAAGCTAGACATCAAGTAAGTGGCTTGATGAGGATAACTAAGCTGACACGCCGGAGTTGGCTGCTGGCACAACAGGGTGGTGCCTTACCGCACCGCGGGCGGACGCGCGGTAACGTTCGTGGTGGTGCTTCAGGATTCCAATGTACTGCGTCCAAGATCAGAACGAGCTTGCCGGCGGACCACTGCCGTCCCATTCTTGAGTGAGCTGGAGCGCAGCCATCTTATCCACTGAACTAGCTAGAAGCTATCGCTTCGGGTCGAAGCACTAAAAGAAAAGGACCGGGAAAGGCGACGGCATAGGAACCAATTCTTCATTTTAATTTGGATATAATTAACTATTAATCAAAGAATTACGTTTTAACTTAGTTTTGACAAATATTTCTTTAAAATGTCTTTCGTTACCGCGCAACGCACGGGGCCACACACTAGTTTTCTTTTAATCTTGTTGGCGGTGACATTGCCTGATGTTTTCTGCATGAAGATGGAGTCTTCAAAGTTTATCTTCTCATAAACTTGTTGGATCTCAAAATCTTCCGTTGTCAAATACGGACATCCCAACAAGGTGGAATAAATTTATACCAATGAATATCAACATTTTTATCTGGAGTGTTGCAAAAAAGAATCTCAGTGTTTCAAGAATTGAACAAAAAAAGGAATCGACCTTGCCCGATCTGCAAGAATTTCATCGAATTGGTTGATCAATGTTTTGTTAGTTGCTCTCAGACGTAAGCTCTTTGGGAACACATCTTTAAGTGGTGGAATTTGCAATTCCATTATGGCAGTCTTGGCTTTCGATATGATCAATTTCGACGGCAGCAATTAGGTTCCCGATGCTTTTAAAGTCTATTGGCAAGCGGCATATGGACAACGATCTATTCCCTTTGGAGGAACAGAAACTCTCATGTTTTCAATGGTGTGGCTCTTAGTGCTGATCTCTATGGTTTTTTGATTTTGATATGTTTTGTGTTTTGTTGTGTTTTCCTTGTTCGCGAGACGCTTTAGTTGTTGTTAGGTCGTTTTGTTAGCTTCATTTTTCCGACGTCCTTAGATGCTTGTCTATCTCTCTCGCATATTCTTTTCTTCTGTTTGTCTTGTATCTGTTTCCTTTCAGTGTATTTGTCTTTTAAAAAATATATAGTTTTCACAATTTACAATGCTATATGGAATTTTTGAAAATACGTATTCCTAAGTAAAAAATTGATTCAAAGAAGTTTATCTATTTCATGTAATTTCCCCTAAAAATAAATAGTAATCATAATTTTTGTTGAATTTTAAATACTATTTGTGATTATTGTTACATATTTGGATTAGAATGAAACCAATATTCAACAACTTGTTTATTGTGATGGTGTTTTTGAATCTAATGATGCAATGCAAGTAACTAACGTTGTAATTGGTGAATTAAGGTGTGCATTTGCTTATGACAATATAAGTGATGAAAATGGAAACCAATATTCAACAACCTCATTGAAACAACTTGTTGCAATACAAGTAGAAGAGCATAAAAATGCTGCTTATTGATGGATGAAATTATAGAAATTTATTGGGTGGTCTTGGTGGGTTGCCAGGACTGATACCTGGTCCAGTCTCTCTGGCCAGGGTTCAATGTGTGTCCCTTGGAATGGTAGATGTATTCATCGCCTTCCCCTGAGAAGTTCTCCTTGTGATCCAATCCATACCTCTTTGGTTTAAGCATCAGTAGCTGCAACCCAATCCAACCATTAACCATTTCTTTTATTTCCCTAACTATATATTATGTTTAAATAATGATCCTAATATACCAATCAACACACTTACCTCGTCTCCTGTGTGATCAGTTATAAAGTGCAGCCAACCATGCCACTCCGGTGGCACCTGAGAAGCATTGTAACGGTCCTTGGAAGCATATTCCACCCACCTGTGTCTTCCTACAAACTCAAACCCAACATGGTTACTATACTTGATACTCTATCTGCTTGTATATCTGTTCATGTGATGTCTCTTTGAAAGAAAAAAACCATAAAAATAGTCATATCCAACTATCAAGTGTTATTTATTACCATGCATAATCCAATGAATATGTAGCTGTTAATAAATAATAATTACAGAACTGCAATGCATAATAATAATAACAACTACAGAACTGCAATGCATAATCCAACAAATGAGGAGGGTGGTCAAAATAAAGAGAAGGGATCATTCGGCATAACGAAAAACGAAGGACTCACCGTATTGCGTGTCACCAAGCTTCTCGTAGTATTTATTGCCAAATTTGTCGACACCAACTACTGTGGCACCTATGTTATGAATCTTCGTTTGCCTAAATGATTCAGAAACCAAAAAAGATTATGATTCCCATATCTAATAGCTAATGCAAAGCAACTGAAGATTCAGATTTCGTATTGACAAAACACATGCTTAGGGAATATGCCCATTATTTCACATATACCTCGTTTTCCCCTTTTACCAACTATATATATCTTTTATAAGATTTTCCTATTCGAGTTTGGGTTTGGTACCATTGAGCCAATGGCCACTTGGTGCACATCACATCCACTATGTATATAAATATGTTTGTGTGTGTGCATACATTGATACATATACCCTTACACATTGTATCTGGTTCGAATTTCTTTACATGTTAATAGAAGCACATGTAAGGTACATTCTCTAGTAGTAGCAATCAGAAAGAAGTCAAAGAACTACACTGGATCATTCATATAACATATTGGAGACATGAATTACAACTTTATCCCTTGAGTTGCGTCACATTTTCAGAGTTCTCTTCTTTGTACTTCTTCCCTCCCAACCACAGACTCTAAACACGCCACTCTTTCTATTTAATGGTTCTACCTCAAGCTACCACACAAAACAAGATCAGGAACATAAGACATACCAAAAAAGTTGGTATCAGAGATAAGCTAAATCCAAAGGGCATCCACACAGTTTATCCTTAGTCGATTCAAATCTCCTTGTTCTACTGAAGTCAGTAAGTGTACATTAGAAATGAATATTTAATTCAAAGTTCATTTCATAGAAAATCCTCAAGAAATGACTGTGCCAGTTCTTTTTCATTTCCATGTTTTGATGTCGTTCATATTCCATGCGATCAAATTATAATTGGATTACATTTAAGTCATGATTAATATGTAACTAATTGTAATGTCCCATAGAAGTGTACACTCATTTACTCTTGGTTCGGTTATACTTCTTCAATTAGATCATGATTGTGCCATGCACCGACCCCAAGCCCAATCCCATTAGGGTTATTAGGGCCGTTAATAAATAAGGGAAAGAGGGGAGAATAGGGTATGGAAAAAAATATTGAGTTTGTTCTTGGGAGAGTCTAGCCTCTCGAATAGCTAGTTACCTATCATTTTCTTGTGAATCAAGCATCCGGCTATGGTTGCTTCAACATTGCTTTCATTTTACTTGTTTAGTATATCTGGTTCTTATCGATTGGAATTGGTGCTCAAAAGATCTATGCTAGTGAATCGATGTGCATTTACTCATGCAAGTACTTTGGAAAACTATTGACCAAGCAAAATTTCTTGAATCATCAAAGAGGAAATTGATCCTAATTTTACACTTCAATTCTGTTATGAATACCCACTAGACTGATCCCGAGCTAGGTTCACGGACAGGTGTTAAGACATTAGAAGAGAGCTTTGTCAAGTTGCTGAGAGCTCTACTGAGGATATCAAGACGAAACTCTGGATCTCCACAACCAGAATGAAGATGAGTCGACCTTCATCCTTTTCGAACAGAATATAATTCAGAAGTCCAAGGTACAGAAACAGAGAGAATCATCAAAAAGAATGAAAAAAGCGATGACAAAGAATGGGTCAAAATGGCTAAAAGGTCAAATTAGCACTTTAAGAATGGGTCAAAATGGGTCATGCATGAAACAGGTTGGTCATGTTGTCTCGTTGCACCTGAATACCCTTTTTCCCCTTCTTTTTTTTCCAATTGTTTTTCTCTTTTGTTGCAAAACTGATTTTGACACAAGCGCATAAATAATGTAACAAGTAAAGTTAGATTATACCAACATAACAAACATATCCAAGCAATAAATATTTTTCATGAAAAGCAATTGAAAGTTATAGCATCTAACGACAAACAAAACTAAATAATTCCAGACATCTAAGCTTTTATTTTATCTTTTACATAAAGATGCATTCCAAGCTTTCAAGTATGCTTTTGCAAGAATAAAATCACAAAAAAGCTATTTCATACATTCCACCCAAAAGAACATAAGTTATATCAATGTGAATAGCATATTTTAATCTCCAACCAGGCAACCAGAACGATTGTTACCAACTTTTTACGTAGTTCAAAAAAGTAATGTATTGACACTACACCAAATATCACTTTCTTCTAAAAACAGAAGTACTCAAAATGTTTAGAAGACAATGTGATTCAAATCGTAAATGTTATAGTTTTCTTGTGATACAAAATAATATAACTAGAGGTCTGAATTTTTTGGTAAGTGTGGATGAAAAAGGGATGTACATATAGGATAGTTTCTAGTCCATTTATCATTTTCAATTCATCACAGTTACAACGTGTAACCATACAGGAATACCATACTAATGTACTATGTATGACACACAAATGACTTGGTTACCTACACTAAAAAAATTATGGTTCTTAGCTAAAGCATAAATGCATTTTAAGGAGAGTAGCTTTACTTACAAAAGATTTCCATCCGAAAGACAATTCCTGGAACAAGCACAAAAGATAAGTAAGTACAAATGCATGTATAAAGCTAGATAAGCATAAGCCCAAAGACAACAACTCAACATATAAAAGATAAATATATATCCCTTTATTCCCATATCAAATGTCCACTTTGACTTTTAACAGTGAAACATGTGACTTTAAAATCCATATTGATATAAATTCATTTATTTGATATAGATTGAAAGTTACACCA
Source organism: Saussurea involucrata (assembly GCA_033807775.1). NCBI lineage: Eukaryota > Viridiplantae > Streptophyta > Magnoliopsida > Asterales > Asteraceae > Saussurea > Saussurea involucrata. Next base: position 209,476,437 of record CM066321.1, read on the forward strand.
CTCCCTCCAAATAGATGCAAGAATAAGCAGACTAACAGCTGTCTACAGCTCTGATGGACCATTTATGGGGTATGAAAGTGCTAGTGTAAATAGATCATATCAATATTGAACTCAGGAAGTTCTGGGTTGATAATCAAAAGTCACACACACAGTAGACCTTCATTGTGAGATAGAATGAATAAGAAATAAAAGCAACATGGCATATCAAATTGCAAAAGAAATACTCAACACGAGTTAAGGAGTCATGAGTAAAGGATCAGTTAGGACTTGGTGAGTAAACTTCTATTCCTTTGTCCATTTCACAAGTATATCCGCACTTCCTTTCTGGCATTTTCCAAAGATATTGTAACACTTACAGATCATGACTAAAAAGATACAAAGTTCTAAATATTCATTATTACCCAAATATCCTAATCACCAAAGCACCACAAAAGTTCTCATTCACCTCTGGTGACAATATTGAAAAATAAAAACTGTCCATAGATCTATACATTCTGCTAATGATTTTTATGATCAGCATATATAACTTAGATACCAAATGACCTAGTGAAAGACAGGTGCCCCATGAAGTAACATTTGCTTATCAGTGTCCGAATAATAAATATCTAATAACCACAATTACAGACTCATCGTTAACTAGGTGTCATCAAGAGCAAATCTTTCTTACAAATCTAAGGTATTCCTCTTGGTTCGTCCTGAATCAAAATCGTACAGATGTGGAGTTGCGGTTGACTAGCAAAGTCACCTCAAAATTTTCTCTCCCTTCTGTTCTTTTCGATTATGTCATAAATTCATCCAACTTTCATACTAGCAAACCCTAGAAGAACCCTAAAAGTTGGGATTCCAACAAAAAGAAACCTAATATCCACCCCCAACCCCCTTCACTTGCGTGAAATGCATCTATATAGCTGTAAAAATGAAATTTTCAACAATAAACCATCAAGTAATTGATTTGATTAAATTTACAACATGCATATAGAAATCGTAAACCAGAGATAAATGGAAGGAAGAAAAACTAACAGAAATCCCTCTTCACGAAGCTCCCTTGCGAAACTTACGAGACCCTTCTCTCTGACGCTCTTCAGAATGTTCTTCACCACGGAAGCCATTTTCCCCCCTTTCTATACTTCTGTTTCGGCCGATCGCCTCGCCTTTCAAAAGGATCCTCGATGCCTCTGGGGGTTTAATTTGATGCCGTAAACAGCATGTATCATTTCCGGTTAACTAATCACTGCCGAACACGCGTCTCATTTAATTTTTTTCCTTTCTAAAATTCAGGTTTGCTCGACCTCCGAACACTCCTTTTGTTTTGCTTCTATCCAAGCAAGGTTGTAAATGGTGCGAGATGTTGCGTGTGGAGAGAACAAGCCTCAAGTTTTAAGAGTTACAACGAAGTCATGACGTTTTTAAGGCGTGATTTATGGCGTCAAATTTGTAATTCATATATCTATACATATAATAAATAAGTAACTAGCATGCCACGTGTCGTCTTCGTGTGAGCCGACTTCAGTATTTTCCCGCCTAAACATGTATCTGGACGCAATTTACATTATAAGTTTATTTAGCACACACACATTCACTTCTCCTTAAATCTCTTCTTAATTCAACTTTTTAAATATATACGTTACATTTACTACCCTTATAATTAGGCATGTAGTTTACTTTTAATCCCTTACTTTTTTATTTTTCATTTTAGACTTCTTATCATATTAACATAAATAATGTATATGAATTAAAATGCATTAAAAACATTTTTATTTTTTACAAATTATACCATTGTAATCGCTTCGTCAATACCTTCGAAATGAATCTAATATTGAATATTTTTGGATTTATATTTATTATTAAATATCATAAATATATACGAATTAATGTGTCGTAATTAGTATGAGATTTGTTGGAATTAGTATGTGATTTAATACAAATAATCACTAAATTGTCGTGATTTCCTTTTTGCAATTTCATATCAGTTTTTACTTCAAAGTCGAATTCCTTCGACAAATTTCATTCTGTCAATGAAACACCCTTAGAATTATCATAAAAGATTTAATTACTTGGAAAAAAATATACTTATCAACGGACTTTTGGATTATGAGTTTGAACCTTTTTCAAAAATATAAATATGCAAATATTTTAGTATAGCATATTTAACTATTTATACGTTCTTAATCATGATTATATTATTTTCTCTAATTTTAATTGAACTACATAATATCAGTTATCAACAGATAGTTAGTTAATGATATTTTCAAAGTCAAATTGTTATGCTTCCCATCAATTCACTTTAAACTAATCTTTTGTAATAGTTGATAAGTTTTCTGGCATGATTTAATTTTTTTAAATTACCCCGTGTAACACACGGTTCGAACCTAGTAATATTATGTATAAAAACATATTATTTTGTAGTGTTACTCAATGGGTCAGCAATAATAAACAAGTTAAATTAGATTATATTTTAAAAAACATGCAAATAAAATATTAAAAACGTAAAGAAAAATCAAATATTGTATTACAAAAACTGCACATTAAGCCATGGCGTGCCACAGGCTTAACATGGTGTGACACACAAGCTTTGGTGTCATGGCGGTTGTGCGACAAGTTTTTTAGAACATTGCTTCTAACTCAACAAAATAAGAACTAATATAAATGTTATCAATGATAATTCGTATAAGAAACTATTTTATAAATCATATTTAATATTTATATAAGTTAAATATATTTATATATATATATAATATATATTAATGGATATAAATTCAAGAAACTAATAATATGTCAATTCACTAAATATCAATGTATGAACCAAAGTTCTTATTTAAAAACCTAAAGGAGTTGGGGTTCTTATAAGAACTGGTGGTTCCTATAAGCCACTACACTCTTTGCTTGTAAGAACCTTGCATTGGAGATGCTCTTGTAATTTGTATTTTTTACAGATTTTCATTTTTAACTCTAACAGACGTTAAGGTCTTACGTTAAGTTTCTCATGTATTAGTTACGTAAGGGTAATTTGGTGATTTTGCTAAATTCAACTATTATCAACATGTTACTTATTTCTATAGATTCTTTCATGAGCTTTTACTCTTCAAACATCAACCTTGTTGTTCTTTAGAGTTAGCTTCGATTAACAATCATAAAACAATTTATGTGGTAACGCTAAGGATTGTTACAATAAATCTCAATTTGAATACAGTAATACAAATTAGAGCAAAAATGAATCACCGAATAACATAAAGATGGGACATGGCATTAGGAAGACCATGAAGAATATCTCAACAAATTGTGATACATAAGTATAATAGAAAACCCTAAAATCTTGACCTCAATCATATGTTCATTGTTTGTTAAAAGTTCACAAGAGTAAATGACCTATGTGTCTGGTGTAACACCCTCATTTTCACCATGAGTCGTGAGGTTGGCAAATTATGTAACCCGAAAATCACAAATGGAATATCATGCATGTATACATGTTAAACCACTATCGTTTGAACAAGTAATAAAGTGGTACCATGTACCGAATATCGATCTCACATAGACAATTAAAACAAGCAGTAATCGGAAGTCAAGCTTAAAAAGCGATTTCAAATGAGGCTTGGAAGGAATGATCTTTGAGTGAGTTAATAGTAATTTAAAGTGCTTAAAACATAATAAAAGAAAGCAAGGGTGTAAGCTCGTGATGGAGTTATAAGCAAATATGCATCGGGGACCTTCCTACAGCACTAGTTCTCAAGCTCACTATGGGTTCGCACAACCCTTTTACAAGGTTCATATAAGGATAGATTACTAGTAACGCCTAATTAGGCAACCTAACTGATGTCATACATATATTATTGTTCTCGCCGTATAGTTCACAATCAATTAAGATTGAAGTGGTTTGTCACAACCCTTTATAACACATCAGTGTTCTGAAGTTTACGTTATCTTGCAATCAAAGTCCAACTCATCCAAGTAGAACAATGTACGTCACCCAATGAAGAAGTACTTGGATGAAACTCATTATCAAGGAGTGAATAGTGAAGTTGATAGTTAGTAGCGAAAACAATTATCCACTGTTACATAGGTTTTTATCTCTCGACCGTCTCTTAAACCTAGGGACTTTCCACATCATTGTTTTACACATGGTGTACGACATTATTGAAGAGGCTGAAATTAAGTGCATAAATGTAAATGACAAGAATTGTAATGCGTAAATGTAAATGACGTAAATGTAAAGCGTAAATGTAAGACCGAATTGTAAATGACAAGAAAAGTAAAGATGTTGTGAGATGTTGTAACACTGAACAGTAGCGTATCGAATGATTAAAAACTTAATATTGGAAGACTTAAATTTAGCAAGTTAGAATAGTTGAATGAGCTATCTAACTGGGTGTCTAAACTGGAAAGAGAACTCTCCTATTTATATATTTATACTAGGAGAAGCTTACTACATTACAAATGAAGAAGGCATCAAAAGTAGAGGTGATCATTTATAGGCTTGGGTAGGATTCGGGTCGGGCCTAACGTGATTTTTTTTGTCCAACGGGCCTAATATAAGCTCGTTTTTATGGGCTTATTGTAACACCTTAAAAATAGGGGTAAATTTAAACCTGGATAATGCGAAAATACAACGATCTGAATATAAATAAATCACCCAATATAGGGGAAATAGTACGGCGTTTGAGATACATGTTGACAACCTACTAATCTAAAACAATTCTAATTTAGATTAAGAACGGGTGTCGCTATCTCTTTTCAAAAAGGATCTCTAGCCAAAAGTACGCCAATGCTATAATCGACCAAAATGACAATTCCGATCACGCGACTCTCCGCTCAATCGACTAAAAGTATGACCTGATATACTGTTAGAGCATTATTGTATTCAAGATTTACTGTAAAGTCAATGTACTGTATGAGTCTATACAGTATTGTGAATGCCTTTATACCTTGTATGTCATTGGTATAAATAGGCTTGTCTAGTTCATTTGTTTGTAAGCCTTAGTAATCTTTTAGAAACCTTTTGTAATCCTTTGAGCTCAATACATGGATGACATATTTGCTCTCTAGATTCTCTCTCACTACATTCATATCTTATTGCTAGAAATCTGGGATTTCACAATTGGTATCAGAGCAAAACAGAAGAATCAAGCAGATTAAAGAGCAAATTGAAGAATTTTTACACTGTTCATCAAGAATTCGGACCAAGAGAAGTTTACTGTTCATCTGAAGTCTTAACATTCAGACATGAAGATTTTCTAGATTTTGAGTTTTTGAATCATTTCTTTGCATCGTTCAACTCGGATTTGGATTCTGAACACATTTAATTCTTGCATAAACATCAAAATCTGCACAGAATTGACAGATCTGATCGATTCTTGAATATTTTTTCAAAAAACTTCAAGATCACTGTTTGGATCTTAATTCGATTAAATTGATCGAATTGTGAATTGTGATCAACAGGAAAAGTGTGCAGATTTCAATTACGAACAATTTGATATAAGATTCATCACAATTGATCAAGAATTGAAGAAGTTATGGCAGATTAAGTGATTTTGAAGTTCGAAGTACAGAATTCGGATCATTCTTGGTGAATTCGGATCATTCAAAGAGAATTCGGAACATTCATAGAGAATTCGAACCCTATTACATTCGAATTGAGTGAATTCGAACCTTATTACATTCGAATTGAGTGAATTCGAACCTAAGTAAATTCGAATTGAGTGAATTCGAATCCAGTTACATTCGAATTGAGTGAATTCGCACTCAACATAATCCGAATTGAGTGAATTCGAACGCTGTTAAGTTCGAATTGGAGGATTTCGAAATCTATCAAGTCCGAATTGATTATCCGAATTGAGCATCCGAATTGAGCATTCGAATTGATCATCCGAATTGATCATCCGAATTGAGCATCCGAATTGAGCATCCGAATTCTTAGGAATGTTGATTAAATTCTCATAAGTGTAATTTTTCTTACACTAACTGCTTTATCTTCTGAACGATCGTTTATCTAGCCAATTATCAGAAGATGTCGAGAGATATGCTGAGCATGGGTTCTAAGAATAAGCCTCCGGTATTGATAGATGAAGAATATTCTCAATGGAAAAGGAGAATGATTCAATTTTTGAATCATCAGAACAGAGATCTTATGCTGTCCATTCAGAACGGTCCTTACAAAGCCTACATAGAGGTTGGTGGCATTGCTGCAACAGAAACAAGTCAAGAGATTCTTCCAAGAAGAATAGAAAAGGAATACAAATATTACAGTGATGCTGATAAAGCTAGAGTTGAAATTGATGAGCAAGCATTGACATACTTGACTATGGCCATTCCAAACAATATCTATAATCGCGTAGACAGCCGAAATTCAGCAAAGGATATTTGGGATGAGCTAGAAAGGCAGTTTGAAGGTTCATCAAAATCAATGAAGACCAAAAAGAATCAGAGCATCAATGCGTATGAAGGGTTTAAAGCTAGAGATGGAGAATCGTTGAAAGATACATATGATCGTTACAACATCATTCTGAATGATTTAAGAAGGAATGGAGTTGACAAGTCTGAATCAGAGATTAATTACAAGTTTGTCAAGAATTTACTGCCGGAATGGGATTCATACTCTATTCAGCTTCAAATGTCAAGGGATATGGATGATGAAAAGTTGACCGATATTTTCAGCATTCTGGGTCAACATGAAGAAAAAGTAAAAATGGTCAAAGAAAAGGAGAAAAAGGTTGAAGAATCTTTAGCCCTTCTAAGTGAACACAAGAAAAGTGGAGCGATGAAAACAAAGGCTTTGATCTCTGGGTTAAGCAAAAAGAAGATAAGTTCTGATGATGATGATGAAAGCAGCAGTTCTGGAGATGAAATGAGTGAGATAGCTGAAAAATTAGCCTTGTTAACTACAAGATTTCAAAACAGATATGGAAAGAAGAAGTTTCATTCAAAAAGCAAACCTGATTACAACAAAGTGAACAGATACAAAAGGTTTGAGAAAAGGTATGAGAACAAGGATCAAAAGGAAGAAGAAAAAGAGGAGAAAGTTGAGAAAAATGAGAGGGAAGAAAAGAAGGATATGGATGACCGAAACTGCTATAACTGCGGTAAGCCGGGTCATTTTGCCAGAGATTGTCAGTTGAAGAAAGTTAAGGATTCTGAATACTATCAGCGTAAAGCACATCTCGCAAAAGCCAAAGAAACCGGAAAGCCAGTAAATGCTGAAGAAGAAATATGGCTGATGGATTCTTCAGATGATGAAGAAGCTCACTTCACTCAAGTGAAGCACAGTTTAATGGCTAAACTTGATGAGGAAGATCTGGAATCTGAGGTACAATCTCTATATCCTTCTCTTTATGATAACACTTCTCTTTATTCTGATAATTCTGAAAATGAATCTGAAACTGAAAATGACAAATATGAAGAAATGCAAGTTGTGATATTTGAGCTTAACGAGAAATTTAAAAAGGCACAAAAGAAAATTGAAAAAGTGCAAAAGCAATATGAAGATGAGAAAAGCTCAAAGCTGAAATATCATGATGAAGCACTTCTTTATAAGTGTTTAGCTGAAGATAGAGAAAAGGAGAAAGAAATTATTAGATCAAATGTTAAAATACTTGAATCTGAAATTTCTGAGTTAAAAAAGAAAATAACTGATTTAAATGATGAAAACATAGATTTTCAGTTCAAAATCAAGGTTCTTTCTGATGAAAGAAAAGAAGCAATTGAAAAGATTAAGCAGCTTGAAGATTTAAATTACAAAAGAGGCCAATCTGAGCAAACGCTGAATTTGTTGACTAGCAACCCAAAAGATAAACGATTTTATAATCCAAAAATGGGTCTAGGATTATCTGATGACAAGAGTTTCAAAACAATAAAACCTCATGAGAAAAAGGAAGTTTTGAAGCAAACTCTGATAAAGGAGATTCCTCCAATTGCAAAAGTTTTTGTTAAACCAGCAAATGTAAAGTTGCAACAAGTCATTATAACAGAAACACCTGTTAATTCACCTGTATCTGTTAAATCAAATAATGAAGTGTTGCAACAAGTCATAATAACAAAAACACCTCCAAAGACACAAGAAAAAGCAAAGGCAAGTAATGGAATTTTGCAACAAGTTATTGTATCAGAAACATCTCCTAAATCAGAAACTCCTATCAAAGATAATGCTTCAAATTCTTCAACTCCAATTTCAAAGAAAGATGAAGCTAAAACAGACAAAGGTTCAAAAGAAAAGCCTAGATACAATATAACAAATTTTAAATGTGATGAATTAAACTCCAGTTACAAAACCAAAATGTTTGAACCAACTGGATTTAGTTCGTTGTTTTCCGATGAATCTATGGCTAAAACAATTGTTGACAAAATCAATGAACCTATATCTGTTAAAACTAAATCTAACGTTGAAATGGAGTCAAATAATACATCAGATTCTGACAAAAGGGAGTTTGTTCCAGAAACTTCTTATGAATTTCCTAATTTGGACTCAGCTTTACTTAAAATTGTTGATTTAGAAAATCAAATTTCCAAATGGCAATTAGATTTTGAAAAATTAGAGGATGATCGTGATAATATTGGACTAGAATTTGATCATACAAAAAGGATCAATCTTGATCTTAAGAGTGAGATTCAAAGACTAGAATCCAAATTATATGAAATATCAAACTCTAAGGCCTCAAAAAGTTGTGAAAAATGTTCAAAACAAGCTGAATCCAAAGATCAAAATAAATCTTCAAGTATGTTTGATCCTTTTGAAAAGCTCAAATTTTTTAAAGAAAAGAAAAATCTTGAATTAAGATGTGTAGAACTTTCGAAACAAATTTCAGATTTTGAAAAAGTTCTATTTCTAGAAAAAGAAAAGCAGAAGAAAGAAAGAACTGAATTTGAAATAGAATTAAAGTTTTGTGAAGTCTACCATAAAAAGTTTTCATCAAAGGTATCTGATTTAAAAACAGAACCAGCTTCAAAAGGAAAAGAGAAACAAAAATCATCTGAAAATAAATCTAATTTGTTTTCAAGTGATCCAGTTTCAAAAGGAAAAGAGAAAGAAAAATCATCCGAAAATAAATCTAATTTGTTTTCAAGTGATCCTTCTACCTCTAAAGGTTCTGACAATGTTTCTTCTTCTTTCTCAGAAATGGATGAAGAAAAGTATGTGGATTTGAAGGAACAAGTTCTGAATAGCAAGAATAGAAGCACCGACTCTGAGAAATGTAGTTCTTTGAATAAAAATTGTATACATTCTTGTAATGTTTGCAATGTTTGTGGCAATAATAATTCCGCAATTTCAGATTTCAAATTATTGTCACAAGCTAAAAGAAGAATTCATTGTGCTCACTGTTGGGATAACTATTTCAAGCTAAACAGAAATGCTCCAACGAATAAGAAGTCTAAAACTTCTTCCTTCTCTTTAAAATCCTCAGCAAACAAATTTGCCAAAATGTTTGGTTTCAGATCAAACAAACAGAATAAAAAGATGAAAGAAAAGAAAACAGTTGAAGTAAATATGGATTGGAAATGGATTCCAAAAATGAAGTTAACAAACCAAATTTACTCAATCGTTTAACTTTTAAAGGCAAAATTCAGGGGGCATCAAATGTCATTAATAAACTGATCCATACTAACAAGAAAGGACCCATGCAGATATGGGTACCTAAAATAAGATAATTGTTTCTTAACAGGACCGTTATGTGTGGGTCATTGATTCGGGAGCATCTAGACACATGACGGGGTACAAGCACTTCTTGCAAGATTTTATTGTACATCCTGGAGGATCAGTGGGATTTGGAAATGACTCAAAAGGTCACGTTCGAGGCTACGGAACGTTGAAAAATGACTCAATGCAAATTGAAAAGATTTTGTATGTTGAAGGTTTAGGGCATAACCTTTTCAGTATAAGTCAGTTCTGCGACAAGAACTGTAAGGTGTTATTTGATAAAGATTTTTGCTACATCTTGGATGCAAATTGGTCAGAAATCTTCAGAGCAAAAAGATGCGGAGACTTATACATGACTGATTTTACAACTCTTGTTGCTTCTAATCAAGTCTGTCTTGTATCAAAAGCTTCACAAGAAGAGTGTTGGTTATGGCATCGAAGGCTCTCGCATCAAAATTTTCGCAGCATCAACAAGCTTCGAATTGATGGATTAGTTTCCGGGCTTCCTGAAATGAAAATTGACAAAGTTTCTGTGTGTCCAGCTTGTGAAATGGGAAAGATGAAACATGTTTCTCACAAGACCAAGACTTTGTCTAATTGTAACAATGCCTTGGAATTAATTCATATGGATCTCTGTGGCCCAATGCGAACTCAGTCAATGGGAGGAAAGAAATATATCTTGGTTATGGTTGATGAGTTTTCGCGATATACTTGGTTGGATTTCTTACGACTCAAGTCTGAAGCACCCGAGCAGATCATTAAATTCATCAAGAAGATTCAAACTCTTCTACAACGCCCTGTTCGAAAAATCCGAAGTGACAACGGAACTGAATTCAAGAATGCAACTCTTCAATATTTTCTTGAATCCGTTGGAATAACTCATAATTTTTCTGCCCCAATTACTCCACAACAAAATGGAGTAGTTGAAAGGAAAAATTGAACTCTTGTAGAAGCTGCTAGGACGATGCTTGCTTACTCGGGTCTTCCACCAAGTCTATGGGCTGAAGCAGTATCCACAGCGTGTTTTACTCAAAACAGAACTATTATAAATAAACGCTTTAACAAAACTGCATATGAATTAATCAACAATCGCAAACCTAACATCAAATTTCTGCGTGTATTTGGATGCAGGTGTTTTGTGATGAAAGATCGTGAATATCTTACAAAGCTTCAAGTTAAAGCTGATGAGGGCATCTTTATAGGCTATTCCTTGAACTCGAAAGCATACAGGATTTATAATAATCGAACAAAATCAGTAATCGAGAGTATCAACGTTACGTTCGACGAGACTGTGACATTGACTTCTGGACAATTTAGTTCAGAACTCGTACAGAAATCTGAAGCTTCTACTAAAAATGGAGTAGAACCTGTGACGAAACAGTTTTCTAATTCAGCTTTGAATTATAATAATACTACTGATTTAGATTTACTATTTCATGATGCATTTATGGATTACTGTGCAGATATGGAACCACCAATCACATCTGTGAATGCATCTCAGAATCAAACGAGTGCAAATATCTCCGGTCCAACTGAAGATGTTGATACTAGTACTTCTGTAGAAACTAATGAGATTCCAAGTGAACACGTTCCTGTCTCTGAACCTGAAATTCAACCAGTTGTTCAGGTTTCAGAAAATCATTTATCGGAGACTTCCACATCTGAAGGATTAGAAACAGAAGTCAACATACCGGAAACGACAAATGTATCTTCAGTTGAATCGACAGAGGAGATTTTTGCAGTATTGGATGAAAATAATCCATCAAACACTCGTATGGATATACCAACTCTTCCAAGTAGTCATAAATGGACAAGAGCACATCCTCCGGCTGATATAATTGGTGATCTGAATGATGGAGTGAAAACCCGATCTGCGACTACAAACGAATGTTTGTACGTAAATTTTCTTAGCACGTTAGAACCCAAGAAAGCATCTGAAGCTTTACAAGATCCAGATTGGATCAACGCCATGCAAGAGGAATTAAATGAGTTCAAACGCAACGAAGTGTGGCACTTGGTGAAACGTCCAAAAGACAAAACCATAGTTGGAACCAAATGGGTCTTTAGAAACAAAAAGGACGAAGCGGGGATTATAGTCAGAAATAAAGCAAGACTGGTTGCTAAAGGTTACAATCAACAAGAAGGAATAGATTATGATGAAACCTATGCACCAGTAGCAAGGATTGAAGCAATAAGGATCTTTCTTGCATACGCAGCACATAAGAACATGAAGGTATTCCAAATGGACGTCAAATCTGCGTTTCTGAATGGAATACTACATGAGGAAGTGTATGTAAGTCAACCTGAAGGCTTTGTTGATCCCAAATATCCCAACCATGTCTACATTCTAGACAAAGCACTCTACGGCTTAAAGCAAGCACCGAGGGCATGGTATGAGACTCTGACTATTCACCTGCTTAAAAATAGATACACCAAAGGTACAATAGATACAACTCTTTTTCTCAAAAGAGAAGGTAAAGATTTAATGTTAGTACAAATATATGTTGACGACATTATATTTGGATCTACAAATCCAGATATGTGTAAAGATTTTGAAAAGGTGATGAAAAGCCGTTTTCAAATGAGTATGATGGGAGAGTTAAAATTTTTTCTTGGTCTCCAAGTGACACAATCAAATGAAGGCATTTTCATTAATCAATCAAAATATATAAATGATATGCTTAAGAAATTTGAATTAAATTCCTCTTCCACCATGAAAACTCCCATGGCTACCGGTAAGCTTTTGAACGCTGATTCATCTGGTATATCAGTCGATCAAAAGTTATACCGAGGCATGATTGGATCTTTACTGTATCTAACGGCAAGTAGACCGGATATTTTGTTTGCAACATCTTTTTGTGCACGTTTCCAAGCAAACCCGAAGGAATCTCATATTGTGGCTGTAAAGCGAATCCTTAGATATCTCAAAGGCACAAAAAATTTGGGTCTTTGGTATCCTAAGGATTCTGGGTTTGAACTAACTGCTTACACAGATGCAGATCATGCGGGAAATATGATGGACAGGAAAAGCACATCTGGTGCTTGTCAATTCTTGGGAGATAAACTAGTAAGCTGGTCATCAAAGAAGCAAACTTGTGTATCAACATCTACGGCTGAAGCAGAGTATGTGGCCGCCGCTAGTTGCTGTTCGCAAGTAATTTGGATGAAAACTCAGCTAAAGGATTATGGATATATCTTCAACAAGATCCCCATTTATTGTGATTCCAAAAGCGCAATTGCAATAACTGAAAATCCTGTTCAGCATTCCAAAACGAAACACATAGATGTCAGGTACCATTTTATCAAAGACCATGTTGAGAAGGGAACTATAGAAATGCACTTTGTACCAACAGAACTAGAACTTGCTGATCTTTTCACAAAACCTTTAGATGAAAAGAGGTTAAATTTTTTAATCAGCAAACTAGGAATGTTGAATCCTTAAGACATTGAGGGGGAGTTCGTGTTCTTGCTTACTTAAATCTATGATCATATCCTAACCCACTAGGACCCAAATGCCATTGGGTACCAAAATCTGCTTAATCTGTTTTGCAGGTTCTTCATGTGTTGTACTGAATTGTAGATACATACCACACACATGACTGAAAACAGAAGAGAAGCGGCGTATTTTTTGAAAAATATTTGTACCATTAAGGGGGAGACAAATATTAATGGCTTTTGGACAAATCAGTTCAAAACCCGTGCTTCAACGACTATGGCTTCTGAACAACTCAGTTCAGGACCCGTACTTTAAAGACTAAGACTTCTAAACAAATCAGTTTAGAACTCACACTTCTCAGGTAATATCCTTAACTGCTATATATTTTTGTTTCAAGGAACAAGTGGCAAAAGGTAACATTGGATTATATTTGTTTCTACTGATTTGAAAACTTGAAACTTTACAAATTTAATTCAATAAGATGAAATTTTCAATTTTCATTCAATGAATTAAATGTGTGCTAAAGGATGATTTTACAAGAAACTTTGTACTATCTGAGTTAGATTTGTTTCAACTCTCACCTCTAAAATAAATCGAAAGGTCAGCAAAACATGAATGAAATTATGCTGAATGCTCAAAGTTATGTGAATCTGGATATATATAGAATATAATGCTCAAAAAGCCTATATGTCAGAATGATGGATGGAAATGAAAATATGGGCAAAGCACTATGTTTTAGAACCAAGTGATTGAGATAAAAAAGTTGCACTATCATTTAGTTTGAAAGTTTGTGCCTGTGGCCTTTCTGGTTTGGGAGAGTAAGTCCTAAGGGGTGCTCGACACCTAGTCCCTAAGATCAACTGGTCTGGGATCGGCTGACCCAAATCCTGCAATAGAACCAGATAGAAAGCCATGTTCTACTGGTACAAATGGGTTTAAGATATATCGATGTGGCCTTTCTGGTTTGGGAAATTAAGTTCTAAGGGGTGCTCGTCACCTAGCACCTAAGGCCAACTGGTCTGGGATCTGCTAACCCAAATCCTGCTATAGAACCAGATAGAAAGTCATGTTTAACGGTGTATCTTATTCTTACTAAACTTTTTGATCAAAAGATGCCAATGAGCACAAAATCAAAGGTTGCCAATGAGCACAGAATCAAAAGATGCCAATGCGCACAAAATCAAAATATGCCAATGAGCACAAAATCAAAAGATTCAAATGTGCACAATATTAAAAGATGCCAAAGAGCACATATCTCTTGAAACTTGGGAAAATACAAAGTCGCGATAAACCCGTAAATTTGTGAAAATTCTGATTTTGGACAAATAGTGTGAGTAGAGCAAAGTATTCTCATATATTGTAGAAATACATAAGCTTTATGCCAATCATATTTCGCATGCTAGCACACCAAATAGATTTAATAAAGGGGTTGAAACTGAACATTTTTTAACTTGATATACAATGATGACTTGTTCTTGAATCCAAACACATGCATTTGATTTCATTTGATTGAAAAATCTGTTAAATTTCATTAAGTTGAATTTCTTTTGTAAAGCTTTCAAATGATCAAATGTTAGTAGTTATAAAATGAAGTTCAATGAATTTTATTTTCCTTGTGTAAATTTGTTTTAAAATTTGTGCTACAATTTCAAATACTGTACGTTATTGAAATATATGCATACTTTCAGGGGGAGAAAATAAATTGCTCCAGAATTCTTATTTTGAGGGGGAGCAAGGTTATTCTGTAAGGAGGAGATTGTTAGCAATACTCAAAAATGTTTAATTTCAATTTCATGTCAAAGAGTTTTCAAATCAAATATATTTCAAGTCAAAGATTCGTGAACAAAGACTGAAGATTGGGGAGAAGGATCATGTGAAGTCCAAATGTTGCTGAATTTGGTTATCTTAGTTCTGAGTGGTTATCGGAATGCGCTTACACCTAAAAGTTCAACAATGTGGATGGTTTCACATCTTTCTGATCCAAACTCTAATCGTTTCTGATTTATCTTGTTCCGAATTGATGGTTCTATATAAAGATATGAAATCCATGTTCAAGACTTGAAGACAATCTGTTGAAGATTGTATTGAAGAAGGTTAATTTTTCAAAGAAAAAGACAATGACTTTTCATGTTTGTCTGAAGATTCTTCAAAGCTGAGTTCTTAAAGAGTGTCAAAGCATATAGTTCACCGTGAACTAGTGGAGATAAAGCTACTTGAAGATAGTTTGATAAAGTGTCTGTTGAAGAAGATTGACTTTACAAAGAGCTGAAGACTGCTGTCAAATTTTTTAAATCTTGAATCCAAAGGGGGAGATTGTTAGAGCATTATTGTATTCAAGATTTACTGTAAAGTCAATGTACTGTATGAGTCTATACAGTATTGTGAATGCCTTTATACCTTGTATGTCATTGGTATAAATAGGCTTGTCTAGTTCATTTGTTTGTAAGCCTTAGTAATCTTTTAGAAACCTTTTGTAATCCTTTGAGCTCAATACATGGATGACATATTTGCTCTCTAGATTCTCTCTCACTACATTCATATCTTATTGCTAGAAATCTGGGATTTCACATATACATATCATTTTAATATAAAAAAAGTGTTAGGCTAAAGCCTAGTGAGAACAAACAATTTATACAATATAAGTTTCGAAAAATAATTAAATTATGAATTATAAACTTGTTTGTGACTCAAACCTCTTTTGTCATATATATATATACACCATTTGGTCCAAAATACACATTACCATGACGGGGGAGACCCGATTTCCATTGAACGTGGCGGAACACAAAAGTAGGCCACTAATCCATGTTAGAGCTTCATTTATAGGATATCGATCATTGAGTTCAACCACACACAGTCTATAGATCAAATCCTCCAACGTTCTAAAATATGCCCAATGCTAGAAACAAATCATTATGGGTCACATGGTCATCAAGATCAACCACCCACCTTCTATAGTTTGAGTCCTTCGGTAATTTATTATCCATATCTAGTGTGTAGGATCAACCAACCAACCATATAACATAGATAAAATGTACCTTTATGCCTATGGATCCACTAGCAATTAGACAAGGCTAGTTCCAATTTCATTTGTGACCCAAAACAATAATGACACATGAACCTTCACATGAGATTATCCATAAAATGAATACCATACTTGTCCCATTCCCACACATATAATCAAGTATTGTATAATAGACGGCTACTGCAAATTGCCACCCAAGAGGTCTCACATAGAGGTTTTCACCATTCTAAAACCATTTAAACAATACACAAAATATGCTCAAGAACCATCTATTCCTAAGAGCAAATATTCACATTTTAAGGAAAACCCCTAATTTTCTTCCATGAGATTTCCAACCAACATTTTTGTTATAAAAAGGAGAACAAACTCACAAATTAGGTTTTTGGTAGAAAACCAAGAAACCCTATAAAAGCTTCCTTGGGGAAGATGGAGATGGAGATCCCTTAGCTCCTAGCTTCCAATTCTTTACTTGGAGTTGAAAGCCCACCTTAGGAACTCAAATTATAAGCCTTAAATGCCCAAAACGAATTAATGCAAAGGGTTTACCTTTGGGACAGTTTGGAAGAAGATTGAGGAGGTAATAAATGCAAGAGGACTGTCAAAAATCTATGTTAAACCCACATAGGCTTCACGCGACTTTGGCCGCGGTTAAACTCGCGCCAAAAGTCACTCGTGGCCCCCTGGTCTCACGAGGCAGTGCCTCGCACGGGTACCCACGAGGCTAAGCTGCGTCATGGGTCACCCGCACTCGTTTTTGGTCCAAAACTCAGTGTCTTGCGCGGGGTCTCACGCGGTTAAACCTGTCGAGAAACCCGCGCCAAACACTGTTTGCTCATCCAATGCTTCATTTTCTTGAATCTTTTTAAGTTTTATAACCAGACATTATGAGGGGACATAAGTTGATTAACAAGGTATCTCCGAGGCTATTATACAAAGCATAAGGTTTAAAAACTGAGGGTGTTACACTTATTGACTTGCCCGTACCCACCTTATAAATGAGGTGGGCTTTCCCATGGGCTAGCAGCCTTTTTCTTACATTTGAAAGACAAACTTATATTAAGTTATGTAAGATCAATTAAATTACGTAAGTTCTTTCGAGCATAAAATAAGACGTGAAAGATATAAATGTACATAGTGTATGAAAAAATAGTTTCATAGTATATGGAGCATATACGTTTTCTCTCTAATAATTTATCAACTTTCAAAGACTGGGTTTTTTTAATAACAAACTATGTATCCACCTAATATTTCAAGATCGATATTTGAGAAGTACTATATAACATAAAACATATTATATATATATATATAAGGTATGGTTCAGGGGAAAACCTCAAATAAACGAAAAACTAAGGAACACTCTAGTAGCCCTTTATCTGGGCGGTATGCACTTGTGCATACAAGTTATTTGTAACATGTATTTGTGCATATATGCACTTGTGCATAAATTCACAAATGAATAATGCACTTGTGCATAAAACCAAAAAATAACATAATTTACTTATATGCACAAGTGCATACCGTCCAGGGTGTTCTTCAGTTTTCCGTTTTTTTGAGGTTTTCCCTTGAACCTTCCTCTCTCTCTCTCTCTCTCTCTCTATATATATATATATATATATATATATCTGGGTGACTGTTGGTACTCAATAGAGGAAATCCAACCCCAAATCACTTTTTTTATTAATAAAAATCAATAAAATATTAACTATATATAACATGTCAGACGGGCTTGTCCAAATTCCCTTTTTTTCATCACCCAAAGCCCCGCCTTAATTTTAGTTGTCCAACCCAAGCCCACCTGTAACACCCGACATTTTAAGGTAAGATAAGGTATGGTACGTATCTTAAAATTTGTCTTTACTTGGATGTTTGGCACATGAAAGGTGTAAAGGGTTAGTCTTGAATTATCGACCCTAAAAGGTATAGTTTACTGACAACTTGAAATTAGGATTTTTGGACCTCGAGTTGGCCATGGCGAGAGTGCCCGTGAGAATGACTCAGGATCAATACAACAGTCACAATCGCACAAAAAGGACCAGTGGCGGTACAGCTTGAGCGAGAGTGACCGAAATAGTGCCACTAGCACTCTTGCGGGTCACAATCGCGGGAGTTGGTCGGGCTTTGATACATATTCAACTAAAGTCCCGACGATAGTGCCCATGACATAAATCTCCTGCTAGCAAGTCGGGTATAAAAAGCTTTTAAGCTAAGTTCTTCTTCTTTTGTTACCAAAATCAGTGTTGAGAGCAAATTTAGAACCATAGGTGAGATTTTTCTCATCCCCAAACTCTCTCCTCATTAAATGGAACCAACTGTATTACAAGAGCATTTATGAAGCCATTTCTAGGGTTGTTTGATCATTAATAGCAAGGATCTAAGACTTGAGTCAAGCTTCAACTTCATCTTCTCCACTTCTAGGGTTTTGCAAGTGTTTAGGTTTTCTTCCAAAAACCTAAGTGGTGAGTTTTAAAAACTTTGTAAAAACTAGATACATGTCTAAATGTGTTATTTTCTCCATTACACACTTTATCTTGGTTATCTCTCCATACTTGGTGATTGGTTCATAGTTGCATATTTGGAAGCTTTATTGGGTTTTTTTTGGTGGAAACAACCATAGTGGTGACTTGATGGGTACAAGTTTATACCTCAAGTATATTGCAAAGATTTTATAGGACTTCATTGGTATTTTGATGCATTTACACAAACTTACCATTTATGGATATATTGACCTCACTTGAGGATTTTGCCTATATTTAATATGCTCATGTTTTAATCATGTGTATGTGGTCTTGTAGATTTGATCCATGATATCTAGTACTGTAACACCCGTGTTCAAATTGTAATAAAATGGAGAAATGGGGGTCAAAGTATAAAAGTGGCAAAGTCAAGGAGGGACTAATGAGCAATTTCAGAAAGTTATAAAAGGGACCAGATCCCGAGGGCACCTGATTATTCTCAATTCTTGTTGGGTGCGGCTAGGAACAAGAAGGAAGAGAGGGGCAAAATCGTGAAGAGAAGAGAAGAACGAAATCTTGAAGTTCAGCTCCTCATTTGGAAAAGGTAAACTATGATTCCTTCTCTATTCCCTCCTCTTTTAGTTGCTGATTTGTGGGATTTCATTATGGGTGAACACCATGATTTCTCACAGTGTAGTCCTATTTTGGGGGTCTTAGAAATGTGCGAGTGTTTGGGCCGATTAAAGACTCGTGGCTAAAGAAAACGGATTGTCCTAAGCTAGAAGCATGAACCAAATCGACTATTTAGCTAAGTTTGGTTCTAATCGCTTAAAACCAAGATTTTGAGAAAGTTGGGTTTCAGACACTACGAGGTGTCCGGACGTCGCCTCAATTGGTGAGGGTGTCCGGACAGATAGTTTCCGGATACGTATAGTAACCGGGTGATCATCTAGAAAGTGCAGTATCCGGAAAGGGTAGTGTCCGGAAGGTGTATCCGGGAAGTGGAGCATCCGGAAAGGGTAGTGTCCCGAAAGGTGTATCCGGAAAGTGCAGTGTCTGGAAAGTTTAGTGACCGAACAGTGTTGTTCGGACAGTTTGACTAATGTGAGGTATCTGATCTTTTTAGGTGTCGAACTTGGTTAGTGCGAAGGTAGGACGAGTGTGCTTTTAAATTCGACAATCAGGTGAGTTCCCTTATGCCCTTTTTACTTAAAGTATAAACATGTTTGACGATCTTGAAATGGTACGAACCCGAACACGATACTTACGAATTGCTATGAATCGCATGAACAACCGTTTGGAAATGTTATTGATACATGTTATCAATTATTACTAAATGCGTGTATTATTGAGTTATCTATGACTTGTGTTAAACCCTAAAGATCAATCAAGATAGAGAAGATGTGAATTTGTCATCCATTGATCAAGAACACTATATACAAGATATGAGTTCAGCACTTTCTCTCTCTAAGATATGAATGTGAATTATGAGAATGTTTCTAAGAGTCTCATCTAAACTAACCTACATTCTAAACTAACCTACGCAAAGGCTATTTATACTAAACACATTACAAGGTGTAAACAACACAATACAACTCAATACATTGACTTTGACTTTGACCTTTCTATATTTAAACCTTGAAGACATATTGCACTAACAATCTCCCCCTTGGATTCAAGGTTTAAACAAATGCGATCAGCAAGCTTTAGCTTTCTTGAATCTTCGGTCTTCATCAAAGCTTGTCAATGTCAAAAACGTCATCCAATCTTCAAACGGCAAATAACGAACTTCTTTCTTCGAGCAGGAGAATATGAATCTTCACACAAAGCTTTTTAATACAATTAAGCACAAGTTCAAGAAAAAGAGATCACAGAATGATCAATCGATTTTCCTCAAACTCTTGAAGAATTCTCCCCATTTCCATTGACTTGAGAATTTCATTCTTCAATGTCGATCTTCATAAACGCGCGAGTTCAAAAGAAAGAGATCACTGAAATGATCAATTGATTTCTTAAAAACTCTTGAAGAATAAAACTCCCCTATCATTTCTTGAAACGACGTCTTCTTTCTACAAATCTCCCCGTTGACATTAAAACGAATATTTGATATTAAACTTTCTTTGACATGAAATTGATGTAGACATTCTCCCCCTTTTTCGATGAAAGTGAGCATCACGAGCATTGAAAATCTTTTCAATTTCAGTCACGGACAATCTCCCTCTTCAAAAACATTTCTTCCCCTTGAAAAACACGAACAATCTCCCCATAAGCGAAAGATCTTGCTCCCCCTAAAAATAAGAATTGTAGAGCAAGTTGATTTTCTCCCCCTGAAAATTTGCATAAAAAACATATAAGCGCACATTTTAACAAACTTATATAAAGAAAATAGAATTCATTGAACGACATTTTATAACTACTAACATTTAATCATTTGAACACCAAACAAAAGAAATTCAACTTAATGAAATGTAACAGATATTTCCATCAAGTGAAATCAAATGCATGCGTTTGGATTCAAAAACAAGACATCATTGCATATCAAGTTAAAAAAGTTCAATTTCAACCCCTTTATAAAATCTATTTGGTGAACTAGCATGCGAAATATGATTAGCAACAAGCAAATGCACCTCTAAAACCTATAAGAATACTTTGCTCTTACTCACACTATTTGTCCAAAAACATAATTTTCACAAATTTACAGGTTTATCGCGACTTTGTATTTTCCCCAAGTTTCAAGAGATGTGTGCTCTTAGGCATCTTTTCATATTGTGCACATTGGCAACTTTTATTATGTGCTCATTGGCATCTTTTATAATCAAACAGTTTATTAAGACTAAGATACACCGTAAACGTAACTTTCTAACTGGTCCTATAGCAGGATTTGGGTCAGCCGATCCCAGACCAGTTGGCCTTAGGGGCTAGGTGTCGAGCACCCATTGGGACTTACTTTCCCGAACCAGAAAGGCTACATCGATATACCTTAATCCCATCTGTACCAGTAGAACATGGCTTTCTACCTGGTTCTATAGCAGGATTTGGGCCAGCCAATCCCAGATCAGTTGATCTTAGGGGCTAGGTAACGAGTACCCCTTGGGACTTAATCTCCCAAACCAGATAGGCCACAGGCACAGACTATCAAACTGAATGATTTTATTGTATATATATATATATAATTTTATTATTATTATTATTATTATAGCATCTCAATCACTTGGTTCAAAAACGTAGTGCTTCCCCCATATTTTCGTTTCCATTCATGATTAAGACGAATAGGCTTTGTGAGCATTGTATTCTAAATAAGTCTAGATTTACACAATTTTGCACTTGTATCAAAATCTCAAACATGTTTCGCTGACCTTTCGACTTATTTTAGAAGCGAAAGTAGAAACAAATATAACTCCGACGATACAAGAATGCTCGTAAAATCATCCTTAACACACATTTTATTCATTGAATGAAAAATTGAAGAATTTTTCACTTCATTGAATTAAATTTGTGAAGGTTCAAACTTTCAACGTTAGTAGAAATAAAATATAACACAATGTTACCTTTTTATCACTTGATTTGAGAAACAAAAAGATATGGCAGTTAAAGTTCAAAAAGATATCACCTGATAAGTACGAGTTCTAAACTGATTTGTTTAGAAGTCATAGCCATTGAAGTACGGGTCCTGAACTGAATTGTTCAGAAGCCATTACCGTTGAAGTGCGGGTTTTGAACTGATGTGTTCAAAAGCCATAGTCTTTTATATCTCCCCCCCTACAAAATACCAAAAGATTTACCAAATCGCACATGTATATAAAAAAAATAGAAAACTCCCTGAAAATATGTGATGTTCAATGTCTTCTTGAATGCACAAGTACTTCATCTTCCGAGAGTTCAACGCTTACCTCTAAATCTGCAAAACAGATTAAGTATATTTTGGTACCCAACGAGTCTTGGGTCCTGACACGTTAAGCAGAGCTCTATAAGAAGGAAAATGGTAAGTACCATACCAATATTGAACATAATTATTATTAACAAAATCATTATTTCCGCAATAAGAATTAACAAAAGAATTAACTTTCGTTGTAAAATTCTTATTTGGAAATGATGATTTTGGTACATCTTTTCCAGGAAATTTACCTTTTACCTTCCATTGCATGTTGACTCTTTTGTAGGAAGGAAGATCAGCATAGTATTTGGAAAAATTATCCACAGAATGCTCGTAGAAAATGTTAGAAGGACGCATCGGACATTCTGAAAAACACTCGGAGTTGTTGAACGACCTCACTTTGTCTTTTAAGGCATTTCGTTCCTTTGTCATCAACTCGAGCTTCTTCCGAATATCACAATTCACCCTCTTTTCCTTCATGATATCTGTAGATAAACCCGCCAAGTTCTTCGTGAGTTTCTGAATTTCTTGCTGAAATATCTTCCGTTCTACAGAAAAATCATCCTTTACGCTCCTTGCTTGAAACTCAGCTTTCTTTCTCTTTTCTAACTCACTTCTTTCCAAATCCAACTCCTCTTGCAGTTCAGAAATTTTCTCTGAAAGCTTCCCATTCTTCACTTCAAACTCTTTCCTTTTAACCTCAAACTCGGCTCTTTCCTTCTCCACCTTTTGCTTCTCTAAAAATAATACTTTCTGAAAATCTGAGTTCTGCTTGGAAAGTCTTTGGAATTGGAGTTCAAAAGCTTTGTTATCTTCACAAGCTTTAGTCTTCATCTTCAATTCCTTTTCAAGATCCGAAATTCTTAGAGCTAGACCCTCTCTTTCTTTCTTATGTTCTTCTCTTTCATCTTTTATTAATTTTTCTAAATCTGATAGTCTCTTTGTAAGCTCAGTAATCTTCTCAGAATCTTCTATCACATCCTTCATGTCTTCCTTTTTCTCTAAATCAACTTTCTTTTCTTCCGCTTTTGACGATTCCTCTTTGTGAATTTCTGATGTTGTCTGATTTGTATCCTCCTTATCAGCATTCTTCACTTTCTTTACCCTGAAATCAACATACGATCCATGCATTAGCTTCGTTAATTCCTTCCAACACAACATAGGATTATTTTTGAAAGCATTTAATCGAGCACAAGTATATTGTGGAAGTTTGGAAATAACAAGGATCAAATATGATGTTGCATCTTTATCAGCTCTCTTCCGATATATCTCTTCTTTAGTAAAATATTCTTCCCGTTTATAAAGGATCAACGGGCCTTCGGTGAAAGATTTTATCATTAAATCTCCATTTTCTCTTCTCGAAATGAAATCCATGAAGTCGACCGTCCATTTCACAAAATCCGAATCCTTGTTAAGCATCGGAGGACGATTAACTGAAACTTGATAAGCCATGATAAACAGTAAGAAAGAGCTTAATTTGAACCGATAGTAAGGACAGAAATGAACAGTAAAGTTTGACCGAACAGTACAAAAAAAAAATTATATAAAACTTTTTCTTGAAAAACTCTTAAAATGTATGAAATACACTATAGAAAAAATTTCATTATAAACTTTTTTCTCAAAATACTTTTTTTTTTAATTTGTCAGAAAATTTGACCAAGTGTCAGTTTTCGCAAGCAACAGTTGCGAAAACCACCAGTATGCGTAAGCTGAAGAAACGAACAACCAAATTTTTCGCAAGCAACTGTTGCGAAAAGTTAGACTTAGAAAATCTTGAAGAGATCTGAGGTATGCGTGACAGAGGGATACGCAAAGTTACTGTTTGCGTTTCTTTGGCTTGCAAATAGTTACTGTTTTCGTGACTTTGAGTTGCGAAAAGTTACTGTTCTCTTGACTTTGAGTTGCGAAAAGCTACACTTAGATTCTGATGATCTTCAAAAGATGATGAATCTTGCGAAAAGTACGACGAGTCCTGCGAAAAGTTGATGAATCTTGCGAAAAGTCCAGATCTTGCGAAAAGTTCACAAAAATCTCAAAAACGTCTGAAATCTGAAAAATCTCTGCAAGAAACTTCACAGATAAGCTCGAAATCGATGTCTGAGCACTTTATCTTTGAACAACAACCTCTGAAAAAACACTGAATCTGAGTCTGAACTGATCGATCAGAGAACACAATCGCACAAACCAAAATTCTTGAAAAACACAAAATTGATCTCCAAATCTTTGAAATTAGCCCTCGAACCTTGAACAATAAATGTTCCTCTATCAAAAACGAACCCAATGAGCTAAGATTGGAACAAATTCGATAAAAAATCACCAAAATTTGATAAAATCTCAAGAAAACGAGATTTTCTTGAAAAATCAAGAAAATCAATCAAATTTCCTTGAGAATTCCGCAAATTTGATTTGTTAGATCAGTAGAAATTCTCCTCTAAATTTTGAATCTGCTCTGATACCAATTGTTAAACCCTAAAGATCAATCAAGATTGAGAAGATGTGAATTTGTCATCCATTGATCAAGAACACTATATACAAGATATGAGTTCAGCACTTTCTCTCTCTAAGATATGAATGTGAATTATGAGAATGTTTCTAAGAGTCTCATCTAAACTAACCTGCATTCTAAACTAACCTACACAAAGGCTATTTATACTAAACACATTACAAGGTGTAAACAACACAATACAACTCAATACATTGACTTTGACTTTGACCTTTCTATATTTAAACCTTGAAGACATATTGCACTAACAACTTGTTTTATATGCATATGTGGGAGTTGGGTTGCACAGTGGTGGCAGAGCTACCTTGAGTCTTCTAGATTCTCGGAAGCTATAGTGAGGGTATGCCTTAAATCTGTTTCTTGTGCACACGAACGTGGGGATCTACTAGGGGGCCCCGATCGCGTTTGTCACATGTGGGTGACGAAGTTGTTTGGCCATTGTGCATACTTTTGCGTGATGATGATAACTAACTGTTACGCTTTATTACTTTAACCTTTTATCAGTCAATTGGGTATTAATTTTGAAACTGTTTTTATAAGGGGATTCACTAGACCTTATGGTCTAACCCTCGCTTTCAAAACTAAAACCATTTTCAGGAATTCGGGGTAGTGGAGCTTCCTCCAAAGGGAAGGAGAAAGTTTGAAGGTTGGATTGCGGCTTCAGGAGTAGAGAATTCTAGATCGTTAATTTCGTATAATGTAGTTCCTTAGAGTTACTCGGTTGTGGTAGACACTTTTCGCTGCCACATTTTGTTGGGATTTTGTAACTCTGTACGAGCGATGTATTGGGACCCATTTTAGGCTTAATTTATGTTATTTGCACGTTTTGAATCATGTGGTTGTTACAAGTGGTATCAGAGCCGTAGTTTAAGGGATTTAGGCTACCAGTCGGGCCTAAACTTAAACTGTAGGAGGAGGAAACACAACCGAGTCATAGGATGCCTTTAGGAAACTCACTATAGGTGCACTTAAGGATAAGGTAGCAAGAACTATCATATAAGGTAAAGTTGGAGTTACACCTGGCCAGTGTAACTGCAAATTTACAGGTACATGTATGAGCTTAAATTACCTTGTGTAGCCAACTGTGTTTGAGTGTTTGTCATTGGTGGGTTATTTTCAGATTATCATAATGGTTGGGAGAACTTTAAGAAGCAGATTTGTACCTGCAGATAGGAGAGTTCAAAATGAGGAGGACCTCGCTAACGGGCCAGTGGAGCCCCCGAGGTAGGATGTTACTCGAGGAAGGGGTAGGGGTCGCGGTAGGGGACGAGGGAGAATGCCCCGCCGAGCCGCCAATCAAATGGACGAAACCAATGGGGGAAATCCAATCCGAATGACAACGCGAGTAAGCCGCAGGGCGAGGAGTGTGGAGATTCTGGTTGATCGGGAAGTATCTCAGCAGGAGAGTTCACCGACGGTAAGGGTGCGTAACCAGCCGAGGGGTCATGGTCGGGGTCGCGCGTCTGCGTTTGTGACACGAGAGAATCTGGCTACTAAGCTGGGTAAGATTCAGGAAACCTGCAAGCCCTCCTTGCCAAGCAGGATCAATCGGCGTCAGGAAACAAAGAGGCAAGCGAGAACAAGGAGAGCGCGAAATTGTCAAGCCCGCTGGTATCTGGTACTAGGGATCACTCACAGTTAACCCAACTGATGGTGAATGAGTCTGCAGCTAAAGGATGCAACTACAAGGCTTTTGCCTCGTGTAAGCCTCCCACGTTCAAGGGAGAATGTGACCCCGTGTTAGCAATGAAGTGGGTGAGAGAAATGGAATTGGCATTTGATACATGCAAGTGTGTCGATGGGGATCGGGTGATGTTCGCGCTGTTTATGCTGATGTCTGACGCAGTGTTTTGGTGGGATGCAGAGACCGGGGGGAAAGGGGTCTTCCACGGCTAAAGGAATGACTTGGGAAACGTTTGTCGGGAAATTTCGAGCGCAGTTCTGCCCATTAGTGGCAATCAAGAAGCTAGAAGAGGAGTTTCTGAGACTGGAACAAGGGAACATGACAGTCAGGGAGTATACCTCCAAATTCATAGAGAAAACTCGATTTGCTGAGTTGTACGTGCTGACAAATGAGCGGCGCGTGGAGCGGTATTTGTATGGGTTGAAGTGTAGCATTAGAGAGCTGGCGTCGACCAGGAATCCTACCACATTCCAAGCGGCCATCAATGCGGCCGAGCTGACTGAAAAGAAAAAGACCCGTCAGGTAACGGAAAGGGTTGGAGACAAGAGGAAGTGGGATGAACCGGGCACTGACGTCAGGAAAGGGAAGTCGTTCAGGCAGGAGCATCGTGGGAGCCAGGGTTTTGGAAACAAACCATGTGGGAAGTGTCAGAGGGTGCATCGGAAAGACTGCCTGGTGGAGGCGAGATCGTGTTTCCAGTATGGCTTGCCAGGTCACATGTCGAGAGATTGCCCAAGAAAGAGATCGTGTTATTAGTGTGGGTCGCCAGATCACCGGCGATTTGAGTGTCCACAGTTAAAGAATGGAGGGTCAGGACAGACTGGGGGCCGTGGGGAGGAGAAGAGGCCAGAACCGGCACATCCAAAGGGGCGTGCATTTAATATGACAGCAACGGAGGCGGAGGGAACTCCGGACGTGGTGACAGGAACGTTCTTGGTAAACTCATTATGTGCGAAGGTGTTATTTGATTCTGAAGCAAACCGTTCCTTTATATCTCATGAGTTTGTGAAGGGCTTGGGGGTGAGGCCCAAGCGTTTAGAGTGGGCGCTAGAGGTAGAAACGGCCAATGAGAATCGGGTGCTCATTAGAACAATGGTGGAAGATTGTGTCATAGACATAGAAGGGAGTTTGATACCCATGCGGTTGTATCCGATGGCGTTAGGGGAGTTCGATGTAGTGCTGGGTATGGATTGGTTAGCCTCGAATAGTGCAAATATCGTGTGTCATAAGAAGTTGATTCGGGTGCAAATACCAGATAAGGGGACAATAGTGATTTATGGTAATCGACGCAATAGAAGTGCGAGCCTCATCTCTATGTTGAAGGCTACTAAGTGCTTAAGGAAAGGGTTTTCGGGATATTTAGCCTACGTTGTAGATGCTAAGAAGGAGAAGCGTGGGATAGAGGATGTGTCAGTAGTAAGTGTTAATGCCAAAAATCGCACCAAAGTACAACTTAAGGTCGATGTGGACTTTAACAACTAAAGAAATGAATCGTTCGACAAAAGCGTGCGTTTAAGACAGAAATATAAATGAGACAGAGATTTTGGTAACGCGGGAAAAACCTCAACGAGGAAAAAACCCGCGGACGACAGTGGAAGTTGTCGCTGCACTATGGTCGCCAATCAGGGGCGATGCCCTTGTGTTTCTGGTGTCGATCGTACATAGATTACAATATAAATGAAGGAAAGACTTCGAAAATGTAAAGTAACAAGTGTTTTATAATGTAAAACAGTGTGCGTCGTGTGTGATTGTCGTGCGTCGAGAGCGATTCTTCTGTGATTGATTTCTGTGCTTCAAGTGTTCTTCGGAGTTCGAGTGCTTGTGTCTGTATTCTATGTTGTATCTGTGTTCCGTCCCTTGAAATGATGATTCCCCTTGATATTTATAGTCTTCGGGCACTTTAATTGAATGATCAAGGACTTTGATAACTGCCGTAACGGTCGCTGTCTTTAATGCGGGATTAGATGTTCTTAACTGACTTCGTCGGTTATAGCTGTTGTCCATTAATGGTGTTGACTCTTGCATTGAACACTGAACAAACATAACAGTCGTATAGTGCGTTAGTCGGTCGAGGTCGCATGGTTTTATGCGACAGTCGTGTGAACTAGGCGACGTCGAGGTCGAGTGTCGTGAGGTAAAAGATTTTCGATTTTATCTTTAATCATGAGAGAAAGTACTATGATTTTACCTTCATTACGGAAAAAGGGAAGAAGTGTTTTCCTTACCTTGGTCGTGGTCGAGACTGGTGAAATTTTGCCCAAATAGTTTGCCCCCAAAATTTAAAAGTAGGATGGCAAATTCGAATTTTAAATTTTGTCAGTCGGACGTATAGAATTATGACACGTGTTGAAAAGTTACCTCGTTTTCTTGGAACTGGATCGATCCGATTTTAACTGAACGAGATCATGACGTTATACTGACGCACGATGGTGCTTATCAGCTGTCGCTGCCAGGTGTCGATGATCCGTGTGGTCATTCGAAAAGACTGGGACGCGTGTCGGTCATCAAGAGACTCGACATGACCCGATATCTTGCATAAATAGAGACCTTGGAGGATCGTTTCCTCGTTACGCTTTCAAAGAGTTTATTCAGAGAGAGATTTTGCCTTGATTTCCTTACCATTCTTCGTCCAATCTTTCCTGAACCCGTGAGAATCTTCGATTTGGTAAAGATTGTTCAAGGTCTAGAGCGCTTATATAAGGTACGATTTCTGTTGATTTCTTTAAGTCTGTTAGAAATGTCAATAGATCCTGAAAGCACTATTCAAGAACAATCGGGTCTTGATGAGTTTAGAAACATATCAAAAATCCCTGCGTGGGTTGAATTGATCTGCCCGGGTCAGATTCGATCGAACGAATGTCCCGAGGGGTATATTGTGATATACGAATACCCCTTTAAGATAGGTTTCGAATGGCCTTACTCGCCACTCTCTAAGGCTTTTATGCTAGAATTCAATTTAGCACCAGGTCAGCTAATGCCCCAATTCTGGCGAGTCGCACAAGTGATCGAGCGTGTTACTAAGAAATGGGATACTCCCATGAATGTACGCGATCTCCTCTTGGCTTATCAAGCCAAGAAGGACGGGTGTCATCGCTGTAGCTTATATTCTAGGTATAGGGGCGATCGTGCTTTGGTCCTACAGACCGCTGTGAACGATCACACATGGAAGACTCGGTATGTCTTTGTGCGTAAGTCGACCCTTGATTCCGAGAATGATTGGATTAGGACCGGATGGAATACGTCTGGTGAGCTTTGCAATTTCCTTGTCGTACGTCGTTTATGATTTTTACCTGATTTTTAACTTGCTTTTTGTATGTTAACAACCATTAAGTTTGAGGACGTGAAGCCTTACGCTAATTCTCAAGCAAAGATCGACGCGTTCTTAGAGTTCAGTACTGGGGAACGGTCGTTTGTCGTACGACAATTGGTGGACGACGACGAGGATTTAGTATACTTAGGAGAAAATCAGGGGGAGAAACGTGAGGAAGAAGAGGAGTCGAAAGAAGAAAGAGAGATGACTGGTAAGCGTACCTTCTTATTTCTTTCTGTGTTAATTCGAATCTTCTTCCTTTGTGATTTTCATAATTTTTTCTCTTCTGTGGTTTCCAGGGGAGTCTCAACCACGGATGCCGAGTGTCTCTGCTAAAAGAGCAGCTGAGCTCGAACTTGCTCGTAAGGGTAGGGAGCAGAGGTAGAAGCTTATGTCTACTGGTCCAGCTGTTCCGAAGAAGACGAGGACGACGATCCTAAGGGAACCGTCTTCGGGGGTTCATGACTCGTCTAGAGTCGTTACGCCTGAGAAGGCGAAGGTCGCATCGCCCAAGAAGTCGTCTTCCAATGCGATTGCTGCGACACCTATCAGTTATGTGCCTCCGGCGGAAACAGCGAAGTCCCCGTCAGCCACGTCGGATCCTTTGTCGGCCGACAAGGGCAAGGATCAGCCGACGTGAGGGGCTAAGGTCACGACGGTTAATTTTACATTGCCGTCAGACTTTATGGCCAACAGTGTCCTGGACGGGACGAACCTATTTCCTCACCTGTGGAAATATCTGCTCCCTTCTTTCAGGGAGCGTTTCGTGGGGTTTCCTATCGAGGAGACGAGAGCTCATGTCGCCGGGCTGGCTTTCATGGTAAGTCTTTCTTTCAAGACTTGGTTCGTTTGTCGCTGTCATTGTTGTTGTCGGTGTCGTTGTTCGTTGTCGGTGTCGTTGTTCGTTGTCAATATTTGTTTTATGATTTTTCAGGCGTTCCAGGCTTCCCTAGCTTTGCGGGGTGAGACAATGAAGATAAAGGATCTAATGTCTGCTACGCACGTGAGGGAGAACGCGGCATTGGATAGGGCGAAGGTCGCCGCAGAGCGTGAAGAGGCTTGTTGATCCAAACCCTCAGTGATTTAATAATGACCCTCTCTTAACACTTAGTGAAAATTGTAAGTAAATGATATGTATTATAGTTTCACTATCGCTGATAAGTACTAAGACTGTTTCAGTACCGCTGATAGTAACTCTCGCTCTTTAAAGTTAAATAGTCAGCAAACTCTGTTCATCGAGTAGCTCTGAGCCTGTTCAGTCTATGAGATGATCGCTGATATGTTATAGTTGCTTACTTATGATCCCTGAAGATAAGTTTCACGTCAACATATGTTCTACGCTGAAGTCGAAGATCAAGCTCAAGAACCAGCGACAAGTCTACTAATGAACTGATGCGGATATCAGCGAAGCCAAGATTTGTCCACTCAACGTGAAGTATCAAGTAGAAGACTTCAGCAATCGCTGAACTTTATCATTCACTGATAAAGAACTGTTTCAACGAAAGCTGATCATGAAGTCTCATTACAAAGTACTATTGTCTTACCTCCCTTGCACGTCTCCGTACGAAATGTCAGAACGGACATCCTTTTTGTCTATGATCGTACAACAACTCTGATTCTACACTGTGCACCATGCAGCTACTAAGGTTGTCTACAAAGGTCAATGACATGCAACCACTCAGCTGCTGCCACGTGTAAAGCAATATTGCCATGCATTAAATGCATGCAGTATATAAGAAGAACCCTACTTCAGAAATGAAGTGCGCTCAGCCATCTTCTTATTCTTCCTTTCTATCTGTGTGTTAGGTTATTATTCGTAATTTCCTTATCTCCTTCTAGTGCAAGAAACTTAGTGTTCTTAACTTGTTTAGATTAGGTTAATCCTTAATCTTGTTCCGCAACAAGTTGTAAATTGTCTTGATTTATAAATAAACAATTTAGAAAAGTAAATATCGTGTGTTTGTATTCAACCCCCCCCTACAAACTTGTATAACCCTTCGGGCTTCGGGACCAAGACCAACAAGTGGTATCAGAGCAGATTTGTTTAATCTCATAAACAAGATCTGATCTATACTAAGATTTCTCTTCCTTGCTATTTCTGAAAATGGCCACTAACACAAACATTAACTATATTGACAATGGTTCTCTTGCAAAACCCCCTAGATTCTCCAGAGATAATTTTAATCTTTGGAAAAATAGGATGATTCTCTTCTTAGAAGGTGTAGACCCTACTATGTCTTACTATCTTGAAAACGACCTATATATTCCTATAAGAATTGATCCTGCAGTTCTAACCGCTGAGAATAGACCTGATATTCCATAAAGGCTGATTCCCAAGGAAATTCATATGTGGACTGATGAAGATAAGAAGAAAGTGGCTATCGACACCAAAGCCAGATCCATACTCTCCATGGCTCTTCCTGACGAAGTCTACCATTCCGTCATGAACCTGAAAACCTCAAAAAGCTATGTGGGACACAATCTGTGTTCAGTATGAAGGTACTTCTGAAGTCCAGGACTCTCGAAAGATCAACCTGGTAAGACAGTACGAAAGCTTCATTTGTGGTAAGAATGAATCTCTCTCTGAAGTACACCAACGTTTTAACTGCTTAATAATAGATCTGAAAACTGTTGGTAAGGAATATTCTAATTTTGAAGTACTGACAAAGTTCTTAGAATGTTTACCTGAAAGCTGGGACAGTTATTCAATGTGTCCCAAGCTGTCAAAAGATCTTAGATCTATGACTCTTTCTACCTTATATGGCACGATGCTGAATCATGAGCAATCGAGTCATCTTAAGAAGAATCTTGTAAAAGATTCCAAAAGCATCCCTGTTGCTTTACTCTCAGAGTTACCTTCCACTCAGCGATCTACGATCACTGTCACTGAGTTGGAAACTAACTCTGAACGTTCATCAGATTCTGACGCTTCAGATGATGATGAAACTCTGGCATTCCTGGCTAATAAGTTCAAGAGATTTGCTAGAAAGAGTAATTTCAAGAAGAACAAACCTCTTGCTATTACTGACAAGCCAAGATCATCAACCCCTGTTGATAAGGCTACTGCTACTCGCTATAACTGTGAAAAGATAGGACATTTTGCTAGCGAGTGCAGGTTAAAGAAAGTCTCTAGACCCTCAGCTTTTCCCAAGAAAAACTTTACTCCCATAACTAGAGTTGAAAAATACAAAAAGCTGAAAGAAAGGTATTCAAAGCTGAAAACCTTTAAGAAGAAAGGCAAAGGCCTTATGGCTGACTATGATTGGGCTGCCTCTGACGAAGAAGAATCATCTGACTCTGAAGATGATGATGAAGCCAATCTATGTCTCATGGCCAAACTTGAAGATGAGGAAGAAAATTCTGACATTCTCTCTACTTCAACCTCTGCTACTAAGGTATCACCTTCCTTCTTTACCAATATTTTAAATATTGATGAAACTGATAGTCTTCGAAAGATCGATCTCCTGACTAGAAGTTTATATGAAGCCATGAATGGCAAAACTGTTGTTGAAAATCAAAACCTTGATCTTGCTGAACAGCTAAAAAACTGTCACCTTCAAATAGAAAATCTTTCTAAAATTGAAGAAGATTTTAAAGATAAAGTTCACTTAAATCAGCTAGTCAAAATCGAGCGCGAAGAAGCTATCGCTGCATTAAAAGCTGAAAAAGCTACTGTTGATGGATGGTATAATTCCTCAACAAAGATCACTGAGATAATTAAGTCTGAGATTTCTCTGAGTGATAAACGTGGTCTTGGTTACAAAGCTGATACTCGCGAACCAACCACTGACCGTTCCATGCTTAAGTTTGGAATGTTCGTATCCCCTATCCCTTACACTTTCTCTTCTCAGTGTCCCTCTTCAAAACCTCCTATTCCTGAGGAAATCTCTACCTTAACCTCTAAAGGTAAAGAAAAAAGTTGTTTATCCAAAACCTACCTCAGTCTTTAAAGATAAAGGTAAAGGAATTGCTTTTAACCAAAATCCTCAGAAGGGTACCTTTGTACCAAAGCTGAATGCTTCTAAAGCTTCAGTGACTTATCCCTCTGGTTTAAAGAATAAGATCCCTGGATTTATTCAGCGTGGATCTATTCAGCGATCCACTCCTAGAATCAAAGTGGATACTATTGGTAAGACATCCGAAGAACTGAATGTTCCTCCTGTTTCAAATACCAAAGGTTTACTTGGTACTGGTCCTTCTAATTCAAAATCAAAAACTCAGCATGCAAATGGTCCTAGAACTACTTTTAGTTATAGGAAATGTTATCATTGTGGACTTACCAATCATATTGCTAGTAAGTGCCCCACAGCCACCCAAGCTGAAAAGATAGCTAAGGTGAAGATCATTGCCCCCAAGGAAAAGAAGACCACTGAGGTTAAGAAATTAACCAAAGTGAAGACTGACAAAGCTGAATCTTCAAATGCTGCGAAGACTGCTGAACCTTCCACCTCCTCTTCTACCCCCACTGACAAGTATGTACACATGGTTAAGTGGGTACCCAAGACAAACTAATCTTCCTTTGTAATGCAGGTTAAGAAAGGTATCTGCTATCTCGATAGCGGATGCTCTAGACACATGACTGGTAAGAAGAACCTGCTCACTGAGTACAAAGAAGAAAAGGGTCCCTCTGTAACTTTCGGTGGAAATGGAAAAGGACATACCCGAGGGTTTGGTGTACTCTCTAATGGTACAACAACCTTCAGAAGAGTCACATATGTTGAAGGGCTGAAGCATAATCTTCTAAGCATAAGTCAGCTTTGCGACATGGATAACAAAGTAATCTTTACTAAGGAATCCTGCTTTGTCGCTGACAAAAAGGAGAAGATAGCTCTCAGCGGTTATCGTTTGGAAAATGTTTATGTAATAAACATGGACTCAACAACCATTGAGAACTCCTGTTTCTTCTCAAAAGCCTCATCTGATGTCAACTGGTTATGGCATAAGAGGCTCTCTCGTCTAAACTTCAAGACACTGAATACTCTTTCTTCAAAAGAGTTAGTCACTGGTCTACCTCAACACTCATACGCCAAAGAGTCCTTATGTTCAGCATGTGATAAAGGGAAGCAGACCAAAGCAAGCTTTAAGTCAAAGCAAGTTTCCTCAGTGTCATCTCCTCTACAACTTCTCCATATGGATTTGTTTGGCTCTGTTAACAAACAACCCATCGCTGGAAAGAAATATACGCTGGTCATAGTTGATGAATTCTCTCGCTATACATGGGTAATGTTTCTCCGTTCTAAGAGTGACACACCTGAAGAACTCATCACCTTTGTCAGGAAAATGGAAGTCCTGAACAACTTGACCGTTCGCTCAATAAGGAGTGATGATGGGACTGAATTCAAAAACAGTTCTCTTGATTCCTTCTTTAAGAGTAAGGGTATTTCTCACAACTTTTCTTCAGTGAGAACACCGCAACAAAATGGAGTCGCTGAAAGAAGAAATCGAACTATTATTGAAGCTGCACGTTCAATGCTCAGCGATTCTCACCTGCCTACTCAGTTTTGGGCAGAAGCTGTCAACACTGCTTGTTTTACGCAAAACAGGTCGCTGATAGTCAAAAGATTCAACAAGACAGCCTATGAACTTTTCCATGGGAGAAAGCCTTCAATTAGCTTTCTTCACATCTTTGGATGTCAGTGTTTCATACTGAACAACAGAGATGCCCTTGGAAAGTTTGATCCTAAGGCTGATGATGGAATCTTTCTTGGATACTTCTCAGTCTCCAAAGCCTTCAGAGTTTTCAATCGAAGAAGACAAACTGTTGAAGAAACTATTCACATCACCTTTGACGAATCCCGTTCAGCGAATTCTCGACCTTCTGCTGATACTGAAGAACTGAATCAATGGATGTTTTCACATCTTGGTGATTCAGAAGATATTCCCACTCCTCATACTCATACCGTTGAAGATGATGGTCCTACTATCATCCCAAACATGCAGACTAGTGAAGCTGAAACATCAT
This sequence comes from Saussurea involucrata, assembly GCA_033807775.1. Lineage (NCBI taxonomy): Eukaryota > Viridiplantae > Streptophyta > Magnoliopsida > Asterales > Asteraceae > Saussurea > Saussurea involucrata. The sequence goes on from CM066321.1 coordinate 209,512,306, forward strand.
GGGTCTCAGCTATTCCTTTAAACACTATGCCTGCTTCTGAACCAAATGTCTCAGACATTCCATCTACTTCTCAGCAATCAGAGATTGAGATGACATCTGCACCTACTCCTCTCTTGGCTGATATTCCAGAAGTTGCTGAAGCTTCATCTTCAACTCCTCCAGTTCAATTTGAGTCAGCGATTCATGCTCCGGCTCAGCGATGGACTGTCAATCACCCAATTGATCAAATTCTTGGTGATCCAAATGCTGGTGTTCAGACTCGACGAAGTGCAAGTAATATTTGTTTATTTGTTAACTTTATTTCTCTGATTGAACCAAAGAAAATAGATGATGCCCTCAAAGATCCAAACTGGGTCAGCGCTATGCAAGAAGAGCTGACTGAATTCGAAAGAAACAAAGTTTGGAATCTTATTCGAAGACCAACTGACAAGACAATGATAGGCACTAAATGGGTCTATCGAAACAAGTTGGACGAACATGGAACTGTAACCCGCAACAAGGCTCGACTTGTTGCTCAGGAATACAGACAAGAGGAAGGTATAGACTACGACGAAACATTTGCTCCAGTAGCAAGACTAGAATCTATTCGTCTATTCTTAGCATACGATGTACACAAAGACTTCAAAGTATATCAAATGGATGTTAAGTCAACATTTCTCAATGGAAAGCTGAATGAAGAAGTCTATGTGGAACAACCTCCAGGATTCTCAGATCCTAAGCGTCCATGTTATGTTTGTAAACTGGATAAGGCACTTTATGGCTTAAAGCAAGCTCCACGTGCATGGTATGGCACTCTATCCTCTTATCTCATAATTGAAAATTTTGAGCGAGGTAAAATCGACAAAACTCTATTTTTTAGAATAGTGAAAGGTCATATCATTCTTGTTCAGATATATGTTGATGACATTATATTTGGTTCTACTAACCCTGACCTTTGTACTCGTTTCGCTGATAGAATGAAAGCAGAGTATAAAATGAGTATGATGGGTGAGCTGACATATTTCTTGGTCTTCAGATAAAACAGAATGAAAAAGGAACTTTCATTAATCAGGGAAAGTATGTTAAAGATATGCTGAAGAAATTCGATTAACTCAGAGTTCAGCTATGAAAACCCCTATGGCACCACCGCTGACACTAAACAAGGATTTAAATTGAATACCTGTTAATGTCACGTTGTACCGTGGGATGATCAGCTCTCTCTTGTATCTTACAGCTAGCCGACCCGATATTATGTACGCAACCTGTTTGTGTGCACGATATCAATCTGAACCTAAGGAATCTCATATGATCGCTGTAAAGCGAATCTTTCGTTACCTTAAGGGTACTCCGAACCTAGGTCTTTGGTATCCCAAAGACTCAGGGTTTGATCTAATCGCCTATTCAGATAGTGATTTTGCAGGTTGCAAATTGGATAGGAAAAGCACCACAGGAGGCTGTCAGCTCCTGGGTGGAAACTGGTGAGTTGGACAAGTAAAAAGCAAAACTCAGTGTCCACCTCAACTGATGAAGCTGAGTATGTAGCCGCTGGAAGCTGTTTCTCTCAGCTCTCGAAAATTCCAATCTATTGCGATAGCACAAGTGCCATCGCTATAGCCAACAACCCAGTGCTACACTCAAAGACCAAACATATCGAAATTAGGTATCATTTTATCAGAGATCATGTGATGAATGGTGATATAGAACTTCATTTTATCCCTACCGACTTTCAGTTAGCTGATATGTTCACCAAACCTCTTGATGAGACAAGATTCAACTTTCTCATTGGCGAGCTTGGAATGCTGAACTTTGAAGAGTAAAATCTTCAGTAGTTCACATTTGATCAGCGATCGGATAAAACCAACTTATATAACCCATTCTATCATCTTCTCTCAAAACAAAGTTGATTCGCTGATATCAAGGTATGTCTCTCTTTACTCGCTGACATTCGCATGTAAATGCAAATCACATCGCTGAATATCTCTTCCTTAACAGCGATACTTTGAAATTTCTTAAACTAACACTGATATTTCTATTCAGTGCTTCATGTTTTTCAAAATAGTCCCTGAGCTTTCAAAACCTCAGAGACATCCTAAAATATGAAAGGACGTTTGTGACATCATCACAACGGATAAACCCTGGCACGTTCTTTTTCTGACACACGTTTGCACGTTTCGTTTACCATCCAATCAAATGCAAACACGTGTCCGTGTCATGATGAAAAACTTTCCCGCTCTAGTTTTTCTCTCTCTCTAATCTCGCTATATAAACTATTTCGAGTTTATATTTTTCCTTACGCGAACTTCTTCTCCAAGAAAGAAAAGATTTACTGTTGCTTATTGAACTCGAGCTTTACCAGAAAAATGTTCATCTTCTTCATCGACAACCAGGTTAATATTCTCATTATTTACCTGTTTTAACTTGTTTCTGATCTTATCCTTGTTTTCAAAAGATCAAACAAAAGAACTTTTTAAATGAAATCATTTCTTTCATGGTTTTATGAACACAACCTTTTCATGGTTGTTCTTCAAGTTTAAATCAAATATATTAAACTTGTTCTTCATACGTTTTTCCAGAATCCTTATCTAAAGGAAAATGGAAAACAAGACTGTTACTGGGTTTGCATTTCTTTTTCAAAACAAGAAAACCCTAATCTTCATTAAGACATTTCTGTCTGAATGAAATGGACAAAATTCGAAAACATCTTATTGGAAATTCTTTCCACATTAAGACATTGTTCTTCATCTATTCTTCATGTTTATATATGTTAAACAGAAATGGCATCTTCTACTGCTGCTCCTACCGCTGAGAAATCTCCTGTTACGGAGAAACTGAATCTACCAAAGGCTCCTCAGGTCAAGTTCACGCTTGAGAAAGTAGACTTCTCAAAATCCAACAATCTCTATGCGCTTTTCGATTTTCCTCCGAAGAAGCAAGTCACACATCTGAATGATGCTGTGAATTTTCTCCAAACCTGCTGCCTATTCAAAGCCTTAACCTTCGTACCCCCTGCCCATAAATTTCTTCTATCTCAGTTCTGGTATACTGCTAGACACACTCAGGTTCCTTCATCCAAGGACCCTAAGAAACTCCTTGATGTCATTCTCTGTGACACCAAATTTGGCACAACCAAAATCAACCCTACCATTATCAGGCGAGCACTCAGCCTACCCACTGCCACCAAAGAAAAACCCTTCGTTCCTCTGCCTAACCACAAAAACCATGATGATAGGGAAGCCATCACTGCATTCTTTGATGCAATGGGTTACGCATGGGACACAGGGAGGGACAAGGAGATTGAGAAGAAACTGACTCTGATCAAGAAGTCCAAAATGCCAAGCGAGATGAACTTCATCTTCGCACACTTGATAAGCTGCATGACAACGAAGAGTGGCTCCTCTGATCAAGCTGCTCAACCTCAGCAAGCAATGGGCTATGCATTGCTGAAAGGTCTACATGTTGACTGGGCCTCAATCATCTATGACGACCTTGCATTCAGAGTAGATATGGCTGATAGACCTTCATGGGTTCCATATCCCAGATTCATCAGCGCCGTCTTTCAACAAGGACTTGTGGACAAGTACCCAAAAGAGGGTGATCTGAGACTCTCTCAGGTTGGCCCTAAGGTGCTCGACTTCAAGCCGCTGGCAAACGAGGTACGTCTTACTACTCTTTTATCTATTCTTAATCCTCCTTCTTCTACTTCTGCGGCTCATTCAATGGAAATCCCCACCGCTGATACCCAAGCTGCACCCTCCACTCCTTCTCGAAAAAGGAAACAATCTACTTCCCAACTTGGTTCCAAAAGAATCAAGAAAACCAAGGAGCAACCCCCCGGCATTCACATGCTGAAGACTCCACAGCTCATCTTGAAGAGCTGATGGATAGTTCAGTGGTACGCTCTGCCACAACTGATCAAGCCACCCCTTCCATCACAGCTTTAGTGTCTCTAAACGCTGAAGTTATAAACTTGGAACTGAACCCACCTCCTTCAGCCTCTCTAGAGACTGAAGCGATTTTCAGCGAATCCAACGCTGAACCCCGCACCCAACCAATTTTCTCAACCATCATTCCTCCCACCTCTCCTTTGGTCACTCAATCTCTTCCCCTATTCTCCTCAACAAACATCTTCCTCAGCGACACTACTGCTGAACATCTTCAGAGGATGATAGAACAAAACACAGGACCTGCAGGTACTTCCAGTCGTCAGGGAACTATTGAAAACGACTATGAAACTTTCTCAGGGTTACGAGGCTTCGACAACTTTGCCAACCCGCCTGCAGGTATACACATTATCCCAAACACTTCTTTCTCTCAACCCCAAACTTCTGAGCTTTCCTCTGTTCATAAGTTAATAACTGTTTCAGGTCCTAATTTGGGGGATATCAACACCTCCCTGAAGGCCCTGGAAACAAAGATGGAATCATACAACACCATTCTCTCCACCAACTCTTCAGCGGTTACAGACGCTGGAGAGAACCTCAAGAAGCTGACCGAGGTTGTTAACACGAAAGCCTCCAAAGCTGATATGGAGAAGGTGGATAGCAGCATTGCAACTTTTGCTACCACCCTCGCTGAAACTTCCACCAACGTCAACAATCTCAACCTCACCAACACCACCCTCGCAACAAACTTCACCACTCTGTCCAATGAAGTCACATCATTGAAGACAGAGGTTGGTAATCTTAAGGGTGAGGTTACAACGGTCAAAGATCTACTTCAACAGATACTCAATCGCCTGGATGCTCTAAAATCTCACTTTACTCAGGCCGATAGAGAAACTCTTTAAAAGATCAGCCCTGCGATTTCTCGCCTAGAAGATAGAATAGCAGTGGTTGAAATCCTCATGGGCCTAGAAGACAGTGATCCTATGACTGCTGCTGCTGAACAGTCTGTTTCCTCCCCCAACCATGATGTGGAAGAGGGGGAGAAGAAAGCTGAAGATCTTCCCCATAATGCTGAGGGGGAGAAAACTGAAGTTGTTGCTGCTTCTACTTCACAACCTCAGGGAGTTGAAAGCCCTGAGGGAACCGAGAAACTTCCCTCTGATTCTGAGGGGGAGCAACTCGAAGAGCAACACAAAGAAGCCGTTGCTGATGAGGTAGAGTCCGAAGAAGAAGAAGAAGAAGCTGAAGACGAAGAACCCATCGATATCGATGATGAAGAACCATCATCATCCCCTAAAGATGATGATGATGATGACTTCTTCTTTGTTGAGCCCAAGAAGGCCCTTGGGAAAGGGATTTCGATAAATGAACCATCAGGGGAGAAGACAAAGCCTGCAGCATCTGAAGTTGATCAAGGCAAAAACAAAGGCCTCGCTGCAGAAGGCAATCTGGCTATCCTTCAGATTAAGCCAGCTTGTCAGGTACAATATCTCTTATTCCCTTACGCTGCATCACTCCTCTATCCCTTCTCAATATCAATCATTCTCTCCATAAAACCTCTATACACTTAAACCACATTATTTTTTCTATCTCTTTCTTCCCATGTTCTTACTTAAACAATCGCTATGTTTCAGCTAGTCCTCTATCCTGTTTGAGGATCCTGCTGAAGCTCCTACAACTACACCAACAATAATCCCAGCCACAAGAGCTGAAGAAATAATCCCAGTCTTGGATTTAACCACTGAGATTGATGAACATGAAGAACAGCTGCTCTCTCACAAACACAGACCTTCCTTGGCTCCTCAAAAGCTAAGTGAAGAGGATCAAGAAAAGAGAGATGCAATGATCAAACAGCTTGAAGATCAGCGAATCATTCTTCCTCGTGACAAAATCCCTGTTCCCACAAAGTTCAGGATATCAAGGAAAGAATACGAGGATCATTTAAGAGCTGAAAGATTACTCGCCGAAAAGAAGGAAGCTGATGAAAAAGATAAGGCTCTCGCCATCCAGCTTGTCCAACAATCGGTGAAAGACCCCGCGCTGAAAAGAACTCCCATTGATGTCTAACATCAGCTATGGGATGATGCCCAAAGGATCGTTGAAGAAAAGACTAAGGTATCTGATTCGACTTTGGAATGGTGTAATGAAATGCTGAACTATCGATCTCGACCATCCAAAATCATCAAGGTAAATATCAGAGGAAAAACGTTTGTAGACGTTCCTGTTGTTGAAGTTGACGTATTCAGAGAAGACAAAACCAAGCAAACCTTTTACGCTACTTCATTAGAGAAGTTTGGTTTCTCTGAATGGTTGGAAGTGAAATTAGCCATTCAGCGATCTCGCTCAAAGTTCAAGAGCCATGTCGAGAAAATTTTAAATTCTTAGATTGACTTGGTTTCTTCTGCTGTGGATATTCCTCCTTCCACTCTTCTTCCACCACAACAAAGAAGGGCATCTGCAAAGAAAAAGAAAACCTCAGACTCAGGTCCTCCTATACAGAATGAAACATGTATAGGTTTCTCACGCGAAGAAGTACTTGGTCGTGACCCTGACCTCTCAGTACTTGACACCTCCCTGCCTCATGGTGAAACTTTCATCCCTGGAAAAGTCTTAAGTGAACCCTATGGCATCTTCTTTCTAGACTGCTATGGACGAAAACACTTTCAACGCATCTCTGAGCTTCCAATCACTCCCATCGAACAGCTCAGAGACCTCATATACTGGTGTGAAGTCAGACGCGATCTTAAGGCACGTCACCTCAAGCCCCTGATCTTTGAAGAAGCAAAGAACAAAAAGGATCAAGGTATAACGGTCCCTGACTGGATGATTCCCACATCAAAGACCCTTGATGAACTTCTCATTAAGGAAGAACCTTTTGACGGATAGGATCACCTTGTAATTCTTTCTATCTTTATCTGTCTATATCTTTTGTACTTGTAATTTTATTTGCTGTACTTGTAATTTTTCCGCTTCCCTTTGTAATCTTTACGAAGTTTAAAGAAAAATTTCAGCGAATGTACTTTACTCCATCAGTACTGAAAAGATTCCAGAAAACAGTAAAAGGGACACATATTTTATGAGTTCTTTTTATCCTTATGTTTTCATTAATTAGCAATTTTCTCTGTTGCTATGTCATAATCAAATAGGGGGAGATTGTTGATCCAAACCCTCAGTGATTTAATAATGACCCTCTCTTAACACTTAGTGAAAATTGTAAGTAAATGATATGTATTAGGGTTTCACTATCGCTGATAAGTACTAAGACTGTTTCAGTACCGCTGATAGTAACTCTCGCTCTTTAAAGTTAAATAGTCAGCGAACTCTGTTCATCGAGTAGCTCTGAGCCTGTTCAGTCTATGAGATGATCATTGATATGTTATAATTGTTTACTTATGATCCCTGAAGACAAGTTTCACGTCAACATATGTTCTACGCTGAAGTCGAAGATCAAGCTCAAGAATCAGCGACAAGTCTACTAATGAACTGATGCGGATATCAGTGATGCCAAGATTTGTCCACTCAATGTGAAGTATCAAGTAGAAGACTTCAGCAATCGCTGAACTTTATCATTCGCTGATAAAGAACTGTTTCAATGAAAGCTGATCATGAAGTCTCCTTACAAAGTACTATTGTCTTACCTCCCTTGCACGTCTCCGTACGAAATGTCAGAACGGACATCCTTTTTGTCTATGATCGTACAACAACGCTGATTCTACACTGTGCACCATGCGGCTACTAAGGTTGTCTACAAAGGTCAATGACATGCAACCACTCAGCTGCTGCCACGTGTAAAGCAAAACTGCCATGCATTAAATGCATGCAGTATATAAGAAGAACCCTACTTCAGAAATGAAGTGCGCTCAGCCATCTTCTTATTCTTCCTTTCTATCTGTGTGTTAGGTTATTATTCGTAATTTCCTTATCTCCTTCTAGTGCAAGATACTTAGTGTTCTTAACTTGTTTAGATTAGGTTAATCCTTAATCTTGTTCTGCAACAAGTTGTAAATTGTCTTGACTTATCAATAAACAATTTAGAAAAGTAAAAATCATGTGTTTGTATTAACCCCCCCCCCCCCCCCTTCTACAAACTTGTATAACCCTTCGGGACCAACAAGGCTCTGTCAAAACGTCTCGATGACGTCTTGAAACATCTAGAGGCCGTCGGACGTGCAAAGGATGAGGCCAATCATCGCTTGACACAGACCCTGTCCATGGTTGCCGATCAGAGGGAGGAGATGGAAAAAGTTAAGGAATCCTTGGCTGCGATTACAAAGGAAGCCGAGGATTCTAAATCCAAGGTAGAGAGTCTGGAGAAAGAGGTGCAAGCTGCTAAGGACGAGGGTAAGTCCGTTTTTGCTATAGCTCGCCTGACTGCTAGGGCGGCAATCATAAGGCAACATCTGTTGGGGAAGGATCCTCTTGCTTCGGCGTCGGAAGAGCTCGATATTTACTTGAAGGGCGTCGGGACCGTGAGAGACCTTGATTCAGATGACGAGAAGGACGTCGAGGAGGAGGTTGTAGACGAAGGTCTTCAGGGCGGGACCTCAGGCAAGGATGCGACTGATGCCCCTCCTCAAATCTAACCGCAAAAATTCTTTACTTTTGTTTTTACCGATCGACCGTTGGTGGTCGAGTTCCTTTTAATGTAGTCGACAGTTTATTCATTGAATGAAATTTAGACTTTCTGTCGAACTTGCGATTTTATGAATAAATACAACGTTAATTGTAAGATTCACTAAGTAAAGAATAACCAAGAAATCACGCGACTTAAGCATTATTGCAACACAATAACTGGAACGTAAGCCATAAAACTTTTAAATCGTGTATATAAACATAAGCACACGCGACTAGAGCTTACATTCAGAGTATGACATTTTTCTAAGTCAAGAAACTTAGATCATGAGATCGCTAGACTTTGCGATCGTACGACTAAGTCGTGCGATGAACTTAAATCGTGTGTCCCTGTAGCAGGATGATCAAGTCATAGACTTGATCGTTTTTGTCGTGCGACCTTACGAAACTAGATCCGTAAGATTAATGTCGTGCGATTCTGCAGAAAAACGATGTTAGAGGTTGGTCGTTGGCTAACCAACGACCCTCCGATGCTTAAGTCAGTAACCGTTCGCGATGAGAAATCGTATGAAAGGAGAGAAAAGAAATTAGGGAACGTACCTTCTCAGATTTTCCCTTTTTTTGTTTTTTTTGAATTTGAATGGGATATTTGCCGCCCGTCATTTATTATCCTATTCCTTTCAGGAGAAAATAGGTTTTAAATGACGAATCGACACATAGATCTTGGGAAATACCATCTATGTCTGCGTCGACCGTGTTTTCGCGTGACAGGGCAAGATAGCCGTTTTATTCCTGTAAGAAAGGCATGAGTTTATCTTTAAGGTTAGAAATAAAAGGACGAACGTGTCTAGACCTTACGGTCGGGTCGTGGCTGCTAGACGACTTACTTTCGCGGCTTCAGAGTGGTCTTATAGCAGTCACAGGCGACTTTCGGCTCACTTTTGATTTCTTGAACTCCCCACGGCGTAGGAAACTTGAGGGTCTGATGATACGTCGAGGGAACGACTTTCATTTCATGGATCCATGGTCAACCTAGAATGATGTTATAGGCTGGCGCGCCATCGATGACGCTGAACTTGGTCTGCTTGTTGATCCCTCTGGCGTAGACTGGCAAGATGATATCTCCATAGGTGCTCATCGCTTATCCATTGAAACCGACCAAAGTTGTCGAACATCAGGTGCTTGACTGGCGTGACGCTTGGCTGCGGAATATGTCAGACCACACACGTCCGAACCACCGGTGATGCAATTGAAGACCTTTGCATGCTCGGGGGTTTACGGTCGATGGTCGCTAGTTGAAGTAACGACGTCATCGATGATATTTTTGAGATTGCCCTTCGGGACATGATATGCTAGCTCCTTTTTGAGGGCTATACAATCATCTGTCCCATGACCATGGTCGACATGAAAGTCGCACCACTTAGATTTATCTTTCTTAGCGTCGTCCTGATCGGACTTCTTGGGCCACCGGATGGTCGTCTGGGCGGTCTTCAGAGCTTCGACCAAATCCTTAGTGGACCCTTTGAATCCGTAAGAGGATATCTTGGGGTACTGAGGAAATTTGGTCGCGGTCTTGGCCTCTGCTTTTGTCTTGAATCGGACGTTCGAGATCTGGTGCGCGGGCTCTATTTTGGAAAATGCTTTCGTCTTGAACTCTGGCTTCTTCACACCTAACGACCTCTTGTCGTCGGTATGCTTGCGACGAAAGGCAGCGTCGTCCTCTACCCTCATATATGCTAGGGTTCGAGCTCGGACGTCTTCGAAATTCTCTGGAGGATACTTGGTCAAATCAGTATACAACCCCGAACTGTCGTCCAGACCACGCTTATAAGCTTCGATTGCGGTCTTGACGTCGCAATTGCGAATACTGATCATCTCCGCATTGAATCTATTGAAATAACTCCGAATAGACTCATTGGTCTTCTGCACGACATAATACATGTCACTGGTCTGCTTCTCCACCTTGCGACAGCTGGCGAACTGCTGAGAGAATTGGTTGACCAATTCAGCGAACGACCCAATGGACTTGGGTTTGAGATTGATCAACCATTAGAGAGCAGGACCAGTGAGAGTCGCACCAAAGCTCTTGCACATACAAACCTCCTGATACATGTGTGGGATCGAGATCGTCCACATGAGTTGCTTGTATTGCGCGACGTGTTCTGTCGGATCAGTCACTCCCGAATAGTTGGGCGTGAAGGCAGGGACGTTGTACTTCTTCGGGACCTCGACGGTCGCGATCTTATCGATGAAGGGCGACGCCTGAAACCCTGATCGAGGCTCGACATCGACGGGCACGGCTGCCCCAGGTAGCTTGGCGAGCAAAGATAGGACGCGCTCGTTCTGATCTTCTAGCATTTTCAATCGCTGGCCGACGGGGTCATTAGGATCGAGATTTGCCCCTGTTTGCGGATTGACTCCTGAACTGATGCCATTGCCATGCGATGATCCATTGGCGTCCCCGTTGAAAGGAACAAAATATGGATGCGGCCCATTCTGAAACGGTTGCGACCCATTTTGAAACGGCTGCGATCCATTCGGAAATGGCTGCGATCCATTCTGCATGGGTGGTGGCCTTATATGCTGAGGAGGAACCGTCCCGAACTGGGGATTTGGGTTGAACGGTCCCGACTACTGGTTCTGTATGAACGGACCTGGATGCTGATTCTGAGCGAACGGACCTGATCCTGGAACTGGATTATGCGCGAATGGCCTAGGACCAGTCTGATCGAACGATCCTTGACCTGGATTCTGAACGAATGGCCTAGGACCATTCTGTGGTCCAGAGGAATTCCTTAACCGTGCGATCTCCTCTGCTGCTCTGCGACTCTGCTCTGCCATGGCGTTGATTTGATTACGAGCGACTTCAAGCTCCTGGTACATCTGGGCAATGACATGCTGCTGATTTCCAGGGGCTGCCATTTTTCTGAAACAAAGAACAAACGAAGCTCCAAGAAACCGTTAGTAAGACGCACGTTCGTCGAAGATTTTCTCTAGATGAGGTCCCACGGATGACGCCAAACTGTTAATGCAAAAAATCGCACCAAAGTACAACTTAAGGTCGATGTGGACTTTAACAACTAAAGAAAGGAATCGTTCGACAAAAGCATGCGTTTAAGACAGAAATATAAATGAGATAGAGATTTTGGTGACGCGGGAAAAACCTCAACGAGGAAAAAACCCACGGATGACAGTGGAAGTCGTCGCTGCACTATGGTCGCCAATCAGGGGCGATGCCCTTGTGTTTCTGGTGTCGATCGTACAGAGATTACAATACAAATGAAGGAAAAACTTTGAAAATGTAAAGTAACAAGTGTTTTATAATGTAAAACAGTGTGCGTCGTGTGTGATTTTCATGCATCGAGAGCGATTCTTCTGTGAGCGATTTCTGTGCTTCAAGTGTTCTTCGGAGTTCGAGTGCTTGTGTCTGTATTCTATGTTGCATCTGTGTTCCGTCCCTTGAAATGATGATTCCCCTTGATATTTATAGTCTTCGGGCACTTTAATTGAATCATCAAGGACTTTGATAACTGCCGTAACGGTCGCTGTCTTTAATGCGGGATTAGATGTTCTTAACTGACTTCGTCAGTTATATCCGTTGTCCATTAATGGTGTTGACTCCTGCATTAAAAACTGAACAAACATAACAGTCGTATAGCGCGTTAGTCGGTCGAGGTCGCATGGTTTTATGCAACGGTCGTGTGAACTAGGCGACGTCGAGGTCGAGTGTCGTGAGGTAAAAGATTTTCGATTTTATATTTAATCATGAGAGAAAGTACTATGATTTTACCTTCGTTACGGAAAAAGGGAAGAAGTGTTTTCCTTACCTTGGTCGTGGTCGAGACTGGTGAAATTTTGCCCAAACAGTAAGCGAGTACCCTGAGGTGTTTCCGGATGATTTGACGAACCTACCCCCGGATCGTCAGATTGGGTTTCGAGTCGAATTGGTACCTGGGGTGGCACCAATAGCTCGAGCGCCATATAGGCTGGCACCTTCTGAAATGAAGAGTTGATGTCACAATTACAGGAGTTGCTAGACAAAGGGTTCATTAGGCCGAGTAGCTCGCCGTGGGGCGCACCGGTACTCTTCATAAAGAAGAAGGACGGGACTATGCGTATGTGTATAGATTACCGTGAGCTAAATAAGGTCATCGTCAAGAATAAGTATCCGATTCCGAGGATAGACGATTTGTTTGACCAACTACATGGAGCTAGCTACTTCTCTAAGATCGACTTGAGGTCGGGTTATCATCAACTCAAGGTGAGGGAGGAGGACATACCAAAAACGGATTTTTGGACTAGGTATGGTCACTATGAGTTTCTCGTGATGCCGTTTGGGTTAACCAATGCGTCGGCAACTTTTATGGATCTGATGAATTGGGTGTGTCAGCCCTATTTAGATAAATTCGTGATCGTATTCATAGACGACATATTGGTGTATTCCAAGTCCGAGCAGGAGCATGAAAATCACCTTCGAATTGTGTTAGAGTTATTAAAAAGGGAGCAACTCTACGCAAAATTCTCGAAGTGCGAGTTCTGGCTTCGAGAAGTTCAGTTTCTTGGACATGTAGTGTCGCAAAATGGGATTAATGTGGACCCGATAAAGATTGAGGCGATCCAGGGCTAGGAGCAGCCTAGGAACCCATCGGAAGTTCGAAGCTTTCTTGGATTGGCAGGTTATTATCGTAAGTTCATCAAAGATTTCTCGCGCATCGCGACTCCACTGACTTCGCTGACCAAGAAGAGCACAAAGTTTATGTGGACCGAGGCGCAAGGCGAGGCTTTTCTGAGGCTGAAGGATATGTTAAGCAGTGCTCCGGTTTTGTCGTTACCGGACGACATGGATGACTTCGTTGTGTATAGTGACGTGTATGGGATTGGGTTGGGATGTGTACTCATGCAGCGAGGAAAGGTGATAGCATACGCATCTCGCTAGTTGAAGGAGCACGAGACGCGGTACCCCACTCACGATCCGGAGCTAGAGGCAATTGTGTTCGCTCTGGGCGATATTACCTTTACGGGACGAAGTGCCAGATTTTCACTGATCATAAGAGTCTTTGCCACCTTTTTTATCAGAAAGAACTGAATATGCGACAGAGGAGATGGATGGAGCTATTGACGGATTACGATTGCCAAATTGAATATCATCCGGGAAAGGCCAATGTGGTGGCTGACGTGCTGAGCTGGAAGGAAAGGGGAGAAGCCTCGAAGATAGTGGCCATGAGAGCCGAAGTGACGTTTAAATTGCTAGACGACATAAAGAAGTGGCAAGTAGAGGCCTTGTCACTGGAAAATGTAAAAGGAGAACGGATGGTTGGGTATGCGACTTTCTTAGCAGAGGACTGTCGTGGAATAAAGTGTTTCAACGGGAGAATCTGGATACCCAAGCTCGGCGAGGTTAGAAAGGTTATTTTGGAAGAGGCACATAGATCGAAGTACTCGATCCACCCGGGAACTAATAAGATGTTCGGGGATCTACGACAAAGTTTTTGGTGGCCGGGTATGAAGAAAGACATAGCGTATTTTGTGGAGAGATGTGGGACGTGTCTACAAGTGAAGGTGGAGCACCAACGTCCGTATGGAAAACTTCAACCGTTAGATATTCCGGTCTGGAAATGGGATCAGATCACTAGGGACTTCGTGACCGGGCTACCCAAATCTCCGAAAGGGAACGTTACCATCTGGGTAATTGTGGACCGACTCACTAAATCATTGCATTTCCTGCCGATGAAGAAAGATTGCTCGTTGGAAAAGCTAGCTAAGCTGTATATTGACGAAATAGTATCGCGACATGGAGTACCATCGTCAATTGTGTCGGATCGAGCTAGTCGTTTTACGTCGACATTTTGGAGGAGTTTCCAAAGAGAATTAGGATCGCGGCTTAAGATGAGTACCGCTTATCATCCGTAGACGGACGGTCAGAGTGAACGGATGATTCAGGCCATGGAAGACATGCTAAGGGCTTGTGCCATAGATTTTCAAGGATCGTGGGAGAGCCACTTACCTCTGGTCGAATTTGCCTACAATAATAGTTACCACGCGAGCATCAAGGCGACTCCTTACGAAGTACTCTACGGGAGAAAGTGTCGGACGCCCTTGTGTTGGAATGAGGTCGAAGAAAAGCAGCTGGCGGGACCCAAAATCGTGCAAATGACCGCAGACAAAATAGTACAAGTACGGGAAAGGTTGAAGGTGGCACGTGATCGCCAAAAGAGTTACGCTGATAAGAGATGAAAGGACATAGAGTTCCAAGTTGGGGATCACGTGATGTTAAAGATATCGCCATGGAAAGGGGTGATACGTTTTGGGAAAAGAGGTAAGTTAAGCCCACATTAGATTGGGCCGTTTGAGATTATCGCAAGGGTTGGGGAGGTGGCGTATAAATTAGAATTACCCGCCGAGTTGCAATGCATCCACAATACGTTCCATGTTTCCAACCTAACGAAATGTTTGGCGGAAGTGGATAAGCTTGTGCCATTGCATGAGGTGCAAGTGGACGAGAAATTAAATTTCACCGAAGAGCTCGAAGCGATTATTGATCGTAAGGTAAGGAAATTAAAGAACAAAGAGATCGGTATCATGAAGGTCCAGTGGCGCTTTCATAAGGGTCAGGAAGCGACCTAGGAAGTGGAGGCCGAGATGAGGGATAAGTACCCGCACCTCTTCGCTCAAGAAATCCCGGGGACAGAATTCTTTTAAAGGGGGAGAGTTGTAACACCCGTGTTCAAATTGTAATAAAATGGAGAAATGGGGGTCAAAGTATAAAAGTGGCAAAGTCAAGGAGGGACTGATGAGCAATTTCAGAAAGTTATAAAAGGGACCAGATCCCTAGGGCACCTGATTATTCTCAATTTTTGTTGGGTGCGGTTAGGAACAAGAAAGAAGAGAGGGGCAAAATCGTGAAGAGAAGAGAAGAACAAAATCGTGAAGGTTCAGCTCCTCATTTGGAAAAGATAAACTATGATTCCTTCTCTATTCCCTCCTCTTTTAGTTGCTGATTTGTGGGATTTCATTATGGGTGAACACCATGATTTCCAATAGTGTAGTCCTATTTTGGGGGTCTTAGAAATGTGCGAGTGTTTGGGCCGATTAAAGACTTGTGGCTAAAGAAAACGGATTGTCCTAAGCTAGAAGCATGAACCAAATCGACTATTTAACTAAGTTTGGTTCTAATCGCTTAAAACCAAGATTTTGAGAAAGTTGGGTTTCAGACAGTACGAGGTGTCCGGACGTCGCTTCAATTGGTGAGGGTGTCCGAACAGATAGTTTCCGGATACGTATAGTAATCGGGTGATCATCCGGAAAGTGCAGTATCCGGAAAGGGTAGTGTCCGGAAGGTGTATCCGGGAAGTGCAGTATCCGGAAAGGGTAGTGTCCAGAAGGTGTATCCGGAAAGGGTAGTGTCCGGAAGGTGTATCCGGGAAGTGCAGCATCCGGAAAGGGTAGTGTCCCGAAAGGTGTATCTGGAAAGTGCAGTGTCAGAAAAGTTTAGTGACCGGATAGTGTTGTCCGGACAGTTTGACTAATGTGAGGTATCTGATCTTTTTAAGGTGTCGAACTCGGTTAGCTCGAAGGTAGGACGAGTGTGCTTTTAACTTCGACAATCAGGTGAGTTCCCTTATGCCCTTTTTACTTAAAGTATAAACATGTTTGACGATCTTGAAATGGTACGAACCCGAACATGATACTTACGAATTGCTATGAATCGCATGAACAACCGTTTGGAAATGTTATTGATACATGTTTTCAATTATTACTACACGCATTTTGATAACTCTATTTTTAGAGTTATTATTTCCCTTTATTTTTAGTTTCTTTTGTCAAATTTTAGCCATTTTACTTCTTAAATCACCCATTCTTGGTCTTATTCCCAAATTTGAGCAAAAAGAGTGAACCACAGTTTTTATAAACCATTTAGTAGGTTTTTGCTGCACTTTCACGAATATTCTGCAGTGACTTTGGGAGTGCCCACTCCGGTTCCCACTGGCGTGCCAAGAAGAGGACAAATAAAGATCAAATCTCAGCTTGGAAATCAATCCTGGAGGAATAGAACAATCGATGGCAGAAGAAGCATGGGAGAAAAGCAAACAAGCATGTCCCCTAAAAGATGGCATTTACAATTGTTTAATGAAACCAATGGTACTTAAAGTTTACTTTTTGGAAAAGGTAAAGTAACCTTGGGGTAATTGACTACAAACTTGTGGAAAGAAGCCTTGCTCATTGGAAATAGATTTTATGTCTTCCACCTTGTTTTTTTAGCCTCTAGTTAATTCCCCATTTTTGTTTGGTCCAACTTTTCCTCTAAGTATATAAAGAGGTGTTGGGTTTCATTTATTTCATATCCATCTACCACACATTTAGTGCAAGTTAGTTTTAGTTTAGCTCTAGATTCCACTGAAGTTAGTCTTTAATTTTCTGCATTTCAATTCCTAGTGTAATCTTTAGTTTGAAGTAATTTGTAGCAGTGTTGTACTCACAGTGCCCACTGCGGATTTTAATCGAAGTCACTTTCAATATGTTTATTTGCAACTTCTCATCTTTTGCTTTCATTACTTCTTTAAATATGAGCTAAACATCCCTTGGGATGTAGGAAGGAAAAGTACATAGATTTTATGAAAAATGCTTGAGTAATCTTCATACTTTGAATATTTATTGTTTTGGTCATTCACTCTCGATTATTGCCCAATGATGTGAACAAGCCGATCACTTGTGAGGATCTAAAGTCTAGTTCGTAACTCAGAAATGAGTAGAACGCAGTGACACGAGCTTGGATGATGCTAGGGAATTCGAAAGAATTCTTATGACACTCACGAAAGTGAGGTCTGCACAGTGAGCTAATCTCAACCCACTGGAGTAGTAGGCAAGGTAGTTTGTGTACTTAAAACACTTAGAGTATTTGTCTCTACCCATTCCATAGAGGCCTGAAAAGGTCCATTTTGAGATTACCATTGACAAAACAGTAAGGACTAAAAGTATGGGATTTTTACTAGAAGGTGTGAGTATTTATGTAACCGAGCTTCTTTAACGAGAGTGCCCACTCTGCACAAGTGCAGTGAGCACTCTTCTGGATCAAGTATTTAGTGTAAAATCTAGGGAAAATCTAACCTACATTCCTCCTTTTAAATCTTAAGCAACTCGTTAAAATAGCATTTCACCAAACAAACCAACTTATTGCTTCCTCTGTAATCGAAACTTGTAAAAGAAAGCTCATGAGAACAATAGTGTCTTGATTGCTCAGTCCCTGTGGATACGATTCTGGTATTTTACCAACTATTACTTGTTGTGACGATCATGGTGGCCAGTGTACACTTGCGCTTCCCACTGTGGATAGTTTGCATCCCACTGCGATTAATCACATATTTCGCTTGTACCAAGTTTTTGGCACCGTTGCCGGGGACTGGTGTGATTTTAAATCTCAAGACATCAATTTTTATTCGAGCCCGATTAACTCGTTTTTCTAAGTTGTTCGTGTTGCATTCCAAGGCAACAACACAGACCTTTGGTACCAATCGATCTTGAAATAGAAAAAACCTTTCGAAAAAGACATAAAAACAAAAACACAAATCGACAACCCCCTGTGATCCCCACTGTAAACATGGAAGGAGCGGAAAGACCCATTAACCCACCATTAGTGGAGAGCACAGTGACGATTGCCGATAGCATAGATCGAAAAATACGAGACTATGCTACTCCCGGAGTTACTGACTTAAGCTCCGGGATTCTAAGACCCAACATGGTTGAACAACACTTTGAACTCAAACCGATAATGTTTCAAATGATCCAAGATATGGGTCAATTTGGAGGGTTACAATCTGAGGATCCGCACTCGCACTTAAAATCGTTTTTGGAAATGACTGATTCCTTTCAACTGCAAGGTGTGACTGATGAAGCCTTAAGGCTGAAACTTTTCCCTTTTACATTAAGGGATAAGGCGAAGGCTTGGTTGAATTCACATGAGCCTAATTCGATAACCACTTGGCAAGAACTTGCATACAAATTTCTACAAAAAAACTTTCCTCCTACAAGGAATGTAAGGTTTCGAAATGATATTATTTTGTTTCAGCAAGGCGAAGATGAGGCTGTTTCGGACGCATGGGAACGTTTTAAAGAGTTACTTCGAAAGTGCCCACATCATGGCATCCCACATTGCATCCAATTGGAGACCTTTTACAATGGTCTTTCCAATGCAGGCAAAATCATCTTAGATGCAACAACAGGTGGAGCTTTTACAGGTAAAACCTACAATGAAGGGTATCAAATCTTAGAAAACGTGTCCTGTTGGGAACTGAAAATGAGCTAAGTATGGATAGTGCTGCTAGTCCATGATTTCTACTGCTAAGTCTACATTAATACTGCCAGAAGAAAGTTAATACTGCTGGGCAAGATTACTACTGCGTATACACGGTTAGTACTGCTAGACCAAATTACTACTGCAAGACATGGTTAGTACTGCTGAGCTGAGATACTACTGCTAGAAGACTGTGAAGGTTAATACTGCTGAAGGTCGTTAATGCTGCTAAGTCAAATCATTGTTAATACTGCTGAGTAGATATGTATGGTATGAGAAGATAAAGAAGGAAAGCTGAAGATAAGCGTGGAAGTATATTTTGAAGATCGTTTTATTCTTAGTAGTTATCTTGTACTTATTCTGTTATATATATAGATAGCTATTAGGGTTTTAAAAGAGAGAGAACAGTTTTTGAAAAAAAATAAAATTGTTTAGCCAGTTAGAGAGAATTAACCTCAAGATCGTAGATCCTATTTCTAGAGAAGTAGAAGTCGTCTTGGTGAGATCTGTTCATCAAGATTGAGGTTTGGTGTAAAGCTTGTGAGTAATACAGTTTGATATATACAGTGTGTTGAGTTCTATTGATTGTTCTTTAATTGATTTAGAGTTCTATTCCGCAAGATTCTCTAAATTATGTTTCTAAGAAGTTTAATTCTTGTTAAGAATCGATCCTGACAAGTGGTATCAGAGCATTGGTATCTTAGAAGCTATGGACAATTCAATGGATACTCACAGTACTCTTGTTTCAAAGGTTCCCATGCTCAAACCCAATGAATTTGACATGTGGAAACTGAGAATCAAGCAGTACATTCTTCTTACTGATTATGCAATATGGGACATCATAGAAAATGGCCCATGTGATGAAGGAAAGATTGGAGCAGATGGAAAGAGACCTCCTCCCAAGACAGATGCTGAAAAGAAAGTCAGACAAACAGAGATGAAGGCCTTAAGCACTCTGCTTCTGGCTATTCCGAATGAGTACCAACATCAATTCCAACACTGCACAGATGTTGTGGAATGCTCTGGAGAAAAGATTTACTGGCACAAAGAGCACAAAGAGAAATCAAAAGGCTATTCTCAGGCAACAATATGAGAACTTCATGTCTGCAAAGAATGAGTCTATGACTCAAACTTTTGACAGATTTAACAAGTTGATTGGAGAATTAGCTACTGTGGGTGTACACATGGATGCTGATGATGTCAATAGAAAGT
Organism: Saussurea involucrata; assembly: GCA_033807775.1. Lineage (NCBI taxonomy): Eukaryota > Viridiplantae > Streptophyta > Magnoliopsida > Asterales > Asteraceae > Saussurea > Saussurea involucrata. The sequence goes on from CM066321.1 coordinate 209,532,241, forward strand.
TTCTTAGATCATTGGGAGAAGAATGGACCATGTACACAGTCTCATTCAGACAGAATGACCAATTGGAGGACAAAGAGCTAGATGACCTCTACAATGATTTGAGAGTATTTGAGGCTGAAGTTGAAGCCAAGAAAAGGCCATCTGGATTTGTTTATAATGCCGCTTTATTATCTTCATCCTCTGATAATGCTGCTAACCCTGATTCTGTTAATACTGCAGGTTCTGTTAATGCTGCTGGTGGAACTAATCAAGAGAAGACTACAGATTCTGTACTAGAAGCATTCTTTTCTAGTCATGTTCACTCTTCTCTAATCAATGATGATTTAGAGCAGATTAATGCTGATGATCTGGAAGAGATGGACATCAAGTGGCAGATGGCTATGCTATCAATGGGGGTGAAGAAATTCATCAAAAGGACTGGGAGAAACAACTTTTCCCAGAGAAGAGAAGATGGTGCAGCCTTTGACAAGTCCAAGGTTGAGTGTTATAAGTGTCACAAGATGGGACACTTTGCCAGAGAATGCAGAAGTGGAGGATCACATCAACAGGCTCAAAATGGAAACCAAAACAGAAGCTCCTCTCAAGCCCTTGTTTCTCAACAAGGAATGGGATTTGATTGGAGTGATCAAGCTGAGGAAGCCTGTCAGAATCAAGCTCTTATGGCAGAAGTATCTGATATTCCCACTGAGGTACAATCTAAACTCTGTTCTCAAGCTTGCATTGATGCTGTTAAAAGATATAGGGATCACAATCAGGGTATGTGTGATAACCTTAAGAGGCTAGAGAAAGATGTGAAAGATTATGTTAGGATTATAGAAAGGTTTGAGGAACAGATTAGAGCTTTTCAAGCTAATGAACTTCAACACTCCTATGATACTAACTATTGGAAGTGGGAGAAGAATGAGTATGAGATTAAGCTGAAAGTGTCTGGGGAGGAGAATGAGAAATTAAAAGAAGAGCTTAAGAAGGTTAAACTTGATGTTGAAAAGTTTACCTGTGCTTCTAAAACCATGGATACCATCATTAAGGCTCAAATCCATGACAAGATGAAAGTAGGGATAGGGTACAATGCCACACCTCCACCCTACAATAACAACTACATACCTCCTAAGTCTGATTTGTTAGAGACCAAGGATAGGAAGGATCCTGAATTAAAGATTAATATAGATCCTTGTGAAGAAGAAGTAGTAGTTAAGGATAAAACAGAGAAGGAAGAATCTAAGAAGAATAAGAGTGTTAGTAGTAAGGTTCCCTTAGACAATGAAATTGTGACCAATGAGAAAGATGGAGATCCTTGGGGAAAGAACAATGAGATAAAAAGGACTGAAACAGAAAAGGGAGTCCATTACACACAGACCACAGTTGTGGCTCCCAATACCTGTAAACATTGTTCTTGTAAGAAATCTCAAGAGCTTAAGCCCCAAAAACATGGTAACAAAAGGGGTAATCAAAGAAATTGGAATAACCAGTGGGCTATGAGACAAGGAGTTGATCTGAACAGAATTAACAGGCTAAAACCTTGTTTCATCTGTGGTAAGCTAAATCATTTAGCCAAACACTGTTATTTCAATCCTGTTAACCAAAGGTTTAATGCTCAAAGATCTTTTCAAAAACCTGGTGGTTACAGAAAGAATGGTGGCTATAAAAAGTCTGTGAGGAAAGTTGTGGCAAAGAAATAAGTTAAAACCAAAAGCCACATGAAAAAGGCAGAAACAGAAAGTGTTAGAGTATGGATGCCTAAAGGTACTAATGATAATACTGCCAACTCAGTTAGTACTGCTAACAATGTTAGTACTGCAGGAAGCAATAATGTTGCTAGCAGTGTTAGTACTGCTAACACAGTTAGTACCTCTTCAACAATTAATACTGCTTCTAGTGTTAGTACTGCTAAGTTAGTTAATACTGCTGAGAAGGCTAGTACTTCTGGAAGCAGTGTTAGTGCTGCTAACACTGTTAATGCCTCCTTAAAAGATAATACTGCTAACAATGTTAGTGCTGCTAACAAAGTTAGTACTTCTGCATCAGTTAGTACTGCTTCTAGACCTATCATCAAAACAAAGTACTCAAGCACTGATGTTCCTCACTTTGACAAGCTCATCAAAACAGAATGTAAGTATTTTGATGATCAAGGGAGACCCAAGACCACTATGGCTTGGGTCCCTAACAAAAACTAACTGTTTTATCTAATGTGCAGGGCAATCAACAGCTTAAGGGGAGAAGCATTTGGCATGTTGACAGTGGTTGCTCTAGGCACATGACAGGTAACATGGCCTGCCTTCAATATTTCAAGAGGATTGATGGAGGGCATGTTACTACTGCCAGTGCATAGTTACTACTGCTTGTGCATGGTTACTACTGCCTGTATCTTTAGTTAATACTACTGCTAGTCTGAGTTAATACTGCTTGTGTAAGTTAATACCTCTTTTGTAGTTAATACTGCCCTGTGATTACTACTGCTCTGCAGTTACTACTGCTTTGGGGTAGTTAATACTGCTTTGAGTGGTTAATACTGCTTTTGTTAATTCTAGGGTTAATACTGCGTATAAATACCCTGTAAGCCCGCCTTCGCTCATAACGTCTCTTTGAACTCGATTCTCTCTCACTCTCTTTCTAACCTATTCTCCCAAGAATTTCTGTGTTTTCTCAAGGATTTTCAGATACAATGGCTCAAAGAGAGTTTGTTGATGAACACAATGAGATTGCAATGCTTCAGAAGCCGAAGCAATCTGCAGGATTCCATGAAATTGTCGATTTTCTCAAGTCTTCGCATATCTCCTGTGCACTAACAGTGGCTCCCAAGATATTCATTAAACATCAAAAACAATTTTGGGATAATGCTACTGTGGTGACAGAAAACGGGCAAACGGAGATTCGAACCAGGGTTTGTGATAAACCCTTGACAGTAACAGAGGAGATTATTCGCATACATCTTCAGTTGAATGATGCTTCAGGTATATCTTCTATTCCTAATGAAGAACTCTTTTCTACCATACAAAGAATGGGGTATGAAGGCTCTATTGGTATTTTCAAAATTTTCAAGTCAAAATTCTTTTCCCAATGGAGATTTCTTGTTCATACCCTTATGCACTGCATCTCAAAGAAAACAACTGGATGGAGTGAGTTCAGCAGTACCACCGCTTATGCTCATGTATGTTTGGCCACTTCCAGAAAGTTCAATTTCTCCCAAATGATTTTATCTGATCTTGTGTCAAACTTGGAATCCAAAAAGAGCTTTTACATGTATCCAAGGTTTGTGCAAGAAGTTATTAACAAGGAATTGATGGACTTACCTCAGTTTACTGAGGTATATGTACCCAAACCCCCTAAAGGGAAGGTTTTCTCAAATATGAGAAGAATTCCTTGGGACTCGGAAGGAGTTGACACACTATTGTTCTCTACAATGATGGTTGTGTCCCACCCCTCTGAAGGTATGGCATCAGGATCAAGGCCCTCATTAGATCATCCCACTGATGGCCAACCCCTACCTTCACTCACTATAAATATCCCTCAGCACATACTTCAAAAGCCCACTCCTGTTTTATCCAACAAGTTTCAAAGAAGAAAGGTGCACAAGGTTCCTTCCCTTGATGTACCTACTCAGAGCCCTAAGCCTTTAAGCCCTCAGTTGGAGCATTCTCCAATTGAGAATATCAACAGGGAAACCACAGGGGTGTCTCCCAACCCCAAGAAGGTGCTCTCTAAGGAGAAGGATGAGCATATGGGTGCTAAGGCTGCCACTACTTCTGCTAGCACAGAGAAGGACAGTGGTAACATAAATAAGACCTTCCCCATGGCAACTCTAAATGAGAAATCATTAGGAGGACCCAGGTGCCAAGAAACCAAGGGGGCAGTTAGTGCTTCTGCTAGGCAGAAAGCTTCTGCTAAAACTTCCAAGGATCCTTTAAAGAAGGTAAAAACTTCTAAAAAGGGTGAGGATAGACATAACAAAGAGGAATTGATGGCTACTTCCAGTGATCCTTTAAAGAAGGTAAACACTTCTAAACAAGGTGAGGATAGATATAACTATGATGAATTGATGGAAACCATTGGAAATGTCAACTTGGATGTTATGGCACAGAAGAAGGAGATTGAGCAACTGAAGACTGTGGTCACCTACCAACAGTCTCAAATTGAGAAGCTCAAGAAGATGGTCACCAAGTTGTTGCACAGAAAGAAAAAGGCAAGATTTGTGCTGAGAAGAAGAATTCCAACTGATGATGCTCCCAAAAAGGGGGAGTCAGAGTCAGAATCAGAAGCATAACTGAATATGAAGGGTCTACAAAGTGAGGGGGAGACAGTTCAGATGGAGACTGAGATGGAAATTGATAATGCACAGTTTAAGGGGGAGTCCAGTGCACAGAATAAGGGGGAGACATAAAAGGTGGAAGAGCTTGTTAAAGAAGCAGAAACTGTAAAGGCAGCAGTAACTGAAGTTCCAAAAGAAGCAGTAACTGAAGTTGAAGCAGAAACTGTTAATGCTGCAAATGTTCATGAAGCAGCAGAAATCATACAAGAAGTAGTAACAGAAATCTTGAAAGCAGCAGTAACAGAGAAAGAGCCTGAAACTGAAGTAGCAGCAGAAACTGTTAATGCTGCTGACTCTAAGCAAGCAGCAGAAACAGTTAACGCTGCTCAATCTACTATGAAAGCAGTAACAGAAACAGAAGCTGAAACAGTAACAGAGAAGCTTACAGTAGAAGAAGTGGAGGTTGCAGAGGCTTTAATCAAAGCCAAACATGATACACCTCCAACTGCCAAGAAACAGGAAGAAACTAAGGATGCAAAGATGGTTTTCAGCAGAAAGAGAACAAAGTCTGTGGCTACTAAAAAGAAGTTTGTAAAGAAGCAAAGGGTAGAACCTGTTGAGAAACCAGTGGTAGAAGAGAAAGAAAAGGAAGAAGTTGCCAAGGATGAAGGACAAGGAGATAGTAAGACAGGTCAATCCAGTAATGCACAATCACTTAGCAATGAACAATGTGACTTGTACATCACTATGGTTGATACTGAACCAATCAAAGTGACTCCATTAGATTCAAAACCTCCTGAAATCAGTCACTGGGATACTTTGATAGATGAGAGAAAGGAGTATATCAGACTCAAGAGAGCTGATGGGCAGTTTGAAGTCTACAGAACATGGGGACAATTTATAAGAAGATGCTCAAGATCTGACTTAGAAGAGATGTTCAAAGTAGGCATGCAGATCTATGGTAACATGTTGACAGAAAGAGGTATGTCTATCACAAAGATGGTGTTAGAATACCTATGCCTAATGTTCAGACCAGAAGTAGTTCAGCACATAACAGCAAGACCTTTTCAAGCAGTAACCCACTGGATGCTCTATGAAAATTGTGGAGTGTATGTTATATCAATTGACAACACATATCAGGAGTATTATCTGGTGGATGAAATCTACAAACACTGCATGAAAAGACTGAAAGGGATGTTACATGTAAAATTGGTCTGCAACAAAGACTCTGCTATGGGAAGATTCTTGGTAAGAAGGATTGTAAATCAGAGTCTAGGTTTAAGTCCTGATCTATGCTTATATGATGACTAAGTTTTGGTAGCATCATTTGAAGAACTTGACTTCTTTTCCTAAAAGTCAAGTTAGGGGGAGATTGTTGGGAACTGAAAATGAGCTAAGTATGGATAGTGCTGCTAGTCCATGATTTCTACTGCTAAGTCTACATTAATACTGCCAGAAGAAAGTTAATACTGCTGGGCAAGATTACTACTGCGTATACACGGTTAGTACTGCTAGACCAAATTACTACTGCAAGACATGGTTAGTACTGCTGAGCTGAGATACTACTGCTAGAAGACTGTGAAGGTTAATACTGCTGAAGGTCGTTAATGCTGCTAAGTCAAATCATTGTTAATACTGCTGAGTAGATATATATGGTATGAGAAGATAAATAAGGAAAGCTGAAGATAAGCGTGGAAGTATATTTTGAAGATCGTTTTATTCTTAGTAGTTATCTTGTACTTATTCTGTTATATATATAGATAGCTATTAGGGTTTTAAAAGAGAGAGAACAGTTTTTGAAAAAAAAAAAAATATTGTTTAGCCAGTTAGAGAGAATTAACCTCAAGATCGTAGATCCTATTTCTAGAGAAGTAGAAGTCGTCTTGGTGAGATCTGTTCATCAAGATTGAGGTTTGGTGTAAAGCTTGTGAGTAATACAGTTTGATATATACAGTGTGTTGAGTTCTATTGATTGTTCTTTAATTGATTTAGAGTTCTATTCCGCAAGATTCTCTAAATTATGTTTCTAAGAAGTTTAATTCTTGTTAAGAATCGATCCTGACATGTCCAACAACAACACCGAATGGTCAAATCCTAGGACACCCATACCAAAGACCAATGCCATTGACTCAGAAGCACTTAAAACCATGAACGCACAATTGGTAGCCTTAACTAAACTGGTTTTAAATCAAAACAGAGGGTAGGTCAATTCGGCAGTGGCCACTCCACAACTCACTGAGAACTGTTCTCTTTGTGGAAAGGAACATGTCTTTGACTATTGTCCTGCAAATCCAGAGGCCGTTAATGTTATAGGAACCAACCCGAGGAACAACCCATTTTCGCAGACCTATAATCCAGGCTGGAGAAATCACCCAAATTTCTCTTGGGCCGGTAATCCAGGACTCCAACCCCACGGGGTGAGTCATGTCCAGCAAAGACCACCAAACCCCCTTGGATTTCACCAACATCACAGTGGGCACCCCCCACAGAACTTTCACCAGGGAGAGTCCTCACAACAGTTTCAGCCACGTCAAAATCACCCCACTGAGACACAACAATCACTCGAATCAATACTGAAAGGTTTCATGAATCAAACTCAAGCAGCCATAAGGAACATAGAGACCCAAGTAGGACAACTAGCCGTCGAAGTTAAGAATAGACCGCCAGGGACATTACCTAGTGACACCGAACACGCTAGGGTGATAGGAAAAGAACAAGTCAAGTCCATAACGCTTAGGAGTGGAAAGGGTTTGAATGATGTCATTATTGACTCTGAAGACCTGCCTCAATTACCCACTGCTCCTAAAACCACAGTAACCACTCCTAAAGTCACTGACAAACCCACAGTGAGCACCAATGTCCCTGAGCTTCCTACTCTAGTGACCACACAGAAACCCACTGTTCCAAAGCAAGTACCACATCAAACTCAAATTGACCCACAAAATATTCCATTTCCCGAAAGAATGAAGAGTAAAAATGTCGATGTTCAATTTAAAAAATTCTTAGACATTTTTAAACAACTTCACATTAACATACCCTTGGTAGAAGCTCTTGAGCAAATGCCAAGTTATGTTAAATATTTGAAAGATATTTTGAACAAAAAAGAGAAAGTTAGGTGAGTTTGAGACCGTGGCATTAACTAAGGAATGTAGTGCCCTTCTTACTAGCAAGATTCCACCTAAGTTGAAACACCCGGGTAGTTTCACCATTCCATGCACAATAGAAGGACAAGAAGTAGGTCAAGCACTTTGTGATTTGGGAGCTAGTATAAATTTGATGTCATTGTCCATATTCAACACGTTAGGTATTGGAAAGGCTAGACCCACAACCGTGACATTACAACTAGCCGACCAGTCCATAGCCTATCCCAAGGGAAAAATAGAAGGCTTTTGGTCCAAGTGGATAAATTTATCTTTCCCGCCGATTTTCTAATCCTAGATTATGAGGCCAATAAAGATATCCCAATCATCTTAGGGCGTCCGTTTCTTGCAACCGGACGTACTTTGATTGATGTGCACAAAGGAGAACTCAATATGAGAGTCCATGACCTAGAGGTAACATTTAATGTCTTCAAGTCCCTTCAGTTTATAGAAACCGAAGACTGCTTTGCTTTGAGTATGATTAATGGTACCCCAAGTTTTGATACAGTGAGCTCAGTGGGCAGCGAGAGTGAGCACTCCGACTCTGAAAATGATGACACTTTTGAGGATGAGTGTAACGAAATTGTGACAGCGTTTGAACCTCTGGACTTTAAGGACCGAAATGTTCAACCCCCTTCAATAGAACAGCCTACCGAGTTAGACTTAAAACCATTGCCATCTCACTTGAAGTATGCTTATCTCGCTAAGGATAATAAATTCCCGTTATTATCTCATCCAAACTTAGTGAGAAACAAGAACAACTCCTGATCGATCTGTTAATGAAGCATAAGAGGGAAATTGGTTGGACCATAGCGGACATTAGAGGTATTAGCCCTTTCCTATGTCAACATAAGATTAATTTGGAGAGTAACCACGCTGGAAAAGTCCAACCCAAAGAAGGTTGAATCCCATCATGAAAGAGGTAGTTAAGAAAGAGGTTTTGAAATGGTTAGACGTTGGTATTATCTACCCAATAGCTAGTAGTAGTTAGGTGATCCCCGTTCAATGTGTCCCTAAAAAGAGAGGAACAACCGTAGTGGAAAACGAAAATAACAAGCTCATTCCCACTAGAACTGTTACTGGGTGGAGAATATGCATGGACTATAGACAACTCAACCTAGCCACCAAGAAAGACCATTTTCCCTTACCATTCATCGACCAAATGGTCGATAGGTTAGCTGGAAATAAATTCTATTATTTTCTAGATGGATACTCCGGATACAACCAAATTCACATCGCCCCCGAGGACCAAGAAAATACCACCTTTTCTTGTCCCTACAGAACCTTTTCATTCTGGAGGATGCCATTTGGATTGTGTAATGTTTCAGCCACTTTCCAACGTTGTATGATGACCATTTTCACCGACATGATTGAGGACACCATAGAAGTTTTTATGGACGATTTTTCTGTGATAGGGACATCATTTGACAACTGCCTGGAAATTTGGAGAAAAGCCTAGTGAGATGTGAGACCCACGACCTTATTTTAAATTGGGAAAAATGTCATTTTATGGTCGAATAGGGTATTGTCCTAGGTCATCTTGTCTCTAAGAGAGGGTTGGAAGTTGACAAAGCCAAACTTGAAGTAGTGGCACAACTCCCCGAACCCACAACTGTTAAAGGAATTCGAAGTTTCTTGGGTCATGCCGGTTTCTATAGGCGGTTTATTAAAGATTTTTCAAAAATAACCAAACCCCTATGTAACCTTTTGCAACATGAACAGAAATTCGAGTTCACTCAAGAATGTCGAGAAGCTTTTGAAACAATCAAAAAAGCTTTAGTTACTGCACCCATAGTGACCACTCCTGACTGGACACTTCCATTCGAAGTTATGTGTGATGTCAGCGAGTGGGATGTGGGGGCTGTTTTAGGACAGCGGAAAACAAAATCTTTCACTCGATTTATTATGCAAGCAAAACACTAATCGAAGCTCAGATCAATTACACGGTCACCAAAAAAGAATTACTTGCAGTGGTGTTTGCTTTTGATCGTTTCAGGTCTTACTTGATAGGGACGAAGATCATAGTGCACACTGATCATGCAGCAATAAAGTACTTGATCAACAAGACTGATTCCAAGCCACGTTTGATTCGTTGGGTATTATTGCTGCAAGAATTTGACCTTGAAATCGTCGATAGAAAAGGAACAAGTAACCAAGTAGCTGACCATCTGTCCAGGCTCGAGAAGGTAGTGACCACTATGGAACCCACTCCGGTCCAGGAAAGTTTTCCCGATGAACAATTGTTAGCAGCTCAACATCACAACAATGATATTCCTTGGTACGCTGACATTGCAAACTTTTTGGCATGTGGATTAAAACCCCACGGGATAAGTGGACAACCATTTAAAAAATTCTTACACGATACTCGTCAATATGTTTGGGACGGCCCTTTCTTATATAAGATAGGGACGGACCAAATATTGAGGCGATGTGTCCACGGGAGTGAGCAACATCAAATACTCCAAGGTTGTCACACATCCACTACGGTGGCCACTTTGGTGGAAACCGCACTGCTGCAAAAATATTGCAGAGTGGGTTCTTCTGGCCCACTGTGTTCAAGGACTCTTATGAATTTTTGAAAAATTGTGAGCAATGCCAACGAACCGGGAATATATCACAAAAGAACGAAATGCCTCTCGATAACATTCTAGAGGTGGAGCTTTTTGATGTTTGGGGGATCGATTTCATGGGTCCTTTCCCAAACTCAAACAATAATTTTTATATCTTGGTTGCGGTGGACTATGTTTCAAAATGGGTGGAGGCAGTTGCATGTCACTCCAATGATGCAAACACCGTGGTGAAATTTTTGCACAAAAGTATTTTCACTCGATTTGGAACACCACGGGCATTAATTAGTGACGAAGGCACCCACTTTGTAAACAAAGTCATGAGCTCGGTCCTTGCTAAGTATGATATACATCATAGAGTGGCCACCGCTTACCACCCACAAACCAACGGTTTGGCCGAACTCTCAATTCGAGAAATCAAGGGCATTTTAGAAAAGGTCGTTAAACCACATCGAAAAGATTGGTCAACCAAACTCGGTGATGCTTTTTGGGCCTATCGTACGGCCTATAAAACTCCTTTGGGAATGTCTCCATTTAAATTGGTTTTTGGCAAAGCATGTCATTTACCAATTGAATTGGAACACAAGGCATTATGGGCCCTTAAAGAGCTCAACATGAGTGAGGATGCAGCGGGAACCAAAAGGTTTTTACAATTACATGAGTTGGAAGAACTGCGATACCACTCTTTTGAAAATGCAAAGTTGTACAAGGAAAAGACCAAAATGTGGCATGACCGAAGAATCCATCATAGGGAGTTCACCGAAGGCCAACAAGTGCTATTGTTTAATTCACGGCTCAAATTATTTCCGGGTAAGCTAAAATCTCGATGGACAGGGCCATACACAGTGGTCAAGGTAAGTCCTTTGGAACCGTTGAATTAATGTCCCCACAATCTGGTCAAACTTTTAAAGTCAATGGGCAAAGAGTGAAGCACTTTCTGAGTGACAGTGCCCACTCTCCATCTCACTCTGGTTGAGAAAATTCCAACTCTCGTGTAAATATTTTATTTCTGTTGTTTGCTGCCTTTTTATTAATTTTGGTATTTTTAATCCCTTGTTGTAGTTTATTTTGGTTGTGTGTAGGATGAAATGCCAATTTTTTGAGAAAAAGTCAAGGATTGCTTCGCAGTGACTTCGACCACATCACTGGGACTCCCCACTGCGTGTCTGACGCATGGAAATGACGGTTGGGGGTGGCCCAAGGAGCAGAAATTGTCACCTTTCTCTTACAACCTATCAACTTTATGTCTCTCTTTACCCATACTTGTGCCACCTCACCATAATACTTTAATTTTCAAGAAAAGCACTCATTACCCTTCTCAATAACCGTTCCCCCCGATTTCTTTTACCCAAAAACTAATCCTTTTCCACACTAAAAATCAAAACCCACCTTTCTACCCTCACAAATTCAAAATACACTCTCCCTCTTCTCCTATTTTCTCTCTCGAAAAAGCAAACCAACACCACCATGGCAAGAAGCAAAAGACCGATTGCTAATCCAAATGAGCCTAGCCATGCCACTCGCCGTCGTATCGCCACCGCCGACCACCCGCCGTAGAATGTCACCAGCGACCTTAACCAACCACCGCCTTCCACCGACGAAAACACGGCGGTGGTTGTCGTACCTGACGCCGAATCATCCAAACAGGAGGGGTCGAGAGCCACGTCGTCAAGAGCCTCAGACACGAGTCTGAGCGAGTTCGACATCGAGGACCAAAAGACTGAGGACGAAATGCTCCTATTGCAGGAGGAGTTTGAACAAAAACTCCTTGCACTTTAAAAGAAAAAGGAAGAAGTGGAGAAAAGGCGAAGAGAGGAAGAAGAGAGACTGAAGAGGGAAGAGCTTAACGATTGAAAATGGAGGAAGAGGAACGGTTACGAAGGGAGGAAGAAGAACGAAAGAGTGCAGAGGAAGAAAGAATTCGAAAAGAGGAGGAAGAGAGGCGACAGAAAGAAGAAGAAGAGAGGGTGAGAAGAGAGGAAGAGGCGAGATTATTCCACGAAGCTGAGGAATGCCGAAGAAAAGAAGAGGAGGACTACGTTAACCACTACCTGCAAATGGGAAACACCATCGACTTAGAGGCTCTGAAAAAAGCAAGCCAAAGTGAGGAGAACCCTATGAAGAGGGTCTTGAAGAGAAAGGGCATGGTCACCAGGTCTATGGTGACCACTCCGGCGAAGTCTGCGGCAGGGAGATCCAAGAGAGCCACTTCTGGAAAAGGTAAGGGTCTTATCCCCTCTTATAGTTCATTATCAGAGGAATCTGATGCTGATAATGAACATATTCAAATTGACCCTCATAGTGCCACAGTGGGCACTGAGCATGCCCCCAGTGGCATTCCCAAGCAGTTTACAACCCCCGCTGCTGCTGCCCACTTTGATTGTATTTTTAATCAAAAACTGAATATGGAGAGGGGATTTGATCCTGACTTTGTGAAGGCTAACCCATTTATCAAAGAGAGGGTCCTACAACAAGATTGGGCCACTGCAAATAGGAAGTCAAACTCTTCTTTAGTCAAAGAATTTTATGCTGAGGCCTCCCAAACCAAGAGCACTAGTGTAACGGTCCGGGGCCGAAAGGTACACTATGGGGCATCTACCATCAATCGGGTCCTTGGCATAAGGACCCCACTTTCATGTACATTTGCTCGATTTTTGCAGAAAATGACCCCAGCCGATAAGGAGGCTATCTTGAAGGCCTTGGTGGTTGAGAGAAAGACTTGGATGATGGATGGAGGGAGAAAGTGCATACCAGCCAACTCCCTCACTACGGAAGCCGCTGTGTGGTTTCAATTCCTACGTCACTCCCTCTCACCAACTACGCATGACACAACCCTCTCCAAGGACAAGTACGGTCTCCTCTACTGCATTCTCACTGGGAAGACCATCAATCTCGGTATTTTGATGCAATCAGCAATTTATCAAGCCCGGACTCGAAAGAAGGTAATCCTCCCACTCCCATGTCTTATTACTTCATTACTAATCGATGCTAGAGTTCCATCTGCTCCAGGTGATGTCTGGGTCACTTTGGCCAATAACATCAGCGTGGTCACGATCAAGAAGATGGGTAGGGCGATTACCCTTCCCACTGATGATCCCACTGCTGATGAAGTCCCAGTGACCACTGCTGTCAACCCACTCTCTGTTGCCACACCGAACCGAAGCACAAATCTCCTGAATGACATCTTGGCTGCGCTGAAAGCCATCAATGACCGTCTCACTACTATAAAGGATCAACAGAAAGAAATAGACAGGGCCACGGAGTCCTTTTGGATGTACACGCAGCAACGAGACGCGGTCATGAACAAGATGTTGGAAGGTGCTGACCCGGAGCTTGCTGCACAGCTCCCTGAATTCCCTGCTGACATCTGCCCAACTCAAGACAGTGATGATGACTCCAGTGACGACTTTGCAGAAAACTCCCCGAAAGCAACTCCTACCCGTTAAATGGTTTGTTGGGACTGTAGTGCCCACTCTTGATGCTCCAAAAACATTTTTAATTCTCTATTTATTTGATATTTGCTCATGGTTGGCTACTTGACACTTTGCTACTTGGTTGTTTTATTTTGATTATGCATGGATCCCTACTACTTGTAGTAGGTGCTTTTGGGTTACCTTGTTTTCACTTTGAATGCTTTTTGCTCTTTTTCCATTTCAAGGGGCACAACTTTCAGACTCCGAACTAAAAACTCAGTTTTGTAAGTTCTAGAACCTCAACTTGCCACGTTGAAATGATATAGGCCATTCTTGCATACACTTGCCTAAACTCGACCCTTTTGTAACCCAACCAGCTCCTCGTTCTTGTTTTCTAAGTCACAATGAGGACATTATGCAATTTTAAGTTTGAGGTGGGGACTTCCAGTGACTTCCAGTCTAGTCGCAGTTTGGACATTGTGAAGTCTTAAGTTTGAGGTGGGTAGACAGTACCCCCCTCCAAAAAAAACAGAAAAAAGCAGAGTGTCTACTACATGAAAATGACGGTGTGCCTGTTCTGGACCATCAGAGTGCCCACTCCCAGAAAACGATGGTGTGCCTATTCTGGACCATCAGAATACCCACTCTCACAAAAACAACCCATATCTAAATAAAGCATGAAATGTTCACTTCTTAAAACGAGAATATCTCGTAAAATAAAAAATCCCAAAGCGGGATTTCCGGTTCAAGTTTGGTAATGGTTGCTACAAGCCATTGGGAAACATATTCATCGCCACAAATCTCCCAAACCCAATCAAGTCCTATAGATCAAATGTGAACAAGGGAAAGATGTCGTCGAATGCACAAAAGTGAAAATTTAGTTTTGGGACCGAAAGGAGCATCCACGGAGGGAGATCAAAATGCATTCAAAGCGTGAAATCTGGTAAGTCCCTCAAAGCTCGAAGTGCATATTCTTTTTTTTCTTTCTTTCTTTTTATTACTTGGGGACAAGTAATGATTTAAGTTTGAGGTTGTGATAACTCTATTTTTAGAGTTATTATTTCCCTTTATTTTTAGTTTCTTTTGTCAAATTTTAGCCATTTTGCTTCTTAAGTCACCCATTCTTGGTCTTATTCCTAAAATTGAGCAAAAAGAGTGAACCACAGTTTTAATAAACCATTTAGTAGGTTTTTGCTGCACTTTCATGAATATTCTGCAGTGACTTTGCGAGTGCCCACTCCGGTTCCCACTGGCGTGCCAAGAAGAGGACAAATAAAGATCAAATCTCAGCTTGGAAATCAGTCCTGGAGGAATAGAACAATCGATGGCAGAAGAAGCATGGGAGAAAAGCAAACAAGCATGTCCCCTAAAAGATGGCATTTACAATTGTTTAATGAAACCAATGGTACTTAAAGTTTACTTTTTGGAAAAGTGAAGTAACCTTAGGGTAATTGACTACAAACTTGTGGAAAGAAGCCTTGCTCATTGGAAATAGATTTTATGTCTTCCACCTTGTTTTTTAGCCTCTAGTTAATTCCCCATTTTTGTTTGGTCCAACTTTTCCTCTAAGTATATAAAGAGGTGTTGGGTTTCATTTATTTCATATCCATCTACCACACATTTAGTGCAAGTTAGATTTAGTTTAGCTCTAGATTCCACTGAAGTTAGTCTTTAATTTTCTGCATTTCAATTCCTAGTGTAATCTTTAGTTTGAAGTAATTTGTAGCAGTGCTGTACTCACAGTGCCCACTGCGGATTTTAATCGAAGTCACTTTCAGTATGTTTATTTGCAACTTCTCATCTTTTGCTTTCTTTACTTCTTTAAATATGACCTAAACATCCCTTGGGATGTAGAAAGGAAAAGTACCTAGATTTTATGAAAAATGCTTGAGTAATCTTCATACTTTGAATATTTATTGTTTTGGTCATTCACTCTCGATTATTGCCCAATGATGCGAACAAGCCGATCACTTGTGAGGATCTAAAGTCTAGTTCGTAACTCAGAAATGAGTAGAACGCAGTGACACGAGCTTGGATGATGCTATCGAATTCGAAAGAATTCTTATGACACTCACGAAAGTGAGGTCTACACAGTGAGCTAACCTTAACCCACTGGAGTAGTAGGCAAGCTAGTTTGTGTACTTAAAACACTTAGAGTATTTGTCTCTACAGATTCCATCGAGGCCTGAAAAGGTCCATTTTGAGATTACCATTGACAAAACAGTAAGGACTAAAAGTATGGGATTTTTACTAGAAGGTGTGAGTATTTGTGTAACCGGGCTTCTTTAACGAGAGTGCCCACTCTGCACAAGTGCAGTGAGCACTCTTCTGGATCAAGTATTTAGTGTAAAATCTAGGGAAAATCTAACCTACATTCCTCCTTTTAAATCTTAAGCAACTCTTTAAAATAGCATTTCACCAAACAAACCAACTTATTGTTTCCTCTGTAATTGAAACTTGTAAAAGAAAGCTCATGAGAACAATAGTGTCTTGATTGCCCAGTCCCTGTGGATACAATTATAGTATTTTACCAACTATTACTTTCTGTGACGATCATAGTGGCCAGTGTACACTTGCGCTTCTCACTGTGGATAGTTTGCGCCCCACTGCGATTAATCACATATTTCGCTAGTACCACATGTATTATTGAGTTATCTATGACTTGTTTTATATGCATATGTGGGAGCCGGGTTGCACAGTGGTGGCAGAGCTACCTTGAGTCTTCTAGATTCTCGGAAGCTATAGTGAGGGTGTGCCTTGAATCTGTTTCTTGTGCACACGGACGTAGGGATCTACTGGGGGGCCCCGATCGCATTTGTCACATGTGGGTGACGGAGTTGTTTGGCCACTGTGCATACCATTGCGTGATGATGATAACTAACTGTTACGCTTTATTACTTTAACCTTTTATCAGTCAATTGGGTATTACTTTTGAAACTGTTTTTATAAGGGGATTCGCTAGACCTTATGGTCCAACCCTCGCTTTCAAAACTAAAGCTGTTAGGGTCAAATTGGGTTGAATAGAGGTTCAAGGGATGAATTGTTAATTATCTAATTTGAGCCTTTAATTGTGAACGGGCCGTGGGCTTCCATGCTATGGGCCCAGTGTATTTAAAGTTCATTAGCTTAGAAATTTAAGCTAGTTGTCTTTTACACTTTCTTGAAACGTATTGTATACTCTCTCTATTATTGAAAGTGAATTGGATGACCAGTTGAAATCATACTATCTGTTTCATATCTATTGATTTCTATTGTATGTTGCACTGATCTGGAACTCACAATTGGTATCAGAGCAAACGGACGAATCGGTTCAAAGTGATTCTTGATTTCTGGTAAGATTCCTATTCAAAAAGTCGACTGTGTTCTTGATATTAAAAATCTCATATCTTGATTTTGCTAAAATTGATTGATTTCGCATATCATACTTGATTAGTATCATCATTATATGCAAATCTGCAAGTTTACACATCTTAATTCGACTGTTTGATTGTGTTATTGGCAAAATCAAGTTCCATAAGTTTTTGGTCCCTGTTCTTGCAAAAATCCAATTTTTACCATCAAAAACTTGTTGTTTTGCTTCAAAATCGATTTGGGTATTGTTATTATTGTGTTTGGTCGAGTTCCTAACTTTTCAGGAACGATTTTGAAGAACCCTAGTCGAATTCCTGCGTTGTTGGAAACCACAGCTGCAGTTACCGGATACCACAACCGTGGTAACCGGGTCTATCATCTTGTTACCGGGTAAGTCATCATATTTCCTTTGTTACCGGGTAACTTAAAGTTACCGGGTAACTTCCTCTTACCGGATTGCAATCACTTACCGACTAGTTACACTTTTCGGACAAGTTCCCCGTAATTGTTGTTCAACCGGTAAGTTCCTCACCCGGTAAGCTTGGCTTTATTTTTGTTATCGGTAAGTTTGTGTTTTTGATTTGTCATCCGGTAACTTCCAGACACCCGGTAAACCCTTTATCCAGTAAGTCATTCCACCCGGTAAACTCTTAATTTTGTTATCGGTAAGCTCATCATCCGGTAAGCTCTTTCTTCCGGTAAGCTCTTTCTTCCGGTAAGCTCTTCCACCAGGTAAGTTTCATTTTTGCTCATTTGTAATTCATCCGGTAACTTGTTTCACCCGGTAACCCTCTGTTACCTGGTAACTCAAGCTCATCCGGTAACCTTTGCAAATTTACCTGTTTTCATAATCTGATCCGGACACTTCCAGATCAGATATCTTTCATCCGGATTCATATCCGGTAAGTTCTGCTTAGTCGATTTCATACCTGCTTTAGCTTAATCCACTCTTAGAACCTGCGTTAGGATATCACTCTTAGTGCCTTGCGTTAGGTTATCACTTTGAATCGAATCAATCGTCTGATGATCACGTTAGTGCAACACAAAATGTATCGCGACGCTCTTGCTATCGGCACCGACTCCAAGCCGCCTTGCCTCTACCAAGGTGAATACAGCCAATGGCGGGACCGATTTCTGATCTTCATTGAGTCAAAGGACAACTTCGAGTACATTTGGTGAGCTCTAGAAGACGGGCCAATTCCTGAACCCATGAAGACTATTCCACCAACTGAAGCAGGTGGTCAAGTCGAGAAAAAGACACTCTCCGATATGACTGCCGACGAAAGAGGCATGATTGAAGGAGAAAAGCATGCTAAGAGGTACCTTGTTCAAGCTCTACCCAACACGATCTACACTGCCATCGACAGCTACAAAAAGACAGCAAAGGGCATGTGGGATCAGGTGGAGAAAATGATGCGGGGGAGAGAAGTTGGGAATCAACTGAAAATCAACAACTCCATAACCAAGTTCGATGGGTTTAAGCAGCGCACCGGCGAATCCCTCTCCAAGACCTATGAACGCTTCTGTCTCCTTCTCAACGAGCTTCACAAGAACCAAATCACTCGTTCTAACACAGAGAATGCACTGAAGTTCCTCAACAACCTCTTGCCTGAATGGAAAGTATACGCATCTCACGTTAAGCACAACCACTTAATGGAGAAAGTCGACATCCACGAGCTCTATGAGATGCTTCTACAGAACGAAGATGAAGTGATGGAGATTCTGAACGAGAAGAAGTCTGCATCCAAGCCACCTGCTGACCCTCTTGCTCTTATGTCCTCCAAACGAGGCAAATCTTCTGGTCGTCGTTCCAAACGAGCCCAAGAGCCAAGTGAGTCTGAGCCAGAACCTGAGGAAGAAGAGGAAAGTGATTCTGATCCTGAAGTATCTGCCATTAAGAAAGCAATGGCCCTGCTCTCCAAATCCTTCCAACAACAGAAGTTCTACAAGAAGCCGATGTCCAATAATCAGCGATACTCCACCTCCTCCAACAAGCGCCATGATTATCAGGAAAAATATGAAGGAAAGAAGAAAGCTGATGAGTCCAACCAGTCTGACAAGAAGGAGAAGACAGAGAAAGATGACCGCAAGTCTGAGTCAAAGAAGAAAGACGAACCCGTGACATGTTATAACTGCGGGAAGCTCGGTCATTTTGCTAAAGACTGTAGGAAGCCTGTTGTGAAGAATGCTCATTATTACAAGGCGAAGCTCGCATTGGCAGAACAAAAGGAAGCTGGAGAAGCTTTATTTGTTGAAGACGACTATTGGTTGGGTCGTTCTGATGATGAAAGCGAATCTGATGGTGCTGATGCTTTGCAAAGTCATGTCAGGTATGTGAACCTATGCATCAAGATTTCTTTACTCGCTGAACGGATAGATTCATATAAGGCCACCTCTAAAGAACAACTGCTTGAGATTAACTCATTATCTGAAAAGTTAGATGTTCAAAAGCGAATAACTGAGAAACACAAGTCCGAAAATGCTAATTTAAACGAAAAATGCAAAATTCTTTCATTAGCACCTAAGGACTTAACGGCCAAGATATCTGAACTACAATCACAGCTTGATCAGTGTGAGAATGAGAAAGTAGAAATTATTTATCAATGCTCTGCTCTTCAAATTCAGTACAAGGAATTTGTCGCTAAAATACTTGATCTTGAAACCAAACTCCACAAAAGAGGTCAAACTGATCAGACCATCCACATGAATAAACCCAAGGAGTTCACTTATTTTAACAAGGAATGGGGAATCGGATATGATAACCCACACTACTTGAAAAAGGGTATATTCAAAACACCTACACTGTATGATTTTGGCTGTTTTGGAATAGATAAAAAGTATCCGGAATATGCGATAAAATGGACTGGTCCTCTTGAACCTGAAAAGAAAGAGGAAACTGAGGAATATAAGCATAAACACACGTCTAAAATGCAACTTCCTTTTTGTTATGAGCCTTTGAATTATTATTATGAGAAAAATCAAAAGAAGTACCTCTCGAATGACTACTTTGACTGCTATAAGGTTGTAACGCCCAAGGATTCCTCCAAAAAGGATGAGGTCCAAGCAACCGAACCCAAGACTGAGACGGATGAGTTCAAACTCTATGTTCCCCCTCTCATCTTGGAAGAAAAAATAATCGAGTTAGAGGAGTCACTCGAGAAGGAAAGGTCCAATTTTCAAAAGGAAAAGAAGCGCTAATCACTGAACTTGAGAATCTAAAATCCGTAAAAACCGAAGCTGTGTCTGATGAAGGACAAGAAACCCTTCGGTGTGAAATCAACAAGCTCACATCCAAACTGTCTGCCTTGGCAACAAAAGCGATGAAGGAGCATACGAGAAATGGTCAGCTCAAAGAGCAGATTGACCTACTCCAATCTGAAAAGCATATTTCACCCGAACCTTCCTCCAACTCATCTGCTACTGTTGGTCCTGAAGGGTTATACAAGTTTGTAGAAGGGGGGGTTGAATACAAACACACGTTTTTACTTTTCTAAATTGTTTATTGATAAATCAAGACAATTTACAACTTGTTGCGGAACAAGATTAAGGATAAACCTAATCTCAACAAGTCCTGAGAAACACTAAGTTTCTTGCACTAGAAAGAGTTAAAGAAATTACGAATAATAACTTAACAATAAGAGAGAAATAAGAAGATGGTCCGAGCACACTTCAAAACTGAAGTAAGGTTCTTCTTATATACTGCATGCATTTAATGCATGGCAGTATTGCTTTACACGTGGCAGCAGCTGAGTGGTTGCATGTCATTGACCTTTGTAGACAACCTTAGTAGCCGCATGGTGCACAATGTAGAATCAGAGATGTTGTACGATTACAGACAAAAGGGATGTCCGTTCTGACAGTTCGTACGGAGACGTGCAAGGGAGGTAAGACAATAGTAACATGCAGGGAGACTTCATGATCAGCTTTCGTTGAGTCAGATCTTTATCAGCGAATGATAAAGTTCAGCGATTGCTGAAGTCTTCTACTTGATACTTCACGTTGAACGGATAGGTCTTGCTTCGCTGATATCCGCATCAGTTCATGAGTTGACTTGTCGCTGGTTCTTGAGCTTGATCTTCGACTTCAGCGTAGAACTTTGGTTGACATGAAACTTGTCTTCAGAGATCATAAGTAAACAAACTAAACTATCAGCGATCATCAATAGAACTGAACAGGCTCAGAGCTATATGATGATGAACAGTGTTCGCTGAATATCTAATCTAAAGAGTGACAGTTCCTATTAGCGGTACTGTAAAGTCTTAGTACTTATCAGCGATAGTAAAACTCTAATACATATTGTTTACTTACAATTTTCACTAAGTGTTTAAGAGAGGGTCATTATCAAATCACTGAGGGTTTGGATCAACAATCTCCCCCTATTTGATTATGACATAGCAACAGAGAAAATTGCTATTTAATGAAAACATAAGGATAAAAAGAACTCATAAAATATTTGTCCCCTTTTACTGTTTTCTGGGATCTTTTCAGTACTGATGGAGTAAAGTACATTCGCTGAAATTTTTCTTTAAACTTCGTAAAGATTACAGAGGGAAGTGGAAAAATTACAAGTACAACAAATAAAATTACAAGTACAGAAGATGTAGATAGATAAGGATAGAAAGAATTACAAGGCGATCCTATCCGTCAAAAGGTTCTTCCTTAATGAGAAGTTCATCAAGGGTCTTTGATGTGGGAATCATCCAGTCAAGGACTGTTACACCTTGATCCTTTTTGTTCTTTGCTTCTTCAAAGATCAGGGGTTTGAGGTGACGTGCCTGAATGTCGCGTCTGACTTCACACCAGTATATGAGGTCTCTGAGCTGTTCGATGGGAGTGATTGGAAGCTCAGAGATGCATTGAAAGTGTTGATTTCCATAGCAGTCTAGAAAGAATATACCATAGGGATCACTCAGGACTTTGCAAGGGGTGAAAGTTTCACCAGGTGGTAGGGAGGTGTCAAGCGTTGAGAGGTCAGCATCAGGACCAAGAACTTCAGCACGAGAGAAACCAATACCTGTTTCATTCCGTATAGGAGGACCTGAGTCTGAGGTTTTCTTTTCCTTTGCAGAGGCTCTTCTTTGTTGAGGAGGAAGAAGAGTGGAAGGAGGAATATCCACAGCAGAAGAAACCAAGTCGATCTGAGAATTTAAAATTTTCTCGACATGGCTCTTGAACTTTGAGCGAGATCGCTGAATGGCTAATTTCACTTCCAACCATTCAGAGAAACCAAATTTCTCTAAAGTAGCAGCATAGAAGGTTTGCTTGGTTTTGTCTTCTCTGAATACGTCAACTTCAACAACAGGAACGTCTATGAACAGTTTTCCTCTGATATTTACCTTGATGATTTTGGATGGTCGAGATCGATAGTTCAGCATTTATTTACACCATTCCAAAGTCGAATCAGATACTTTAGTCTTTTCTTCAACGATCCTTTAGGCATCATCCCATAGCTGACATTGGACATCAATAGGAGTTCTTTTCAGCGCGGGGTCTTTCACCGATTGTTGGACAAGCTGGATGGCGAGAGCCTTATCTTTTTCTTCAACTTCCTTCTTTTCGGCGAGTAATCTTTCTGCTCTTAGATGATCCTCGTATTCTTTCCTTGATATCCTGAACTTTGTGGGAGCAGGGATTTTGTCACGAGGAAGAATGATTCGTTGATCTTCAAGCTGTTTGATCATTGCATCTCTATTTTCTTGATCCTCTTCATTTAGCTTTTGAGGAGCCAAGGAAGGTCTGTTTTTATGGGAGAGCAGTTGTTCTTCAGGTTCATCAGTCTCAGTGGTTAAATCCAAGACTGGGATTATTTCTTCAGCTCTTGTGGCTGGGATTATTTTTGGTGTAGTCGTAGGAGCTTCAGCGGGATCCTCAAACAGGGGAGAGGACTAGCTGAAACACAGCGATCGTTTAAGTAAGAAAAGTTGGGAAGAAAGAGATAGAGAAAAGAATGTGGTTAAGTGTATAGAGGTTTTAAGGATAGAAGGATTGAGATTGAGAGGGGATAGAGGAGGGATGCAGTGTAAGGGAATAGAAGGTAGTGTACATGACAAACTGGCTTTTGAAGCAAGATCGTCAGATTGTCTTCTTCAGCGAGGCCTTTGTTTTTGCATTTGTCAGCTTCAGACGCTGCAGGCTTTGTCTTGGTCCGCTCCCCTGAAGGTTCTTTTATCTCGGTCCCTTTTTGAGCTGGGGCTTTTGCAACAGGCTGGACGTAGAAGAAATCGTCATCATCATCGTCATCATCATCATCTTTGGGGGATGATGATGGTTCTTCATCAGAGATGTCGACAGGTTCATCGTCTTCAGCTTCTTCTTCAGACTCGACCTCTTCAGCATAAGGTTTGGTCACGTCAGCAGCAGCTTCCTTAAGTTGCTCATCGAGTTGCTCCCCTTCTGATACAGAGGGAGGTTTCTCAGTTTCCTCATCATTATGGGGAAGGTCTTCTTTAGTCTTCTCCCTCTCTTCCACATTATGGTTAGGGGAGGTAACAGATTGTTCAGCAGTAGCAGTGTGTATTTAGTCCCTGTCTTCTAGGCCAGAGATCCCAACACAGTTCTCAATCTTTGCAAATCTGACTTCCAGGCCAGTTATAGCAGGATTGATCTTTTGAAGATCCTCTCGATCGACCTGAGTAAAATGAGAAGTTGGGGCATTCAGGCGATCGAGTACTTTCTGAACAATTTCTTTGACGGCGGAGACCTCAGTCTTGATCGTGGAGACTTCACCCTTAAGAGAACCAACCTCTGTCTTAAATGATGTGACTTCATTGGACAAAGTGGTGAAGTTTGTTGAAAGAGAGGTGGTGGCGGTAGCAAATTGAGCAATGCTGCCTTCCACCTTCTCCAGATAAGCTTTGGAGGCTTTCGTATCAACGATATCGGTCAACTTTTTGAGTTTCTCTCCAGCGTTTGTAACCGCTGAAGAGTTCGTGGAGAGAATGGTGTTGTAAATTTCCACCTTTGTTTCCAGGGCCTTCAGGAAGGTGTTGATATCCCCCAAATTAGGACCTGAAACAGTTATTAACTTATGAACAGAGGAAAGCTCAGAAGTTTGGGGTAGAGAGAGAGGAGTGTTTTGAATTGTGTGTATTGTTGATCCAAACCCTCAGTGATTTGATAATGACCCTCTCTTATATACTTAGTGAAAATTGTAAGTAAGCAATATGTATCAGAGTTTCACTATCGCTGATAAGTACTAAGATCTTACAGTACCGCTGATAGGAACTCTCGCTCTTTAGATTAAACATTCAGCGAACACTGTTCACCATAATACTCTGAGTCTGTTCAGTCCTTATGGTGATCACTGATAAGTTAGTTGTTTACTTATGATCTCTGAAGACAAGTTTCACGTCAACATAGGTTCTACGCTGAAGTCAAAGATCAAGCTCAAGAACCAGCGACAAGTTTCCTAATGAACTGATGCGGATCAGCGAAGACTCAGATTTGTCCACAACGTGAAGTATCAAGTACAAGACTTCAGCTATCGCTGAACTCTATCATTCGCTGATATAGAATGATAGATCGCTGAATCAACGAAAAGCTGATCATGAAGTCCTCCGTATAAAGTACTTTTGTCTTAACCACCCTTGCACGACTCCGTACGATATGTCAGAAAAAGAACCTCCTTATTGTCTGAAATCGTACAACCACTCTGATACTACACTGTTCAAACATGCGGCTACTAAGGTTGTCAACAAAGGTCAATGACATACAACCAATGAGCTGCTGCCACATGTAAAGTGTAAACTGCCATGCATTAAATGCATGCAGTATATAAGAAGAAGAACTCACTTCATTTTGAAGTAACTTGCTAACTCTGGACAAATTCATCCTTCTTATCTTGAGATAGGTTATTATTAGTAATTTCCTTCTCTTTCTTAGTGCAAGAAACTTAGTGTTCCAACTTGTTTAGATTTAGGTTTATCCTTAATCTTGTTTCCGCAACAAGCTGTAAATTGTTAATGATTTATCAATAAACAATTTAGAAAAGTAAAATCTTAGTGTTTGTATTCAACAAGGTTCTAAATGGCGTGAGGCGTGGCGTGGCGGCGAGGCCAAGCCTCAAGCCTTAGGAGCCACGGCGAAGCCATGGCGTTTTCAAGGCGTGACTTATGGCGTCAAATTTCTAATTCATATATAATATTATATATAAAAAGATATGTTTTGTAGTGTTATTCAATTAGCCAATAGTAATAAGCAAGTTAAATTATGTTATATATTAAAAAACTTGCAAATAAGACATTAAAAATGTACAGAAAAATCAAATATCGGATTACGAAAACTGCGCATTAGGCCATGGCGTGCCATGGGCTTAACGTGGCGTGAGACACAAGCCTTGGTGCCATGGCGCGCCATGGCGGCTGTGCGGCGAGTTTTTTAGAACATTGGTATTCAAGCCCCCCCCCCCCTTCTACAAACTTGTATAGCCCTTCGGGACCAACAAGTGGTATCAGAGCAGATTTTTTTAATCTAATAAACAAGATCTAATCTATACTAAGATTTCTCTTCCTTGCTATTTCTGAAAATGGCCACCAACACAAACTATATCGACAATGGTTCTCTTGCTAAACCCCCTAGATTCTCCAGAGATAATTTTAATCTATGGAAAAATAGGATGATTCTCTTCTTAGAATGTGTAGACCCTACTATGCCTTACTATCTTGAAAACGGCCCATATATTCCTGTAAGAATTGATGCTGTAGTACCAGCCGCTGAGAATAGACCTGCTATTCCAGAAAGGCTGATACCCAAGGAAGTTCATATGTGGACTGACGAAGATAAGAAGAAAGTGGCTATCGACACAAAAGCCAGATCCATACTATCCATGGCTCTTCCTGACGAAGTCTACCATTCCGCCATGAACATGAAAACCTCAAAAGCTATGTGGGACACAATATGTGTTCAGTATGAAGGTACTTCTGAAGTCCAGGACTCTCGAAAGATCAACTGGTAAGACAGTACGAAAGTTTCATCTGTGGTAAGAATGAAACTCTCTCTGAAGTTCACCAACGTTTTAACTGTTTATTAATAGATCTAAAAACTGTTGGTAAGGAATATTCTAACTTTGAAGTGCTGACAAAGTTTTTAGAATGTTTACCTGAAAGCTGGGACAGTTATTCTATGTGTCTCAAGCTGTCAAAGGATCTAAGATCAATGACCCTTGCTACCTTATATGGCACGATGCTGAATCATGAGCAATCGAGTCATCTTAAGAAGAATCTTGTAAAAGATTCCAAAAGCACACATGTTGCTTTAATCTCAGAGGAACCTTCTACTCAGCGACCTTTGGTCACAATCACTGAGTTAGAAAGTAACTCTGAAAGGTCATCAGAATCTGACTCTTCAGATGATGATGAATCTTTGGCTCTCCTCACTAAAAAGTTCAGGAGATTCGCCAAAAAGAAAATGTTCAGAAAGAACAAACCCCTTTCTATTACTGATAAGCCAAGATCATCAGCTCCTGTTGATAAGGCTACTGCTACTTGTTTTAACTGCGAAAAGCTAGGACATTTCACTAACGAGTGCAGGTCTAAGAAAGTTTCGAGAAACTCAGCGTTTCCCAAGAAATCCTTTATTCCCAGGAATAAAGATGACAAAT
Organism: Saussurea involucrata; assembly: GCA_033807775.1. Classification (NCBI taxonomy): domain Eukaryota; kingdom Viridiplantae; phylum Streptophyta; class Magnoliopsida; order Asterales; family Asteraceae; genus Saussurea; species Saussurea involucrata. The sequence continues at coordinate 209,558,556 of CM066321.1, forward strand.
ACACTAAAGTGAAAGAAAAGTATGCGAAGCTGAAAAGCTTTAAGAAGAAAGGCAAATGCCTGATGGCTTATGATTGTGTTGCCTCTGATTAAGAAGAATCATCATCTGACTCTGAAGATGATGAAGCCAATCTATGTCTTATGGCCAAGATTGAAGATGAGGAAGAAAGCTCAGACATTCCCTCTACTTCAACATCTGCTATTCAGGTATCACATTCCTTCTTTACAAATATTGCAAATATTGATGAAGCTGACAGTCTTCGTAAAATCGATCTCTTGACTAGAAGTTTATATGAAGCCATGAATGGCAAAACTGTAGTTGAAAATCAAAACCTTGATCTCGCTGAACAGCTCAAAAACTGTCACCTTCAAATAGAAAAGCTTTCTAAAATTGAAGAAGATTTTAAAGATCAAGTGCATTTAAATCAGCTAGTCAAAATCGAGCGAGAAGAAGCTATCTCTGCTTTAAGAGTTGAAAAAGCTACTGTTGAAGGATGGTGTAATTCTTCAACAAAGATCACTGAGATAATTAAGTCTCAGATTCCCCTGAGTGATAAACGTGGTCTTGGTTACAAAGCTGATAATCTAGAACCAACCACTGATCGTTCCATGCTCTTGTTTGGAACTTTCGTATCCTTAGTCGCTGATACTTCATCCTCTCAGTGTTCCTCGTCCAGACCGCCTATCCTTGAATAAATTTCTACCTCTTCAAAAGGTAAAGAGAAAATGGTTTATCCAAAACCTACCTCTGTCTTTAAAGATAAAGGTAAAGGAATTGCTTTTAACCAAAATCCTCAGAAGGGTACCTTAGTACCTAAGCTGAATGCTTCTAAAGCTTTAGTGATTCATTCCTCTGGAACAAGGAATCAGATCTCTGGATCTACTCAGCGTGGATCTATTCAGCGATCTACTCCTAGAATCAGAGTGGATGTCTCTGGTAAGAAATCCGAAGAACTGAATGTTCCTCCCATTTCAAAAGCCATCAGCTTACTTGGTGCTGGTACTTCTAATTCAGAATCTAAAGCTCAGCATTCAAATGGTCCTAGAACTACTTTTAGTTATAGGAAATGTTATCACTGTGGACTCACTGATCATATTGCTAGTAAGTTACCCACAACCACCAAAGCTGAAAAGATAGCTAAGGTGAAGATTGCCCCCAAGGCAAAGAAGACCATTGAGGTTAAGAAATTAACCAAAGTGAAGACTGACAAAGATGAATCTTCAAATGCTGCAAAGATTGCTGAACCTTCCATTCCAACTACTTCCACTGACAAACGTGTACACATGGTTAAGTGGGTACCCAAGAAAAACTAATCTTCCTTTGTGATGCAGGTTAAGAAGGGTATCTGGTATCTCGATAGCGGATGCTCTAGACACATGACTGGAAAGAAAAGCATGTTCGCTTAATACAAGGAAGAGAAGGGCCCCTCTATGACTTTTGGAGGAAATGGAAAAGGACATACCCGAGGGTTTGGTGTACTCTCTAATGGTACAACAACCTTCAGAAGAGTCGCATATGTTGAAGGGCTGAAGCATAATCTTTTAAGCATCAGTCAGCTTTGCGACAAGGATAACACGGTAATCTTTACCAAGGAATCCTGCTTTGTCACTGACAAAAAGGAGAAGATAGCTCTCAGTGGTTATCGTTTGGAAAATGTTTATGTAATAAACATGGACTCAACAACCACTAAGAACTCCTGTTTCTTCTCAAAAGCCTCATCTGATGTCAACTGGCTATGGCATAAGAGGCTCTCTCATCTGAATTTCAAGACACTGAACACTCTTTCTTCAAAAGAGTTAGTCACTGGTCTACCTCAGCACTCATACGCCAAAGAGTCTTTATGTTCAGCGTGTGAGAAAGGGAAGCAGACCAAAGCAAGCTTTAAGTCAAAACAAGTCTCCTCAGTGTCATCTCCTCTGCAACTTCTCCATATGGATTTGTTTGGCCCTGTTAACAAGCAATCCATCGCTGGAAAGAAATATACACTGGTCATAGTTGATGAATTCTCTCGTTATACATGGGTTACGTTTCTCCGTTCCAAGAGTGACACCCCTGAAGAACTCATCACCTTTGTTCGGAAGATGGAAACCCTGAACAACCTGACCATTCGCTCAATAAGGAGTGATCATGGGACTAAATTCAAAAACAATTCTCTTGATTCCTTCTTTGAGAGCAAGGGTATTTATCACAACTTTTCTTCAGTGAGAACGCCGCAACAAAATGGAGTCGCTGAAAGAAGAAATAGAACAATTATTGAAGCTGCACGTTCAATGCTCAACGATTCTCACCTGCCTACTCAGTTTTGGGTAGAAGCTGTCAACACTGCTTGTTTTACGCAAAATAAGTCGCTGATAGTCAAAAGATTCAATAAAACAGCCTATGAACTTTTTCATGGGAGAAAGCCTTCAATCAGCTTTCTTCACATCTTTGGATGTCAGTGTTTCATACTGAACAACAGAGATGCCCTTGGAAAGTTTGATCCTAAGGCTGATGATGGAATCTTTCTTGGATACCCCTCAGTCTCCAAAGCCTTCAGAGTCTTCAATCGAAGAAGACAAACTGTAGAAGAAACAATTCACGTCACGTTTGACGAATCCCGTTCAGCGAACTCTAAACCGTTCGCTGATACTGAAGAACTGAATCAATGGATGTTTTCTCATCTTGGTGATTCAGAAGATATTCCCACTCATACTAATACAGTTGAAGATGATAGTCGTACTATCATTCCAAATATGCAGAATAGTGAAGCTGAACCATCATGGGTCTCAGCTGTTCCTTTAAACACTATACCTGCTTCTGAACCCAATGTCTCAGACATTCCATCTACTTCTCAACAATCAGTGAATATAATGACAACTGCACTCATTCCTCTCTTAGCTGATACTCCAGAAGTTGCTGAAGCCTCATCTTCAGCTACTCCAGTTCAGGTTGAGTCAACGTCTCACGCTCCGGCTCAGCGATGGACTGTAAATCATCCAATCGATCAAATTCTTGGTGATCCAAACGCTGGTGTTCAGACTCGACGAAGTGCAGGTAATATTTATTTATTTGTTAACTTTATTTCTCTGACTGAACCAAAGAAAGTAGATGATGCCCACAAAGATCCAAACTGGGTCAGCGCCATGCAAGAAGAGCTGACTGAATTCGAAAGAAACAAAGTTTGGAAACTTGTTTGAAGACCAACTGACAAAACAGTGATAGGCACTAAATGGGTCTATCGAAACAAGTTGGACGAACATGGAACTGTAACCCGCAACAACGCTCGTCTTGTTGCTCAGGGATACAGATAAGAGGAAGGCATAGATTATGACGAAACATTTGCTCCAGTAGCAAGACTAGAATCTATTCGTCCATTCTTAGCATACGTTGTACACAAATACTTCAAAGTATATCAGATGGATGTTAAGTCAGCGTTTCTAAATGGAAAGCTGAATGAAGAAGCCTATGTGGAACAACCTCCAGGATTCTCAGATCCTAAGCGTCCAGGTTATGTTTATAAACTGGATAAGGCACTTTATGGCTTGAAGCAAGCTCCACGTGCTTGGTATGACACACTATCTACTTATCTCCATACTGAACAATTTGAGCGAGGTAAAATCGACAAAACTCTATTTTTCAGGAAAGTAAAAGGTCATATCATTCTTGGTCAGATATATGTTGATGACATTATATTTGGCTCTACTAACCCTGATCTTTGTACTCGTTTCGCTGATAGAATGAAAGATGAATATAAAATGAGCATGATGGGTGAACTAACATATTTCCTTGGTCTTCAGATAAAGCAAAATGAAAAAGGAACTTTCATTAATCAAGGAAAATATGTTAAAGATATGCTGAAGAAATTTGACTTAACTCAAAGTTCAGCTATGAAAACCCCTATGGCACCACCGCTGACACTAGATAAGGATACTAAGGGTATTCCTGTTAATGTCACGCTGTACCGTGGGATGATCGGCTCTCTCTTGTATCTTACAGCTAGCCGACCCGATATTATGTACGCAACCTGTTTGTGTGCACGATATCAAGCTGAACCCAAGATATCTCATATGACCGCTGTAAAGTGAATTTTTCGATACCTTAAGGGTACTGCGAATCTAGGTCTTTGGTATCCCAAAGACTCAGGGTTCGATCTAATCGCCTATTCAGATAGTGATTTTGCAGGTTGCAAATTGGATAGGAAAAGCACCACAGGAGGTTGTCAGCTCCTGGGTGGAAAGCTGGTGAGTTGGACAAGTAAAAAGCAAAACTCAGTGTCCACCTTCACAGCTGAAGCTGAGTATGTAGCCGCTGGAAGCTGTTGTTCTCAGGTCTTGTGGATGAGAAATCAACTACTGGACTATGACCTACAACTATCAAATATTCCAATCTATTGCGACCGCACAAGTGCCATCGCTATAGCCAACAATCCAGTGCTACACTCAAAGACAAAACACATCGAAATCAGGTATCATTTTATCAGAGATCATGTGATTAATGGTGATATAGAACTTCACTTTATCCCAACTGATTATCAGTTAGCTGATCTGTTCACCAAACCTCTTGATGAGACAAGATTCAACTTTCTCATCAGCGAGCTTGGAATGTTGAACTTTGAAGAGTAAAATCTTCAGTGATTCACATTTGATCAATGATAGGATAAAATCGACTTGTATAACCCATTCTATCATCTTTTATCTGAATAAACTTGATTCACTGATATTAAGGTATGTTTTTCTCTCTGACAATCACATGTAAATGAAAGATTTCAAAATAAATTGCATCGCTGAATATCTCTTCCATATCAGCGATATTTCTAAAACCAACTGATATTTCTATTCAGTGCTTCATTTTTTCTCAAAAGTGTCCCTGAGTTTTCAAAACCTCAGAGACATCCTGAATATGAAAGGACAGTTGTGACGTCATTGCAACGGATAAGCCCCGGCACGTTCTTTTTTTCTGACACACGTTTGCACGTTTCGTTTACCGTCCAATCAAATGCAAACACGTGTCCGTGTCATGATGAAAAACTTTCCCGCTCGAGTTTTTCTCTCTCTAACCTCTCTATATAAACACATTCTGGGTTTATATTTGTCTTTTACGCGAAAAACTTCTCCTCCAAGCAAAGAAAAATTACTGTTGCATTTGTGCTCTCAAGTTTTTCAAGAACTCAAGAACTTCATCTTCTTCAACGAACCAGGTTAATAATTCTGTTATTTACCTGTTTCTTAAACTTGTTAATGATCTTCTCTTTGTTTTTAAAAGATCAAACAAAAGAACTTTTTCAAATGAAATCATGTCTTTCATGATTTTATGAACACAACCTTTCATGGTTGTTCTTCAAGTTTAAACGCAAAATCTTAAACTTGTTCTTCACACATTCGTTTTTCCAGAATCCTTATTCTCAAAAGAAACTGGAAAACAAGATTTTCATTGGGTTTGCATTTCGTTTTTCAAAAACAAGAAAAACCCTAATCTTCATTAAGACATTTTTGTCTGAATGAAATGGACAAAATTCGAACCATCTTATTGGAAAATCTTTCCACATTAAGATTATTCTTATTTGTTAATCTTTGGTTGAACTGAAATACAGAAATGGCATCTTCTGACATTACCTCTGCCAAGAACACCATCGCTGAGAACACTACTGCTGATAATACTACTGAGGAATTGGAAATCATCAAGGCTCCTCAGGTTAAGTTCTCTCTTGAAGAACTGGATTGGACAAAGTCAAATAACCTCTATGCGCTTCTCGAGTTTCCTCCTCGAAAGCAAGTCACGCATCTGGATGATGCTGTGAAATTCCTGAAAAATTGTTTGATAGGATTTTATATAAACCCTAAACCGGATCTTTAAGCTCAAGAATGATTAGTTTTAGATCATGGAATAAACATATACAAATCACAACATGAACAGCGAAATTAAACGACAGATTTGTATAGCTAACAAGGTTCATTAATTTAAACATACTGATTACATACTCACGCCCCAATTTGTTGACCTAAGTTATCAACAAACGAATACTTCTTCTCAAGTATTAGGATTAAGAACCTTGGGGCTCATGCACACACATCTACACGTTTTTGTTTAAACGTGGGTTTCAAGAACGTCTAATTCTATATCTCTAGGTTTCTTTATATACTAGAAACCTAGATAAACTAGAAACTAGATAAATACCAATCCTAGATAAACTAGGAATCCTAGATAAACTATAATTTACAAGGATAACTATAAAATAAACATATTACAATTCGAACCCTTGTAAGTTGAAGTTTTGACACATCAAATCTATATGAAATATTCCTAACAATCTTCCCCTATTTGATGATGACAAAACTTAGCATCAGAATCTTCAAGTAGCTCTTCCCTTTTTTGACATAATCAAATCCAAAACTTATCAAACTTGAATCTTCCCCTTGAATGATCAACACTTCTTCTTCCCCTGAATTTATGCTAACCATCCTTGTGTCTTCGAGGTTATATCAATTACGTTGTAAAGAAAATCAACCATTATCTATTTGAAGTTGAAGTAAAAAACCAAATCTTGAGTCTTATATCCCGTAGAAACCAAGTGAACAACAACGTCATTCTCATGAATGAGGGGATCCCTGTCCTTCGACCAATCTTCTTCTCTAAGATTTCGTCAAATTGAAGTCACATTCTTCGAACAATTACGTTAATAATCTTCATAATATCACGGGTTATCTTTAACAGGTGAAGGATACCTTTAAAGATATGATAAGAACACAAACTCTAACTTCACTTCTTCTTCAAACAAACTCTAATTAATCTTCCTTTTTGTAATCAACTGATGACGATCAAAGGGTAGTCATTTAAGCATTCTTCCTCTATCGTTCATCAAACCTTCATACCTTGTGTGTGTGAATTTTCTTGAAACAAACAAAAATCATCCTCCTTTTGTCGAGCATGATCCTAACATGGTGTGTGACATGTATTCTCCATTGCATCGCGGCTTTGATTTCATGGCTTTGAGGAATTCTGAGTGAAGAACAATTTTTATCAAGAAAAAAAAACTGCTGGATTTCGAGAATTTCTGGGAGCGTTCTGGACGTCGTACGGCCAATCCAACCAGACATAATGTTAAAAAATGTGTCCCGAAGCTTCTGTCCAAAAATCGCGACGATCCGACGGTTCAATCTCCGGGAATAGGCGAAACGGTCGGCTGTGATTTTCCAGAAAATTTCTGCGAAAAATCTGATTTTTCTTTCTTTCGTTCGTCTTCTTTCGTTTCTTCAAATCTTCCATTAAACCTTGTTTTTCTTTCAGATCAGAGAGCACCATGTGCTCTGATACCACCTGATAGGATTTATATAAACCCTAAAACGGATCTTTAAGCTCAAGAATGATTAGTTCTAGATCTTGGAATAAACATATACAAATCACAACATGAACAGCGGAATTAAACGACAGATTTGTATAGCTAACAAGGTTCATTAATTTAAACATACTGATTACATACTCACGCCCCAATTTGTTGACCTAAGTTATCAACAAACGAATACTTCTTCTCAAGTATTAGGATTAAGAACCTTGGGGCTCATGCACACACATCTACACGTTTTTGTTTAAACGTGGGTTTCAAGAACGTCTAATTCTATATCTCTAGGTTTCTTTATATACTAGAAACCTAGATAAACTAGAAACTAGATAAATACCACTCCTAGATAAACTAGGAATCCTAGATAAACTAGAATTTACAAGGATAACTATAAAATAAACATATTACAATTCGAACCCTTGTAAGTTGAAGTTTTGACACATCAAATCTATATGAAATATTCCTAACATTGTTGTCTATCTACAGCCCTGACCATAACACCTCCTGCACATCAGCTACTGCTATCCCAATTCTGGTATTCTGCCAGACACTCTTAGCTACCATCAACCAAAGACTCCTCAAAGACAATCGACTATATCCTCTGTGATACTGATTATGGCACAATGAAGATCACCCCAACCATTATCCGCAAAGCCCTGAGCCTTCCCATCGCAACCAAAGAAAAACTTTTTGTTCCCCTCCCTGACCACAAGAAACACTCAGATAGGGAAGCCATCATTGAATTCTTCGATGCAATGGGCTATGTTTGGGAAACTGGGAGGGACAAGAAGCCTGAGAAGAAGCTGACCCTCATCAAGAAATCTAAAATGAGCTGCATGACTGCAAATACCGGCTCCTCTGATCAAGCCGCTCAACCTCAGCAAGCAATGGGGTATGCTTTGCTGAAAGGTCTACATATAGACTGGGCATCGATAATCTATGATGATCTGGTACTCAGAGTAGACTCCGCCGCTGACAGATCTCCATGGGTTCCTTATCCTCGATTCATCAGCGCCGTCTTCCAAACAGGCCTGAAGGACAGCTACCCAAAAGAGGGTGACCTGAAACTCTCTCAGGTTGGCCCTAAGGTTCTCGACTTCAAACCTGTGGAAAACGAGGTACGTCTTTCTACACTTTTAACTCCTCTCAACCCCACTTCTTCTACTTCTGCAGCTCCTTCAGCAGACAAACCCACCGCTGATACCCAGGCTGCAACCTCCATTCCTTCTCTTAAAAGGAAACACTCTCATACCCAACTTAGTTCCAAAAGAACTAAGAAAACCAAGGAGCAACCCCAGCAATCTCTTGCTGAAGACTCCTCAGCTCATCTCGAAGAGCTGAAGGAATGTTCAGTGGTACGCTCTGCCACAGCTGAACAAGCCACCCATTCTATCCCAGCCTCAACGTCTCTAAACGTTGAGGTTATAAACTTGGAACCTACCCAACCTCCTTCAGTCTCTCCACAGACTGAAGAAGTAATTCTCAGCGAATCCAATGCTGAACTCCGCACCCAACCAACATTCTCAACCTTCGCTCCTCCCTCTACTCAATTGGACTCTACTCCAGTTGTCACTGAAGCACCTGTCATTCCTCCAGAAGCTAAAGCTGATACTCTTCAAGGAATGATGGATGTAGGACCTGCAGAGCTGACCATGCGTACACGCACTCTCGCTGACGACGTGGAACTTTTCTCAGGACACCGAGATTTTGATGAATTCACCAATCCTCCTGCAGGTATACACCAACCCCTATACACTGTAACTGAACCCCAAACTTCTGAGCTTTCCTCTGTTCACAAGTTCTTATATGTTACAGGTCCTAATTTGGGAGACATCAACACCTCTCTGAAGACAATAGAGACGAAGTTGACAGGTCTCACCACTACTCTTTCCGACAACTCTTCAGCTGTAACAAACGCTGGAGAGAATCTTACAAAGCTGACAACAGTGGTGGAAAAGAATGCCTCCAAAGCTGACTTGGAGAAGGTTGATAAAACTCTCAGCAATTTTGCCCAAGTTCTCGCTGACATCTACACAGACTACCTCGCCATCAAAACATCAGTTCACACCATGTCCAGCGAAGTCACAATGCTGAAGACATCGGTTGGAAAATTCGAAGGAGATATGTCTGCTGTAAAGACCGACGTGAGTTCCTTGAAGACTGACGTAAGTTCCTTAAGAACTGACGTTAGTTCTGTAAAGACTGACGTAGGTTCGATGAAGACAATGATGCAGCATATCCTGCACAACATGACCATCCCTTCTCCTGCACCTGAGCATTTTACTACGGCGGATCGTGCTGAACTCGTGAAGATCAATCCTGCTATTTCTGGTCTAGAAAACAGACTAACAGCGATTGAAATTTGTGTGGGGATCCCTAGCCAAGAAGACAGGGACCCAAAACCAGCTGCTGAGTCATCACATTCCTCCCCCACTCATCATGAGGAAGGGGGGGGGGGAAGAGCGCTGAAGACCTTCCCCATGATGAATCTATCAGGGGGGAGAAGACTGAAGACCTTACCCTTACTGAAGAGGGTGAGAAGACAATTGAAGAAGCAGCCGCTGGACCTTAGGGAGATGAAAACCCTGAGGGAAACCGAGAAGCTTACCTCTGTATCTGAGGGGGAGCAACTCGAAGAAGAAGCTGAAGAATATGAGTCTGAAGCTGAAGATGAAGAAGCCATGGACTTATCTGATGATGAACCATCCTCTTCGCCAAAGAATGATGATGATGATGATGATGATGACTCTTTTATCGTCAAGCCTGCTCAGAGGTCTAAAGTTCTTAAAGGGATCGTGATAAACGAACCTTCAGGGGAGCGGACCAAATCAAAGCCTTCAGCGTCTGAAGCTGACAAGGGCAAAGGAAAAGGTGTCGCTGAAGACAATGACAATCTGATGATCTCGCTTCCAAAGCCAGTTTGTCAGGTACACTAAATCTTCCTTGCTCTCATCCCTCCTCTCTATACACATTATCAGCTCTACTCTCCACAAAACCTCTATACACAACCACATTCTTTATCTATCCCTATTCTACCCAAGTTCTTACTCGAACAATCATTGTGTTTCAGCTAGTCCTCTCCCCTGTTTGAGGATATCGCTGAAGTTCCTTCAGCTGCGACTTCACCAACAATAATCCCAGCTCCCAAAGCTAAAGAAATAATCCTGGTCTTGGATTTGATCTCTGAGACTGATGAACCTGAAGAACAAATGCTCTCTCACAAAAACAGACCTTCCTTGGTTCCTCAAAAACCAAGTGAAGAGGAGCAGAAAAGAAGAGATGAGATAATAAAGAAGTTCGAGGCTCAGCGAATCATTCTGAACCGTGATCAACTTCCTTCCGTTCCTCCAAAGTTCAGAATTTCTCAAAAGGAATACAAGGAACACCTTAGAGCTGAACGCTTAATCGCTGAAAGAAGAGAAGTTGAAGAAAAAGACAGAGAACTCGCCATCCAGCTTACTCAAAAATCGGTGAAAGACCCCAAGCTGAAAAGAGCTCCAATTGAAGTTCAACGTCAGCTATGGGAAGAAGCCAAGAAGATCGTTGAAGAAAAGAGATCTGTGTCTCAATCTACCTTAGCCTGGTGCAAAGAAAAGGTACACTTCAGACATCAACCTTCCAGAATAATCAAGGTACTCATCACTGGAAGATCAACCCTCAAAGTTTCTATCGCTGAAGTCGAGATATTCATAGAGAATGGACAGTACGAAAAATTCTATGCTGAAGCTATCACGCAGTACGGTCTCTCTGAATGGTTGGAGATCAGATTAGCCATCCAGAAGTCTCAGTCTAAGTACAAGGATCATTTTGAAAAGCTGATAAACAAGCAGATCGACTTAGTCTATTCTTGTGTGGATATTCCTCCTCCTCCTCCTCATCTCGAAAGTCAGAAAAGAAAGGCCTCTGCAAAGAAAAAGTCTAAATCTTCAGAAGATGGTCCTCAGATACGAAATGAAACAGGTATTGGTTTTTCTCTAGCTGAAGTCCTTGGTCCAGAACCTGACCTTTCTGCACTTGACACATCTCTTCCTCCTAATGAGACGTTCATCCCTGGGAAAGTCTTAAGCAAACCCTATGGGATATTCTTCATTGACTAGGATGGACGAAAGCGTTTTCAACGTATCTCTGAACTTCCCATCACTCCCATCGAACAGCTGAAAGATCTCATCTACTGGTGTGATTTCAAAAACGACATTCAGGCACGGCATCTTAAACCCTTGATTTTTGAAGAAGCGCTGAACAAAAGGAATCAAGGAGTAAATGTCCCTGACTGGATGATTCCCACATCAAAGACCCTTGATGAACTTCTCATTAAGGAAGAACCTTTATAAACTGATAGGATCGCCTCATTCTTCTATTGTATCAGTTATTCTTTTGTACCTGTAATTGTATTCGCTGTACTTGTAATTTTTCCACTTCCCTCTGTAATCTTTACAAAGATTAAAGAAAAATTTCAGCGAATGTACTTTACTCCATCAGTACAGAAAAGATCCCAGAAAACAGTAAAAGGGACAAATATTTTATGAGTTCTTTTTATCCTTATGTTTTCATTAAATAGCAATTTTCTCTGTTGCTATGTCATAATCAAATAGGAGGAGATTGTTGATCCAAACCCTCAGTGATTTGATAATGACCCTCTCTTATATACTTAGTGAAAATTGTAAGTAAACAATATGTATCAGAGTTTCACTATCGCTTATAAGTACTAAGATCTTACAGTACCGCTGATAGGAACTCTCGCTCTTTAGATTAAACATTCAGCGAACACTGTTTGTCAGGATCGATTCCAAACAAGAATAATTATACTCAGAAATCAGAATTAAAGAATCTTGCGGAATAGAACTTTAATTCAGACACACTCAATGAATAACTAATCAGAAAACACAATCTGTTTGTATTCAAGACTTCAACTCACAAGTTTACAACCAAACCTCAATCTTGTTGAACAGGCTCAACAAGACGACTTCTACTTCTCTAGAAATAGGGTTCTAAACCTTGAGGTTAATTCTCTCTAAAACAAAAACGAATTCTGATTCTCACTCCGAATAGCTATCTATCAAAATCTATTTATACTAAATAATTACAAGATAACTATCAAAACAAAATCGATCTTCAGAATATTCTTTCATGCTTATCTTCAATCATTCCATCTTTATCTCCAACATTCTCGCATTCCATAATCACAATCACAAGCAGCATTAACATCGTTATGCACAAGCAGTACTAACCTTGTTCTGGCAGTATTAACTTTTACTAGCAGTACTAACCTTGTTCTGGCAGTATTAACTTTTACTAGCAGTACTAATCTTGTTCCAGCAGTAGTATTGTTGTTCTGGCAGTAGTATTGTTGTTCTGGTAGTACTAACCATACTTGGCAAATCTTCAGTTCCCAACAATCTCCCCCTAACTTGACTTTTTAGGTTGAGAAGTCAAGTTCTTCAGATGATGCTTCCAAAACCTAATCATGAACAAATAAATCAGGATTCAAACCCAGACTTTGATTGATAATCCTTCTCACCAAGTATCTTCCCATTTCAGAATCCTTGTTGCAAGCCAACTTAGTATGTAGCATTCCATTCAACCTTTTCATGCTGTGCTTGTATGCAACATCCACCAAATAATACTCATGATATGTATAGTCAAGTGTGATGACATACACTCCACATTTTTCAATGAGCATCCAGTTGGTAATGGCTTGAAAATTTCTTTTTGTCATATACTGAACTGCTTCTGATTTGAACATTAGGCACAGGTATTCCAGAACCATTTTGGTGATAGACATCCCTTTCTCATTCAGCATATTTCCATACAACTTCATTCCAACCTTGTACATCTCTTCTACGTCAGATATAGAGCAGATTCTGATAAGTCTTCCCCATGTAGAACATACCTCAAACTTCCCATCTGCTCTTTTGACTCTAATGTACTCCTTTCTCTGATCTACCAAGGTATCCCAGAAGATGATCTCAGGAGGCATAGAAGATAATGGGTCAGCTTTGATTGGATCAGTATTAACCACAGTGATATACATATCACATTGAGCATTTCTTGGTTGACCTGATGGAGTTGCTACTTCTTCTTCAGCAACCTTTGTATCATCTTTCTTTTCTGGAACATCCTCTTCTTTTTCTTCTTCTACCACTGGTTCTACCCTAGGTTTCTTGACAAATTTACTCTTGGTAGCTATAGACTTGGTTCTTGTTCTTTTTAGTGACACCAGCTTTTCACCCGGGGTTTCTTCTTGCTTTTTAGGAGTGTCATGTTTGGCTTTAATCAAAGCCTCTGCAACTTCAACTTCTTCCAAAGTAGGCTTTTTAGTTTCTGTTGCTGCCTTTGTTTCTGCTGCTTCTTCTGTTTCTGCTGCTTCTGGAGTGGTTTCTGCTGCTTCTTTTGTTTCTGCTGCTGGTTCAGTTTCTGCTTCTTTCTGAATTTCAGCAGCATTAACCGTTTCTACTGTTGGTTCAGTTTCTGCTTCTTTCTGAATTTCAGCAGCATTAACCGTTTCTGCTGCTTCTTCTGTTTCTGCTGCTTTCTGAATTTCAGCGGCATTAATTGTTTCTGCTGTTGGTTCAGTTTCTGCTTCTTTCTGAATTTCAGCAGTATTAACCGTTTCTGCTGTTGGTTCAGTTTCTGCTTCTTTCTGAATTTCAGCAGCATTAACCTTTTCTGCTGCATGATCAGTTTCTGCTTCTTTTGCAATTTCTTCAACACACTCATTCTCCCCCTTTTCCTGTGCACTCTCCATGTTGAATTCAGCTTCTGACTCCCCCTTTTTGGGAGCATCATTGTTGGGGTTTCTTCTTTTAAGAACATACTGAGCTTTCTTCTTCTTGTGCATCAACTTTGTAATCAGCTTCTTATGCTTCTCAAGCTGTGTTTGTTGATATATGACCACTTTCTTGAGTCCATCTATCTCCTTTTGCTGACTTACAACATCTGTGTTGATATTGGCAATGGTTTCCATCAATTCCTCATATGTATATCTATCCTCACCTTGTTTGGGAGTTTTTACTTCCTGTAAAGGATCACTGGAAATTTTAGTAGGTGTCTTTTTCCTAGCAAAAGCACTGCCTACCCCCGTGGTTTCTTGGCACCTGGGACCTCTGAATGATTTCTCATTCTGAGTTGCCATGAGGAAGGTCTTAGTTATGTTACCACTGTCCTTCTCTGTGCTAGCAGAAGTAGTGGCAGCCTTGCTACTCACATGCTCAACCTTGTCCTTAGTGAGCACCTTCATGGGGTTGGGAGACACCCCTGTGGTTTCCCTTTCGATATTCTCTATTGGAGAATGCTCCAATAGAGGGCTTAAAGGCTTTGGGCTTGTAGGAGGTACATCAAGGGAAGAAGCCTTGTGTACCTTTCTTCTTGTAAACTTTTTGGTTATGTGAGGAGTGGGTCTTTGAAGAATGGACTGAGGAATTTCTTTGGTGATTGAAGGTGGGGTTTGGCTATCAGTGGGTTGGTCTAATGAGGGCCTTGACCCTGATGCCATACCTTCTTGTGTGTGGGACACACCCATCATTGTAGAGAACAATGGAGTGTCAACTCCTTCCGAGTCCCTGGAAGTTCTTCTCATATTTGAGAAGACCTTTCCTTTAGGGGGTTTAGGTACATATACCTCAGTAAATTGAGGCAAATCCTTCAATTCCTTAGTAATCACTGCTTGGACAAACCTTGGGTACATATAAAACTTCTTTTTGGATTCCAGGTTTGACACAAGATCATTGAAAATCATTTGTGAAAAATTAAACTTCCTGGCAGTGGCCAGGCAGACCAGGGCATAAGCAATGGTACTGCTGAACTCACTCCATCCAGTAGTTTTCTTTGAAATGCAATGCATTAAGGTATGAACAAAGAATTGCCATTGTGGAGAAAATTTAGACTTGAAAAACTTAAAGATTCCAATGGGACCTTCATACCCCATTCTCGTTAAAGTTGAGTATAGATCATCATTAGGAATAGACGTCATACCTGAGGCATCATCCAATCGAAGAGTGATGCGAATAAGCTCCTCTGTAACATTCAAGGGTTTGTCACACACCCTTGTTTTGATGATTTTCTGCCCATCTTCAGACACCACGGTGGCATTTGCCCAGAACTGCTTCTGATGCTCGGTGTAGATTGTCGGGGTCACCGTTAGGGCATATGATATATGCGTGTTCTTGAGGAAATCCACAATGTCGTGAAAACCTGCGGACTGTTTTGGCTTCTGGAGCATGGCAATCTCGTTGTGTTCTTCGATAAACTCCATTGTACCTGAGGATTCTTGACAGAAAACAGAGATTCTTGGGAGAGAATAGTTAGAAAGAGAGAGAGATGAATAGAATTCAAAGAGACGTTATGAACTTTGGCGGGCTGAAAGAGGTATTTATAGCAGTATTAGCCCTAATTTTTCTTTTAAAACAGTATTAACGACACATGCAGTATTAAGTACGAAGCAATATTAACTATGTACTGGCAGTAGTAACTATGCACTAGCAGTAGTAACTATGCAATTGCAGTAGTAACTATGCACTAGCAGTAGTAACTATCCACTGGCAGTAGTAAATATACTTGCACTTTTCAGCACTTGTCAATCTGAGTCATACAGAAGATCCTGAGAAAAAGAGTTAGTAGTACCAAATATAGAAGGAAATACAGGTATAAAAACTGAAAATCATGACTTTATTCAAGGTTGATCATGCCCACACTTGTTACCAAGAAAGTGAATCTACCCACATCAAAAGCTTTTGTGAATAGATCAGCAAACTGGTCATTGGTATGAACTTTAGCAACTTGAATTAATTTCTTTTCATTACAATCTTGAATAAAGTGATACCTGATCTCTATGTGCTTTGTTTTTGAGTGTTTGACTGGATTGTTAACAATGCTAATAGCATTGTTGTTGTCAATGAAGATTGGAGTGTGAAGAAATGTTACCCCATAGTCCAACATCTGATTCTGTATCCATAGAACCTGAGAGCAGCAGCTTGCAGCAGCTATATACTCAGCTTCTGTTGTAGATAAGGACACTGTGGTTTGTTTCTTACACTGCCAAGATACTAGTCTTGCACCCAAAAACTGACATCCACCTGAAGTAGACTTCCTATCCATGTTAGCTCCACCCAAGTCACTATCTGAGTATGCAAGTAAATCAAAGGATGATTCATAAGGATACCAGAGACCTAATCTAGGTTGCCCTCTTAGGTATCTAAATATCCTCTTGACTGCATGAAGGTGTGATTGCTTTGGTGTAACTTGAAATCTGGCACAGACACATACTGGAAACATAATATCTGGTCTAGAGGCTGTGAGATACATGAGTGATCCAATCATTGATATGTAATGATGGACATCCACATCCTCCCCCTCAAGATCAGCACTGATATGTTTGTGTGTCTCCATTGGTGTGCTTGCTGGCTTTGAGTCTGATAATCCAAACTTATCCAGGATGTCTTTCACATATTTGGATTGGCATATGAAAATCCCATCCTTCTTCTGTTTCACCTGAAGCCCAAGGAAGAAAGTAAGTTCACCCATGGAACTCATCTTGAAGCTCTTGTACATTAACTCCTCAAAGTCTTTACACATGTGATCATTTGTGGATCCAAAGATAATGTCATCCACATAGATCTGAACAAGTAGGGTGTCCTTCTTTTTCCTTTTAATAAATAAGGTCTTATCAATGATTCCTCTTTCAAATCCATTTACCAAGAGATAGGTAGACAGGGTGTCATACCATGCTCTTGGGGCTTGATGTAGACCATAAAGTGCCTTCTTTAACTTGTACACTCTGTCAGGATACAATGGATTATCAAATCCAGGGGGTTGACAGACATACACTTCTTCATCTATAGTCCCATATAGAAAAGCACTTTTTACATCCATCTGGTAGACCTTGAACTTCATATAAGAGGCATAGGCTAGAAACAACCTAATTGCCTCAATCCTTGCAACTGGAGCAAAGACTTCCTCATAGTCTATACCCTCTTCCTGAGTATACCCTTGTGCAACTAGCCTGGCTTTGTTCTTGATCACAATTCCTCTCTCATCCTTCTTATTTCTGAAAATCCACTTGGTGCCAATTGCCCTATGACCTTTTGGAAGGTCCACCAAGTCCCAAACATTCTGTAGCTTGAACTGTAGCAGCTCCTCTTGCATTGCCTCTATCCAACTTGGATCTTTCATAGCATCATAAGCCTTTTTGGGCTCAATTTGGGATAGAAAGCAAGTGAGTACAGTATTAACTGTATTTTGCTGATCTTGTAGCTCTTGAAGTCTGCTTTGATTCCTAGTCATCATGGGAGAAGCAATGTCTCCAATTACCAACTCAGGAGGATGACTTTTCTGAGTTCTTGATGGATGACCAGATTCCTCTTGTAAGTTCACATCCAGATTTGACTCATTTAAGTCTGGATTTTCTTCAGCTTCTTCAGTCACTTCAGACTCTCTGGAATTTGGACTTGAAGGTTGATTTTCCTCTATTCTTCTCTCTTCTTCATTCTGAATGGGTTCAGCTTCCTTTTCTTGTTCACAGAAGTCAACAGGATCAATGGTAAGGAGTGGAAATATCACAGACTGAATTCTGTGATCTTATGGTGGTGCATCCCTTTGTCCTGCATTTACATCACTACTGAAACCCAAAGAATTAGTGAGTGAATCAATGTCAAATAGCCAATCAGGACCTGAACCAATAGGATTTGGTGTGTTCTCATTGCATTTGACATTGTCACTTTCTTCAATTATTCTAGAAGAGGTATTAAACACTCTGTAAGCCTTACTCTGAGATGAGTAACCAACAAGAAAACCATCATCTGCTTTGCTATCAAACTTACCTAAGTGAGACTTGGTATTGAGAATTGTACAAGGACACCCAAATGGTTTGAAAAATCCAATAAATGGTTTCTTTTTCTGAAAAAGCTCATAAGGTGTCTTGTTTTTAGGCTTTATTACTAAAACTCTGTTTTGGACATAACAAGCAGTATTAACTGCTTCTGCCCAAAAAGTAGTGGGTAGTTTTGAATCAGCTAACAGAGATCTAGCAGCCTCAATCAGTGTCCTATTTCTTCTCTCAGCAACACCATTCTGTTGTGGAGTCCTAGGAGCACTGTATTGTCTCTCAATTCCTTTTTCCTCACAAAAGGTTTTTAGATCAAAGTTTTTAAATTCAGTCCCATTATCTGATCTAATGACTTTCACTTTTTGATTTGATTGGTTTTCAATTCTAAGAATGAAAGATTTGACCAGTCCACTTGTCTCATCTTTAGTTCTCAGAAAATATACCCAAGTAAATCTAGAGTAATCATCAATAATAACTAAACAATATGACTTCTTGCCAATGCTCATGACATTTGTAGGGCCAAACAGATCCATATGCAACAACTGAAGAGGATTTGAGATAGTGTTTATCTCTTTGGACTTATGAGAAGTTTTGTGTTGTTTGCCTTTGAGACACGCAACACAATGATCATCACATGAATAAACTTTTGATGGTAAACCCCTAACAAGATTATTTTTAACAAGTTTATTCATTGTTTTAAAATTCATGTGACACATCCTTCTGTGCCAAAGTGATGATTCATCCATTGAAGCTTTTGATACCAAACAGTTTAGGGATGAATCAGATGAAACACTTTCTAAATCTAAACAATACACATTATCCTTTCTAGGAGTTCTCAATAGTATCATGTTTTCATCAACTACTTTGAATCCAGGAGCAAGAATAATGCATTCAGAATCAGTAAATAATATACTATGTTTCTTGTCACAGACATGTGATACACTTAACAGGTTGTATCTCAATTGCTCAACATAGTAAACATCCTCAAATGTCATCTTACCTTTTGATACATCACCTTTACCACTTATCTTACCTCCTACAGGATTATTCCCAAAAGCAACATGTCCTCCATCAATTCTTTTGAAATTCTTGAGGCAGGCCATGTTACCTGTCATGTGCCTGGAGCAACCACTATCAACATGCCAGATGCTCTTCCCCTTGAGCTGTTGGTTGCCCTGCACATAAGATAAATCAATTAGTTTTTATTGGGAACCCAAGCCAAAGTGGTCTTGGGTCTCCCTTGCTCATCAAAATACTTACATTTAGTTTGGATAAGTTTTTCAACCTGAGGAACTTCAGTACTGGAGTACTTTGTCAAGATGATTGGTCTTGCAGCACAAACAGTGTTAGCAGTACTATCTTTAGCAGAAGTACTAACAGTGTTAGCAGTACTAATACTGCTAGCAGCAGTATTGCTTCCAGAAGAAGTATTAACAGTGTTAGCAGCACTAACACTAGAAGCAGTATTATCTTTAGAAGAAGTACTAACAGTGTTAGCAGCACTAACACTAGAAGCAGTATTATCTTTAGAAGAAGTACTAACAGTGTTAGCAGTACTAACACTGCTAGCAGCCGTATTGCTTCTAGAAGAAGTATTAACCGTGTTAGCAGCACTAACACTGCTAGCAGCAGTACTATCTGAGGCAGCAGTACTATCAGAGGCAACAGTACTAACACTAGTGCTTTTAGGAACCCACATTGTGACACATTCTTTTTCAGTCTTTTTCCTCATGTGGCTTTTGGATTTAGCTTGTTTCTTAGCCACATGGTTCCTTACAGGCTTCCTATAACCATTTGATTTTTGAAAAGTTCTTTGAAAATTTATCCTTTGGTTAATAGGATTGAAATAGCAGTGTTTGGCAAGGTGATTCAATTTGCCACAGATAAAACAAGGTTTTGGTCTGTTAATCCTTTGCAGATCAACTCCTTGTTTTTGAGCCCACTGATTATTCCAGTTTCTTTGATTTCCCCTCTTTTTATCATGTTTTTGGGGCTCATTCTTTTGAGAATTCTTGCAAGAACAATATTCACAAGTATTGGAATTCACAACAGTGGTCTGTGTATAATGAACTCCCTTTCCTTTTTCAAATCTTTTCATCTCATTGTTCTTATCCCAGGGACTTCCACCTTCCTCATTAGTCTTGATGTAATTCTCTAAGGGGATCTCACCACTGACATTCTTGTTCCTTTTCTTAGACTCTTCTTTTTCAGTTTTATCCTCAACAACAACTTCATCTAATGGATCTACTTTAGTAGCTCCTTCAGGTAAGTCCTTCCTATCCTTGGTTTCTAACAGGTCTGACCTAGGAGGGATGTATGTGTTGTTGTAGGGTGGGGGTGTGGCATTGTACCCTAGGCCTGGTTTCATCTTATTGTGGATTTGAGCATTTATTATAGTGTCCATGACTTTAGACGCACATGAAAACTTTTCAACATCAAGTTTTACTTTCTCAAGTTCTCCTTTTAATTTCTCACATTCCTCCCTAGACTCTTTCAGTTGGAACTCCAGACCATTCTTTTCCCACTTCCAGTAGTTTGTATCATATGAGTGTTGAAGTTCATTGGCTTGAAAAGCCTTAATTTGTTCTTCAAACCTCTCAACAATCACTACATAATCTCTTCTATCCTTTTCTAATCTCTTAAGGTCATCACACATTCCCTGGTTGTGATCTCTATACCTTTTCACAGTGTCTATACAAGCCTGAGAACAGAGATTAGATTTTACCTCAGTAGGAAGATCTGAAACTTCTGCCATGAGTGCATGATTCTGAATTGCCTCTTCTGCTTGATCACTCCAATCAAATCACATTCCTTGTTGAGAAACAAGGGCTTGAACAGAGTTTCTGTTCTGGTTGAAGCTTCCAGTCTGAGCTTGTTGATGGTTGTTTTGAGATACTCCACCTCTGCATTCTCTGGCAAAGTGTCCCATCTTATGACACTTGTAGCATTCCACCTTAGACTTGTTAAACCCAGCACCATCTTCTCTTCTTTGGGAAAAGTTGTTTCTCCCAGTCCTCTTTATAAACTTCTTCACCCTCATAGAAAGCATAGCCATCTACCACTTGATATCCATCTCCTCAAGATCATCAGCATTAATCTGTTCTAAGTCATCATTAATTAATGAGGAGTTAACATGACTAGAAAAGAAAGCTTCTAGTACAGAATCATTGGCCTTCTCCTGATTGACTCCACCAGCAGTACTAACTGATTCAGGGTTAGCAGTAGAATCAGTTGATGCTGATAGGAGTGCAGCATTATACACATATCCTGAGGGCTTCTTCTTGGCTTCAACCTCTGCTTCAAATACCCTAAGATCATTGTA
The DNA here is from genome assembly GCA_033807775.1 of Saussurea involucrata. NCBI lineage: Eukaryota > Viridiplantae > Streptophyta > Magnoliopsida > Asterales > Asteraceae > Saussurea > Saussurea involucrata. The sequence continues at coordinate 209,580,012 of CM066321.1, forward strand.
AAGATCATCAAGCTCTTTATCTTCTAACTGGTCATTCTGTCTGAAGGACACAGTATACATTGTCCATTCCTCACCTAATGATCTTAGAAACTTCCTGTTTACATCATCAGCCTCCATATGAACTCCAATTGTAGCCAATTCTCCAATCAACTTATTAAATCTATCAAAAGTTTGAGTCATAGACTCATTCTTTGTAGAAGTAAAATTTTCATATTGTTGCTTAAGAATTGCCTTCTGGTTCCTCTTGGTGCTCTTGGTACCAGTGAATCTCTTTTCCAATGCATTCCATAAAATCTGAGCATCAGTGCAGTGATGAAATTGGTGCTGATACTCATTGGGAATAGCCAAAAGTAGAGTGCTTAAGGCTTTCATCTCTGTTTGTCTAACCTTTCTTTCTGCATCAGTCTTTGGAGGGGGTCTTTTGCCATCTGGTCCAACCTTTCCTTCAACACATGGACCATTCTCTATTATATCCCAGATGGAATAATCAGTAAGCAAAATATATTGCTTGATTCTAATCTTCCACATGTCAAACTCATTAGGCCTGAGCATGGGAACCTTTGAAACAAGAGTACTGTTTGATTCAACTGTGTTGTCCATACTGATAGTAGATTTCTAAGAAACCAAGCTCTGATACCACTTGTCAGGATCGATTCCAAACAAGAATAATTATACTTAGAAATCGGAATTAAAGAATCTTGCGGAATAGAACTTTAATTCAGACACGCTCAATGAACAACTAATCAGAAAACACAATCTGTTTGTATTCAAGACTTCAACTCACAAGTTTACAACCAAACCTCAATCTTGTTGAACAGGCTCAACAAGACGACTTCTACTTCTCTAGAAATAGGGTTCTAAACCCTGAGGTTAATTCTCTCTAAAACAAAAACGAATTCTGATTCTCACTCCGAATAGCTATCTATCAAAATCTATTTATACTAAATAATTACAAGATAACTATCAAAAGAAAATCGATCTTCAGAATATTCTTTCATGCTTATCTTCAATCATTCCATCTTTATCTCCAACATTCTCGCATTCCATAATCACAATCACAAGCAGCATTAACATCGTTATGCACAAGCAGTACTAACCTTGTTCTGGCAGTATTAACTTTTACTAGCAGTACTAACCTTGTTCTGGCAGTATTAACTTTTACTAGCAGTACTAATCTTGTTCCAGCAGTAGTATTGTTGTTCTGGCAGTAGTATTGTTGTTCTGGCAGTAGTATTGTTGTTCTGGTAGTACTAACCATACTTGGCAAATCTTCAGTTGCCAACACTGTTCACCATAATACTCGGAGTCTGTTCAGTCCTTATGGTGATCGCTGATAAGTTAGTTGTTTACTTATGATCTCTGAAGACAAGTTTCACGTCAACATAGGTTTTACGCTGAAGTCGAAGATCAAGCTCAAGAACCAGCGACAAGTATCCTAGTGAACTGATGCGGATCAGCGAAGACTCAGATTTGTCCACAACGTGAAGTATCAAGTACAAGACTTCAGCTATCGCTGAACTCTATCATTCGCTGATATAGAATGATAGATCGCTGAGTCAACGAAAAGTTGATCATGAAGTCCTCCGTACAAAGTACTTTTGTCTTAACCACCCTTGCACGACTCCGTACGATATGTCAGAAAAAGAACCTCCTTATTGTCTGAAATCGTACAACCACTCTGATACTACACTGTTCAAACATGCGGCTACTAAGGTTGTCAACAAAGGTCAATGACGTACAACCAATGAGCTGCTGCCACGTGTAAAGTGTAAACTGCCATGCATTAAATGCATGCAGTATATAAGAAGAAGAACTCACTTCATTTTGAAGTAACTTGCTAACTCTGGACAAGTTCATCCTTCTTATCTTGAGATAGGTTATTATTAGTAATTTCTTTCTCTTTCATAGTGCAAGAAACTTAGTGTTCCAACTTGTTTAGATTTAGGTTTATCCTTAATCTTGTTTCCGCAACAAGCTGTAAATTGTTAATGATTTATCAATAAACAATTTAGAAAAGTAAAACTTAGTGTTTGTATTCAACCCCCCCCCCCTTTTACAAACTTGTATAGCACTTCGGGACCAACATGTATACCTGCAGGCGGGTTGGCGAAGTTGTCGAACCCTTTGTGTCCTGAATGATATTCCATGTCGCCTTCAAGAGTACCTTGGCGCATGGAGGTGCCTGCAGATCCTAAGTTTGCATCCATCATCGTATTTAGAGTGTCTGCAGCTGAGTCATGTACGATGAAGGGTGTCCCTGAGAAAGTTGGGAAAATTGGTGGAGCGACCAAAGATTGAGTAGGAGGAATGAGGGATGAGAATGATGGTTGGGTGCGAGGTTCAGCGTTGGATCCGCTGACAATCACTTCAGTCTGTAGAGAGGCTGAAGGAGGTGGGTTTATTTCCATGTTTATAACTTCAGCGTTTAGAGACGCTGAAGCTGGGATGGAAGGGGTGGCTTTATCAACTGTGGCAGAGCGTACCACAGAACTTTCCATCAGCTCTTCAAGATGAGCTGTGGAGTCTTCAGCATGTGAATGCTGGGGGGGGGGGGGGGTTGCTCCTTGGTTTTCTTGATTCTTTTGGAACCAAGTTGGGAAGTTGAGTGTTTCCTTTTTCGAGAAGGAGTGGAGGGTGCAACGTGGGTATCCGCGGTGGGGATTTCCACTGAATGAGCTGCAGAAGTAGAAGAAGGAGGATTGAGAAGAGATAAGATAGTAGAAAGACGTACCTCGTTTCCAGCGGCTTGAAGTCGAGCACCTTAGGGCTAACCTGAGAGAGTCTCAGATCACCCTCTTTTGGGTATTTGTCCCCAAGTCCAAGTTGAAAGATGGCGCTGATGAATTTGGGATAAGGAACCCATGAAGGTCTTTCAGCCATATCCACTCTGAACGCAAGGTCGTCTTAGATGATTGAGGCCCAGTCAACATTTAGACCTTTCAGCAATGCATAGCCCATTGTTTGATGAGGTTGAGGAGCTTGATCAGAAGAGCCACTCTTTGCTGTCATGCAGCTTATCAGATGTGCGAAGATGAAGTTCATCTCGCTGGGCATTTTGGACTTCTTGATCAAAGTCAGTTTCTTCTCAGGCTTCTTGTCCCTTCCAGTGTCCCATGCGTAACCCATTGCATCGAAGAATGCAGTGATGGCTTCCCTATCAGCATGGTTTTTGTGGTTTGGGAGAGGGACAAAGCGATTTTCTTTGGTAGAGGTAGGAAGACTCAGTGCTTTCCTGATAATGGCAGGGTTGATTTTGGTGGTGCCAAATTTGGTGTCACACAGAATGGAGTCAACGATCTTCGTTGGGTCTTTGGCATGGGGTACCTGAGCTCTTCTGGAAGTATACCAGAACTGAGATAGTAGGAATTGATGAGCAGGGGGTGTAATAGTCAGGGCTGTAGATAAGCAACATGTTTTGAGGTAATTCACAGCATCGTCCAGATGTGTGACTTGCTTTCGAGGAGGAAACTCGAAAATCGCATGGAGGTTGTTCGATTTTGAAAAACCGACTTCCTCAAGCTTGAACTTGACCTGAGGAGCTTTGACGAGAGTCAGTTTCTTTGCAGCAGTGGATTTCTCAGCGGTAGGAGCAGAAGTAGAAGATGCCATTTCTGTTTAATATATCAACCATGAATACAGATAAAGAATAGTCTTAATGTGAGAGATTTTCCAAGAAGATGTTTTCCGATTTTTGTCCATTTCATTCAGACAGAAATATCTTGATGAAAATTAGGGTTTTCTTGTTTTGAAAAAGAAAAACAAACCCAGTAAAAGTCTTGTTTTCCATTTTCCTTTAGATAAGGATTCTGGAAAAACGAATGAAGAACAAGTTTAAGATTTTGAGTTTTAAACTTGAAGAACAACCATGAAAAGGTTGTGTTCATAAAACCATGAAAGAAATGATTTCATTTTAGAAAAGGTTTCTTTTGTTTGATCTGTTAAAAGCAACAAGAAGATCAGAAACAAGTTATGCAGGTGAATAATAAGAATATTAACCTGGTAATCGAAGAAGAAGATGAACAGTTTTCTGGAAATAAGCAACAATAAATCTTTTCTTGCTTGGAGAAGAAGTTCGCGTAAAGAAAAAATATAAACTCGAAATAGTTTATATAGTGAGATTTGAGAGAGAGAAAAACTCGAGCGGGAAAGTTTTTCATCATGACACGGACACGTGTGTCAGAAAAAGAACGTGCCAGGGTTTATCCGTTGTGATGATGTCACAAACGTCCTTTCATATTTTAGGATGTCTCTGAGGTTTTGAAAGCTCAGGGACTATTTTGAAAAACATGAAGCACTGAATACAAATATCAGTGTTAGTTTAAGAAATTTCAAAGTATCGCTGTTAAGGAAGAGATATTCAGCGATGCAATTTGTTTTGAAATCTTACATTCACATGCGAACGTCAGCGAGAGAGAAAACATACCTTGATATCAGCGAATCAATTATGTTCAGAGAGAGAATGATAGAATGGGTTATATAATTGTTTTATCCTATCGTTGATCAAATGTGAACCACTGAAGATCTTTACTCTTCAAAGTTCAGCATTCCAAGCTCGCTGATGAGAAAGTTGAATCTTGTCTCATCAAGAGGTTTGGTAAACAGATAAGCTAACTGATAGTCAGTTGGAATAAAATGAAGTTCTATATCACCATTCATCACATGATCTCTGATAAAATGATACCTGATTTCGATATGTTTGGTCTTTGAGTGTAGCACCGGATTGATGGCTATAGCGATGGCACTTGTGCTGTCGCAATAGATTGGAATTTTCGAGAGCTGAAGGTCATAGTATAGTAATTGATTTCTCATCCACAAGACCTGAGAACAACAGCTTCCAGCGGCTACATACTAAGCTTCAGCAGTTGAGGTGGACACTGAGTTTTGCTTTTTACTTGTCCAACTCACCAGCTTTCCACCCAGGAGCTGACAGCCTCCTGTGGTGCTTTTCCTATCTAATTTGCAACCTGCAAAATCACTATCTGAATAGGAGATTAGATCAAACCCTGAATCTTTGGGATACCAAAGACCTACGTTCATAGTACCCTTAAGGTAACGAAAGATTCGCTTTACAGCGATCATATGAGATTCCTTAGGTTCAGCTTGATATCGTGCACACAAACAGGTTGCGTACATAATATCGGGTCGGCTAGCTGTAAGATACAAGAGAGAGCCGATCATCCTACGATACAGCGTGACATTAACAGGTATTCCATTTGAATCCTTGTTTAGTGTCAGCGGTGGTGCCATAGGGGTTTTCATAGCTGAACTCTGAGTTAAATCGAATTTCTTCAGCATATCTTTAACATACTTTCCCTGATTAATGACAGTTCCTTTTTCATTATGTTTTATTTGAAGACCAAGGAAATATGTTAGCTCACCCATCATACTCATTTTATGCTCTTCTTTCATCCTTTCAGAGAAACGAGTACAAAGATCAGGGTTAGTAGAACCAAATATAATGTCATCAACATATATATGAACAAGAATGATATGACCTTTTACTATTATGAAAAATAGAGTTTTGTCGATTTTACCTCGCTTAAAATTTTCAATTAGGAGATAAGAGGATAGAGTGTCATACCATGCACGTGGAGCTTGCTTTAAGCCATAAAGTGCCTTATCCAGTTTATAAACATAACCTGGACGCTTAGGATCTGAGAATCCTGGAGGTTGTTCCACATAGACTTCTTCATTCAGCTTTCCATTGAGAAATGCTGACTTAACATCCATTTGATATACTTTGAAGTCTTTGTGTACAGCGTATGCTAAGAATAGACGAATAGATTCTAGTCTTGCTACTGGAACAAATGTTTCGTCGTAATCTATGCCTTCCTCTTGTCTGTATCCCTGAGCAACAAGTCGAGCCTTGTTGCGGGTTACAATTCCATGTTCGTCCAATTTGTTTCGATACACCCATTTAGTGCCTATCACTGTCTTGTCAGTTGGTCTTCGAACAAGATTCCAAACTTTGTTTCTTTCGAATTCAGTCAGCTCTTCTTGCATAGCGCTGACCCAGTTTGGATCTTTGAGGGCATCATCTATTTTCTTTGGTTCAATCAGAGAAATAAAGTTAACAAATAAACAAATATTACCTGCACTTCGTCGAGTCTGAACACCAGCGTTTGGATCACCAAGGATTTGATCAATTGGGTGATTTACAGTCCATCGCTGAGCCGGAGCATGAATCGCTGACTCAAATTGAACTGGAGGAGCTGAAGATGAAACTTCAGCAACTTCTGGAATATCAGCCAAGAGAGGAGTAGGTGCAGATGTTATCTCATTTACTGATTGCTGAGAAGTAGATGGAATGTCTGAGACCTTTGGTTTAGAAGCAGGTATAGTGTTTAAAGGAACAGCTGAGACCCATGATGTTTCAGCTTCACTATTCTGCATGTTTGGGATGATAGTAGGACCATCATCTTCAACGGTATGAGTATGAGGAGTGGGAATATCTTCTTAATCACCAAGATGAGAAAACATCCATTGATTCAGTTCTTCAGTATCAGCAGAAGGTCGAGAATTTGCTGAACGGGATTCGTCAAATGTGACGTGAATAGTTTCTTCTACATTTTGTCTTCTTCGATTGAAGACTCTGAAGGCCTTGGAGACTGAGGAGTATCCAAGAAATATTCCATCATCAGCCTTAGGATCAAACTTTCCAAGGGAATCTTTGTTGTTCAGTATGAAACACTGACATCCAAAGATGTGAAGAAAGCTAATTGAAGGCTTTCTCCCATGAAAAAGTTCATAGGCTGTTTTATTAAATCTTTTGACTATCAGCGACCTGTTTTACGTAAAACAAGAAGTGTTGACAGCTTCTGCCCAAAACTGAGTAGGCAAATGAGAATCGCTGAGCATTGAACGTGCAACTTCAATAATAGTTCTATTTCTTCTTTCAGCGACTCCATTTTGTTGCGGTGTTCTCACTGAAGAAAAGTTGTGAGAAATACCCTTACTCTCAAAGAAGGAATCAAGAGAACTGTTTTTGAATTCAGTCCCATGATCACTCCTTATTGAGCGAACGGTCAAGTTATTCAGGGTTTCCATCTTCCTGACAATTGTGATGAGTTCTTCAGGGGTGCCACTCTTAGAACGGAGAAACATAACCCATGTATATCGAGAGAATTCATCAACTATGACCAGTGTATATTTCTTTCCATCGATGGATTGTTTGTTAACAGGGCCAAACAAATCCATATGGAGAAGTTGTAGAGGAGATGACACTGAGGAAACTTGCTTTGACTTAAAGCTTGCTTTGGTCTGCTTGCCTTTCTCACACGCTGAACATAAAGATTCTTTGGCGTATGAGTGCTGAGGTAGACCAGTGACTAACTCTTTTGAAGAAAGAGTGTTCAGTGTCTTGAAGCTGAGATGAGAGAGCCTCTTATGCCATAGCCAGTTGACATCAGATGAGGGTTTTGAGAAGAAACAGGAGTTCTCAGTGGTTGTTGAGTCCATGTTTATTACATAAACATTTTCCAAACGATAACCGCTGAGAGCTATCTTCTCCTTTATGTCAGCGACAAAGCAGGATTCCTTAGTAAAGATTACTTTGTTATCCCTGTCGCAAAGATGACTGATGCTTAGAAGATTATGCTTCAGCCCTTCAACATATGCGACTCTTCTGAAGGTTGTTGTACCATTAGAGAGTACACCAAACCCTCGGGTATGTCCTTTTCCATTTCCACCGAAAGTTACAGAGGGACCCTTCTCTTCTTTGTACTCAGTGAGCAGGTTCTTCATACCAGTCATGTGTCTAGAGCATCCGCTATCGAGATACCAGATACCCTTCTTAACCTGCATTTCAAAGGAAGATTAGTTTGTCTTGGGTACCCACTTAACCATGTGTACACACTTGTCAGTGGGGGTAGAAGAGGAGGTGGAAGGTTCAACAGTCTTCGCAGCATTTGAAGATTCAGCTTTGTCAGTCTTCACTTTGGTTAATTTCTTAACCTCAGTGGTCTTCTTTGCCTTGGAGGCAATGATCTTCACCTTAGCTATCTCTTCAGCTTGGGTGGCTGTAGGGCATTTACTAGCAATATGATTGGTAAGTCCACAATGATAACATTCCCTATAACTAAAAGTAGTTCTAGGACCATTTGCATGCTGAGCTTTTGATTTTGAATTAGAAGGACCAGCACCAAGTAAGCTATTGGCTTTTGAAATGGGAGGAACATTCAGTTCTTCGGATTTCTTACCAATAATTTCCACTTTGATTCTAGGAGTAGATCTATGAATAGATCCACGCTGAATAAATCCAGGGATCTTATTCTTTGAACCAGAGGGATAAGTCACTGAAGCTTTAGAAGCGTTCAGCTTTGGTACAGAGGTACCCTTCTGAGGACTTTGATTAAAAATAATTCCTTTACCTTTGTTTTTAAGTGATTTGATAATGACCCTCTCTTATATACTTAGTGAAAATTGAAAGTAAACAATATGTATCAGAGTTTCACTATCGCTGATAAGTACTAAGATCTTACAGTACCGCTGATAGGAACTCTCGCTCTTTAATTTAAACATTCAGCGAACACTGTTCACCATTAATGCTCTGAGTCTGTTCAGTCATTATGATGATCGCTGATAAGTTAGTTGTTTACTTATGATCCCTGAAGACAAGTTTCACGTCAACAAAGGTTCTACGCTGAAGTCGAAGATCAAGCTCAAGAACCAGTGACAAGTCTCCTAATGAACTGATGCAGATCAGCGAAGACTCAGATTTGTCCACTCAACGTGAAGTATCAAGTACAAGACTTCAGCTATCGCTGAACTTTATCATTCGCTGAATAGAAAATGATAATGTTCCGAATCAACGAAAGCTGATCATGAAGTCCTCCGTACAAAATACTTTTGTCTTAACCCCCCTTGCACGACTCCGTACGAAATGTCATAAAAGAACCTCCGACTGTCTGAAATCGTACAACCTCTCTGATACTACACTGTTCATCCATGCGGCTACTAAAGTTGTCAACCAAGGTCAATGACATGCAACCAACCAGGTGATGACACGTGTAAAGTGTATACTGACTTGCATTAAATGCATGCAGTATATAAATAGATGAACCCACTTCATTTGAAGTAACTTGCTAACTCTGGACAAGTTCAATCTCTTATCTCAAGATAGGTTATTATTAGTAATTTCCTTATCTCTCTTAGTGCAAGAAACTTTAGTGTTCCAACTTGTTTAGATTTAGGTTTATCCTTAATCTTGTTTCCGCAACAAGCTGTAAATTGTTAATGATTTATCAATAAACAATTTAGAAAAGTAAAATATGTGTGTTTGTATTCAACCCCCCCTTCTACAAACTTGTATAGGCCTTCGGGACCAACAAGTGGTATCAGAGAAGATTTGTTTAATCTCATAAACAAGATCTAATCTAAGATATTTCTCTTCGTTGCTATTATCTGAAAATGTCCACCAACACAAACACAAATTATATAGACAATGGTTCTCTTGCTAAACCCCCTAGATTTTCCAAAGATAACTTCAACTTATGGAAAAATAGGATGACACTCTTCTTAGAAGGTGTAGACCTTACTATGCCTTACTATCTCGAGAATGGTCCATTCATCCCTGTAAGAATTGATGTTGCTGTTCCAGCCGCTGAGAATAGACCTGCTATTGCAGAAAGACTGGTACCTAAGGAAATCTTTCAATGGACTGACGAAGATAAGAAGAAAGTGGCTATAGATACAAAAGCCAGATCCATACTATCCATGGCTCTTCCTGACGAAGTCTACCATTCCGTCATGAATCTGAAAACATCAAAAGCCATGTGGGACACAATATGTGTTCAGTATGAAGGAACGTCTGAAGTCCAAGACTCAAGAAAGATCAACCTGGTAAGACAATACGAAAGTTTCATTTCTGGTAAGAATGAATCTCTCTCTGAAGTTCACCAACGTTTTAATTGTTTAATTATAGATCTGAAAACTGTTGGTAAGGAATATTCTAACTTTGAAGTACTGACAAAGTTTCTAGAATGTTTACCTGAAAGCTGGGACAATTACGCTATGTGTCTCAAGTTGTCAAAGGATCTAAAATCAATGACCCTTTCAACCTTATATGGCACGTTGCTGAATCATGAGAAATCGAGCCATCTTAAGAAGAATCTTGTAAATGATTCAAAAAGCACCGCTGTTGCTTTAATCTCAGAGGAACCTTCTACTCAGCGACCCTCGGTCACTATCACTGAGTTAGAGAGTAACTCTGAAAGGTCATCAGATTCTGATTATTCAGATAATGATGAATCTTTGGCTCTCCTAACTAAGAAGTTCGGGAGATTTGCCAAAAAGAAAATGTTTAGAAAGAACAAACCTCTTTCCATAACTGACAAGCCTAGATCATCAGCTTTTGTTGATAAGGCTACTGCTACTTGTTTTAACTGCGAAAAGACAGGACATTTCGCTAACGAGTGCAGGTCTAAGAAAGTTTCTAGACCCTCAGCTTTTACAAAGAAACCCTTTGTTCCAAGGAATAAAGATGACGAATATTCAAAGCTGAAAGAAAAATATGCTAAGCTGAAAAGCTTTAAGAAGAAGAATAAAGGCCTGATGGCTGACTATGATTGGGCTGCTTCTGATGAAGAAGCATCATCATCTGACTCTGAAGATGATGAAGCAAATCTATGTCTTATGGCCAAGATTGAAGAAGAGGAAGAAAGTTCAGACATTCCCTCCACTTCAACCTCTGCTATTCAGGTATCACCTTCCTTCTTTACCAATATTGCAAATATTGATGAAGCTGATAGTCTCCGTTAGATCGATCTCTTGACTAGAAGTTTATACGAAGCCATGAACGGCAAAACTGTGGTTGAAAACCAAAACCTTGATCTCGCTGAAAAGCTTAAAAACTGCCACCTTCAAATAGAAAAGCTTTCTAAAATTGAAGAAGATTTTAAAGATCAAGTATATTTAAATCAGCTAGTCAAAATCGAACGAGCAGAAGCTATCGCTGCATTAAAAGCTGAAAAAGCTACTATTGAAGGATGGTGTAATTCTTCAACAAAGATCACTGAGATAATAAAGTCTCAGATTCCCCTGAGTGATAAACGTGGTTTGGGTTACAAATATGATACTCCAAAACCAACCACTAAGCGTTCAATGCTTAAATTTGGAACATTCGTATCCTCAGTCGCTGATACTTCATCTTCTCAGTGCTCCTCGTCCATTACACCAATCCCTGAGGAAACTCCTACCTCCTCAAAAGGCAAGGAGAAAATGGTTTATTCAAAACCTACCTCTGTCTCTAAAGACAAAGACAAAGGTAAAGGAATTGTTATTTACCAGAATCCTCAGAAGGGTACCTTAGTACCAAAGTCGAATGCTTCTAAAGCTTCAGTGGCTCATCCCTCTGGATCAAGGAAGCAGATCTCTGGATCTATTCAGCGATCTACTCCTAGACTCAGATTGGATGTCCTTGGTAAGAAATCTGAAGAACTGAATGTTCGTCCCATTTCTAAAGCCAATAGTTTACCTGGTGCTGGCACTTCCAATTCGAAATTAAAAGCTCAGCATTCAAATGATCCTAGAACTACTTTTAGTTATAGGAAATGTTATCACTGTGGACTTACCGATCATATTGCTAGTAAGTGTCCCACAGCCACCAAAGCTGAAAAGTTAGCTAAGGTGAAGATTGCTCCCAAGGCAAAGAAAACCAACCCTGGTGCAAATCAGGTCAAGGTGAATCCTACCACTGAGGTTAAGAAATTAACCAAAGTGAAGAAAGACAAAGCTGAATCTTCAAATGCTGCGAAGACTGCTGAATCTTCCATTCCAACTACTTCCACTGACAAATGTGTATACATGGTTAAGTGGATACCCAAGAAAAACTAATCTTCCTTTGTATTGCAGGTTAAGAAGGGTATCTGGTATCTTGATAGCGGATGCTCTAGACACATGACTGGACCTGCTCGCTGAATACAAGGAAGAGAAGGGTCCCTCTGTAACTTTCGGTGGAAATGGAAAAGGACATACCAGAGGGTATGGTATACCTTCAAATGGTACAACCTCCTTCAGAAGAGTCGCATATGTTGAAGGGCTGAAGCATAATCTTCTAAGCATCAGTCAGCTTTGCGACTTGGATAACAAAGTAATCTTTACTAAGGAATCATGCTTTGTCGCTGAAAAAAAGGAGAAGATAGCTCTCAGCGGTTATCGTTTGGAAAATGTTTATGTAATAAACATGGACTCAACAACCACTGAGAACTCCTGTTTCTTCTCAAATGCCTCATCTGATGTCAACTGGCTATGGCATAAGAGGCTATCTCATCTAAATTTCAAGACACTGAACACTCTTTCTTCAAAAGAGTTAGTCATTGGTCTACCTCAGCATTCATACGCCAAAGAGTCTTTATGTTCAGCGTGTGAAAAAGGGAAGCAGACCAAAGCAAGCTTTAAATCAAAGCAAGTTTCTTCAGTGTTATCTCCTCTACAACTACTCCATATGGATTTGTTTGGCCCTGTTAACAAACAATCCATCGCTGAAAAGAAATATACGCTAGTCATAGTTGATGAATTCTCTCGCTTCACTTGGGTAATGTTTCTCCGTTCTAAGAGTGACACCCCTGAAGAAATCATCACCTTTGTTCGGAAGATGGAAACCCTGAACAATCTGACCGTTCGCTCAATAAGGAGTAATCATGGGACTGAATTCAAAAACAGTTCTCTTGATTCCTTCCTTAAGAGTAAGGGTATTTCTCACAACTTCTCGTCAGTGAGAACACCGCAACAAAATGGAGTCGCTGAAAGAAGAAATAGAACAATTATTGAAGCTGCACGTTCAATGCTCAGCGATTCTCACCTGCCTACTCAGTTTTGGGCAGAAGCTGTCAACACTGCTTGTTTTACGCAAAACAGGTCGCTGATAGTTAAAAGATTAAAAAAGACAGCCTATGAACTCTTTCATGGGAGAAAGCCTTCAATCAGCTTTCTTTACATCTTTGGATGTCAGTGTTTCATACTGAACAACAGAGATGCTCTTGGAAAGTTTGATCCTAAGGCTGATGATGGAATCTTTCTTGGATACTCCTCAGTTTCCAAAGCCTTCAGAGTCTTCAATCGTAGAAGACAAACTGTAGAAGAAACTATTCACGTCACGTTTGACGAATCCCGTTCAGCGAACTCTAAACCGTCCGCTGATACTGAAGAACTGAATCAATGGATGTTTTCTCATCTTGGTGATTCAGAAGATATTCCCACTCCTTATGCTCATCCAGTAGAAGATGATAGTCCTATCATTCCAAACATGCAGAATAGTGAAGCTGAAACATCATGGGTCTCAGCTGTTCCTATAAACACTATACCTACCGCTGAACCAAATGCCTCAGACATTCCATCTATCTCTCAGCAATCAGTAAATGAAATGACAAATGCAAGTATTCCTCTCTTAACTGAAACTCCAGAAGTAGCTGAAGCCTCATCTTCAGCTCCTCCAGTTCAAGATGAGTCAGCGACTTATGCTCCGGCTCAACGATGGACCGTAAATCACCCAATTGATCAAATTCTTGGTGATCCAAACACTGGTGTTCAGACTCGACGAAGTGCAGGTAATATTTGTTTATTTGTTAACTTTATTTCTCTAACTGAACCAAAGAAAGTAGATGATGCCCTCAAAGATCCAAACTGGGTCAGCGCCATGCAAGAAGAGCTGACTGAATTCGAAAGAAACAAAGTTTGGAAACTTGTTCGTAGACCAACTGATAAAACAGTAATAGGCACTAAATGGGTCTATCGAAACAAGTTGGACGAACATGGTACTGTAACCCGCAACAAAGCTCGTCTTGTTGCTCAGAGATACAGACAAGAGGAAGGTATAGATTATGACGAAACATTTGCTCCAGTAGCAAGACTTGAATCTATTCGTCTATTCTTAGCATATGCTGTACACAAAAACTTCAAAGTACATCAGATGGATGTTAAGTCAGCGTTTCTGAATGGAAAGCTGAATGAAGAAGTGTATGTGGAACAACCTCCAGGATTTTCAGATTCTAAGCGTCCAGGTTATGTTTATAAACTAGATAAGGCACTTTATGGCTTGAAGCAAGCTCCTCGTGCATGGTATGACACTCTTTCTACTTATCTCCATATTGAAAAATTTGAGCGAGGTAAGATTGACAAAACTCTATTTTTTAGAAAAGTGAAAGGTCATATCATTCTAGTTCAAATATAGGTTGATGACATTATATTTGGTTCTACTAACCCTGAGCTTTGTACTCGTTTCGCTGATAGAATGAAAGATGAGTATAAAATGAGCATGATGGGTGAACTAACATATTTCCTTGGTCTTCAAATTAAGCAAACTGAAAAATGGACTTTTATCAATCAGGGAAAGTATGTTAAAGATATGCTGAAGAAATTTGATTTAACTCATAGTTCAGCTATGAAAACCCCTATGGCACCACCGCTGACACTTGACAAGGATTCAAAGGGAATACCTGTTAATGTCACGCTGTACCGTGGGATGATCGACTCTCTCTTGTATCTTACAGCTAGCCGACCCGATATTATGTATGCAACATGTTTGTGTGCACGATATCAAGCTGAACCTATGCTATCTCATATGAAAGCTGTAAAGCGAATCTTTCGATATCCTAAGGGTACAGCGAACCTATGTCTTTGGTATCCCAAAGATTCAGGATTCGATCTAACCGCCTATTCAGATAGTGATTTTGCAGGTTGCAAAATGGATAGGAAAAGCACCACAGGAGGATGTCAGCTCCTGGGTGGAAAGCTGGTAAGTTGGACAAGTAAAAAGCAAAATTCAGTGTCCACCTCCACAACTGAAGCTGAATATGTAGCTGCTGGAAGCTGTTGTTCTCAAGTCTTTTGGATGAGAAATCAGCTACTAGACTATGATCTTCAGCTCTCCAAAATTCCAATCTATTGCGACAGCACAAGTGCCATCGCTATAGCAAATAATCCAGTACTACATTCAAAGACCAAACATATAGAAATCAGATATCATTTTATCAGAGATCATGTGATGAATGGTGATATAGAACTTCATTTTATCCCAACTGATTATCAGTTAGCTAATTTATTTACCAAACCTCTTGATGAGACAAGATTCAACTTTCTCATCAGCGAGCTTGGAATGCTGAACTTTGAAGGGTAAAATCCTCAACGGTTCACATTGATCAGCGATAGGATAAAATCAACTCATAACCTATTCAATCATCTTCTCTCTGAATAAAACTTGGTTAAAGATTATATCAAGGTATGTTTTCTCTCTCTGACAATCGCATGAAAATGCAAGATTTCAAAACAAAATGCATCGCTGAATATCTCTTCCTTAACAGCGATATTTTGAAAATTCTTAAAACCATCACTGATATTTTCATTCAGTGCTTCATGTTTATAAAAGAGTCCCTGAGTTTTTCAAAACCTCAGAGACATCCTAAAAGAATATGAAAGGACAGTTGTGACGTCATTGCAACGGATAAACCCCGACACGTTTTCTCTTCCTGACACACGTTTGCACGTCTAGTTCAAACTTCCAATCAAATGCAAACACGTGTCCGTGTCATGATGAAAATCTTTTCCCGCTCAAGATTTTCTCTCTCTAATCTCTCTATATAAACAATCTCGTAGTTTATATTTTTCTTTTACGCGATCAATCTTCCTCCGCAAGAAAGAATTCACTGTTGCATTTGTGCTTTCAAAAACTTCAAGAACTGTTCATCATCTTCTTCATCAAACATCAAGGTTAATATGTTCTTATTTATTACCAAATGCGTATAACTTGTTTCTGATCTTTTCCTTGTTTTAACAAGATCAAACAAAAGAACTTCTTAAAATGAAATCATTTTCTTTCATGGTTTTATGAACACAACCATTTCATGGTTGTTCTTCAAGTTTAAATGCGAAAATCTTAAACTTGTTCTTCATTCGTTTCCAGTTCGTTTCTTAAAATCAAGAAAAACCCTAATCTTCATTAAGACATTTGTGTCTGAATGAAATGAATAAAATTTGAACCATCTTAATAGAAAATCTTTCCACATTAAGATAATTCTTATTTGTTAACATCTTTGGTTGAACTGATAATACAGAGAAATGGCATCGTCTGACATTCCTGCTACCGCTGAGAACATCTCCGCTGATTCTGAGGAAGTGGACATCCTCAAGGCTCCTCAAGTCAAGTTTGCCCTTGACAAACTGGATTGGACTAAGGTGAACAACCTTTATGCGTTTCTCGAGTTTCCTCCTCGAAGGCAAGTCACACATCTAGATGATGCTGTGAAATTCCTAAAGAATTGTTGCATCTCCACAGCCCTGACCATAACACCTCCTGCACATCAGCTCTTGCTCTCACAATTCTGGTACTCAGCCAGACACTCTCAACTACCTTCAGCCAAAGACCCCTCCAAAACAATCGATTGCATCCTCTGCGATATCGAATATGGCACCATGAAGATCACCCCTGCCATTATTCGCAAAACTCTCAGCCTTCCCATCGCTACCAAGGAAAAACCATTCGTTCCCCTCCCTGACCCCAAGAAAAACACAGACAGGGAAGCCATCATTGCATTTTTCGATGCAATGGGCTATGTATGGGAAATCGGCACAGACATGAAGGCCGAGAAGAAGCTGACGATTATCAAGAAATCGAAAATGCTCAACATAGACTGGGCATCGATTATCTATGATGACCTAGTTCTAACGGTGGACACCGTCGCTGACAGACTTCCATGGGTTCCTTACCCCCGATTCATCAGCGCCATCTTCCAATATGGCCTGAAGGAGAGCTACCCAACTGAAGGTGACCTGAAACTCTCTCAGGTCGGCCCAAAGATACTCGACTTCAAACCAATGGTGAATGAGGTACGTCTTTCTACACTCCTGACTCTTCTCAACCCTTCTTCTTCTCATTCTGTGGCTCCTTCAGCGACAATACCCATCGCTGATATCCTGGCCACAAAATCCTCTCCTTCTAAGAAAAGGAAACATTAATCTACCCCACTTGGTTCTAAAAGGATCAAGAAAACAAAGGAGCAACCCCAGCAATCTCATGCTGAAGACTCCTCAGCTCTTCCTGCAGAGCTGAAGGAACGTTCAGTGGTACGCTCTGCCACACCTGAACAACCCATCCATTCCATCCCAACTTCAGCGTCTCTAAACGCTGAGGTTAGAAACTTGGAACCTACCCAACCTCCTTCAGTCTCTCAAAAGACTGATGAAGTGATTGTCAGCGAATCCAACGCTGAACTCAGAACCTAACCCCCATTCTTATCCTTCGTTCCTCCCTCTACTCATTTGGTCTCTACTCCAGATCTTGCTGGAGCTGCCATCATTTCTACGGAACCTAAAGCTGATTCTCCAGGAATGATGAAGACAGGACATGCAGGACAATCCATGGGAACTTTTGAAGATGACATGGAACACTTTTCAGGAACCCGTAATTTTGACGAGTTCATCAATCCTCCTGCAGGTACACACCAACCCATAAACACTGTGACTAAACCCCAATCTTCTGAGCTTTCCTTTGTTCACAAGTTTTTATATGTTACAGGTCCTAATTTGGGAGACATCAACGCCTCTTTGAAAGCTGTGGAGACAACGCTGACAGATCTCACCACCACTCTTTCTAATAACTCTACAGCTATAACAAACGCTGGAGAGAATCTGAACAAGCTGACAACGGTGGTGGAGAAGAAGGCTTCCACAGATGACTTGAAGCAAGTTGATAACACTCTCAGCGACTTCGCCAAGGTGCTCGCTGACATCTACACAGACTACACCTCTCTCAAAAATTCAGTTTCATCCATGTCCAGCGAGGTCACAACGCTGAAGACATCGGTTGGACAACTAGAGGGAAATATGTCTACTGTAAAGACTGACTTAGGCTCTGTAAAGACCGATGTTAGTTCGATGAAATTGATGATCGAGCAGCTACTACAGAAAGCGAATACTCCTGCTCCTGCCCCTGTCCCTGCATCTGACAATTTCACAGCGGCGGATCACACTGAGCTGGAAAAGATCAATCCTGCTATCTCTGGCCTTCAAGACAGAATAGCAAAGATTGAAGACTTGATAGGTATCTCTGGCCAAGAAGACAGAGAACCTACCAACGCTGCTGAGTCAACCCATTCCTCCCCCAGTCATCATGAAAAAGAGGGGGAGAAGAGCGCTGAAGATCTCTCCAAGAGCGCTGAAGACCTTTCCCATGATGAATCTATCAGGGGAGAGAAGGATGCTGAAGAAACCACCGCTGGACCTCAGGGAGATGAAAACCCTGAGGAAACCGAGAAGCTCGCCTCTGTATCTGAGGGGGAGCAACTCGAAGAAGAAGCTGATAAAACCGAATCCGAAGCAGAAGATGATGAAGCCGTCGACATCCCTGATGATGAACCATCCTCTTCTCCAAAGAATGATGATGATGATGACGAAGATGACGATGACTTCTTTATCGTCAAACCTGCTCCGAAGATCAAAGTTCTTAAGGGAATCTCGATAAATGAACCTTCAGGGGAGCGGACAAAGACAAAGCCCTCAGCCTCTGGAGCTAAGAAAGGCAAAGGCAAAAGCATCGCTGAAGATGACAATCTGACGATCTTGCTTGAAAAGCCGGTTTGTCAGGTACACTAAACATCTCTCACTCCATCCCTCCTCTATCATACACTATCAGTTCTACTACCCAAGCCTATACACTTGAACCAATTCTCTCTATCTGATTCTACCCAAGTTCTTACTCGTAAGATCGCTGTGTTTCAGCTAGTCCTCTCCCCTGTTTGAGGATATCGCTGAAGGCTCCACAACTGCGACTTCACCAATAATACCAGCTGCTGCTGAAGAAATAATCCCAGTCTTAGATTTAATCTCTGAGACTGATGAACCTGAAGAACAGCTACTCTCGCACAGAGGCAGACCTTCCTTAGCTCCTCAAAAGCTAAGTGAAGAGGATCAGAAAAGAAGAGAGGAGATAATAAAGCGATTCGAGGATCAGCGAATCATTCTGAGGCGTGATCAACTTCCTTCAGTTCCTCCAAAGTTCAGAATTTCCAAAAAGGAATACAAGGAAGACCTCAGAGCTGAACGCCTAATCGCTGAAAGAAAGGAAGCTGAAGAAAAGGACAGAGAATACGCCATCCAGCTTTCTAAACGAGCAATAAAAGACCCCAAGCTGAAAAGAGTTCCCATTGATGTTCAATGTCAGCTATGGGATGATGCTCAAGAGATCGTTAGAGAAAAGACTAAGGTCTCTGATACGACTTTGGAATGGGCTAAACAAATGCTGACCTATCGATCTAGACCATCCAAAATCATCAAGGCAAACATCAGAGGAAGACTGTACGCTGAAGTTCCTGTTGTTGAAGTGGATGTCTACAGAGATGACAAAACCAAGAAAACCTTCTATGCTGCTACCTTAGAAAAGTTTGGTCTCTCTGAATGGTTAGAAACAAAATTAGCCATTCAGGGTTCGCGCTCAAAGTTCAAAAGCCATGTCGAGAAGATCTTAAACAAACAGATCGACCTACTTTCATCTGCTGTGGATATTCCTCCTACTCTTCCTCAACCAAGAAAAGTCTCTTATAAGAAAAAGAAAGCCTCTGGTTCAGGTCCTCATATTCGGAATGAAACGGGCATTGGTTTCTCTCGTGCTGAAATTGTTGGCCCTGATGCCGATCTCTCAATGCTTGACACCTCCCTACCACCTGGAGAAACATTCATTCCTGGCACAGTTGTAAGTGATCCCTATGGTTTATTCTTTTTAGACTACTATGGAAATCATCACTTTCAACGTATCTCTGAGCTCCACATCGCTCCCATCGAACAACTCAGAGATCTCGTATACTGGTGTGAAGTCAGACGCGGCATCAAAGCTAGACACCTGAAGACCTTGATTTTTGAAGCAGCTCTAAAGAAAAAGAATCAAGGAGTAGATGTCCCTAACTGGATGATCCCCACATCAAAGACCCTTGATGAACTTCTCATCAAGGAAGAACCCTTTACAAGCTGATATGATCGCCCTTTTCTCTATTGTATCAGTTATTCTTCTGTACTTGTAATTTATTTCGCTTGTACTTGTAATCTTTCCAATTCTCTTTGTAACCTGATTCAAAGTTTTAAAGAAAGATTTCAGTGAATGTACTTTACTCCATCAGTACTGAAAAGATCCCAGAAAACAGTAAAAGGGACAAATATTTTATGAGTTCTTTTTATCCTTATGTTTTCATTAAATAGCAATTTTCTTTGTTGCTATGTCATAATCAAATAGGGGGAGATTGTTGATCTAAACCCTCAGTGATTTGATAATGACCCTCTCTTATATACTTAGTGAAAATTGTAAGTAAACAATATGTATCAGAGTTTCACTATCGCTGATAAGTACTAAGATCTTACAGTACCGCTGATAGGAACTGTCGCTCTTTAATTTAAACATTCAGCGAACACTGTTCACCATTAATGCTCTGAGTCTGTTCAGTCATTATGATGATCGCTGATAAGTTAGTTGTTTACTTATGATCCCTGAAGACAAGTTTCACGTCAACAAAGGTTCTACGCTGAAGTCGAAGATCAAGCTCAAGAACCAGCGACAAGTCTCCTAATGAACTGATGCGGATCAGCGAAGACTCAGATTTGTCCACTCAACGTGAAGTATCAAGTACAAGACTTCAGCTATCGCTGAACTTTATCATTCGCTGAATAGAAAATGATAATGTTCTGAATCAACGAAAGCTGATCATAAAGTCCTCCGTACAAAATACTTTTGTCTTAACCCCCTTGCACGACTCCGTACGAAATGTCAGAAAAGAACCTCCGACTGTCTGAAATCGTACAACCTCTATGATACTACACTGTTCATCCATGCGGCTACTAAGGTTGTCAACCAAGGTCAATGACATGCAACCAACCAGCTGATGACACGTGTAAAGTGTATACTGACTTGCATTAAATGCATGCAATATATAAAGAGATGAACCCACTTCATTTGAAGTAACTTGCTAACTCTGGACAAGTTCAATCTCTTATCTCAAGATAGGTTATTATTAGTAATTTCCTTATCTCTCTTACTGCAAGAAACCTTAGTGTTCCAACTTGTTTAGATTTAGGTTTATCCTTAATCTTGTTTCCGCAACAAGCTGTAAATTGTTAATGATTTATCAATAAACAATTTAGAAAAGTAAAATCTGTGTGTTTGTATTCACCCCCCCCCCCCCCTTCTACAAACTTGTATAGGCCTTCGGGACCAACAGTTTATCACTCAGGGGAATCTGAGACTTAATTATCTCAGTGATCTTTGTTGAGGAATTATACCATCCATCAACAGTAGCTTTTCCAGCTTTTAATGCAGTGATAGCTTCTTCGCGCTCGATTTTGACTAGCTGATTTAGGTGAACTTGATCTTTAAAATCTTCTTCAATTTTATAAAGATTTTCTATTTGAAGGTGACAGTTTTTAAGCTATTCAACGAGATCAAGGTTTTGATTTTCAACAATAGTTTTGCCATTCATGGCTTCATATAAACTTCTAGTCAAGAGATCGATCTTTCGAAGACTATCAGCTTCATCAATATTTAAAATATTGGTAAAGAAGGAAGGTGATACCTTAGTAGCAGAGTTTGAAGTAGAGGGAATGTCAGAATTTTCTTCCTCATCTTCAAGTTTGGCCATGAGACATAGATTGGCTTCATCATCATCTTTAGAGTCAGATGATTCTTCTTCGTCAGAGGCAACCCAATCATAGTCAGCCATAAGGCCTTTGCCTTTCTTCTTAAAGGTTTTCAGCTTTGAATACCTTTCTTTCAGCTTTTTGTATTTTTCATCTCTAGACCTGTGAGTAAAGTTTTTCTTGGGAAAAGCTGAGGGTCTAGAGACTTTCTTTGACCTGCACTCGCTAGCAAAATGTCCTATCTTTTCACAGTTATAGCAAGTAGCAGTAGCCTTATCAACAGGGGTTGATGATCTTGGCTTGTCAGTAATAGCAAGAGGTTTGTTCTTCTTGAAATTAATCTTTCTAGCAAATCTCCTGAACTTATTAGCCAGGAATGCCAGAGTTTCATCATTATCTGAAACATCAGAGTCTGATGATCTTTCAGAGTTAGTTTCCAACTCAGTGACAGTGATAGTCGATCGCTGAGTGGAAGGTGACTCTGAGATTAAAGCAACAGGGGTGCTTTTGGAATCTTTTACAAGATTCTTCTTAAGCTGACTCGATTACTCATGATTCAGCATCGTGCCATATAAGGTAGAAAGGGTCGTTGATTTTAGATCATTTGACAGCTTGAGACACATAGAATAACTGTCCCAGCTTTCAGGTAAACATTCTAAGAACTTTGTCAGTACTTCAAAGTTAGAATATTCCTTACCAACAGTTTTCAGATCTATTATTAAGCAGTTAAAACGTTGGTGTACTTCAGAGAGAGTTTCATTCTTACCACAAATGAAGCTTTCATACTGTCTTACCAGGTTGATCTTTCAAGAGTCCTGGACTTCAGAAGTACCTTCATACTGAACACAGATAGTGTCCCACATAGCTTTTGAGGTTTTTAGGTTCATGACGGAATGGTAGACTTCGTCAGGAAGAGCCATGGAGAGTATGGATCTGGCTTTGGTGTCGATAGCCACTTTCTTCTTATCTTCATCAGTCCACATATGAATTTCCTTGGGAATCAGCCTTTCTGGAATAGCAGGTCTATTCTCAGCGGTTGGAACTGCAGGATCAATTCTTATAGGAATATATGGGCCGTTTTCAAGATAGTAAGGCATAGTAGGGTCTACACCTTCTAAGAAGAGAATCATCCTATTTTTCCATAGATTAAAATTATCTCTGGAGAATCTAGGGGGTTTTGCAAGAGAACCGTTGTCAATATAGTTGGTGTTTGTGTTGGTAGCCATTTTAAGAAATAGCAAGGAAGAGAAATCTTAGTATAGATCAGATCTTGTTTATGAGATTAAACAAATCTGCTCTGATACCACTTGTTGGTCCCGAAGGGCTATACAAGTTTGTAGAAGGGGGGTTGAATACAAACACACGTTTTTACTTTTCTAAATTGTTTATTGATAAATCAAGACAATTTACAACTTGTTGCGGAACAAGATTAAGGATAAACCTAATCTAAACAAGTCCTGAGAAACACTAAGTTTCTTGCACTAGAAAGAGTTAAAGAAATTACGAATAATAACTTAACAATAAGAGAGAAATAAGAAGATGGTCCGAGCACACTTCAAAACTGAAGTAAGGTTCTTCTTATATACTGCATGCATTTAATGCATGGCAATATTGCTTTAAACGTGGCAGCAGCTGAGTGGTTGCATGTCATTGACCTTTGTAGACAACCTTAGTAGCCGCATGGTGCACAATGTAGAATCAGAGTTGTTGTACGATTACAGACAAGAGGGATGTCTGTTCTGACAGTTCGTACGGAGACGTGCAAGGGAGGTAAGACAATAGTAACATGTAGGGAGACTTCACGATCAGCTTTCGTTGAGTCAGATCTTTATCAGCGAATGATAAAGTTCAGCGATTGCTGAAGTCTTCTACTTGATACTTCACGTTGAATGGACAGGTCTTGCTTCGCTGATATCCGCATCAGTTCATGAGTAGACTTGTCGCTGGTTCTTGAGCTTGATCTTCGACTTCAGCGTAGAACTTTGGTTGACGTGAAACTTGTCTTCAGAGATCATAAGTAAACAAACTAAACTATCAGCGATCATCAATAGAACTGAACAGGCTCAGAGCTATATGATGATGAACAATGTTCGCTGAATATCTAATCTAAAGAGTGAGAGTTCCTATCAGCGGTACTGTAAAGTCTTAGTACTTATCAGCGATAGTGAAACTCTAATACATATTGTTTACTTACAATTTTCACTAAATGTTTAAGAGAGGGTCATTATCAAATCACTGAGGGTTTGGATCAACAGATACGTCTTCGTGTAAAGCTTTCATTGGCAAAATATTTTCTACACAAGACGGTCAAGAATCTCAAGATAAGAGTGTTTTCAGGAATTTGAACTCTGAATTTTTCCTAGCTTCCGCACCAAATTCCCCGAAACACACAAGCACAAAGTGTTCCTCGCCTTCCTCGACCGATCCAAGTCCTGTAATTCCGAATGTTGATTTTTTAGAATTTATGAACTCCGAAGGCAATTCTGATGAAGAGTTTGAATCGTTCCCCTTCGACAAACCTCTTCCAAGTCATACTGATTTTCTGTCACCAGTGGTTAATCGACCGATCAATTTTCTAAAGGGCGATTGTTCCAAAACAAAGACCCGACTGTGATTAAGATTTCTAAAACTAAACCTTTTTCTCAAAAACAATCACAGCCGAGGCAATAGACCGATAGATCGACTACAAAAAATCCTGCTTCCTCAAAAGCCACTGACCATGCTGTCAATGTTGTTTCAGATAAAACCGGTTGCGCTAAACATGATAAACAAAAGTGGCTAGCCAAGGAATCTATCGAGGATGCTGCATCAAAGTCATTTAATACTGTTTTCTATCCTAGAATGACCAAAAACGATTGTGCTTGGAATCTGTTAATGCCAAAAATCGCACCAAAGATGCCAAAAATTGCATTAAACTGTCTTATGCCGAAAATCATATAAAAATACGATTTAAGGTACGGTTTCGGACCTTATCAACTAAAGATTGAACCATTGAAATAAGCAAGAAAAAATAAGAAGGAAATGTAGACGAGACAAGAGATTTTGATGACGCAGGAAAAACCCCGAACGAGGGAAAAACCTGCGGACGACAGTGGATGTCGTCGATGTACTATGGTCGCCAATCAGGGGCGATGTCCTTGCGTCGATCGTACAGATG
Organism: Saussurea involucrata; assembly: GCA_033807775.1. NCBI lineage: Eukaryota > Viridiplantae > Streptophyta > Magnoliopsida > Asterales > Asteraceae > Saussurea > Saussurea involucrata. The sequence continues at coordinate 209,604,775 of CM066321.1, forward strand.
ATTACAATACAAGTGAAGGAAATGCTTCGAAATGTAAAGTACAAGTGTTTGTAATGTAAAATAGGTGTATGTCGTGTGTGAAAACAATGTGTCGTGAGTGGTTGTCGTGCGCCGAGAGCGAATGTCGTGCGTCGAGAGCGATTCTTCGAGAGAGAAACTCTTTGCTTCGTGTGTTCTTGAGTTCACCGTGTGGTTCTGGAATTGTGTGATGTCCCCTTTCTTTTGATGTCCGAAGGCCTTTATATAGCTTCGATTGGTAATAAATGAGCTTTATGTCTGGTCTTGTAACCGCTGTCGGGCATTAAATGCGAATTGATGACTTGGCTTTGTAACCGATGTCGAGTCTTTAATGTCATTGAGGAGCTTGGCCGTTATTGACCGTTTGTGCCATAATGCTTGTGGACCTGCGTTAATGAACAACAGAAATAGATGTTTGACTGTTAACGGTTAGTATACGACTGACGACAGAAGACTGTCGACGTAAGACCAACGAGTCGTAACTGGCGACACGTAACTGGCGACATACGACTAGTGACGTAGGACTAATAGCATAAGATTAACGATGTGCGAGGTGCGATACGTGACGTGCGACACGTGACGTGCGATCATTAGATGTAAGATGACTATTGACGCAAGATGTCAATTATCGTGGTTATTTAAAGTATGTCGGGGAGATGATAATAATGGGTATTATCATTGTCGGTCGGGGGTAACCAATGTCCATGGGTCATGTCGAGGGGATTTCCCAAGTCGGTCGAGGGTGTGATTTTTTACCCAAACAGAATCATAGGAATGATTTTGTTAAACAGGATGTTAAATTTCCGATTAAACTTTATTCCATTCAGCAATTGATTCAATTATCGCATGATTGTTTGTGTTGTTCTAGTTGTGGTTGGAATGACTTTGATGACATTAATAATAATGATTGGTTTGGGTCATATCATATATATAATCATACACCCAAACGCAAACCCCGTAAAAACAAAAAGAAACACCATACACAACGGGGTTCCCAATCAGAGGTTAAACCAAAGCAAGAAAGAAAACCCATTTCAAAACGGGTTCCTCCTACTGAGATTAAACCTACACCCAAGAGGCAACCTGCTTCAAAACAGGTTCCTCCGAAAGGTGTAGAACCTAACCCTCCAGGACCCATGCGGATATGGGTACCTAAAGTCCGCTAATCTCATTTTGCAGGACGGTCATATGTGGTACTTAGACTCTGGATGCTCCAAGCACATGACCAGAAGGAGGGAGCTTCTCACGAACTACAAGGAACTATATGGCAGAGACGTGAGATTCGGGAACGATGACAAGGCGCCGATTTTGGGCTACGGCGACATTGTCCAAGACAAGATCACCATCAAGAAAGTCTCATACGTCGCGGGATTGGGACACAACATGTTCAGTATCAGCCAAATCTGCGACAAATATCTTGAGGTCAGATTCAAAGCCAAAAGGTGTAGCATTCTCACCGACGATGGAACGGAGCTACTGGTTGGAAAGCGAAAGACCAACCTCTACACTATCGACCTCGCAGCCCTAAAGACCGATAACTCTGTCTGCCTGATGTCAAAGGCCAATTCTCAACAAGCATGGATTTGGCATCGACGTCTCTCGCACCTGAACTTCAGAGTATCAACAAACTGGTGCTGGGAGGACACGTGAAGCTGTTCAAGACCTTCCATCTGGTGACTATGTAGATCCGGACGCCTCATACTCCACTCAGCAGCCGCTTCCACACACCACCAAATGGACAAGAGCTCATCCCCTGCACCAAATCATCGGTGATCCCTCCACTCCAGTACAAATGTGAGGCGCATCGGCCAATTTCTGCCTCTTCTCCGGCTTCTTGAGTAAGATCGAGCCTACAACCGTCCGCGAAGCTCTCGAAGATCCGGACTAGGTCATGGCCATGCAAGAGGAGCTCAACCAATTCGAGGCTCTCAAGGTATGGCGACTTGTCCCACGTCCATCTCACAAGACGGTGATCGGCACTAAGTAGATCTTCAAGAACAAGAGAGACGAGGACGACATCATAGTACGCAACAAGGCGCGTCTCGTGGCTAAGGGATATCGTCAACAAGAAGGGATAGACTATGACGAAACATACGCTCCGGTGGCGAGGATCGAAGCTATAAGTATGTTCCTTGCATACGCCGCACACAAAAACTTCACGGTCTTCCAAATGGATGTAAAGACCGCATTCCTTAACGGCGAACTCAAGGAAGAAGTGTACGTATCACAATCGGACTGGTTCATGGATGAGAAGAAGCCTGACCATGTCTACATCCTAGACAAGGTGCTCTACGGATTGAAGCAAGCTCCACGGGCCTGGTATGATACACTAACAAAGTTTTTGATAAAATCGGAATTCACACGAGGTAAAATAGATTCATCTCTCTTTATCAAAAACGAAAAAGGTCATATTGTTTTGGTTCAAGTGTATGTCGATGACATAATTTTCAGTTCTACTAATCCTCAGTTTGCTAAGAACTTTGCTAAGTTAATGGGGAATTTTTTTAAAATGAGTATGCTTTGTGAGATGAATTTCTTTCTCGGTCTTCAAGATAAACAACTGTCGACCGGGATATTCATAAATCAGGCTAAGTACATCCAGGATATTCTTAAGAAATTCCAGATGGAACAGTCCTCACCGATGAAAACCCCCATGGCACCCGGTACAAAGTTACACGCCGATCCTAACGGAAAGGATGTGGACAATAAAACGTATCGGGGAATGATTGGTTCTTTGATGTACCTAACTGCTAGTAGACCGCACATAATGTTTTCAACGTTTCTTTGCGCCCGTTTTCAATCAAAACCAAAAGAGTCTCATTTCATAGTTGTCAAGAGAAATTTTTCGTTATCTACGTGGTACTGCTGATCTTGGCTTGTGGTACCCGAAAGAAACAGGTTTTGAGCTGTCTGCATATTTTGATGCGGACCACGCGGGCAGCATGATGGATCAGAAGAGCACATCGGGTCATGTGCAGTTCTTGGGCGATAGCTTGGTGAGTTGGGCATCCAAGAAGCAGTAGTGCGTCTCTACGTCGACTGTCGAGATGGAATACGTGGCCGCCGCGAGCTGCTGTTCTCTGGTAATTTGGATGCGGACGTAACTCAAGGACTACGGCTTTACATATGTCAAGGTGCCCATCTACTGCGACTCGAAGAGCGCTTTTGCAATATCCAGCAATCCGGTCCAGCATACGAAGACAAAACACATAGACGTTCGGTACCATTTTATCAAGGATCACGTTGAAAGAGGTACAGTCGAACTCTATTTTGTAAATGCAGAACTCTAGTGTCCAGGTTAGGTATGCTCAATCTGAAGACTTGATCTGATTGTGTGCCCGATAAAAGTTCCATACATCTACAAGAAATTGTCTACTCATCATCTGTTGTTCACACTCCAGATAATTGAGCATACACTTTCTCGCATCTGTATTCTACTTGTATCAGTTACATAGTTAGGTTGAGTCTCTGTATTTATTAGGTAGATTTTGTTTGTTTACTTTCTTTCCACGTGTGTTTCTTTTGTTTATTACTGTCGTCTAATTTATTTGGTTATATATGTGCTTTCACAATTGTTCATGTGTTCAGGGGGAGCACGACCAAGTATCAGGTAAGTTCGTCTACTGTTGAGGGGGAGTGTCACACACATTTTTTTAAACTGCCTGAAAGTTTTTTTTGTGTAAGGACATTCCCGAGTGCATTTCACATTACACATCGTGCATATTCTGAGGGGTAGCAAAACCATTGTGTTCATCATTTGAGGGGGAGCGTCACATATTTTTTCTTCAACATGTAAAAGTTTTTTTTGTGTTGACGTCTCCTAAACCTCACACATTCCTGTTCCGAGGGGGAGCAGGGTAATAACCGTGCATAAGTCAAGGGAGAGCAGGGAATTTTTCACTTAGGGGCAAAATGGTCAAATCACACACTTTTTGAACTACCCGGATGGTTACCCGGTAAGTGTCCGGTAACCTCAAGTTACCGGGTACACTTACCGGATTCGGTGGTGTCCGGGTGACCCGACCGGTAACCCATCCGATATCCGCCCTATTTAAGCATCCAGAAACCCTCAATTGTTTTATTTCAAATTTACCTGGAAACACTCAAAACCCCTCACAAAACCCTCTCGACTCCATCTCTCGGAAACCATCGATTTGTTGATCATTTCTTCACTTTCAGACTCGACACTCACAGGTATTACTCCTCTACTACTATCAAATGTTTTTCGATCATCATCGGGCACACACATCCATGAATCGATGTCGAATCAATCGAAACAGTGACCTAACCGGGTTTCCAAAACCCCATTCGTGCGTCGATTCTTATACAGATCGTTTTTGCGTTTTTTAAATCATGGTTTGTGGTGTATTTTGACTGTCAGAACATTCTAAACCAAGTTGATTAAGGTTTGGGTAGTGTTTGGTTTGTTTCGGGTACCACAATCTCGCGCCCGGAAATCCGAAATACCCGGTAACTCTCATGTTACCCGGTAACATGCATAATACCCAGTATCAGTCATCACACCCGGTAACACTCTTGTTACCCGGTAAGCCCTCTCGGACACATTGACTCCCGTTAACCCATGTCGTCCGGATAAATTTGTATCCGGTAAGTTCGACAATCCGGTGAGGTCAATGTCCGGTAACCATTATGTATCCGGTAAGTGCATACCATCCGATAACCTGTTTCACCCGGTCACCTTGCCTCACCCGGTGTTTGGGTAAAAATTCACCAGTCTCGACCGAGACCAAGGTAAGAAAAACATTCATTACACTTTTTTATAGCAAGGTAAATTCATGGTACTTTATTCCCTGATTAAAGTTGAAATCGAAAGTTATTCACCTCATGACACTCGACCATGACGTCGTGTAGCTCACACGATCGTCGTACGGAACCTTGCGACCTCGACCGACTAACATACAATATTACTGTTACGTTTTTTCAGTGTTTAATGCATGAATCAATGTCATTGATGATCAACGGCAATAACCGACGAAGGTCATTAACAGCAGTAAAGTCAACGTCCGTTACATCTGTTACATAAGGCATTTAACAAGTCAATTAATGCACCCGAAGACTATAAAAGCAAAGGCTCAATCATCATCTGCGCATCATCTAATCTCACTCATCTCTAGCATCACCAAATCATCTGAACATACAATCTCAGACCTTGAATCAACAGAACCCCGAAGAACAACTGAAGGAAAGAATTCTCTCTCGAAGAATCGCTCTCGACGCACGACATTCACACTCGACACTTAGCTTTTACACACGACGCACATTGTTTTTACATTCAAAACACTTGTTATTTTACATTTGAAGTATTTCCTTTCATCTGTATTGTAATCTCTGTATGATCGACACCCGAAACATAAGGATATCGCCACTGTTTGGCGACCATAGTGCAGCGACGACTTCCACAGTCGTCCGCGGGTTTTTTCCTCGTTGAGGTTTTTCCCGCGTCACCAAAATCTCTGTCTCATTTACATTTCCGTCTTTGTCGCACGCTTTGTCAAAATATTCCTTTCTTTAGTTGTTAAATTCCACAATCAACCTTAAGTTATCCTTTTGGACGATTTTTGGCATTAACAGTTTGGCGCCATCCGTAGGACCTCATCTAGAAAAAATCTTTGACAAACGTGCGTCTTACTAACGTTTTCTTGGAGTTTTCCTCTCTTTTCTTTTTGAGGAAAATGGAAGATCGCGGAGATCAAGAGCAAATCATTGCCCAGATGCCCGAGGAGCTTGAAAATGCACAAGGTGTTCCTGGGATAGTTGACGAGTATCACCTGGAGGAAGTTGTCTTAGATCCAAGCAAGCCTGATCAGAAAGTTCTTATAGGATCGTCTCTTGATCCCCGCCTAAAAGACAAGCTAATATCTTTCTTGCAGGAACATGCTGATTGTTTTGCCTGGTCGCACGAAGACATGGTCGGCATAGACCCTGGCATCATTTCCCACAAGCTCAACAACGACCCGTCGTTCAAACCTATCAAGCAAAAGCGCAGGAAATTTGCTCCTGAAAGGAATAAGGTGATAAATGACGAGGTCGATAACCTCCTCAAGACAGGGAAAATTCGAGAAGTAAAGTACCCCGATTGGCTTGCTAATGTCGTGGTCGTGGCAGAGAAAAATGGCAAATGGAGGGTTTGTACCGATTTTACAGATCTCAACAAAGCTTGTCCAAAAGACCCATTCCTATTGCCACATATCGATTCCATGGTCGACGCGACAGCGGGACATGAACTACTGACGTTCATGGATGCTTATTCTGGATACAATCAGATCTTGATGCACGTCGAGGACCAGGAGAAAACTGCATTCATGACGGATCGAGGTATTTACTGTTATAAGGTTATGCCTTTTGGACTAAAAAATGCAGGTTCTACCTACCAGCGCCTGGTGAATAAGATGTTCAAAGATCATCTTGGCGATATGATGGAAGTCTATATCGATGACATGCTCGTCAAGTCGAAGCAAGCAGTCGACCACGTCGAACATTTGAGGCAGTCGTTCGACATCCTTTGAAAATATAGCATGAAGCTCAACCCGACGAAGTGTTCCTTTAGTGTTAGTGCCGGGAAATTCCTAGGCTACATGGTCACTCGTAGGGGAATCGAAGTCAACCCGGAGCAGATCAAAGCTATCATCGAGATTAAATCTCCGAGAAATTTCAAAGAAGTCCAAAAACTCACTGGTCGGGTGGCTGCTCTGAACAGGTTTATCTCTCGATCCTCATATAGATGTCATCTATTCTACAACGTCCTCAGGAAAAATAAAGGATTCGACTGGACCAACGATCATGAGTAAGCACTGCAAAAATTAAAGGAGTACATGACGTCGCATCCTTTGCTGTCAAAGCCTGACGACCATGAGGTCTTGCAGCTATATTTGGCTGTTAGTCCTAATGCAGTAAGTGCCGTCTTAACACGAGAAAATGAAAAGTGACAACTGCCGATCTACTATGTAAGTAAATCCCTTTTGGACACCGAAACCAGGTATTCCTCAATGGAAAAATTACTCTTGTCACTTGTTACAGCCGCAAAGAAATTGCGACATTATTTCGAATCGCATCCGATTACTGTCGTAACTAACTATCCTCTTAAGTATGTCTTAAGGAAACCTGAGTTGATAGGTCGATTGGCGAAATGGAGCATATATATCAGTAGCTACGACATCGATTTCAAACCCAGAACATCGATCAAATCGCAAGCACTAGCTGATTTTATCGCCGATTTTAGCCCTGAGTTGGGGAAAGAAGCAGAGCTTGAGGTGTCTACTATGGCGACTGACGATGACGTACCCTGGACCTTATACGTCGATGGGTCATCCAACATTAGTGTTAGGTCTAGAGTTTTGTCAAAAACACAACTGTTAAGATCTGATCTGAAGAATCAGAATTCTGAGTAAGAAGACTCAGAAGTTCTGATCAGAGAATAATGAAAAGATTACAAGTATGGAAGTTGGTCAGAAGACTCAGAAGTTCTGAGTAGAAGACTCAGAAGTTCTGAGTGAGAAATCTCAAAAAGATTCTAAGTGTTGGATTCTGACTAGAAGGTTCAGAGTTCTGAGTAGGAGACTCAGAACTTCTGACTATGAAGACAAATGTTCTGAAGCGCTTATTCAGAAGTATGTTCAGAAGTTCTGAACTACCTGTTCAGAACTTATGACGAGATACTTTACTTAGTATTTTATAAACTAATTAGGACACGTGTTATGTTCTTATTAGTCTTTCTTGTTTGTACTGTAGCTTTAAGATGTCCGTTGCAGTATAAATTGTAGTTAGCTCTATGTTGCTAACTGATTGATTTTTCCCGTATAACTTTGTATTCATTCTTTGTAATCTTTGAGATTCTCTCTCTCTTAGATCTGTAATTCTTTTCATCATTGAATACAATTGGGCTTGATCATACAACTTCTCAATTACTGCTTTCTATATTGATTTCTGACTCAACTAATCAGAATTCTGACTCTGATACTTAGAATTTTGAGCAAGTTACTCAGAATTCTGACTCTTCTAATCAGAATTCTGACTCTACTACTCAATTTTTTTTTGATAACTAATGAGGAATCATCGTAGATGATTACCAAAATCTCTTGATTTTGCAGGATTATCTTGATTTCAGAGGAAGTATTTACTCAAAATTTGATCTGATTGTTTCAAGATAAAGTTCAAAACCCATGCTTCAAAGTTTTATGTTTTTGAACATATCAGTTCAAAACCCGTACTTAAATGAAAATGGCTTCTGAATAATTCAGTTCAGGACCCGTACTTCAGAAACTAAGACTTCTAAACAAATCAGTTTAGAACTCATATTTCTCAGGTGATATCCTTAACTGTCATATTTTTATGTTTCAAGGAACAAGTGGTGAAAGGTAACATTGCATTATGTTTATTTCTATTGCTTTGAATGCTTGAATCTTATCAAATTTAATTCAATGATATGAATTTTTTTTTAATTTTCATTCAATGAATAAAATGTGTGTCAAAGAGTGATTTTACAAGTATGTTGTATTATCTGAGCTATATTTGTTTCAACTTTCACTTCTGAAATAAATCAAAAGGTAAGCAAAACATGAATGAAATTATACTGAATGCTCAATGTTATGTAAATTTAGACTTATATAGAATATAATGTTCAAAAAGCCTAAATGTCAGAATGTTGGATGGAAACAAAAATATGGGGGAAGTACTACGTTTTAGTACCAAGTGATTGAGATGAAATATAAATATATATAAAATCATTTAGTTTGAAAGTTTGTACCTGTGGCCTTTCTGGTTTGGGAGAGTAAGTCCTAAGGGGTGCTTGTCACCTAGTCCCTAAGATCAACTGATCTGGGATCGGCTGACCCAAATCCTGCAATAGAACCAGATAGAAAGCCATGTTCTACTGGTACAAATGGGTTTAAGATATATCGATGTGGCCTTTCTGGTTTGGGAAATTAAGTTCCATGGGGTGCTTGTCACCTAGCACCTAAGACCAACTGGTCTGGGATATGCTGACCCAAATCCTGCTATAGAACCAGATAGAAAGCCATGTTTAACGATGTATCTTATTCTTACTAAATTTTTTGATTAAAAGATGCCAATGTGCACCAAATTAAAAGATGCCAATGAACACAAAATTAAAAGATGCCAATGAGCACACATCTCTTGAAACTTTGGGAAAATACAAAGTCGCAATAAACCTGTAAATTTGTGAAAATCCTGATTTTGGACAAATAGTGTGAGTAGAGCAAAGTATTCTTATATGTTTTAGAATTTCATATTCTTGAAGCTAATCATATTTCGCATGCTAAGCACACCAAATAGATTTAATAAAGGGATTGAAACTGAACATTTTTAACTTGATATGCAATGATGACTTGTATTTGAATCCAAACACATGCATTTGATTTCATTTGATTGAAAAATCTGATAAATATCATTAAGTTGGATTTGTTTTGTAAAATTTTCAAATGATCAAATGTTAGTAGTTATCAAGTGTAATTCAGTGAATCTTATTTTCCTTGTATAAATATATTTGAAATGAATAATTTTAGTGAAATATATGCATACTTTCAGGGGGAGAAAACAAATTGCTCCATAATTCTTATTTTCATTAAGGAGGAGAAAAAGCATAGACTTCATCGCTAAAGTTTTGAAAATCAAGGGGGAGAAAAGATAAAGATTTTGAAGATGATTTTGCTTTCCAAAACTTTAGGGGGAGAAAAGCTAAAGATTATGAAGATGATTTTGCTTTCCAAAACTTTAGGGGGAGAAAAGCTAAAGATTTTGAAGATTGATATGATTGAAAAATCTGATTGATTGATTAAAAAAAGGGAGAAGAAAGTCAGAAAGTCATAAAAAGACAGAAATTTGACTAGATCACATGAAGATAAGATTTGTCATTTCAAGGGGGAGCAAAGAAAAAGCAAATATGTAATAGAAATCAGTTTGGAAATCATTGCTGCTGCTGATTAAAGACTGACCAGAAGTTATTAACTCAGATTATTCAGAATTCTGAGCAGAAGTTGTCAAAGCATTCAGAAGATCTCCTTCTGAAGATTGTTCCTGCTCTAAGAATTTGATGATGAAAAATACAAGTGTGTTTGACAAAAAGGGGGAGATTGTTAGTACTAGAGTTTTGTCAAAAACACAACTGTTAAGATCTGATCTGAAGAATCAGAATTCTGAGTAAGAAGACTCAGAAGTTCTGATCAGAGAATAATGAAAAGATTACAAGTATGGAAGTTGGTCAGAAGACTCAGAAGTTCTGAGTAGAAGACTCAGAAGTTCTGAGTGAGAAATCTCAAAAAGATTCTAAGTGTTGGATTCTGACTAGAAGGTTCAGAGTTCTGAGTAGGAGACTCAGAACTTCTGACTATGAAGACAAATGTTCTGAAGCGCTTATTCAGAAGTATGTTCAGAAGTTCTGAACTACCTGTTCAGAACTTATGACGAGATACTTTACTTAGTATTTTATAAACTAATTAGGACACGTGTTATGTTCTTATTAGTCTTTCTTGTTTGTACTGTAGCTTTAAGATGTCCGTTGCAGTGTAAATAGTAGTTAGCTCTATGTTGCTAACTGATTGATTTTTCTCGTATAACTTTGTATTCATTCTTTGTAATCTTTGAGATTCTCTCTCTCTTAGATCTGTAATTCTGTTCATCATTGAATACAATTGGGCTTGATCATACAACTTCTCAATTACTGCTTTCTATATTGATTGTAAGATTAGATCCTGTTCTTTCAGTTAGAGGCTCAGGACTAGGCGTCGTCTTAAAGTCTCCAAGACCACCAACAACGAAGCTGAGTACGAAGCCCTGGTCGTAGGAATAGATATGGCCCATGACTCGGGGGCAACCTCACTACACGTCAAAAGCGATTCTCTTCTGGTTGTGAATCAGATGAATGGAGAATTCGCAGCCAAAGACTCAAAGATGACAACGTACCTAAAGGTAGCAAAAGAAAAATCAGAAAAATTCAAATCTTTTTCCATTGAGCAAAGTTCCGAGGGATCAGAATACTCAAGCCGACGCTCTAGCAAACCTTGGGTCTGCTCTAGTCGAGCCAATATTCGACAGTATTCCTCTGATTCACCTAGCGACGTCGTCCATTGAAAATAACGATGTCGCCCAGATCGAAGAGCAAGAAGATGATTGGTCGTGCGACATTTGAAATTTTCTTATGCATGACCAGCTCCCAGAAGACAAGATAGAAGATCGGAAGATCAGATTCAAGGCATCCAGGTATGTCGTGACCGGAGATAGACTCTATCGACGATCATCGACAGGCTTAAACCTGAGATGCGTCATTAGTAAGAATCAAGTTCAGAAAATCCTCCAAGAAATGCACGATGGGGAGTGTGGCAATCACTTCGGAGGTCGCAGTCTGGCTAATCGAATTTCTCGACAAGGCTATTTTTGGCCAACACTACGACAAGATGCCATCAGGTACATCCAGAACTGTGATTCTTGTCAACGACATTCAGGTACATCCTATAAACCATCTGAACCTTTGCATTCGACGTTGATCCTGTAGCCCTTCATGAGATGGGGTATGGATATTGTTGGCAAGCTACCACCTGCCCCTGGGCAAAAGGTATTTCTTCTTGTACTTACAGATTATTTCTCCAAATGGGTAGAAGCAGCTGCCTTTTTCTAAGTTCAGGATAAGGAAGTCGTGTCTTTTATCCAGACTAACATCATATGCAGGTTTGGGATTCCATCCGAAATTGTCTGCGACAATGGATCCCAATTCATAAGCAACAGGACTCGACAGTTCTGTGAAGACCGCAACATCAAGCTGACGACCTCGACGCCCAGGTATCCCCAGGCAAATGGACTTGCTGAGTCAAGCAATAAAACCATCATTGCTTCAATTAAGAAGGGGTTACAAGCTGCAAAGGGAAGGTGGGTCGAAGAGCTCCCTTCGGTCATGTGGGCGAATCGCACGACGCCTCGCACGTCCACAGGACAAACCCCTTTCTCTTTGGTCTATGGCTGTGAAGCAGTTTTTCCAGTCGAGGTCCAACTCTCAACCTCAAGGTATACTTCTGTCGACCATAATCTGGTCGATTTAAGTTATGACCTCGATGCCCTCGAAGAGCTCAGAGAATCGGCCTTGATCAGAATGGCATCACAGAGGCAAGTGGTCGAACGACATTTCAACAAGAATGTTAAAACTAAAGTCTTTCAAGTAGGCGACTACGTCCTCCGACGAGTGTTCCAAAGCACTCAAGAGCTCAACGCCGGTAAACTTTCCACCAAATCGGAAGGTCCTTATCGTATCTCAGAAGTCGTGGGTAAAGGTGCCTATCGGCTCCAAACCCTCGACAATCAAGATGTCCCACGTAGCTGGAATGCGACACATTTGAAAAGGTATTTCTTCTAAATCTTTTTCCTTTTCTCACCTGATTTTTATTCATGGCGATGATTACTGACTTAAGCGTCGGAGGGTCGTTGGTTAGCCGACGACCTACCTCTGACATTGTTTTATCACAGATCGCACGACATAAGATTGTTAAGTCTATTTCACTTTAATCTCGCAAGGTCGCATGACATAAGTGTTCAGGTCTATGACTTGACTATTCTATCACAGGGGTACACGATTCGAATTTTGTAGTACGATCTAGTTGTACGATCTAACGACCACTCGATCTAAGTCCTTAACTTAGAAAAATCTGCACGTTCTGAATGAATGTATCGATCACGTGTGCTTACATTTGCCAATACGATTTAAATGTATGACTTATGTCTTGGTCGTTATATTACAATGGATGCCTAAATCGCATGTTTTCTTGTTCGTTATGCGTTTAGTAAATTTCCCAATTACTGTTGTGTTTACTTATGAGATATATAAAACAGAGCGATAAACAAAATAAAATTCCATTCATCGAAGTGTCAACTACATTAGATAGCTCGATCACCAACGATCGAGCAAGAAAACAAAAGTCATAAAAAGAAAAACTTTTCCTAAGGCTGAGGAGGAGTGTCAGTCGCATCCTTGCCCGAGGCCCCGCCCTTGGAACCTTCGTCCACCTCTTCCTCCTCGACTTCTTTCTCGTCATCAGAGTCGAGGTCTCTTGCGGACCCGACCTCTCTCAGGAAGTAGGCAAGCTCATCCAACGCCAAGGCCAGAGGTATTTTGCCCGACAAATGTTGCATCATTATAGCAGCACGTGCGGTCAGACGAGCTAAGGCAAAAGTGGATGCGGCCTCCTCCTTTAGCTCCTTCACTTCCTTCTCCAGACCCACCACCTTGGACTTTGACTCCTCGACCTCTTTGTCCTTTGAGGCCAAGGATTCCATCATCCTATCCAGCTCCTCCCTTTGGTTGGCGATCATGGATAAGGACTGCGTTAGACGGTGGTTCACCTTATCCTTTGCGCGACCAACGACCTCTAACTCTTTCAGAGCATCGTCTAGACGTTTGGACATGCCCTCTTCACGTTCTAGGGCAACCTTCTCCCTGTCCAATGCTGCGTTCCCCCTCTCGTGAGCAGAAGACACTAAGCCTTTTATCTTCTTTGTCTCAGCACGCAGGGCAAGAGAAGATTGGAACGCCTGTAAAATATAAGGAAACGTATCAATAGACATTCGACAAAGGTTAAAAACATTGAAACACAAGTTTTGAAAGAAAAACTCACCATAAACGCCAGTCCGGCAACATGGGATCACGTCTCCTCGATTGGGAATCCCTCGAAACGCTCCCTGAAAGAAGGGAGCAAATATTTCCCCAGATGCGGAAACAGATCCGTCCCGGATAGGACATTATCAACCATAAAGTCCGACGGCAACGTAAAATTGACCGTCGTGACCGTATCCCCTTCCGTCGTGTGACCCTTGCCCTTGTCGACAGTCGAAGGGATCGACGTAGTGGACGGAGACTTCGCCGATTTCGCCGGAGGCGCAGAACTAATAGGTGTCGCAGCAATCGCACTAGAAGACGTCTTCGTCTTCATAGGCGATACGACCTTCGCCTTCTCAGGCGTAATGACTCTCGACGAGTCATCAACCTTTGAAGACGGTTCCCTCGGAATCGTCATCCTCGTCTTTGGTAAAACCCCCGAATCAGTGGTCGAGGCCTTTTGCCTCTTTTCCTTGCCCTTACGGGTGAGCTCAAGTTGAGCTGCTCTCTTGGCCGAGATAGTCGGCATCTTCGGCTGAGATTCTCCCGGAAACAGATAAGAAGAAGTGTTACACGATAAACACAAAAGAAAAAGACCAGAGTCGATCAGAAAGGAATAAGAAGGTACGCTTACCGGTCATCTCTTCTTCTTTCCACTCTTCCTCTTTCTCTTCTGTCTCCTCTTCTTCTACCTCTTCCTCACGTTTCTCCCCCCGGTTCAATCCCAAATAAACCAAGTCTTCGTCGTCGCCCACCAATTGTCGCGAAACGAACGATCGCTCAACAGCGCTGAACTCTAAGAACGAGTCGACCTTCGCTTGAGAATTGGCGTAGGGCTTCACGTCCTCAAATTTTATATATGTCGACGCGCAGAAAACAAGTTAGAAATAAATCGAAAATTAACATTCGATATGCGACAAAAAGCCAAAAAGCTCACCCGACATGTTCCAGCCAGCCCTAATCCAACTACTTTCAGGGTCAAGAGTCGACTTACGCACGAATGCATACCTAGTCTTCCACTTACGATCATTTACATCGGTCTTTAAGACTAGGATACGATCGCCCTTATACCTAGAAAATAAGCTATAGCGATGACATTTGTCGTTCTTGACTTGGTAAGCCAAGAGAAGGTCGCGTACATTCATGGGAGATTCCCAGTTTTTGGTAAGACGCTCGATCACCTGTATAACCCTCCAGAATTGGGGCATTAACTGGGCCGGTGATAAATCAAACTCGAGCATAAAAGCCTTAGCCAAAGGCGAATAGGTCCTTTCAAAACCTATCTTAAAAGGGTATTCATATACAACGATAAACCTATCGGGGCACATATCAGGTCGAGTCTGACCTGCTCTAATCAATGTAATCCCCGCAAGAATTTTTGCTAGAATTCTAAGGTCGTCGAGATCCTTTTGATCTCGAATAGAACCTACAGGTTCCATCGACATTTCCAAACCTAAATGTTTCTCAAAGTGCTAAGAAAAAGACCGAGAAATCGTACCTTATATAGACGCCTAAAACATTTCTAACTGTGTCGAAGATCACTTGCAGGTTTGGAAAAGATTCGGCGAAGAACAATAAGAAATCAAGAAGAAATCTCTATCTTAAAACTCTCTGGAATCGTAAGATGGAAAAGATCCATCGAGGGTCGCTATTTATGTAAACGATCGTGTCAGATCGAGCCTCTCGATGATCGACACGTGCCCCTAGCCTTTTCGAATACTCGACAGATCGTCGACACCTGGCGCTTACAACTGTTAAGCACGATCGCGCGTCAGCATGACATCACGACCTTATCTCTTTTTCGGCTTCCTCTTTAGTTGGAATTGGACCGATCCAGTTCCAAGGCAACTGAAGAGATTTTTAACACGTGTCACAACCCTAGACGTCCGACTAGCAAAATTTAAAAACTTTTGAAAATTTGAATTTGTCACTCCATTTTTTAAATTTTGGGGGCAAACTGTTTGGGTAAAAATTCACCAGTCTCGACCGCGACCAAGGTAAGAAAAACATTTATTACACTTTTTTATAGCAAGGTAAATTCATGGTACTTTATTCCTTGATTAAAGTTGAAATCGAAAGTTATTCACCTCACGACACTCGACCGTGACGTCGTGTAGCTCACACGACCGTCGTACGGAACCTTGCGACCTCGACCGACTAACGTACAATATTACTGTTACGTTTTTTCAGTGTTTTATGCAGGAATAAATGTCATTGATGACCAACGGCTATAACCGACGAAGGTCATTAACAGCAGTAAAGTCAACGTCCGTTACATCTGTTACATAAGGCATTTAAGAAGTCAATTAATGCACCCGAAGACTATAAAAGCAAAGGCTCAATCATCATTTGCGCATCATCTAATCTCACTCATCTCCAGCATCACCAAATCATCTGAACATACAATCTCAGACCTTGAATCAACAAAACCCCGAAGAACAACTGAAGCAAATAATTCTCTCTCGAAGAATCGCTCTCGACGCACGACATCACACTCGACACTCAGCTTTTACACACCACGCACATTGTTTTTACATTCAAAACACTTGTTATTTTACATTTGAAGTATTTCCTTTCATCTGTATTGTAATATCTGTATGATCGACACCCGAAACATAAGGATATCGCCCCTGTTTGGCGACCATAGTGCAGCGACGACTTCCACAGTCGTCCGCGGGTTTTTTCCTCATTGAGGTTTTTCCCGCGTCACCAAAATCTCTGTCTCATTTACATTTTCCGTCTTTGTCGCACGCTTTGTCAAAAGATTCCTTTCTTTAGTTGTTAAATTCCACAATCAACCTTAAGTTATCCTTTTGGACGATTTTTGGCATTAACACCCGGTAAACACCACTTTGTCCGGTAACCATCATTCACCCGGTAACTCCCATGTTATCCGGTAACCCCTGTGTACCCGGTAAGTCCTATCTGTCCGGATACCCTGTTTATCCGGACACTGCTCGAGTCCTATGCCTCTGCATTTTTCCATCATTGGCAGTCCCAATGTCATGCTTTCACAGTCAGTCCTCAATCATCCGCTGATTGAGCCATTAAAATGCTAAGGTACGCATTGAAGTTGATGTTATCTCGTTCATGATCTGACACTGTGTTTTGCAGGTATCCTATATGGCGGATCAACAAGATGATACTCAGCAGAACATCCCACCGCAGGAGGATATTATAGACGACGAGGCGGACATTGCCTTGGTTCCCGAGGACCATGGCATTGAGATCAATCTAAACAACCACCATCTTGACATCGCCGAATTCCGACCTACACATCGCGTGGTCGTTGATATTATGCTCGGCCACCCACTTTGCCGAGCACTCACTGCCACAACTGACGTGCCGGTAATCTACGTCTACCGAGTTTGGCGCACAGCTAGAGTTGTCACCATCAACAACATCCAGACCATCACCGCCAGCATCGACAACTACCCATTCACACTCACAACGGAGTCATTCCGACGACTCCTGTCTCTTCCGGAACCTAATGCCGCGTATGCACCCGCCGTCGATGACGCCACACTCTGTGCTGACATCCGCGCGCTTGGATATCACCACGAACTCAACCGCCCGTCCGCATTCAAAATAAAATACATTGCGCCCGTCGGGTACACACTATTCACTATCTTGAATAGATTCTTGTCCTCCAGATGGAAGGGAATCGATCAATGCGCCATCGACTTCTTACGCCTGTTTCATGTCGTATGCTACAACCGGCACATAGACTACTCAGCAATCATCTGGCATGAACTGGTGCAAGCAATCAGACAAACTGGCGGTTCTAAGAAGAAGTTCCTACCGTTTCCACGTTTCTTCGCTCTGGCCATCCGACAACACATGGATGCGAATCCCCTAATCCCGAGACGGATCAATCATCCGGTATGTCCTCATCACAACTTGCAATACTTGGTGATTCGTAACCCACCGGATACCCCAGCCATGCCTATACCTGAACACTTACTGGCACACGCGGACCCCAATGCACCGAGTGTGATAGAATATAGGAGAGAGTTAGGGAATCCCATGGTCCAACCAGAGTCGGAGGGACCTCCCCCGGGACATAGAACTGAACGACGTGAGGGTCCGAGGACGAGAGGTGGTAGAGTCCAGGCAGCTGGGGCTCCCGGACGGGGTGTGTTGAGATTACATGGGAGGGGAACAGGTGTGGGCGGTGCATTGGATACGAGAGCCAGTACTACCCAATCCACCCAAGCCGGAACAAGCCGACAACCCATTCCTATTGCCCGTACCACGACCGAAGCAGGACCGTCGACTAGACTACACAAGGTCCAGGTCGTCACTGAAACCGAACGCCCAATGCTTCACCGTGACTCGGAAGTATACATTTCTGACCCCCCTTCACCACCCAGACAGGTTAAACAAGTGGAATCCGACTCCACCGAATCCGATACGGACCGTGCCATACGCGCTTCCTTAATACCTACCCATATCGGACCAAACCCAGAGTCGACCGAAGGAATCCCATCTGACTCACCCACAAACCCTCTAATCCTTACTACCCAGCCTAATACGGGAGACATAAGGAGAGCGGAGGGAGTCTTAGTTGAAAATCCAGAAGAGGTGAGACAGAGTGAAGTCAGGTCTAAAAAGAATCAAGAGAGAATAAGCCGTAAAAATAAAGAGGCTTATGAGCGACCCCAAACCAGCGTCATCCATGTAGCCACATCTTCTATCCCGTCTCATCCGTTGGGACGGGGTATTGAAGAAAGCCGTCGTGGACCTAGCGGCGCAATTGCACGACCTCCCTGGCCACTCATCCGTCTCTCCAAAGACGGGTGTTTCAATTTTGGACGGGGACATAGCACAACTTCTACCGATCTCTCACTTGGAGAGTATGGGTATTGAAACAAGAGACCAGCCTCCCCCGGTCTCGCCTTCTTTCAAAGCACCATCGAGTCTAGAGCCACTTGAAATAGTACATTCTTCGGCTAGGACACAAGATGAGATTCTACAAATCGGTGCTCTTGGTGACCCGATCGGAACTTCCGTAGTGTCTCCGTCTTTAAGCGGAACGCGAGGATCAGAAGGAAATCCTACCACGGACACACTTTCGCCAACCATGAACGTAGGTGGCTCTACCTATAAGGTAGATGCCTCAACGGGTGCTCTAAGTGACCCCGGAGTTATTTTACCCGACTTTGTGTCAAAAAGATATTTGGACAGCGCCCTAAAGGCTGTCCGCGAGGCAATGGAGTAGCGCTTTACCTCTGAGCTCGACAAATTCAAAAGCCTAATCAAAGGAAAGGAGAAAGTAGTCGAACCTAAAACCGCACCAACACCTCCACCGGCTCTCGTTCAGCTAATCTATTCGGTGGACACCTTGAAGACTATGCTCCTGGCTCAGCTGCTCCAACACACAGACACCGACGCCTCTACCGAAGCAGACCTGATCTCCGTTCTACGATCACAGGTCACTGTTCCTTCGTCGTCCATTACCACCAGAATGGATCAGCTTGACACGACTCTCAAGGATGTTCAGCAAGCCCTAACCACCTTGACCGAGAGAGTTGCCTCCTTGGAAGAAACTTGCAAGAGTCAAGCCGGCGGTCTAAAGCGAAGACACGATGATCAGGATGATCCTGATCACCGTGAGGGGGAGAATAAATGTAACACCTTAGGCATATCCCACATCGGTCGTGGACAGGAGAGATGCTGGGTATATTAGTAAACCTTGGCCTTACCAGACACAACGCGTTTTGGGGCCACAAGCATGCGGGTTCCTTGGGAACTCTGTGGTTAAGCGTGCTTGGGTGGGAGTAGTACCAGGATGGGTGACCTCCTGGGAAGTCCTTGCGAAGTCCTTGCCAGGTCGCCAAGAACAAAGTCGTGAGCCAATGGGGCAAAGCGGACAATATTGTGTCATGGTAAGGGGGTGTTACAATAAAAGACTAAGATTAGCCGAGACCGCCCCGATCCCCACAGAAATTACCGTGGTTCAACCAGAACCCTCAACTGTGGCAACTGCAACCGAAGACGAACCCGAAGCCTAGTTGAGCTTAGCAGAGATGGTCATTGACATGGACATCTCTGACGACGAAGACCCGACGGTTGAAAAGCCCGAGGGAGAAACACAGAAATTGGTCACATATGATGCATCAGATAGGCCAGCACTCAATCTGATTGATCCAGAGTCCGAACGAAGCACAAGATCACCGAAGTACTCAACGTCCAAACAGGTAGAATTCTTAAAGTTATGTTTCCCGTATTCACCGTCCGACAAGAAGACGGAAATGAATGGAGATTTTCCGAAGCTGACTTCAAGAACCTTAGACCGTTCGACTTCCAAGCTATACTGAAAGACCTCTGAACCAGAACCATCCGACCGCTGCATGTAACCAAAGCGCTCGAAGCTGTTCGTCGATTCCTAATTCGGACAATTGTGATGTCCTATTTCACAGACTTCCAAATGGCAATCGAGAACAGAGCTAAGAAGGTAAACCTGCTGAAACCGAATCTGAAAGCGCCCGAACTGAAGATGTATCCCGAGAACGCACTGCTTCTTGAACCTGAATTTGGGATAGTATACCTCAACGATTAGAAAGAAAAGAGGTTTCTTCGGTTCAGTCAAGTAGACAGATTCTGCGATGGTACACTCCTCAAGGTCAAAGATGCTCTTCGTAACATCATCACTTACGAATCCGAAAATCAAAAGGTTTCGTATGTTCCTAACTCTAATGAGATAACTGCACAAAATGCTTTAGAAGTGATTGAAGAACGCATCGACTACCGCCGAGCCATCCAAATGTTTGAGGTACACTTTGCTCTCCGAAAGAGATATGTCGAGAAATGGCGCGAACTCGAACTTTAATTCAAAGGGGGAGATTGTTAGGGTCAAATTGGGTTGAATAGAAGTTCAAGGGCTGAATTGTTAATTATCTAATTTGAGCCTTTAATTGTGAACGGGCCGTGGGCTTCCATGCTATGGGCCCAATGTATTTAAAGTTCATTAGCTTAGAAATTTAAGCTAGTTGTCTTTTACACTTTCTTGAAACGTATTGTAAACTCTCTCTATTATTGAAAATGAATTGGATGACCAGTTGAAATCATACTATCTGTTTCATATCTATTGATTTCTATCGTATGTTGCACTGATCTGGAACTCACAAAAACCATTTTCAGGAATTCGGGGTAGTGAAGCTTCCTCCAAAGGGAAGGAGAACGTTTGAAGGTTGGATTGCGGCTTCAGGAGTAGAGCATTCTAGATCGTTAATATCTTATAATGTAGTTCCTTAGAGTTACTCGGTTGTGGTAGACACTTTTCGCTTCCAAATTTTGTTGGGATTTTGTAACTCTGTACTAGCGATGTATTGGGACCCATTTTGGGCTTAATTTATGTTATTTGCATGTTTTGAATCATGTAGTTGTTACAAGTACTACAACTTGAAATTGACCTAAATGTGGTTATACATTCATTAAACCTAATTAGAGGCCCAAGAGTATTTTGGTAATCTCACTAGATCTGGAACATAGTGGTTGGACCACTAGCTATCTCTATTGATATTATGTCCATTTTTCTTGGTTGCATATTGAAACATAGTGGTTGGACCACTAGCTATCTCTATTGATAATATGTACATTCAAATACATTCAATTACATTCAATAAAATTCAAGCCATGTTGTATTTCCTACCTTATCAACATGATTGATGACATGTCCATAAGTGTAGGCAAATCCATATACCTATCTCATATCCATATCCTCCAAAAACACACAAGATTTGCAAATGGTTTTCGTTCCAATGACACCATATCCTCATCCTGCACACCTCTCGAAACACAGAGTCATAACCTGTTATATGGTTTCCACATTTGATTCTCATGGTTTTTCTTTCTTTTGGTTTTGGTTTTGGTTTTTATTTTGGTTTTGGTTTTCTTTTATAGCATACCAGCTGTGTGTTCTAGTTTTCGTTTTATTAGAGAAGATATTGTGTTTGCAGATTTAGGTGTGTTCTTCTCTGAACCGTCTGTGTGAGCTAATCCTCATCTATGTTTGTATGCGTGAAATCATTTGTATCGAGGTGTATGGTTTTTGTGTGTGTAGAGATGGTGACTAGCGAGGTTTACCAGAGTGACGTGAAGGGCTAGTTTCGGTGTTAAGCCGGTGAGGGTTAACCCCTCTCTTATAAATACATAAAAAAATAATTTTTTTTTTCAATTCTTAAAATAAAATAAGGAAATGGATGAAAAGATGAAAATGTCCCAAATTTTTAAAGTTGTTTTACTAATTTCAATATTTTTATGTGGTTGTCATTCTAAATCTAGTTTTGGGGGTATACGTGTAAGTGTAACATATTCAATGGAGACAATATAGGGGTTGATACGAGGGTAGGGGAGGGAAGATGACTTTTCATCGGTGGTGTGTGTGTGTATAAGGAAGAGTTCAAACGAGCACACCTTCATTTTAAGAAAACACAAGAACACCCTGCTAGTATAGACAATCATATGCGATACTATTGTCTGTCACATATACGAAATAATACATGTGGATTTGTTTCGTATATGACACAACATTGATTGTTTTATAATATGAAAAAAGCATGATATATGTTTAACACACACATATTTCCACCTACACGAGGACATTTCAAACAACTTGAATCTTAACTTAAAAAGAATCCCCATTGAATGATTGAAATGTTTCCATTTTCAAATAAACGAATTAAAATGGTCACCATAACTATGATAATAATGTCGAAATTATTTCAATGTTCTAAAAAGCGTGCCTTGGCGTGCCATTGCACCGAGGTGTGACATTGCCGCCAGGTTATACCCCTTGGCGTCGATATAAGGCGTGGAGCTCGTTATGGAGCGCCATGGCTATGACATGGCACGCCTTGGCGCGTTGCGTTACAAATTTGTGTACTTTCGATTTTTCGAATCTATGTATTTCGAAATTCGATTCGAATTTGCCCATTAGTATCGATTAGATTTCAGAATTTCTTTTGTTTATCGTTTTATATGAATTTAAATTGTTAATAACTTCATCCTTATTGTTCAAGACACTGATATAAACACACACACATATATACATATATATTATATACATATTTATCGCCTTAAGCCACGCCTTCGAAAACGCCATAGCCTCACCGTAACTCGTAAGGCTTGAGGCTTGACCTCACCGCCACGCCACGCCTCACGCCATTTAGAACCTTTAATTATTTTACCAATTCCAATATTTTTATGTTGTTTCCATTCTAAATCTAGTTTTGAGGGAATACGAGTACAAGATTTAATGGAGAAAAAGGAGAATTTGGGTTGCTATAAGGGCAGGGAGAGGTGAGTTTTTGTCGGTGGTGTAATGTATATATAGAAAAAGTTCAAACGAGCACACCATTAATGTATCAAAACACGAGAACACCCTCTTACTATAGACATTCATATGTGATACTGTAGTCTATCATATGTGATACTAAACAAGAGAACGTGTGACTTTTGATGCGACCTAAGTCGTATGCCAAGTAGTTGCACACCACCATGTCCCGTCATGCTATTATCACATTTGATAAGGATGTTCTCGTGTTTGCATAGAGTGAAGGTGTTCTCGTTAGAATCTTTACTTATATATATATACATATAGGAAAGATCATGCGAGAAGTGAAACATTTTGCAAGAATACGTGAAGTCTTAATATCATATATGATTACACTCCTTTGGGTGTGTTTAATTGATAAGTGTGTATAAGTGTACACTTTAGCACCCATTTAGGACTTTATTTCATTTCATTTTATACCTTTCCTAATCCTATATTGAGTCTTTTAGTCATATTTTATGGTTTTAGTTTTATTGGAGTTAGGATGTACGAAGTTGTACTGTTTTTTGAATTTGGTGAACAAACTGCTGACTTAAGTGTTGTTGCAGTAGATGTTGTTACAACGTCGGGTATTGGCACAATCGGATCAATCATGGAAGATATTTTGAAGTCTCATTTTGAAGGAAGACATCTTCATGTACTGGTTGACAACTGATTTGTGAGAAGAAGATGTTGTTGAAGATGTGTTGTTTATGTACATAAACATCTTTTATTAACCTTTGGATATTTAGCTTTTGTACTTTATAGACATCTTTTTATTCTCTTTAGCAACTATATATATGGGGAGACTTCAGTTGTAATAGCATATGATATTAATCAAATCTTCTTACAAGCTTTGTATTCTAGTAGTTTTAATATATTGCAATCTTTTGAGTACTTATTCTTATTTACTGTCAATTGCTACAACAACCTTTACAACTTTCACTTTACATTTCTCGCACGTTTACTTCTAAGTCATTTACATACAGCCATTTACCTTTATGTCTTTAAGCACTTACATTCAATCATGTTAGGCTAAACACCTAAGTGTGGGTATAGGTGAAGGTTGTGAGATTAAGCCAAGTGTTAGTGGATGATTGTTTTGCCAACAATAATTTACTTCACTATTTACAAGTAGTATCAGTATTTCATCTGGTAATCTTTGAAAAATTGACACGTGTTATTTTATTCAGATGATTTGGACTTAAAATTAGGACAACACAAATATTTTTACTAAGTGTGTTATAGAGGCTATAGAGACCTGCAATAACCTTATGGGTTGCAAAACTATATGAAGAGAAATGCAATATTTGTACTAGTTTAGTTTTGATGCATCACCAAGTGAAAATCCAATATATGTTCTAATTTGTATTTCCTTGGAAAGCCATCCAATCCAGTAGTGTTGTGGAGAGCTATTGTTGCAGCAATCTTGTGTAATGTTGTAGCAATGTGTGACGCCCGTAATTTTTGGTAAGTAAAATTCATCTTGTACATTGTTATAACTTATAAATCATAGGTTTGATGTTAGGAAATCTTTACTTTCAGTCCCTAAGAGTAACATGACTGTTGGCGTTGAAAAAGTCGAGTTTCGGGGCTTGGTACGAGCCCAACTATAATGCTCGACGACTATGACAGTGTCATAGTCACACCTGGCAAAGTCGCAACCAAGGTACAACTCACGGTACACCCTGAGCGACTATGCCATGCGACATTGCCATGGCAAAGTCGCTTGCAAATGTAGCCAGGTATGCCAGGCAACATAAAGTCGTGATTTCAGCCATCAATTTTCATTACTTCATATCTCTCTCATTTCTACTCCGTTTTTTGTCATTCAAGTTGCTATGGTTTCATTTTTTTAGAACTTGACAAGGATAGATTGTTAGTTTTGAAAGTTATTGGAAGATCCAAGAGTATTTGGTGGTGGTAAGCTCCTCATCTCTTTCGATTTTAAGTTAGGGTTTGATGTGTTATTCATTTTCTCGTCTTTTCTCCCCATTTTCCCTTAGGTTTTGGATCTTTGGAGGTGAATAAAACACTTTGCAAGTATTAGATCTAAGATTTAGGAGGTTTTGTTTGTAGATTCATGTTTTCACCAAGAAAACTCAAGTTTGGGGTAAAAACCTAGATCTAGCCTAAATCTAACAATGTGAGTTCAAGTTGCTTTGTGAAACTATGTAATGCCAAAATGTGTATTTTTTAAGTAATAATATGTTTACTTGTTATTTAATGTGTTGAGTATTTGACAAAGTTTTCATATTTGGTAAACTTTGGTGGATAAATCTTATGAAATGCCAATATTTGGGTTTTTGGATATTTTGATGAGTAAATCTAAAAAATGTGTTATTTGGGTGACTTATTATACAAATGGAGTATACTTGAGGATTATGTATTTTTGGTGTATTTGGTTTTATAAACCATTTGGAAAATGCATGTTATCGTGCTTTGAGATATTTTGGAAACATAAGGGTATGAGTTCATTTAGAAAATGGTATATGATTTTTGGGTTAACCATATCTTTGAGGTATATGTTTACATAAACTCCGATTAAATGCGTTTTATTATTAAGGATATTTACTTGATGGTCAATTGAGTTTTAAGCATTTTGGCTCGGTTTTCGACATAAAAAAGTCATGAAGGCATTTGCTCGGTTTTAATAACTCAATGTATGATAATTACATGTTTTGAGTCTGTTAGTCATTCATTTGGATTAATGTAATGTTTAAGACTGTAATGCAATGCCTAGGAGTTAGTTTAAGTGGGATGAACATCCCCGTTTGTAACGTGGAATAGGCATGGGGTCTTAATGGGTAATACTTGTGGACTTTAAAGTCGGGCAACGGCTAATGATCAATGATTGTAATTCCCATAATGTACCAAGAAATAGGCATGGGATCAAGATGGGTAATAGTTGTGGACTTCAAAATCGGGCAACACCAACGACCATTGGTTGTAATTTCTTGTGAATGAGTAAATATCTAGAAGTAATGGAATGACTATTGATTCATAGTGGGGCTCTTGAACATGTATATTGACTTACTTTTGTGTTCCGTCACATCCCATGGAATCGGGTCTCACGCGTCACCGAATGGTGAGTTTTGGATATGTTATTTTCGGATAGTGTAATATCCGCATTTTAAGGTTATTTGGGTTGGGTAAGTAACTACAATTTGTGACTTTGATATGGGATCCCCTCCACATATATTAAGGTTTGAATGAAATAGTTATTTCCATGTTTTGGTATTTGGATTTTTATCCTTTTTATGCTTCGTGTGAGTTATTGTGTTTAGATTCATGTTTTCGGAGTATTTTTATTTTAAATGTTTTATTATGAAAATGGGATTCTTGGAAAAAAATCACTATTTATTCTAAACATTTTGCATAGTGGCAATTGTGATTTAAATAATATTCTTTCCATTTTAATGATTATATAGTGATGAAAACTCTTGAATTCACTAGGAGTTAAGCCTAACCTTTTATTTTTCGGCATGTGCATCAGGTCTTGTTGGGAAATTTTACTAGCGACACCGTGAAGAGTGATGTGCTAGTTAGATGCCAGAGAAAGAGGTAGCCATTGAGTGGTGATTCCACATTCGAAGATAGCGACTAGTATGGGGTTTTAGTAACACTCGACGTTAACTTAGTCTTTGTATGAGACTTGAGTTAATAATTGTTGAGGTCAATTATATAATTTAATTTGAGGTATTTCAAGTATTGAATTGTAGGATGAGGTTCTCACCTTAAATTGATGTAATGTTGAAAATTTTAAATTAATTGCTATTTCCAATTTTGAGGGTGTTACAAGTTGGTATCAGAGCATAAGTTTGAGATATTTAGGTGTTGATTTCGGATACCTAGACTCAAACTAGCGTTCTACTAAGTGGATGAAAGTGAAATTGTACAAATACACACTTTAAGATAAGATATTTTGAGGTCGATGGAGCCATTGGAATTGGGAATCATAGTGACGGTAGCAAGGATCTTCATGTATGGTACATTCATAATTACGCTTGGCCAGTGTTATGGTGAGCGTACATGTTACATGTGGGTGCTTGAATCGTCTTCATGTGATGATCGATGGGGCAGCGAATAAATTCCTGATGAATAGTCATTAGAAGAAGTTGATGTTTATAGCATTGTCACTTTGAGTGACAGTTAAGCATGATGAGTACATTAAGTTGACCATTTTGGGTCGGGGTTATTGGTTGAATTAGAACCATAGGCTTATTGAATCAACCTTGTTTCGACAAGGATTGTAAGGTTAACAGATTTAGTCGCCGATTATTGCCTTAAGATGTTTAAGCATTTGGGTGTCGGTAGTGTCACCGGTGGATTTGGTGAGGTTAGTTCTAATACTTTGAGTCTCGACCAATTTCATGCATGGGAATTATTTCCAAATAAATTGTATAAATCATTTCATACTTTTTCAAATCATCGTGTGAGTTGTGTTGAAAGATTTTGGGAAGTGTTTTGACACACACAAGATTATAAACCATAATTTGAAACATGCATAAAACTGTGTTATTACATGCAGTTGCACACTTTATTGAGATTTTTTTTCTCATGTCGCTTTGGTGACTGAAGAGTAAAATTTCAAAGAACATGAACTTGGTTTATTGTGCGAGTTTGTATTTATTAAGAGAATTTATTATATTTCATTCATAACCTTGTCTTATGTGATTGGATTATTGGAAACGAAAATTCTGGCACCGTTCGATTTTATGGATGCCCTTTGATATTTACTGGGTTTTATTGAGCGTTACTGAGTTTTATTTTATGTCGTTTTGTGACACGTGGATGAAACCTTAAGATGCGTAAGCTTGATTTATTGTGTGTTGGTTTATGGGTTTTATTGAGAATTTTATCTCATGGAAGTTTTGTTGAGAGATGTTATCTTATGTCTTTTGCAACGAAAGGAGAAGTTTTTGGAATTTTGATATCATGTGATATCTCTTTTGAGTTTGTGCTATTATGTTTAATTGCACACTATTTAGTGCACGAATTGATTTATACTCATGGGGTGAGTAGGTGTATGAAGAGTCTATGAGAGTCCATACTAATGTTTTGTTTTGTGCATTTTCGGTTGTTGATACCACTGTTATTGGTACACGCAAATACGTCATATTGATTTATTGGTATGCATGACAATTATAGCCACTAATTTAGAACAAAGAGCATTTTGTTTTTACTGTGGAAGTTTGAATCCAATCTAAATTATTTTATGTTTCGAGCAAATCGCATGCATGTATCATTTTTTCCAAGTTTTGAGAAATTAGTCGATGCATGCGGGTCTTGTGGGGAACTTAATTTCATGTCATTATATGGTGAAATGAGAACTTTTTGGAACGTGACTACATGAATTTATTCTTTTGAAGTTTTGTATAAATAGTCTATTGTACATTATTTTAATAAAGAAGAATTATTTTACGTACATGGTGTAGGTTTTTCTATGCACGTCACATAAAAACACCGCTGATGTCAGATGAATCTATGAGGGTCGCACGCATAGAGTATCTATATCTCGAATAAACCATGATGGTCGTGAACCAAATAATTACATGTTGTAATGGAAAGATAATTATTGTTTTAGTAGAATAATAATTATAAAGTGTGTGTGTATAAAATATAATTACGATAATTATATAATGGACTTAATGTGGATAACCAATTATTATGTTAATACTTAATTAGGCTAAAAGTCCATCGTTTGAATGTAATGATTACTTGAAGCCCAAGTTTAATTATTATGTTAATACTTATATGGATTAAATATTATGTTAATAATTAATTAAAAGGGTCATAAGCCCACAAGCTTAATTAAGTTAATTAATTGTAACACCCATAATTTTCGGGTAAGTATAATTTCAAATTTATGTAGAAATCGATCTTTCAAGAGAAATAGAAGAAATAGGATTTTAGATTGAATCCTAGATTTTATAGTCTTGTTGGATGCAGAATTCAAATATGAATCCAACGGTTCTTTCCGGAGCGAAAACGGAGCTAAAACGAAGAAGTTATGGTCGAAAATGTGTTGTGCGCCCATGTCACGTAAGTCTCTGGAGTCCAATTTTGGGAAGCGCATGGCTTCCCACGCGACTTGAAGTCACGAAAAAGGCCGTGGGAAACGGTCTGGAGCTTTAAATCGCGATTTTGAGCCATTTCCTTCATTTCTTCATAACTTTCTCACCACAACTCCGATTTTAGTGATTCAAGTTGCTATGGTTTCGTTTTGAGAGCTCTTCAAGGATTGTTTTCTATGATTTATGAGTGGTGTATTATGCCTCCTCCTCGATGGGGTGTTTCGAATAATAGAGTTTTATTCAAGTCTACTTTATTTGGAAATTTAATATTTATTCATGTCTAAGTGAGTTTTGGATTTGAGTCTATTACTGAGAAATGCTTTATATTGGGGCTTTTGGCACGGGTTTTGTGTGCATTGGAAAATGGGTTGTTTGTGTATTTAAATATAATCCTTTTTGGAAAATCATGATTTGAGTTGTACTCCTTTCATTTAACGAACTATTTTAATATGGTTAGGAAATAGTTCTAGTGACACCGTGAAGAGTGGAAAGCTAGTTGTGTACTCACCTTGGTAAAGTCTTCCGTAATTTTGGGATTAGCAACTTTGTATTGGCTTGAGTAACATCCGACATTTTGTAGTCTTGGCTTGTGACTTAGGATAATGAATGTTGAAGTTATTATGTTTTTATTATTGAGGTATTTCCAATGATGGTTTGAAGAAGGGGTTTTATCCTTATTTGATTATTTTTTTCGAAGTTTTTGTTTAGTTTCTCTTTCCATTTTTGAGGGTGTTACATTAACGGTCAGGTCCAAATACGGTAAGAGCGTATTTAAACCTAACTATGTTTAGGTTTAGGGGTAAGGAACTTGAGCCACAAGAAAAAAATCTCCCTCCCCTCCCCTCCCCTCTCCTTGGTGTCGTCGACCACACACACACACAAGGAAAAATCGATTTTCCTTGTGTTATATCGGTTCATTGGGGTTGTAATCGTTCGGGAATTAAAGCTACTCACGTGCGGATACTTCTAGAGGAAGCCTACATTGGTTTCTCGTGCTTCGATTATCATTCTGACACATTCAAAGAGGTAGTTTTCGAAACCCCCAATGATTTGTTTTTGTCCCTATTTACTTTAGTAAGGGATCTGGGCTAGTGGAGTTTCACGGTTAGTTTTATTTTATTGTATGTTTGTTTCTGTTGCGATCCCTCCGAAACCTTCAGTGGTAATAGAGCCTCGTTACAAAGTGATAAGGCTTAAATTTGGTACAAAAACGGAAACCCTCGAAAAACACACAGCCGTCGCCGACACCATGCGACGGGGCTGCCATGTGTGGTGCATCACGGTGTGGCTCGACGTCCGTGTTTAAACGGTGTCGTTGTTTTCGTAACCGGCCATAATTTTAATTTTGGCCTTAGGGTTTTCCGTAGGCCCGAAAAACTGTTAGGCTTTGACCGGGTTTTGTCCCAATTTTGATTTTGGCCTTGTTTTTCTTTATTTTTATTGGACCCAATCCCGTTGTGGTTGCCTTTGCTTGTCGGATTCGGGTTTGGCCTGTTTGACCCGTGGTTGTATGTTTTATTTTATTTCGGAAATTAAATTATGTGGGTTACGTAATTTTATACAATATGCGCATCGTTTTAAATTCGATTCAGTGTAATAGTTAGGTTAGAATATAGCCTAATATAGCATTAGATTGGATTTTGTAATTTTTATTTTTGGAAGACCGAAGGAATCGAAGACAAACGTCCCGGAGTCCACCTCGGTTGGCGGAGCTAGTGGGAGCCATGGCGGTGTCCTTAGGGTTTGACCGAATTTTCCGTGTGGGCTCACGGAAACCCCATTAGTGGGTCGTACCAAATCCGTTTGCTTGTTATTTGGTTGATTGTGTTTGCGTTTTATTTTCGTTTTATTTATTTGCTTTATAATTATATGCTATAATTGGTGCAAATATTTTATAAAAGAATATTTGAAACACGATCGTATTTTAATCGTTAATTTGTAAATGTTTTTACAATAAAATTGATAAGTAACTTTTATTTTATGAATAAAGAGATACCAACTCGAAAATGGTTTTAAAACTAACTTTGAACGAGCTCGGTAAAACCCTTACAAAAAAACGTGAGTTCTCCACCTCCCATTTAAAACACTTATCGAACATATGACTATCCGATTTTGGTACAAGCATTGGCCAAGTCGGGTTGGATAATTATAGTGTAAGGCAAGGAGTCGAATCATGGGATCACGGTACGTTGTGTATTGCCTACCTATTGTGATAGCCATGACCCGGACGACCGACTTCTGAGTTGTTACTCAAAATAGAAGTTGTGATGTTTTAGTATGGTTGAACTCGCTTAAGGTAATAAATAGCCTTAAAGTGAATAAGTGAGATTAAACATGTCTTTAAAATATTATTAAGAATCTCACGAAGGTCTAAGAGTTGGGATGATCACAATTGGAAGTTGTCTACCTAAATAACCATTTTTCATCATTTGTGAATTGCCCAATCATGAGAAATAGTGAAATATGGATGTTAGCTTAATTTTTGAATTTCAAAAGGGTTATTCAAACTTTGAGAACTAATACTGAGATGAACTTTATTTTATGTAGATGTCGACTAATCAAGATAACACAAACTTTAACTTGAGCCAGCCCACACTCAATTCCATTTTAGAAAAGTAGAAACACAATCGTGAGAAATTCCTAGAATGGTTTCGGTTCCTAAGCGTTATCCTTAAGCATGAAGAAAAGTTCCACGAACTCAAGACTCCCCCTCCATCCACATCGGACATAAACGCTTTTGAGAGTATTCGAGCTACTCATGATGCGTACCATCGAGATTCTCTGAGCTTTTCATATCTGATGATGGCCTCAATGACTCCTGAATCTTTGAAAAAGATGGGCATGGCTCTACTACCTATCCTAGTTATTTGAAAATGACTACATGAATGAATCCCACTCTTGGATGCATTCAATGTTTAAGTATATTGAAAGAGGGGTTACCTCCAAGATGGAGGAACGCAAGTTTGTCC
Source organism: Saussurea involucrata (assembly GCA_033807775.1). Taxonomy (NCBI): domain Eukaryota; kingdom Viridiplantae; phylum Streptophyta; class Magnoliopsida; order Asterales; family Asteraceae; genus Saussurea; species Saussurea involucrata. The sequence goes on from CM066321.1 coordinate 209,636,770, forward strand.
TGATAATCAGGGCTAAGAGAGGGGACGAAGAAAAGAAGTGTGACTGGGAAAGGAAAGGCGAAAGTTGGAAGTTCCAGCAAAGCAAAAAGGTATGAGGGAAAGATTCCCCTGGATGATGCCTGCTCTGTGACAGGGAATTATTATCCAGTTCTGAAGGCAAATAAGGGGAAGGCTTAGGGAGTCGGACCTTCAAGTATGTTTACCATCGGTTTATTCACTTCTGATTATGATTCCTGGGTATTGGATACCGGATGTGGAACTCATATTTGTTCCTCTTTTCAAGGACTAAGAAGTGGGAGGCAGCTAAGGTCAGGCCAGTTGGAGCTCAAGATGGACAATGGGACAAGAGTGGATGTTGTGTCTCAGGGTGATTATGATATGATCCTTCTCAATGGTCTGGTTTTGAAACTTAATGATTGTCTTTACGTTCCCAGTATCGTTAGAAACATTATTTCAGTTGCACGCTTGAGACATGATGGTTTTATGTTTAAATTCCTTGACGATAACTCTATTTTTGCATATTTGCATGGTATTTTATATTTTATTGCCAAACCTATTAATGGTGTTTATGAAATAGATGTTCGTGGAAGTCTCAATTATGAATCGATGTACAATGTGAATGCAAAAAGATTTAAACCTGCCTTAAGTCAAACATACTTGTGGCATTGTCGTCTTGGCCATATAAATAAGAAACGCATTGCCAAGCTCCAAGTGGATAGGATCTTGGAATAAACCGATGATTCGTTTGATATATGTGAATCTTGTTTATTATGCAAGATGACCAAAAGGAAAGCCCGAAACGGCAAACGAGGTTTTCGAAGTGATACATACCAATATATGTGGGCCCTTCAAACCAGCTACAACAAATGTTATTACTACTTCTTTACATTTACTGATGACTTCAGTAGATACGGATATCTTTATCTAATGAGACACAAATCTGAAAGCTTTGTAGTTTTCACATAGTTTCAGAATGAGGCAGAGAACCAACTTGGCAAGAAGATAAAGGCCCTTCGGTATGACCGAGGTGGTGAATATATGAGCCAATAATTCACTGATCATCTTATAAGGTGTGGGATAATTTCACAACTCACTCCTCCAAAAACACCAGAACATAATGGTGTATCTGGAAGGAAAAACTGTACCTTGTGAAGGGTTTCGACGAGATCACAGCGGAAATAAATAAACAATAACAATAAAACAAACCATGAAACCCCACAAGCCCGGATCCGTAACGAACAAAAATAGGGACAAAACAAAACAACAATAGGATGTTAAGAAAAACTACCTCAAGAGTTTTTGGTCGATGGATGGATTAGAAGCACGAGAAATCAATGTAGATTCTCTCTAGAAGTATCCACACTGAGTAGCTTTGATCCCGAACGGTTGCTAGCCCAATGAACCGAAAACAACAAAACGGAAAACACGATTTTCCTTTATGTATGTATGTGTGAGTCGATCACCAAGAGGGAGGTTTTCTTGTGGTTTAAGTTGCCCTCCCTAAACCTAAACAGAGTTAGGTTTAAATACTCCTTCTTACCATATTTGGACCAGACCTTTAATTAGCTTAATTAAGCTTATGGGCTTATGGCCCTTTTGATTAATTATTAACATAATAATTAATCTATTTAAGTATTAACATAATAATTAAACATGGGCCTCAAGTAATCGTTAATTTCAAACAAGGGCCTTTTAACCTAATTAGTTATTAACATAATAATTAATTGTCCATATTAAGTCCATTATATAATTATCCTAATTATATTTTATACACACACTCTTTATAATTATTTTTCTACTAGAACAATAATTATCTTTCCATTACAATATGTAACTATTTGGTTCAGGACGATCATGGTCAATCTTAGACATACATACTCTATGTGTGCGACCCTCATAGGTTTATCTTGCAAACGACACATAAAACACAGGAAGTGGTTATGTGTCTAGCAACGCGCCACCGCCCCCAAAGTCAAATGAATATGTGCTTTCCAAGCTTTTATTGATGTAATCAATAACATGATCAGAATATTCCTTATCCCTTTGCAACACGATGTCTCATATTGAACTCAAGGCATAGATCAGGCTCATCCTTGGTTGTTCGATAATTGTATTTCTCGATCCCGATATTAGTTGAGTGAACAAGTATTATTGGTTCAACCAAAACACTTATGTGTGACCACACAATTCTCAATTTATATCATCGAGGGGCCCAGAGATTTCTCTCTCATCATGAAAGGAGCAAATTCCATATTGCATGTATACGACTCTCACACAGTTCACATCGTACCAAACATAGCCCTTATAATGACTTAGTGAAAGGTGATGTTATGCATATATCAAGGCACAACACTCATTGTGCTTGAAGTCCCAATATACATCTCAGGTCAAAAGATAAATCAATAACTTATCATTTCAAGACTCACTTTATGACGCCGATCTATGAAGTAATCTTGAAGGCGGGTCTATCCAACACTTGAACCTACAAGTGCAGGTGAATCTGGTTGCACCCCGTGCTGTCCCAACTTGACCATAACCAGACTTCACAATGATCTTAGTTTGTTACCAGTTCTCGAGTAACAATCGACCATGGATCATTTTAAACAATATCATATTATTTATAGATTTAAACATGTTAATATAGAGCACAATGAAATTAGTGTAATGACTCATACCCTATATCATAAACAGATAGGGTTTCATTGCTTAGTGTTCCAAAAGTATACTAAAAGTACACTATCTCTATACTGAAATAGAGATAGTGTGAACATCATGCTTGCTCTGACTCATAGTTTTAGTGAATGGATTTGTCGGGTTGTCTTTCGATCGAACTATGCAAACCTTCACATCCTCTCGATTGATCATTTATCGAATGATGTGATATTTTCTCAGAATGTGCTTGGTCCGCTGATGAAACCTTGGTTCTTTTGCTTGAGCTATGGTGTAACACCCCGTATTTTTCATTATATTATATTTAATATGAAGGGGTCGAAAGAGTAATTAGTCGAAGTTTTGGACTATTTGTGAATTATAATACTTCAGGGTGAATTTGGTTATTAGTGGATAGTTGATTGATATTTAATGTTTGGGTCGGCTGAGTAATTGAGAATTATCTCAATTGGATTTTCTCTGGAGTTGGTGTCCATCAGAGAAGAAAAGAAAGAAGAAGAAGCAAAAATCGAAATCGTTAGGTAAGTTCTAGTGATTTCTTGAATCCAACTTGAAATCGATTTGTGTTGATGTTTGATTTGGAAGGTTGATTGATTATTTGATGAATAGGATTGAAGTTGAGTTTGAGAAATCAAGTTCTATCGTCTCAAGATTTGCCAGGTGAGTTCATCCTTTAAATTTTGTCTTGAATAAAATTGATAAGTTGAACTGAATGAGTTTTGTGAAAGTAATGATATCTGTATGAATGAATACAAAGCTAATTTTAGCATACTGGGTGAAAATAGAGGAACTGGGTAAAATGGGCGAAGTCCGGAAGATGAGTTCCGGATTTGGTAACGGATTCCGGAAGGTACCGGATTGGGTACCGGATTCCGGATTAATACCGGATCCGAAGTGAGTTCCGGATTTAAACCAGATGTGGGTAAGTTCCGGAAGGTACCGGATTCCGGATGGTGTCTGGAAAGAATACCGGATCCGGAATGTACCGGATTCTGGATGAGTTTCCGGATGTTTTACCGGATGTGTTATCTGGTTAAGCTATTCTGAAAAAAATTCCCGGGGCGCTGCCCCCAAACCCCGCAAGGGCAGTGCCCCTTGACCCCATCCGCTAACCGGGTAGCGGAACCCCCGTGCTAAGTCGCCGAAGAGGGACAATTGAGAATACGGGTATGATAGATTATTTGGGATTCTTAGCTTGAGAAAATGATATGAATTGTTTAGTGCGTTCGAGCAACTATGCACGTATGCTAGTAAGTGTATTGGATCCATAGGCACTAGTATTATGTGAACACGTGGAATAGGCGTGGCGCTAATCATAATTCCTGTGGATTTGATAAACGTGGAATAGACCGGGCTCTTAATGGTAATTCCCGTTGATTGAAATGAGGAATAGGTCGGGCGCTTAATGGTAATTCCCATTTCGTATTATGATGTGAAATCATGGAATAGGCGGGGTGCTAATCGTAATTCCCGATTTCTATTGGAAGGTAAAGGATAGGTCGGGCGCTTGATGGTAATTCCTACTTCCACTTCAAGGAGGAATAGGCAAGGTATAATTGCTATTCTCGTGTATCCTTAAAAAGGAGGAATAGGCAAGGTATAATTGCTATTCCCGTGTATCCTTGAAAAGGAGGAATAGGCAAGGTATAATTTCTATTCCCGTGTATCCTTGAAAAGGAGGAATAGGCAAAGTAGAATTGCTATTCATATTGAGTGCATGGAATAGGCAAAGTATAATTGCTATTTTGATTGAGAAGTGAATAGGCAAAGTAGAATTGCTATTCATATTTAATGTAGGGAATAGGCAAAGTATAATTGTTATTTGTAATAGAGACGTGGAAACGTGAAATAGACAAAGTATAATTGTTGATTCCGTTTTCTTTTGGTGGATTAGAAAGAGGCAATATATAATTGATATTTCTGCTTCCATTCCAAGTAAAAGGCATAGCGGTTAATTGTAAGTTCTTAGACATGAGCTATGATCTAGAATTTGTGATGATTCGTAGTAGGCTCTCGAACGTGATGATATGACTTACTGAGTGTTAGTCATATTCATGGAATTGGGAATGTTCCCGTCATCGCAAGATGAGTACAAGTACGGTAAGAATGGTGGCAAACCAGGTTTGTTTATATGCTTTGTTTACATTGGTTTTCAAAGATTATAAAGTTTTAATTTGAAAATGGATGTTCTCACTAGGCGTAAGCCTAATCTTTTCAAATTAACTTTTCTTACCAGGTAATAGCTCGGGAAGGGATAAGCCGGAATGAGTGTCGAGAAGTTCTGGAGCTATGCTTTTTATGACGTAATGGAGCAGTTAGGGAAAGCATTGATGTTTTGGAGATTTGTAGACAACCCTTATAATCTGATCGCGCACGTTATAGATTAGATTAGTAGGTTGTTTATAATTGTTGGATGTATATATGAACCCTGGTATAACTTCTCCATTTATGTATACAACATTTGGAAATAGTGGTCTTGGACCTTATAAAATTAAGGTTTAAATTCGTTGTGATTTTTGGGATGTTACATATGGCACCCTCGTTGTTGCAGTAAATCTCAACGGGTCCATTTATACTAGGAACCACTTCAAGGTCTGTGATGAATTTCTTCATTAACATGGCCTCCTTCACGATGTCTGAAGCTTCCAAGTATTATGATTCTATAGTAGAATATGCGATTGTGCTATGTTTAAATCTCTTCCAACTTACGGCACCACCATTCAGTGTAAACACAAAACCTGATTGTGACCTGAAGTCATCATGATCGGTTTGAAAGATAGAATCTGAGTATCCTCGAATGAATGTATCTTCTTCCATACCCCCGTATAGAAGCAACATATCCTTAGTCCTACTCAGGTACTTGAGAATATTCTTTACTGCTACCCAGTGATATTTACCCGGGTTTGACTATTATCTACTGGTTATGCTTAAAACATAAGATACATCAGGTCTCTCCCAAGTATTTCATCGTGAAACATATCCCTAGCCAGTATTGTACTCCTTGTAGCGTTTGGATGTCGTTTCTGATGATTAGAATGTCATCGACATATAGAACTAGGAAGATAACAATGCTCTCACTGGCTTTCTTGTATACACAAGGTTCATCTTAATTTTTGATGAACCTAAATTCTTTAATTTTCTCATCAAATCGAAGATTCCTACTTCGAGACTCTTGCTTGAGTCCATAAATGGACCTTAGCAATTTGCACACTTTATTAGGATGCTTGGGATGCTCGAAACCTTTTGGTTGTACCATGTACACGTCCTCGCTCAGCATTCCGTTAATAAACGTGATTTTGACATCCATCTGTCATATCTCATAGTCGTGATATGCAGCAATTGCAAGCAATATCCTAACGGATTTGATCATGGCTATTGGAGAGAAGGTTTCATCATAGTCAACAACATGTTTTTTAGTAGAACCTTTTTCTTTTGACCTGATTTATCTCTTGACCTGAGATGTATAACGGAATGTTGAGCGAGGACGTGTACATGGTACAACCAGAAGGTTTTGAGCATCCCAAGCATCTTAATAAAGTGTGCAAATTGTTGATATCCATTTATGGACTTAAGCAAGTGTCTCGAAGTTGGAATCTTCGATTTGATGAGATAATCAAAGAATTTGGATTCACAAAAAATGAAGATGAATTTTTTGTATACAAGAAAGCCAGTGGGAGCATTGTTGTCTTCCTAGTTCTATATGTCGATGATATTCTAATCATCGGAAATGACATCCCAACGCTACAAGGAGTAAAATCCTGGTTAGGGAAATGTTTTTCGATGAAAGACTTGGGAGAGGCCGCCTATATCATTGGAATAAAGATCTATATGGATAAATCTAAGCGTTTAACTGGATTGATCCAAAGTACATACATTGACAAAGTCTTGAAACGCTTAAAAATAGAGAGTTCCAAGAGAGGAAACTTGCCAATGGTACATGGTATACAATTAAGTACGTCTCAATGTCCTTCCACAAAGGACGATAGGGATCGCATGAAGGGTGTTCTTTATGCTTCGCCAATTGGATCCATAATGTATGCCATGATATGTACTAGACCTGTCGTATCTTATGCTTTAAGCATGACTAGTAGATACCAGTCAAACCCGGATGAAGCTCACTAGGTGGCATTAAAGAATGCCCTCAAGTACCTGAAAAAGACTAAGGGTATGTTCCTGCTATACGGTGGTACAAACGGTGATTTGTGCATTCGAGGATACTCGATTGTTAGCTTTCAAACCGACCGTGATGACTTCAGGTCACAATCAGGTTTTGTGTTTACACTGAATGGTGGTGTCGTAAGTTGGAAGAGCTTTAAGCAGAGCACAATCGCAGATTCGACTACAGAATCAGAATACCTGGTTGCTTCAGACACTGGGAATGAGGTCGTATGGATGAAGAAATTCATCACAGAACTTGGTGTGGTTCCTAGCATAAATGTACCCGTCAAGATCTACAGAGACAACGAGGGTGCCATAACTCAAGCAAAGGAACGAAAGTCTCATCAGCAGTCGAAGCACATTCTGAGAAAGTATCACATCATTCTAGAGATGATCAATCGAGAGGATGTGAAGGTTTGCAAAGTTTGACTGAAAGATAATCGGGCAGGTCCATTTACTAAACCTATGAGTCAGAGCAAGCATTATATTCACACTAGCTCTATAGATTTAAGATTTCTAAGTATTTGAATTGATCTGTAATTTCTGTATACTTTTGGAACATTAAGCAATGGAATTCTATCTGTTTTATGCATATAGGGTATGAGTCATTACACTAATTCTCTTGTGTTCTATATTAACATGTTTAAATCCATAAGATGATATTATTAAAATGATCCATGGTCGATTGTTACTGGGGACTAGTAACAAACTAAGATCATTGTGAAGTCTGGTTATGGTCAAGTTGGGCCAGCACGGGGCACGACCAGAGTCACATGCACTTATAGGTTCAAGTGTTGGATAGACCCGCATTCAAGATCACTTCATAGATCGGCGTTATAAAGTGAGTCTTTGAAATTATAAGTTACTCATTTATCCTTGGACTAGAGGTGTATATTGGGATCTCAAGCAGAAAGAGTGTTGTGCCTTGATATATGCCTAACGTTACTTTGCATCGGGTAATTATAAGGGCTATATTAGGTACAATGTGAACTGTGTGAGAGTCGTATACATGCAATATGGAATTTTCTCCTCTCATGATAAGAGAGAAATCTTTGGGCCCCTCGATGATATAAATTGAGAATTGTGTGGCCACACGCAAGTGTATTGGTTGAATTAACAGTACTTGTTTGCTCAACTAATATCGGTGTCGAGAAATACAATTATTGAACAACTAAGGATGAGCCTAGTCTATCCCTTGAGTTTAATATGAGATATCCTATAGCAAAGGGATAAGGAATATTCTGATCATATTATTGATTACCTCAATAAAAGCTAAGGAAGCACATATTAATTTGACTTGGGGGGCGGTGATGTGTTGCTAGACACATAACCACTGTCTGTGTTTTATGTGTCATGTGCAAGTGGGAGACTGTAGGTTTTTCTATGTCCACATCACATAAAAACACTGTTGACGTCAGATGAACCTATGCGGGTCGCACGCATAGAGTATGTATGTCTCGAATATACCATGATGGTCTTGAACCAACTAATTACATGTTGTAATGGAAAGATAATTATTGTTCTAATAGAATAATAACAATAAGGTGTGTGTATAAAATATAACTATGATAATTATATAATGGACTTAATGTGGATAATTAATTATTATGTTAATAATTAATTAGGCCAAAATTCCATCGTTTGAAAGTACTGATTACTTGAGGCCCAAGTTTAATTATTATGTTAATAATTATATGGATTAATTATTATGTTAATAATTAATTAAAAGGGCCATAAGCCCACAAGCTTAATTAAGCTAATTAAGGGTCCGATCCAAATATGGTAAGAGAGTATTTAAACCTAATTATGTTTAGGTTTAGGGGTAAGGAACTTGAGCCACAAGAAAAAGTCTCCCTCCCCTCTCCTCTCCTTGGTGTCGTCGACCACACACACACAAGAAAAAATCGATTTGTGTTATATCGGTTCATTGGGCTAGTAACTATTCAGGAATTAAAGCTACTCACGTCTGGATACTTCTAGAAAAAGCATACGTTGGTTTCTCGTGCTTTGATTATACACATTCATCGAGGTAGTTTTCTAAACCTCCCATGGTTTGTTTTTGTCCCTATGTACTTTAGTAACGGATCCGGGCTAGTGGGTTTTCGCAGTTAGTTTATTTTATTGTATGTTTGTTTCCGCTGCGATCCCGCCGAAACCCTTCATATGGCGTAAGTAAGTAAGTGACAGGACCATAACGGTTCATTTTATAAGTTGTTTAGCATACTTTTGCGTTTTCATTGGTAACTTGATTAGTGTTCAAGTAGTTTTTCAAAATGATTTTTTAATGTGTGACAAATGTGTCCATTTTGTGCAACTACCGAGTTAGCGGTAATAGATTTTTACACGTACAACTAATTGTTATAAAGATTTTGCGTTTGAGAAGTTTTATAAAATTTCAGATTGGCATAGATGGTGAGCCTTACACTTAAAACCTTGAACTCGTTAGGACCTTAAAAGTTAAGAAACCTTTGTGAATGGGTGAGAACGTATAGAGCCTTGACATTAGAAGTCTTTGATAGTCCGACTTGTGGTAGTATTATAATCCGAGTAGTATCGTTTGTAAAGTCGATGTACTTCTGAGTAAGTGAAGGGTTAGACTTGTGGGATCTTCTATTAACGTTTGTAGTAAGCCTTTCGCTTTGGCAACCTTTGAATTGGTAGTTGGTCAAGTATTTGCATAGGGGTTGTGTAGAACTCTTTGGGTACCGTGTTAAAATCCTTGGTTTATGGTTAATAGGCTCGATAAGTGAATTTCGCATGTGAAGCTTCGTTGTGGTTTGGGTCATAGTGTAAATGTTAAGTACCAAATTTTAGATTATGATGCTAAGAAGTGTTGACGTACTTAGAGTGCTATCGTCAAGTCCTAAGGAATATTTGTAACATGTGAGGTGATTTTAAGAAGCTTAGTTCGTGGTAAGTGGATATAGTTGAATGACACTTCCTTGTCTGGTAAGAAACTTGTTGATTAGACGTTTGATACTTAGATGTATTATGGGAGTTGTATAATCAATGGGTTTGAGAATAATCAAATCTTTATAGATTCTATTGGTACTTTCTGAAGTCTAAATGATAGTCCAATAACGGGAATGGTTGGATTGAGAATTTGGTGGATATTCGGTGATGATCGTGTCTTGTGGTAGTTTGGAGTAAGGGCTAGAGCGTGCTGATCTGGAATGAGCTAGTTATTAGAAAATTTCGTCAAGGATAAGATGACGAACTGTTTGTGATGTTAACTATTGGAGAACTTAGTGGAATGTCGAGGTAGATTTTAAGCGAAAATCCATTATGGAGGAGACTTTGATCTAACAAGATGAATTTATCTACAAGTTAGTAGGTACTTCCTTATAAGAGAGTAAGTATGGTTGTAGTAGAATAAGCGTTTGCGAGAAAGAGTCAAAATGTTGGATGGAGAAGAGAAGAGTATTATGACTGATAGAGGTCGATAAGAATCCTTAAGAGTGAAATTACTTGAAACACCAGTGGTGGAGTTGAGTGGTTGAAGTCGTAAGCCACCGTTAAGGTAGTGTGGGTCATTTAAGGTTGGAAGACAACCGAAGCCAGACGGCTAGAAACTACTCTAGTAAAGTAGATGTTCAGTCTGATATAAGTGTAACGTATCGAGGTTGATGTAGGATATGAGAGCCATCTTGGAAAACAACATAGCAGGTTTGCCAGGTAGTTATCAAATATCGATTAAGAGAGTTAGTCTTTTTATGAGAGTGACGCCGACTGAGAATCTATGTCATCGAATCATTACCCCTTTGGAATGAGTAAATGACAAGATATTTAACGGACCGGAGTGTCGTACTGTGTGGTGTCTTTGAACCACCGCACGTTCCTTTCATAGTTTAAGTGTGGAGTGGAACATGGAATTGCATGACTATGATGTTCGGGGGATTTCTTTGGTCAAGAGGTACCTATTGCAGAAAAGGACTAAGCTACTTTTTGGAATCTGGGAGATCCTAAAAGTGTTGGGTGTAGCATTTAAATACTTGGTGTAAGAACTAGAATTCGAGGACAAAATCATTCTAAGGTTGGGAGGATTGTAATGCCCGTAATTTTCGGTACGTAAAAATCATCCTATACGTTGTTATAACTTATAGATTATAGGTTTTGTGTTAGGAAATATTACTTTAAATCCCTAAGAGTATCGGGAGTATTGGCATTGAAAAAATCGAGTTTTGAGGCTTGGTACGGGCCCGCCTACAATGCCCGACGACTATGACAGTATCATAGTCGCATCTGGCAACGTCGCAACCAAAAGAAAACTCATGGTACACCATGGGAAATTATGCCATGGGAAATTATGCCATGGGAAATTATGCCATGCGACATTGCCATGGCAAAGTCACCTGGCAATGTAGCCAGGTGTGCCAACCGGCATAAAGTCGCGATTTTCAGCCATCCATCTTCATTTCTTCATATCACTCTCATTTCTACTCTGTTTTTGGTGATTCAAGTTGCTATGGTTTCGTTTTTGAGAGATTTTGAAGGATAGATTGTGAGTGTTGAAAGTTATTGGAAGATTAAAGAGTATTTGGTGGTGGTAAGCTTCTCATCTCTTTCAATTTTAAGGTAGATTTAATATGTTCTTCATTTTCTCGTCTTTTCTCTCCGTTTTGCCTTAGGTTTTGGATCTTTGGAGATTCAGGGAACACTTCGCAAGTGTTGGATCTAAGAGTTGAGAGGTTGACAAGTGCATAATTTATCACATTCTAAGCACTTATTTTCTAGATATTTAGTCTTATTTTAGTTTCCCAATCACCATAATTGAGTCTTTTAGTTTGATTTTATCCTTTATTGTAGTTTGGAGCTAAGTAGGAGGAATGAGTTCTGTTTGTGCTTATTTTGATGAAAATCTAACAGTTCGGTATGCTACAGCATGGTTCGTTGTTCCTGGAAAGTACAAGACATCACTTCATAAACTTTTTATTGGGGAATCGTGTGGCCACCAGCTCAGCCTTGCTAGCTAGCTGAAAGACAGGGCATCTTCAGGGAATAACATCATGGGGGAGGCTTATTTAAAAAGGCATCTTGTAAACCCTTTAGCCTTTGGATAATAACCATTGGTTAAAAGAATATTTTGTACTTGTAATGTTGACATAAGATGCTCCCCCTTAGTATAAATCGGAGCTTAACTCCTGGTTATTTTGTACACCTTTCATTGCCTTGTGCAATTTACATTTCAGTTCCTAGTTACTTTATTTTGTACTTCTAGTTTCTTCTAACAAGGAAACTAGCTATGTAGTTCATTTAGCTACTTAGAAGCAATTGTTATCTTTTATTTGCTTTAATCTAAAATCGTTGGTTCGTCCTTGTTCTTAATACTTACATTTCTATTTGATCACCATGTTTTGTATGTATCTTAGAGCGATGATGGACTAATACCCCTAGCTTGGGTGTAAGTAATGGTTGGGAGATAAAGGCCCTTGTGTGGTGGAAGATTGCTTTCGCTATTGGCTATCAACCTTGCTATTCACCCCTTGTTTCTAAGTTTCATCTAAGTAGTTTTGTTAACAAGGTGACGTATGTTGTTCTACTTAGATGAGTTGGACATGAATGCAAGCCAGCGTAAACTTTAGAGCTCTAAAGTGTTATAATATCAATTTTTATAAATTGTGAACTATATGGAAAATTAGTAAGATCTGTCCTACATTGGTTGGGTTACCGGAATGCGTGGTACTGCCAGTAGCTAGTCTTATCTAAACCTTGAAAATGGGTTGATCGTTTCAGAAGTGAGGTTGAGAACCAATGTTGTAGCAATCTACCCAAGCACGCCGTTGCTTTAATCCAGCTAGAACTTACACCCTAGCATTTCTTTTACTGTTTTAAAACCGTTTTCAAAGATGTTTACTCACACAAAGATTTTTCCTTCGAATTCTGTTCTTGAAATCACATTTTAAGATTGGCTTAGATTAATTGCTTGCTTTATTTGTTTCTGTGGGATCGATATTCGGTACTTAGCACCACTTTATTACTTGTTTTCAAAACGATACTGGTTTGGCATGTATACTTGTGTGCTATTCCATTGTTGATTTTAGGGATACATATCCTAGAGACCATTTTGGCGTCGTTGTCGGGACAAAGCGAAAGCAAGAATTTTCTTAAGTCACTTTTAATCTGATTTTTCTAGTCAACTTGTTAAAGAATTTTGGGTTGCATGCCACGTTTGTTTCACGGTGACATATTTGAACTTGATCCTGACATTGAAAGAACATTTCGTAGAAGGAAAAGGATACAAAGAACTTTGTCACCAATTTTTAAAATTGTTGAAATGGAAGTCCGTGAATATGGACCACATCAAAGGCATGAACCCCAAAACATCATCAATAATGTAAACTCTAAAGAGGGAAGGATTATGGACTATGTTATGCCCATGCTTGATTAGTTACATGTTGGCATAGTTAAACCATAGTTGGAATGTGCCCACTTTAAACTGAAACCCATAATGTTTAATATGTTACAATCTAGTGGACAGTTCGCAGGCCTACCATCTGAGGACCCTCATTTGCATCTTAAAACTTTTATGGAAATCACTATTTTTTTTATTTCAGTGGAGTAACTGATGATGCCTTACGACTGAAGTTATTTCCTTTTTCACTTAGAGATAAAGCAAGATCATGGTTTAATTCGTTAGAACCTAACTCAGTTGAAACTTGGAGTGATATGGCTGAAAAGTTTTTGAAAAAATATTTTCCACCAACACGGAATGCCAAGTGCAGAAATGAAATAAGCATGTTTAGACAAATGGGCGATGAAGCAATTCCGGATGTTCGGGAGAGGTTTAAGGATCTGTTAAGGAAATGCCATCACCATGGCATACCCTATTGTATACAGCTAGAATCATTCTACAATGGTTAAGTACCACTGCTAAAGGAATGCTTGATGCTACTGCAGGAGGTGCCTTTACTCTTAGTACCTATAATGATGGCTTCGCTATTTTGGAAAAAATTGCAAGTAACAATGGTCAATAGTTTGATTCATGTGCAATAGTACCTAAAAAGGCTGCAGGTATTCATGAAGTAGATACTTACACTGCTATCACTGCACAACTTGCCTCACTTGCCAACATGATTAAAAACATGTCTCGTCCATCTGGCACTGTTGCTGCAGCATCTACTTCTGAAGAACTGCCTGCCCAATGTGTATTGTGTAGTGGACCTCATACCTATGACCAATGTGACCAAAACACTGAGTCTGTAACTTTATGCAAAACAAAAATGGTCGATTTTCAAACAACTATAACTCAAATTGGAAAAACCATCCCAATTTCTCTTGGCATAGTCCATGTTTAAACCCATCTGATGCACAAGAACAGAGAAGTTCAAGTTTTGAAAAACAATTTAACAACCAACTGAATCAACAGTCCAACCAAGGAAGACAAAGCCAACAAGGTGAATCACTTGCTTCTTTGGAATGAGTGTTGAAAGGATTCATCAATCACACAAACACAGAAATCAACAATCAAAACACAGCCTTAAGGGCTTTGGAAACTCAGATTGGGCAGATTGCTACTGAGTTAAGAAATAGACTTGTTGGAACTCTACCTAGTGATACTGAGACTCCCAAGAACATAGTCAAAGAACAAGTGAAGGTTGTTACCCTTAGGAGTGGAAAATACTTAGTGCATACCATACCAAAAGACCCACAGACTGTAAGTAACACGGACAAAGAAAAAGGTGTCACAATGGTACCCCCTATCATTGTTCAAACCCCTGAAAGTGTCCTTGGACCTAAACCAACTTTTGAGCATGTGTCAAAACCTGATAAGTCTGACTTGCCTCTGTTACCCCCTGTTGGTAAAGAGAAAGAGAAACCAACTGCTGTTGATGCTACAGCAGATGTTGCAGCCTCCACTGACAGAACTGAAAAACCAAAAACAGCAACTGAACAGGTCATACCTACTGTTCCGTCCACTTCTGATCCTAAGAAGGTTGTTGTCACCCCTGTTCCACCCTACATTCCCTATCCCCAGAGGATGAGGAATGAAAAGGAGAAAGAATAATTCAAAAGATTTCTACATGTTTTCAAACAATTGCATATCAACATCCCTTTGGTTGAAGCAATTGAGAGCATGCCTACTTATGCCAAATTCCTTAAGGATATTTTAAGCAAGAAAATAAAACTGATTTAATATGAGACTGTAGCCTTGACTGAAGACTGTAGTGCCCTGTTGACCAACAAACTCCCTCCTAAACAGAAAGACCCAGGTAGTTTCACAATATCTTGTTCCATAGAAGGCAAAGAGGTTGGAAAAAGTTTATGTTATCTGGGTGCTAGCATCAATCTTATGCCCTTGTCCATTTTTAACACACTTGGAATAGGAGAGGCTAGACCTACAACTGTTACCTTACAATTAGATGACAGGTCCATAGCCTATCCTAAGGGAAAGACAGAAGATGTGTTGGTGCAAGTAGACAAATTCATATTCCCTGCTGATTTCATTATTTTAGACTTTGAAGCTGACAAAGACATACATATTCTGTTAGGAAGGCCATTTTTAGCCACTGGTAGAACCCTCATAGATGTCCAGAAAGGAGAGTTGACCATGCGAGTTCAAGACCAAAATGTCACCTTCATTGTCTTTAAATTCCATGAAATACCCATATAAGAAAGAAGAATGTTATGGCCTAAGCTCTATAAAATCTTTGTGTCATAATGAGACCTTGGAGGAAGTTTTAGATGATGATGATGAGTTTAAGGATGATGACTTGAATGTAGATGACCTAGAAAATAAGGAATATGATGATGATGACTTAGAGGATATTGATGACCACCAATCTGCTAACATGTTGCAGTCTGTTGTTGCAGCATATGAAGCATTGAAACAGACCACTAGAGAAAATCCCCTATCATCCATTGAAGCACCACCAACCCTTGAATTAAACAACTTCCTGCTCATCTTATATATGTTTTTCTAAGAGATGGAGATAAATTACCTGTAATTATCTCTGCCTCTTTAGAACAAGAACAGGAAGAACAGTCGGTGAAAGTACTTCAAGCCCATACTAAGGCCATAGGTTGGACAATTTCTGACTTAAAAGGCATTAGTCCATCAATCTGTCACACAAAATCATTTTAGAGGACAAAGACTTCAGATCTGTAGAACCACAAAAGAGACTAAACCCTGTGATGAAAGAAGTAGTCAAGAAAGAAATACTTAAGTGGTTAGATGCTGGAATTATTTACCCCATAGCTGGTAGTTCTTGGGTAAGTCATGTTCAATGTGTCCCTAAGAAGGGAGGTGTGACAGTTGTTGAGAATGAAAAGAATGAGTTGATCCCAACTAGGTAGTGTCAGGATGGAGAATCTGTATAGACTATAGAAAGCTTAACAAAGCAACTCATAAGGACCATTTTTCATTGCCTTTCATTGACCAAATGTTGGATGACTTGCAGGTAAAGAATATTACTGTTTTCTGGATGGATATTCTGGTTATAGCCAGATTGCCAGAGCACCTGAGGACCAAGAGAAAAACACTTTCACTTGTCCTTTTGGAACTTTTGCTTTCAGGAGAATGCCTTTTGGACTATGCAATGCCCCTGCCACATTTCAAAGGTGCATGATGTCCATATTCTCTGATATGTTGGAAAGTTCTATGGAAATATTCATGGATGATTTTTCTGTCTATGGATCTTCATATGAAGAATGTTTGAAAAATCTTGAACAAAGTCTTAAAAGATGTGAAGAGACTGATTTAGTTTTAAATTGGGAAAAATGCCACCTCATGGTCAAAGAGGGCATTGTTTTGGGACACTTAGGGGTTTGGTTCGCAGAATGTTTTTTGATGGAATGGAATCTGTCAAAGGAATTTGACTTTGAATGAATTGGAATGGAATGTTGTCAGGTTTGACCAGTTGTTTGGTTGACAGAATTGGAATGGAATCTGTTAAAGGAATTGGAATCTGTCTATTTGGTTCACAGAATGTAGCTTTGGAATTGGAATGAAATTTTGGTAAATGACCAAAATACCCTTTTGATAATTTTAATTGTTTTTTTTTTCAAAAAAACGTTTTAATAAAGTAGTCATTATATACTTAATTTGTTTAACTAAAAATGCTTTAATAAAATTATTATTAGATACTTGAATGTGTAAAACATATAACATACATAACCCAAACACAATAATAAACCAAATAACGTTACTTCATCGATTTTGAAATTGTTCCAAAAGTACTTACACGCCATCGTCACTAATCGATCATAGTTCAAATACATGTTCCAAAATAATTACATGCCACCAAAACATAAAAGCAAGTCTAGTTCATGTTCCAACATATGCAAAAACCATTAATAATCAAGTGGTCATTCTTGCAACATATACCTCACAAACGCTTCTCGAGCTTCTCCATCATAGTCCCAAAAACTTAACACAGCTTCAGGATCACGTGTTATTTTCCTCAGTGCCGTAAACCTTTCCATTGAAGTAAGATTCATTTTGGCAAGTTCAGAACCAACCATGGACTTCTTTTGATGTATCTCCATCTCAACTTTCACCAAATTGTCTGATGCTTTTTCAAGTCTATCTCCAAGTATGACAGCAGCATTCTTTATTGCATCAACAAGAGGATCACCTCGACTCTTGCGCTTCCTACTACCTTGAGATGTACACTCTTGACTTGGCATTTGACTATCTTCTAGCGGATACTCCATATTTTCATCATGTTGTTGTTCTTGACTTGGCATCCGGCTATCTTCCATGGCAACAGTTTCATCTAACCCATCATAATCTCTCGCTTGATTGCCATTAGCACGATCCTTTCCTAAAATGTAACACATGTTTTCATAATGTGGAAATGGTTTGTTTCTCCATTTCACAGCGTTTTTGTGTACCTATATTTGCAAAAGAAATACGTACTTAGATGCACATGTGCATACAACCATAAATTCCTTACATGCACATGTGCATATAACCAGAAAAGTTCTTATATGTACCTGTAAGTAAGAATCCTAAACTGAATCGTCCGCAGTCACACACATCTTCACACTATCATACCCAAAACCACTTGTATTTGAACCATGTAGCATATCATGTACTGTTTGCCAAGATTTTTTTATGGTTTTGTACCTGGACTCGATGTGTGGTTTACCTAATATATTAGAATCGGGAAGGGAGACTTTCAAAGCTTCTTCCAGAACCAACAAGTACCCGTTTTTCAAAGCCATTATCAGCTTTATATCCTCCAACATTGACCAAGTTCACTGATGCCTCCACAAGTTTGGCGTCCTCATCTTGCATCCAATTTCGGTACTTACGACCATTTGTTTTATCAGCCATACCTAATATTAAAGATCAAACAGAAGTACAATACATAAAGATCAAATTGAACTAATAAAATTAATTGCGATCAAATTGCACCATTAAAAGACCAAATTGTACTACAATACATAAAGATAAAATTGTACTACAATACATAAAGATAAAATTGTACTACAATACATAAAGATCAAATTGTACTACAATACATAAAGATCAAATTGTACTACAATACATAAAGATCAAATAGAAGCTTGCCATTCATCAACCATGCTTTGGGCCAAATTGTTTCTAAATTCAGTCCACTCGGTAGAAGTATCTATGGAAGTGATATTATTTTCATCTTGATGTGCAACATCTTCGGTTTCATTCGGGCAAGGTATGTTTTCAAACGGATCAATTGGCATTTCTTGTCTTATAAAATTATGAAGAAGACAACATGCCATTATGGCCTTAACTTTCACTTCAACAGGGTAGTAAGAATTATCTTTTAAAATTCCCCATCTCGCCTTCAAAATACCAAAGCATCGTTCAATAACATTTCTTGCAGAAGAATGTTTCATGTTGAAAAATTCTTTTGGTGTAGTTGGTTGGTGTCCATCACGCCACTCATTTAAGTGATACCTTTGACCTCTATAAGGGGCAAGAAAACCCTCTCCATTTGTATACCCACCATCTACCAAATAATAATACGGCCTTGGAACCTTCAATCCATGGGGCCTAAGAAGAGCATCACGAAAGAATCTACTATCAGCCGCTGACCCCTCCCATCCTGCTAACACGTAGATAAATTGCATATCTTGTGAACACACCCCTAACACGTGTGTGGCAATATCGTTCTTTCGTGTTCTGTATCTAGGTTTGTCTTCGAGTGACACTAGGCACTTTATGTATGTTCCATCTAAAGCACCTATACAATTCTAAAACCAAAAAAACAAAAAAAAAATCATTACACATATAACCAGAAAAGTGCTTACATGCACATGTGCATATAACGAGAAAATTGCTTAAATGTACCTTGAACCATTTCCATCTTCGATCAGTACAGTCCTCAAGAACAGGTTCGGGTTTCTTAAGTAAATGTGGATGCAATCTATTAACTGCATTGTAAACTCGAGTAAAAAGTCTACTAATCGTTTCCCCCGAACGATGAAAACGACATGTGACAACCCTATTCTTAACATTATGAGCAACCATGTGAAGGAAAATGGCTACTTGTTCATCAATGTCCATATTTCTAGTTGCTCGTAATCCTCCTAATCTTTCAAGCATATCACATAATTTTTTGAAACACCTTCTATCCATCCTAAGTTGTGATATGCACATGGTGTCACTATCATATGCATACATATGCAAAATTGCAGATCGATGCATACTTGACAATGAATATTGAATACGTGGTTTATCCCTTCTATTTTTGGCTACTAAACAACAAACTGTAATGAAAAAACAAACAATAGCACTCATAGCTTCTTCCAAAAACAGTCGCATAATTCTACGTTTGCGTGTTGTGAGAGTAATTCGGGCCATTTCCTGTTTATATACCGCACAACGAATAAGTTATTAAACATAATCACATATATTGATCCAAAATCAAAATCAAAATCACATATATGTTTGTTGTTCTTGCTGTCAAAAATAATCACATATATGGAAAAGCACATAAATGTAACATATATGTTTGCTGTAAAAAATAATCACATAAATGTAACAATAAATGTAACATATATGTTTGTTGTTCTTGCTGTTCTTGCTATCAAAAATAATCACATAAATGTAACAATAGGATAGGTATAATTATATCATCTTTCACGACAAAATACAACTTTGAAATTAACGTTTACCCAACATACTAATCGAAACTTGTTATTGATGCAGTTAAACAAATTTTATATTGATGTTTGCAAGTCAACATTGATACCACCTGTTGGAATAATGGAACAAATTTTATATTGTTGTTTACAAGTCAACAGTGACCATGCAAATAGATGAAGCAGGCATCATTTTTGCAGTCCTTTTAATCTGTTGTTCATCTATGCATCAATATTTGCAACTAAAAACCCCTTTATGTTCTCTCTTATTACAGATTTATGTTGCCATTTTGTGCTTCAAGGTTTCAAACTGAGTTTGGCAATGGTCCATGGAACACAGTTGATGTTTCAACTGAGTTTAGCCATTCAAGGTTTCAAATTGAGTTTGCCATTTTTGTGCTTCAAGGTTTCAAACTGAGTTAAGCCATTCAAGGTTTCAAACTGAGTTTGCCATTTTTGTGCTTCAAGGTTTCAAACTGAGTTCAGCCATTCAAAATCAAAATTATAAGCAGAAAACGATTGGGCTCGATGACATATATTGGAGAAGAAAACGAGAAGAAAAGGAGGAGAGAACGAACCTGTCGATGTTGTTGTCGATAGAGAAGAAAACGACCGTTGCTGTCGATGGAGAAGAAAACGATTGGGCTCGATGAAGAAGAAAACGATTTGGGGGTCGATACAAATGGGAGTGTCGGCTGCAGCTATATCAATTAGGGCAAGGGGTATTTTTGGCATAAAATAAATCACACATTCCATTCCTTTAAAATCCTTACATAATGTGATGGAATGTCAAGTATCTAAAATAAGGAATTCAATGGAAAGTTTTAAGATTCCATGCTACAAAAGATTGAACCAAACACTGGAATGGAATCTGGTCAATGGAATGTCACATTCCAATTCCACCAGATTCCATCAATTTCCAGTGAACCAAACGCCACCTTAATTTCAAACAAAGGAATAGAATTTAATAAAGCAAAGCTGGAAGTTATTGAAAAACTTCCAGAACCTACAAATGCCAAAGGAACTTTTCTTAGCCATGCTGCTTTTTACAGAAGATTTATAAAGGACTTTTCAAAGATTTCAAAACCACTGTGTCTGTTACTTCAGCATGACCAACCATTTGATTTCAACAATTATTGTGGGAAAGCTTTCAAAACTTTAAAAGAAGCTTTAATTTCAGCACCAATTGTAGTCACACCTGATTGGACAAACCCTTTTGAACTTATGTGTGATGCAAGTGATTGGGCAGTTGGTGCAGTTTTGGGACAAAAAGGAGAAAAGATTTTTCATCCTATCTATTACTCTAGTAAAACTCTCAATGATGCACAAATTAACTACACCACTACTGAAAAGGAATTGTTGGCTGTTGTTTTTGCTTTTGAAAAGTTTAGATCTTATCTAATGGGGACCAAGGTTACAGTTCACACTGACCATGCAGCCATTAAATATTTGATTTCTAAAAAAGATGCAAAGCCAAGACTGATTAGGTGGGTGTTGTTACTGCAAAACTTTGATCTATAAATAATAGATAGGAAAGGTACTGAAAACAAAATTGTAGATCACTTGTCTAGATTGGAAAAAGGAAATGAACCTCTTGTTGAAATAAATGAAAAGTTTCCTGATAAACAGCTTTAAAGGCTACAACATCATGTTGCAGCACCATGGTTTGATGATATTGCAAACTATTTGGCTGTTAGAATCATTGCACCTGCACTTACCAAGAACCAAGAGAAAAAATTGCTTTCTGATGCAAAGAATTACCTTTGGGATGACCCATTTATGTTCAAACTAGGGGTTGATCAAACTTTAAGAAGGTGTATATGTAACACCTCGAAAATTTGACAATAAAATATTTCTTATTTTATCTTGTATATTTTGCAATGGCATCGAACAATATATGGTTTGGATCAATAGAATCGGACCGAAGGCTGGAAAAGGGGACCAAATGGTCCTCGGTACAGGCTGGGCGATAGTGCCCGGAGAGAATGCCCTTGGCACTATCGCTAGGTCACTTTCGCGAGAAGTGTACTGCGAGTCTTGGGGGAAACAGGCGAGAGTGCCCATGTCACTATCGCACGTCACAATCGCCGACGACGTCCGGTACTATAAAAACATCAATTGCGGGATTTTTATCACATATCTGATTTTGGGAGCAACTTAACCACTTTTCTCTCTACATTTTTGGGTAAGAACAAACCCTAAACCTCCCTCTTCATTTATTGTGATGCTCTAATGCATTAATGGTGAATCTTCTCACTTCTAGGGGGTGATTTCGTAGGAGTCTCAAGTGTTCTTCACATCATCACCCATTTCTTCTCTCCTAAGGGTTTGAGTTTTCTACAAACTCATCAAAGTGAGTCCATCCTCACATTCCATACTCAATACATGAAAAACTATGTTTTCTAAACTTTATAAGTGTCTTTTCTCTACTTGTTCTTGATTTGAGATGGATCTTCTCCTACAATCTAAGTTTGGGCATTTTAGGGTTTGGTGATGGAAAAACCTTGCAACCACAAAAATAGGATATTCCTTGATTTATTTACTATGTTTTCATAAGTACAATGCATTTTCTTTAAGAAAAACGTTTTTGACCATTTTAGCTCAAAATCTAGGGCTTTGGAGTAATTGGGGGTTTTGATGTATTAACCATAGAAAGGAGTTCTTATGATGAAATAAAGTTCAAACTCTATTTAAGAAAGGTTGTGAAATCACATGATATATATAGAGGCTTCACGAAAATACACCATGATATTGGATTTCTTATTTATGATTTTGATGTAAGGTTCATTCATATGATATAAATGAGGTTATTGTGCATTGGTGTCATAGTTTACTTGGTTTTGAGTGTAATGGATCCATAAGCACTAGAGTCTATATGTTCAATGATGGAACGATAGTTTTCCACATTATAGCACGGAATAGGCATTGGGCTCCATGATAAGTAAGATGTGGGCCTTTACGGTTGGACATTTTCTCATGGACAGTAAGGTGTAATTTCTATGTGCTAGTTGTTTTATTGGATATACTCGAGCATAAGCTTTAAGTAGTCGAGTTCGACGTCCAATGTATGCATGATAATATGATTGGTTTTACTGACGTGATATGTGACTTATGATTGAAATCAACCACTTATATGGGAGCGGGACTTTCCGCTTACTCTAGAGGTATTCGTATTGGAATAGAATTTCCACCCAAGGTTACAAATTACTTATTCTGCATTTTGTTTAACGAAAACTATTATGACTTATAATTATTGTTAACTCTTCGCTAGGCTTTATCCTAACTCTTTCTTGGGTTGATATATTGTCAGGTCATCCTAGCGGTGGGGCTCCTCGGGTTTGAGCGAAGGGTCATGAAGGTTGTATAACATTTTTGGAAGTTTTGATAGGCGTACATGTTGGATTATGAACATTGTCTTATTTTGGGGAGTGAAATAGCAACACCCGGTCGTAATCTAGTCTTGATGGTGTAGATTAGTAGGTTGTTGGGCTCATTTCACTTGTTTTAAATTGTAAATGTAAACGCCGTACAAATTACTCTCGTTTTAGGACTTATGTCTATGTCATTCCTTTACATTTCCGCATTTATTCCAAGTTTAATTTCCGCCTAATTTTTAGGGTGTTACAAGTTGGTATCAGAGCAGTAGTTTAAATGAACTAGGTATGTTGTTAAGATGCCTAGACTTAAGCTGGAAAGATTAAGTATGGATCGGTGAGTTTTGGGTAGAACTCCTAAGATAGGATGGTCTTAGAGTCGACGGAAGTACATAAGTCGAAAGTTGTGACCGTGGTAACGAGAATTCTTATGTGAAGTGTGTTCATAATTTCAATTAGCTACTGCTATTATGAATATATTATTACATGAGTATGCTTAGATACTATTGTTATGATGATTGATGCATGTATTAGTACGTTTCTTTACGTTTAATTTCTTATAGCCTATCTCTCATCTTCATTCTCGAATGTGTGGCAGTCTTCAATGGTTAATACTCTTAATAGGCCGAACGGTCATGAATATATGGCATCCACGACCGATCAACCCACGGTGACAATGACCACAAGACCTCCACCGACTAACACGGTTTTGGGAGGGGGAATTGAGCACATCCCTCACCACGATCTGGAAACGTCTAACCCCGTTTTGAAATAGGTAACGGCCGAGACAAGGATGATGGATCGGATGATGAAGGTCATGAATAAGGCCATGGCCCAACAGCAAGAGCAGTTCCTGAAACTAATGGAGGACAGGGATACGAACAACCGTAGACACAAGACGGTTGCTGAGAATGTAGTAGTGGTCGGATCTGGGGGTACCGGGAATGAAAACCCTACTGATGGGTTGGGGATGACAGAAATGGGGCAAGCGGGAAAGGTTTGCTCATTCAACACCTTTCTGAGTTGCAGACCGCCATAATTCAAAGGTACGGATGATCTGGTTGTCTGTCTGAACTGGATCCGAGAAATGGAGCAAGCATTCCGAACTAGTGAATGCGGAGTGGGCCAAAAGGCGAAGTTCGATTCTCAAATGCTAAGAGGGGCATCCCTCACTTGGTGGAATTTTTACTCCACTTCTCTTGAGGCAACGGTGTTGGCCAAACTGAGTTGGGCGACATTCAAGAAAAAAGTGTTGGAAGAGTATTGCAATGAAAGGGCAATGGATCTAATCGAGGAAGAATTCTGGAATCTGAAAAAGGGAAGCATGTCGGGGAAAGAGTATAATCAACAATTTATGGATAAGTTGGGGTTGGTAGGACATTTAATCCCTACCGAGAAAGAAAAGATCAAGGCTTACATCAAGGGCCTTCCATCGGACATGATGACTATGGTCCAAGTATCCAAGGCCTCCACCCTTCGTGAGGCGGTTGAAGAGGCCCAACTAGTGGAGGATGCCTATAGTCGAGGCAAAGAAGAGAGTATTGGGATGCCAGAGAAGAGAAAGTGGGAAGGGAGTTATGTGCCCTCTAAGAAACCAAGGTCGTTCAACAACAATCAACGGGGAGCCGATCCTAGGCGTGAGGCTAGGTGGTGCTCCAAGTGCCGAAGCAAACACTTTGACCCATGCAACTTTGTTCCCGGGAATTGCTACAAGTGCGGTAAGGCCGGGAACTCTTTCAAGGATTGTCCAGTCAAGGGGTTGATATGTTTCGAATGCAAAGAGTCGGGCCATTTTAGGGGGGATTGCCCGAATTGAAGGTTGGAGGAAGTGGAGGAAAGAAAGTGGATCCTCCGAGAGCGACGGGAAGAGCCTTCAAGATGAAGAAAGAGGAGGCAAAGACTTCAACGGACGTAGTGTTAGGTACGTTTCTCCTAAATTCCGTACCTACACATGTATTATTTGATTCAAGCGCAAGTTTCTCACTTGTGTCAATTTCATTTTTCCAAAAGTTGTATATGCCCACTAGTAGTTTAGAGGAAGCTATAGTGGTAGAATTAGCAGATGGTGGTCAAGTCGTAGTCCGTGACGTGCTAAGAGATTGCATGTTGGAGATCGAATGAAATAAATTCGCAATCAACATATACCAATGGTGATTGGGGGATTTGATGTGGTGGTTGGAATGGATTGGCTAGCCGCAAACCAGGCTGAGATCTTATGCGTGGAGAAGTTAATTCGTATTCCCTTCCCGGACGGAAGTTTCGTGGTTATTTATGGGGAGCGGAGGAAGGGAGATGTGGCAATCATCTCTACGTTGAAAGCGCGCAAATTTTTAGCCAAGGGGTGTGCGTCTTTCTTGGCTTACGTAATTGACACTAAGTTGGAGAAGAAGAAGCTAGAGGATGTGAGAGTGGTGCGCGAATTTCCCGATGTATTTCTGGAGGATTTGCCGGGTTTGCCATCGGACCGTTGTTTGGGCAAAAAATCACGTCGTACGACCACGACCAGAGCAGGTAAGACGCACGCTATAATCCAAATCTTGTATTAAGATAAGGTCTCGACAAGAACCCAGAAAACATTCGTCGTCTCCCGTAAAAGGTAAGTCGTACGTCTCCCATGACGCACGACCATAGCATCGCCCGTCCCGTACGACCATTGCGTAAGATCGTTGCACCTTCGACCGAACTAACGTTAACCTTGATTGTTACGTTTGTTAAGTGTTTAATGCAGGAGTCAAAGTCATTAAAGAGCAATGGACATAACCGACGCAACCATTAACGATCGATAGCCGTAACGGACGAAGAGTATTATGAACATTCATCTCGGCGACCGTTTCCAGCCGTTGATCAAATCATTAATGGAACTAATTAATGACGCGAAGACTATAAAAGACAAGCTAAAGCTTCATTACAGGGGACATCAGTTAACATCGAATATATATCTGCGAGCATCACCAAACAGCAGAGAAAATCATCCCAACTCATAGCAAAGAACATTCAAACTCTGGAGATCAAGTACTGAAAGCCAGAACCCTACTGCGAACTCAAGAACACTTGAGGGAAAACTCAAGTATCGCTCTCGACGCACGACAAACAGCCCTCGACCAGAAGTTCACACTTTGTATTCACACACGACAAACACATGTTTTTACATTCAAACACTTGTACTTTACATTTCGAAGTATTTCCTTCATTTGTATTGTAATCATCGTACGATCGACGCCAGTACCAAGGACGTCGCCCCTGATTGGCGACCATAGTGCAGCGACGACATCCCTTGTCGTCCGTAGGTTTTTTCCTCGATTGACGTTTTTCCTGCGTCATCAAATCCCTTGTCTCGTTTATTTTTTCCCTCATCGCACGTCTCGTCGAAAGATCCTTTCTTTAGTTGATTAAGTCCACATCGACCTTAAGTTGTCCCTTTGGTGCGATTTTTGGCATTAACAGTTTGGCGCCATCCGTGGGACCTCATCTAGAGAAAATCCTCGACGAACGTGCACCCTACTAATAGTTTCTTGGAGTTTCTTCTATTTTCTATTGCAGGAAAATGGCAGCCTCTGGAAATCCGCAGCAAGCTGTTGCTCAGATGTATCAGGAGCTCGAAGTCACCAGGAATCAGCTCAATGCAATGGCAGAGCAGAATCGCAGAGCAGCTGAGGAGATCGTGCGGTTAAGAAATCCTCTTGGGCCTCAAAATGGTCCTAGGCCGTTCGTGCAGAACCCAATTCCAAGACCGTTCGACCAGAATTTCCCTAGACCATTTGTCCCGAATCCTGGTTCATCCGCGCAGAATCAGCATCCAGGCCCATTCATGCAGAATCAACAGCCAGGGCCGTTCAACTCAAATCCTCAGTTTGGGACAGTTCCTCCTCAGCACATAAGGCCACCACCCATGAATAATGGGTCTCAGCCATTACAAGGGTCGCAGCCTTTCCAGCAGGGGTCGCAACCATTTCAGCAGCCATTTCAGAATGGACCTCAAGGTGGATCTAAGCCATTCCACGGTGGATCGCAGCCTTTCCAGCAGGGACCACAATCATTTCAGAACGGACCGCAACCATATTCTGTTCCTTTCAACGGGGACACCAATGGTTCATCGCATGGTAATGGCACTAGTCCAGGGACCAATCCCTCGACAGGGGCAAATCCTGATCTTAACGATCTCGTCGCCCAGCGTTTGAAGATGTTGGAAGACCAAAATGAGCGCGTCCTGTCCTTGCTCGCCAAGTTGCCTGGGGCAGCCGTGCCTATCGACGTCGAGCCTCGCTTGGGATATCAGGCGTCGCCTTTCATCGACGAGATTGCCACCGTCGAGGTCCCAAAGAAGTATAACATTGCTTCCTTCACTCCCAAATATTCTGGTGTGACTGAGCATGTCGCGCAGTATAAACAGCTCATGTGGACGATCTCGATCCCATTTATGTACCATGAAGTATGCATGTGTAAGAGTTTCTAAGCAACTCTCACTGGTCCAGCTCTCTAATGGTTAATCAATCTCAAACCCAAGTCCATCGGGTCGTTTGCTGAGTTGGTTAATCAGTTCTCCCAGCAATTCGCCAGCAGTCGTAAGATGGAGAAGCAGACCAGCGACCTATATTACGTCGTGCAGAAAGCTAATGAGTCTATTCAAATTTATTTCAATAGATTCAATGCCGAATGATCAGCATCCGCAATTGCGACGTCAAAACTGCGATCGAAGCCTATAAGCGTGGTCTGGACGGTAGTTCGGGCTTATACACCGACCTGACCAAATATCCCCCGGAGAATTTCGAAGACGTCCGAGCTCGAACCTTAGCATATATGAGGGTCGAAGACGATGCAGCCTTTCGTCGCAAGCACACTGACGACAAGAAGTAGTTAGGCGTCAGAAAGCCGGAATTCAAGACAAAGGCTATCTCCAGAATAGAGCCAGCGCGCCAAATTTCAAATGTTCGTTTCAAGACGAAAGCAGAGGCCAAGACCGCGACTAAGTTCACTCAGTACCCCAAGATATCCTCTTACGGATTCAAAGGATCTACAAAGGACCTAGTTGAAGCTCTGAGAAGTTCCCAAGCTACCATTCGATGGCCAAAGAAGTCTGACCTGGACGATGCTAAGAAGGACAAATCAAAGTGGTGCGACTTTCATGCCGATCATGGTCATGCGACAGACGACTGTATCGCATTGAAGAAGGAACTAGCATATCATTTCCCGAAAGGAAATATCAAGGATATCATCGACGATGTCGCTGTTCCAGCTAATAGCCATCGACCGTCGACCCCCGAACACGCGAAAGTCGTCAATTGCATCACCGGTGGTTCAGACATATGTGGTCTGACGTATTCTGCGGCCAAGCGTCATGCCAGTCAGGCACCCGATGATCGGCCTATTCCTCGCTCGTCCAGACCCAAAGGAGATTTAGAGCTAGAAGCCATGAAGATTGTGTTCGACCACGTCGTCCTTGGCGACCTTGGCGACTCGTATCAGAAGCATCATGATGGGTTGATCATTCAGCTTACAGTCGGTAACTGTCTAACGCGTCGAGTCTTAATCGACGGGGGCAGCTCAGCAAATGTCATTTTTCTCAACACTATCAAAGCCATGGGAATCGAACGCTCGGAAATCACCCGACGTTCGACGACTTTGGTCGGTTTCAATGGAGGAGCGACGAGCACCTTTGGAGAGATAATTTTGCCCGTCTACGCTGGAGGAGTCAACAAGCAGACCAAGTTCAGCGTCATCGATTGTGCGTCGGCCTATAACATCATCTTAGGTCGACCATGGATCCATGATATGAAAGTTGTTCCTTCGACGTATCATCAAATGTTGAAATTCCCGACGCCATGGGGAATCCAGGAGATCAAGAGTGAGCCAAAAGTCGCTCGTGAATGCTACAAGTCTACCTTGAAGCCGAGAAAATAAACTGAAGCCGCAAGATCAAGCTCTCGACAGGTTCGTTCTTCTATCCCTAAAATAAGATCTTTTCCACAGGGATAAATCTACTATGGTGCCTCGTCGCACGACAACATAGTCGACCGCAGGACAATATTTCTCCGTGTCATTCTGTCATTTAAAACTTATCTTTTCCTTACGAAAAGGATACGGTAATAAATGACAGGGGGCAAATAGAGAGAGTCTAAAATGGTACGTTCTCTAACTCTTTCTCATACGATTTTTTCTCACAAAACATTTACTGACTTAAGCATCGGAGGGTCGTTGGCTAGCCAACGACCAACCCCCGACATCGACATCGTTTTATCGCAGAATCGCAGGACAGATTATCGCAGAATCGCACGACAGTAGTCATTAAGTCTACTTTATGACTTTAATATCGCAAGGTCGAACGGCATCGACGATCAGGTCTCTAACTTAATCATTCCTCCGCAGGGGCATACGCCACAAACTCACTGTACGATCTGGTCGTACGATCACAGAGTCTAAACGACTTTACCCCTAAGTTTCTTAACTTTCATACACTGAATGGATGCTTTAATTGCGTGTTTTTATTTGTTTTACGTTCTTGTCATCGTATGTGCCTTAGTCGCATGATTTCATATACATTTTATGTTCGACTTCATAATCAATATGATGTGAATAAACCATAAGATTCAAAGCAAAAGATATATCCGTTGAGTAAACCATCATATACATACTCAAACCCCGATAGGATAAGTGGCAAAAACAACAAGGAAAGAAAAAATTCTAGACGACAGGAGGAACATTGGTCGTATCCCCGCTCGAAGTCCCGACCTGAGGGCCTCCATCTGCCACTCCTACCGCACGAATCTCCTATAATTCATATTGAGCATCGAAAAGTTGGACGACCAGCTCATCGGCACGCGCCATGGCCAACTTCTCCCTATCTAAAGCCGCTCTCTCCCTCTCCAACACTGCAGCTTCCCTCTCAAGAGCAGATGCCACCAGATCTTCAACTCTTGACGTCTCAGCATGTAACGCCAAGGAAGACTGGAATGTCTGTGAAAAGTAAAAGGTGCATTCAAGAACATTCGACAAAGATTACAAATTACACAAGTCATGAAAGATTGACACTCACCATGAACGCCAGACTGGCAACTCGAGATCTCATCCCTCTGGCCGGAACTCAACGAAAACGCTCCCCGAAAGACGGGAGCAAATACTTCCCCAGATGAGGGAACGACGTCGTCCCGTCTAGGACATCATCCGCCATAAAGTCAGACGGCAATGTAAAATTGACCGTCATAACTTCGGCCGACGATCCCTCGCCCCTGTCAGCAGACGTTGGGATCGACACTTTGGACACCGGCTTCGTCCCCGTCGCCGGAAGAGCAGAACTTGCTGGTGTCGCGTCCATCGCGCCAGGACGGCTGGATGACGCCTTCGCCTTCTTAGGCAGAACGACTCCCGGTGAGTTATCAACCCTCGACGATGGTTCCCTCAGGACTGTCCTCCGGGTTCTCTTTACGCTCGGCCCAGCTGTCGAAACATTTTCACCCCGAAGGGCACGCATGACTTGTTTCCCTCTCGCCCGAGAAACTGATTTCCTCTCGGTTGGCACTGATCAGGAGATACATGAAGCGTCAGACAGACATAATCAACAAGATAAAATAGAGACTACGGTACGCTTACCAGTCGCCTCTTCCTGCACGTCCTCATCTCCTTCTTCTATCACGTCCTCGTCCTCGGCCGTCGATTGCCATGTCGCGAAAGACCGGTCGTCAACGCTAAGACTCAAGAACTTGTTAATCTTAGCCTGGGAATCCACATTCGGCTTCACTTCGTCGAACTGGATCTCTGAAGGCAACAAGAGGAGAATGATAAATAAAAATCATAAAAATAGATGAAACTCAGAAACAAACGAAGCATACCTGTCTTATTCCAGTCCAACCGCATCCAATCACTGCTGGAATCCAATGACTCGATAAGAACAAATACATACCTCGACTTCCACCCACGATCATTGACGCCAGTTCCCAAAACCAAGGCACGATCACCCCTGAACTTAGAATAAGGGCTATAACGCCAGTTCTTATCCCTTTTAATTTGATACGCCGCCAAGAAATCATTCATGATCATAGGGGATTCCCATTTCGCGGACGCTCGCTCAATAACCAGCAAAACTCGCCAAAGTTGGGGCATCAATTGTCCCGGCGACACACCGAAATCCTGCATGAATGACTTGGCTAAACCAGAAAACGGCCATTGAAACCCTATCTTAAAAGGATACTCGTACAAAACGAGATATCCCTCATGGCAATCCTTAGAACGAACAATCCCCGGACACCGCAACTCTACATTTGCAGGAACTTTTGCTAAACTCCTAAAAGCATCTAAGTCTATGTGATTCATGATAAGACTAGCAGGCTCCATCGACATTATGAATCAAAGGACATAACAAGGTCTTATATAAACGCTCTCAACGGCGGTTTGAAGATCTGCAACGATTCGAGCAAGTTCAGACATAGAATGGAAAGGAATCAAGGCGAAATCTCTTCCCAAATAAACACTTCAAAAGTATAGCAAGAAAAGATCCGTCGTGATCTTTATTTATACAAACGATCGCATCAAGTCGAATCCCTGGATAACCGCCGTGCATCCCCGTCTTTTTGTATGACCACAGGGATCGTCGACACCAACTTCTCGTTCAGTTAGTATGACGTCACGACCTCGTTCCCTTTTCAACTTCTCGTTCAGTTAGAAACGGACCAGTCCAGCTCCAAGGCGAATGAGGTAATTTCTAACTCTTGTCTTATTTCCTACGCGTCTGATTGACAAAATTTAAAAATTAAATTTGACATTCAATTTTCAAATTTTGGGGGCAAACTGTTTGGGCAAAAAATCACGTCGTACGACCACGACCAGAGCAGGTAAGACGCACGCTATAATCCAAATCTTGTATTAAGATAAGGTCTCGACAAGAACCCAGAAAACATCCGTCGTCTCCCGTAAAAGGTAAGTCGTACGTCTCCCATGACGCACGACCATAGCATCGCCCGTCCCGTACGACCATCGCGTAAGATCGTTGCACCTTCGACCGAACTAACGTTAACCTTGACTGTTACGTTTGTTAAGTGTTTAATGCAGGAGTCAAAGTCATTAAAGAGCAACGGACATAACCGACGCAACCATTAACGATCGATAGCCGTAACGGACGAAGAGTATTATGAACATTCATCTTGGCGACCGTTTCCAGCCGTTGTAGCCGTTGATCAAATCATTAATGGAACTAATTAATGACGCGAAGACTATAAAAGACAAGCTAAAGCTTCATTACAGGGGACATCAGTTAACATCGAATATATATCTGCGAGCATCACCAAACAGCAGAGAAAATCATCCCAACTCATAGCAAAGAACATTCAAACTCTGGAGATCAAGTACTGAAAGCCAGAACCCTACTGCGAACTCAAGAACACTTGAGGGAAAGCTCAAGTATCGCTCTCGATGCACGACAAACAACCCTCGACCAGAAGTTCACACTTTGTATTCACACACGACAAACACCTGTTTTTACATTCAAACACTTGTACTTTACATTTCGAAGTATTTCCTTCATTTGTATTGTAATCATCGTACGATCGACGCCAGTACCAAGGACGTCGCCCCTGATTGGCGACCATAGTGCAGCGACGACATCCCTTGTCATCCGCAGGTTTTTTCCTCGATTGAGGTTTTTCCTGCGTCATCAAATCCCTTGTCTCATTTATTTTTTCCCTTATCGCACGTCTTGTCGAAAGATCCTTTCTTTAGTTGACTAAGTCCACATCGACCTTAAGTTGTCCCTTTGGTGCGATTTTTGGCATTAACAACCGTCAGGTAGAATTCAAGATAGATTTGGTTCCGGGAGCGGCTCCGATTGCTAGAGCTCCCTACCGGTTAGCTCCATCTGAGATGCAAGAAATGATGGCACAACTTCAATAACTTTTGGAGAAGGGGTTTGTGAGACCGAGCTCGTCTCCGTGGGGAGCTTCGGTCTTGTTTGTGAAAAAGAAAGACGGCACGATGAGAATGTGTATCGACTACCGGGAATTGAATAAAGTGATCGTGAAGAATAAGTACCCACTCCCTAGGATTGACGACTTATTCGACCAACTTCAAGGAGTGGGGTGCTTCTCAAAGAATTATTTACGTTCGGGTTATCACCAAGTGAAGGTAAAAGATGATGACATTCCAAAAACGACATTTAGGACGAGATATGGTCACTATGAATTCCTAGTGATGCCTTTCGGGTTGACTAATGCACCGGCGGTGTTCATGGACTTGATGAACCAGGTGTGTCGACCATTCCTTGACAAATCGGTGATTGTATTCATAAACGATATCTTGGTGTACTCCAAAGATGAAGCGAATCACGAACAACACCTTCGAGAGGTATTAGAGGTGTTAGGAAAGGAAAGGCTATACACGAAAATTTCCAAGTGTGACTTTTGGTTGGAGGAAGTTCAATTTTTGGGTCATGTGGTCACTCGAGATGGAATGAAAGTAGATCCTTCCAAGATCGAAGCGATGATGAATTGGGAACCTCCCAAGAGCCCGTCGGAAATTCGGAGTTTCTTGGGTTTGGCGGGTTATTACCGAAGATTTATCCAAGACTTCTCTAAGATTGTCTCTTCGCTAACAGCATTGACGCGAAAGAATGTAAAGTTCGTTTGGACCGAAGCTCAAGAGAAGGCTTTCCGAACCTTACAAAAGAAGTTGTGTGAAGCTCCAATCTTGTCTTGCCCGAAGGGTCGGAAGACTTTATAGTATATAGCGACGCATCCAAATTGGGTTTGGCATGCGTATTAATGGAAAGGGGGAAGGTAATTGCCTACGCGTCAAGACAACTCAAAGTGCACGAGAAGAATTACCCTACGCACGATTTAGAGTTAGTTGCGGTGGTATTTGCATTGAAGTTATGGCGACACTATCTCTATGGCACGAGATGCACTTTGTACACGGATCATAAGAGTTTGAAGTATGTGTTCGATCAGAAAGAGTTGAACATGAGGCAAAGGAGATGGTTAGAATTGCTTAAAGACTACGATTGTGAACTTCTCTACCATCCGGATAAAGCAAACGTGGTTGCCGACGCCTTAAGCCGAAAAGGTTATAGCGGGAGCCTCCGAGCCAACCTTTCAAGGATCGAATTGGTGTCAAGTCTGGTGGGAAAGATCAAGGAAGCGCAAGTCGAAGCCTTGAAGGAGGAGAATCTCAAAGAAGAGGTGATGACAAAACAACGACTACTCTTAACGGAGGATAGATGCGGAGTGAACTATTCAAAGGGTGAGTGTGGGTGCCCAAGATCGGGGGAAATCGAGAACTACTTATGGACGAAGCACACAAGTCTAAGCACTCCATACATCCGGAAAGCACTAAGATGTATAGAGATTTAAAACTACATTATTAGTGGTCGGTTATGAAACTGGGTGTGACACGCTACGTGGAGCGTTGTGCGACTTGCTCTGTGACAACCGTCAAATTTACGTTTTAGGTTAGAACTGTACTAAACGTTTCAGTTATCCATATTTTAGACAGCACAGTCGAATTTAGCAGTAAAAACGATAGTGTTAGGAAATTTTGAGAATTTTGCCTAGCATTTTGCCTTAATAAGGGAATTATCCATAAATCTCATAAAATGTCAATCTAAAATACCCTAAATACATATATATATATATATATATATATATATACTTTGCTAAAATA
Organism: Saussurea involucrata; assembly: GCA_033807775.1. Taxonomy (NCBI): domain Eukaryota; kingdom Viridiplantae; phylum Streptophyta; class Magnoliopsida; order Asterales; family Asteraceae; genus Saussurea; species Saussurea involucrata. Next base: position 209,671,680 of record CM066321.1, read on the forward strand.
AGTACTAGCAAGAAAAGCAAGTATTATTATTATAAAAATAAAATACCTAATTAATTCAAATAATTGCAAAATATATATATATATATATATATATATATATATATATATATATATATATATATATATATATATATTAAAATGAAATGAAAATTAGAAGACATAATCATTTTACCCACATTTACACTCCTCTCTCTCCCCCTCTCCCCAAGGCCGGCCACCCCCACCCCCCCCCCCCCCTTTAACCCCTCTCCTCTCCCATTTTTCATCCATTTCAAATCCCTACTTCATCTCTCCTACTCTCCAACTTTTCTCTCTAGGAATTGCTCTCTTTTCTATTTTCTTTCTCACTAAATCTCTCTCAAATATCCAGCCATTTTAACCTCAAGAAACTTCAAGAACTCAAGAATCTCAAGGTAAACACATATGTAGAGCAAAGCCTACACTCCTCCTTGTTATTGTTCTTTCTTTTCTTCTAAGTTTTCTTCTACTTCTACACTAGTTTTATATGTTGTTTTGCAAAACATATACTTGAATCTTGATGTTTGTAGATTCATCACCTTAACATCTTGTATGTTATTAAAAAGGGGATGAATCCATGACCAAACCCAAGTTAAGATCAAAGATGGGCATTTAACTTACATGCATAAAGTTTTCTTAAAAGATCTATACTTTTTGATCCAAAAGGTTGTATGAAAAGCTCTTTGACTTCACTAAAAACATGTTTTAATAAACATGCATGTGCCAAAAAGTTACTATTTTAAGTTACATAGAGATGTTCTTGGCATAAACACCCAAGAAATCTTCAAAAAGACCCATTTTCAACCTCTACAAAAGATGAGTTTGATAGATAGCATGCATATGGTTTAAATGGCTTAAAAATATGTTTTAAAACTGAAAATATCTGTATGGGGAAGTGTCAAATCGGATTCCTTGCAAAAGGAACAAAATCATTGCAAAACATAAAGTTAAATGCATTTTCCTAGAAGCCATATCTTGACAGCAATCTGCCAGATTTCTACCTTTCCCTTTAAATGGCCATAACTCTCTCAATATTTAACCAAATAAGGTGAAATTGCTTCTGGAATTTATGTTTATGTGTTAAGATTTGAACCCAAGTGGTTTCACTCAAAAACTCAAAGTTTTCGACCTTCAAACATACGTCACAAAAACAGTGTGCAAACAGCTATGTTTTCTGTAGTAGCTGCTTTATAAAAATTATTTGATGGACTTATCTACCTTCAAAAATTATGGTTTTTATGCCAAACGTTTCCTAACACATTAAGTTATATGGACATAAAATATCTTAACCTAAATGCCTCTGGAAGATATCCAAAAACGAACTGAAAGTGACAATAAATTCTGGACAGCAAAGAATAACTTTCTTCTATGGTTAAAATCTAACTCTTAGACCCTTTTCATCACTTCTTGCGATGAAATTGCGGTGATGCTAACATATTTAAGTTAATATAACCTACATACTGTATGTATATGCATTTTATATATTTTTAACTTTTCATTTTGAACCCTTTTCATCATTCTTGTGATGAAATTGGGGTATATATATATACTATAAGTAACTTCTAACTTTAAGACCCTTTTCGTCACTCGTCATGACGAAATTGCGGTAACTTCAGTCTAACATATGTAATGTATTATATATTGATTACTAACTTCGGTTAATCCCTTATAACTTATAAACTTAATCACAACAAAGGCATTTTATGATGATTTGGATAACTAAGCGATATCAAGGACTAAGGCTTAAGCATAGAATCTTACTAGTGTCCTTACCTTCGAAGGATCGAAGTAGGATCGTTGTGCGGGTTGCATCGTGAACCTCTTGGAAACATCTTCGCTTACCAACGTGAGTTTTCACAGCCCCTTTTTACTATTTTGTACATTTTGGGGTGAAAAACATGTTTCAATTTACTTACGCATCGGTTGCACTATTTACTCAAATGATTTACATAACTACGAACTTTTATGCGCTATGGTATATATGCTTATGTTAGTTGATTCTGAGTTTCACATTCATTTTAAGTCCCCGGTACAAACTACATTACCTATTAGCTCATTGTGCGAGCCGTTGGTATATTATGGATAACGTTATTTGGTTGACACCCCACTCACCTCGCGAGTACATAGTTGTCGTCTTCCTTATCATGTTTGTGAGGAACATGTGTCTTTGGGGTGTGTACTATCAGTAGGTTTGGGTAGTGGGCTCATTACTTTAACATTTAGCATACGGATATACCTTGTGCATTGTGAACAACCGGATTTTGCATACGATATTATACCTTGCGCATGTTGACAAACGAATTCTTTATCCACTGTACGGATCTCAAAGATGCTTTATAACTACAACCGAATACTCAATCCACTGTGTGGATTTACAAACTTGCATTAAAACTGTTATGCATACCGAAAACCTGTGAACTCACCAACTATTCAATAGTTGACCCTCTCCTTTACATGCTTTTTAGGAAATGGCAAGTAAGGTTGAACTTTAGAAGGCACCACAAGTAGCGGCATCCAACATTTTTCTTTATCATGTCAATTTATGTTTTTGGACAAGTTTGTATTTTAGAACAAGATGTACTTTTGTAAACTTTTATGATATGATGATTGTGTGTTGTCTTCTACCTTACGCAATGAAACCTTGAACTGTGACATCCCGTACTTCCGCTTTAGCGGGGTGTGACAGAAATGGTATCAGAGCCGAAGGTTATAGAGAATACCGGTCTTTCATTGGAAAAACCCAACTATAACCAAAAGTCCAAAACTGACATGAAAACAACTGAACCTACTACTAGTATAACTAAGTCTAGAATGGTATTAACGGACTTTAATTAAACATAGCTTGATCACCTATGTTCGATTAAGGAAGGTTAATGCGAGACTAGAAATAGTTATAGTAGGAGTATGTCAATTTTTACCTGCACTCTCTAGTAGCATGCGTAGTGCGTAAACATTGCATAGGATAGACTTTACACTTGTGCGATTAGTAACTAAGTACACTTTTGCTTTAGTTTCACTATGTCATCATCCTCGTCCCACTCCCTCTCTTCTCACTCGGTCGACGAGTCGGGTTACATCACTAGTCGACCCCGAGGCAACTCACTAAACATCCGGGAAAACGAGAATTCTAGGAGCTCGGAATCGGACCAAGAAGTGTCAAGCAAGCGGGATCCTTACGACGGACCGAGAGTATCACCGACCTCGGTACTACGACCAACTCCGATAACCTTTCAACGGAACCCCAATGGACCTCGTGTTAGGCAAACGGCGAGAAAAAGCGTCCCTATCCCTAGACGGGTGACGTTTAGGACGGAACGACCGGAGGCACCAGAACCGCAACGTATGGCCACCGGCGTGCCAATTGAGCAAGTGTCCGGTTTAACTTGGGCAAGAGATCAACACATAAGGGCGATGACAACCGAGTTACACGATTGTCAGGTGAGGGTGACTCACCAAGGACAGGTCCTAACAGAACTGGTGGAGCTAGCGCATCAATTGTCCCACGTGTCGACTCAAGCCTTAGGCCATCCGTAGCCGGGAGTGGGCTCCTGCGGCTTTGGCTGAGGTGACACCGCCGGGTTAGGCGGGTTCCGGTACACCATGAGCCGGGTCCGTGCGGGTTGGGCACCCCCGGGCTCCAGCGGCTTCCCCAACCCGGGATACCCGCACCATTTTTTTTTTAAATTTTTATAATAGATCCGTTTTTTAACGGCTATTTTTTCCAATTTAAACACTATAAATCAACCTCAATCTCATATATTTTTCACACCAAAATTTAAACACTCACCTCAATCCTTAAATATTTTCTTTCATTTCTTTCAATCCGATATAAACTTTATGGATTCGCCACCCGATTCATCGTCCGCTTCTTCATCATCCATTGACACCGACGAGGAATTCGGTCAACTATTTGATCGTTATGCAGATTTGTTGCGAGAAGCTGTGGTAGCGGATGAAACACAAATCACTGAATGTTATGATTTTTAATATTTTTGTAATTTTGAATTTTACTGAATGTTATGATTTTTAATATTTTGTTGCGAGAAGCTGTGGTAGCGGATGAAACACAAAAATTACCGACTTCCCAACAACGACGACGAGTAGATTTTTAATATTTTGTAATTTTTCATTTTATTTTGTAATTTTTCATTTTATTTTGTAATTTTTCATTTTATTTTGTAATTTTTAATTTTATTTTGTAATTTTATTTTTATTTTTATGAATGTTATGATTTTTTATTAAAAAATTAGATGAGGTGGCATGTGGGTTCAAGAGGTTCAAAAGGTTGGGGTACGGGATTTGTGGGTTCAAAAAGGTTCAAGAGGGTTCAAAGTGGAAAGCTGATGTGGCGCTGATGTGGCGCAGAGGGTAAGAGGGTTGTGAACCCTGGGCTACGGATGGCCTTAGAAGGTGCAAGAACGGCCAGAAGAATGGCAATGAGGGCGGAATTGGCGTGCATGATTGTGGGTGTCGTATTATTGCTGTTGGTACTTTTGATCCTGATTGGTGCGTACTTGGGATAGTACTGATACGACGGTGGATGGGTTGTAGCGTGTTGGGAGGAACTTTTGAAAATACTGATATATGATAAACATCAGAAATTTTGTAATTTCGACATTTAATAGAACTATGAATGGAAACCCATTGGGGGAAATGTGGACTTTCAGCCAACCTGTCTATTTACCTTATACTTAACTTTACTATTTCGAAATTTCAAGTAATAGTGTAACCTTTTGGAAAATACCAGTTCAAGAAATTGTACAAAATTTTAACCAAATCAATTTTTGCAAATGTGTTTTAGAATCATGCCTCCAAGAAGATCCACTCGCCACACGGGAGATAATCCTGAAAACCAAACACCCGACATCGCACGGATCATAGCACAACGCATACAAGAAGCAATACCCACTATAGTCACACAAGTAACCGCCGACATTAATACTAACCCCGGGAATGAAGGAGGTAGGGGAGGAAATCCAGACAGTAACAGTACCGGATGCAACTACAAGTCCTTCATGTCCTGTAAGCCCAAGGAATTCTACGAAAAGGAAGGTGCCGTAGGATTGCTTTCTTGGATCGATAGCATGGAGTCGGTACTCCATATTAGCAAATGCTCGGAGGACCGCAAGGTGGAGTATGCGACATGTCAACTCCAAGGCAGGGCACTAACATGGTGGAACATTCAAGTTCAAACCCGTGGAAGAGAGGATGCATACAGACTCACATGGGAGGAGTTTAAGAAGTTACTCATTGAGGAGTATTGCCCCAAAAATGAAATTCAGAAGCTGGAAACTGAATTCTGGAATCACGCCATGGTCGGAGCTGACATAGACCGATACACAGCTCGTTTCCACGAACTCGCAAAGCTGGTACCTCATATGGTCACTCCCGAAAGCAAGAGAATCGATCGATACTTATGGGGATTAGCGTCGGAGATCAGAGGAATGGTCACCTCGGCAAACCTGACCACAATCCAATCTGTTGTGGCCTTGGCAACTACTTTAACGAACGACGCAGTAAGAGCGGGAACTCTGACATCGGGGAGTGCCAGCAATAAGAGGAAGCTAGAGTGTCAGTCAGGAAAGAAAGTATTTGGCAGTGCAAGCAAGGATAGGAAAGTGGCGAGAAACTTCGGGGTAAAGATTCAAGACCCAGGGCAATACAAGGGTCCATTCCCAAAATGCAACAAATGCAACCTTCATCATGAGGGAGCCTGCCCCGTTTGTGACAATTGTAAACAACCAGGTCATCTCACCAAGTTCTGTAGGATGGAAAGGAGTCACAATGAAGGGAGAAGGGCATGCTTCGAGTGCAGAAGTCAGGATCACTTCCGGAATACGTACCCAAGGTTGGGTAGGAGGCCGGGCAATAACAATAATGGGAACCAGGCAAGGCAAGCCAATCAAGGAAACCAAGGAGGCCAAGCTCGAGGACGGGCATTTGTCATAGGAGCTGACGAAGCACGTCGCGACCCCAACGTGGTGACAGGTACGTTTCTTCTAAACAACCACTATGCATCAGTATTATTTGACACTGGAGCGGATAGGAGTTTTGTTTCGTTAGAATTTAGGCCACTAATTAACTTGGAATCTAGGAGAATGTCGGATGCCTATATTGTTGAAGTTGCTAATGGTCATAAATTTGAGGCTAAGGATTTAATTTTAGATTGTACCATGAATCTAGCTGATAAATTGTTTAGCGTTGATCTTATTCATATTGAATTGGGGAGTTTTGACATAGTAGTGGGTATGGACTGGTTATCCAAGAATCAAGCGGAGATTTGTTGTTTTGATAAGACGGTTAGGATACCTTTGCAAGACGGAGAAACCCTCGTTGTACAAGGAAACAAAGTTGGAAGGAGCCTTGAAATAGTGTCAAGTGTGAAGGTTCATAAGTATTTGAGGAAGAAGTGCGTTGCATATTTGGCTCACATAGTTGAGAAGAAGTCCGAGGAAAGGCGAATCTGAGACATTCCTGTGGTGAAGGATCACCCGGAGGTGTTCCCAGATGATTTGCCTGGACTTCCCCCGTTTAGACAAGTGGAATTTCAAATTGACCTCATACCGGGAGCAGCACCTGTAGCTAAGGCACCGTACCGCTTAGCACCTGCCGAAATGCAAGAGTTGTCAAGTCAACTTCAAGAACTTCTGGACAAAGAATTTATTAGGCCAAGTTCCTTACCCTGGGGAGCCCCAGTTCTGTTTGTCAAGAAAAAGGATGGATCATTTCGAATGTGCATCGATTATAGGGAGCTGAACAAGTTGACGATCAAGAACCAATATCCTCGCCCTCGAATAGATGATTTATTCGACCAGTTGCAAGGTGCAACTTATTTCTCAAAGATTGATCTTCGATCAGGTTATCACCAGTTAAGAGTCCGTGAGGAGGACATTCCTAAGACAGCCTTTAGGACTCGACATGGACACTACGAGTTTCTGGTTATGCCCTTCGGGTTCACGAATGCACCAGCTGTGTTCATGGATTTAATGAACGGTGTATGCAGACCATACCTTGACAAGTTTGTGATCGTGTTTAACAACGACATATTGATCTACTTCACGAGCAGCATTTAAGAGTAATACTAGAACTTCTCAAGGAGCAGAAACTGTACGCCAAATTCTCTAAGTGCGAATTTTAGATTAGAGAAGTACACTTTCTTGGTCACGTAATTGGAGAGAAGGGACTTCACATGGATCCGGCTAAAGTGGAAGCCGTTAAGAAGTGGGAAGCCCCTAAGACCCCGATAGAAATTCGTCAATTTCTGGAATTGGCGGGTTATTATAGACGGTTCATCGAGAACTTCTCAAAGATTGCTAAACCACTCACAACACTAACTCAAAAGGATAGGAAATTCGTTTGGGGAGAACCGCAAGAGGAGGCGTTCCAGCTATTGAAGCAAAAGCTGTGCAATGCACCAATTCTAGCTTTACCGGAAGGAACCAATAACTTTGTGGTGTATTGTGACGCATCACATCAAGGTTTGGGGTGCGTATTGATGCAAAAGGACAAGGTTATAGCGTACGCCTCGCGACAACTAAAGGTTCATGAGAAGAACTATACCACACACGATTTGGAGCTTGGAGCTGTGGTATTCGCTTTAAAGATTTGGAGACATTATTTGTACGGCACGAAATGCACTATCTTTACCGATCATAAGAGTCTTCAGCATATCCTAGACCAGAAAATGCTCAACATGAGACAAAGGAGATGGGTAGAACTACTCAGCGACTACGACTGTGAAATTCGCTATCATCCAGGTAAGGCCAATGTAGTAGCCGATGCCCTGAGTAGGAAGGAAAGGGTAAAACCTTCACATGTACGAGCAATGAGAGCGCTTGTACAAACGAGTTTAAAGACTCGAATTCTTGAAGCCCAGATCGAAGCAATGAAAACAGAAAACTTGAAGGACGAAACCCTTCACGGCATAGAAAGTAGATTTGAAACTAAGGATGATGGAGTACGTTACTTTAAGGACAGAGTTTGGATTCCAAAAGCCAACAACGTACAGGAAACGGTTCTGGATGAAGCCCACAAGTCTAGATATTCAATTCATCCAGGGGCAGAAAGATGTACAAGGACTTAAGGGAATATTATTGGTGGCCAGGAATGAAGAAAGATATTGCCATGTACGTAGGGAAATGTTTAACTTGTTCAAAGGTCAAAGCTGTATATCAAAAAACCATCTGGTTTGCTACAACAACCAGAGATTCCCTAGTGGAAATGGGAACAAATAACCATGGACTTTATAACCAAACTTCCGAGAACCGCCAAAGGACACGACTCGATTTGGGTTATAGTAGATCGATTCACGAAGTCTGCACATTTCCTACCAGATCTACATCAACGAAATCGTTACACGTCATGGAGTACCAGTTTCCATCATTTCAGATAGAGATAGCCATTTCACGTCACGGCTTTGGCAGTCACTTCAGAAAGCATTGGGTACGCAATTGAATTTGAGCACTGCCTATCATCCTCAAACGGATGGGCAAAGTGAACGAACTATACAAACGTTAGAAGACATGCTTCGGACATACGTGTTAGACTTCGGAGGAAGTTGGGACAATCACTTGCCATTGGTCGAGTTTTCTTATAACAATAGCTATCACACCAGTATTCAGTGTGCGCCATTTGAAGCCTTGTATGGACGCAAGTGTCGTTCACCACTTGCTTGGTTAGAAATTGGAGACAGACAGTTATCTAGACCCGATATTGTACAAGAAACTACCGACAAGATTGCAATCATTAGAGATAGGCTTAAAGCATCCAGAGATCGTCAGAAAAGTTATGCGGATAATCGACGGAAACCTTTAGCATTCCAAGTTGGCGATAAAGTACTTCTAAAAGTATCTTCGTGGAAAGGAATAGTACGATTTGGGAAAAGAGGAAAATTGAGCCCAAGGTACGTCGGACCATTTGAGATCTCTGAAAGAATTGGTCCAGTGGCATATAGACTCAATTTTCCTAAGGAGCTAAGTGCCATTCACGATACGTTTCACGTGTCGAACCTCAAGAAGTGTCTAGCTGACGACTCATTAATCATACCTCTGGAAGAAGTTCAAATTGACGATAAGCTACACATCATAGAAGAACCAACTGAGATTCTCGATAGAGAAGTTAAACGTCTGAAACGAAAGAAAATCCCGATCGTGAAAGTTCATTGGAAAACAAGACGTGGGCCTGAAAATACATGGGAACGAGAGGATTACATGAAACACAAGTATCCTCACCTTTTTGCTAACAAACCGGTTAAGGATGGAAGTTGTTGAATTTCGGGACGAAATTCTTTTAACCGGGGGAGACTGTGACAACCGTCAAATTTATGTTTCAGGTTAGAACTGTACTAAACGTTTCAGTTATCCATATTTTAGACAGCACAGTCGAATTTAGCAGTAAAAACGATAGTGTTAGGAAAATTTGAGAAATTTGCCTAGCATTTTGCCTTAATAAGGGAATTATCCATAAATCTCATAAAATGCCAATCTAAAATACCCTATATATATATATATACTTTGCTAAAATAAGTACTATCAAGAAAAGCAAGTATTATTATAAAAACAAAATACCTAATTAATTCAAATAATTGCAAAAAAATATATATAAAAATAAAATGAAATTTAGAAGACATAATCATTTTACCCACATTTACACTCCTCTCTCTCTCCCCCTCTCCCCAAGGCCGGCCACCCCCCCCCCCCCCCCCTTTAACCCCTCTCCTCTCCCATTTTCATCCATTTCAAATCCCTACTTCATCTCTCCTACTCTCCAACTTTTCTCTCTAGGAATTGCTCTCTTTTCTCTTTTCTTTCTCACTAAAACTCTCTCAAATATCCAGCCATTTTAACCTCAAGAAACTTCAAGAACTCAAGAATCTCAAGGTAAACACATATGTAGAGCAAAGCCTACACTCCTCCTTGTTATTGTTCTTTCTTTTCTTCTAAGTTTTCTTCTACTTCTACACTAGTTTTATATGTTGTTTTGCTAAACATATACTTGAATCTTGATGTTTATAGATTCATCACCTTAACATCTTGTATGTTATTAAAAAGGGGATGAATCCATGACCAAACCCAAGTTAAGATCAAAGATGGGCATTTAACTTACATGCATAAAGTTTTCTTAAAAGATCTATACTTTTTGATCCAAAAGGTTGTATGAAAAGCTCTTTGACTTCACTAAAAACATGTTTTAATCAACATGCATGTGCCAAAAAGTTACTATTTTAAGTTACATAGAGAAGTTCTTGGCATAAACACCCAAGAAATCTTCAAAAAGACCCATTTTCAACCTCTACAAAAGATGAGTTTGATAGATAGCATGCATATGGTTTAAATGGCTTAAAAATATGTTTTAAAACTGAAAATATCTGTATGGGAAGTGTCAAATCGGATTCCTTGCAAAAGGAACAAAATCATTGCAAAACTTAAAGTTAAATGCATTTTCCTAGAAGCCATATCTTGACAGCAATCTGCCAGATTTCTACCTTTCCCTTTAAATGGCCATAACTCTCTCAATATTTAACCAAATAAGGTGAAATTGCTTCTGGAATTTATGTTTATGTGTTAAGATTCGAACCCAAGTGGTTTCACTCAAAAACTCAAAGTTTTCGACCTTCAAACAGACATCACAAAAACAGTGTGCAAACAGCTATGTTTTCTGTAGTAGCTGCTTTATAAAAATTATTTGATGGACTTATCTACCTTCAAAAATTATGGTTTTTATGCCAAAAGTTTCCTAACACATTAAGTTATATGGACATAAAATATCTTAACCTAAATGCCTCTGGAAGATATCCAAAAACGAACTGAAAGTGACAATAAATTCTGGACAGCAAAGAATAACTTTCTTCTATGGTTAAAACTAACTCTTAGACCCTTTTCATCACTTCTTGCGATGAAATTGCGGTGATGCTAACATATTTAAGTTAATATAACCTACATACTGTATATATATGCATTTTATATATTTTTAACTTTTCATTTTGAACCCTTTTCATCATTCTTGTGATGAAATTGCGGTATATATATATACTATAAGTAACTTCTAACTTTAAGACCCTTTTCGTCACTCGTCATGACGAAATTGCGGTAACTTCAGTCTAACATATGTAATGTATTATATATTGATTACTAACTTCGGTTAATCCCTTATAACTTATAAACTTAATCACAACAAAGGCATTTTATGATGATTTGGATAACTAAGCGATACCAAGGACTAAGGCTTAAGCATAGAATCTTACTAGTGTCCTTACCTTCGTAGGATCAAAGTAGGATCGTTGTGCGGGTTGCATCATGAACCTCTTGGAAACATCTTCGCTTACCACCGTGAGTTTTCACAACCCCTTTTTACTATTTTGTACATTTTGGGGTGAAAAGCATGTTACAATTTACTTACGCATCGGTTGCACTATTTGCTCAAATGATTTACATAACTACGAACTTTTATGCGCTATGGTATGTATGCTTATGTTAGTTGATTCTGAGTTTCACATTCATTTTAAGTCCCCGGTACAAACTACGTTACCCATTAGCTCATTGTGCGAGCCGTTGGTATATTATGGATAACGTTATTTGATTGACACCCCACTCACCTCGCGAGTGCATAGTTGTCGTCTTTTTTATCATGTTTGTGAGGAACATGTGTCTTTGGGGTGTGTACTGTCAGTAGGTTTGGGTAGTGGGCTCATTACTTTAACATTTAGCATACGGATATACCTTGTGCATTGTGAACAACCGAATTTTGCATACGGTATTATACCTTGCGCATGTTGACAAACGAATTCTTTATCCACTGTACGGATCTCAAAGATGCTTTATAACTACAACCGAATACTCAATCCACTGTGTGGATTTACAAACTTGCATTAAAACTGTTATGCATACCGAAAACCTGTGAACTCACCAACTATTCAATAGTTGACCCTCTCCTTTACATGCTTTTCAGGAAATGGCAAGTAAGGTTGAACTTTAGAAGGTACCACAAGTAGCGGCATCCAAAATTTTTTATTATCATGTCAATTTATGTTTTTGGACAAGTTTGTATTTTGGAACAAGATGTACTTTTGTAAACTTTTATGATATGATGATTGTGTGTTGTCTTCTACCTTACGCAATGAAAACTTGAACTGTGACATACCGTACTTCCGCTTTAGCGGGGTGTGACATGCTCCCTCGTGAAGGTCGAGCATCAACGGCCATACGGCAGTTTGCAATCTTTGGAAGTACCCGAGTGGAAATGGGACAAGATCACAATGGAGTTTGTGACCAAGTTGCTAAAGACCTTAATAGGTCATAACACCATTTAGGTGATAGTGGACCGCTTGACCAAAAGCGCACATTTCCTAGCCATGCGTAAAATGTTGCCAATGGACAAGTTGGCAAGGTTGTACATTGTTGAGGTGGTGTGTTGGCATAGTATACCCGTGTCTATAGTCTCCGGTCGTGATAGTCGGTTTACCTCAAGATTTTGACAAGCACTACAATAAGATTTGGGTACAAGGGTAAATTTGAGCACGACATACCATCCTCAAATGGATAGGCAAAGTGAAAGAACAATCCAAACATTAGAGGACATGTTGAGGTCGTGTGTGTTGGATTTTGGAGGTAATTGGGATACACACCTACCCTTAGTAGAATTTGCCTAGAATAACAGTTATCACTCCAACTTAAAAGTGGCACCATTTGAGGTCTTGTACGGGAGAAAATGTAGAACTCCCGTGTGTTGGTTAGAAGCAGGTGAGAAGCAATTTGCCGGACCGGAGATCGTGCAAGAAACGACCGACAAACTCAAAATCATTAGGGAGCGTTTGAAAGTTGCCCAAGATCGACAAAAGAGCTATGCCGATAAGAAAAGACGACTGGTAGAGTTCCAAGTGGGGGAACGCGTGATGTTAAAGGTGTCTCATTGGAATGGATTGATTCGTTTCGGAAAGCAAGGGAAGTTGAGTCCCCGTTTCCTTGGACCATTTACTATTCTAGAACGTGTCGGGCTACAAGCGTACAAATTGGACCTACCATCGGAGATGGATGGGATCCACCCAACATTTCACGTATGCTATTTACAGAAGTGTTTGGCGGAGGAAGAAGGTGTGATACCATGGTCGGGAATTCGGGTGGACGATAGCCATTGTATCGAAGAACCCGAGGCCATATTGGAAAGAGAGACTAAGAAACTCCGTCACAAGGAGGTTACAATGGTGAAGGTGCAATAGAAACATCATCGGGGTGCCAACATGACTTGGGAGGCGGAGGAAGATATGAAGCGACGATGCCCTCGTTTATTTGATTTAGCCTAAGATTTCGAGGACGAAATCATTTCCAAGTTGGGGAGGATTGTAACACCTTGAAAATTTGACAATAAAATATTTCTTATTTTATCTTGTATATTTTGCAATGGCATCGAACAACATAAGGTTGGCTCAATAGAATCGGACCGAAGGCTGGAAAAAGGGACCAAATAGTCCTCGGTACAGGTTGGGCGATACTGCCCGACGAGAATGCCCTTAGCACTATCATGAGGTCACTTTCGCGAGAAGTGTACCGAGTCTTGGGGGAAACGGGCGAGAGTGCCCCGACGATAGTGACATGTACTATCGCACGTCACAATCGCCGACGACGTCTGGTACTATAAAAACATCAATTACGAGATTTTTATCACATATCTGATTTTGGGAGCAGCTTAACCACTTTTCTCTCTACATTTTTGGGTAAGAACAAACCCTAAACCTCCCTCTTCATTTATTGTGATGCTCTAATGCATTAATGGTGAATCTTCTCACTTCTAGGGGGTGATTTCGTAGGAGTCTCAAGTGTTCTTCACATCTTCACCCATTTTTTCTCTCCTAAGGGTTTGAGTTTTCTACAAACTCATCAAGGTGAGTCCATCCTCACTTTCCATACTCAATACATGAAAAACTATGTTTTCTAAACTTTATAAGTGTCTTTTCTCTACTTGTTCTTGATTTGAGATGGATCTTCACCTACAATCTAAGTTTGGGCATTTTAGGGTTTTGGTGATGGAAAAACCTTGCAGCCACAAAAATAGGATATTCCTTGATTTATTTACTATGTTTTCATAAGTACAATGCATTTTTAAGAAAAACGTTTTTGACCATATTAGGTCAAAATCTAGGGTTTTGGAGTAATTGGGAGTTTTGATGTATTAACCATAGAAAGGAGTTCTTATGATGAAATAAAGTTCAAACTCTATTTATGAAAGGTTGTGAAATCACATGATATATATTGAGGCTTCACGAAAATACACCATGATATTGGATTTCTTATTTATGATTTTGATGTAAGGTTCATTCATATGATATAAATGAGGTTCTTGTGCATTGGTGTCATAGTTTACTTGGTTTTGAGTGTAATGGATCCATAAGCACTAGAGTTTATATGTTCAATGATGGAACGATAGTTTTCCACATTATAGCACAGAATAGGCATCGGGCTCCATGATAAGTAAGATGTGGGCCTTTATGGTCGGGCATTGTCTCATGGACAGTAAGGTGTAATTCCTATGTGCTAGTTGTTTTATTGGATATTCCCGAGCATAAGCTATAAGTAGCCGAGTTCGACGTCCAATGTATGCATGATAATATGATTGGTTTTACTGATGTGATATGTGACTTATGATTGAAATCAACCACTTATTTGGGAGCGGGACTTTCCGCTTACTCTAGAGGTATTCGTATTGGAATAGAATTTCCACCCAAGGTTACAAATTACTTATTCTTCATTTTGTTTAACGAAAACTATTATGACTTATAATTATTGTTAACTCTTCGCTAGGCTTTATCCTAACTCTTTCTTGGGTTGATATGTTGTCAGGTCATCCTTGTGGTGGGGCTCCTCGGGTTTGAGCGGAGGTCATGAAGGGTGTATAGCATTTTTGGAAGTTTTGATAGGCATACATGTTGGATTATGAACATTGTCTTATTTTGGTAAGTGAAATAGCAACACCCGGTCGTAATCTAGTCTTGATGGTGTAGATTAGTAGGTTGTTGGGTTCATTTCACTTGTTTTAAATTGTAAATGTAAGCGTCGTACAAATTACTCTCGTTTTAGGAGTTATGTCTATGTGATTCCTTTACATTTCCGCATTTATTCCAGGTTTAATTTCCGCCTAATTTTTTGGGTGTTATAGTATACCTCAGGAAGATGTACCTGCAGTGCTTAAGCATTGTCATGCTTCTGTATATTGTGGTCACTTTGGTGGCCAAATAACTGCAACAAAAGTACTCCAATCTGGATTCTTTTGGCCTACACTCTTTCATGATGCTGATAGTTTTGTTAAAAGATGTAATGAATGTCAAAGAACTGGATCTATTTATTAAAGACATAAGATGCCTCTTAATGGCATTTTAGAAGTTGAACTATTTGATGTTTGGGGAATAGATTTCATGGGACCATTTCCAATTTCTGGAAACTGTCAGTACATCTTGGTGGTTGTAGACTATGTCTCTAAATGGGTAAAAGTTGCAGCTTGCTATAGTAATGATGCAAAGACAGTGGTCAAGTTTCTTCACAAGAACATATTCACCATATTTGGCACTCCTAGGGCCATAATTAGTTATGAAGGAACACACTTTGTGAACAATATGATGAAAGATGTTTTAGAAAAGTATAACATCAGTCATAGAGTTGCTACAACCTACCATCCTCAAACCAATGGCTTAGCTGAACTCTCAAATAGGGAAATCAAGAGTATTCTAGAAAAGGTGGTCAAACCTACAAGAAAGGATTGGTCATTTAAGCTAGATGATGCTCTTTGGGCTTATAGGATTGCCTATAAATCCTCAATTGGAATGTCTCCCTATAAGCTTGTCTTTGGAAAAGCTTGTCACTTGCCATTAGAGCTTGAGCACAAAGCCTTTTGGGCTTTAAAAGAGCTTAACATGAATATCAATGATGCAGGTGAAAGAAAATGATTGCAAATCAATGAGTTGAAAGAACTAAGGGACCAATCCTATGAGAATGCCAAGATCTACAAGCATAAAACCAAGAAATGGCATGACAAAAGGATTATGCAAAAGAATTTTCAAGTTGGTCAAAACGTTTTGTTGTTTAACTCAAGACTAAAACTCTTTCCTGGAAAACTAAGGCCAAATGGACTGGACCTTTTGAAATCAAAAATGTTTTTCTCTATGGAGTTGTCGAACTAATTGATCCAAATACTGGATCATCTTTCAAGGTCAATGGACAAATGATTAAATCTTACCTGGATGTTGCGGCAACTACAGGGTCAACCTCTGTAGTGCAACTCCAACCCAAAAATCCTTTGGTCCAGGGAATCCCAACAGTTCAATTTTACATATGTAAATATTGTTTTTAATTTTAGTAAAGCATGTATGTTTAATATGTGTGGCAGTGTGCAGGAAATCAAAGTGGTGAAAGAATGGCAGATGTTGCAGCATAACTGATGCACAAATCGGATGAGACACACTGTCTTGATAAATAAAAATAAATTTTTAAAAGGGGCGGGGGGGGGGGGGGGAATAAAAAGACAATGTTTTAAGATGTATTCTTTAAAATTAAAAGAGAGAATCTTTGTTTTTAAAGAGAAATTGGTTTTTAAAAACAAAATACTTGGTTAGTGGAAAAAGTATTAGTCATTTCAAAACTTTTTAGTGTTATCATGACATTTAGAAGTAATGATGCCTATGTTCACTTAGTCTACCCATCAAGTACTCTCTTTTGCTTTAAGGAATCTTGTTTCACATCTAAGCTTAACCATTTCCATAACTTGGTTTTAATTTGGTTCATTTGTAACTAAAAATCCACAAACCATTTTTAAAAACCACTTCGGGCGATTTTGGTTTTTAGAAACCGACCCCCCATCTTCCCTCTCATTTAGAGAGATGGTTTTTGTGTTTCACCATCCTCATTAACGATTTCCATGGAGACTGAAGAAAGGAAAGGATCTTCCCCAAAGAAGACCCCTGCTGTCACTTACCAAAGAAGGTCGACTCGGTCCTCTGCCCAGAAAACACAGCCGAAGTCGAAGAAAAAGGAAACTGGAGTAGTTTTCCGGTCACTGGAAACTTCGCCGGTGACCACCAAATGGCAAAAAATCGCCGATAAAGAGAAGGGGAAGGGAAAAGGTAAGTCCACTGCACCACCTTCTCCATGTGATCGGACCCAATGTTCAAGACAACCATGTGATCGGAACCTGTGAACCAACCCAGTGCCCAAAATGAAGAAACCCACATTGTTTTCAACCTTGATAGAACCACCCAACGCTCTCTAGACCTGAATATTACTAACTCAAACACCCCTGTAACCCAAGACGGGGATTCCTCTGTTATTCATGATACCCAAGATCAAACTGAATCCTTAAGGGTTCGAACCAATGAAAGGTTTGATATGAACCTACTACCCTCACAACAAACAACCAACCAACCCTCTCCAAACACAACCACAGTGCCACTCTCAAAATCCTCTGATTTTGTGTTTGACACTTCTGTGTTTGGCACCACCATCTCGGAAAACATTACCATGCAGATACCATTGTCACAGCATGATGCTGTGATAACCTCTGTGATACCACCACCACCCCAAATCCAACAAATCCTCCAAGATAATGCACTTGATCGTTTGTTAAACCCCTAAGATCAAGAAAATGATGAAGAAGCCAGAAGGGATGAGGAAGAAAGGGATGTAGAAGATATTATTATCACTGTGTTGTGGAGGGCACATCTGAATGGGAGAATACAGAAAAGGAAGCTGAGGATCCTACTGTACAGGTGGTACGTGTGAAATATGTGATTTAATCGCAGTGGGTTGCAAACTGTCTACAGTGGGAAGTGCAAGTATACACTGTCCACTATGATCGTCACAGCAAGTAATAGTTGGTAAAATACCAGAATCGTATCCACAGAGACTAGGCAATCAAGACAATATGGTTCTCGTGAACTCCTTTTACAAGTTTCGATTACAGAAGAAGCAATAGTTTTGTTTGTTTGGTGAAAAGCTACTTTAACGATTTACTTAAGATTTAAAAGAAGGAATGTAGGTTAGATTTTCCCTAGATTTTATATTAAATACCTGATCCTAAAAATGGTCCTTGTACTTGAGGTGGCCATTTTCGCTAGAAAAGCCCGGTTACAAAATACTCACACCTTTAGGTAAAAATCCCATACTCTTGGTACTTATTGTTTTGTCAATGGTAATCTCAAAATGGACCCTTTCAGGTCTCGATGGAATGTGTAGAGACAAATACTCTAAGTATTTTGAATACACCAACTAGCTTGCCTACTACTCCAGTGAGTTGAGATTAGCTCACTGTGCCGACCTCACTTTCGTAAGTGTCATAAGAATTCTTTTGAATCCCCTAGCATTATCCAAGCTCGTGTCACTGTGTTCTACTCATTTCTGAGTTAAGAACTAAACTTTAGATCCTTACAAGTGATCGGCTTGTCCGCATCATTGGGCAATAATCGAGAGTGAATAACCAAAACAACACATATTCCAAGTATAAAGATTACTCAAGCATTTTCTCTAAAATCTAGGTACTTCTCTTTCCTACATCCCAAAAGATGCTTAGCCTAACATTTCCGAAGTAAAGAAAACAAAAGATGAAGAGATGAACATAAATAAACTGAAAGTGACTTGATTAAAACCACAGTGGGGAACGAAGGTACGTCACTGCCACTGATTACTCGAAACTACAATTATACTAGGAATTGAAAATACAGAAATTAAACAACTACTGCAGTAAATGATGAACTAACAACTAGAACTATTCTAACACTTGATGTGGTAGTTGAGATGTGTAAGATGAAATAAATGTAACCCAACAACCCATTTTATACTAAGAGGAAGGTTTGGGTTTTACACAAAAATGGGTTGTCTAGAAAATAAGGACTGAAGAATCAAGATAAAATTCAGCTTCTTGAATAATTCTTCAATCCATAAGCTTGAAGCCCTTTTACCCATAGGACCCTTCTCACCTTTTCAACAAGTCAACTTTTAAAGTACCATGGGTTTGATTAATTTATTGTCATGCTTTTAGGAACACTTTGTACTTCCCATGCCTTCTGCCAGCTGAACCTTCCATTCTCCAAAACTTTACTTCCCAACTAAGAGTTAGTTTTCTTTTGTCTTCTTCTCTGCTCGATAGTGGGGTCTGGAGTGGGATGCGCAAGTCACTGCGGATATTTCATGAAAAAGCAACAAAACTCCACCAAATAATTTATTAAAGACTATGGTTCACTCTTTTTGCTCATTTTCGTGAATGTTACCAAGAATGGGAGTTTTGAGAAGTGAAATGGCTAAAATTTGACAAAATAAAATAAAAATAAAAGGAAATAATAACTCTAAAAATAGAGTTATCACAACCTCAAACTTAAACCATTACTTGTCCCCAACTAAAAAGAAAGAAAATAAAAGAAATAAAATTAAAATAATGCACTTGAGCTTTCAGGGACTTACCGACTTTTCACTCTGAATGAATGTTGATCTCCCTCCACAGATACTTCTTTCGGTTCCAAAATTAAAGCTTCACTTTTGTACTCGACGAAATCTTTCCCTTGTTCACATTTGATCAATAGGACTTTCTTGGGTTCGAAGGGTTTATGGCTTTGAATATTATCCCAAGGGTTTCGGCAAGTAATTCCAAACATGAACCGAAGATCTCGCTTTGAGATTTTTATTTCAAGAAGTGAGTGATTTGTGTTTTGCATGGGAAAGTTCATACACTTCAGGCTTTTTATTTGGGTATGGCTATTTTTTGTGAGAGTGGGTATTCTGATGGTCCAGAATAGGCACACCATCTTTTTCTGGGAGTGAGCACTTTGATGGTCCAGAAAAGGCACACCATCAATTTTGTTAGTGACACTCCGATTTTCTTCTGTTTTTGTATTTTTTTTTTTGGAGGGGGGTATGGCTTACCCACCTCAAACTTATGACTTCACAGTGTCCCCACTGTGGAAAGACTGGAAGTCACCACCTCAAACTTAAGAGCGCACAGTGTCCCCACTGTGACTTGGAAATCGGGGCAAATCAGGTGGTTGGGGGTACAAAAAGGTCGTGTTTGGATGCAAAAATGGCCTATATCATTTCATGGTGACAAGTTGAGATTCGTACTTGCAAAATGGACCTTTTAAGTTGGAGGCCGAAAGTTGTACCTTGAAATGGAAACGAGATCAAACAAGAAGTGAGTTAGTACCCAAAATCACCTGCTGTAGCAGCAGGATTTCATGCATCATTAAACAAAAATAAACATAGTTGCAAATATTGTCAAAAACGCCTAGCCATAGGCGAAATACGAAACCAAACAGAAAATTAAATTGTTTTTGAGAGCATCAGAGTGGGAACCATAATCCTAACAAACCATTCAGTGGGTCGGAGTTGCTTGCGGTGAGCTTGCGGTGGAGTCTTCATGGAAATCATCTTCACTATCATTCGAGGGGCAAATACCTTAGGGAAACTCGGGGAGTTGTGCAGCAAGCAGGGGATCAGCACCCTAGTACATCTGATTGAGAACTGCATCACGATCCATAGTATACATCCAGAACGATTCGGTGGCTCGGTTCATATGTTTCTGTCGGGCTTCCATTAGATCGACCCGATAAGTGAGAGCTGTCAAAGCGGTCAGAATGGCAGTCATGGGATTGCTTGTGCTTCCTAGAGTGGGCTGTCGGAGTGGGGTACCAGTGGATCTCACAGTGGATTGTTCATCAGCAGGTTCATTGGGGGGAGTAGTGATTACTCTCCCCATCTTCTTGATCGTGACGATGCTAATGTTATTCATGGACTCAATCCACTTGTCCTCCTGAGCAGATGGTACTCCAGCCTCTATTAGTAACGAAGTAATAAGACAAGGAAGGGGGAGAATTACCTTCTTTCGGGTGCGAGCTGTGTAGATGGCGGATTGCATGAGGGATCCCAGGTTGATCGGCTTACCCGTAAGGATGCAGTACAGCAAAGCGCACTTGTGCATCGATAGGGTCGTATCATGAGTCGTTGGGGACAAGGAGGCACGTAAAACTGGAACCACACAGCGGCCTCTGTTGTGAGGGAGCTAGCGTGTAGACACTTTCTAGTTTCGTCCTTATCCCAAGGCTTTCCCTCCGCTGCCAACTCTTTCAAAATGTCATCTTCATCTGTCGGGGTCATCTTATTCAAGAACCGTGTAAATGCGCATGTAGTCGGGGTCCTTATTCCAAGAACCGTATTGATAGCAGTGGCATGATAATGCACGGTCCGACCCCGGACTGTCACCACAGTTTCTTTAGTCTGGGAAGCCTCAGCATAAAACTCTCTAACCAACGAAGCATTGGCCCGCCAATTGGCAGATGCCAATGTCGCCCAATCCTGCTGTAAAACCCTATCCTTGATAAACGGGTTGGTTTCTACAAAGTCGGGGTCAAAACCCCTTTCTAAGTTCAACTTTTGCTTGTAAATGAACTCATAGTGGGCAGCGGCTCCTGGAGTCGTAAATTGCCTGGGCACCCCAATGGGGGCATGCTCAGTGCCCACTGTGGACTGATGTGGGTTTTCAGATTGCATTTGTTCATCCCCAGCATCAGATTCAACTGATGATGTACTTAGAGAGGGTGCGAGACCCTTACCTTTCCCAGCCGATTTATTTCTCGGTTTCTTGGCCGGTGTTTTCTGCGAAATGGTCACCCCAGATCTGGTGACCATTCATTTCTTTCGTAATGCTCTTCTCATATGGTCTTCCTCACTGTGGGCAGCCTTCTGAAGTTCCTCCAAATCAACAGTGTTTGCGACTTGGGGGTTTTGTTCAGTCTGAATCTGCTCCTTGTGCATGATTGTCGCATCCTCTGCCTCTTTTCTTCGATTTTCCTCCTCTTATCTGATTCGTTCTTGTTCTTCCTTTCTCATCCTTTCCTCTTCTTCCCTTTTTTTCTCAGCCTCTGCCCGTTTCTTCTCTTCCTCAAGAAGTTTCTCTTGTTCAATCTTTTGCCTCTCCTCTTCCTCTCTCGCCAACCGTTCGGCTTCTTCTTTTCGGATTCTCTCTTCCTCCTCTTTTCTTACTCTTTCAGCCTCCTCTTTTGCCAACCTTTCTTCCTCTTCTTTCTTTTTCTTCTCGACCTCTTCCTTCTTTTTCCGAAGTGCAAGGAGTCTTTCTTCCAACTTCTGAATATCCTCTTCAGTTTGTGATTCCTCCTCCTCAAAATGCTTCAGACTGGAATCCGAAGCTTTTGTTGAAGAAGATGCTTTTGAACCTTCTTGCTTGGATGACCCCGCATCTGCTACGTCGGTCGTCCTTGGATGTTCGTCGGACAATGGCGGCAGTTCGTTTAGATCGTCGGTGACATTTTCCGGCGGGTTGTCTTCGAGGGTTCGATGGCGGACCGCAGCACGATCGGGTTCATTAGGGTTAGGGTTTAATCTTTTGCTTCTGCCCATTGGAAGGGTTTCTTGCTTCTGGTTCGTGAGAGAAAATGGAGAAGAAGAGTGTGTTTTTGAATATTTGGAGTAAAGTTGGTTTTTGGAATTTAGGGTGAAAAGGGTTTATTATTTGGGTAATATTTTAGGAGGGAACCGTTATTTTGGAGAGAGAGAGAGAGAGGATATGATGGTTTTTCTTGAGAAATGGCGAAAATAGGGGTAGGGTGGCAGCAAAAGGAGACTTGTGGTGTAAGAAAAGGTGATGTGTGTCAGCTATTGGGCCCCCAAAACCGTCTCATCTCAGCATCAGTTCGGCAGTGGGAAGCGCAGTGACTTGCGCGATGTTACTGTGAAGCACTTGTTTGACTTTTTCTTCAAAAATTGTCAATCTCTCCTACACACATGCAAAACAAACTACCATGCAGATTTAAAAAGATAAAAACAATAAAAACCTAACAAATACTGAAATAAAATATTTACAAGTGGTTCCGACTTTTCTTAACCAGAGTGGGTGGAGAGTGGGATGGAATGTGAGCACTCTCGCTCAGAAAATGCTTCACTCTCTGCCCATTGACTTTAAACGTTTGACCAGACTGTGGGGACTTTAACTCCACTGTTCCAAAGGGACTTACTTTGACAATGGTGTATGGTCCCATCCACTGTTCCATGAACTCCCTATGGTTGATTCTTCGATCGTTCCACATCTCTGTCTTTTCTTTGTACAACTTTGCGTTTTCATAGGAGTGATATCACAACTCCTCTAGTTCATGCATTTGCAAACATCTCTTAATTTCCACAGCATCCTCACTCGTGTTAAGCTCTTTAAGGGCCCAAAACGCCTTGTGCTCCAATTCAATCGGTAAATGGCAAGCTTTGCCAAAAACTAATTTAAATGGAGACATTCCTAAAAGAGTTTTATAGGCCGTACGATAGGCCCAAAGAGCATCATCAAGTTTGGTTGACCAATCTTTACGATGTGGTTTAACGACTTTCTCCAAAATACCTTTGATCTCTCGGTTTGAAAGTTCGGCTACACCGTTGGTTTGCGGGTGGTATGCGATGGCTACTCTATGATGTATATCATATTTAGCAAGGACCGAGCTCATGACTTTGTTTACAAAATGGGTGCCCTCGTCACTAATCAATGCCCGTGGTGTTCCAAATCAAGTGAAAATATTTTTATATAAAATTTTTACCACGGTGTTGGCATCATTAGAGTGACATGCAACAACTTCCACCCATTTCGAAACATAGTCCACCGCAACCAAGATATAAAAATTATTATTTGAATTTGGAAAGAGTCCCATGAAATCAATCCCCCAAACATCAAAAAATTCTACCTCTAGGATGTTATTGAGAGGCATCTCGTTCCTTTGTGAAATGTTCCCGGTGCGTTGACATTGCTCACAACTTTTCACAAATTCGTAAGAGTCTTTAAACACAGTGGGCCAAAAGAACCCACTTTGCAAGATTTTTGCAGCAGTGCGGTTTCCACCAAAGTGGCCACCGTAGTGGGATGTGTGACAACCATGGAGTATTTGATGTTGCTCACTCGAGTGGACACAATGCCTCAATATTTGGTCCATCCTTATCTTATATAAGAAAGGGTCATCCCAAACATATTGTCGTGTATCATGTATAAACTTTTTAAATGGTTGTCCACTCATCCCGTGGGGCTTTAGTCCACTTGCTAAAAAGTTTGCAATATCAGCGTACCAAGGAATATTATTTTCATGATGTTGGGCTGATAAAAATTGTTCATCGGGAAAATTCTCTTTGACCGGAGTGGGATCTACAGTGGTCACTATCTTCTCGAGCCTGGACAAATGGTCAGCCACCTGATTGCTTGTTCCTTTTCTATCAACGATCTCAAGGTCGAATTCTTGCAGCAATAAAACCCATCTAATCAGACGTGGCTTGGAATCAGCCTTGTTGATCAAATATTTTATCGCTGCATGATCAGTGTGTATGATAACCTTCGTCCCTATCAAGTATGACCTAAAACGATCAAAAGCAAACACCACCGCAAGTAGTTCTTTTTCAGTGACAGTATAATTAATCTGAGCCTCAATCAGTGTTTTACTTGCATAATAAATGGGGTGAAAGATTTTGTTCTTCCTTTGTCCGAGAACAACCCCCACAGCCCACTCGCTAGCGTCACACATCACTTCGAATGGGAGTGACCAGTCAGGAGTGGTCACTATGGGTGCAGTAACTAAGGCTTTTTTTATTGTTTCAAAGGCATCTCGACATTCTTGGGTAAAATTAAATTCTTTTTCATGTTGTAACAGGTTACATAGGGGTTTAGTTATTTTTGAAAAATCTTTGATGAACCTCCTATAAAAACCCGCATGACCCAAGAAACTTCGAATACCTTTCATTGTTGTGGGTTCGGGAAGTTGGGCCTCTACTTCAAGCTTGGCCTTGTCAACTTCCAACCCTCTTTTTGAGACAAGATGGCCTAGGACAATACCTTCTTCTACCATAAAATGGCATTTTTCCCAATTCAAAATAAGGTCGTGGGTCTCACATCTCACTAGGCTTTTCTCTAAATTTCTCAGGCAGTTGTCAAACGATGTCCCTATCACAGAAAAGTCATCCATAAAAACTTATATGGTGTCTTCTATCTTGTCGGTAAAAATGGCCATCATACAACGTTGGAAAGTGGTTGGGGCATTACACAATCCAAATGGCATCCTCCGGAATGCAAAAGTACCGTAGGACAAGTAAAGGTGGTCTTTTCTTGGTCCTCGGGTGCGATATGGATTTGGTTGTATCCGGAGTAACCATCTAGAAAACAATAGAACTCTTTTCCCGTTAACCTATCAAGCATTTGGTCGATGAAAGGTAGGGGAAAATGGTCTTTCTTAGTGGCTAGGTTGAGTTGTCTATAGTCCATGCATATTCTCCACCCCGTGACAGTCCTAGTGGGAATGAGCTCGTTCTTTTCGTTCTTCACTACGGTTGTCCCTCCCTTTTTAGGGACACATTGGACGGGGCTCACCCAACTACTACTAGCAATGGGATAGATAATACCGGCGTCTAACCACTTCAAAACTTCTTTCTTAACTACCTCCTTCATGATGGGGTTCAACCTTCTTTGAAGTTGGACTTTTCCAGGGTGGTCACTCTCCAAGTTAATCTTATGTTGACATAAGGAGGGGCTAATACCTCGAATGTCCGCTATGGTCCAACCAATTGCCCTCTTATGCTTCATCAACAAATCAATCAGAAGTTGTTCTTGTTTCTCACTAAGTTTGGAAGAGATAATAACAGGAAGTTTATTATCCTTAGCTAGATAAGCATATTTCAAGTGGGAAGGCAATGGTTTTAGCTCTAACTCGGGAGGTTGTTCTATTGAAGGGGTTGAACATCTCTATCCTTAAAGTCCAGAGGTTCAAAGGCTGCTACTATTGTGTTACACTCATCCTCAAAAGTGTCATCACTCTCAGAGTCGGAGTGCTCACTCTCACTCCCCACTGTGTTCACTGTTTCAAAACTGTGGGCACCATTAATCGAACTCAAGGCAAAGCAGTCTTTGGTTTTTATGTACTTAAGGGACTTGAAGACATTGAATGTTACTTCTTGGTCATTGACTCTCATAGTGAGTTCCCATTTGTGCACATCGATCAAAGTACGTCCGGTTGCAAGAAACGAACGTCCTAAGATGATTGGAATATCTTTATCGGCCTCATAATCTAGAACTAGAAAATCGGCGGGGAAGATAAATTTATCCACTTGGACCAAGACATCTTCTATTTTTCCCTTTGGGTAGGCAATGGACCGATCGGCTAGTTGTAATGTCACGGTTGTGGGTCTAGCCTCTCCAATACCTAACTTGTTAAAATGGACAATGGCATCAAGTTGATACTAGCTCCCAAATCACAAAGTGCTTGACCTACTTCTTGTCCTCCTATTGTGCATGGAATGGTGAAACAACCCGGGTCTTTTAACTTAGGTGGAATCTTGCTGGTAAGGAGGGCACTACATTCCTTGGTCAAAGCCACAGTTTCAAACTCACCCAATTTTCTCTTTTTGTTCAAAATATCCTTTAAAAATTTAACATAGCTTGTGTAACGTCCCAAAAATTACAATAAATTTGAACTTTTAAAAATAACATTTTATTTAATATAAACCATATATAATTAAATCCAATTAAACGTTTATCAAAAACCTTGTTAAGTTAAACCACCAATTTTAAATAACACAGCGGAAAATGTAATAAGTCTAAACTTGATGTCTCAAAATAAATAATAACGAAAGTCTTCTCCATGCGCCAGTGTGTACCGTCACGCCTTACTGTCACTCGCACCTGGAATCAGTAATTTTATAGGGAAAGGGTAAGCACGAAGCTTAGTGAATTCCGACACCTACGCAGATAGCAATTATATACATATCATCCCTATCCGTACATAGACACACCCACAAACAGTCACATAGTACAACAACCCAACACAAATAATCATGTGCTCAATTACCTCGGTCCCACCGAGCCCTCGGTCCCACCGAGTTCACACAACAGTTATCCGCACTTCCTCGGTCCCACCGAGTTCACACAACAGTTATCCGCACTTCCTCGGTCCCACCGAGCCCTCGGTCCCACCGAGATGTATACAAACACATTTATACTAGGCATTAAATCAATCTAATGCTACTCACCACAATACAGCTAGTTCACACAACCATTCAATAGTACACACAACTACCGCAACATATATACAATTCCTAGTCTACGCAGTGAGAGAACTCACCTCAAAAGCAACGCAGATATCCACAACAGCAAAACGAGCCGGCCAACTCCAACTCACCTCTTTCCACCTAAATAAGTGATATCAAACGTCAAAGTGAAGTCCTAACCCAAAATCACAACTACAAGCTTAAACGTGAAATTTCCAGCTTTTACTCTAACAATTACAGGTATGTTCGGGACCTGTTTAGCCCCCCTTAAACTCATCAACCCAGAATTATTATTCCATAACTAGAAATTTCTATGTCTTAGGGTTCCAGGGACATATCGCATGCGTTCATACGAGGTTCCTATCATCCTATATGATATTTACAAAACCGACTCGCCGAACAGTGAAAAACAGGACCAGTCTGTACAAAACTATGATTTGGCCCTAGCTAGAGGCCGAACTGATTTTTCCACAAAACATACAAAACTTACTAGACTCAAAATGGGAGATTTTGGCACTGGTTTCACCTCGATCCGATATTCCTAGAAAAAGTTACGGGTTTTATAAAACAGGGGCAGAATAGGCGACCTTCACATGAAATGATAACAATAGCCTACACTCTCATTAAGTCGTGACTTAATGCAATCAGACCCGCAATTAAGCTTTGGCTTAGGGTTTAGGGTTACTAAGGGCTGGACTAAACCACCCACCACCCACTGCCACCCACGACAGCGGTGGCCGGCGGCGGCGGCAGCCATCGCCGGCGGTGGTGGTGGTTCGATACCAAGAATTCGGCGAGACCAAACGGATAACCCGACTAACCACCGCAACCCGCACCAACCCGCCACCGCATGGCGGTGCACGGCGGCCACGCACACCCCCGGCAGCCATGGTTGCGGCGGTGGTGGTGGCGTTTCACGGCGGTCCGACGACGAAAACAAACAAACGAAAAGAAGCTACCACACGACGAAAAGTAACGAAAGGAAACTACCTCGGTCACGACTCTTTCCTTCTCTCTTTTTCCGGCAGAAAACGACGGAGATTCTCCCTCTTCTCGGCGGCTCTCTCTCTTTCTCTCCCGGTGGTCCTCTCTCTCGGCGGTTTCCTCTCTCTCTCCCGGCGGTTCTCTCTCTCGGCGGCTCTCTCTCTCACTCCGGCGACGGCAGCAGCAAAGGGAAGACGAGGGGGAGTTTTTAGGGTTAGTGTGTGTGTGTGTATAAGCAAAGTGATGAGATGGGGGAGGGGGTCGGTCCAATTGGGCCGATTCCATGCAATAGTTTGGTGGTTTGACACCTTTGGCCCCCAAACTATCCATCCCCTTGCAAAACAAAATAAGATTGATACGATTTACATTTTGGTCCATGCTGTCTAACCCCGTTAACAAAACCTCGCTAGGGAAAAATTTATTTTAAAAAGAAATAAACATACCGGGGTACGGGCTTTACAACTCTCCCCCGCTTGAATTAGACTTCGTCCTCGAAGTCTACGCCCGCAAACAGCTCCGGATAGTTCTCCTGCATCTCAACCTCGGGTTCCCAAGTCCACTCGGAACCCTTTCTGTGTTGCCACTGGACTTTCACTAACTGGAATCTAAATTTCTCTATACGCTTGGCGACATCCCTAACTGGAATCTAAATTTCTCACACCGTCTAAAAATTTCTCGAATACTTTTCTTACCAACAAAACTCCTTCAAGAACACTGAAATTATAATCGGAAGAACACTCCAACAACTGGAATCATTCCTAGTCAAACGACTTCGGTTGTCTCCCAACCTTAGATATTCCATACATCCCGATTCAAATTTCAAGCTCTAACCATTCTAAAGTTGCTCACCAATATACCCTACAGGATACTCGAATCCGATCATTCCTACCCTTAACTGTCAATTAACTTCCACGAGTTCTAATAGACTCCCAAAATTATTTCACACGAATCATCAAACCAGTAAATTTATAATCACCCACGAAGGTCATTCCACCATAACCATTCATCACAAATGAGCATTTCAGGGTTACTACTACCATCACCATAATTATTTTAACATCGGCCACAATTCTCCGATTACGCTAAAGGTGTTTGGCCTCAAGCCCAAAAGTCGACACCTAAATATACCACTTACCTCAAAAAGGTTACAGCGTATTTATTCTCTTAATTGCAAAGGCCATCATTCCCTTAACCGATACTATTCGGCCTACAGTACCAACACACGTGGAATACCCAACCTTCCACCGTCGACGTATCTTCCACACTCGCTCTACGAAGCCAAGTTATGCCGTATCGAGGATACATCTCGGCGTCTACCTCCCAGGTAACTGTTCAATACTATAACCTCCTAGTGCCTACTGGAAAGTCAAGGTCATAAAACATAAATATCGGGGTCCCACCCCGAGATACCTAACCGACCATTACTAACGACTGACTATAATGCCTATGGATCCAATGCAATGCAATCTCCCAACAACATGCCTATCCCGGGATGACTCACTCACCCAAGCATGTAAATACTCAACGTGCAATAAATGCAAAACATTGCGACAAAAGCAACCCATCAACAAGACTCCACACCGAGCCATTAAAACCGGACAATTGACCCATGACTATCTCAAAGTCAAAACCGAGCAAAATGCTCCACGTTTACTAGACCCATAGGTCGGTAAAAATTAAAAAAAAAATGCGTTTAAACAATGTTTAAGTAAGCAATACTCTACATCAACATTAACCCCAAAACTCAACACGGGTTAAACAAAAGGGTTTTCCCAAAGGACTCACACCCTTAAAATTCTCAAAATGACACATAACACTTAAAAGTGCATTTCCCGAATGGTTTACAAAAATCTTTTACAAAATATTTTCAACACCAAGATTTTTCATCTCAAAAAGATCATATGCAATAAAACTACTATTACCAGGTCGGTAGTTACGCAAAAATGGACACGCTCGTCCCACATAGGAAAATCACGTTGAACATCATTCCATTGCAGTTCAGTTTACTCACAAAACGCAAAGCGCAATAAATAATTTCTTTAAAACAAACCACCACGGTTCTGGTATGGATTGACTCATGACATGCACGCAAGGTAACTGCTCAATTTAAACGGTGTGCAACAATTTTCACACGTACTTCAAAAGAAGCCCAAACGACAATTTACTCAAAATTATTTTCTGACCATCCAAATGGTATGGAACAAAGTTTACCAATCAAAATTTGCGCGCGTCAGTTTATTATACAAAACAAGGAAACAATTCATAATTACACCTCAGTCAAAACCCAAAATAACTTGAGTAAGTTCCAAGTTTAAAGACAAAACTAATTCGTTTCCATCATTTGAAAATATCGACCTAAACATCATAAAACCTTAAATCGGGGTAGGCATGCAAACTGGTAGCACTTCCATAAGGAATTTTTTTTAAAATCTTCATCACGAAGCATTTCCTCGACAATTCGTATTTGGGACATATAACGTCAAAACACCAAAGTTTAAAATGTATTTGCCAAAAATGCTCAAAATACTCGTTCCCTCCAAAGCAAAAGTTTTTAAATTTCCCAAAAATAATCGGCGATTCTAAATTAACCGAATGTCAACAATCTACGCATTTATATTGTCAAAATATACATATTGCAAACGTATGCATGAGAACTAAAACATTTTCATGCACGACTCGTTTATCAAAATGTCAAAAACAAAGGTTACCCAAGTATGCATACCCCTAAGTCGATAAAGCACATTTTCATGGAAATGATAATAAAACATTTAACTGACTAAATGCGCACCAAACAACTCATTATGAAATGTTACCAAAATATTCTTACATGCATTACTTTAGTCACGCATAAATCAATCCATACACTGAACTATTTGCAATAAAATACTTAGTAACACAAACTTCATGAACCTCGACGAACTCAGTGACTCTAAGTCAATAAAATAGCATCATACAATGTGCCCCCAAAGTCAATTTGTTAAAAGCAAAATCATGAATGAGACGCCAAAATTCCAAAAATCTTTTTCCACGGTAAAACCATAAAACAACATTGTTTAACAAACTCATATTAAACAAATCACCAGAATAGTTTTATACAGACATCGTGGAATGTGACTTTCTGTCTCAACTCTAACATATGTGGAGGAGTTCCAATGTTAAAGTCACAAGCCGTAGTCAATTGCCCAACATTTTAAACACCACAAAACACGGATATCATCTTACCCGAAATAACCGTTGGAAAATTACGAAATGAACCAAATTCTAACAAAGTTTGCAACTCCCGTGATAAAACGGTTTCATCTACTTTCAAAACCATAATTCGAAATCTTGTGTGTGTGCTGAACATTTCCCAAAATTCCAAAACACAATCCATAAAAGGATTGGAAACACAAGAATTAGTTAATGCAATTTATTTTCAAAATAAACTTTGTGCATGACTCAGTCGGCATTCGACGTCTCGACTCATACCCCTCCAACACTCCCCGATCCACAATCGTCATCCGGACATTTAAACCACTTAGGCAAGTTGGGAAATTACGCCAGATAATCCTTACGGTTTTTCCTCAATTCAAAGTTGGCTTAATAAGCCTATGCTTCTAGCACAACCATTAATCTTGACCCGAAATGGCCTACTTAAAACAAACCTCATCCTTATCGTCACTCCAAGTGATTAATACTAGAATCGTCCTTCTATTCCAACGACTACTAGTTTAGAACCTCCATCACTACCCCAACGATCATCACATCAAAGCAAATCAAGTACACACATGTACTAGTAGGTTCACTATTGTTGTTCCTCCTTGTGATGGTTATTCTGAGTAGATAATATAACGCGTAATTAGCACACAATAACTCCTGCTATCTACGCTCACGCTCAACTCCTCGGATTCCCCGTGACTTTCCCCGACCCGAGCACGGATCCTGTGCTTCAGATAGTAGGAGCTCTACTACTACCTTCCACACTTATCCTTACTCGTTTCGAGTCCCATCCCGGAGTGCCCAAGTAGTTCCTTGCCGACAGTTTAACCCATATGCCCGTACCAGCATATGCCAACACTCATTCTAACTCACTAGGAATTTCACCCCAAAACACTACCCTTGCTGCAACGAAATCCCTACTGACCATAACGAAATAATATCATTTCGAAACCTTACATTCCTCGTTGGAGGAAAGTATTTTTGTAAAAATTTGTCAGCAAGTTCTTGCCAAGTGGTTATCGAGTGAGGTGCATGTGAGTTCAGCCAAGTCTTTGCCTTATCCCTTAGTGTAAAAGGGAAAAGCCTTATCCTTAATGCTTCATCACTAACACCTTGCAATTGAAAGGAATCAGTCATTTCCAAAAAAGATTTTAAGTGTGAGTGCGGATCCTCAGATGGTGATCCTCCAAACTGACCCATGGCTTGGATCATTAGAAACATCGCCGGTTTGAGTTCAAAATGTGTTGCAACAATGTTGGGCCTTAAAATTCCGGAGCTCAAATCACCAACTCCGGAAGTAGCATAGTCCCGTATTTTTCGATCTTTGCTATCGGCAATCGTCACTGTGGTCTCCACTACAGGTGGGGGAACAGGTCTTTCACCTCCCACACCAGCCATGTTTACAGTGGGGTTCACAGGGGGTTGTCGATTTGTGTTCTTGTTTTTACGTCTTCTTCGAAAAGTTTTCTCTATTTCAAGATCGATTGGTACCAAAGGTATGTGTTGTTGCCGTGGCATGCAACACGAACGGCTTAGAAAAGCGAGTTACTCGGGCTCGAATAAAAACTAATGTCTTGAGATTTAAAATCACGCCAGCCCCTGGTAACGGCGCCAAAAACTTGGTACGTGCGAAATATGTGATTTAATCGTAGTGGGTTGCAAACTGTCCACAGTGGGAAGTGCAAGTGTACACTGTCCACTATGATCGTCACAGCAAGTAATAGTTGATAAAATACCAGAATCGTATCCACAGAGACTGGGCAATCAAGACAATATGGTTCTCGTGAGCTCCTTTTACAGGTTTCGATTACAGAAGAAGCAATAGTTTGGTTTGTTTCGTGAAAAACTACTTTTAATGATTTACTTAAGATTTAAAAGAAGGAATGTAGGTTAGATTTTTCCTAGATTTTATATTAAATACCTGATCCTAAAAATGGTCCTTGTACTTGAGGTGGCCATTTTCGCTAGAAAAGCCCGGTTACAAAATACTCACACCTTTAGGTAAAAATCCCATACTCTTGGTACTTATTGTTTTGTCAATGGTAATCTCAAAATGGACCCTTTCAGGTCTCGATGGAATGTGTAGAGACAAATACTCTAAGTATTTTGAATACACCAACTAGCTTGCCTACTACTCCAGTGAGTTGAGATTAGCTCACTGTGCCGACCTTACTTTTGTAAGTGTCATAAGAATTCTTTCGAATCCCTTAGCATTATCCAAGCTCGTGTCACTGTGTTCTACTCATTTCTGAGTTAAGAACTAGACTTTAGATTCTTACAAGTGATCGGCTTGTCCGCATCATTGGGCAATAATCGAGAGTGAATAACCAAAACAACAAATATTCCAAGTATAAAGATTACTCAAGCATTTTCTCTAAAATCCAGGTACTTCTCTTTCCTACATCCCAAAAGATGCTTAGCCTAACATTTCTGAAGTAAAGAAAACAAAAGATGAAGAGATGAACATAAATAAACTGAAAGTGACTTGATTAAAACCACAGTGGGGAACGAAGGTACGTCACTGCCACTGATTACTCGAAACTACAATTATACTAGGAATTGAAAATATAGAAATTAAAGAACTACTGCAGTAAATGATGAACTAACAACTAGAACTATTCTAACACTTGATGTGGTAGTTGAGATGTGCAAGATGAAATAAATGTAACCCAACAACCCTTTTATACTAAGAGGAAGGTTTGGGTTTTACACAAAAATGGGTTGTCTAGAAAATAAGGACTGAAGAATCAAGATAAAATTCAGCTCCTTGAATAATTCTTCAATCCATAAGCTTGAAGCCCTTTTACCCATAGGACCCTTCACCTTTTCAACAAGTCAACTTTTAAAGTACCATGGGTTTGATTAATTTATTCATCTTGTCATGCTTTTAGGAACACTTTGTACTTCACATGCCTTATGCCAGTTGAACCTTCCATTCTCCAAAACTTTACTTCCCAACTAAGAGTTAGTTTTCTTTTGTCTTCTTCTCTGCTCGATAGTGGGGTCTGGAGTGGGATGCGCAAGTCACTGCGGATATTTCGTGAAAAAGCAACAAAACTCCACCAAATAATTTATTAAAGGCTATGGTTCACTCTTTTTGTTCATTTTCGTGAATGTTACCAAGAATGGGGGTTTTGAGAAGTGAAATGGCTAAAATTTGGCAAAATAAAAGGAAATAATAACTCTAAAAATAGAGTTATCAACACGACATGGTTGGAAAG
Organism: Saussurea involucrata; assembly: GCA_033807775.1. NCBI lineage: Eukaryota > Viridiplantae > Streptophyta > Magnoliopsida > Asterales > Asteraceae > Saussurea > Saussurea involucrata. The sequence continues at coordinate 209,706,139 of CM066321.1, forward strand.
AAGAAGAAGAGTGTGAGCAAAAAGGGGGTAGAATCAAGACTACTGCCACCAAGAAACCTTTCACCAAAAGGACTACAAGGGCCTCTAAAGAGCAAACCTCAACAGCAAGGCCTGCCACAGAAGAGGCCAGGACAGAAGAGGAAGCAGAAGAGGAGGAACAGGTTGTTGAAGAGGAAGAAGATGATGTTGTGTTAGTTTCTAAGAAGGGGGTTGCTAAGAGGTTCAGTTCTAAGGAGGCAGAGGAGAAATATGACATGTTCAAACGAAAAGATGGTCACTTGGGTAAGAGATTCAGTCCCAAGGCTTTGGAAAAATCTCCATTCATTCTAGAGGTTATAGAGGAGTTAGGATGGGATGAACTATGTAAAGTTCCACCTAAGCACAACATAGATTTGGTGAGAGACTTCTATGCAGAGGTGGCTGCAACAAAAGGTAGTGAGGTGAAGGTTAGAGGTAAAAAGGTATCATTCTCTGCTGAGAAGATCAATAATGTATATGAACTAACCCCACCTGCAGATTCTGTGTATAAGAAGTTGATGAGAAGGGCATTTGCTGCTGATGCCAAGAGGATTCTGGAAGTGATTGCCAAACCTGGAGCAGACTAGAAGGATGGAAAGGAAGGAACCAGGGTGTTGGAGACTCACAACTTGAAGCCTCAAGCTAATGTTTGGTTTCATTTGGTTAGGCATACCATACCGCCCACATCACATGACACCAGCATAGATTTTAAGAGATGCTTGCTCGTTTACTGCATAATGGAGAGGAAACCTTTTAATGTTGGTCAGGTCATCTACAAAAGCATCAAGGCATGTGCTGAAAAGCCAAGGGGTGGATTATGACATCCTGCCTTAATCCACACCTTACTCGATAAAGCTAGAGTTCCAAAGTTGGAGGATGATGAGCTGGTCAGTAAGAAGGCTGCTATGGACATCATAGCAATTGACAGGATCATGAGAAACCAGGTGAAGAGGAAGGGAGATGAAGTTGGTCTTTCAAAGAAAGCTAATGGTGATCATGTTGCAGCATCTGCTGCAACATTCGATCCAGCTCAAGCAATTTAGACACTACAGTTGTAGCCCTGCTAGTAGAGATGATGGAGGAGAACCAGCAGAAATTGATGGCAAAGTTGGAGAATCAGGACAATTTCTAGGAGGAGAAACTGAATACTCAAAGAGATGATATTGTGGCAGAATTTGATGTGAAAGAGATAGCCATGGGAAGAAGAATCAAGAGTCAGGAGAGAGAGATTGCAGAGCTGAGGAGAGACCTTGACTTGCATAAGCAATGGGAGAGAAGAACAGAAGATGTGGTAATAGTTTGGGAAGATGAGCACATGGAAGCTGCCAATGACCTAACCACCTACCCTCAAGAGCTCATTGACAGAGATGAGGAGCTGCTGAAGAAGGCTGCTGCAACACCTACTCCTCCTAAGTAGGCAGGTTCATTTCTTTTTCTTAGCTCCAATTACATTTTACACTTTGTTGTTTTTAATTTTCTTTAGTCCATGAGTGTCTGGGAATCTTTGTTGAGTTCATGTGATAATTAGTTAAGTCCAACATTACATACCCCTAATAATTCAACTGTTGCATGTTCACTTTTAAAATGTCAATGCTAGAACCAAGCCATGCATTCCTGGGCAGCAACTAGGCAACATTTTTGAACTTTAGGAAAGGATTTAGGCCATTTTTCTCAAACACTAAACCTGGCAAACACTTACCTTTTTGCACCCTTAGCCCTCTGGAGCTTAAAGATGTCTCTCCATCAACAATGAGGACATTGTTTCATTCAAGTGTGGGGAGGTTTGTGTAATCTGTTTTAAGGCAAAAAAGGATAAATGACATAAATATAAACACCCTTGTGATATTGGCATCACTGGCTCAATCAGTTTTGATATTGGTAATTCTGTCTCGATCATGTACCCCTCTGTGATATTGGTACAATGGCTCAATCAAATACCTTTCTGTTGTGATATTGGTATCAAGGCTCAATCAAAAACCTTTTAGGACAATAAAAAAAACAAATCTGGCAGAAGGTAGTTATTGCAGTATGTGCTTCAGCATGAAAACAGTAAGCAAGGAAAATGAGAGAAGCCCTCACATGTGAAAACCCAAAAGCCCTATTGATCGTTAGTTCAGATTTGGTTTTGGCTGACAATAGGAACATGTGCCTTGGCCTATGGTGTTGCATTGAGAAAGTTGAACAAACTTTGATTTATGAAAGGCTAAGTTAGCTGTTTGATTTTGGCTAATCTCTATCACAAATTTTATTTTATTTTATTTTTCACCTTTCAAATTGAGTCTATTGGATTTGTCATTTGTGTTGCTTGGGGATAAGCAACAGTTCAAGTGTGGGGGTGTGATAAGTGCATAATTTATCACATTCTAAGCACTTATTTTATATATATTTAGTCCTATTTTAGTTTCCCAATCACCATAATTGAGTCTTTTAGTTTGATTTTATCCTTTATTGTAGTTTAGAGCTAAGTAGGAGGAATAAGTTCTGTTTGTGCTTATTTTGATGAAAATCTAACAGTTCGGTATGCGGCAGCAGGATGCTAAAGCATGGTTCGCAGTTCCTGGAAAGTACAAGGCGTCACTTCATAAACTTTTTGTCGGGGAATCTTGTGGCCACCACCTCAACCCTGCTTGCTAGCTGGAAGACAGGGCATCTTCAGAGAATAACATCATGGAGAAGGCTACTTTAAAATGCATCTTGTAAACCTTTTAGCCTTTAGGTAACAACCATTGGTTAAAGGAATCTTTTGTACTTGTAATGTTGACATAAGATGCTCCCTCTTAGTATGAATAGGATCTTAACTCCTGGTTATTTTGTACACCTTTCCTTGCCTTGTGCAAGTTACATTTCAGTTCATAGTCACTTTATTTTGTAAGGAAACTAGCTAAGTAGTTCATTTAGCTAATAAGAAGCAATTGTTATCTTTTATTTTCTTTAATCTAAAATCGTTGGTTCATCCTCGTTCTTAATACTTACATTTCTGTTTAATCACCATGTTTTGTATGTATCTTAGAGCGATGATGGGCTTATACCCCTAGCTTGGGTGTAAGTAATGGTTGGGAGATAAAGGCCCTTGTGTGGTGGAAGATTGCTTTCGTTATTGGCTATCAACCTTGCTATTCACCCCTTGTTTCTAAGTTTCATCTAAGTAGTTTTCTTGACAAGGTGACGTATGTTGTTCTACTTAGATGATTTGGACTTGAATGCAAGCCAACGTAAACTTTAGAGCTCTGAAGTGTTATAATATCAATTTTTATAAATTGTGAACTATATGGAAAATCAGTAAGATATGTACTACATTGGTTGGGTTACTGGAATGCGTGGTACTGCCAGTAGCTAGTCTTATCTAAACCTTGAAAAAGGGTTGATCGTTTCAGTAGTGAGGTTGAGAACCAATCTACCTAAGCACACTGTTGTTGTAATCCAGCCATAACTTACACCCTTACATTTCTTTTACTGTTTTAAAACCGTTTTCAAAGCTGTTTACTCACACAAATATTATTCCTTCGAATTATGTTCTTGAAATCACATTTTAAGTTTGGCTTAGATTAACTGCTTGCTTTATTTGTCTCTGTTGGATCGATATTCGGTACTTAGTACCACTTTATTATTTGTTTTCAAAACGATACTGGTTTAGCATGTATACTTGTGTGCTATTCCGTTGTTGATTTTAGGGATAGATATCCTAGAGACCAGAGGTGTTGCTTGTAGATTCAAGTTTTCACCAAGAAAACTCAAGTTTAGGGTAAAAACCTAGATTTAGCCTAAATCTAGCAAGGTGAATTCAAGTTGATTTGTGAAAATTATGTGCATGCAAAAATGTGTACTTTTGAAGTAATAATATGTTTACTTGGTATTTAACAATGTTTTGAGTATTTGACAAAGTTTTCATATTTGGTAAATTTGGGTTGATAAATCTTATGAAATGCCAATATTTGGATTTTTGAATATTTTGACGAGTAATCTCATAAATGTGTTATTTTCGGCGATTTATTGCACAATGGAGTCTATTTGAGGATTATGTATTTTTGGTGTATTTGGTTTTATAAACCACTTGGAAAATGCACGTTATCGTGTTTTGAGGTATTTTGGAAACATAAGAGTATGAGTTCATTTGGAAAATGGTTTGTCTCAACCAACGATGATTTTTGGGTTAATCGTATCTTTGAGGTATATGTTTACATAAACGCCGATTAAATGCGTTTTATTATTGAGGACTTTTATTTGATGGTCAATTGAGTTTTTAGTATTTTGGTTCGATTTTCGACATAAAAGAGTCTTGAAGACATTTGCCCGGTCTTAGTAACTCAATGTGGAGCTTTGGTTATGATATGCATATATTGCATCTTATTTGAGAATTACATGTTTTGAATGCGTTAGTCATTCATTTGGAGTAATGTAATGTTTTAGACTGTAATGCAATAGATCCATAGGCATAGGAGTCAGTTTGAGTGGGATGAACATTCCCATTTGTAACGTGGAATAGGAATAGGGTCTTAATGGGTAATACTTGTGGACTTTAAAGTCGGGCAACGACCAAATAACCAATGATTGTAATTACCTGTAATGTACCTAAAAATAAGCATGTGGTCAAGATGGGTAATAGTTGTGGACTTCAAAGTCGGGCAACGACCAGCGACCATTGATTGTAATTTCTTGTAAATGAGTGAAATCTAGAATTAATGGAATGACTATTGATTCGTAGTGGGGCTCTTGAACATGTATATGTGACTTACTTTTGTGTTCCGTCACATCCCGTGGAATCAGGTTTTCCCCGTCATCGAATGGTGAGTTTTGGACATGTTATTTCAAGATAGTGTAATATCCGCATGTTAATGTTATTTGGGATGGGTAAGTAACTACAATTTGTGCCTTTGATATGGATCCCCTCCACATATATTAAAGTTTGAATGAAATATTATTTCCATATTTTGGTATTTGGATTATATCTTATTTATGCTTCGCGTGAGTTATTGGTTTTAGATTCATGTTTTCAGATTATTTATATTTTAAATGTTTTATCACGAAAAATGAGATTCTTGGAAAAGACATCAATATTTATTCTAAACATTTTGCATAGTGGCAATTGTGAATTAAACAATATACTTTATGTTTTAATGATTATATAGTGATGAAAACTCTTGATCTCACTAGGCGTTAAGCCTAACCTTTTATTTTTTGGCATGTGCATCAGGTCCTTGTTGGAAAATTTTACTAGCGACACCATGAAGGGTGGAGTGCTAGTTAGATGCAAGAGAAAGAGGTTGCCAATGAGTGACGATTCCACATTTGAAGATAGCGACTAATATGGAGTTTTAGTAACACCCAACCTTGACTTAGTCTTTGTATGAGACTTGAGTCAATAATTGTTGAAATTAATTATATAATTTAATTTGAGGTATTTCAAGTATTGATTTGTAGGATGAGGTTCTCACCTTAAATTGATGTAATATTGAAAATTTTAAACTAGTTGTTATTCCAAATTTGAGGGTGCTACACAATGTTCTTTGCACTTTATTGTTGAAATCCAACATGATCTTGTACTCATACTGTCTTTGCATAATGTTACATTTCTATATTTGGTTACCAACTCTCAAAATATATTTCTTCAATTTTACTCTTGAAATCTCATTTTAAATTTGACTTTTAGGTATCTCATTTGTTGAAAATCCTTGAGGTAAGATATCTGTACATACCATTATTATTTGTTTTGGACGATACCTATGAGCCATATATATTTGCATGATTTATTTGTTGCTATAGCTTTTTAGGTTTACCTCTCATTCACAACGTTAATCATACATGATTAAGTGTCTATGTGTTTTCAATGCAACATGTGTTTAATCATATATGATTAAACTTGTGTATCATGCGTATAATTATATATGTTATTGAGACTTTTCGCATTTTCGGAAATTTAATCATATATATATATATATATATATATATATGTGTGTGGAGAAATAGACAAGAACAAGGGTCAAAGTATGAAAGAACGTGAATGAATCTGAGTCATCCATCAATCTAATCAAAGACTCAAATACTCGGATCTTCTAAACCCATTGGCAAACAACAGACCACTCGCCTCCCATCTCCGACCTTCACTGTCGTCCTCCCCCTCTTCCTTCCCCTCACCGTGACCAACCCCATATATCCCCTCACCGTTGTTGTGAATAAGAAATCAGAAACCCAAGATTCAGGTTTATAACAAAAAATAGCTCATCACACATTTTTGTTCCGATGTTAGGTTACTGGGATGGATTTTTGCCTGGATGTAACAAAAGATCTGCAACTTGTGGTTCCCCCCCCCCCCCCCCCCCCGACATCCCATTGAAGTGCAACCTTGGTTTTCGTCCCTCGCATACTCGACCTGCATCGCAAATCCCTCCACACCTTCGAAAACATACAAGATCTGTAGACGGTTTTCGTCCCAATAATACCCATATTCTCATGTAACACCCTAAAAACAGGGCCAATTTAAACCTTGAATAATACACAAGTTATGATCATAAAACTTCAAATTTTGATAACCTGAGGATCAATTGTAAAGGTTTTATATACAACGCATCTAACTCAAATAACCTATTAATCTAATCATACATCATAATCAGATTAACTAAGTTATCTAGCTTTTGTCCCAAAAACATCAAAAGAATAGCTAGATCCTCCGTCATCTCTAAGTTTGAATCTTTCCAAAAGTTCTCATCACACATCCCTGCTTACTTCCCGGAGCTTGTACCTGGTAAGAAAATTCAACTTGAAACATTAGGCTTTCGCCTAGTGAGAACATTCGTCTCAATAATAACATTTGCAAAATCAATGTAAACAAGTTACAACAAACCTGATTACTCCTTTTCTTACCGTATAATAACTCCTTTCACTGCTGGGAATCTACCCCACTTCCATAATTATGACTAATCCATCTAGCCGTAATATTGCTACCAAGAGTTTACCACGAATAATCCCATATTCAAGGTTAATACTCTTATTCAAGAAATTACAAGTCAAAACCTGCCTATTTCTTAATCCGGAAGTAGAGATTACAAATTACTTTATACCTATCTCTAATCTTCCTTTCACAAATTGGGAAATCTCTGATCTTCCCTATAAAAAATGGAAATCTCCGATCTTCCATTCGAAATGGGAATTACAAATCAAAATCTGCCTATTCCACATTTCACGTCCTCCCCACCTCAGAATCAATGGCCCCAATGGGATTTAATATATCGCGATTCACAACCGGGGCCCCCGATGATTCAAGGTACACTCATCACTAGAAATTACATCCCTTTGGTCAATGCCTAGTAATCGGTTCCCATTATACCGTACTAAGGTGCCCCCGATGACCGGATGCCTATTTCTAGCAATCGCAACATAATACAACTCATATCATATTCTCAAATCTAAGAATACTAGATAACCTATCGTATCTTCATCCCCAAATGCCCCCCTTCGGCGACTTAGCACGGGGTTCCGCTACCCGGTTAGCGGATGGGGTCAAGGGGCAACGCCCTTGCGGGGTCTGGGGGCAGCGCCTCTAGAATTTTTTTAGAAAACTCAACCAGACAAAACATCCAGAACTGCATCTAGCCATCAGAACCTAGCCTTTCTCAGTTTCTCAAAAGTGTCCGGACAACAGGGGTTTTCCGGACAGCTGAACTTTTTCGGATAACTACAACTTTCCAGGTAAACCATACTTTCCGGATACCTATTTAATCCGGACGACACCCGGAAACTAAAGAAATCCGGATACCATCCGGTAACTAATTTCATCCGGATTCTTGTAAAAATAAAACTTACCCGGATACTTCCCGCGTCCGGAAACATTCATCATCGGGGTTTTTCGGATATGACGATTCATCCGGAAAAGTCGGCTCTGCAGCCTAAATTTCAATCTATTTTCATGTTTGTTCGATTCATCTTAATCCAAACCATACCATACAGTTCATAACCAATTTATACAACTTTTTCAAGGTTTAATTTAACATGAGAACACTGATTTGAGCAAAGAACAAATGAACTCACCTTATATTTGCAAATACCCACTTCCTGCACAAATCTACTACTCCAAATCTGTTGTAAACGATTCTATAAATCAACCCAATACACAGATTCGTTTATAATCATATAACCACAACAGATTTAATCAAAACCTAGACTGATTTACATACCAAAATGATGAACAAACCCTTGCTTTTCTTTCTTTTCTCCTTTCCCTTCTTTCTCTCTATGCTTGCCGACACACACACACATAAAATGAGATAAAATCTCAATAATTCTGATATTATCATATACACATTTACTTAATAACAAAACACACCCTCATGTTTCCTTACTTCCACAATTTACACCAAACTTTCATCTCTTGTATTTTAACCCTAATGAATTATAAAATTTCCCATATAACTCAAAGTTAACACAAAATACAAATACATCCCAATCCTCCTTAAAATATTAAATAGAAAAATTCAGGATGTTACATCTCATCCTGCACACCTCTGGAAGCACAAAGCCACAACGTTTCACATGGTTTTACATCCGATTCTCATGGTTTTGGTTATAGTTTTCTTTTACAACAAGCAACGAACCTATCGTGTGTTCTAGTTTTCGTTTTATGGGGGGAGATGTTGTGTGTTTGCAGATTTGGGTGTGTTTTTTTGAACCATTTGCATGAGTTAATCCTCGTCTATGTGTGTGGTGCATGCAATCATTTGTATGGGTTTGTATGAATATGTTTGTGTGTGTGGAGATGGTGATGAAAGTACCCGTCATTTAATGGACAAATTTTAACGGTGGTTGTAACAAATAACTACTTTCATAGAATTACCAGTTTCAAGGACCAAAATTAAACACTACCGAGGAACATAAAATAACAACTAATCTAAAGTTAAAAATCTATCCCATGTTTCTAAAGTTCTTTAAAATTGAAGTTTACAACTCATTATTACATACATACAACTTATTAAATATTTACTTTTGAACTCTATAAAAACTAACCGAGAGTCAAATGATAGATACAAAAGAAGGTATCGAGCCCTATCAATACGAATGAATTGGAAGGATTTAGAATGAAATTAAACTTCATTCATTTATAAATCTTGTTTGCTTTGTAGGATTTTGAATAAAATTTATTTTTTTCGTAAATATATGCTTGTTTTATAAATGATTTGTTTGTTTTGATAAGATATGAAAGCGATGGAGAGATTATGATAAATTTGATAAAAAAAAACCCGAGGTAAAAATACGATAGAAAGAATTGAAATTCATAAAAATTGAATTTGAAATAACAAAGGAATTACTAAATCCGTTGATCATAAGATTTCAAATCTAAACATTTTTCTTTAAGCCAAACACAAGTTATAATTGAATTAAATTTTAAATCTCACTAAATCCTTACAAATTTTCACAAATCAAACAAGTGATCATAATTTTCAAAATTTATTTTTTAATATAAAATATAAAATCTTACGTTACTACATAAATGATGTATATTGACATCATAATACCACATAGGACTCCACGGGGGTTCCTCGATGAACGGCCATCTTAGGGGGAGTTTGGGATTGCTTATTTAAAATAACTTATGCTTATTTTTAAAAGTGTTTATCAACTTATGTCATGATAAAAAGAAGTTAGGGGTAAAAATGTAATTTGGACAAATAAGTTATAAGCACTTTCAAATAAGTTAAAATGGATTAACTTATCAAAAACAACTTATTTAGGGTGCGTTTGGTATGCAGACTGGATGAGACGGGACGGGACAAAAAAATAGTCCCATGTTTGGTATGCCATGGGACAAAACAAGTTTTCATGGGACAAAACTTAAGATTTTTTGTTCCACCAAAATAGGTGGAACAACATGGGACTAAAACATAAGATTACTAAAATACCTTTTTTTTCAACGTAACCTAGATTAAAATTATCTCGTCGAGTCCAGTCCAGTCCCGTCCAGTTCCGTCTCGTCCTGTCCCATCCGGTCTGCGTACCAAACGCTACCTTATGGTGGAGAAAAATCATAAACACTTTTTTTTTTCCGATTCAAACACTAAAAACAACTTATTTGCGGTGTGGAAAAACAATAAGCAAATAAGCCGAAAAAAATAAGCAATCCCGAACACCCCTTGTTTCCAATCGTTTCATATAAAAGCCAAAAAAGGGAAAAACCTGGAAATAGCAGACTTCAAAACCCCTAAATTTTGTACCCCCAAAATCCATTCATCCTCCCTTCGATTTCGATGAATTGAAAAGCCTAGCCTTTTGCTTCTATAATAACCCTAAATTAAACACAGACAACACTAGGTTTTCAATTCGGTTTCTTCTCCATTCATGTCTCTCCCGGCGTTGGAGTGTAAATACGTCACGGAAGATTGTATTCGTGAATGGAAGAATGGAAACACTAGCTTTAGACCTTCTGGTCCGGCAGCGGTTCTTCGATATCTTTATGAACTTTGTTGGAATATCGTAAGTACTGATATTTGTATGATGTAAACAATCATATTGTTATCACGTATTGCAAGTATGTTTCTGATTTACCTGCGTTTCTGATTGTTAGGTTAGAGGGGAGCTACCAATTCAGAAGTGTAAATCAGCACTGGAGTTGGTTGAGTTTTCTGATAGAGTTTCCGATGAAGATCTGTCTTCGAATTTAGCCGATATTGTTTCCCAAATGGCTCAAGACGTGAGTCACTCGTAAATTCAGATTCTTACTTCTATTTTAGAAGCTTGTATCATGTATTTAGGTTTGTTTAATTATCAGCATGTAGGTTCCAGATTCAAGTGGTAGTTTCAGGGCCTTTAGCAATTGTTCTTGAGAAACGACCCAGCACTTGGATAGTATTATAAAAACTTACTTGGTTCTGAAAGAGGAGCTACACTTTATGTCTAACATTATAGTTGATGTGCTTTCTCTATATTTTGACAACTGAATGTTTTAAAATAAGTATTAGAAGTACAACACATTGGTGGTAATATATATGAAGTTTGCTTTTCAAGAGAATTAGATTTTGATCAAATACTGGAAGTATAGCTTTTTTTTGGGTTTAAAATAAATGTGTAATGAGAAAACATAGACCCTAATCGTTCAGGAGATGTAATACAGACTATTTGGCTTTATGAACGATGATCTTGGTTGCACGTGGACCTGTTTTGGCGAGCGGTGCCTTTTTTGCTGGCGAAATCTTGTAACGAGACCATCTTATGCCTTTTGTACTTAGGTACCATTAATGGGTTCTTTTGGAATTCTTAGCCTAGGTTTTGGCATGGTAGTTCTCCTTGGTATATAATCAAGATTTGCGACCACTTCATATATTTGTTTTTTATGCAATTCATTGCAACTATAGTCTTTTTAGCATGTTGTACGGTAATTCGGTAAATGATGTTATCTTGACTTATAGTGTTACCATTGGACCTTTTTCTGCAGTTTACAATGCCCGGAGAATCTCGTGCCCGCCTGATTAAATTGGTCAGTATTCATTTAACTTATTTTTGGGCGTTGATAAATGCATGGGTATCTTTCAAGTTGCCATTTGGCTACCTATTTTGGAATCCAAGCATGCTGCATTTTTTGGTAGGAGATGTTTTATGATGCAATTAGCATTTCTGCTTTCTAGCTCACTACACAGTTCTAGTGCTCAATTGGACTTGATAATTCCCAATGTTCTATACTCGTGTTGTGAGACTATAAATTGCATGTGCTTCCATTGCTAATTAAGTTTTTGTCATGTGTCTTGAGGACTCTTTTGATATGCAGTAGCTCATAGCGTGTAGCCTATACAATACGAATGACTATGAGCACGTACATATATTAATTGAATGTAGACATCTGTAAATATAAGTTCATGATAATGTTACTCATATATAAATAGATAGATAGATAGTGAACATCAAATGAAAATTGCAAATATATTACAAACCCGTGAAAACCAATCTAAAACATTCAATGGGTTCAATTTTAAGCTATGGTTCATATTGTTTTACATGTTTTTTTTTTCTTGTGTGTATATGTGTTTGTTTCATATACGAAACGTAATTTTTTTTTTCACATGCAAAACTGTCTTGAATGTTTCATAAATGAACAACACTGAATGAACATTGCATGTTTCACATGTAACAACCCAGATCCAGAAATAACATAAATAACCAGTACAAGATGAGGTTCGTGGAAACAACCTATTACACAGCTGAGATCACTAAAGAACTATGCTTGACATGCTAAATAAAACGACTTCCTTCTAGTCCAAAACTTCACGCTCACGCCTCCTTATTGCCCTTACTTAAGCCTTCTACTAAACGCTTACCTGAAAATGGTTTAGTTTTTGAAAAGCGAGGGTTAGACCGTGAGGTCTAGTGAGTTCCCTCCAGAAATAAACATTCGTGTAACATAAACATTTTAAACAGTTTATAAGCATTTGTAAACAATTCTCAACTTTAAAACATTCAAACTTTCAAACACAAGAACTACACATGTAAATGGCACACTGAAGTCACACACACCTGTGACAACGTGTCAGTCTCACACTGCCGTATTGGGTCACACCTCCCATGGCATAAACGGGACACCCCCCCCCCGTATGAGCACTGGCGGGCCACACTCCCTGACTTAGCCAAAACATGCCCACTTCCAAATGTATGCATACATAATATCTTAACCTTCTCAAACAAAGTAAACCATGCAGTTTCATATAAAGGATAAAACATGCAATTTCATCATATCTCATGCATTTTAAGTAATACATAAATCATCACATTTTCAGTTAGAAAGACTCACATGTCCTTGCTTGCTACTTCTCACTTACACCTCAATCCTTAAGCCAAACACCTAGTCAAAATGCAGAAAACGAGAGTGGTAAGTCACTCGTCTCGACCTTCCCTAAATCTCCGCATAACACAACAGGCTGACCAACCGGTTACCCTCTTCTTGTCCGGAAACAAGCTACTCGGGACACACACTATCCGGACGTGATCTGGAAACATTCCTATTCGGACTCCAGGACTCCAGGTCCGGACACCACTACCGGAAACAAACTCCCGGACTTCTCTTGTCCGGAAACCAACTTCTGGATTTCTCTATCCGGAATCAACTTCCGGACTCCTCTATCCGGAATCCACTACCGGACTCCTCTATCCGGAATCCACATCGTATCCGGAAAACATCGCCCAGACTTCGGCGAGTCCGGACACTGCGGGTTTTCATCGAGTGTGGCATTTAACCGGAGTCGGTCCCAGCCAAAACCTTCATTGCTATAAGGTCAAACAATCAATAGAATTATACCTAAACTCCCATAACAACCGATTAGCTCAATAATCTCAATCCCAAAGATCCCAAACCATTGGTTGGAATAATCTTTCACAAAAGAAAAGGGTTCACAAAAGCATCAAACCCTTCCTTATGAACAACCCAAAATCAATAAATATCAGTAGTTGAATGTTACCTTTGGAGCTTGATGAAGAATCTCTTCCAACTTGCAATCTCTCTCAATCTTCTCCTCAAATTGAAATCCCCCACTTCTCTGCATTCCTCTAGCCGCTTCAAATGGGAAAGAAAATGAATTAGGCTAGAGAGGTTTAGGGTTTTTACCCCTTTTGACAGTTACACTTCAGCCCCTTTACTTTAAACTTTTCTCCCATTTTCACTAAACATTCCACTTCTTTATAATATCCCGGTTATTACAGAACACCACATCAAGACTGGTTTGCATGTTTGTAACATATTTGTGGTTTTTATTTGATTTACCGTATATATGTTAAAATTTTGCAATTTATTGATTATCTTGGCACAAGAACAAGGTGGTTGAAATAATCTCCAATAGTTTTGCAATGGCCAACTACCTGCTAAGTTGGAAAGAAAAGTTACAGAATTTAAAGTCATATAGGTAATTGAGTTGGTGTCAATATAGGTGTTACTGTGTTAGGATACCTTACAAGAAGTGACATGCAAGGTTTATTGATTAAAGGTTGATCACTATTAATTGAATGGTAAAGGAGTACTTTGACCAATTAGAATATAGAGTCTGGCAAAAAATTCGTTTGCATATAAGCTTGTATGGATCCTTTGATGTCTCTTAGATAGGTTTGCTAAAGCCAATGTTCGTCTTGCTAGAATACAAGGAGAGGTCAAGGTTAGGGCATCCTAAGCAGTTAACACGACGATTGCGGAAATTTCGATCAGGACCTTGATTTGAATTAGCGGTTATTGCGATGAAATAGCGATAAAAATAAAATTAAATATGAATATATATATATATATATATATATATATATATAACATATAACTTAAATACTTAATAGAATAATAGATCAAAAAAAGTTTCAAACCATACAAGTAACATAGTAAAAGAGTAATAGTTTCAAACCCCACAAGTAAAAAGTTTCAAAACATATAAAGGTCGTAGATAAGATCATGAGAACTAATTGCAATCCATCGGCTCGGCATCTGAATCGACATCATTTAGGACATCGATTGTTTCACTTATCTCATTCCTATCTCCACCTTCTTCCTCCTCAAGTTGATCATCATCATCATCCTTGTAACACTCTCTCTTACTCCTAGTAGTTGGACCGACATTCACATTGCCTCCCATTGCTTCTCGCACATCCGACCATAAAAGACCATCACTTGCATCCATAAATTCTTGAAGCTTGACCTCAATTGGAATCACCCAATCATCATTTTCTTCAATGATGGAAGGCTTAGGTCAAAATGGAAGATGGAAGTATGGAACCCGATTGAGAAGAGAAGTCGATGGAAGGCTTAGGCTAGAACTCTGGAGTCTGGAAGCAGATTCTAATTTCTAAGTCGATGGGAGGGAAAGTGAAAGATTAGGTAAAAAAGGATATGGATAAAAAACCCAAAAAACTTGAATTAAAAAGGCCCAAAACTTATTTAAAAACCCAAAAAAGCCCAAAAGAATGAAAGAAGCCCAAAAAAAAGTAAAAAATCTTCAAAAAAATTTTCGGTATAGCGACCGAAATTTCGACGCTATTTTCGGTTTCGCTATTTTGGACCAAAATTTTGTACCGAAATTTCGATTGGGATCGCTATTTTCGCTATTTCCGAAATTTCGTCGAAATTAACTACTTAGAGGGCATCAATACATTTTATTAGCATCCTTTTTAGGTTTAATTTAATTTACAGTTGGGTAAAATGATACTGTTTGGCCAGACTAGGTATATAATTTTTACTATTGGAATTTTAATCTCTTTTCTAATTCTCAATATAGAACTAGGATTCTTTCTCTTAAACAATATTGTAATTCCAATGTTATGCTAGAATATCAGAATATGTCGACCGACGTTGAGCTTTTGTATTTATATTTGTGTTAAAGTATTGAGCTAATTTTGGGCGTGGTAAGCTCATTTGAGTTTTGGGTAGATGCTGGAAATATTCCTTGGCATCCTCTCTGTTGATGCTTCAGAAACCCTTGTTCTTTTTCATTTTCCCAAGAACCTCTTATTCTTCAAAAAGTTGATTTTATCATGCAAGGCTTAGTAGTTTTTTTTGAGCTTCTTCTTATTATCATTATTATAACTTGCAACCCTCTTAGATACATGCTTAAATATGCCAAAAAGGTATATAAGGGCTATGATTATTTTTTTGCCATTTTGTGGTCGCTCCGTGCAAGTGTGAAAAACATCTCAACTCAAGTCTTTTGATTATATGTGTGAGGTGAAGTGAGATGTGTAAAGAGGAACACATGGTGTCATACACCTATTTGATTTGTTTTCAATGTAGCCTGACTTAATTGCAGTTGCTTAGTTGGGATGAGGCCTTTTAATGACAAGTACTATATTTGATTTCAAGTTGTTGGGGGAGGCTCAATTGGCTTGTTAATAATTGAATCACAATTATTTTTCAATGAAGTTGTGCAGCTGCATGTGATGTGGGATGAAAGAAAGCTAAAATAGAAACATATCACAAGAAAGTAATAGGCATAAAAAGTTTTTGGGTGTATGCCTTTAAGCCTTTTAATACCGATCTGCATTTCAAATATTACCAAGCACTAAAACAATCGGTATATATGATGAACTCTTACCTGGTGTAGCTAGACATCGAAATACTTATTATGATATTCTTTTCCGTGATTTGCTGCTTTACCATCTTAAGCCTTGCATTATAAATCTTGGACTAGAGGTTTGGGCTTGCTCTTTTTATGCTACGATGCTTTGACGCCACTTCAATGTTAAACTTGAGTGCATTCATGTACCAGGGTATGTTTTTAGCCATTGTAAAATTGACTTGCAAACTATTGGGCAACTCATGTTTGTTAGTGAACCCAATTATGTTGCATGTGAAGCAGGTGGAACTGAACACTGTAATACAGTGACATGGAGTAAAGGCTGTGAAATATTGGAGCTTTGCATTTATTGATGCATGTTTACCATAGGTGTTAGTGTGTTACATATTTAAAATTGCTAATCTGTTATTGCTATTCTGAAGCTTACTTATGAGTCACTAAACGCTTTTACTTCTCATCATCACTAGTGTAAAATTTTATGTTCTCTTTGAACGTGAATATTATTATTCATCTAAGTTGTTATATTTTAAAAGATTATTTTTGATAACTGATTACCCGATGTGCCTAGAAATCAACTAGGGTGGTTCTGGATTTTGGTCTTACTTGTTTGTAAATTTACTTAGTTCTACTTAAAGCCTCGTTTGAGGAGATGATATTGATTCTGATCAGCTCCAGACACTATTAATTTTCATCATGACATGGTCATGATACTGATTCTCATCAGCCCCAGTTTGTGTTTATTTTATTTTTATTATATACCTGTGCGATGTCGTAACTTATATGGTTCTGTTTTTTCTCAGGCAAAGTGGATGGTGGAACATTCTGTGGTTCCTTTGAGACTGTTCCACGAACGATGTGAGGTAATTTATAATTCTTATTATTGATAGAAAAAGCTAAAAAGTACATTGGTGGACTTTATTATTTAATGTTTGTGGAGCGCTAAGAGTAAACCACCTGATTGGGAGCTTACAGGAAGAATTTCTATGGGATTCAGAGATGATCAAGATAAAGGCTGCTGATTTGAAGTCAAAAGAGGTTGGCTTGAAACTTTAATTGCATTTGATATTTTATTATTGCATTTTAGAGATTTTACAATCGGCCGTATTTTTGCTTGTTTTGAACTTCTTATAAATGTAGCTCTTGCCAATAGGCTTGTTCCAAATGATGACTTGTGCATAATGTGCTTATTCTGACGATGCTTATATGTCCTTGTTTACAGGTTAGGGTTAACACTCGTCTTCTTTATCAACAAACCAAATTCAACCTTCTTCGAGAAGAAAGTGAAGGCTATGCTAAGCTGGTATCATTCTTCTGCTTCACGCCAAAGTTCAATTTCAGTTGTTTCTGTTTAGACATTGTTATTGCATTTTATCTCTGGTGATGTCACATTACTATTTTATCTTGATTATGAAAGTTAGAGATCCAAAAGGGTACATGATATAGTCTCTTTTTTCAACCATAGCTTATGTAGCCTAGTCCTAAATTCCTACTCAAATTTTTTAGTAATTGAAGTATGTATTACCATTCTTGGCATAAATGTTTAGGCAGTGAAAAACTGAAAATTCAACATTGTAAATTTCTTGTTGGAGACTTGGAGCTAAAAGTTTACCTGAACATCTGAACATCTAATAACAGAACACTTGGGGACTTCTCAGTGAAGGCCAGATTTAGAAAAATAAAGATGCCTAACTCTAAACCAGCATGCCTGAAGAAGTGATCACCTAGCCAACAACTCTCATGATCTCTTCTGGCATGCACACCAGTCGTGTCTTGGTTTTCAACAGGAAACTTAGTCTCAAGCTGTTGGGAAATGAATATTTCAGGAAATCAAATATACCAACAGTGAAGATGGTTAATCACATATGTTGTGCAAGCCTGCAAAGCTCTTTGCTGGAGGTGGATATGGATCTTTATTCAGTAGTAACCTTGATGACTTGCACTTTAACATATTAATCCCCAAACAGAGGAAAGGTCAAAATGTACTAGTCAGCGTCACATTTCAATAGGTCTGTAGCCATTATTTATGAGCAAGTTGGTTATGTTGTCCCCAGTCTCCACCATAGTTGGTAAGGTGCAAGGTACACCCCAGTGGAAAGGTCTTATGGGGAATAGGCTAAGGGATGGCTGCATGCCATTTTGAGGAAGGGATACATTTAAATGTTAAACTGTCGATTCATGTGGATGTTATACATCAGTTTTTGAAATCATGAACAACACCGGTGTGAACAGTGAACGGAGGAGCAAAACTTACCAAAATGAGGCGAAAATTACTTATTGGAGAAACCAAGACTTTACTACGAATAGTTGTTGCACATACCGGTTCTTATTGGGTGCCTGGGTAGTAGTACTTTACATGACATTATCTTTTTATCAAAAACTGTCCTTACAATTTAATAAAAATCAACTTTGGATGGGGCTGGGCAATTATGCTTGGTTCAGTCTTTCTATTTCTTGATGCTTATGAGTAATGTGGGTTGAGGGTGGAAATAGTTTTTCAAGCTATTACTCTGCATGTAATGGCTTGCAAAGAGAAACACATTATTTCTCTTTCCTTTTTCTTCTGTTCTTATTCATGCTTACCATCTAGTCCAGTAGTCCTTGATTGGTGTTTTTTATTTACATTAGTTGCTTTCAAACTGTAGGTTACCCTTCTTTGTCAGGGTTCAGAAGTTTCTTCTCAAAATACATCAGCAGCAACAGTTGGCATAATTAAGGTTTAAGCATGAACATTATTGCTGAAATGCATTTTCTCTTCTTACTTGTCCCAACCTGTTCCTTTTCACTAATTGATTTTTTTTACAGTCGTTAATCGGACACTTCAATTTGGATCCAAACCGGGTGTTTGACATTGTAAGTTACCATTTTCTGTTGTTTTGGTCAATCTGCTTTATTTAATGTTACAATTACAACACAAATAAGCCACTTGTATTTACTTTTTCTGTTGAGGCTTACAGGTATTGGAGTGTTTCGAACTTCAGCCAGATAACAATGCCTTTTTGAACCTGATCCCCATATTCCCCAAGGTGCCCTTCATTTGGTGTTGAAAAATATGCATGCTTAAGGGTTTTATTTGTAATGCAAGTTGTATATTATGAAAAAGAATTTACTAATCTCTCCTGGGTGTTTCTTGCAGTCTAATGCTTCACAAATACTCGGGTTCAAGTTTCAATATTATCAGCGTTTGGAAGTATATAGTACTGTACCTTTTGGGCTCTATCAACTTACCGCAATACTGGTCAAAAAAGAATTTATAGATCTTGATAGCATGTGAGTATCGTGCACACGTTCATTCAGTTTGTTATCACGTTTGATAAATTTATTTCTTATATCTTCGTAAGAATCAAACAGTATCATTGGGATAATATTGGACTTATGTGGATAGAAGATGAAAAATTGTGGTTTGGGTATGGAAGAATCTTATGCTTTAGTACATTGTTGATTTGCTTTACCTTCAAACTCTTCCCTGTTCCCACTATTATTATGGAATAGATGCTTGGGGTAGGGTGCACCGTTATCGATGCTTGGTGTTTGTCTGGTTGTTTTACTTGATATTTTTCAAGCTACTTCTATTGATGGTCTTGGACTACCTGGATTATGGACTAAATTGTTTCGTTTGTTGATTCAGATATACACATCTTCTTCCCAATGACGATGAAGCATTTGAGCATTATAATGTTTTTTCAGCAAAGCGACTTGATGAGGTAAATAGCTTTAAACGACTTGTATGTCACCATAATTGCTTCTGTATTTGATTGGATGTTGGCTTTTACACTTCTCTTCTTGCAAATTTTTGAGTGCTAATTCCTGGAGCATGTATATGCTTTTAAGTCCGCTCTTTTGCCTTTACTACTGTATTGCGACTACAATCAGATATGGATCTACTAGGATTTTTGTAGAACTCTATGTTTGGGTTTCCAGAAATCGCATCGAAATGTAGGAGATAATATAATAAGATCTTTAACTAGAGTTAATTACAAATATGTTAAAATACTAATTTTAAACTTCAAACAATCTTGACCACACGTTCATGTGTGATTGGTAAGTTTACATCTACATCCAAAACTATAGGCATTTTAAAATATATTACAGAAATTAACTATGTCATTCTTCTGGGAGTCAAAACTGGCTGCATAGCAATTCCGTAATTGTCCTTTGCTCTTCCGATCTTCTGATCTTATATACAGGCTAACAAAATTGGCAAAATCAACCTTGCTGCTACTGGAAAGGATCTTATGGATGACGAAAAACAAGGAGGAGATGTGACAGTAGATCTGTTTGCCGCCCTAGAGACGGAATGTGAAGCAGTTACGGAACGTTCTTCAGAGCTTGAAAATAGTCAAACTCTGGGCTTGCTTATTGGTTTCCTTTTTGTTGACGACTGGTAAACACTTTTTGTAATATATTGATCCTGTACTGTAAAATAGTTTCCTTCTATATATTTTCCTGTCTCTTTGTGATGGTTATCATATTTGCATTGTATGACATATATGTGATATAGGCTTTTTGAATATTATATTGCCATGTCCTACTAGATAAATGTATTACGTAATTGAATACACCTATTCATGTGTATAGAATAATCAGACTTGTTAATGGTATGGTTTCTTGTTACTTGAAGTGTCATCGACGCATTTCACCCGCTTTCCTCAGTGTACTTTCGATAAAAGCGCGATACTATATAAAGAACCCAATGTCCCAATTAGAGGGGGATGCTCATATAAAGAACCCAATGTACTTGGGCGTAGAACTTGGTTGATGACTTCAATTGGAATGCATGGAAAATTTCAAATGATGTGACAAATTTATTTGGACACTCCAAATTATGTTTCCTACGTGTTTAATATGCCAGTTAAGATATGGTTTATGATAAGCATTGCATAATGTACCGAATGAATCCGCTAATGTCTAATGATATAATATTGACAAGTAAATAGATTGTTTAAGAAGAGCTTTCTTTTGGTTTGACTCCATTTTTACTTGTTCTTCCATGGTAAACTAATTATTTTGGTTCGCTGGCTACCTTGGGTATAACTTTGCAGGTTTCATGCCAATATCTTATTACGTCGTCTCTTGCCTCTCAATCCGGTTGAACATATTCGGATTTGTGATGGACTATTTAGGTAAATCTAACATACTTGAATTAAAAATATATACTAGTGGAATGGTATTCTTTATATTGTTTTTGTGAAACTTCTTAACTTTTCGTATGGAATGTTCTTCATGTGGATCTATGTATCTGTATGTGCACAGGCTCATCGAGAAAACAATTTCTCCTGCTTATGAACTTGTCCGTCAACCACAACTTCAGGCTCCAGAAGGAGGTTCTGATTTCATGGAGGCAGAAAGCAACTCCAATAAAAAATCATTCATTGATCTCCCTAAAGAGCTATTTGAGATGCTTGCTTCTGTTGGTCCTTATCTTCATCGTGATACATTGCTGCTGCAGAAGGTGCACAAGCTGATTTTTTTAAAATATTTTCAAGATTTTTCAGTTGTTCCCGGTCTGATGAACATTCGTTCTTTCGTGGCGATTAGGTATGCAGAGTGTTGAGAGGTTATTACCTTTCTGCACTTAGGAGTGTCAATTCTGGTGATGGCTCCTCTAATTTGGAAGCTGGTTTTGGTGGAAATCGAACTCCTCGTCTCCACCTAAAGGAAGCTAGGTTAAACATTGAGGAAGCACTTGGCGCATGTCTACTTCCTTCACTACAGTTGATACCAGCAAACCCAGCTGTTGGACAGGAGATCTGGGCTGTACTGAGTCTCCTTCCATACGAGGTGGGCATTGTATTGGAACAGTCTAACATATGAATTTGAGAATAATCTTACATTTGATGGGATGCATGAATTAATGAATTTTATGTGTTTAGGCAAGGTATCGTTTATACGGGGAATGGGAAAAGGATGATGAGTGCAGCCCCATGGTTCTATCTGCAAAGCAGACTGCAAAGGTTGTAAATTATTAGACTCGATGCCCCTTCACTGTCTCTTCTTTTTATCATTCCAGAATAATTTGTAATCATATAATGTTTTTTCAGTTGGACACAAGAAGGATCTTGAAACGGCTTGCAAAGGAAAATCTAAAACAGCTTGGAAGAATGGTTGCAAAATTAGCACATGCAAATCCCATGACTGTGCTTCGAACAATTGTCCACCAGGTATGAATCAGCATAATACCTCGTATTTGCTTCATCATTGTTTTATATAATAATCTATTGCTTTCATGAGGGTTGCTTGGTCTTGTATTTTCTAGAAACATCTTTTTCTCTGTGTTGTAGACAATTACATTATCTTTGTAACTCTCAGATAGAAGCATACAGGGATATGATTGCTCCAGTTGTAGATGCGTTCAAATATTTAACACAGGTGTGTATTTGTTTTATTTTCTTAATGGTTCTCTTCTTTGTGTCAATCTCTTCCGTGCTTTGCTAAGTGCTGTTTTTAAAAATGCTTATCAAGTAGGAAAGCACCTTTTGGGAGAAATTGTGCATTCACTTGCACCCTTTCATAAGTTTTGTATGTAGGAAAGTAGGGTTTTCGCTGTCCGATTTCTCCATTTCATCTTCTACGAGTAGCTATAACTTATAATAAACGCACTGTATGCTTGATTTTTCATCCAGCAATGATTCAGAACAGCCTACTCTGGTCTGTAAATTTACTGGATTATAATACTAGTAATTGTTATCTTGGATTGGGGCGGTCACTCTCAGCTCTGTTTGAGTCTGAGGTTCCATCTTCCTGGTTACGTCCCCTACCTTGTGATTTGTGAACATCAGTTAGTGAGCTAGAATTCTGGTCATTATTTCTTGAAAGTCGTGATTCCCGTGATTGTTGATGCCTATTTGGATTTTTTTTATGTTTGGTCACCATAGCGTATAAGTGGCATTCTAAAACAGGCTAAATGCAAAGGACACACATATAGTCTACTACTTGATGTGGATGGGTTAGGCTTAAAAAGTTAACTGAAATTAAAATCCTCTTATACAGCAAGTCTAATGGGGCTGGGCTATGTATTTGGGGTGGGTTGGCACCAGCCTGTCCCCTTCTGTCTGCGCCTCTGATCCCAACAACCATCATGGAACAGCCGGTGTATCATATGTCGTGGGGTGTTTGTGTTGTATGGAATTTTAGATCATTCATCAAGCTTCATAAGAGGCAGTTCAGCCACTCCTAAAGCATGGACATCTCTTGCAAATAGCTTAAAAACATCAAGTATATTTAGTAGACAATATAAATGATCAAATCAAAGCTAGCAAATGCACAAGGACCCTTTTGAGATTGCTGTTTATCTTTGCAGTATCATAGTACATATTTCCATAGCATAGTACATAAATAATATTAATGCATGATGACATATTCCTTGGTACTGCATCCTGCTGGTGGTTTTACTTTTGTTGACAGCCTTGGGATGTGTGTACTTAGATGTTTATGATTCTTGTATTTCATGTGCTTTTTGATATGGACTTGAGAATCTGTTTGGTTTTCTCCACAGCTCGAGTATGATATTTTGGAATATGTTGTGATCGAACGGCTGGTACAAGGTGGTCGTGAAAAGCTAAAAGATGACGGTCTTAACTTATCTGACTGGCTTCAATCTTTGGCATCATTTTGGGGTCATTTGTACGTAATCTCCTCTCTTTCATCCTTTGTATTGCTGCCTCTTTTCTTATATCTGCTTTGATATATAAAATCTGTATTTCTAGATCTTTATGTGCTACTGGTTAGCATGCATGATCTTGTGCCTTCCATGTGGAAAATATTCACCTTTGTAGGCGTCTGAAGTTTATTATATTGGAAATTTGTCGTAGGACTTCAGGATAATTAGAACTTAAAGCATTGTTGTTGAGAGTGCAAGGGACTTGCAGTAGTACATAGTGTTTCTTATGCTTGTACTTTGTGACTAAGTGATTCACACCTGCCTTTTGATAAATTTCTTCTACATAGTTATCTTAGTGATTTTCCCCGTTTGGTCCTATAGTGCTGGTGTGAAGTATTTACCAATATAAAGTGTCCTTGTGTTTAGAGTTCATGGCAATCTTTGCCCGACTTGGTGGCGGTTCAGCAGCATGGTTACTTCACCTTGGAAAGCTATGAACACTTCCAATTTTTCTGAGCTTTGTTGTCTGGTACGGCTGAATTCCATTATTAGCTTGCCTATTGGGGCTGGGCCGGCATCTGGCAGATGAGCATATTAGTGAATTTGGTGCGGTCTACCCATATTGGTGTCTGTTGGAGTCTTGGAGTGGGATGGAGGTTACCAACTGACAAGTATTCTAAGCCTTAAATCTCTTGGTGTACTTGGTTCAGTGTCTCTGTTTCAAAAGAGGGATCTGTCTTGCTGGATGTTCTGGACAGAAGTATATGCAATGTGGACAAGAATTTCTTTCTTATGGGTATAATAATTTTGTTGGCCATATCCGGGAATACTAAGTTCAAGCTATGTAGCTCATGGGTAGTACTAGAAAGCAAGTACGTCTTATGCTAGTGTAGTCAGACATTGTTTTTGTTGACTATAGGGGAAGAAGGGAGTTTTGGAGGCAGAATAGATGGAATTTTTCCTCTCAATTTGGAGACTTCCATCTGCAACTTATTTTCTTCTAAGTGGTGTTCTATGACGGGTTTGAAATCTGACATTGGGTAGAAGTTTTCATTTAGTTTGAAGACACTTGGAGCTTGGCTTGCATGCTAACATGTCAATGTGTGTTGAAGCTTAGCTTCGTTTGGTGGCTGAAGACCGACGATCAGTAATCAGTGAGTGCTAGTGTTTAATATGGACTTCTATCTCTTTCCGAATGCTCACTTGCTGGGACTTAGTTGAATCTTCATGCTTCTCTTATTGGTTGGAGTTATGACGCTAACATAAATTTCACTTCTGAAAAAACCCCAAAGGATGGACCGAAAAGACTGTTAAAGAAAAGTGTAAATAAGGAATGAGAATCTCTCTCTCGGTCTATGATACCTAAATGGAAGAAAAATCTGGATTAATTACTGCGGTTATATGCATTCTACTTTTACTAATACGAGGGAGTTTCAGCAAGGTGGTTTTTGGTTAGTTGATTTGGGAGTGTGGTTTATTGATGGCCTTTTGATAATTCAGACATGCTGAACATATAACTTTGCAATATGTGGCATAGTTTTCCAAAAAGACACGCCTATATACCATCTGCAGATGAAGTTAGATGTGTCTGAATGCTAAACTATTTTTTTAAGCTTCATCTACCAAAGCTCTTGACGATTTGATGCTGCTCTTTCATATGAATGGGAAGTATTGTGAGGCTTGGCGTGTTATGTGTATTCTTGTACGTCATAATCCGGTAGTCACACCTCAGGTACACGGTGGTATTAATGCTCCTTGTTCTACTGTCATAAGAGTCCTACTTTGCTGCTAGAAGAGATTGGTGAAGTTATCTGCATATTTTTTTTTCTCAGAATGTAGATTGCCCATTGTTGCATTGACTTGTAAATTGTTGTTGCAATGCTTTTGGTATATTACTGTGTAAGGCTATGAAATAGCCATGTTTTTACTTTCGTATTGCTACATAATTTTCTGCCTTACTAGTACTGCCTGCCATCATGCAGGCTTGCTATGCATCACACATTTTTTTTGAAACATCTGCATATATCTCCTGGAAACTTCCTTTTCAATCTGTTTTAATATTTGTTCTTAATTTTATCTGTTTTGAATTGGGTTGTAGGGTTGGTGTGATTAGGTTATCATAGTTTACCTGGTTTAGGATCATTTTCGAGTCAAGCATGATGTCATAATCATCCATGTCTTGAATAATCTATTTTGTTTTTTTGTTTCAATTGGTTGTTGAAGTTGAATAAACTAAATTTGCACTCCATGTTGGTTGGATTTTTCAATTAAAAGCTTGGTAGATAGACGCCTCAAAGTTGAAACGATTTGATGAATTCTGATGTATATGTTGTTTTCTGTGGTGTACTGTTGTTAATATGTGGACGAGCAACAAACCAATTCATCACTTGGCTTTCACATTTACATCTTTGCCAATAAGCTGTATTTTGTGGAACATACTATTTGGGGACTGTAGGAGGAGAATTCCATAATGCTAATTCACTTCCTTGAGTTCCTTCTAGTTTCATGGCTTGGCCATGAAATATCTTGATAATTATGATGCACACATAGTAATCATATGGGGCAACATAATTATGTTTTACTGTATTCTGATCAGTATTATTTAACCAGGATCACAAACTGCATGCTTATCGTGCTTCTTGCAGTTAATTCTATGAGACTGTTTTACTTTGCAGGTGTAAGAAGTACCCATCAATGGAGCTCAGGGGTCTATTCCAGTATCTGGTAAATCAATTGAAAAAAGGGAGTGGAATCGAGCTTGTTCTTCTGCAGGTATAACCGGAGCCGAATTATGCTTTACATTATTTTTGTTTCCAGAACTCTTTTTATCGTCTTGAGAGCCTTGTGTGAAGTTTGTCATTGGTGCAGGAACTTATCCAGCAAATGGCTAATGTTCAGTACACAGAGAACATGACTGAAGAACAGTTGGATGCTATGGCTGGAAGTGAGACTCTACGTTATCAGGCTACTTCTTTTGGGGCAACCAGAAATAATAAGGTGCATTTAGATCATAATAGTTCATAACATTTGTTGGATATCTGTTGCATGAAGGTTGATTCTAAAATACTGTCTGGACTTGGCTCCTTTCTCTATAGTTTCTGATAATCTGTAGCATGAATATTTATATGGCAATTAGCAACTTCTATTTTCTGTATTTGCGGTTGGATTTAATTTTTTTTTGAAGATTGATGGTAAACGGTGTTTGGCAAGCGTTTATGTTTTCAGAAAACTAACACCAATTTACAAAGATCTGTAAACAAAAGGTATAAATTGTAACTTGATGGTAGATTCCTTTTCTGTCAGATAATAATTTTTCCAGAATGTGAAGTTATCAGTTCTTCCATCCCAAAATAATATCATTAGGTTTATGGTCCGTATGACTTGATTATTTGCCTATTTGTTGTGGTCAAGATTTATGGTAAATATGCATCTCAAACTTGATTTACGCCTTGTAGTTTCCTTCTTTTCAAAGAGTAACGGATTCAAGTAGAAAAAGCATTACTTGTAATAGTTTATACGATAACTACCAGTAATAATCTTTTAATGTTGCACTGATTCCTCTCTGGTAGTATCTGGGCTTTGCTGAAGTTTCTTCAGCTAAGTTTTGGTTTTTGGCCTATTAAGTTCTTAATATGTGTAGAAAGAGTAGCATTTAATTTTTAATTATCCTGTCATTTCTTTTATTTGTTTTATATTATTTGCTTTATTTTTTCATTCCGTAATTACCAGGGAATTAGTTGTAGGTTTAAAATATAAAAATTGGGCTTGTACTTACATGCTAGATATCAATTTAATGAAGATGTCTTTTCACGTGGTATCAGAGGTCTTGTGAAATCGCTGCTGCTCTTCACTTGAATTGATCGCCTTCAATCTTCATCATTCCAGATTAGTGGGCTTCGACCTTAGTTATGATTGTGCGATTTCTAGCATTCGCCTTCGGATTTGAATCAGATTCTCAATAAGTCGACAACAATCTCCATATTCATCGACCTCTTCAATATCATCTCCGTGAACTCGGTTTCCCTCTTTGGTCTCCGATTGCCTGCCTCAATCCTGCTGCCTCCCTTGCCTTTATCATCAATCGATCTTCGGTCTTCATCAACTCAATTGATTGTTCACGGTGTTCATCGCCAGTGTTAAATTAGTCAATTGGTTACAACATTCGCCTTCCAACCGATTTTCAATCGGACGCCATTTCCAAACAGTCGATCTTTAAATCGTTGTCACTCTCCCGAAAGTCTTCGATCATCCCAAATTCTCATTCCTGTATCCAATTTATGTATAAAATTCTCGATTTCCGAGAAATCCAATTGGGGTTTCTCGTGATTTTCTGATCAAAGTTTGTTGAGAATTTGAGGATAAGATGTCTTTGTTTTGAGATAAATTGAAGAACCTCTTGCTACATATTCTTGTATGTGCAATTATGATGATGAATAGTGAGAGAACTCCTCTCTATTTACTCTAGTTGTCATTGTAAGTCAATTTCTCAGTCGACGTTGGCTCTCACGGCTTTGACGGGCTTCTCCGAATTTTCGGGTATCACCTCGCATCGCGGTTTCTCATTCTTGTAATCAGACTCAAAATCGTTAGCCTTGATTCTAGTCACGATTTTCTCTGTGGTTTTTTAGCTGTAGCCGATGCTTTGCTACTTTAATCTTTTCATTGCTGCTACGCTTACTACTTCCCGAATCAGCAACTTTATTGCTACTGTTGTCCACCAAAATCAACTCGTGGCTACTGTTCATATGCACGGAGGTTGCTTGGCAAAATAAGAAACAAGTGGTAGTCTTCTGAAGCAGTTAGAAGCAAAATACCGTGCTCTTTCTTTAAGGACGTGTGAAGGAATATGGATCAAATAAGTGTTAAAAGAACTAAGAGATAAAGCTTTTGAGTCTATAAAAGATGCACAATGATAACCAAGCAGCTATATGAATTGCCAATAATCATCATGACATAACAAAACATATCGAGATTGATAGACATTTCATTTTTTTAAAAGTGAGATACATTTCTACTCGGATGCATGTACTCTAACTAAGGCTCTTTTGCGAACCTACATTGATAAATTTAATTCCAAGCTAGGGTTGTACATATGGAACTCAGTTTGAGGGGGAGTGTAGTAAGAATAACATTTAGTTTTTATTTTTCTTATATTTGTTCTATTTTAATTGTTTAATTTTTTTTAATTCTCTAAATATAAGGGGATTGGTTGTAGGTTTATATTATAAGAATAGCGCTTGTACATGCATTTTAGAATTCAATCAAATGACCATAATGTGCATCTTAGAGCCTGTCATAAGCTTGAAAGTTGGTTGTAATAGGGATGGTATTTTCTTACTTTCGCAAATTCTTGGCAACAGAAACATTTGCTTTCGATTTTTTATATTGTTGTTGCCTGTGAAATATTGAAGTTGAAACTTTTTGCAGGCTTTAATCAAATCCACCAACAGGCTACGTGATTCATTGCTTCCAAAGGATGATCCAAAGTTGGCAATTCCACTTTTGCTACTTATTGCTCAGCATCGTTCTGTGTGAGTCTCTTTTAATATTTATAGCGGTTTATGAGATGAAGTTTTCCTTGTCAGATGGGAAGTGACTAGGGATGTTTATTGCTTCATTTGTTGGATTTTAATACAGTTGATTTTTGAAGTCCAAGCTAGACTCACTTTACAATTGCCATATTTTTTATTTAGATTGTCCATTTTTTTCTTGATTTACTTGGGCTTCTGCTGTTTTTTTTGGGGAAGGGTGTCCTAGGCTATGCCTAGACTAATCCCTTGACAATTTATGACTGTAAGACATCAACTCTGATTAAACCTCAGTGGCCACAATTGTTGTGTACGCCTGGATTCGAACCCTAGGCAGATGAGATATTCCACCACATCCCCAGGGCCTTAACCAGTACGCCACAACCCTTGTGGTTGGCTTCTGCTGTTAAAAAAGAGAATAGAGGGAAAAAATACTGAGCCCATGTATTGATATTTGGTTGGGTGCCATTACTATTTGGATTTACTTATATTATGTATACCGTAGAGTAATGTTACATGTTCTGTAAGTAATCATATATATGGCTGTTGTCCAGGGTTGTCATCGAAGCTGACTCTCCTCACATTAAGATGGTTTGTGAACAGTTGGATAGATGCCATGGATCACTTCTGCAATATGTGGAATTCTTGTCTGGTGCAATGACACCAATAACCTCGTATGCTCAGCTGGTTCCAGATCTTCATGATCTGATACACTTATACCACCTTGAACCTGAGGTTTCCTTTTGCTTTTCTCTATCACTATAGCTTTCTTTTATCTGTTATGGTTAACCTAGTGCTGCCACTTTTCTTTTTATGTGTGTTTTTGTTATTAACTGACAGTGACTTTTTATAGTTTCTGTGTTAGATGTTTATTGCTGATTTTTTCTTTTGTTATGTAGGTTGCATTCTTAATTTATCGGCCTGTGATGAGGCTTTTTAGATGTCAGAGTACATCTGATGTTGTTTGGCCTTTAGATTGTGATGAGATGATAAGTAATTCAGCTGCAGGAAAGGAGAGTGAACTCACAGATATATCTGGAAAACTCATACTTGATCTTGGTCCTCCCCGGAAACCCATAATGTAAGGATTCTGATTGGTTTCTTATTTGTTTATGATTTATGCCCTTGTAACTTGTATCAAGATAGAAGGTTGAGATTAACTACTCTTTAATACATACTGAACATCAAATCTCAACACTGTACCAAAGTTCCTAGCACCATTTCATTGTTCCTGAATTTCTTGCTTTATTGTCCTTTGCTACACGAAGATTTGAGGGTGTCATCCTCCTTGTAAGACACTCAGAAAATAGAGCTTCAGTTTTCTCATGATAACTTCATAAAATTTACTCATGGAGTTGATCAAATCTCTGGAGCAAGTTGCAAATTTACCCAAATATTTAAGCCACGATTTTCCCAAACACCTTAGAAAATATGCTATGTTGTTATTTGTGCAGTAGAAAATGTGGTTCCTTATTTGAGGTTCTTGATCTCTTTCTTTTTCCCATAAGCAAGCACATAGAATACAAACTGAAAGGATCTGGCATCGACGCGGCCTTGTGACTTACTAACTCTTATGTAGGGCCTATGGAGAACACTTTTTTACCCCTTAAGAGATGAAAAGAGTGACACCTTATCTAGTCTCCCTCGAGCATAATTATCAATGGCTAGCATCTCTGACAGTATGCTAGCTAATAACCTGAAAAGGCTTGTATTCAGTTTTAAGTTGGATAATTGTTGGCAATAGGAACGAAAGAATCAAACCGGATTTGCTTATTTTAGGGTAGCTCAATCTAACCATGATGGCGTTTCATAAGTCTATGCATTTTGTATATCTATGTCTAGTTTTGCTTCCTTTTTCTGCTTTAATAGTCGCATCTTTTATGGCAGGTGGTCAGATCTTCTTGATACGGTCAGAACAGTGTTGCCTTCAAAAGCTTGGAATAGCCTCTCTCCTGATCTATATGCTACCTTTTGGGGTCTAACACTCTATGATCTATACGTTCCTAGAAATTGTTACGAGTCTGAGATAACCAAACAGCATGCTGCTCTTAAAGCTTTGGAAGAGCTTTCTGATAATTCCAATTCAGCAATCACTAAACGTAAGAAAGACAAGGAAAGAATACAAGAATCTTTAGATAGGCTAACTGGTGAACTCCAGAAGCATGAAGAAAATGTTGCGTCTGTTCGTAGACGTTTGGCTCGTGAAAAAGATAAATGGTTGAGTTCATGTCCTGATACATTAAAGATCAATATGGAGTTCCTTCAGCGTTGTATATTTCCACGATGTACGTTCAGCATGCCAGATGCAGTTTATTGTGCAATGTTTGTGCATACCCTTCACTCCCTGGGCACACCCTTCTTCAACACAGTCAACCATATTGACGTTCTAATATGTAAAACGTTACAACCAATGATATGCTGTTGCACTGAGTATGAGGTTGGTCGGCTTGGTAGATTTCTGTTTGAGACACTCAAGACGGCCTATTATTGGAAGGTAGTTACGAGTATATGCTTTCTTGGATCTTATGTATAGTACAAGTCCTTTACTGTTACTTCTTCAACTTCTCATGATCTAATGCATACCTGCCTAACTGCCTTTATGATTTCTCCCCTTTGTACAGAGTGATGAATCTATATATGAACGTGAGTGCGGAAATATGCCTGGATTTGCTGTCTATTATAGATACCCAAATAGCCAGCGTGTCACATACAGCCAATTCATTAAGGTGAGGTGGCAATGAAGAGCTTATATTTAATTATGTTATGGATGAGAAGTTTTTTTCCTACACTAAAGTTGAAACAATTGAATAATTTGGAGAAGGCAGGATTTACTGGCACTTGTTTTATGTATATTTCGTACTTAAAGTTGATATTGATTCCTGGACTTTATACACTAAAAAAGAACACCTACTGGGGTTTTATCTTAAACTCGTCGGGTTATGCTAATAATGAAACCTAACATGAATCATAAGCGGTGAACCTCCTGGAGCCGCTTGTCCCCACATGAATAACATGTTTTAGTACTCTGGTCTAATGCCTTTTTGTTTGGATTTTTTTTCTGATTTCCCACCATTTTTTCTGCCCATGTCTGACTTGGTCTATGCCTAGCTCTATCATTGTCCTCTTGGTGTGAGCCCCCTCCATTGGTCGCAAGCCATGTTAAGTAGAGGCACACACTGTCAGGCCAAACCAAGCAATTTAGCTGGTTTTCCAGGGTTTTGGTTATCGTATTTATGGCGGTTGGTTTGTGAAACTTCAAACCAGGATAACTTTTAATATATTTTCTAGGTGACAACTGACAAGGGTTCAAACCTTTATATTGTAAATTTTTTTTTTGAACGGCAAGCATCACACCCACACACGCTCCAGCGGTATCGGGGCCTCCAATTGGGCAATCCCCACTAATCCGCTGCGATCCGGCCCAGCCTATGGCTGAACCCGAACGGCCGGGAAGTGGATCCCATAGACTGGATCCTCCCAAACCGTCCCCATGATTGTAACATCTAATGTATCCATTTACTGCTGAAGGTACACTGGAAATGGAGTCAAAGGATCACAAGATTATTGATCCAGTGCCTTGAATCTATGGAGTACATGGAAATTCGGAATGCTCTTATTTTGCTTACAAAAGTTTCAAATGTTTTCCCTGTTACTAGAAAAAGTGGGATCAACCTTGAGAAAAGGGTAAAACCTAGTTTACTTGTTGCATCTTAGATTGATCTGCTCCAGTTGGTTAATACTGTACCCATGTTAACTATTTATTTTTTATTTCTTTTGCGTTTTCTTTTTCCCTAATTCTGCCACACCACTGTCAGGTAGCTAAACTTAAGAGTGATGAAAGAGAAGATTTAAAGGTGTTGGCTACTGGTGTTGCTGCAGCCTTGGCTGCTAGGAAGGTGATGTTATACCAATTTATTTGTTCTTTTTTTAACATGTAGTGCTTTCTACTCTTCTATTTATATGGGTATACCCAGTGTTGTCGAAACGATTCATATGACTCAGTTCGATTCATGGCACATGTTATATGATTCATACAATAGGTTTAAAATTCAGGTGTCTTTGTACAAATCCGTCATGTATTCTAATAATAAAAAAGATTGGGTATCTAAACTATTAAAAAATATAATGCTATGTATTCAATATATAATTAATAAATACTTTCCAGAGCTTAGTGGTGGGATGGTGTGTACACTGTTAGTGCTACAGATCTGCATTATGTCCATACTGATGTAGTTCCATGCTGTACAGCCTTCATGGGTCACGGAAGAAGAATTTGGAATGGGGTATCTTGATTTGAAGCCTGCACCATCAATAGCTTCAAAATCAGTATATGTTGCTCCAGTGACAAATAGTGGCCTTAATATGCCTCCTAATGAAGCTGCAAGTGGTAGAACTGTTTCTTCAGGCCAGCATCATGATTCTGGGAGAGAGCCTGTAGCGAGAGCTAAACCTTCAGAAAGTAAACATGACAGAACAGAGAGTGTCACACAGAAGTATGACACAGGGCATGCAAAAGTAAAAGGTGGTTCACTGAGTAATGGTTCAGATGCTTCAATGCCATCTGTTATACAATCTAGATCAGTGGAAAGTCAAAAGCAGATTGATGATTCTGGGAATAGAGTTTTAGAGGAGAATGCTGCAAAAGGTGGTGCCAAGACATCTATAGACTCTGAGGTATAACCTACTGATTTGTGTTCTTCATATCGCCATCAGGACTAGTTGTCATAATTCCCTTGCATGTTGTTAATCTTAATGTTGCCTGCTTTTGACAGGGGAGAGCTGTAGTGAAAAGGTCGGTGCCTTCTGCAGCTGTATCGAAGCAACCAAAGCAGGATCTTGTAAAAGGTGAAATTAAACCAAAATCTGTTGGGAGAAATTCAGCATCTGCTGCTAGTGATAGAGATCTCCATACAACTGAGAGTAAACAGGGTGGGGACTCTTCCGCACTTGTTGGCCATGGTAACGTCTCTGTCTCAGCAAAAGGATCCACAAGATCATCCGACATCCATGGCAATGAGTTGAAGGCTGAGACTGGAGTTTCAAAGCTTGTTGAATCAAGAAACTCTTCTGTAAAAGATGATTCCACAGAAGCTATGGATGTGCAACGGCGGTCCTCATCTCGACCATCTCATTCTCCAAGGCATGAAAATGCTTTTGTCTCAAAATCTGGTGATAAACCAACAAAGAGAACGAGTCCAGTCGAAGAACAGGACAGGTTTATTAAGCGGCGAAAAGGAGAACATGATTCAAGAGACTTAGAGCCTGAGGTTCGATTTTCGGATAGAGAGAAACATCACCCAGTTGATTTCGACAAAGTAAATTCTGACGAGCCAATCCGAAGTACTGATAAGCCATTGGATAAAGCAAAAGACAAGTTCAATGAAAGATACGATAGGGAGCACCGAGAAAGATTTGAACGTACTGACAAGTCCCATGGAGATGATATCGTGGACAAATCAAGAGATAGGTCAATAGAAAGATACAGCAGAGAGCGGTCAGTTGATAGAGTGCAAGAGAGAGGCGTTGATAGGCTTCTTGATAAAGGTAAGGATGAAAGAAGTAAAGATGAAAGAAACAAAGTGAGGTACAATGAGATTCCAGCAGAAAAGTCCCATGTCGATGATCGATTTCGTGGGCAAAGTTTACCACCACCTCCACCTCTACCTCCCCACGTGGTTCCCCAATCTTTAAATGCTAATAGAAGAGACGAAGATGCGGATAGAAGATTTGGAACAGCTAGGCATTCGCAACGGTTGTCTCCAAAACATGATGACAGGGAACGTAGACGATCCGAGGAGAATATGTTAGTTTCTCAAGAAGATGCAAAGCGAAGAAGAGAAGAAGAATTTCGAGAGAGAAAGCGAGAAGAACGAGAAGGATTTCCGACAAAGGTACTTCCTGTTTGCATTTTGGGGTGATTTTTCTGTCATATGTTTGAGGCATTGCTAATATTTTAAAACTTTTCCATAACAATGGTTGAGCCACATTTTTTTCCTTTCTGTAGGAATGAAGAATATCTTGACTTGTTTCTAAATGATAATTAAACAAATTCACTTGCAATAAACATACTATAAATAATAGTTGCACAAAAAAGGCTTCATTGCAAAACTACATTCTATTCATCTCTTTCGAGGAACTGATTTTGAGTTTTGATCCCATGACGTACTTATACATTACATTATGCTTCATGCTGTTTCTAATTGTTGTAAGAAAGGAAGGAGCAATGCTAGATAAACCCTACTCGTAATATATCACGAAAGATTGAAAATTAAACTTATGGGAAAGAAAAAAATTGCATGAAAGAAAAAAGTGACTGAATGAATTTAGCTACTTGGTCTCCATAATTCTGTGTGTATGTCATCTTTGGGGATGTGCATGCGTTTTATATGAGAAGAAAAGATGTCTCTTAGTAGTATGATTATATTTGTCTTTGTAATTATCATGATTAAGTGTTAATTTCTTGTGATGGACAGTTGGATGGTTGTATATTCTTCAAGAAGAATTGTCAAGAAATACATTTTGTCAGTTAATTTACTTAACCCCTGAAAACTACCTAAAACTGTTCTACAAGTCCAAAACACATCATGTACCTGTTATTTGTTGATTACTCTTTATTAGTGTGTTCTGTTCCCACCTTTTGGAGTTACATTAGAAACTTCTTGTACCTTTACTGGATCTTACAAAGCTGTCCCGTTTGAGCATGGCTATTTTGCATAATCTTTATGTAGAATGCTAGGTAACTTGATTTCAGAGGGTTTAAGGTGACTTTTAGAGGAAAGATGTGCATCCCACCCCACCCCCAAAAAAAACAAAAAAAAACCAACCTCTATGTGCCATTTATGGTCTTGTTTGGTCTTTATTTTTAGTGTGTTTGCATGGCTCTTTGTCTAATATGAAGTTAGTGTTGGTGCGTGTTATTTATGGTGTGGATAATAAAACCTAAACTTGTGCATGCAGTTGGACGACAGAGAACGAGATGGAGAGAGGGAAAAGGTTAATTTTTTGAAAGAGGAGCTGGATGCCAACGCTTCCAAAAGGCGGAAACTAAAAAGAGAGCATCTGCCGTCAGAGCCTGGTGAGTACTCACCAGCAGCTCCGGCACCTCCCCTTAATATCAACATGACACCATCATATGACGTCAGAGATAGGGCAGACCGAAAAGCAGCCGTTCTTCCACGAACAGTTTACCTGGAAGAACCCAGTCGTATGCATGGAAAAGACGTACCCACCAAGATGACCCGTCGTGATTCAGACCCGTATCCTTAGATATCAATTTCAACTACATTCTTTTAACTTCAAATGAACGTGGTGTCGTGGTCTACTTTACAAAGTTCACTATCACTCTAAATTTGCAACAAAGAACCCCACAGACAAATCTTGAGGGCCAGCTCAACTGGCAAATAAAAAGCCAGATCTTGAGGCTCTTCCATATAGGTTGTCAGTAGAGCCTCATGGGATTAGTCCTAGTTGTGTGCAAGTTGGCCCGGACACCCTTGGTAAGTTTTAAAAAAATAAATAAAACAAAATAAAAGATTGCCATAGGTCCATGCATTTCACTTGAATGTCCTTAACTGCTGTTCTTTAGAATTTATGACAGAGAATGGGAAGACGAAAAACGACAGAGGGTCGAACCAAAGAGGAGGCACCGCAAGTAGTGTTTTTGTATTGCATATTGAAGGTCCATTGCAAACCGTGAAGTAAGCTCTGAGCTACGATTGACCTTAATGAATGATAGTGAAATCGTGCTTTTTTTATCTTCTGGTTGTGGGCTTTTGCATCTTGGAGGGCAATTCGTGATTCTGCCATCATGTAATAACTGTATGTTTATCGTGGTTTTTAGAGGTTGATTGGTTATGGTAACGGATTGGATTCTAAAGCAGGTTGCATATTTCGACTCGACTGTAGAAAGTCTGAAATAAGAGGTGGGCTTTCTCTGCAAACTAGGGCTTTTTTTGGTTCGGTTGTACATTTGTATACGGAAATCTATTTCTGTATTCATGCTACTTAAATTATAGGTTGGAACCGCAATTTTCGTGTGGTAGTTGTGTACTCATGATCGTGGTAACTTTGTATAACCGTCCATTTTTGGATCTAGTTAATATTTCGATTAAGAGGCCTAAGTGCATCACTAAACATAAAGCTTGATGAATAAAGCACAAGGCTTAACAAATCCTTAACGTAGGCATGTTCTCAGATTTCGTAGCCTTTCGGGTGTTGTCGAATTCAAATAAATAAGGTACAACCTTAAATTATGAGAAACTGATGTCAAAGGGTTAAAGCAAATCACTAACTGAATCACAACCATGTGCCGATAGTCGACCTACAAAGCTAGATTGTTGTGAGGCTATTATAAATGACTAGGCAACGAAGGAATAAATCCAATGAAGCTTATCTAACTAAGCTACACGATGATGGTTCAGACTTTATATATCAAAACATAAATACTATTATTTATCTTAAAAGCATGATCATCTTAAAAGTGTATTATCTATAACATGGGTTATAGAATTAATACTATTAGAAAAATATAAGTGAATAACCTTGTTATAAGTATATATATACAAATATAAGAGAGAAGGGGTCTTCTTTTGTAAACCCAATTAAAAAATAAACCATGTAAACCAATCTAAACCGTTCTTTCTTTTGATCGACGGTTAATAAATTTTCAGACTTAAATTTATTAAAATATTAATGAACGGAAGTTTTGGAATACATTTTAACTTTTCAATTTTAATTTTAATTTTTATATAATTTGAATTATATATTTTTAGTTATTATATCCCAATTGTTTTCTCCACTCTCTCTCTCTCTCTCTCTCTCTCTCTCTCTCTCACACACACACACACACACACACACACACAATCAAATGGAACTCAATAATGGAGAAATGTTTTTTACGCATCATCTTCAACATGGTGACTCCGACCCGCAACAGGTTTCTCCGATCGACGACACGGTGGCTCCAACGACATGATGATTGCTTTCCGAATGTATTCAGATGTATGAAAGCTCCATACGACAGTCACTGATTTGTGCAAGTTTCTCTGATTGGCAGCAGTTAACCGATGATCTGAACATGGATTTTTATGAATGAGTATGAACTGTTATTGTGTTACGGTTATGAATTTTTAAATGATTATGAAACTTTATGTACGGTTATGAATTGTTCTTGTATTACAGTTATGAATCATTTTTATTAATGATTATGATTTTTTTTTTGAAATAGATTATGAATTATTTTATCAATGAGTATGAAATGTTCTTGTATTACAATTATGAATTTTTTTCGTAAATGACTATGAAATTTTATGAAATGTTATGAAAGAGTACGAATTATTATTGCATACAGTTATGAACTTTTCATAAATAGTTATGAAATTTTATTAAAGGTTATGAATGAGTATGAATTATTCTTGTGTTAAAATTATGATTTTTTAAATGGTTATGAATGGTTTCATTTATGAAGAAATTAATAATTCTTAAGAAAAATTTGCATTATTCCTAAAAAATACGTAATCGGTTATATATGGTATCCGAATAAGATATTTAAAAATTAAGAATTTTTAAAAATAATCTAAATTATTCCTAAAAATACGAAATTGGGAAACGATCCAAATGTCATTGGTTATAAGTTTAGAGCATCCACAAGTAGAGATATGGGTTTTCATTTATTTATACGAAATTGGGAAACGATCCAACGTCCAAAATCTTTATTTGAAAGGTGTGGAATTGATTGGATAGTAGAGAGATATGGTTTTTCATTTATTTATAACTTTTTAAAACCATTTTTATCCTTCTTTTATTTATACGTATTTAGAAGAAGAAAAATGAAAACTTCAATTTTCTTAAAAGGCAACTTTAATAAAAAAAATAAACCAACCAAAAACAACCGGTTCCAAGAAAACACAACCAACAAATGAGAAGTCAAAGTCTCTATTTACAAGTATAGTAAAGAGGGAAGGTACAAACGAACTCAATCCTAGAGGGATTAATAAAATATATTAAAAATATATTTTTTATTTTAATAATATAATTAATATGGTAGAATCTTTAGAAAAAAGTTAGTAGAATCGAATATAAAGAGTTTTTAAAGATTTTGACTTTTATTCTTTAGTTTAACATTTTCTTTAAATAAATTATTCGAGATGCTCTAAACAAGTAATTAAAAATATGTGTAGTTGGTAATTTTGTGAAAATTACTTAAGATTTTGATTGGGAGAAAATAAAATTGACGCTTAATGATTTTGTTTTCTTTTTTTTGTGGTGCTTATCTATTTTACACATTATTCCTTTTGCATCTTTGTCTATGGCGTGTAGCTCAGTTGGCAAAGGGACGGGACGACTTGTTCAAATATCTAACAAGTTTTGGGTTCGACCCCAGACCCCCCCTCCCCCCGCTAGCCTCAGCCGCTGAATAGCCTCAAAATACCCCTTCATACGGATGCCCGAATAAACAAGGTCAGGTATGAGACCGGTAAAGGATTGCCGGTTATCAACCTTTGTCCAAATTCCCTTTGCATCTTTGTGATTGTTCCACAATCATGATAACTGGTGGGGTCGATTTTTTTTTTGGGAAGGGTACCCCAGGCACAGCGCAGACTAATCCCTGGCAATTTTGAAACTTAAAGATGTCTAATCAATGTTGAGGACGCCTGGGATCGAACCCTGGGTAGATGGGATATTCCACCACATCACCCACGGCGATCAACCACTGCGCTACAACCTGGTTATTCACATGTACATTCATTATTTGTATATCCTATATCATTCTAATATTTTTTTTTTGTTTTTCTTCCAAAATTTTCTGTGTGTTGTCTTTTCCAATTTGATAACCTCTTAAATTTTCACACCTATTTTTCTTTGGTGCTTTTGAGATTCTTTTCCAGATGGTGTCCATTAATTAACTCACATTAAGCTTTACCAAATTATTGAGTGGAGTTGACCTGCTTACTTCTTCTCATAAGCGTTAAATGTTAGAGTATCTTTGATAAATTGATTTATAAGCTAGCTGAAATATGTTAGCTAATGAATAAGTTATATTTAACAAAAATTAGCTGATAAATATGTAAAGTTACTTAAAATCGGTATCTTAAACATGCCGCCTGTTCCTTTGCTCGCAAATTCCGAAATGAAATAAAGTAAAGTGAAGCAAAACTAGTTTGCCCAGTAATGTTGTGGCTGCAATGCGTAGGCCGTCGTTCTCTGATCCATTCTTTAGGTGAGAGGAAACCTTCTCTTTAAAAATGAATGGAAGGTAAAAAATGCTTCCCGACCGAAAGAACCACTCACTAGCTAGCCGGACTAGTGGGGGGCTATCTGGAGACATACTGAAAACCATGCCTTTCGAACCAAAAGCCAGCAACTTGTTAGGACTAGGTTTTGGCTTGCCCCTTTCTTCTTATTAGGAAGATAGGTTTGGAACCCTATACAAGGGGCTGCTTGCTGCTCACCCCTATCTCTAAAGGGGCGCACACTCGTTACCACTAAACGACGAAGCCGACAGCGGAAGGAGGGACTTAAACCCTCAACCTCAGCCTTGGCAAGGCTATGCTCTACCGCTCTCGCTGTAATAACC
This sequence comes from Saussurea involucrata, assembly GCA_033807775.1. Taxonomy (NCBI): domain Eukaryota; kingdom Viridiplantae; phylum Streptophyta; class Magnoliopsida; order Asterales; family Asteraceae; genus Saussurea; species Saussurea involucrata. The sequence continues at coordinate 209,746,867 of CM066321.1, forward strand.
CAAATTAAATAATGATAGATAAATGAAAGCTAGGGGTTTTAATTGTTCATTTCAAATAAGTTTGAGGGTAAGATGAGAAAATTGGGAAATTAATTCCCTTCTTTTTGTGTACGTGTTGATCCAAACCCTCAGTGATTTGATAATGACTCTCTCTTATACTTAGTGAAAATTGTAAGTAAACAATATGTATCAGAGTTTCACTATCGCTGATAAGTACTAAGATCTCACAATACCGCTGATAGGAACTCTCGCTCTTTAAATTAAACATTCAGCGAACACTGTTCACCATTAATGCTCTGAGTCTGTTCAGTCATTATGATGATCGCTGATAAGTTAGTTGTTTACTTATGATCCCTGAAGACAAGTTTCACGTCAACAAAGGTTCTACGCTGAAGTCGAAGATCAAGCTCAAGAACCAACGACAAGTCTCCTAATGAACTGATGCGGATCAACGAAGACTCAGATTTGTCCACTCAACGTGAAGTATCAAGTACAAGACTTCAGCTATCGCTGAACTTTATCATTCGCTGAATAGAAAATGATAATGCTCTGAATCAACGAAAGCTGATCATGAAGTCCTCCGTACAAAGTACTTTTGTCTTAACCCCCCTTGCACGACTCCGTACGAAATGTCAGAAAAGAACCTCCGACTGTCTGAACTCGTACAACCACTCTGATACTACACTGTTCATCCATGCGGCTACTAAGGTTGTCAACCAAGGTCAATGACATGCAACCAACCAGCTGATGACACGTGTAAAGTGTATACTGACTTGCATTAAATGCATTCAGTATATAAAGAGATGAACCCACTTCATTTGAAGTAACTTGCTAACTCTGGACAAGTTCAATCTCTTATCTCAAGATAGGTTATTATTAGTAATTTCCTTATCTCTCTTAGTGCAAGAAACCTTAGTGTTTCAACTTGTTTAGATTTAGGTTTATCCTTAATCTTGTTTCCGCAACAAGCTGTAAATTGTTAATGATTTATCAATAAACAATTTAGAAAAGTAAAATCTGTGTGTTTGTATTCAACCCCCCCTTCTACAAACTTGTACATGCCTTCGGGACCAACAAGTAGTATCAGAGCAGATTTGTTTAATCTCATAAACAAGATCTAATCTAAGATATTTCTCTTCCTTGCTATTACCTGAAAATGGCCACCAACACAAACACAAATTATATAGACAATGGTTCTCTTGCTAAACCCCCTAGATTTTCCAAAGATAACTTCAACTTATGGAAAAATAAGATGACACTCTTCTTAGAAGGTGTAGACCCTACTATGCCTTACTATCTCGAGAATGGTCCATTCATCCCTGTAAGAATTGATGCTGCTGTTCCAGCCGCTGAGAATAGACCTGCTATTCCAGAAAGGCTGGTACCAAAGGAAATCTTTCAATGGACTGACGAAGATAAGAAGAAAGTGGCTATAGATACAAAAGCCAGATCCATACTATCCATGGCTCTTCCTGACGAAGTCTACCATTCCGTCATGAATATGAAAACATAAAAAGCCATGTGGAACACAATATGTGTTCAGTATGAAGGAACGTCTGAAGTCCAGGACTCAAGAAAGATCAACCTGGTAAGCCAATACGAAAGCTTCATTTCTGGTAAGAATGAATATCTCTCTGAAGTTCACCAACGTTTTAATTGTTTAATTATAGATCTAAAAACTGTTGGTAAGGAATATTCTAACTTTGAAGTACTGACAAAGTTTCTAGAATGTTTACCTGATAGCTGAGACAATTATGCTATGTGTCTCAAGCTGTCAAAGGATCTAAAATCAATGACCCTTTCAACCTTATATGGCACGTTGCTGAATCATGAGCAATCGAGCCATCTTAAGAAGAATCTTGTAAAAGATTCCAAAAGCACCCCTGTTGCTTTAATCTCAGAGGAACCTTCTACTCAGCGACCATCGGTCACTATCACTGAGTTAGAGAGTAACTCTGAAAGGTCATCAGATTCTGATTATTCAGATAATGATGAATCTTTGGCTCTCCTAACTAAGAAGTTCAGGAGATTTGCCAAAAAGAAAATGTTTAAAAAGAACAAACCTCTTTCCACAACTGACAAGCCTAGATCATCAGCTTTTGTTGATAAGGCTACTGCTACTTGTTTTAACTGCGAAAAGACAGGACATTTCGCTAACGAGTGCAGGTCTAAGAAAGTTTCTAGACCCTCAGCTTTTACAAAGAAACCCTTTGTTCCAAGGAATAAAGATGACAAATATTCAAACCTGAAAGAAAAATATGCTAAGCTGAAAAGCTTTAAGAAGAAGAATAAAGGCCTGATGGCTGACTATGATTGGGCTGCTTCTGATGAAGAAGCATCATCATCTGACTCTGAAGATGATGAAGCAAATCTATGTCTTATGGCCAAGATTGAAGAAGAGGAAGAAAGTTCAGACATTCCCTCCACTTCAACCTCTGCTATTCAGGTATCACCTTCCTTCTTTACCAATATTGCAAATATTGATGAAGCTGATAGTCTCCGTAAGATCGATCTCTTGACTAGAAGTTTATACGAAGCCATGAACGGCAAAACTGTGGTTGAAAACCAAAACCTTGATCTCGCTGAAAAGCTTAAAAACTGCCACCTTCAAATAGAAAAGCTTTCTAAAATTGAAGAAGATTTTAAAGATCAAGTATATTTAAATCAGCTAGTCAAAATCGAACGAGCAGAAGCTATCGCTGCATTAAAAGCTGAAAAAGCTACTGTTGAAGGATGGTGTAATTCTTCAACAAAGATCATTGAGATAATAAAGTCTCAGATTCCCCTGAGTGATAAACGTGGTTTGGGTTACAAATATGATACTCCAAAACCAACCACTGAGCGTTCAATGCTTAAATTTGGAACGTTCGTATCCTCAGTCACTGATACTTCATCTTCTCAGTGCTCCTCGTCCGTTACACCAATCCCTGAGGAAACTCCTACCTCCTCAAAAGGCAAGGAGAAAATGGTTTATTCAAAACCTACCTCTGTCTCTAAAGACAAAGGTAAAGGAATTGTTATTTACCATAATCCTCAGAAGGGTACCTTAGTACCAAAGCTGAATGCTTCTAAAGCTTCAGTGGCTCATCCCTCTGGATCAAGGAAGCAGATCTCTGGATCTATTCAGCGATCTACTCCTAGACTCAGAGTGGATGTCCTTGGTAAGAAATCTGAAGAACTGAATGTTCGTCCCATTTCTAAAACCAATAGCTTACTTGGTACTGGCACTTCTAATTCTAAATTAAAAGCTCAGCATTCAAATGGTCCTAGAACTACTTTTAGTTATAGGAAATGTTATCACTGTGGACTCACCGATCATATTGCTAGTAAGTGCCCCACAGCCACCAAAGCTGAAAAGTTAGCTAAGGTGAAGATTGCCCCCAAGGCAAAGAAGACCAACCCTGGTGCAAATCAGGTCAAGGTGAATCCTACCACTGAGGTTAAGAAATTAACCAAAGTGAAGAAAGACAAAGTTGAATCTTCAAATGCTGCGAAGACTGCTGAATCTTCCATTCCAACTACTTCCACTGACAAATGTGTATACATGGTTAAGTGGGTACCCAAGAAAAACTAATCTTCCTTTGTATTGCAGGTTAAGAAGGGTATCTGGTATCTTGATAGCGGATGCTCTAGACACATGACTGGAAAGAAAAGCCTGCTCGCTGAATACAAGGAAGAGAAGGGTCCCTCTGTAACTTTCGGTGGAAATGGAAAAGGACATACCCGAGGGTGTTGTGTACTTTCAAATGGTACAACCTCCTTCAGAAGAGTCGCATATGTTGAAGGGCTGAAGCATAATCTTCTAAGCATCAGTCAGCTTTGCGACATGGATAACAAAGTAATCTTTACTAAGGAATCCTGCTTTGTCGCTGACAAAAAGGAGAAGATAGCTCTCAGCGGTTATCGTTTGGAAAATGTTTATGTAATAAACATGGACTCAACAACCACTGAGAACTCCTGTTTCTTCTCAAAGGCCTCATCTGATGTCAACTGGCTATGGCATAAGAGGCTATCTCATCTAAATTTCAAGACACTGAACACTCTTTCTTCAAAAGAGTTAGTCACTGGTCTACCTCAGCATTCATACGCCAAATAGGTTTTATGTTCAGCGTGTGAAAAAGGGAAGCAAACCAAAGCAAGCTTTAAATCAAAGCAAGTTTCTTCAGTGTCATCTCCTCTACAACTACTCCATATGGATTTGTTTGGCCCTGTTAACAAACAATCCATCGCTGGAAAGAAATATACGCTGGTCATAGTTGATGAATTCTCTCGCTTCACTTGGGTAATGTTTCTCCGTTCTAAGAGTGACACCCCTGAAGAACTCATCACCTTTGTTCGGAAGATGGAAACCCTGAACAATCTGACCGTTCGCTCAATAAGGAGTGATCATGGGACTGAATTAAAAAACAGTTCTCTTGATTCCTTCCTTGAGAGTAAGGGTATTTCTCACAACTTCTCTTCAGTGAGAACACCGCAACAAAATGGAGTCGCTGAAAGAAGAAATAGAACAATTATTGAAGCTGCACGTTCAATGCTCAGCGATTCTCACCTGCCTACTCAGTTTTGGGCAGAAGCTGTTAACACTGCTTGTTTTACGCAAAACAGGTCGCTGATAGTTAAAAGATTCAAAAAGACAGCCTATGAACTCTTTCATGGGAGAAAGTCTTCAATCAGCTTTCTTCACATCTTTGGATGTCAGTGTTTCATACTGAACAACATAGATGCTCTTGGAAAGTTTGATCCTAAGGCTGATGATGGAATCTTTCTTGGATACTCCTCAGTTTCCAAAGCCTTCAGAGTCTTCAATCGTAGAAGACAAACTGTAGAAGAAACTATTCACATCACGTTTGACGAATCCCGTTCAGCGAACTCTAAACCGTCCGCTGATACTGAAGAACTGAATCAATGGATGTTTTCTCATCTTGGTGATTCAGAAGATATTCCCACTCCTCATGCTCATCCAGAAGAAGATGATAGTCCTATCATTCCAAACATGCAGAATAGTGAAGCTGAAACATCATGGGTCTCAGCTGTTCCTATAAACACTATACCTACCGCTGAACCAAATGCCTCAGACATTCCATCTATCTCTCAGCAATCAGTAAATGAAATGACAAATGCAAGTATTCCTCTCTTAACTGAAACTCCAGAAGTAGCTGAAGCCTCAGCGATGCTCCAGTTCAAGATGAGTCAGCGACTTATGCTCCGACTCAGCGATGGACCGTAAATCACCCAATTGATAAAATTCTTGGTGATCCAAACGCTGGTGTTCAGACTCGACGAAGTGCAGGTAATATTTGTTTATTTGTTAACTTTATTTCTCTAACTGAACCAAAGAAAGTAGATGATGCCCTCAAAGATCCAAACTGGGTCAGCGCCATGCAAGAAGAGCTGACTGAATTCGAAAGAAACAAAGTTTGGAAACTTGTTCGGAGACCAACTGATAAAACGGTAATAGGCACTAAATGGGTCTATCGAAACAAGTTGGACGAACATGGTACTGTAACCCGCAACAAAGCTCGTCTTGTTGCTCAGGAATACAGACAAGAGGAAGGTATAGATTATGACGAAACATTTGCTCCAGTAGCAAGACTTGAATCTATTCGTCTATTCTTAGCATATGCTGTACACAAAAACTTCAAAGTACATCAGATGGATGTTAAGTCAGCGTTTCTAAATGGAAAGCTGAATGAAGAAGTGTATGTGGAACAACCTCCAGGATTCTCAGATTCTAAGCATCCAGGTTATGTTTATAAACTGGATAAGACACTTTATGGCTTGAAGCAAGCTCCTCGTGCATGGTATGACACTCTTTCTACTTATCTCCATATTGAAAAATTTGAGCGAGGTAAGATTGACAAAACTATATTTTTTAGAAAAGTGAAAGGTCATATCATTCTAGTTCAAATATATGTTGATGACATTATATTTGGTTCTACTAACCCTGAGCTTTGTACTCGTTTCGCTGATAGAATGAAAGATGAGTATAAAATGAGCATGATGGGTGAACTAACATATTTCCTTGGTCTTCAGATTAAGCAAACTGAAAAAGGAACTTTTATCAATCAGGGAAAGTATGTTAAAGATATGCTGAAGAAATTTGATTTAACTCATAGTTCAGCTATGAAAACCCCTATGGCACCACCGCTGACACTTGACAAGGATTCAAAGGGAATACCTGTTAATGTCACGCTGTACCGTGGGATGATCGGCTCTCTCTTGTATCTTACAGCTAGCCGACCCGATATTATGTATGCAACATGTTTGTGTGCACGATATCAAGCTGAACCTATGCTATCTCATATGAAAGCTGTAAAGCGAATCTTTCGATATCTTAAGGGTACAGCGAACCTAGGTCTTTGGTATCCCAAAGATTCAGGATTCGATCTAACCGCCTATTCAGATAGTGATTTTGCAGGTTGCAAAATGGATAGGAAAAGCACCACAGGAGGATGTCAGCTAGACCTGGCAAACGGGTCGTGTCGTGTCGGGTTCGTGTCGGGTTCACGGGTTAAACGGGTTGGGAGTGTCAAACCCGAACACGACACGTTTAATAAACGGGTCAGAATATCGCAACCTGAACACGACCTGATTTAACCCGCCTAACCCGACACGACACGATTAACCCGTTTAACCTCTTAACCCATTAAACCCACAAACCCGTTAACCCGATTAACCCGTTTACTTAACCCGACACGACACGATTAACCCGTTTAACCTCTTAACCCATTAAACCCGCAAACCCGTTAACCCGATTAACCCGTTTCGTAAGAAGGAATTTTTGTTCAATATATATAGGGCTGTAAACGAACCGAACGAACACGAACAAAGACTTGTTCATGTTCGTTAGAAAAAAAGATATGTTCGTGTTCATTTACGTTCGCACAAACACAAAAAAATCGCAAAATAAACTTAAAGGTACACCGAATTTAAAAGGGTGCTCCAAATCAAATTTTTAACTCAGTTCAAGCCAACCGGCAAGCAAACCAGCTCAAGCCAATTGTTTCACTCAAACAAAGGAGGATGGCAATTCAAAATGTGGAAGGGATGAGGGGTATTTATAGTTGAGAGTAAGGGTTGTGGTTTGAAATTTGGGCGATGTTGGATGAAATCTGATGAGAAAAATGGGTTGGTTCACTTGAGGTGTCCCACATCGGAAGTTTTATAGCAAAATTAATCTTGGAACCATGTATATAAGTGAAGCCAAACTAGTTCCTCTGATTTGTTTTATTTTTCCATAAACCAATTACTTTTAATTATAATTATAATGTTGGTCCCGGAGGCCTATACAAGTTTGTAGAAGGGGGGGGGGGGGGGGGGGGTTGAATACAAACACACAGATTTTACTTTTCTAAATTGTTTATTGATAAATCATTAACAATTTACAGCTTGTTGCGGAAACAAGATTAAGGATAAACCTAAATCTAAACAAGTTGGAACACTAAGGTTTCTTGCACTAAGAGAGATAAGGAAATTACTAATAATAACCTATCTTAAGATAAGAGATTGAACTTGTCCAGAGTTAGCAAGTTACTTCAAATGAAGTGGGTTCATCTCTTTATATACTGCATGCATTTAATGCAAGTCAGTATACACTTTACACGTGTCATCAGCTGGTTGGTTGTATGTCATTGACCTTTGTTGACAACCTTAGTAGCCGCATGGATGAACAGTGTAGTATCAGAGTGGTTGTACGATTTCAGACAGTCAGAGGTTCTTTTCTGACATTTCGTACGGAGTCGTGCAAGGGAGGTTAAGACAAAAGTACTTTGTACGGAGGACTTCATGATCAGCCTTCGTTGATTCAGCGATCTATCATTTCATATCAGCGAATGATAGAGTTCAGCGATAGCTGAAGTCTTGTACTTGATACTTCACGTTGAGTGGACAAATCTGAGTCTTCGCTGATCCGCATCAGTTCATTAGGAGACTTGTCGCTGGTTCTTGAGCTTGATCTTCGACTTCAGCGTAGAACCTTTGTTTGACGTGAAACTTGTCTTCAGGGATCATAAGTAAACAACTAACTTATCAGCGATCATCATAATGACTGAACAGACTCAGAGCATTAATGGTGAACAGTTTCGCTGAATGTTTAACTTAAAGAGCGAGAGTTCCTATCAGCGGTACTGTAAGATCTTAGTACTTATCAGCGATAGTGAAACTCTGATACATATTGTTTACTTACAATTTTCACTAAGTATATAAGAGAGGGTCATTATCAAATCACTGAGGGTTTGGATCAACAATCTCCCCCTATTTGATTATGACATAGCAACAAAGAAAATTGCTATAAAATGAAAACATAAGGATAAAAAGAACTCATAAAATATTTGTCCCTTTTACTGTTTTCTGGGATCTTTTCAGTACTGATGGAGTAAAGTACATTCGCTGAAATCTTTCTTTAAAACTTTGAATCGGGATACAAAGAGAAATGAAAAGATTACAAGTACAAGCGAAATAAATTACAAGTACAAAAGGATAACTGATACAATAGAGAAAAGGCGATCATATCAGCTTATAAAGGTTCTTCCTTAATGAGAAGTTCATCAAGGGTCTTTGATGTGGGGATCATCCAGTCAGGGACATCTTCTCCTTGATTCTTTTTCTTCAGAGCTGCTTCAAAAATCAAGGGCTTCAAGTGTCTAGCTTTGATGTTGCGTCTGACTTCACACCGGTATACGAGATCTCTGAGTTGTTCGATGGGAGCGATGTCTAGCTCAGAGATACGTTGAAAGTGATGATTTCCATAGTAGTCTAAAAAGAATATACCATAGGGATCACTTACAACTGTTCCAGGAATGAATGTTTCTCCAGGAGGTAGAGAGGTGTCAAGCATTGAGAGATCGGCATCAGGGCCAACAATTTCAGCACGAAAGAAACCAATGCCCGTTTCATTCCGAATATGAGGACCTGCACCAGAGGCTTTCTTTTTCTTATCAGGGACTGAAGGAAGTTGATCACGCCTCAGAATGATTCGCTGATCCTCGAAGCGCTTTATTATCTCCTCTCTTCTTTTCTGATCCTCTTCACTTAGCTTTTGAGGAGCTAAGGAAGGTCTGCCTCTGTGCGAGAGTAGCTGTTCTTCTGGTTCATCAGTCTCAAAGATTAAATCTAAGACTGGGATTATTTCTTCAGCAGCAGCTGGTATTATTGAAGTCGCAGTTGTGGAGCCTTCAGCGATATCCTCAAACAGGGGAGAGGACTAGCTGAAACACAGCGATCTTACGAGTAAGAACTTGGGTAGAATCAGATAGAGAGAATTGGTTCAAGTGTATAGGCTTGGGTAGTAGAACTGATAGGTATGATAGAGGAGGGATGGAGTGAGATGTTTAGCATACCTGACAAACCGGCTTTTCAAGCAAGATCATCAGATTGTCATCTTCAGCGACGCTTTTGCCTTTGCCTTTCTCAGCACCGGAGGCTGAGGGCTTTGTCTTTGTCCGCTCCCCTGAAGGTTCATTTATCGAGATTCCTTTAAGAGCTTTGATCTTTGAGCAGGTTTGACGATAAAGAAGTCATCGTCATCTTCGTCATCATCATCATCATTCTTTGGAGAAGAAGATGGTTCATCATCAGGGATGTCGACGGCTTCATTATCTTCTGCTTCGGATTCAGTTTTCTCATCTTCTTCTTCGAGTTGCTCCCCCTCAGATACAGAGGCGAGCTTCTCGGTTTCCTCAGGGTTTTCATCTCCCTGAGGTCCAGCGGTGGTTTCTTCAGCATCCTTCTTTTCTCCCCTGATAGATTCATCATGGGAAAGGTCTTCAGCGCTCTTGGAGAGATCTTCAGCGCTCTTCCCCCCTCTTTTTCATGATGACTGGGGGAGGAATGGCTAGATTCAGCAGCGTTGGTAGGTTCTCTGTCTTCTTGGCTAGAGAGACCTATACAAACTTCAATCTTTGCTAATCTGTCTTCAAGGCCAGAAATAGCAGGATTGATCTTCCCGAGCTCAATGCGATCTGCCGCTGTAAAATGTTCAGATTCAGGGACAGGGGCAGGAGCAGGAGTGTTCACCTTGTGCAACAGCTGTTCGATCATAGTCTTCATCGATCCAACGTCAGTCTTTACAGAGCTTAAGTCAGTCGTCAGAGTGTTGACATTTGTCTTCACAGCAGACATATCTCCCTCTAGTGTTCCAACCGATGTCTTCAGCGTTGTAAATTCGCTGGACATGGACGAAACTGAGTTTTTGAGAGAGGTGTAGTCTGTGTAGATATCAGTGAGCACCTTGGCGAAGTCGCTGAGAGTTTTATCAACTTGCTTCATGTCATCTGTGGAAGCCTTCTTCTCTACCACTGTTGTCAGCTTGTTCAGATTCTCTCCAGCGTTTGTTACAGCTGTAGAGTTATTGGAGAGAGTAGTGGTGAGACCCGTCAGCTTTGTCTCCACGGACTTCAGAGAGGCGTTGATATCTCCCAAATTAGGACATGTAACATATAAAAACTTGTGAACAGAGGAAAGCTCAGAAGTTTGGGGTTTAGTCACAGTGTTTATGGGTTGTTGTTTACCTGCAGGAGGATTGGTGAATTCATCGAAATCACGGGTTCCTGAGTAAAGTTCCATGTCATCTTCAAAAGTGCCCATGGATTTTTCTGCAGGTCATGTCTTCATCATTCCTGGAGAATCAGCTTTATGTTCCGAGGAAATGATGGTAGTTCCAGCTAGATCTGGAGTAGAGACCAAATGAGTGGAGGGAGGAGCGAAGGATAAGAGTGGGGGTTGGGTTATGAGTTCAGCGTTGGATTTGCTGACAATCACTTCATCAGTCTTTTGAGAGACTGAAGGAGGTTGGGTTGGTTCCAAGTTTGTAACCTCATCGTTTAGAGACGCTGAAGTTGGGATAAAAGGGATGGCTTGTTCAGGTGTGACAGAGCGTACCACTGAACGTTCCTTCAGCTCTGCAGAAAGAGCTGAGGAGTCTTCAGCATGAGATTGCTGGGGTTGCTCCTTTGTTTTCTTGATCCTGTTAGAATCAAGTGGGGTAGATGAATGTTTCCTTTTCTTAGAAGGAGAGGATTTTGTGGCCAGGGAATCAGCGATGGGTATTGTCGCTGAAGGAGCCACAGAAGTAGAAGAAGGGTTGAGAAGAGTTAAGAGGGTAGAAAGACGTACCTCATTTTCAATAGGTTTGAAGTCGAGTACCTTAGGGCCAATCTGAGAGAGTTTTAGATCGCCCTCTTGCGGGTAGCTGTCCTTCAGGCCATATTGAAAGATAGCGCTGATGAATCGGGGGTAGGGAACCCGAGCAGGCCTGTCAGCGGCAGAGTCTACTCTTTGCAGCAAGTCATCATAGATGAGAGATGCCCAGTCAATGTGTAGACCTTTCAGCAGAGCGTATCCCATAGCTTACTGAGGTTGAGCGGCTTGATCAGAAGAGCCGGTCTTGGCAGTCATGCAGCTGATAAGGTGAGCGAAGATGAAGTTCATCTCGCTGGGCATTTTCGATTTCTTCAGCAGTGTTAGCTTCTTCTCAGGCTTCTTGTCTCTGCCCATTTCCCATACATAGCCAATTGCATCAAAAAATGCAATAAGAGCTTCTTTGTCAGCGATCTTCTTATGGTCAGGGAAAGGAACAAAAGGTTTTTCCTTTGTAGCGATGGGAAAGTTCAGAGCTTTGCGAATGATGGCGGGTGTGATCTTTATCGTGCCATATTCAGTATCGCAGAGGATACAATCAACTGTTTTGGAGGGATCTTTGGCGGATGGTAGCTGAGAGTGTTTGGCAGAGTACCAGAACTGAGATAGTAGCAGCTGACTTGCAGGGGGTGAAATGGTCAGGGCTGTTGAAATGCAGCAATTCTTCAGGAAATTCACAGCATCTGTCAGATGTGTGACTTGCTTTCGAGGAGGAAACTCAAGAAGCGCAGAAAGGTTGTTTATCTTAGTCCAGTCTAGTTGATCAAGATTGAACTTAACCTGAGGAGCCTTGATGATTTCCACTTCCTCAGAGTCAGTAGAGAAGTTCTCAGCAGTAGTAGGAATGTTAGATGTTGCCATTTCCTGTATTATCAGTTCAACCAAAGATTAACAAATAAGAATAATCTTAATGTGGAAAGATTTTCCATTAAGATGGTTCGAAATTTGTCCATTTCATTCAGACAAAATGTCTTAATGAAGATTAGGGTTTTTCTTGATTTTTGAAACGAAATGTAAAACCCATTTTCTTGTTTTCCAGTTTTCTATGAAGAAATAGATTCTGGAAACGAATGAAGAACAAGTTTAAGATTTTTCATTTAAACTTGAAGAACAACCATGAAATGGTTGTGTTCATAAAACCACGAAAGAAAATGATTTCATTTCACGAAGTTCTTTTGTTTGATCTTGTTAAAGCAATGAGAAGATCGGAAACAAGTTATACGCATTCGGTAATAAATAAGAACATATTAACCTTGATGTTTGATGAAGAAGATGATGAACAGTTCTTGACGTTTTTGAAATCACAAATGCAACAGTGAATTCTTTCTTGCGGAGGAAGATTGATTGCGTAAAAGAAAAAATATAAACAAAGAACTTGTTTATATAGAGATTTTAGAAAGAGAAAATCTTGAGCGGGAAAAGATTTTCATCATGACACGGACACGTGTTTGCATTTGATTGGAAGTATGAACGAGACGTGCAAACATGTGTCAGGAAGAGAAAACGTGCCGGGGTTTTATCCGTTGCAATGACGTCACAACTGTCCTTTCATATTCTTGGTTGTCTCTGAGGTTTTGAAAAACTCAGAGATACTTTTGAAAACATGAAGCACTGAATGAAAATATTCAGTGAAGGTTTTAAGAAATTTCAAAAATATCGCTGTTAAGGAAGAGATATTCAGCGATGCATTTTGTTTTGAAATCTTGCATTTTCATGCGATTGTCAGAGAGAGTAAACATACCTTGATATCAGTGAATCGAGTTTATTCAGAGAGAAGATGATAGAATGGGTTATACAAGTTGATTTTATCCTATCGCTGATCAATGTGAACCGCTGAAGATTTTATCCTTCAAAGTTCAGCATTCCAAGCTCGCTGATGAGAAAGTTGAATCTTGTCTCATCAAGAGGTTTGGTAAATAAGTCAGCTAACTGATAATCAGTTGGTATAAAATGAAGTTCTATATCACCATTCATCACATGATCTCTGATAAAATGATATCTGATTTCTATATGTTTGGTCTTTGAATGTAGTACTGGATTGTTTGCTATAGCGATAGCACTTGTGCTGTCGCAATAGATTGGAATTTTGGAGAGCTGAAGATCATAGTCTAGTAGCTGATTTCTCATCCACAAGACTTGAGAACAACAGCTTCCAGCAGCTACATATTCAGCTTCAGCTGTGGAAGTGGACACTGAATTTTGCTTTTTACTTGTCCAACTTACCAGCTTTCCACCCAGGAGCTGACATCCTCCTGTGGTGCTTTTCCTATCCATTTTGCAACCTGCAAAATCACTATCTGAATAGGCGGTTAGATCGAATCCTGAATCTTTGGGATACCAAAGACCTAGATTCGCTGTACCCTTAAGATATCGAAAGATTCGCTTTACAGCTTTCATATGAGATATCTTAGGTTCAGCTTGATATCGTGCACACAAGCATGTTGCAAACATAATATCAGGTCGGCTAGCTGTAAGATACAATAGTGAGCCGATCATCCCACGGTACAGCGTGACATTGACAGGAACACCCTTAGTGTCCTTATCAAGTGTCATCGGTGGTGCCATAGGGGTTTTCATAGCTGAACTTTCAGTTAAGTTGAATTTCTTCAACATATCTTTAACATATTTTCCCTGATTTATGAAAGTTCCTTTCTCAGTTTGCTTAATCTGAAGACCAAGGAAATATGTTAGTTCACCCATCATGCTCATTTTATACTCATCTTTCATTCTATCAGCGAAACGAGTACAAAGCTCAGGGTTAGTAGAACCAAATATAATGTCATCAACATATATTTGAACTAAAATGATACGACCTTTCACTTTTCTAAAAAATAGAGTTTTGTCAATCTTACCTCGCTCAAAATTTTCAATATGGAGATAAGTAGAAAGAGTGTCATACCATGCACGAGGAGCTTGCTTCAAACCATAAAGTGCCTTATCTAGTTTATAAACATAACCTGGACGCTTAGAATCTGATAATCCTGGAGGTTGTTCCACATACACTTCTTCATTCAGCTTTCCATTCAGAAACGCTGACTTAACATCCATCTGATGTACTTTGAAGTTTTTGTGTACAACATATGCTAAGAATAGACGAATAGATTCAAGTCTTGCTACAGGAGCAAATGTTTCGTCATAATCTATGCCTTCCTCTTGTCTGTATCCCTGAGCAACAAGACGAGCTTTGTTGCGGGTTACAGTACCATGTTCGTCCAACTTATTTCGATAGACCCATTTAGTGCCTATCACAGTTTTATCAGTTGGTCTCAGAACAAGTTTCCAAACTTTGTTTCTTTCGAATTCAGTCAGCTCTTCTTGCATGGCGCTGACCCAATTTGGATCTTTGAGGGCATCATCTACTTTCTTTGGTTCAGTTAGTGAAATAAAATTTACAAATAAACAAATATTACCTGCACTTCGTCGAGTCTGAATCCCAGCGTTTGGATCACAAGAATTTGATCAATTGGGTGATTTATAGTCCATCGCTGAGCCGGAGCGTGAGACGCTGACTCAACTTGAACTGGAGGAGCTGAAGATGAAGCTTCAGCGACGTCGGGAGTATCAGCCAAGAGAGGAATGGATGCAGTTGTCATTATATTCACTGATTGCTGAGAAGTAGATGGAATGTCTGAGACATTTGGTTCAGCGTTAGGTATAGTGTTTATAGGAACAACTGAGACCCATGATGTTTCAGCTTCACTGTTCTGCATATTTGGAATGATAGGACTATCATCTTCTACTGGATGAGCATGAGTAGTGGGAATATCTTCTGAATCACCAAGATGAGAAAACATCCATTGATTCAGTTCTTCAGTATCAGCGGACGGTTTAGAGTTTGCTGAACGGGATTCGTCAAACGTGATGTGAATAGTTTCTTCTACAGTTTGTCTTCTACGATTGAAGACTCTGAAGGCTTTGGAAACTGAGGAGTATCCAAGAAAGATTCCATCATCAGCCTTAGGATCAAACTTTCCAAGAGCATCTCTGTTGTTCAGTATAAAACACTGACATCCAAAGATGTGAAGAAAGCTGATTGAAGGCTTTCTCCCATGAAAGAGTTCATAGGATGTCTTTTTGAATCTTTTAACTATCAGCGACCTGTTTTGCGTAAAACAAACAGTGTTGACAGCTTCTGCCCAAAACTGAGTAGGAAGGTGAGAATCGCTGAGCATTGAACGTACAGCTTCAATAATTGTTCTATTTCTTCTTTCAACGACTCCATTTTGTTGCGGTGTTCTCACTGAAGAAAAGTTGTGAGAAATACCCTTACTCTCAAGGAAGGAATCAAGAGAACTGTTTTTGAATTCAGTCCCATGATCACTCCTTATTGAGCGAACGGTCAGATTGTTCAGGGTTTCCATCTTCCGAACAAAATTGATGAGTTCTTCAGGGGTGTCACTCTTAGAACGGAGAAACATTACCCAAGTGAAGCGAGAGAATTCATCAACTATGACCAGCGTATATTTCTTTCCAGCGATGGATTGTTTGTTAACAGGGCCAAACAAATCCATATGGAGTAGTTGTAGAGGAGATGACACTGAAGAAACTTGCTTTGATTTAAAGCTTGCTTTGGTCTGGTTCCCTTTTTCACACGCTGAACATAACGACTCTTTGGCGTATGAATGCTGAGGTAGACCAGTGACTAACTCTTTTGAAGAAAGAGTGTTCAGTGTCTTGAAATTTAGATGAGATAGCCTCTTATGCCATAGCCAGTTGACATCAGATGAGGCCTTTGAGAAGAAACAGGAGTTCTCAGTGGTTGTAGAGTCCATGTTTATTACATAAACATTTTCCAAACGATAACCGCTGAGAGCTATCTTCTCCTTTTTGTCAGAGACAAAGCAGGATTCCTTAGTAAAGATTACTTTGTTATCCATGTCGCAAAGCTGACTGATGCTTAGAAGATTATGCTTCAGCCCTTCAACATATGCGACTCTTCTGAAGGAGGTTGTACCATTTGAAAGTACACCCTACCCTCGGGTATGTCCTTTTCCATTTCCACCGAAAGTCACAGAGGGACCCTTCTCTTCTTTGTAATCAGCGAGCAGGCTTTTCTTTCCAGTCATGTGTCTAGAGCATCCGCTATCAAGATACCAGATACCCTTCTTAACCTGCAATACAAAGGAAGATTAGTTTTTCTTGGGTACCCACTTAACCATGTATACACGTTTGTCAGTGGAAGTAGTTGGAATGGAAGGTTCAGCAGTCTTCGCAGCATTTGAAGATTCAACTTTGTCTTTCTTCACTTTGGTTAATTTCTTAACCTCAGTGGTAGAATTCACCTTGACCTGATTTGCACCAGGGTTGGTCTTCTTTGTCTTGGGGGCAATCTTCACCTTAGCTATCTTTTCAGCTTTGGTGGCTGTGGGGCACTTACTAGCAATATGATCGGTAAGTCCACAATGATAACATTTCCTATATCTAAAAGTAGTTCTAGGACCGTTTGAATGCTGAGCTTTTAATTTCAAATTAGAAGTGCCATCACCAAGTAAACTATTGGCTTTAGAAATGGGACGAACATTCAGTTCTTCAGATTTCTTACCAAGGACATCCAATCTGAGTCTAGGAGTAGATCGCTGAATAAATCCAGATATCTGCTTCCTTGATCCAGAGGGATGAGCCACTGAAGCTTTAGAAGCATTCAGTTTTGGTACTAAGGTACCCTTCTGAGGATTCTGGTAATTAACAATTCCTTTACCTTTGTCTTTAAGGACAGAGGTAGGTTTTGAATAAACCATTTTCTCCTTGCCTTTTGAGGAGGTAGGAGTTTCCTCAGGGATTGGTGTAATGGACGAGGAGCACTGAGAAGATGAAGTATCAGCGACTGAGGATACGAACGTTCCAAATTTAAGCATTGAACGCTCAGTGGTTGGTTTTGGAGTTTCATATTTGTAACCCAAACCCCGTTTATCACTCAGGGGAATCTGAGACTTTATTATCTCAGTGATCTTTGTTGAAGAATTACACCATCCTTCAACAGTAGCTTTTTCAGCCTTTAATGCAGCGATAGCTTCTGCTCGTTCGATTTTGACTAGCTGATTTAAATATACTTGATCTTTAAAATCTTCTTCAATTTTAGAAAGCTTTTCTATTTGAAGGTGGCAGTTTTTAAGCTTTTCAGCGAGATCAAGATTTTGGTTTTCAACCACAGTTTTGGCCGTTCATGGCTTCGTATAAACTTCTAGTCAAGAGATCGATCTTACGGAGACTATCAGCTTCATCAATATTTGCAATATTGGTAAAGAAAGAAGGTGATACTTGAATAGCAGATGTTGAAGTGGAGGGAATGTCTGAACTTTCTTCCTCTTCTTCAATCTTGGCCATAAGACATAGATTTGCTTCATCATCTTCAGAGTCAGATGATGATGCTTCTTCATCAGAAGCAGCCCAATCATAGTCAGCCATCAGGCCTTTATTCTTCTTCTTAAAGCTTTTCAGCTTTGCATATTTTTCTTTCAGCTTTGAATATTTGTCATCTTTATTCCTTGGAGCAAAGGGTTTCTTTGTAAAAGCTGAGGGTCTAGAAACTTTCTTTGACCTGCACTCATTAGCGAAATGTCCTGTCTTTTCGCAGTTAAAACAAGTAGCAGTAGCCTTGTCAACAAAAGCTGATGATCTAGGCTTGTCAGTTATGGAAAGAGGTTTGTTCTTTTTAAACATTTTCTTTTTGGCAAATCTCCTGAACTTCTTAGTTAGGAGAGCCAAAGATTCATCATTATCTGAATACTCAGAATCTGATGACCTTTCAGAGTTACTCTCTAACTCAGTGATAGTGACCGAGGGTCGCTGAGTAGAGAGTTCCTTTGAGATTAAATCAACATGGGTGCTTTTGGAATCTTTTACAAGATTCTTCTTAAGATGGCTTAATTGCTCATGATTCAGCAACGTGCCATATAAGGTAGCAAGGGTCATTGATTTTAGATCCTTTGACAGCTTGAGACACATAGAATAATTGTCCCAGCTTTCAGGTAAACATTCTATAAACTTTGTCAGCACTTCAAAGTTAGAATATTCCTTACCAACAGTTTTCAGATCTATAATTAAACAATTAAAATGTTGGTGAACTTCAGAGAGAGTTTCATTCTTACCAGAAATGAAGCTTTCGTATTGTCTTACCAGGTTGATCTTTCTTGAGTCCTGGACTTCAGACGTTCCTTCATACTGAACACATATTGTGTCCCACATGGCCTTTGATGTTTTCAGATTCATGACGGAATGGTAGACTTCGTCAGGAAGAGCCATGGATAGTATGGATCTGGCTTTTGTATCTATAGACACTTTCTTCTTATCTTCGTCAGTCCATTGAAAGATTTCCTTAGGTACCAGCCTTTCTGGAATAGCAGGTCTATTCTCAGCGGCTGGAACAACAACATCAATTCTTACAGGGATGAATGGACCATTCTCGAGATAGTAAGGCATAGTAGGGTCTACACCTTCTAAGAAGAGTGTCATCCTATTTTTCCATAAGTTGAAGTTATCTTTGGAAAATCTGGGAGGTTTAGCAAGAGAACCATTGTCTATATAATTTGTGTTTGTGTTGGTGGCCATTTTCAGATAATAGCAAGGAAGAGAAATATCTTAGATTAGATCTTGTTTATGAGATTAAACAAATCCGCTCTGATACCACTTGTTGGTCCCGAAGGCCTATACAAGTTTGTAGAAGGGGGGGGGGTTGAATACAAACACACAGATTTTACTTTTCTAAATTTTTTATTGATAAATCATTAACAATTTACAGCTTGTTGCGGAAACAAGATTAAGGATAAACCTAAATCTAAACAAGTTGGAACACTAAGGTTTCTTGCACTAAGAGAGATAAGGAAATTACTAATAATAACCTATCTTAAGATAAGAGATTGAACTTGTCCAGAGTTAGCAAGTTACTTCAAATGAAGTGGGTTCATCTCTTTATATACTGCATGCATTTAATGCAAGTCAGTATACACTTTTCACGTGTCATCAGCTGGTTGGTTGTATGTCATTGACCTTTGTTGACAACCTTAGTAGCCGCATGGATGAACAGTGTAGTATCAGAGTGGTTGTACGATTTCAGACAGTCGGAGGTTCTTTTCTGACATTTCGTACGGAGTCGTGCAAGTGAGGTTAAGACAAAAGTACTTTGTACGGAGGACTTCATGATCAGCTTTCGTTGATTCAGCGATCTATCATTTCATATCAGCGAATGATAGAGTTCAGCGATAGCTGAAGTCTTGTACTTGATACTTCATGTTGAGTGGACAAATCTGAGTCTTCGCTGATCCGCATCAGTTCATTAGGAGACTTGTCGCTGGTTCTTGAGCTTGATCTTCGACTTCAGCGTAGAACCTTTGTTTGACGTGAAACTTGTCTTCAGGGATCATAAGTAAACAACTAACTTATCAGCGATCATCATAATGACTGAACAGACTCAGAGCATTAATGGTGAACAGTTTCGCTGAATGTTTAACTTAAAGAGCGAGAGTTCCTATCAGCGGTACTGTAAGATCTTAGTACTTATCAGCGATAGTGAAACTCTGATACATATTGTTTACTTACAATTTTCACTAAGTATATAAGAGATGGTCATTATCAAATCACCGAGGGTTTGGATCAACATATAATTATAATAATAATAATTAAATTATAATTATTTTTTCTTAAACATATATTTAATTTTTAACTTATATATATAAACGGGTTACTCGGGTCATTTTCGAGTTGAAATGGTTGACCCTAACCTTACCCGTTTAATTTTCGTGTCGTGTCGTGTCAACCCGTTTACTTAAACGGGTTGAAATGTATTACCCAAACCCGTTTAATTCGTGTCGGGTTCGTGTCGAGTTAGCGTGTCGTGTCATTTTTTTCCAGGTCTAATGTCGGCTCCTGGGTGGAAAGCTGGTAAGTTGGACAAGTAAAAAGCAAAATTCAGTGTCCACTTCCACAGCTGAAGCTGAATATGTAGCTGCTGGAAGCTGTTGTTCTCAAGTCTTGTGGATGAGAAATCAGCTACTAGACTATGATCTTCAGCTCTCCAAAATTCCAATCTATTGCGACAGCACTAGTGCCATCGCTATAGCAAACAATCCAGTACTACATTCAAAGACCAAACACATAGAAATCAGATATCATTTTATCAGAGATCATGTGATGAATGGTGATATAGGACTTCATTTTATCCCAACTGATTATCAGTTAGCTGATTTATTTACCAAACCTCTTGTTGAGACAATATTCAACTTTCTCATCAGCGAGCTTGGAATGCTGAACTTTGAAGGGTAAAATCCTAAACGGTTCACATTGATCAGCGATAGGATAAAATCAACTCGTATAACCTATTCAATCATCTTCTCTCTGAATAAAACTTGGTTAAAGCTGATATCAAGGTATGTTTTCTCTCTCTGACAATCACATGAAAATGCAAGATTTCAAAACAAAATGCATCGCTGAATATCTCTTCCTTAACAACGATATTTTGAAAATTCTTAAAACCATCACTGATATTTTCATTCAGTGCTTCATGTTTATAAAAGAGTCCCTGGGTTTTTCAAAACCTCAGAGACATCCTAAAAGAATATGAAAGGACAGTTGTGACGTCATTGCAACGGATAAACCCCGGCACGTTTTCTCTTCCTGACACACGTTTGCACGTCTCGTTCAAACTTCCAATCAAATGCAAACACGTGTCCGTGTCATGATGAAAATCTTTTCCCGCTCAAGATTTTCTCTCTCTAATCTCTCTATATAAACAAACTCGTTGTTTATATTTTTCTTTTACGCGATCAATCTTCCTCCGCAAGAAAGAATTCACTGTTGCATTTGTGCTTTCAAAAACTTCAAGAACTGTTCATCATTTTTTTCATCAAACATCAAGGTTAATATGTTCTTATTTATTACCAAATGCGTATAACTTGTTTCTGATCTTTTCCTTGTTTTAACAAGATCAAACAAAAGAACTTCTTAAAATGAAATCATTTTCTTTCATGGTTTTATGAACACAACCATTTCATGGTTGTTCTTCAAGTTTAAATGCGAAAATCTTAAACTTGTTTTTCATTCGTTTCCAGAATCTAATTCTTCATAGAAAACTGGATAACAAGAATATATGGGTTTTACATTTCGTTTCTTAAAATCAAGAAAAACCCTAATCTTCATTAAGACATTTGTGTCTGAATGAAATGAATAAAATTTGAACCATCTTAATGGAAAATCTTTCCACATTAAGATAATTCTTATTTGTTAACATCGTTGGTTGAACTGATAATACAGAGAAATGGCTTCGTCTGACATTCCTGCTACCGCTGAGAACATCTCCGCTGATTCTGAGGAAGTGGACATCCTCAAGGCTCCTCAAGTCAAGTTTGCCCTTGACAAACTGGATGGACTAAGGTGAACAACCTCTATGCGCTTCTCGAGTTTCCTCCTCGAAAGCAAGTCACACATCTAGATGATGCTGTGAAATTCCTAAAGAATTGCTGCATCTCCACAACCCTGACCATAACACCTCCTGCACATCAGCTTTTGCTCTCACAACTCTGGTACTCAGCCAGACACTCTCAACTACCTTCATCCAAAGACCCCTCCAAAACAATCGATTGCATCCTCTGCGATATCGAATATGGCACCATGAAGATCACCCCCTGCCATTATTCGCAAAGCTCTCAGCCTTTCCATCGCTACCAAGGAAAAACCTTTCGTTCCCCTCCCTGACCCCAAGAAAAACTCAGACAGGGAAGCCATCATTGCATTTTTCGATGCAATGGGCTATGTATGGGAAATCGGCAGAGACATGAAGGCCGAGAAGAAGCTGACGATTATCAAGAAATCGAAAATTCCCAGCGAGATGAATTTCATCTTCGCTCATCTAATCAGCTGCATGACTGCAAAGAGCGGCTCCTCTAACCAAGCCGCTAAACCTCAGCAAGCAATGGGGTATGCACTGCTGAAAGGTCTCAACATAGACTGGGCATCGATTATCTATGATGACCTAGTTCTAAGAGTGGACACCGTCGCTGACAGACCTCCATGGGTTCCTTACCCCCGATTCATCAGCGCCATCTTCCAATATGGCCTGAAGGAGAGCTACCCAACTGAAGGTGACCTGAAACTCTCTCAGGTCGGCCCAAAGATACTCGACTTCAAACCAATGGTGAATGAGGTACGTCTTTCTACACTCTTGACTCTTCTCAACCCTTCTTCTTCTCATTTTGTGGCTCCTTCAGCGACAATACCCATCGCTGATACCCTGGCCACAAAATCCCCTCCTTCTAAGAAAAGGAAACATTCATCTACCCCACTTGGTTCTAAAAGGATCAAGAAAACAAGGGAGCAACCCCAGCAATCTCATGCTGAAGACTCCTCAGCTCTTCCTGCAGAGCTGAAGGAACGTTCAGTGGTATGCACTGCCACACCTGAACAACCCATCCATTCCATCCCAACTTCAGCGTCTCTAAACGCTGAGGTTACAAACTTGGAACCTACCCAACCTCCTTCAGTCTCTCAAAAGACTGATGAAGTGATTGTCAGCGAATCCAACGCTGAACTCAGAACCCAACCCCCATTCTTATCCTTCGCTCCCCCCTCTACTCATTTGGTCTCTACTCCAGATCTCGCTGGAGCTGCCATCATTTCTACGGAACCTAAAGCTGATTCTCCAGGAATGATGAAGACAGGACCTGCAGGACAATCCATGGGCACTTTTGAAGATGACATGGAACACTTTTCAGGAACCCGTAATTTTGACGAGTTCATCAATCCTCCTGCAGGTACACACCCACCCATAAACACTGTCACTAAACCCCAAACTTATGAGCTTTCCTATGTTCACAAGTTTTTATATGTTACAGGTCCTAATTTGGGAGACATCAACGCCTCTCTGAAAGCTGTGGAGACAACGTTGACAGATCTCACCACCACTCTTTCTAATAACTCTACAGCTGTAACAAACGCTGGAGAGAATCTGAACAAGCTGACAACGGTGGTGGAGAAGAAGGCTTCCACAGATGACTTGAAGCAAGTTGATAACACTCTCAGCGACTTCGCCAAGGTGCTCGCTGACATCTACACAGACTACACCTCTCTCAAAAATTCAGTTTCATTCATGTCCAGCGAGGTCACAACGCTGAAGACATCGGTTGGACAACTAGAGGGAGATATGTCTACTGTAAAGACTGACTTAGGCTCTGTAAAGACCGATGTTAGTTCGATGAAATCGATGATCGAGCAGCTACTACACAAAGCGAATACTCCTGCTCCTGCCCCTGTCCCTGCATCTGACAATTTCACAGCGGCGGATCGCACTGAGCTGGAAAAGATTAATCCTGCTATCTCTGGCCTTCAAGACAGAATAGCAAAGATTGAAGACTTGATAGGTATCTCTGGCCAAGAAGACAGAGAACCTACCAACGCTGCTGAATCAACCCATTCCTCCCCCAGTCATCATGAAAAAGATGGGGAGAAGGGCGCTGAAGATCTCTCAAAGAGCGCTGAAGACCTTTCCCATGATGAATCTATCAGGGGAGAGAAGGATGCTGAAGAAACCACCGCTGGACCTCAGGGAGATGAAAACCCTGAGGAAACCGAGAAGCTCGCCTCTGTATCTGAGGGGGAGCAACTCGAAGAAGAAGCTGATAAAACCGAATCCGAAGCAGAAGATGATGAAGCCGTCGACATCCCTGATGATGAACCATCCTCTTTTCCAAAGAATGATGATGATGATGACGAAGATGACGATGACTTCTTTATCGTCAAACCTGCTCCGAAGATCAAAGTTCTTAAGGGAATCTCGATAAATGAACCTTCAGGGGAGCGGACAAAGACAAAGCCCTCAGCCTCTGGAGCTGAGAAAGGCAAAGGCAAAAGCATCGCTGAAGATGACAATCTGACGATCTTGCTTGAAAAGCCGGTTTGTCAGGTACACTAAACATCTCTCACTCCATCCCTCCTCTATCATACACTATCAGTTCTACTACCCAAGCCTATACACTTGAACCAATTCTCTCTATCTGATTCTACCCAAGTTCTTACTCGTAAGATCGCTGTGTTTCAGCTAGTCCTCTCCCCTGTTTGAGGATATCGCTGAAGGCTCCACAACTGCGACTTCACCAATAATACCAGCTGCTGCTGAAGAAATAATCCCAGTCTTAGATTTAATCTCTGAGACTGATGAACCAGAAGAACAGCTACTCTCGCACAGAGGCAGACCTTCCTTAGCTCCTCAAAAGCTAAGTGAAGAGGATCAGAAAAGAAGAGAGGAGATAATAAAGCGATTCGAGGATCAGCAAATCATTCTGAGGCGTGATCAACTTCCTTCAGTTCCTCTAAAGTTCAGAATTTCCAAAAAGGAATACAAGGAACACCTCAGATCTGAACGCCTAATCGCTGAAAGAAAGGAAGCTGAAGAAAAGGACAGAGAATACGCCATCCAGCTTTCTAAACGATCAATAAAAGACCCCAAGCTGAAAAGAGTTCCCATTGATGTTCAACGTCAGCTATGGGATGATGCTCAAGAGATCGTTAGAGAAAAGACTAAGGTCTCTGATACGACTTTGGAATGGGCTAATCAAATGCTGACCTATCGATCTAGACCATCCAAAATCATCAAGGCAAACATCAGAGGAAGACTGTACGCTGAAGTTCCTGTAACACCCTCAAATTTGGAAAGAGCAACTAATTTAAAATTTTCGATATTACATCCGAAACAATAGGTAAAATACCTCCAATTACAAACAATGGTTATCTCCAAGTAATACATACTACATAAGTCTCATTACCAAGACTAAACCCACTTCGGACATCACCTAATCCAAATACAAGTGCTACTTCCCAAGGGTAAATGCAAAAAACATAACTTAAGCTATTCACCTCTCGTGCACATTACTAGCACTCGCCACTTCACAATGTAGCTAGAGCTACCCCAACCTGAGCCTGTTGCACATGCCGACAAATAAAAAGGGTTAGGCTTACGCCTAGTGAGTTCAAGCATTTTATCATGACTATATAAAATCATAAATCAGAAGATATTAGTTTTAGTCATGATTCGGTAAATCTTTAAATGAAAGATTTCGACAAAGATTATCATTTCCAAAAAGGATTTCCCAAGCGGCATAAAAGACTTATTTTCCAACGCATCCAAAATCCATGGGAACCATTCCCGAAAAGTGTAAAGCGTTTTCCAAAATGAGTTACAATCCCAACTCACTCAAATACGTGAATAATTCTAGTTTTAGGCAAAACCTTCAAACACGGTTGACAATACATACTCAACCCTTAAAACATGGAAACCATCCATTCAAATATAACCTTTATTAAAACATAATACGAAGCTAAACCCACGCAAACGTAAAACGTATTAAAATCCCAATACCAGTTAAAACATTCAATAAGAATGTAACATAAATCCGTCCATCAATCCTGGAAAAACAATCCATATACAGGTAATATAACATCAACAATGTGAATAGATAAAATACCCGAAATCAACACCCTTCGGTGACGGGGGAGACCCGATCTCATCGAGTGTGGCAAACACATAAATTAAACCACGATAAAATAAATGTAGGTAAGCTTCTTGGATGTGGAAAACGGATGACATCAACCATACTAGGTCTTTAGTCAATCCTTGGCATCAATCATACTAGATCTTTAGCCCATCTTAGACATCAACCATACTAGGTCTTTAGTCCATCTCAGACATCAACCATACTAGGTCTTTAGTCCGTCTTTGGCATCAACCATACTAGGTCTTTAGCCCCTCTTAGACATCAACCATACTAGGTCTTTAGTCCAAGCCCTCAAGTTCAACCATACTAGGTCTTTACCTTGGAAAACCCACCATCCAAAACAAGCTTACTTAACTTAACAATTCATACATGACATCAAAAGAATAACCAATGCATTCAAATCATGTAAACCTCAAATATGATGCAACTCATGCAATGCAAACCCCAAAGCCCACGTCGAGCTTATTAAAACCGGACAAATGCCCTCAAGACTCAATTGAGTCCAAAACTGAGCCCTCTGCTCAAAGATCTAATGATCATTTATTGACGTCACCTCATGCAAATAAAAATGCAATTAAGCATATAACACATCCTAGACTCCACCCTGAGCATGTAAAATATCAACAACGTGCAATAATATGCAACACGGTGCAATAAAAGCGACCCGTAAATAAGACTCCACATCGAACCATTTAAACCGGACAAATGTCCCAAGACTATCTCAAAGTCAAAACCGAGCAAAGTGCTTCAAGCTTGCTAGACCCATAATGTCGGTCAAAAACGCGTTTAAACATTGTTTAGGCAAGCTATACTACAAATTCATCATTAACCCCAAAACTCATTACGGGTTAAACAAAAAGGGTTTTCCTAAAGGACTCATACCCTTAAATTCTCAAAATGACACAAAACACTTAAAAGTGCATTTCCCAAATGGTTTACCAAAATCATTTACACATATATGATTAAACCACTAAACAAACCTCATTTTGAGCAATCAATCTTTTAAAGACAATTTATGGTTTATAACCATCCAAATATCCAAAAGCCCCAAATATGGGTGTTTTACACATTTATGAAGATAAACACTTCAAAAGAGTTAAATCAACTAAATAACTCCACCATATACATTTTCAAGTAAAACACACACACATATTTGTAAAATATTCATTTTGACATGTACAACGTTTTCGCAAAGTAACTTGAACTCACCTTGCTAGATTTAAGCTAAATCTAGAGTTCTCCAAACGTAGGCTCCTTTGATGAAGTTTGCATCCTCAAACCAAAACTTCCAAAACCTAGATTTATGAATTCTCAACCATCAATAGTACAATCCAACCATAAGGAATCATCATCCATCCATAACATACTAAAATACCCATTTTATACCAAACCCTAGTTTTGTAGATGAAGAAAACAAGATTTCCTTACCCCAATCATCACCAAAATCGGTCCACAACATCACAAGATGGAAGGAATATGAAATCAATAACAATAACAACTATAGGGTAGGGAGAGATTACCTTAACCATTTGAATCTTCCAAAAACGACCTCCTAATCTCCACAAAACTCCAAGCTTCCAAATATGCACATCAAGGGAGGAAGAGGTTTGATTACAACTTAGATGGTGAAGAAAGGTTTGATTTCTAAGAGAGCAGCTCCAAAATCGACCATGGAAACAAAGGGGTTCGGTTGAGAGGGTTTGTGAAGAAAGGAAATGAGAGAATTGAGGAAAGGCTAACAAAATCGGGCATTTAAGTGATCTGAACACCCGCGGGCGATAGTGACATAGCGATAGTGACATAGTCACTATCGCCGGGGCACAATCGCTCAACCCCTCACAACTCTCGGTACCACTTGGGCGATAGTGACACGGCGATAGTGACAGTGTCACAATCGCTGGGCACTATAGCTCAAGGTGTGCCGAAACTCGTTTTGGCCATAACTTCCTCGTTCTAGCTCCGTTTTCGCTCCGGGAAGAACCGTTGGACTCGTATTCGAATTCCCCATCCAACAAGACAATAAAATCTAGGATTTAACTCCAAATCCTATTTTCCATATTTTTCTTAAAAGATCGATTCCTCACTGAATCGAAGTTGTACTTATCCGAAAATCACGGGTGTTACAGTTCCTGTTGTTGAAGTGGATGTCTACAGAGATGAAAAAACCAAGAAAACCTTCTATGCTGCTACCTTAGAAAAGTTTGGTCTCTCTGAATGGTTAGAAACAAAATTAGCCATTCAGGGATCGCGCTCAAAGTTCAAAAGCCATGTCGAGAAGATCTTAAACAAACAGATCGACCTGCTTTCATCTGCTGTGGATATTCCTCCTACTCTTCCTCAACCAAGAAAAGTCTCTGATAAGAAAAAGAAAGCCTCTGGTTCAGGTCCTCATATTCGGAATGAAACGGGCATTGGTTTCTCTCGTGCTGAAATTGTTGGCCCTGATGCCGATCTCTCAATGCTTGACACCTCCCTACCACCTGGAGAAACATTCATTCCTGGCACAGTTGTAAGTGATCCCTATGGTATATTCTTTTTAGACTACTATGGAAATCATCACTTTCAACGTATCTCTGAGCTCCACATCGCTCCCATCGAACAACTCAGAGATCTCGTATACTGGTGTGAAGTCAGACGCGACATCAAAGCTAGACACCTGAAGCCCTTGATTTTTGAAGCAGCTCTGATCAAAAGAAAACAAGGTGTAACCGTCCCTGACTGGATGATTCCCACATCAAAGACCCTTGATGAACTTCTCATCAAGGAAGAACCCTTTACAAGCTGATATGATTGCCCTTCTCTCTATTGTATCAGTTATTCTTCTGTACTTGTAATTTATATCGCTTGTACTTGTAATCTTTCCAATTCTCTTTGTAACCTGATTCAAAGTTTTAAAGAAAGATTTCAGCGAATGTACTTTACTCCATCAGTACTGAAAAGATCCCAGAAAACAGTAAAAGGGACAAATATTTTATGAGTTCTTTTTATCCTTATGTTTTCATTAAATAGCAATTTTCTTTGTTGCTATGTCATAATCAAATAGGGGGAGATTGTTGATCCAAACCCTCAGTGATTTGATAATGACCCTCTCTTATACTTAGTGAAAATTGTAAGTAAACAATATGTATCAGAGTTTCACTATCGCTGATAAGTACTAAGATCTTACAGTACCGCTGATAGGAACTCTCGCTCTTTAAATTAAACATTCAACGAACACTGTTCACCATTAATGCTCTGAGTCTGTTCAGTCATTATGATGATCGCTGATAAGTTAGTTGTTTACTTATGATCCCTGAAGACAAGTTTCACGTCAACAAAGGTTCTACGCTGAAGTCGAAGATCAAGCTCAAGAACCAGCGACAAGTCTCCTAATGAACTGATGCGGATCAGCGAAGACTCAGATTTGTCCACTCAACGTGAAGTATAAAGTACAAGACTTCAGCTATCGCTGAACTTTATCATTCGCTGAATAGAAAATGATAATGCTCTGAATCAACGAAAGCTGATCATGAAGTCCTCCGTACAAAGTACTTTTGTCTTAACCCCCCTTGCACGACTCCGTACGAAATGTCAGAAAAGAACCTCCGACTGTCTGAACTCGTACAACCACTCTGATACTACACTGTTCATCCATGCGGCTACTAAGGTTGTCAACCAAGGTCAATGACATGCAACCAACCAGCTGATGACACGTGTAAAGTGTATACTGACTTGCATTAAATGCATGCAATATATAAAGAGATGAACCCACTTCATTTGAAGTAACTTGCTAACTCTGGACAAGTTCAATCTCTTATCTCAAGATAGGTTATTATTAGTAATTTCCTTATCTCTCTTAGTGCAAGAAACCTTAGTGTTCCAACTTGTTTAGATTTAGGTTTATCCTTAATCTTGTTTCCGCAACAAGCTGTAAATTGTTAATGATTTATCAATAAACAATTTAGAAAAGTAAAATCCGTGTGTTTGTATTCAACCCCCCCCCTTCTACAAACTTGTACAGGCCTTCGGGACCAACAGTACGCCACTTTTGCTGGAATGAAGGAAAACAATTTTAGGGTTTGGTGTGTGTGTGTGTAGCCTCCTGCAAAATCGAGAGAGAGAAGTGAGGAGGAAGAAAACAAGTGAAGAGCTATGGGTGGGTGTGTGTTTTCTTGCTGGACTGCGAGAGAGATAGAGGCTGCGAGAGAGAGAGAGAGCAGCGAGAGGAGACTGCGAGAGAGATAGAGGCTGCGAGAGAAGGAGACTGCGAGAGAGAGATAGACGACGAGATAGAAGGGCAGCAAGAGAGAGAGAGAGACGGCGGTTGGCTGCCGGAGGTGGTCGCCGGCGGTTGGCTGTCGGGGGTGGTCGCCGGCGGTTGGCTGTCGGTGGTGGTCGCCGGCGGTGGCGAGTTTTGGCAGCAGTTTTCCTTTCCGTGAGGTGTTATCCCGGTAAGAAAACCATCCCCTTGCGTTTTCTCTTTTACAAGTAGAGCTAGATTTGTAGATTTCTAGCTATTCTCAGTTATGTAAGTTGAGGAATCAATTATTGGGTATTAATAGAGTTTTGATTTTTGTCATATTGTCAAAGTAAATCAAATGTTTATGTGGGTTCTTGGTAAGGGTAGTAATGGATAATAACACTAAAATTAGTATGTTGCCATGGTCTAATTAGATGTTCGATTAATTAATTTTATATATGAAATGGAAGGTTTGAGGTTGGGTTTAATGGTTGCTTTTGATGGTAGATTAAAGTTTATGTTTAAAACAGTTGACTTTTATAAAAAGTCAAACTGTTTTGGTTAACAATAAAATTGAGTCGTTGTGTGCAAAATTAAGGATTTAAATGGTATGAGTATAGTTATGAAAGGTATATAAAGGTGTTACAATGATCAAATCAGTATTTTCTTATGGGTTTGACGGATTTACAAAGTTAAGAAATGTTCAAGTTTGGTTCTTGGGCCGAGAAAGGTTTAATGAAATTATTGGTCTCCTCATTCAAAAAGTGTTGGGTCGAGAGATAAATGGATGGGCCGGAAGATTAATTCTTTCTTTTGGGCTTAGTTTATTATTGAAGTCTATAATTATATGATAAGGGTGTGATAGTCTATTTATTAATTTGGGTCATATTATTAGTAACGTGATCCGGTTTTGATATTTAGAATCAAGTGTTATAATTTTATGTTGGGAACCTAGAGTCGGGTAAATTAATGGATCCGGTTTAGCATATCAAATGAATGGGTAAGCAAGGACCATTGATTATGATATTTTTGAACTAGAAGCGTAATTTACCAACTTAGATAAGTTTGGGTTGAGTTCGGGATCTAACTCGAATAATAAATGAACGAATTATGACGTACGTTATTAATATAATAGGTGTTCCACCTAGAGATCGGAAGGGTAAGTGAGGAGCTTTGGAGCAAGCAAGTCAGGTGAGTTTTCTAAACTAAAACGTGTGGCTTTTAATATGTTTTCTAAAGCGAATATATGATGAGAAATGCCATGCTTTATGCTTATGCTTTAATTGCATGAATTGATGTTTGAAAATTTACGTGGGATGTATGCATAAATTGATTTTGATGTAAATTGACTAAGTCGGGAAGTGGCCCGCCAGCTCGTGCCGGGGGGGTGTCCCCGTTTATGCCAAGGGAGGTGTGACCCTGCAAGGCAGCATGAGACTGACTCGTTGTCACCTTAGGGTGACTTCAGGGTGTCAATTTATGAGGGGCGGATTTATATCCGAAAATGATCTTATCTGAACAGTTTTATGAAAGTTTTATGCTGAAAATGATAAATTGTTTTAAATGCTTTGATAACTGTTAGGAGGGACTCACTAGACCTTATGGTCTAACCCTCGCTTTTTCAAACTAAAACCTTTTCAGGAAAACAGGTGATGAAAGGCTCTAGCAAGTGAGCAAGGAGCTAGCGAGGCAGTTTGATAGTATAGCGACACCATAGTACAGTTTAGTTTATTTCTCAGTTGTGTAGGTTGTTTCCGCCAACCACTTTTGTTTTAATGTAAGAAAATTTTGGGTCCCGATTCTGGGATACTCTATGTTTTATGACCTTGCGTGTTTTATTATGAGAAATGAAATGTTTAAAAATGTTGGGTTGTTATACTCGCCCCTATTCTCTCTTAATAATAGCCTCTCTCCCTAAATAATCAATTACAATATTTTATAATATAATTCAAACAAAATTTTAATAATATAATAATAACAAATTTCTAATAATATAATATGTTAATAAATACAATTAAAATAGTAAAAATAATAAAATAATATGTTAATTAAAAGAATTTAAAATTGATTATTACATATATACTATAAAATTGAATATGTTAAGAAAGTTTTAGAAAAAAATTACATTAATTTATGATTTTAAATACCCATTACATATATATAAATAAATATAAAATTGACAACCTTACATATCAAAATTAATTAACAATTTTTAAAGAATGTAATTAATAATTAAATTAAATATGTTATTTAAATCCTTTATAAAATTTTATTATCTGTGAAACAAAATAAATATAACTATAATTTGATGTAAGTTAACATAAACATATTTAGAATTGTTACATAGTTTTTGATAGCTAAATATATTTAATAATAACTAAAGAATTAGTAATTAAAAAATAATTGATATGATTAACGATAAATAATTAATATCAGTGTATTATTAAAATTAATTTATCATTTTCAGTTAATAGTAATTACTATTAGTTAATATTACAAACAATTTAATATTTATTTGTAATTAATAATGATAAATAGTAATTAATATTAATGAGGGTTATAATTCGAAAATTTGACAAAAAGCTCCTAAAAAGTTATTCCAACTAATTTATCAATATGCTAACTTATAAGTTTGCTATCATCTTAACATGTACTTAAAAAATACGCTAGTTTAGTAGTTTATGTTTGCCGAACAATGCCTTAAGGTAGTGCAGTTGATTAGCTTAGCTTAGCCATAGCTAGATTTCAGTATTCCTAAAAGAGATTAATACAACTCAAAATATATATATGAATGAAAAATTGTATGTTGATTGATTAAGTGAGGATAATCCTAATAATTTGAAATTATATGAATCTTAGTTGATGTCCATATTGAAATTAAAACATAAAGCACATGTGTTATTTTATTATATTCTTGAATTCTTTGTTATAATTTAAATTAAAAACTCAAAACATAATTAAACCACAACAAATGTTATCAAATTTCTATATGGTGAAGTATTATTGTTTTGATTTAAGTCACAACATGACAAGGGACAAAGTCCTCCATTTATGAAGGGCTATTTTTTACTTCTTATAGACCTCCTACACAAGAATGGTAGTTGTACATTTATGTTGTACTAGTGTTCGATATCACGCGTTACGTTGTGATCATAAAAGTTTTAGAAAAAATAAAAGTTAAATGGGTTGATGGTCACATAACATACATTAGACTAATAAGAATTGATATTTCACCTAATATGAAACATTCTCATCATCTTTAGTTCACTTGAGACTATTTCTTCAAAGCTTACATTATCGGTAAAGAATTTAGAAAAAAAGAGGATTTAGTCATATATGTAAAATGAAAGATATTATATCGATTCATAGTTTGATTTCAGCTTAAACTAAATAATAATATTGATATAATTATATATTCATGATTGTAGTAGGTTATTCTTTCTAATTTTATATACTTTGTTATTCTACTTTAATTTTATATATATGTTTCTATAATTTTTATACATATTACTATATTTCTCTAATAACTTTTAGTTTTAATTATATATATATATATATATATTGTTTCTTGGATTTATTTATTTTATGTATTGATTTTAATTAGTGATGCTAAATGTAATAGGCATTTTATTTGTTAATGAGAGAGTTGGTAATAGTATTTACTTATATGTTAAAATCTTAATTTGTGATATTAAATGTAATAACTATTTCGTTTATTAAAAAAGAGCTCAATAATAAGTATTTACTTATATATTGATTCTATTTTCATTAATATATATTGGTTGTAATGTCAGTTATATTTATATATTGATTTTAATAAGATTTTAAATGATAATAATTTTTTGAGTTTTATATATTGATTCAAACTTTATATATTTATTCAAATTTTAGATATTTAATTTTATTTGAAGATAATACATATTAATATATATGTTGTAGTAAAAAAATGATTGAAATTCGTGTGATTGATCATAAAAATATATTGTTTTTTCAAATTTTATATATAGAGTGTTCTAACTGATAATGATCATAATGACGTGAGTAATCGTCTTCATTTATTTATATTAATTATAATCATTTTATTATTACATAAATAAAAATACACATAGTATTATATTCAAGTCTCATAATAGTAATTCCATTTATATAATAAGTTCTTGAATATGTTGGTATATATATTTATTAAATGCTATGTAAATAAAAAAATAGAATCATTGCGAAATAAAAGAAATGAAGAAATTTACGTATAAACAAAGAAGACGAATTGTCTAAGTAATTAAACATTTTGTTAATAACTACATCAAAAAGGCAAAATTTGAGGAAAGAAAGAGAGAAAAAAACATACAAACCCAATCAAACATAACATAGACCATAAATGTTATTCCATTTTGATAGAGCATTAGGTTGTAGCTTATAAATAATTTTGTTATAGGTTTCTTTTAATTTGTAGATGGAAAGATGAAGAGCTAAAATGAATGTCTTTAGGAAGTTATATAGTTTAAAAGGTAAAAGTAATTAAATTGGAAGTTAAATTATGAAAAAAGTCTTTTAATGAAATACACATTTTTTATTTAAGGGTAGAATAATTTTTAACTTATTTAAAAATTTAAAAATTCAAAACAATGAGAAAATTTATATTACTTTAACAATGTGTCACATCATTCTTAATAGGTTTCTTTTATCATTTTATTTTTTTAGAGTTGTTCTATTCACTTATGTTTCATTGTAGATACAACATTTTTAATTATATCAAATTTCAGTACACACGTCATACATTTTTTTATATGAAAAGGTGTATCTATAATATGGCTTCATAATGAAGCTTCAAACTTCCTAACCACACGAAAAATTATCATCTCATTACCACATCTAATTCATGTAATAATGATGATCAAAACATGTTGTATTACAATGAGAAAGACTATTTTTCATTGCTCAAAGAAGGATTCATTGTTTATTGCAAAAAAATATCCCTAAAGGCTATAATAACCGTAGAAACCCTAGTTAAAAATCCCATAAAATTTGAAACAATAGTAAAAAAGCCTGCAAGATTTAAGGGGTGAAGAAAAGACCAAGCTCCTCTTCATGGGCACTTCAGTCGCAACCAAATCAACGTCCACTTTCCTCTACAACAGAAAAAATGAAAATCCAAACACAAAATCAAAAGACAAAGTGAGTTTATTTTCAATAGAATTAAGGGTATTGAATGTTGTAGTGGAAAAATTAAAAACTAAACCATAAACAACGAACATGATCGAATGTTTTGTGCAATGCATGTAAGATATATAAACCACAAACATCATTTAGCTTTGGCTTCTTCACTAATATATTAGATATATATATATATATAGTACAATATGAATGCTTTCTTCTTTAATATATTGGGAGATGAAGAGAAGCTAGGGAAAATGAAAGGACCAATGTTAAATGCAAACATAATTAATAATCAATGCAAATGGAAAATTAAGAAAAGAAAAGGATTAAAATGATGATTAAGGAGAAAAAAGATAATTGAGTTTTCTAGCCTTTAGGAGAGCCATGTCATCAACCTTGGTTTCTCCTTATATATATATATATATTGATTTATCATAATTTTTAAAAAAATAAATAAATAATACTTATGATAATACCTCAAATTTACTATTCAACTTTGTACCTTTTATTTATTTTATATGGGAAAGGAGGTAATATCTTATATTTTTACCTGAGTGTGATAAAAAAAATCCAGTATTTTTATATGTAAATGATAAAATTATCTTTGAAACTCTTTACTTTTTGCTTTAAAATATTTTGAAGGTAAATTTTAAATTGTGACTAATTTCTGAAAGATGGTTTATGTAATAACCCCGATATGAGTATTATGATTAAATTAAAAGTCAAGGGGCATGTTTGTATATTGTGAAGGTATGAGGTCAAAAGTGAAACATGGAAATTAATTCCCTTTTTCCAGCACCTTTTTATTAGTGGAATAGAAATAGCATAGGGTTTCTTTTTGTGTGTGTTGCGGCTGTGCATCGAGAAAGGAAGGCAGAAAAGAAGAAAGGAAAGAAACCACCATGGGAGGCTCTGTGTGTTTCTGTGAGGAGAAATCAGAAAGAAAGAAACAATGGTGTGTGTGTGAGTGAAACCTGCATCATCGCGAGAGATAGAGAAGAGAAGAGAAGAGAATGAAATAAAGTAAAGAACTCTGTGTGTGTGTGCGTCCTGTGTGTGCGTCCGGTGTGTGTGCGCCGTGGAACAGCCGGCGACAGAGAGAGAGACTGCGGGAGAGAGAGCAACGAGAGGGAGAGAGAGTTGCGTGAGAGAGAGAGAGCAACGAGAGAGAGAGATAGAGCCGCGTGAGAAAGATGGAGGCTGCGAGAGAGAGATAGACGACGAGAGATGGAGATGGTGGCTGGGTTCGCCGGCGACGGAGAAGATGACCGGAGGGGCGGCTGATGAGCGTCGGCAGTCGGCTGCCGGTGGTGGTCGTCGGCGGCGGTATGGCTGGACAGCAGCCTTCCTTTTTTGTGAGGTTTATTTTGGGTAAGAAACGATTCCCTTGCGTTTTCTCTTTTGCAAGAATTGGTAGAGTTGTAAGTTGCTAGTTGTTCTCCGTTATATAAATTGAGAAATCAAATAAGGATATTTATCGGGTTTTAATTCAGATTCTTTTGTCAAAGATTAAATCAAATGTTTTTGTGGATTCTTGATGAGGGTAGTAATGGATTGTAACACTAAAAATTAGTATGTGTCATGGTCTAATTAAATGTCTTGATTAATTAATTTTAGAGATAGAATGGAAGGCGTGAGGTTGAGATGTATTTAGTTTGTTTGAAATAAAAGTCAAAGTATGGGATGGACTTTGAAGTGTTTAAATCAATATGAAAAGATAAAGAAATTAGTTATAATCGTTTCTTAGTATCATTAAGATGAGGATAGATGGAATCAAGAAGAACATTTCCACCCAATCATGCTTTTGATGGTAGATTAAAAGTTATGTTCAAAATAGTTGACTTTTTACAAAAAGTCAAACTGTTTTGGTTAACATTAAAATTGAGGCGTTTTGTGTAAAATTAAGGATTGAAATGTTATGGGTATAGTTATGAAAAGTATATAAAGGTGTTACAATGACCAAATCAGTATTTTCTTATGGGTGTAACGGATTTACCAAGTTAAGAAATGTTCAACTTTGGTTCATGGGCCGAGAAAGGTTAATGAAAATTATTGGTCTCCTCATTCAAATAAAGTGTTGGGTCGAAAGATAAATGGTTGGGCCGGAAGATTAATTTTATATTAGGAACCTAGAGTCGGGTAAATTAATGGATCCGGTATAGCATTTCAAATGGATGGGTAAGCAAGGACCATTAATTATGATTTTGAACTAGAAGCGTAATTTACCAACTTAGATAGGTTTGGGTTGAGTTCGGGATTTAACTCGGGTAATAAATGAACGAATTATGACGTACGTTATTAATATAATAGGTGTTCCGCCTAGAGATCGGAAGTGTAAGTGAGGAGCTTTGGAGCAAGCTAGCCAGGTGAGTTTTCTAACTAAAATACGTGCCTTTTTAAAGTGCTTTCAAAGTGATTTCATGATGAGAAATGCCATGATTATTATTATGCTTTTATTTGCATGAAAGATGTTTAAAGTCTTTATATGAGATGTATGCATACATTGTGTAGATGTAAATTGGTTAAGTCGGGGGGAGGTTCCACCAGTACTCACGCCGGGGGGAGGTTCCGTTTATGCCATGGGAAGTGAGACCCAATAAGGCAGCGTGATACTGACTCGTTGTCACTTTCGAGTGACTTCAGGGTGCCATTTACGGGAGCGGATTTATCCGTGGAAGTTTTATGAGAAAGTTATATGAAAAGTTATGTGGAAGTTTTATGTGAAAGATTTTGATGTTCAGCTATGTAAAGTTCATTATTGAAAGTTTATATACGAAAGTTATGAAAAGTTTTAAAAAACGATTTTTGAGAACTGTCAGGAGGGACTCACTAGACCTCGTGGTCTAACCTTCGCATTTTCCAAACTAAACCTTTTCAGGTAAGCAGATGGTAGGAGGCTCAGGTAAGTGAGCAAGAGATGATAGAGGACAGAAGCATATAGCGACAGTGCCACTCACACTTTTAGTGGTAGATATTCTCAGTTGTGTATAGGTTGTTTCCGCCAACCTAAGTGATGTAGACAAGATGCAATGAAATTTTACGGACCCAGTTTTGTAATTGTTTAATATTAATGCTATGAATGCTTTATTTAGACCGGGTCGTTACAGTTGGTATCAGAGCCATAGTTTAAGGGATTTAGGTGACCGGACGGGCCTAAACTTAAACTTGGAGTAGAGATCACAACTGAGAATCAGGAAATGCGTTAGGAGGGCACTAGTATAGAAACAAGAAATGCGTTAGGAGGATATTATTATAGGGATAGGACTAATAGGGTACTGAGGACTGCCATGTAAGGTAAGTTGGAGATTTCACCTGGCCAGTGTAATTGCGAACTTACAGGTACATGTATGTGCTTAACCTACCTTATTAACCTACCTAGTGTATATGTCGTGTTCCAGTACGTTAGAAGGTCAACAAGATCCCTGAAGGGTAGACTGAGACCCCTTGTTGGGGAAGTTTCTTGAGAGGTCACTTATGATGTGATGTATGTATACATCGTAGAGAAGGAATGTCGTATCGACTGTTATGAGTCGTCTAGAGGTAACTCTTCGGGGATTCGGAGAGGATGAATGTTTGAGGTCGGGTAGGGCTCCTATTTCGAGGGAGTTCCAGTTCTAGAAATCTTGGAATAGATCAGTCATAATAGTAAGGAAACACCGTGTCGAAATCTTGAAAGTGTCAAGGGAGCTCTGACCTCTTAATCGAGCTTTTCAATGGTAGGATAAATGAAATAAGATGCTTATAGTGAAATGAAACCATGTAGAAGCGGAAAGTGAGATAGTTGCTTAAAACGAAATAGTATGAAAGGGGTTGAGTAAGTGAGATGTGGAAAGCGTGTTCAGCAAGTTGTTGCATGACCGAGAGGGCGACCGTTGGTCGTAGGTAGAATGTCAAGGATAAGCTAAGCGAGTAAAGCAGTTGACCTTGTTAGAGTGGGTAGCCTTCAAATGCAAGTAGAGTCTCATGCATGGTGTCCTTTTATGTAACACGAAATTTTCACGATTTAAGTTAAATGTGTAAAGACAAATTTTGATCGAAAATGAGTCAGAATGTGCACGCGTATGTTTAAAGAAAAAGGTGATTTCATTCACATGGCACAATGAAGTTTCGAGTTTTATGATTTGTAGAGTATTTCACTCTTTTCATGATGAGTTAAATTATTGCAAAAGTCAAGAAAACGATTGAATGCAAAACTTTTATAACCAAAATGAGTAATGACATGTTGAAGTTATTTATGAGTACGAAAACCGACTGGTTTTCTTTGTGTCGATAATTTCTTTCAGGATGGGGTCGTATGAAAAGATTTTCACTTAATATATTTTCGTCGTAACAACATATTTTGGTTGAGTTGAATAAAGTTTTATGGAATGTTGCATGCAAACGATTCTTGAGATCGTTGTGCAGTACAAGGGAGTTATGAGAAATTTGGGGCTACGTGTACCCAAATTGTTCCAAGTGATATTTTCTTAAAATGATAAGAGTACAAAATGATTTATTTATCGCGTTGTCATGCATGAAGGTTATGAACTCACTAGGTCGTAGGATGTTGCATCTTAAAGCTAAGAAAGAACTCCGAGAGTGGAGAGTTGTTGGTCAAATCAGGAGAGAACGTTGTAGTATCAAGATATGTGTTCTGTCAGTAGTGGATTATAGTATCGGTTGTATGAGGGTTTGTACCTTTGTTCGGTAACTGGAAGTACGGTTGTCAAGGTGATGGTTTTTAGTGACTCGTTAAAGAGTGGTGTGGTAAGGAAGGATGAAAAGCCCGTGACGTGGAAATGTGAGTCTTGA
The DNA here is from genome assembly GCA_033807775.1 of Saussurea involucrata. NCBI lineage: Eukaryota > Viridiplantae > Streptophyta > Magnoliopsida > Asterales > Asteraceae > Saussurea > Saussurea involucrata. The sequence continues at coordinate 209,786,644 of CM066321.1, forward strand.
GGAAAGCATATAACGTTGGTGTTACAAGAGTAGGTTACGAAAGGAGGGAGACGGATCATGAAGATGATTCAATATGTTAGAAGGACTAGGTTCCGTAAGGGATCCATATTGCGGAATAAGTTAAGAAAGAAATTTCAGGCCGTCTGTTGTTGTGGGAGTTGATAGTTGTGTAAGAATGGCCATGAGAGATTTGGTCTGCAGTGTGAGGTTATGGGTGAGGAATGCACAGCTATGTAATGGCATTAATTGCCAAGGTAAATGTATCAGCTAGTGTCGTAGTGATGTGGTGATAGAGAGAATGAAAGCATCAAATAGAAGCATTTTGGGGGTTTCGTGTGAGATGTATGATTGTTAACCAGAATGTTGGAGCACGTAGGTGTAAGTTGACGTTGTGGTATGTTTATGTTCGGGATGAAATGACAGAGTGATGGAGGGTGGTTACCCAATTGAGAAACCAAGTGTTATGATGGTAAGAGTCGCTTAGTAAGCATGTTTTGGAATCACTAGAAGTTTAAAGGAAGATGAGAAATGGATCGGTCAGAATGTGTTATAGTAAACGCTAGATCTTTAAAGAACGTGAAATGTTTCGTATGTGAGAGGGAATGACCCTAGTAAGAGACAGTTAGAGATATGGTTAAAGTTTAACGAATGGCATGATGATGTTTATGGGTCGAAATGGTAGTGTAAGCATTAATTGATTGGAAATGTCATGTTAGATGTATAAGCCTTGGGTTGGTTGATTAAAATTTATGGATTTGATAAGTAATGACATTTATTAGTTATTACATAATGCGCTGCAATTCTACCGAAATTCTTACTAAGAATTGATAAGGGGGGATCGTTATGTTAAAGTAAAAGGTTGATGATAGTAGGATGGGGTAAGTAATTCTCAACCTATGTTGAAAATTGTAAATTGCTGGGTTACTCAGTGGAATTGTTTGGAGTAATCTAAATAAGAAAGCCGGGATAACTTTAATTATATCTATCTGATTTTATGGTCGTTGCGGTTGATCGAAAGAATCATAGAACCTGAATTTCGTGGGGTTCCTGCAGTAGCAGATCCGAGGGGAAGATGAAATATAAGATGATAGTGTTTTCCGGTTATAATCAGAAGTTGTGAGTTAATCAGCGTCGCGCAACAAAGGTGTGAAAGTATGTTGTTATTGTTTTGTTATTAGAAAGATCTAATCCAAGAGTTGAGATTTAAGCTTTGATAATCAACTATACCGGTTATCTTGGAGCGAATTCCGGGACGGAATTCTGTTAAGGAGGGGAGATTGTAATAACCCCGATATGAGTATTGTGACTAAATTAAAAGTCAAGGGGCATGTTTGTATATTGTGAAGGTATGAGGTCATAAGTGAAACATGGAAATTAATTCCCTTTTTCCAGCACCTTTTTATTAGTGGAATAGAAATAGCATAGGGTTTCTTTTTGTGTGTGTTGCGGCTGTGCATCGAGAAAGGAAGGCAGAAAAGAAGAAAGGAAAGAAACCACCATGGGAGGCTCTGTGTGTTTCTGTGAGGAGAAATCAGAAAGAAAGAAACAATGGTGTGTGTGTGTGAGTGAAACCTGCATCATCGCGAGAGATAGAGAAGAGAAGAGAAGAGAATGAAATAAAGTGAAGAACTCTGTGTGTGTGTGTGTCCTGTGTGTGTGCGTCCGGTGTGTGCGCGCCGTGGAACAGCCGGCGACAGAGAGAGAGACTGCGGGAGAGAGAGCAGCGAGAGGGAGAGAGAGTTGCGTGAGAGAGAGAGAGAGCAGCGAGAGAGAGAGATAGAGATGCGTGAGAAAGATGGAGGTTGCGAGAGAGAGATAGACGACGAGAGATGGAGATGGTGGCTGGGTTCGCCGGCGACGGAGAAGATGACCGGAGGGGCGGCTGATGAGCGCCGGCAGTCGGCTGCCGGTGGTGGTCGTCGGCGGCGGTATGGCTGGACAGCAGCCTTCCTTTTTTGTGAGGTTTATTTTGGGTAAGAAACGATTCCCTTGCGTTTTCTCTTTTGCAAGAATTGGTAGAGTTGTAAGTTGCTAGTTGTTCTCCGTTATATAAATTGAGAAATCAAATAAGGATATTTATCGGGTTTTAATTCAGATTCTTTTGTCAAAGATTAAATCAAATGTTTTTGTGGATTCTTGATGAGGGTAGTAATGGATTGTAACACTAAAAATTAGTACGTGCGATGGTCTAATTAAATGTCTTGATTAATTAATTTTAGAGATAGAATGGAAGGCGTGAGGTTGAGATGTATTTAGTTTGTTTGAAATAAAAGTCAAAGTATGGGATGGACTTTGAAGTGTTTAAATCAATATGAAAAGATAAAGAAATTAGTTATAATCGTTTCTTAGTATCATTAAGATGAGGATAGATGGAATCAAGAAGAACATTTCCACCCAATCATGCTTTTGATGGTAGATTAAAAGTTATGTTCAAAACAGTTGACTTTTTACAAAAAGTCAAACTGTTTTGGTTAACATTAAAATTGAGGCGTTTTGGGCAAAATTAAGGATTGAAATGTTATGGGTATAGTTATGAAAAGTATATAAAGGTGTTACAATGACCAAATCAGTATTTTCTTATGGGTGTAACGGATTTACCAAGTTAAGAAATGTTCAACTTTGGTTCATGGGCCGAGAAAGGTTAATGAAAATTATTGGTCTCCTCATTCAAATAAAGTGTTGGGCCGGAAGATTAATTTTATATTAGGAACCTAGAGTCGGGTAAATTAATGGATCCGGTATAGCATTTCAAATGGATGGGTAAGCAAGGAACATTAATTATGATTTTGAACTAGAAGCGTAATTTACCAACTTAGATAGGTTTGGGTTGAGTTCGGGATTTAACTCGGGTAATAAATGAACGAATTATGACATACGTTATTAATATAATAGGTGTTCCGCCTAGAGATCGGAAGTGTAAGTGAGGAGCTTTGGAGCAAGCTAGCAAGGTGAGTTTTCTAACTAAAATACGTGCCTTTTTAAAGTGCTTTCAAAGTTATTTCATGATGAGAAATGCCATGATTATTATTATGCTTTTATTTGCATGAAAGATGTTTAAAGTCTTTATATGAGATGTATGCATACATTGTGTAGACGTAAATTGGCTAAGTCGGGGGGAGGTTCCACCAGTACTCACGCCGGGGGGAGGTTCCGTTTATGCCATGGGAAGTAAGACCCAATAAGGCAGCGTGATACTGACTCGTTGTCACTTTCGAGTGACTTCAGGGTGCCATATAAAACATATGAGTTTATCACAATATCATATGTGATTAGCAACACAAAAAACCATAATATTAATTAATAACACCAAAAACTTCAAAACATGTGGATTATTGTTCTCACGAATTAAAATTAGAGAAAGGATATATGAATAAACCCCACTAACCCACATCGTACAATTATATATATGCTTCTTTTGTCTTCATCACGAAATGATAGGATTTATTTATGGTTAACTAGATAACCACTATTGAAAAATCAATCAATCAATCTCTCTCTCTCATATCTTTAAACCTAAAAAGGGTTACAAGAGTATCTCCAACAGCTTCCTTATTTTTGAAGAAAATGAAGAATATGAGAATTTTGAGCTATAATTTTGCTCCAACAGCTTCCTTAAAACTATCTTCAAAATGGAGAAAATATGAGAGAGAATAAGTTTTTTTCCAAATATGGAGATAACCCAAAAAATGATTACTAGATAAGTGCATCAATATAAATTTTTGAAAATAATTATTTGAAGAGAGAAATAATATTTTAATATATAATCAATGTTTGTTTCTAAAAAATGGGGAATGCGTTGGAGATGAATGTAATTTTTTTGAGGATTTTGAATTTTGGTTCTTTATTTTGAAAAAATTTTAAAGCAGCTGTTGGAGATGCTCTATCGTGTACAAAGATAAGCACCACAAAAAAATCATTAAGCATCAATTTTATTCTCTCAATCAAAATCTTAAGTAATTTTCACAAAATTACCAACTACACATATTTTTAATTACTTATTTAGAGCATCTAAAAAAAAATTATCCAAAAAAGTTCAAAATAAACAATAAAAGTTAAAATCTCTAAAAGATTTTATATTCGATCCCTTCAACTTATTTTGAGCAATTTGGATTTGAAATGTTATAAACTGTAACGACCTGGTCTAAATAAAGCATTCATAGCATTAATATTAAACAATTACAAAACTGGGTCCGTAAAATTTCATTGCATCTTGTCTACATCACTTAGGTTGGCGGAAACAACCTATACACAACTGAGAATATCTACCACTAAAAGTGTGAGTGGCACTGTCGCTATCTGCTTCTGTCCTCTATCATCTCTTGCTCACTTACCTGAGCTTACTACCATTTGCTTACCTGAAAAGGTTTAGTTTGAAAAATGCGAGGGTTAGACCACGAGGTCTAGTGAGTCCCTCCTGACAGTTCTCAAAAATCGTTTTTTAAAACTTTTCATAACTTTCGTATATAAACTTTCAATAATGAACTTTACATAGCTGAACATCAAAATTTTTCACATAAAACTTCCACATAACTTTTCATATAACTTTCTCATAAAACTTCCACGGATAAATCTGCTCCCGTAAATGTATTTTATCACATGTAATATGATGAATATACTCTTGTGTTTTGCCTTATGTTCTCAGATTTGATAGTAGTTCATATCTAATTATCAGAACTTTACTTATTTTCACGTATGTATATTTGTTTAATAGACCTACATGTTTTTTTTGAAAGACGGAGATTATATCAAGACAAAACAAGCAAGATGCTAGAAAAAAATAAATTACATGTAAGAAATAGCAAGAAAAGGGTTTTGTAAACTTACTACTATTTGTAACCCAAAAGAACGGAATGAATCACAATGTTATCCCACAAAGCCGCTTTCTTAGGCTAATGAAGCCTAAAAAAGTCTCATTCGATAAGACCTAGCCCATAAAGTCGTTAGAACAATCGCATCTAAACAAGCCAACTTCACTCTCTTCAACCGCAAGGAGAAAAACCAACCAATCCGATCCAAATTGGAATTAAACTCTGAAATATTCAAACCCCACCATTGACCAAACTATAAGATTGGTGAGGTGGGAGGTTGAGATTGCTTCTCACCTTCTCGAAAGTTGACTATCTTCTCGTTTGAACTCGAACCTACATACATATATAAAGGGATGATTAAATGAGAAGGTTGATAAATTTGTGAGGCTGCGAAAAGTTCCAATATCATATATGATTACACGTAATAAAAGTTTAGTAGTCACACTAAATTCTATTAAAAACGTCCCACCTTATTGATCCACTAATGTTTATTAGAAAATTTCAAAAAAGAAAAAAATCAGCAACAAACATCGAGGGAAATGTGTACAATGAAGATTAAATATTACATTTTTCATACATGGATGTCATTCACTATTAAACGGAAGACTTTTACTAATGAAATTTTTTCCCTAGGAATTCGTCACTAAAGGGATATTTGTCACAAAACCGTCATAACAGTTGGTGGTAAATTGTTTGTGGGGAACTCAAATCAGTGATAGATTACTTAGGGCCTCCATTAATTTATTTCCTTGAAGAAAACATTGGATTCTACCGGAAGCGTTCGTATTTTGTGGGTGAAACATTGGTAATCACCAACGGAAATTCCCTATGTGATTTTTGTGGGTAAAAGTCATTTGTTTCGCCGTGATTACTGTTAGAAAGATGTTTTTATTTATTTATATTAACATTTAAAATATTCAATATTAGGTTCATTTTGAAGATATCGAATAGACCTTTCTAGCAGTGTAATTCGTATTAAAAGTATTCTTTTAATATATTTTAGCTGATAATTAATTAATTAGTTAACACGATAGGATATCAAATGAAAAAAGTAAACTAAGAATACTAAACTATTTTGAAGGATAAAAAGCATAACTTACCTTCAACCATCATCGTCAAATTCGAAAGGTGTACTTTTTATCCCTTAACTTTGGAAAATTGACTCAAATAGCCAAACCCAACATCAGTATTGAGAAAATAGTCATTTTCTCTCCGATTTTACCAAAATAGCCATGGGTCCGCACTCTGACCCAACCTGGTCCAGTGCGGACCGCAATGGAAAGCTAAACGACAAAAAAATTGTTGAACCCTAATTATTCGGATGTGGCACCGCAATTGCGAAGCTGGCACCGCAATTGCGGACCTAGCGGAGCAAAACCCTAATTTTTTTCAGAACCCTAATTTTCGATTGCGTCTATATAACACTGATTTTTCCCAAACCGTAGTGCACATTGTCTGAAATAAATTTTCCAATTGTCTAGATTTTTGTCTCTGTTTTCTCGTTTTTCTAAAAATGAGTTCCTTACCTGATAAAATTAAGCTACGTATTTGGCCTGGGGGTTCTTGGCAACAGAACAGGACAGATTAGGAGTATGTTTCCGCACTCCCGATAATGCGAGTCATGGTGCCAACCAACATTACATATTCTAAGCTTGTTAGGTGTGTTCAACGTAAATGTGGAATCAACCCGTATTTTGGTACGACTAAAATAGTGTAACACCCTGATTTTTGGTTCGTTTTTCTAAAAATGAGGTTGAGGGAACAGCAGGGAGGCCACTATATGCGGCTGTTGTATGTTGTTTTGGTTAGAAATATATATATATATATATATCTCAAATATATTGAAGATCCAAGTTGAACTTTATAGAGCTCTAAGGCTAGACCTTCAAGGGAGATGAAAGTGCACTAAATTTCCTTAGTGATTTGTGATTTCTAGAAGATTGGAAGGTATAAACTCCTTAATCTATTTATTTAAGTTTGTTTAATTATTGGGGTAAATTTTAGTGTTCTTGAGATATTATGATTTGATGTTATTAAACTTATTTGTTGGAAGAAATATCTTATATGGTAAATGGTGGGTTTGTTAATATTTTATAGATGAACTAAACTGAGGAATTCATTTTTGTTGATAAGTTCATATGGGGTTTAAGGGTTTTAAATCTTAGATCAAATTAATAGTTTCTAGATAGATTTTGATGGATTAATCTATGTATGTATGGGGTGAATGGTTTTAAATCCATCGGGAGTGATCTTTAGTGAGTTGGAAAATTCAAGAGGGTGTATAAATATTTTACTTAGAGTTATTTCATTAATTTGGTGATTACACATGATTTATCTAGGTAACAAGAGGATTACACAAGTTGGATGAAAAACTAGGTTTAACATAACCTAGCAAGGTGAGTTCAAGTTACTTTGCGAAAGCTTTGTACATGCCAAAAACGTCCATTTTGAAGTATTAAAGTGTTTACTTTATGTTTATCAAATGTGTTGCTTATTTGATGAAATTTACGGTGTGGATACATTTGATTTATAAATATTGTAGAATGCCATTCATTTGGGGTCTTTGAACATTTTGATAAAGAAATTATAGTAATATGTCTTTTGATGGTTTATTATAAAAATAGAGGTCATTTGATGTAAAAGCACTTTGAGTGTATTTGGTTTTATAAGACGTGTGAAACATGTATTTTTTGAGTTATATAATATTTTGGAATTATAAAGAGTATAGTTTCAATTGGAAAACTATTTATCACAACTCATAAATCATATTTTGGAGCATTGTAATTGCATAAACGTTTGTTAAATACATTTTATTGCTTACGATGACTTCTATATTATAGTCAATGGTGTTGTTGAGCTATTGACTCAACTTTGATTTTAATAAGTCTTTAGGAACATTTGTCCGGTTTAATTTTGATTTATGTCGGGCTTTCGAAGTTATATGCAGTTATGACATATTTAGCTGAAATGTTACATGCTTTGAGTGTGTTGTCATTCATTTTGAGTCATGTAAATTTAGACTGTAATGCAATGGATCCATAGGCATAGGAGTCAGTCTTTATTGTTTTAAATGGGATGGTTGTTCCCATGTTGTAGCTAGAAATAGGAATCAGGTCATCGGGGGCAACTTGGTACGGTCTTATGGGAGCTGGATACTAGCCATTGGCCACATGGTGTAATTTCTAGTGAATGAGTGTACCTTGGATCATCGGGGACCCCGTTTATGAATCACGAATTATTGATCCCATTGGGGCCATTGATCCTCAGGATGAGCTCTATAACGTAGATTGGTGGCCTTCTTTTGTGTTCCACCACTAACCATGGAAATCGGGTCTCCCCCGTCACCGAAAGGTGTTGTTTTGGGTATTGAGTTTTATCCATATTTTCGGTGACGTTTTGAGTATGGAGCATTCTCCATAAGTTATGATTTTGTGTATTAAGTCTTACTTATATTTTGGTATCTTGGATAATAAAGTTTTACTTAAATTTTAGTAAGAATATTAATTATATTATTCACGTTTTAGGTGAGTATTGGGTTTCGAATTCATATTCGAATTAACGTTTTATATTGGAGTTTTCATCATGAAAATGGTGCGTTTGAGGAAAAATGTTGCATTCATATTTATACTTGTCATTTTATAATTTGGGATTTAAATAACATTATTTCAGTTTCCCGTCTTATATAAATGATGAAAACTCTTGAATTCAGTAGGCGTTAAGCCTAACCCTTTTTATTTGTCAGCATGTGTATCAGGTTCTCATTGGGGAATGTTTAGTGACTCTATGAAGAAACGAGTGCTAGTGATAGGCACAAGAAGTAGTTAGCAAATTGGATGTCTTCAGCATTTGGAGATTGCGACCGTTGTTGGAGTTTAGTAACACCCGTCCTTAATTTAGACTATATATAAGGTATGAATTATTACTTTTTGATGTGTTAAATCTTAGATTGCCATTATTAGGTAATCAACTGCTGACATTTAGAAAGGATTATTCCTTATTTGATGTACTATCGAAAATTTAAAATTAGTCGCTATTTTCGGATTTGAGGGTGTTACAAGTTGGTACCAGAGCTTAAGTTTGAGAGATTTAGGTGTTGATTTTGGAAACCTAGACTCAAACTAGGGTTTTTGATAGGGTTAGTTTTCTAACCCTATTTTTAGTCTTTTTATTAGGTTTCTATCTTCTTTTTGTTGCTAAAAGTCCCGTCTTGAGTCTCTTTTGTGTCCAATCCATGTATTATCAACATATTGATCATTCTTCATAAAATAATCATATTTTATAGTGTTTGGAATCTAATTGGACCTTTGAAATATTTTTGCAGATTGGTGAAAATCCTATGGCTTCCTGGAGGGTTTAGAAGATGTTGAATTCAAAGCTGTAGGATTGCTGCAAGTGGGCTTCTGTTGCATTTTTGGGCTAGAAAATACTTTTAGGCTGAAGAAAGTAGATGGGCTGAATTTCTAAGGGCTTAAATCAGATTTTTGTAATTTTCAAGGGCTTACATCATGTTTAAAACTTAGGCTCCAAGTATTATTTTTGCTATATATATGGATGTTTTGTTTAGATTTTAGATCGTCACTAGTTACTTCCTAAGATACAAGTATTCTCTTGTAAGGATTTGAAGCTTTTGGAAACTCCATCTTTTGGTGCATAATTAATATAAGAATTTGGTATTTGATTCTCAAGTTCTTGCTTTCGGTTTCTAAAAATCATTCTTTAAGTGTTAGCTACGTTTGGAAATTAATACAAGACCATACTTGATTTCTTAATCAATTTTTGGTGACTTAAGCTTACTTTCCATCATTGGTAGTTTAAAAATCCCAAAGCAAGCAACATTCGTTTGCAAAGTATTTCACGGTTTCGGTTAATTTATTTGGTTTTAACTAATCTTTGCGGTGACTTTTTGGATTCTTATCCTTCTAAAGCCGTAAATTAGTTCCCAAATAATTAATAACATGTGCACTAAAGGGTTTCCAAAGCCAAGAATCGTTTTTGTGACGTAACTTGCACGACAAGTCTTGTAACTTGGCGATCAAGTTACTACAACATTCCCGTACTTTACATTATTGTCATTTAATTTCTTGTAATTTTACATTCTTGCAATTTACTTTTCTGTCATTTACATTATTGTATTTTAAATTATGTATTTCCATTTCAGTATTTATTTTCTAGTAATTTACTTTTCTGTTTTTACTTTTCTGCAATTTACTTTCCAGTACTGTTATTTACATTTCTTACACCATTCGAAAGATTAATCTGAGCAATGATGGGCTAATCGCCTTAGCTTGGGGTGTAAGGCAAAGTTAAGACCGGAATCGGTGTGAAAGTTGAGAGATGTATTTATAAACACTGTTATCTAACTTTTTGTTTCAGGTTATTACTGTTTCATTGAAGATCATACTTAATTAATTGACAACTAATTTTGTATGTGAAAATGCATTAACTTTCAGAGTTAAGATAAATAACAAAACCTGAGATAATAAGAGAATGCTACAAATAGCTTTAGCATCTGACAAATGCTATGCTCTTACGGTGTAGGATGGTAACATTGTGCTGTGCTAGGATTCACGAGGTCTAATATAATTGATATCGTATCGATAGCACGCTAGCCTATGTGTACTCTTGGGAGGCCATCTGACCCGATTGTTGATACTGTAATAATCATATTGAATCATTTTGTGGTACAATAGGATTATTCAAGTGTTTATTTCATCTTTTAACCGGATCACTAGTTTTTGTCTTAACAAAACCTTGCACCCTGTGCTTCTTTTCTCTCACTGATTTTTCTAAGTTGTTAACTCACAAAACAAACCACTCAACAAATCTGTTTTCGAATTCGCCATCTGAAGTCAGTTTTTAAAGATTGGACTTTTTGAAAGGCTTTCACAAGTTTTCCCTATGAATCGATATCTGGTATTTTTACCATTATTACTTGTTAAGAGACGATAGTAGTTCAAGGTGTATACTTGCACTGAGTTCTATTTAAGTGAATCTCTAAGGTTGCATAAATCTTACAACAAGTTTTTGGCGCCGTTGTCGGGGATTACACGCTGAAAGAATTTATTTTCAAAGTAAAGTTTGTAAAACCTGATTTTTCTACCACCTTTTTGAAAACCAGTGCATGCCCAAACTCTCACACGGAGAAAATTTTCAATTTGATCGAGAGATTGAACGAACTTTTCGACAAAGAAGGAAAGCACAAAGAGCTGTTTCAGCTCTTGCTTATTTAATGATGTCTGAAAACGAGTACACTTCGGACGAAGGGGAAAATAACTTCGAGTTTGGACCGAAAGGAAACCCCGAAATAAATATGGAAAATCTTGAAAATCCAGAAAATAGAAATCCTGGAAATGGACCAATTCCTAGAAACAGACCAATTCCTAGAAATGGACCAATTCCTGAAAATAGGCCAATTCATAATCTTGAAGATGAGGAACAAAACATTTTCAGGCTTGCAAGCTCTAAAAGTGGAGGCATTATGGCCTATGCTGTTCCTGTTTTAAATCAATTACATTCAGGAATATACTTAAGCCTACCCTCGAAACACATCATTTTGAACCCAAGCCGATAATGTTTCATATGCTCCAAATCAACGGCCAATACGCTGGTTTGGCACATGAAGATCCTCATTCTCATCTCAGGTCTTTCATGGAAATTACAAACTCTTTCAAACTGCCAGGTGTACAGGATGATGCTTTAAAACTAAAACTTTTTCCATACTCTCTAAAAGATAAAGCAAGATCCTGGTACAACTCGTTGCAGCTAGTTTCTATAATCACATGGAATCAAATGGCAGAAAAGTTTCTAAAAAAATATTTTCCACCCACGAGGAATGCTAAGTCCAGAAATGAAATCTGCACTTTTAAACAAATGGACAATGAAGCAGTTCCTGATGCATGGGATAGGTTTAAAGAGCTGTTAAGAAAATTCCCTCACCATGGCATTCTGTACTGCATTCAGCTAGAGATATTTTGCAGTGGTCTAGATATCACTGCTAAACAAATGCTTGATGCTACTGCAAGCGGATCTTTTACAGCTTGTACCTACAATAAAGGTTATGAAATCCTAGAAAAGATTTCTGACAATAATGGACAGTGGTCTGATCCACGTGCACTGCCAACTAAAAGAACAACAGGGATACCGGATTCAGATGCTTACTCAACATTAACTGCACAGTTGGCCAATATGGCTACTCTAATTCAAAATCTAGCCACACCTGTGCAGGCTAATGCTGCTACAGCTATCCCTGGTGTTCTGCCAGTACAGTGTACTTTCTGTGGAGATGGACACTCTTTTGAAAACTGTCCAAGCAATCCTGAGCAAATAAACTATGTTCACAATAACAACAAAGGAGGACCTTTCTCTCAGACTTACAACCTGGTACGTGCGAAATATGTGATTTAATCGCAGTGGGTTGCAAACTGTCCACAGTGGGAAGTTTAAGTGTACACTGGCCACTATGATCGTCACAACAAGTAATAGTTGGTAAAATACCAAAATCGTATCCACAGGGACTGGACAATCAAGACAATACGGTTCTTATGAGCTTCCTTTTACAAGCTCCAATTACAGAAGAAGCAATAGTTTGGTTTGTTTGGTGAAATGCTACTTTAACAATTTTACTTAAGATTTAAAAGAAGGAATGCAGGTTAGATTTTCCGTAGATTTTATATTAAATACCTGATCCCAAAAGTGATACTTGTACTTGAAGTGGGCATTCTCGTTAGAAAAGCCCGGTTACAAAATACTCACACCTTTAAGTAAAAATCCCATACTCTTAGCATTTATCGTTTTGTCAATGGTAATCTCAAATAGACCTTTTCAGGCCTCGATGGAATGTGTAGAGACAAATACTCTAAGTGTTTTTAATACACCAACTAGCTTGCCTACTACTCCAGTGGGTTGAGATTAGCTCACTGTGCCGACCTCACTTTTGCAAGTGTCATAAGAATTCTTTCGAATCCCCTAGCATCATCCAAGCTCGTGTCACTGCGTTCTACTCATTTCTGAGTTAAGAACTAGACTTTAGATCCTTACAAGTGATCGGCTTGTTCGCATCATTGGGCAATAATCGAGAGTGAATGACCAAAACAACAAATATTCCAAGTATAAAGATTACTCAAGCATTTTCCATAAAATCCAGGTACTTCTCTTTCCTACATCCCAAAGGATGCTTAGCCCATAATTGCCGAAATAAAGAAAACAAAAGATGAGAAGTGATAAGTGTGTATTTATATACACTTTTATACCCATTCAGGACTTTGTTTTGCCTTATTTTACATCTTTCCCAATTAGATATTGAGTCTTTCAGTCTTATTTTACACATTTTCTTTAGAATGGAGCTAGGATGTAGTTTATGGAATAATCCTATATTTTTTGTGAACTTTTGCTAATTTCTATGTTGCTATAGCAAGTGGATGCTACAGCAGTGATATTGGCAGTCATGGCTCAATCAAGTTGGACGATTTTATTTTGTTGAAGTAAGATCTCAGGCATCTTTTAGTACACTCTTGGGCAGAAGTCAACCCTGAAGATACCTCTGAAGATGCCCCTGAAGATGCTCCTGGAGATGCTTCCTAAGATAGCCTTTTGTTACTTTTACTTTATTATACTAAGATGCTTGGTTATTACCCATTGGGTATAACCACTTTTGTACTTGTTAGAGCATCTTTTGATTCCTTGCTTTCTAGTATAAATAGTTTAGATTGTCTTTCATTTTAACTCAGCTTCTACTGGAACAAAGTTTGTCCTAAGCTTTGTTACCAAGTACTTTAATTTTCAATTGCAATATTTTGTTTACAAGTTCTTACGTTTCTGTCTGTTGCTATAGCAACCTTTACAGGATTCTTTACTTTTTGCACTTACATTACGTCATTTACATACTTGTCATTTACTTTTAAGCATTTACATTCCAGTATGGTAGGCTAAACACCATAGTGTGGGTGTAAGTGAAGGTTGGCAGATTAAGCCAAGTGTCTTTGGACATTTGTTTGCATTAATCTTCTGCTTTACTATTCATAAACAACATGAATGCTTCATCCTATAGTCTTTGACAAAGTGACGAGTGTTATTCTATTTGGATGAGTTGGACTCAAAATGGAGACAACGCAAGTGTTTATGTTGGTTGTGTTATAGAGACTATAAAGAGTTGCTTCAATCCTTCGGGTTGAGAAACTATATGGAAAGAAAGGTAAGATCCGACTAGTAGGTTCTTGTTGCACTTACCAAGTGCCCACCCTACGTAAAAAGTCTAATCTGAACTTCCCTTGGAAGGCCATTCAATTCAGTAGTATTGAGGAGACTTTGTTGCAGCACTCCTGTGCTTGCTATAGCAATGTCTTGAGCACTTTGTTAGCCCAAATCCAACCTGATCTTGCACCCATACTATCTTTAATTTCTTGTTATTATCTTTCAGTACTTTGCTTTCAGTTACTAAAAATCTTGTTACCAAAATCATGCTTTGAGAATCAACTTGTTGTTACTCTTCTTGCTTTAAAAGTCCCTGAGGTACGATATCTGGTATTACTTACCATTATTACTTGTTTTTGGATGACACTAGTAGAACATGTATACTTGCATGGTTTGCTAGTTGCTGTAGCCTTTTTAGGGTTGCATTTAATCCACACCAAGTTTTTGGCGCCGTTGCCGGGGACTTTTGCCAAAGAAAGTTACTTTAAGTTGTTTGAAAAGTTGATTTTTACAATCTGTGTTTTTGTGGTTTATGCTAAGACTACCTCACGGGGACGTGTTTGATCTTGATCTTGATATTGAGAGAAATTTCAGAAGGAGAAGAAGGATACAAAGAGCTTTGCTTCAGAATCCTCCTACTCCTGCTGAAATGGCAGGACCAGAACCCAACCCTGAGGAGGAAGTTATTAGGATTGCTAACTCAAGAAATGGTGGTATTATGGACTATGCTATTCCTATGCTTGCCCAGTTGCACACAGGAATATGTAGGCCCCATGTTGAAGGTGACCAATCTGAGCTTAAGCCTATTATGTTTCACATGTTACAAACAAATGGTCAATTTGCTGGACTCCTTACTGAGGATCCACATTTACACCTAAAGAATTTTATGGAGCTCACTGACTCTTTTCACCTTGGTGGAGTATCTGTTGAAGCCTTAAGGCTGAAGTTATTTCCATGGTCTTTAAGGGATAGAGCCAAAGCTTGGTACAATTCTTTAGCTCCTGATTCAATCACAACTTGGAATGAAATAGCTGAAAAGTATTTAAGAAAATACTTTCCCCCAACCAGGAATGCCCAATTTAGAAATGAAATTTGTCAATTTAAACAATTAAATGGAGAGGCAGTTCCTGAGGCTTGGGAGAGGTACAAAGAGTTACTAAGGAAATGCCCACATCATGGCATTCCATACTGCATACAGCTAGAGACCTTTTACAATGGTCTTGATATGTCAGCTAAGCAAATGCTTGATGCTACTGCAGGTGGAGCCTTTATCTCTAATACCTACACTGATGGTTACAATATTTTAGAAAAAATTGCCAACAATAGTGGTCAGTGGATAGATCCCAGAGCAATTGTACTCAGACCAACTGTGGGAACCCCTGGAACAGATCCTATTACTGCTTTAACTGCTCAGTTAACAGCCATGAACACCATGTTGCAAAACATGAATGCTCCAGCTGCTAATACTGTTGCTGCAACAACTGTTTCAGAGTTCCTACCAGTTCAATGTGTGTACTGTGGTGAAGGTCATACTTTTGACCAATGCAGCCTAAATGTTGAATATGTGAACTACATCCACAACAGACCTAATCAGTTTGGTAACACTTACAATGCCAGTTGGAAGAACCATCCCAATTTTTCTTGGCACGGCCCATGTTTGAATCCACCAGCTGTGAAAGATCAGAAGCAGAATTATCAACCAAACCATCAAGGTCAGTATCAACAAGGTCCATCTACCTACCAAAAGCCTCCTAATCAGCAAGGTGAACAACCAGCTTCCTTGGAAGCTGTGCTGAAAGGTTTTATAAACTATACCACTTCAGCCATGAATCACCAAAATGCTACCATCAAGAATTTGGAGACTCAAATAGGACAAATGGCCATAGAGTTGAGACATAGACCAAATGGAACATTGCCTAGTGATACTGAAGTCCCTAGGAATGTGGTCAAAGAACAAGTGAAAGCTATTAGTTTA
Source organism: Saussurea involucrata (assembly GCA_033807775.1). Classification (NCBI taxonomy): domain Eukaryota; kingdom Viridiplantae; phylum Streptophyta; class Magnoliopsida; order Asterales; family Asteraceae; genus Saussurea; species Saussurea involucrata. Next base: position 209,802,616 of record CM066321.1, read on the forward strand.
AGGAGTGGAAAAGACTTAGTTAACAGTGGTCCAAAAGAACCAAAGACTGTTATACAGCCTGTCACTGAGAAGAGTGCTATAGCAACACCATCTGTTGCTGTAGCAACTCCCACTGTTGTACTTGAACCAGTGGTGATGGAAGAAACTGTGACCATACCACCTAAGTCTGACTTTCCATTGCTCTTTCCAAGTGAGGTAAACCCCAATACAAGCAAGAAAGATGCTGCCACAAATCTAACACCATCAGATCCTGTTTCTGCAGCACCTGACCAACCAATAGAAATCCCCTTTGTCCAACCAATACCAAATCCTAAAAAGGCAGTGATTGCTCCTGTTCCACCTTACATTCCTTACCCACAGAGGTTGAGGAATCAACAGGAGGACATTCAGTTTAAGAAGTTTCTAGATGTATTCAAGCAATTGCACATCAATATCCCATTGGTAGAAGCTATTGAAAACATGCCTAGCTATGCCAAATTTCTGAAAAATATCTTGAGTAAGAAAAAGAAACTCACTGAATATGAAACTGTAGCCCTTACAGAAGGATGTAGTGCCCTTGTTTCCAATAGACTTCCCCCTAAACTGAAAGATCCTGGGAATTTTGTAATTCCCTGTTCAATAGGTGGAAAACATGTAGGAAATGCTCTGTGTGACCTTGGTGCTAGCATAAACCTTATGCCCTTATCCATTTTCAGAAATCTAGGGATAGGAGAGGCTAGACCAACCAATGTGACTCTACAGTTAGCAGACAGAACCATAGCATATCCTAAGGGCAAGATAGAGGATGTTTTGGTACAAGTAGATAAGTTCATCTTCCCAGCTGATTTCATAATCCTTGACTTTGAAGCAGATAAGGACACACCTTTACTCTTAGGAAGGCCTTTCCTTGCCACTGGTAGAACCCTCATTGATGTCCAAAAGGGAGAGTTGACCATGAGAGTGAATGACCAAAATGTTACTTTCATTGTTTTCAATTCCATGAAACATCCCGATGAAGTAGAGACATGTTCTATGCTAAGCACCATTGAATCCATGTGTCATGAGGGAGCCTTAGAAGAGATTCTAGGAACCAAAAGTGAGCAGTTGGAAGAACTTGAGGATAGTGACAGTGAGAAGGATAGGACTTTTGACAGTAGTGAGTTGTTGCAGCATGCTGCAGCATTTGAACTTTTGGAAGAAAAGCCCACACACAAAACCCCTTTACCATCAATAGAAGTACCACCAGATTTGGAGTTGAAGCAATTACCTGCCCACCTTAAGTATGCATTCTTAGGGGAAGACAGTAAGCTACCCGTGATCATCTCAGCTTCTTTGGAAACTGAGCAAGAGAAGCAGCTAGTTGAAATGCTTCAATCTCACACCAAAGCCATAGGTTCGACCATCTCAGACCTTAAAGGTATAAGTCCATCAATTTGTCAACACAAGATAATCTTAGAAGGCAAAGACTTTACCTCTATAGAGCCTCAAAGGAGATTGAATCCTGTGATGAAAAAAGTGGTCAAGAAAGAAATCCTAAAGTGGCTTGATGCTGAAATAATTTACCCTATAGCAAGTAGCAATTGGGTAAGTCCTGTCCAGTGTGTTCCAAAGAAGGGGGTGTCACTGTGGTAGAAAATGAAAAGAATGAGCTAATCCCAACCAGAATAGTGTCAGGGTGGAGGATTTGTATGGACTATAGGAAGCTTAACAAAGCAACCACAAAGACCATTTTCCTTTGCCATTCATAGACCAAATGTTGGATAGACTAGCCGGAAAAGAATACTATTTCTTTTTAGATGGCTATTCAGGGTATAACCAGATTGCTATAGCACCTGAGGACCAAGAGAAAACAACTTTCACTTGCCCTTATGGTACTTTTTCCTTTAGGAGGATGCCCTTTGGATTGTGCAATGCACCAGCCACATTTCAGAGATGCATGATGTCCATCTTCTCTGATATGTTGGAAACCTCTATGGAGATTTTCATGGATGACTTTTCTGTCTATGGATCTTCCTATGAGGATTGTTTGAAAAACTTAGAACAAAGCCTTAAGAGATGTGAGGAGACTGATCTAGTGTTAAACTGGGAAAAATGTCATTTCATGGTAAAAGAAGGCATTGTTTTGGGTCATGTGATTTCAAAAAGGGGAATAGAGGTAGACAAGGCCAAGCTAGAAGTCATTGAGAGTCTACCTGAGCCCACAAATGTTAAAGGTATAAGAAGTTTTCTTGGACATGCTGGATTTTATAGGAGGTTTATAAAAGACTTTTCAAAAATTTCCAAACCCCTCTGTTTATTACTCCAGCATGACCAACCATTTGATTTCAACAAGGAGTGTAAATCTGCTTTCAACACTTTGAAGAAAGCACTGATTTCTGCCCCTATTGTTGTTACTCCTGATTGGACAAAACCTTTTGGACTTATGTGTGATGCAAGTGATTGGGCAGTTGGTGCTGTTTTAGGCCAAGTTAATGACAAGATTTTCCACCCAATCTACTATTCCAGTAAAACTCTAAATGAAGCCCAAATAAACTACACAACCACTGAGAAAGAACTTTTGGATGTGGTTTTTGCATTTGAAAAGTTTAGATCCTACTTGATGGGTACTAAAGTCATTTTTCACACTGACCATGCAGCCATCAAGTATTTGATTTCCAAAAAAGATGCCAAGCCAAGGTTAATAAGGTGGGTTCTTTTGCTTCAAGAGTTTGAGATTGAAATAGTAGATAGAAAAGGGGTGAACAATCAAGTTGCTGATCACTTGTCCAGGTTAGAAAAAGGAGAATCAAGCACTGGTGAAATTAATGAAAAGTTCCCTAATAAGCAGCTCTTGATGCTGCAGCATCATACAACCCCCTGGTTTGCAGACATTGCAAATTTTTTCGTTGTTGGGATCATTCCACCAGATTTAAACAAAGGCCAAAAGAAGAAACTACTCCATGATTCTAAGAACTATCTTTGGGATGACCCCTTTCTGTTTAAGGTAGGGGCTGACCAGATCCTAAGGAGGTGCATACCTCATCAGGAAGTGCCTGCAGTGCTGCAGCATTGTCATACTGCTGCATATGGTGGCCACTTTGGTGGCCAAAGAACTGCAGCCAAGGTTCTTCAATCTGGATTTTTCTGGCCAACACTCTTCCAAGATGCTGATAATTTTGTGAAGAAGTGCAATGAGTGTCAAAGGGTTGGATCCATCTCCCAAAGACATGAAATGCCCCTCAATGGCATTCTTGAAGTACAAATCTTTGATGTATGGGGAATTGACTTCATGGGTCCATTTCCCATGTCTGGAAACAATCAATACATATTGGTGGCTGTGGATTATGTATCCAAATGGGTAGAAGCCACAGCCTGTCACTCCAATGATGCCAAGACTGTAGTTAAGTTTTTGCATAAGCACATATTCACAAGATTTGGTACCCTAGAGCCATGATCAGTGATGAGGGTACCCACTTTGTGAATAACATGATGAAAGGAGTGCTGGAAAAGTATAACATAAACCATAGGGTAGCAACAACTTATCACCCTTAAACCAATGGTTTAGCAGAACTTTCCAATAGAGAGATTAAGAGCATTCTTGAGAAAGTGGTAAAGCCAACAAGGAAGGATTGGTCCTTCAAGCTTGATGATGCTTTATGGGCTTATAGGACTGCCTATAAGACACCCATTGGAATGTCCCCATACAAGTTAGTTTTTGGGAAAGCATGCCATCTACCACTTGAACTAGAACACAAAGCCTTTTCGGCTTTGAAAGAGCGGAATTTGTGTCTTAATGCTGCAGGTGAAAGAAGGAAGCTACAGATTAATGAGCTTGAAGAATTGAGAGATCACTCTTATGAAAATGCTAAAATTTACAAAGATAAAACCAAAAAATGGCATGATAAGAGGATCTCCCAAAGAGAAATTGTAGTTGGCCAAAAAGTCTTACTCTTTAACTCTAGATTGAAGCTTTTTCCAGGAAAATTAAGATCCAAGTGGACAGGGCCATTTGATGTCCATAAAGTCCATCCTCGTGGAGTGGTTGAACTCATTGACCCCAACAATGGATCCATTTTCAAAGTGAATGGCCAAAGAGTAAAATCTTATCATGAAGCTGCAACAACCGACTCCATTAGTACCACATCTGTGGTACAACTGTCTCAATCCTAGAAATGATATCAGAGGCTTGAAAAAGCCTGTCCATGTTGTAAATATGTAAATAAAGTGGTTTAGTTTTTGTTTTAGTTTTGAAATATGAAGTTTGAAAAAGTTTGAAAAATTGCTGGAAAAGGTTCAGTGCTACAGCAATATTCAGATTGCTATAGCACTCTGCAACCTAGAACCCCAACAGTCTTTTCAGCCGAAAAAGTGTACTTCTTGTCTGCAAAGATGCTCTGTAAGCTGTGCAAATAGTAGAAAAGCTATCAACAGTTTTGAGTTCCAATAAAACTCTTGAGTATCTGGTTTAAATAACTAGTACTTTTAGTTTGGTTTGAACTACACTACACTATTCACCACCCATTCGGTTTCTTTACAACCAATAACCCCACGATCCTCCCTTAAACCCTTTTAAATATTCTGTTTTATTTGCAAGTTGTATCTTTAACTGTATTCTTGCAGAGGGAATTTAAGCTAATATTATGGGGGAAGTTGAGAACTCAAGCTAAGAAAGCCTTAAGACCGATGAGTGACAGAGAGAGAAGACGAAGTGCAAGAAAACAGAGCATCCCAATGGAAGAAACCCAGAAGCATTCTGATGAGCCACAGAGCAAGGAGAAATCTCCATCTCCTTCTCCAAGTGTTCCACCATTGAAGAAGCAGAAAACAGGGGAAGAAGAAACTGGTAAGCAAACCGAAACTCACACCTCTTCCACCTCTATTTCGTCTACTTCTGCCAGCCATAAAACCCTCACCATTGATATTAACAAAGAACCCCAATCACCTCTCATTGAAACCCCACAAATACTGTTGTTGGGTGGTCGATTTCCACTCACTCCAAGCCCTCCGCATACACATACAGAAGACCCATCTCAGCCCACTCCTACAACTACAAATCCATTTGCTGAAGATGCGGCTGAAATAGCCCGCATTTTGGGAGAACCCTCATACAAAATCAATCCCACTAAGCCTAAACCATCTACCACCAAAGCACCCTCTGTGCAAAATGAGAGTGCCATTCCAGAAACAAATCCAGAAATGCACATAGCAGAAGAATCACAGTCTCAAGAAAAGGAGACTGTGATTATGACCAAGGAGGAGGAATTGAGGAAGAAGGTTTTGGCTGAGAAGAAAGGGAAGGGGAAGAGTCCAGATATTTTAGAAGCAGAAGAGAACACATAATAGGAGAGCTCAGAGTTCGATGATAGCAGTGATGAGGACGTTGCTGTGACTAAGGCAGAGATTGTTGTAGCAACAGCAGAAGATGAAGACTTGCCATTAGCTGAATGGATGAAGACTCCCAAGAAGGGGAGTGTGAAGCAGAGGAAGGTACCTACTTCACCATCACCAAACCAAAACAGAACCAGAAAAGAAAACCCCTCTTTTGGTACTTTTAGTTGCAAATTGGCATATGAGCAGTTTGGCACACTTGCTGCCAAAGATGCTCTAGCAGATAAGGGGTTCAGTCCAGAAGCTTTAAGGGACTACCCTTTCATTACCAACACCATAAGAAAAATGGGATGGGAACTGTTCTGTGCAGTTCCAGGAGCATACAACCTCTCCCTCATCAGGGAATTCTATGCAGAGGTTGCAGCATCCACAAGCCAAACTGTGAAGGTAAGGGGCACTGATGTGTCTTATGATGCACACACTATTGATAATATGTATTGCATTGTGTCCCCTACATCCAACGATTACAGGAAATTGACTGAGAATGCCACAGAAGAAGAAGCCAAGAAGGTGTTGAGCACCATTGCTCAACCTGGTGCTTCCTGGAAGAACAGGCTGTTCAGAACAATGCATATCAAGGACCTCTTGCCTGAGGTCAGCGTCTGGTTCTATTTTCTCAGGTACACACTCCAGCCCACAACCCATGATACAAGCTTAATCTTTGAACGAATGATACAGCAACAGCAGAAGATGAAGACTTGCCATTAGCTGAATGGATGAAGACTCCCAAGAAGGGGAGTGTGAAGCAGAGGAAGGTACCTACTTCACCATCACCAAACCAAAACAGAACCAGAAAAGAAAACCCCTCTGTTGGTACTTTTAGTTGCAAATTGGCATATGAGCAGTTTGGCACACTTGCTGCCAAAGATGCTCTAGCAGATAAGGGGTTCAGTCCGGAAGCTTTAAGGGACTACCCTTTTAAGGTTTTGTTAAACCGTACTACCACATGATATAGGCAACAGAAGCATATTTAGAATTGAATCATCCATGGCAATACAAACAAACAAATTATAAAGATGCATACGTTCTAGATGATTAACTACAATAGAAAGAATCAAGAACACTTACTTGTTTCTCGTGATTGTCGAAAACACAAAGATGAATTAACCTTGTTCTTGCTTCTTGGATGTCAAGGATCAATAGTGTGAATCCCTCTAGTGGCTCACACTTAAGAACACCAAACCAACAATCAAGATTGAAGCTTTTAACCCTAAACCCTTGGAAGGGTTTACGATTTTGGGAGGGAGGAGAGGGGAGGCTACGGCCTTGTGTGAGAGAGAGAGAGAGATCACGCCAAAAAAAATCATCCTAGGGTTTGATCCCTAGCATCTTATTTATAACCTCTCTATTTACAAGTAGCCCCCTTGAACAGATAAGCTTGATAAAAACTATTTTAACAAGTTACCATTTAGTCCCTATAATTAATCTAATTAATTATATTGTAGCTTGTAATTAATTTATCATCAAATGACAAATTAATAATCTAACTACATTAATTCCCTTTCATTCTGCTGATTGTTTATTTGGGTCTTAAGGGCAACCCAAAAGGACCCTGCTATTATTAGAAATATTACCAATAGTTAATGACTCTGTACACTATATCCAACAGTCTCCCACTTGGATAAGTTATTAACTCTATTTGGTTTAACGCTTTCAAATAATCAGCAGAGAGCAAGCCATCCAATGCAGCTGCCGAACTCTGATAAAGATTCGGTCCTAAGATAAGTGATTTAATGCTCCTTTGTTCTACAAGATATCATATGATCCGGAGACATGGATAAACGTCTATCTCGTGGATCAAGGTTATGTTTCCCGATTTCCGATATGTGTTGAATTCATCAGGCTACTCAATTGAACACATCAATTCTAGTCAGGGTTTGGCCAAACACTTAGTGTCAACACAAAATCATCGAGGGGCCCATGGATATCGCTTCTCCTGTTTAGGCAGAAGGAACAAATAAACTTTGACTACACAGTTCATTTCTATTCATCATATTATACATGGACATACCCTGTATAACAGCCAGTCACGGTCAGCGTTGGAGCACACCAAAGCATAACAGAATCCCATAGCAAAACTCTATGCATCTCTGTTTGAAGAACATAAAATATTATCATCTCAAAATTACTCTGACTTAATCCATGAAGTAAACTTTTGAGTGCGGGTCTTTCCAATACCTAAATCACCATTAGGCCTCTTTCCATTTGGCAGCCTCAGGGCCTGCCATCGCTTCCTCGTAGTTGGATGGTTCATCCGCACTATCAAATGTTTTATCATTGACTAGTGTGTCTCCTTCCTTTGTAATATGAAAACCATAATAAAACTCAGGAGGTTGACTAACTCTACTAGTTCTGCGAAGAGGTGGTGGAGGTATGTTAGTTTCCTCAACAGGTGGTTCAACCTCATGTTGAGGGCTAGTGTCAACTATAGGTTCATCATTGGTTGTTTCTTGAATTTCTTCAAGATCAATGCTGCTCCCACTATCCCTTTTGGAAATGAGCTCCCTTTCTTGGAAGACTCCCCTTCTAGCTACAAACACTTTGTTCTCCGAAGGTTTGTAAAATATATATCCAAAGGATTTGTAGGGATAACCAATGAACCGACACTTCTCTGCTCTAGGTTCTAGCTTGTCGTTAGTTTCGCGCTGAACGAAGACTTCACAACCCCATACCTTTATATGTGCCAACGAGGGACGAGTCCCAGTCCACATTTCAGAGGGTGTCTTTGCAACCTTCTTAGTTGGAACGAGGTTTAAGATATGAGCTGCAGTTTCTAAGGCATAGCCCCAGAACGATATTGGAAGTGTAGCACGACTCATCATGGACCGAACCATATCAAGTAGCGTTCGATTTCTTCTCTCAGCAACACCATTGAGTTGTGGTGTTCTGGGAGGAGATAATTGCGAAACTATTCCACAATCCCTTAGATAGTCGTATAATTCATGACTCAAGTATTCTCCACCCCTGTCGGATCGGAGCATCTTGATCTTCTTGCCCAGTTGGTTTTCTACTTCGTTTTTGAATCCTTTGAACACTTCAAAGGTGTCCGATTTGTTTTTCATCAGATGGATAAATCCATATCTACTGAAATCGTCAGTAAAGGTAACGAAGTATCTTTCACCGTTTCTCGTGGCAGATCTGAATGGTCCACATACATCTGTGTGGATTAAGTCCAACAGATCCTTACCCCTTTCCATTTTTCCTTTGAAAGGTGCTTTCGTCATCTTTCCAAGTAAACAAGACTCGCATACTTCATCAGACTTTAAGTCAAATGGTTCCAAGACCCCGTCCGATTGGAGCTTGGCGATGCGTTTCTTGTTTATGTGGCCAAGACGATGATGCCATAACGATGATTTATCCAATTCACTATTGGAGGAACCAACATTTAGAGTTAAGTTATTATTATTTCTACCAACACAAATCACGCTTTCATACACACCATTACAAGGAGAGGCTTTAAAATAAAAACAACCATGTTTATAAACCAAAATGCAACCATCATTATTATCAAATTGAAATTCAAAACCATCCTTGTACAATGCATGAAAAGAAATAATGTTTCGAGCCATTTCTGGCGAGAAGCAACAATCTAATAACTTTATTGAAAAACCACTACTAAGCACGAGCTCAAAATCTCCAATCTTGGTAACAGCGACAGTCATCCTGTTTCCCATGATCAGATTCAGATCCCCATGCTTCAACGTCCTACTTCCCTTTAGTCCCTGAAAATTAGAGCAAATGTGAGTACCACATCCCGTATCAAGGACCCAAGAGTTAGAAATCGAAGTACTATGGAGTTCAATTGTAAAAATACCTGAGGTGCCACACCCTTTGACCTTGTTCATTTTCAAGTCCTCCAGATATTTTGGGCAGCTTCTCTTCCAATGGCCCTTTCCTTGACAGTAAAAGCATATGGCCTCTTTAGGGTCACTTATGGGTGGTATGTCAGAAGAATAAGCTTTTCTCTTAAGGCCTTGGTTGCGTGGAACAACTTTAGCCTTTCCCTTCCCTTTGGGATGAGAAACTTTCTTCTTCTTATAGCCACCTTCCCTAATGGCCAGGACGGGAGCAGTTGAGTGACCACTTTGGGTCTTACCCATACTTGCTTCAGCAGATCTCAACATGCCATGGAGCTCCATCAAGGTCTTGTCCATATTATTCATATTGAAGTTCACTATGAACTGTTTATATACCCCACTAAGAGAGTTTAGCACCATGTCAATGGCAAGCTCTCTTGGGAAATCGACACCTAGATTGCCTAACCTGTCAATGTACGCTTTCATCTTTTGCACATGCGCACATACAGGGGCACCGTCCTGTTGCTTACATTCCATAAGCGATTTTACGACTTGGAACCTTTCTTGCCTCGCTTGCTCCTGAAACATTTCACGAAGCTGCTCATTTAGTTCAAACGCCCCCATGTTCTCGAAACTCTTTTAAAGTTCCGGGGACATGGACGCCAACATGAGACACGCGACTTTTGTGGATTCCACGAATTGCTTATTGTATTCAGTTACTGCTTCAGGGCTTGCATCATCATTAAGTATAGGAAGATCCTCGTCGAGCAAATACTCTTTGTCTTCGTACCTCAAGGCAATTCTGAAGGCACGAATCCAATCCAAGTACTTTGGCCCAGTTAGCTTATCTTTACTTAGGATAGAGAGTAACGTAAGGTTGGATGTTGAGTGAGAAGGAGGAAGAGGAGGATTATTTTCAGCCATCTGTAGATATAGATTTTTCGTTAGTTTGATATTTAACCCTTAAAATAATTTTCCAAAAATATTTAACAAGGCTAGGATCCATATTTTATCTTATGATGTGAAAAGGGATGCCGTAATCACATCACAAGGTTATTTTAGGTAAACAAATGCTATTTGTTAATTTCATTCACTATGAAACTCCTAGGTCTTTTGAGATTCATTGACTTATGTCAATGGCATGTTAATCTCGATTATGCTTATCTTCCTTTTGTGACTGGGATGCCGAGGATCACAAACAAGATAGTGAATCGACCAAACACATGGACCCCTCGGCTCAAGTACGCTTGAGAATCACGAGTGCCACATCATTTTGAACTATAGTTTCACATTAACGTGCCGGCAAACCGCACACGCTCCGTTAACAAACTATAAGAATATGTGTGTTCTTCATCATGGGTAGCATACGACTTTCACATTTCTTAGTATATCTAAAACGGGATTTTCGTTTTATACTTCATAGTTAATACTTTTAACTTGTCACATTGACCAATCAAACATTTTCGGTAATTCCACTAGTCCACACAAGAGGCGGTGAGTTTGGTAACGCATGGCGTTTTAAAAACCCTTGACTCATTTGACAACCATTTTATAGGTAACCTCCTTAAACCCCTTTTGAGTGTTTATAGTGAGTACGCCTAGTCTCGGTTTGACTATCAATGTATTATTTAATTATATATATATATATATATATATATATATATATATATATATATATATATATATATATAATTGAGGTCTAATATATATATAAAAAATTGAATGAAATTTTAAACAATTTAAAATTATGATTATCTTGATTAATTCTAATTAACCATGTGAGCACATATTTAACAATTAATATAATTGTTTCCATATTTGATTCCAATTAAACATGTGAGGACACATGCTAATAATTAATGTGAATATTTGACATATAAATTATATTCACTATATAAATAATGTCAATGTTTATCTTACAATATTTATTCAAACTTGAATATATTTGCTTATTGTAAGAAGGTATTTAAGATTATCTTATTCAATTCAAGATTATCCATTCGATATTTGCCATAGCTTATTATTGATGAGTTTTCTTAGGCAAGTTACGAAACTAGCCATACATAATTAGGATTATCTATTCAATTTAAGATTATTCATTCAATATTTTCCAAAGCTTATTATTGATGTGTTTTTCCTTAGGCAAGTTAGGAAACTAGCCATACATAATTATGGTATGCAAAAATAAAACGACTACTACGCCATACACAATTATGGTATAACATGCATAAAAAAACGACTACTACCCTATACCCTTTAGGGATACCAATAAAACTTTAATCACTAAAAATAGAAACTTTTTCATGCAAGCAAGAATTTTTTTCAGTTTCCAAAATTATAGCTTTTGAGGTTATGATCATGAAACCCTAACTTAGGGATTAAGCAATTCAATGGCCACAAACTTACTGCACTATGTCGAAAATAAAATAGGTGCCTTCTGGATCTCAAATGATTAATCCAACCATCCAGAAGGTAAAATAGAATGTCGTGAAACTACTGTCCAAAAACCACGACGATCCGACGGTTCAAACTCCGGGAATAGGTAAAACGGCTCGTTGTGTTTTTCCAGAAAATTCAATACGAATTTTATGCTATTGAGCTAAAATCTAAGAACCTGGCTCTGATACCACTGTAAGGTTTTGTTAAACCGTACTACCACATGATATAGGCAACGGAAGCATATTTAGAATTGAATCATCCATGGAAATACAAACAAACAACTTATAAAGATGCATACGTTCTAGATGATTAACTACAATAGAAAGAATCAAGAACACTTACTTGTTTCTCGTGATTGTCGAAAACACAAAGATGAATTAACCTTGTTCTAGCTTCTTGGATGTCAAGGATCAATAGTGTGAATCCCTCTAGTGGCTCACACTTAAGAACACCAAACCAACAATCAAGATTGAAGCTTTTAACCCTAAACCCTTGGAAGGGTTTACGATTTTGGGAGGGAGGAGAGGGGAGGCTACGGCCTTGTGAGAGAGAGAGAGAGAGAGAGATCACACCAAAAAAAAATCATCCTAGGGTTTGATCCCTAGCATCTTATTTATAACCTATCTATTTACAAGTAGCCCCCTTGAACAGATAAGCTTGTTAAAAACTATTTTAACAAGTTATCATTTAGTCCCTATAATTAATCTAATTAATTATATTGTAGCTTGTAATTAATTTATCATCAAATGACAAATTAATAATCTAACTACATTAATTCCCTTTCATTCTTCTGATTGTTTATTTGGGTCTTAAGGGCAACCCAAAAGGACCCTGCTATTATTAGAAATATTACCAATAGTTAATGACTCTGGACAATGCATAGCAAGGACCTCTTGCCTGAGGTCAGCGTCTGGTTCTATTTTCTCAGGTACACACTCCAGCCCACAACCCATGATACAAGCTTAATCTTTGAACGAATGATACAGCAACAACAGAAGATGAAGACTTGCCATTAGCTGAATGGATGAAGACTCCCAAGAAGGGGAGTGTGAAGCAGAGGAAGGTACCTACTTCACCATCACCAAACCAAAACAGAACCAGAAAAGAAAACCCCTCTTTTGGTACTTTTAGTTGCAAATTGGCATATGAGCAGTTTGGCACACTTGCTGCCAAAGATGCTCTAGCAGATAAGGGGTTCAGTCCAGAAGCTTTAAGGGACTACCCTTTCATTACCAACACCATAAGAAAAATGGGATGGGAACTGTTCTGTGCAGTTCCAGGAGCGTACAACCTCTCCCTCATCAGGGAATTCTATGCAGAGGTTGCAGCATCCACAGGCCAAACTGTGAAGGTAAGGGGCACTGATGTGTCTTATGATGCACACACTATTGATAATATGTATGGCATTGTGTCCCCTACATCCAACGATTACAAGAAGTTGACTGAGAAGGCCACAGAAGAAGAAGCCAGGAAGGTGTTGAGCACCATTGCTCAACATGGTGCTTCCTGGAAGAACAGGCTGTTCAGAACAATGCATAGCAAGGACCTCTTGCCTGAGGTCAGCGTCTGGTTCTATTTTCTCAGGTACACACTCCAGCCCACAACCCATGATACAAGCTTAATCTTTGAACGAATGATACTGCTATACTGTATCATGGGTGGTAAAAGATTCAGTGTGGGGGAGGCTGTGTGCAAAAGCAACAAGTCTTGTGTAGAAAAGGCAAAGGGAGACCTTTGGCATCCGGCCCTAATCAACTTCTTACTGCTAAGAGCCAAAGTGAAAACCTTTCCAACAGATGAAGTTGTTTCAAGAAGAGCTGTAATAGAAGCCCAGACAGTAAAGAGAGTGATGAGGAACGCAGAGAAAGCAATGAGGCAGAATGCCATTGCTGCAGCATCACTCCTGGATGCTGCAGCAACTGCTGCAGGAAGTTCCAAACAATCACAACAACCAAAGAAACCCCAATCAATCCCAATAGAAGAACAACTGGAAACCAAATCCTTTGTGTACTTAGCCAACCAAATTGCAAATAACCAGGAAACTCTCTTGACCAAACTGCAAGAGAGGGACCTGATGTGGATGACCCTCTTGGCCAACCAAAAGAGAGATATGGAGGCCAAGATTGCTGAGAGTGAGAAGAGACTGCTGGCCTGATTGAAAGAACAGGATAAGGCTGCACAACATGACAGAAAACTCATTGCTTTGCACAGGCACTACCAGATGGTAAGAGAGGGGGTCATAGAAAGCAAGTGGGCGATGGAGAATCCAGAGGAATATGCCAGCATTGGCCTTTATCCAGAAGAACTGCAGAAGGAGGCAGAAAAGTTCATCCCCAGTGCTGCAGCAAAACCTACTCCCAAAGAGTAGGCAGGTCCATTTCTATACCTTAGCTCCATTAGTAGTTCTTATTTCTCTGATTTTTTAGTTTTAGAGTCTGGGAAATTGTTAAGTGTTTAGTTTTTGAGTCTTATGAGATTTGCACCATCACAACCCACATCCCATGGTAATTTTGATGCTACACATCCCTTTTCAATCCTCAAAACTAGAACCATGCTCATCCACTTGGGAAGCAAACAGACATCCTTGTGTTTTTTAGAAAATGACTTAGGCCATCCTTTCACATACACAAGCCACCTATACCCTTTGCACACTTAAGCCATAAAGATTACTGTCTCAATGGGGACATTGACAATTGCAAGTGTGGGAGAAGGTACACTGATTCATGAGCACAAAAACAGCCCATAGGGCAGAAAATTGCTCCAAAAAAACATCAAAGAATGAATCAGTGGTGTCCAAAGTCAAAACAGATAAAACAGTAAAAATATGCATAGCATATACACTGTTTGTACATTATAGATAAAAGACTTGGAGGATGAAAGAACACTTTGTGCTACAAATCCAAATCAACCAAAAAAAGTCCTAAAGATTCTGAATTCACATGGTCTTAATGTCTAACAATAGGAAATGTGTCATTGGCTTATGGGATTGAGAGAATGATGAGGGATGGACACAGAATTATGTGTGGCTATGGTCCTGTTGTGGTTTCCAAATCTCATAATCTGTTTAGTTTTTCATTTTCACCTTTTTAAATTGTTTCCAATTTCTCTTTTGAGTCATTTTTAGTTGTCATTTTAGTTGCTTGGGGACAAGCAACAGTTCAAGTGTAGGGGTGTGATAAGTGTGTATTTATATACACTTTTATACCCATTCAGGACTTTGTTTTGCCTTATTTTACATCTTTCCCAATTAGATATTGACTCTTTCAGTCTTATTTTACACATTTTCTTTAGAATGGAGCTAGGATGTAGTTTATGGAATAATCCTATATTTTTGGTGAACTTTTGCTGATTTCTATGTTGCTACAGCAAGGGGATGCTACAGCAGTGATATTGGCAGTCATGGCTCAATCAAGTTGGACGATTTTATTTTGTTGAAGTAAGATCTCAGGCATCTTTTAGTACACTATTGGGCAGAAGTCAACCCTAAAGATACCTCTGAAGATGCCCCTGAAGATGCTCCTGGAGATGCTTCCTAAGATAGCCTTTTGTTACTTTTACTTTATTGTACTAAGATGCTTGGTTATTACCCATTGGGTATAACCACTTTTGTACTTGTTAGAGCATCTTTTAATTCCTTGCTTTCTAGTATAAATAGTTTAGATTGTATTTCATTTTAACTCAGCTTCTACTGGAACAAAGTTTGTCCTAAGCTTTGTTACCAAGTACTTTAATTTTCAATTGCAATATTTTGTTTACAAGTTCTTACGTTTCTGTCTGTTGCTATAGCAACCTTTACAGCATTCTTTACTTTCTGCACTTACATTACGTCATTTACCTACATGTCATTTACTTTTTAGCATTTACATTCCAGTATGGTAGGCTAAACACCATAATGTGGGTGTAAGTGAAGGTTGGCAGATTAAGCCAAGTGTCTTTGGACATTTGTTTGCATTAATCTTCTGCTTTACTATTCATAAACAACATGAATGCTTCATCCTATAGTCTTTGACAAAGTGAGGAGTGTTATTCTATTTGGATGAGTTGGACTCAAAATGGAGACAACGCAAGTGTTTATGTTGGTTGTGTTATAGAGACTATAAAGAGTTGCTTCAATCCTTCGGGTTGAGAAACTATATGGAAAGAAAGGTAAGATCCGACTAGTAGGTTCTTGTTGCACTTACCAAGTGCCCACCCTACGTAAAAAGTCTAATCTGAACTTCCCTTGGAAGGCCATTCAATTCAGTAGTATTGAGGAGACTTTGCTGCAGCACTCCTGTGCTTGTTATAGCAATGTCCTGAGCACTTTGTTAGCCCAAATCCAACCTGATCTTGCACCCATACTATCTTTAATTTCTTGTTATTATCTTTCAGTACTTTGCTTTCAGTTACTAAAAATCTTGTTACCAAAATCCTGCTTTGAGAATCAACTTGTTGTTACTCTTCTTGCTTTAAAAGTCCCTGAGGTACGATATCTGGTATTACTTACCATTATTACTTGTTTTTGGACGACACTAGTAGAACATGTATACTTGCATGGTTTGCTAGTTGCTATAGCCTTTTTAGGGTTGCATTTAATCCACACCAAGAAGTTACACATAAGTAAACTGAAAGTGACTTTGATTTAAACCACAGTGGGGAACGAGAGTACGTCACTGCCACTAATTACTTGAAAACTAAAGATTACACTACAAATCGAAATACATAAAATTAGAGAGATATTGCAGTAAATTCTAGAACTACACTTAACTTACACTAAATGTGGTAGATGGATAGATGAAATAAATGCCACCCAACACCTCTTTATTTACTAAGAGGAAAGGTTGGACTTAACAAAAGATGGGTAAAATCTAGAGACTAAGAACTGAAGATAGAAGACATAAAATTCAGCTTCATTGAGTAACCCTTCTATCCACAAGCTTGTAGCTCTTTTACCCCAAGGTCCCTTCACCTTTCCAAAAAGTCCACTTTAAAGTACCATGGGTGTTATTAAACAATTCATCTTGCCATGTCTTAGGGAACATGCTTGTACTTTACCATCCCATGCCTCTGCCATTAGAGCCTTCTATTCTCCAGATTTTTACTTCCAAGCTAAGATTTGAATTTCTTTTGTCTTCTTCTTTGCTCGCCAGTGGGATCCGGAGTGGGCACTCCGCAAGTCACTGCAGGTATTTCGTGAAAAGGCAACAAAATACTACCAAATGGTTTATAAAAAACCGTGGTTCACTCTTATTGCTCATTTTTTGGAATATTACCAAGAATGGGGGTTTTGAGAAGTGAAATGGCTAAAATTTAACAAAATAAAAGGAAATAATAACTCTAAAAATAGAGTTATCAAAACCCTGAGTGGAGGAATCATCCTAATTTCTCTTGGCATAGTCCTGCTCAGAACACACCAATGCAACGGCTACAAGGACAGTCCAACTCACAAGAACAGTCCAACTCACAAGGACAATTCAATTTTCAACAAAGAAACCACAACAACCAACAGTCTAATTTCCAAAATCAACCATCTTCTTTCCAAAACAACAAGCCCAATCCACAGGCTGAATCATCTACTTCTTTGGAAGCAATGATGAAAGGGTTTATGACCCAAACTCAAGCCTCAATTAAAAATCTTGAAACTCAGATGGGGCAAATGGCTTTGGAAATGAAGAAAAGACAAGTAGGAACTCTTCCTAGTGATACAGAGATTCCACACCGAGATGGAAAAGAACAGATTAAGGTTGTGACATTAAGAAGTGGAAAGACTTTAGAATAAAATCCCAGAAAAGAACAAACAGACAAAGCAGAGCCAGAAAAGAAAAAGACAAGACCAGATTCTGCTGCTACAATACCTGTGGACCAGACCTGTAGTACTAGTGGGACCAAAGATAGTGATAAGCCCATTGATATTACCACCATTCCTAGCAAATCAGCTTATCATTTGTTGTTCCCTAATGAACCTAAGCAAGTCCAGAAGCCCAAAGAAAGTACAGTAGTTGATGTGTCACAATCTGGTGGCAGTCCTACTGTACCACCCTCTACCAGCCCGGTAGCACTTGCACTAACTCTTCACAAGATTGACCCCTCTAGTTCAGTCACACCTTACATTCCATACCCTCAAAGGATGAGGAATGATAAGGAATCAATACAATTTAAAAAGTTTCTTGATGTTTTTAGACAGTTGCACATAACCATACCTTTGGTTGAAGCCATTGAGCAGATGCCAAATTATGCAAAGTTTTTGAAATACATTTTGAGCAAAAAGAAAAAGTTGACTGAATATGAGACGGTAACTTTGACTGAAGGGTGTAGTGCTTTGTTGTCCAGTAAGATTCCCCCTAAAATGAAAGACCCTGGATGTTTCACAATTCCATGTTCTATAGGAGGAAAGGAAGTAGGAAAAGCCCTATGTGACTTAGGTGCTAGTGTAAACCTTATGCCTTTATCCATTTTCAATACTTTAGGCATAGGTGAAGCTAGACCCACCACTGTTTCTCTGCAATTAGCTGACAAGTCCATAGCCTGGCCTAAAGGAAAAATTGAGGATGTCCTAGTCCAAGTTGATAAGTTTATATTTCCAGCTGATTTCATCATTCTAGACTTTGAAGCTGACAAAGATATCCCCATCCTTTTAGGTAGACCTTTTCTAGCTACTGGCAGAACCTTGATTGATGTACAAAAGGGAGAGTTAACCATGAGAGTCCAAGACCAAGAAGTGACTTTTAATGTGTTTGATTCCCTTAGGTACCCTGAAGAGAAAGAAGAGTGTTCCACTTTGAGCATGATAGAGACTTGGTGTGAAAAGAAAAGTTTGGGAGAAATGTTAGGGATAAGAGACTCTGATAGTGATGAGGAAGATTTTGAGGAACTAGAGACACCACATGAAATAGCTGCTTTTGAAACCTTAGATCAAAAAGGATAGGAAAACTCTTATTCCTTCCTTAGAAGTTGCACCAGACTTAGAATTGAAACAACTTTCCGCACACCTGAAATATGTCTTTTTAGAAGATCCCGGGAAGTTGCCAGTCATTATTTCATCATCATTAGAACCTGAACAGGAAGAAAGATTGGTCAAAATGCTTAAACTTCACACAAAAGCCATAGGATGGACCATTGCTGACCTCAAGGGCATAAGCCCTACCATTTGCCAACAGAAAATCATTTTGGAAGATAAAAATTTCACCTCAGTTGAGCCTCAAAGAAGACTCAATCCTGTGATGAAAGAAGTTGTCAAAAAGGAAATTTTAAAATGGCTTGATGCAGGTATAATCTATCCTATTGCAAGCAGTACTTGTGCCAGTCCTTTGCAAGGTGTACCCAAGAAAGGTGGAGTAACCGTTGTACCAAATGAGAAAAATGAACTTATACCTACTAGAGTTGTGTCTGGTTGGAGGATATGCATGGACTATAGGAAGCTTAACTAAGCTACTCAGAAAGACCATTTCCCATTACCCTTTGTTGACCAAATGCTAGACAGACTGGCAGGAAAAGAGTTTTATTGTTTCTTAGATGGCTACTCAGGTTACAATCAGATTACCATAACACCTGATGACCAAGAAAAGACCACTTTCACATGTCCATTTGGAACCTTTGCTTGCTTTTAGAAGAATGCCTTTTGGACTTTGTAATGCCCCAGCCACTTTTCAAAGATGTATGATGTCTATTTTTTCTGACATGTTGGAAAACTCCATGGAAATTTTCATGGATGACTTTTCAGTTTATGGGACATCATATGACCTGTGTTTACAAAATCTGGAAAATAGTCTTACAAGATGTGAAGAAACAGACTTGGTTTTAAATTGGGAAAAGTGTCATTTTATGGTAAAAGAAGGCATTGTGTTGGGACATCTCATTTCCAAAAGAGGCATAGAAGTTGATAAGGCCAAATTGGAAATCATTTCAAACCTACCTGAACCAACCACAGTCAAAGGGATCAGGAGTTTTTTGGGACATGCAGGTTTTTACAGGAGGTTCATAAAAGATTTTTCAAAAATTTCAAAACCTCTTTGTCTATTACTACAGAATGACCAAGTGTTTAATTTTAATGAAGACTGTAAAAAGGCTTTTGAAACTTTGAAAGAAACATTGGTCACTGCTCCAATAGTAATAGCACCTGATTGGTCCCAACCCTTTGAAATTATGTGTGATGCTAGTGACTGGGCAGTTGGAGCAGTTTTAGGTCAGAAGAAAGGAAAAATATTCCATCCTATTTACTAGTCTAGTAAAACTCTCAATGATGCTCAAGTCAATTACACCACTACTGAAAAGGAATTATTAGCTGTGGTTTTTGCTTTTGAAAAATTCAGATCATACTTGATTGACACAAAAGTAGTTGTTCATACTGATCATGCTGCCATCAAGTATCTTGTTGCTAAAAAGGACGCAAAACCTAGGCTAATAAGGTGGGTCTTGTGTTGCAAGAGTTTGATTTGGAAATCATTGATAGTAAGGGTGTGGATAATCAAGTGGCTGATCACTTGTCTAGGTTAGAGAAGCAAGAAGAACCTGTACATAGTAGTGATATCTGTGAAGTCTTTCCTGATGAAAGAATTTTGGCTGTACAACATTATGCAATCCCTTGGTTTGCAGATCTTGTAAATTATTTGGCATGTGGAATCATTCCTAAGGAGTTTTCTAAACACCAAAGGAAAAAACTCATTTTTGATTCTAAGAAATATTTGTGGGATGACCCATTTTTGTTCAAGATTTGTGCAGATCAGATGATAAGAAGGTGCATTCCAAAAGAAGAAGTACCATCAGTCTGCAACACTGCCATGCTGGACCACGTGGAGGACATTTTGGAGGAAGTAGGACAACAACAAAGGTTTTACAATCAGGGTTGTATTGGCCTACTTTGAACAATGACGCTCATAACTTTGCAAAAAGTTGTGATGAGTGTCAAAGGAGTGGAAATATTTCTCAGAGAAATGAAATGCCCTTAAATGGAATTCTAGAAGTAGAGTTATTCGATGTCTGGGGCATAGACTTTATGGGACCCTTTCCTATCTCCAATAATTGTTCTTACATACCGGTAGCAGTAGATTATGTGTCCAAATGGGTGGAAGCCATGGCTTGCCATTCCAATGATGCCAAGACTGTTGTTAAATTTCTGCACAAGCATGTCTTCACTAGATTTGGTACACCCCGTGACTTAATTAGTGATGAAGGCACACATTTCATAAACAACTTGTTGGAAGAAATTCTTGAAAAGTACAACATTCAGCACAGGGTAGCAACTGCTTACCACCCTCAAACCAATGGTTTGGCTGAGTTGTCAAGGAGATAAAAGGAATTTTAGGTAAAGTAGTCAAACCACATAGAAAGGACTGGGTCTCCAAATTGGATGATGCCTTATGGGCCTACCGGAATGCTTACAAAACCCCTATTGGAATGTCTCCCTATAAGTTGGTTTTTGGAAAGGCCTGTCATCTGCCTATAGAATTAGAGCATAAGGCCTATTAGGCCATCAAAGAGCTTAATATGAGTCTTGATGATGCTTGAAAGAAAAGATATTTGCAACTCTGTGAATTGGAAGAGCATAGGAATTTTTCCTATGAAAATGCCAAGCTTTACAAAGAAAACACAAAAAAATGGCATGACAAGAAAATTCTTCCAAAAGATTTTACTGAGGGTCAAAAAGTCCTGTTATTCAACTCTAGATTGAAACTTTTTCCTGGAAAGTTAAATTCAAGATGGACTGGACCCTATTGCATTGCCAAAGTGTATCCTTATGGAGCAATTGATCTGATTGATCCAGATAAGGGTACCACTTTCAAAGTGAACGGGCACAGAGTCAAGCATTTCTTTGATCCCACAGCAGTTCCATAACAAATGTACACGGTTGAGGAACCTGATAATTGAAGAAAACAAATATATGTGTGTATTTATATATGTATATAATATATAAGAAAATATATAGAAAAATATAAAAAATATATATAGAAAAAAATACAAAAATCGAAAAAAAAATATATATACATATATAAATTAAAAAAAAGTATTTTATTTTTTAGTCAAAAATTTGAGTTTCCTATTTATTTTTCCTATTTTTACCATTTGTTGGGCTAGGTCCGTTTTCACTTAATTACATTTGGGCCTTGAATGGTTTAAATTAAAGTAATGAATCCAGGCCCAGGCCCAGGCCCTTTTCTTTTATTTGGGCTACCAAATCTCAATGGTGTTAATTGTGTTTTGTAACAGGCCCAAGAATCGGCTCCTTTGGATTTCTTTAGTCTGTTTAGAATCATACTCTCATCCAGGATGAACTTGTGGCAAACGTTGACTGACATCTCTAAACAGATACCGTTCGGTGATGATTTTGACATCACCACTCTCGTTTGGCTGGAAATCAGAAAAGGTACAAGGAAATTGTACCATTTCCCCCCATTACCAACCCACCATCGTACATGATGAAGAAGGAACCGCCTCTATTTCTCGGTTATCCGAGGAACCATACTCTCAGTTGTAATCTCACCATCGATTACACTTGTAGCCAAAGAAAGCTTCTTCCTTAAAACACCACTTCTACCATCATTCTAAATCATCCCTGTCCCAATCTCACACACTCTCCATCATCGATTGCTACTCTGATAAAACCTCACAACTTCTCATCCATGGCACTCACAAAATCCAAACCTAGAAAAAGGGTTCAACCAACCCTTAAGATCAATGAGATGCTAACTGAAGATGAATCACGGTCATCTCCTTTTCCCACCAAGAGGATAACACGAAGCATTGTGGCTCAAAATTAGGGCAAAACGCAGGTACAATCACTTATTCAGCCATCAGTTCAAACCTTTTCTACCACTCAACCTGAGGTACTCACTGTAACCACCACAATCACTGCTACGCCACCTATTTCGCAAGAACAGGTAACCAACATCCCTGTTTCTTCACCTATTTCGCAACTTAATAGCTTGAAAGCTTCCGTAGATATGGCTTTTGCTGCCATAGATGAATTTTTGGGATGGAAACCAACACAATCCCTTACTGATCACACACTCACCCATGAAATACCCAAACCCCTGCCTCTATCACAAACTACACAGGATGCCAATCCACTGATTTTGGCATCCAATGCACCTTACACCATCCCTGCAAACCAACCTTTCCAACTACTGGATGAACCTGATGAGCCATTTATCAACATTGAGGAAAAGACACCCCAATCTTCCCATGATCACCGTACCACCCCTCCTGAAACCCCAATAACCAACAGTCTCATCATCCACGATTTTGAGGTCACCCAAGAAACCCATGGAGCACCTTTATCTCCATCTCCCCTTGATGTAATTATTACCCCACCACTTGAACATTTTAACAGCCCCAAACACATGCTTGATGCTGCTGATTCCTCCATACAACTTGAGGAACATTCTGACATGGCAGTAGAACAAGAAAACTGGGATCATCTGATCTTGGGCAGAAGAATAGAGCCTGTAAAAAAGGGAAAGACAAAGAAAAGGAAGAGGACTGCAGTGGAAGAAGAAGTGGCTAGAGAAGCAGAGGAGAATGTGATGTCTCCATCAAAACGGACCACCAGAAAGGAAGCTAAATCCAAAGCACATTCTCAGAACTCCTCCAGCCCTGGGGCAAAGAAAAAAGGTAAAAATAGATCATCCCCTGTACTTGGAACACAACTTTTTAGCTGCACCTTGGCTTTAAAAAAATACCCATCCTTTGCTGCAAGGAATGGGCAATCTCCTAGGGGGTTAAGGAGATAATTATTGCAAACCCGTTTTTGAAATCTGTCATAGATAGCATGGGTTGGAAAAAGCTATGTGAGGTCCCAGATGAGTATAATGAGGACTGGTTGAGGGAATTCTACACTGAAGTGCCGGTGAGCAATAGAGTGACCCTTATGGTTAGACAGACCAAAGTATCATACTCCCCTAAAGCTATAAACACCTACCTAGGCATCACACCACCACAAGAATCTGAACTTGATAGGATGCAGGCAAGAGTCACAGATGAGGAGCTAGCCACCATTCTAGCAAGACTTGCACATAAGGGCTCTCAATGGACCATTAAGGGAAGATCTAGAGTACTAAGGACCTGTTTTCTAAAGCCTGAAACCAACATCTGGTGGTATTTCCTTAGACACACTTTGCACCCTACCAGCCATGACACGGATTTGTGCATGGAAAGGGTCTTCATTCTGTACTGCATCTTGGAGAAAAAGCCATTTGATGTGGGTAGGTTGATCTGTGGAAACATTAGAGGCTGTATAGATATGGTCAATGGCAAGTTACTTTATCCCTCTATCATTCATGGCTTAATGTCTCAAGCTAAGGTCCCATGTTTGCCTTCTGACTCTTTCAATAAAGAGAAAACCATAATGGATAAAAAAGCCTTAGATAGACTGATGCGATATGGCAACAATCCTAAAAAAAAAAACATTTTGGAGGAACTAAAGGAGACACTTTTGGAGGAATTCAAGGAACTTAAGAAGAGTGTGGTTTCTAAGACTAAAAAGCTGAGAAAGAGGGTTGAGATGCTCCAAACTGAGGTGAAAGATCTGAAGAAAGAGAGTGTTAAATGGTTGGAATTCAAGCAAGAGAAGGACAAGCTTAGGAGGAAAGCATGGAGGAAACAAAATCCGGGCAAAAAGATGAAGATGCCCTCTTTTCCTACTGAATGCTTGGAGCTGCTCTCACCTCCTACTCAATCTGAGTAGGACAGGTTCTGCCTACTGCCTTTTCTTTTATTTTATTTTTCTTTGCTGGTTTACCATGTTAGTTTAATGATTCTGATCCCTGTACAATTTTTTTCTACTGTCTTTTCTGATAAGCCCTTTTGGGGGCTGATTGGACTCAATCTGCCACTTGGCAGTCTACTTGGATTCTCACCTCTCTTGATTCCAAGTTTAAGGTCCATTGTGTACATATTAATGATTTGCTGTTTCTATTTAGATTTTTTTTAGTGCTTAACCATTTCAGGATTTGTTTTGAGTCCACGTTTTTTGTTTATCCTTTGCTGGTTTACATGCATAATGGGATTGATGGGTGTTCAAAATGTCCTACGATTGATTTTCGTGCTTAAACTATTTTCTAGCTAAGCACAGATTCCTTGGTTGTTGTCTGGATACCATCTCTTAACCTGTTAAGACATTTTGGGACCATGAGAATCTCATCTGCCTTTGGCAGGTTGCAAACTCAATTATGCGTGTGGGGCGGAGGGGGACCGCAATTGTCGGCTAGGGTTCTTAAAAAAAACAAGTGGGGCTCAAGTGGGGCTTGGGGTGTATTAAAAAAAGAAGTAGATCAACATGTGGCCCAGGAGTGCGGATGCGGCCCAGGTCCGCACTCGCAAGTGCGGATGCGGTGCCGGGAGTGCGGACCGCAACCGGGTCGTGTCGGGTTGCTTGCGTACCACCCGTTTCTTCGTTTTTTTGTCGTTTAGCTGTATATTGCGGTCTGCAGTTGACCGGGTCGGGTCAGAGTGCGGACCCGTGGCTATTTTCGTCAACCCATCGAGACTATGGCTATTTTGTCAAGTTGGTTAATGGGTTTGGCCATTTGAGTCAATTTCCCCTTAACTTTTCATATAAAGCCCCAAAAAGTTTTAGTGTTTTTGTTTTCACCTTAAAAAATTGCAGGAAAATAGTACAATTATCTTACAATTTGTATTTAATATTTCATCCAACCAACCATCAATCAATTGCAGGAAAATCGTACAATTATCTTAAATTTTTCCATCAACTTTCAAGCTTTGTTGAAAAATCGTGCACGTCCGCAATTAAACATGCAAAAAACACGTGCACAGTGATAATTTCTTGAAAGATTATGGAGGTCAAAGGTCAAAATTGGTTTCACCAAGGAGAGACAAGTGTAGGTCCGCAAAAAAGTAGGTCCTTAATTGTGGACGTAGTTAGAAACTGCAAATTTTGAAAATCCAGGGGCCCATGTTCGTAATTGCGAAGGTAGGTTTTTAGCGAACATGGGTAAAAAATGAAACATTTTTTGTCGTTTAGTTAGTTCCGTAATTCGTTTTTGCATACATGATGTTATTTTAGTAAATATAGAAGAGATGTGGCTAACAAATAAAACCACATGTGCAAAATAACTATTTTAATTAATTTCCCTTTTTTATACCCATCATAGTTTTTTTTTTATGAAACATTAATAGTGAGAGATTTATTTTTGTGTTGTTCTTACTTTATATATCTATTTATCCTAAAAAATGACAACCATTTTTACGGGGCAAACAATGAAAAAGAAAACCAAGTTGGTATTTTCTATAATTTCCCGTTTTTTGTAGTATATTAAAATCAAGAGACAAATAGTTTCCTAATAGATCAAGGTCATCCATTTTTCTGTTTTTAAAGAAAATCAAGATTACACATTGTGAATATACTACTTAATTAGTATAAGAATATAGACCGATATATTTTTTACAATAAAATTTGAACCCGGACCACTTCTATTGTGTGGAATATAAACGATCTATCTTGTAATACATACCTAATTGATTACAGATTATCCATGAAATGATTTAGAACATGCACTTGTGATTAAGTCATAGAAGATACGGTAATAGATCGAAAAATAGATTTCACTTATTTGGTATATGTCTTGTTGCACATGTTTAATTGATTACAGATTATGCATGAAATGATTCAGTTATTACACTTGCCATCAAGTCATAGAAGATAAGGGTGTTCATTGGTTGAAATCCAATGGATTTTGGTGGATCCGAATATATCCAATCATCCATTGGGTGTTGAATTTTGTCATCCAATTCAATCCAATTAACATTGGACATCCGATCCAGTCAAATTCAGTGGATGAGTTGGATCGGGTCGGTTCCATCCATTGGATATTATTATTGGTTATCCATTGGATGTGATTGGTTTCATCCAATATTTTGAGTTAATTCTCAACCAATTAATATACCATTTCAACCAATTACTCAAATATTTACTTAACTTATTAAAAACACTACATATAAATATCAATTAGAAGACAATATCGTAAGACGTTAATAATTATATATAATTATCAATTTGATGGTAGTTCGAACTTTGATGGTAGTTGGACGATAATTGGATGACCATTGGATTGGATCGGTTCGGTTTTATTGGATTATGGACTGTCATCCAAGATCCAATAACCGACTGATCCAAATTGGATATTGAAGTTTTGGATATGTTCCAATTACAATTGGATATCCGATTATGGTCGGTCGGTTGTAATTAGACCGATCGATTTAAATTGGATCGTTGACTTTCTGCACACCCCTAATAGAAGATACATTAATAGACCGATACATAGCTTTCACCTATTTGGTATCTGTCTCTAGAGACGGTCCAAGATTTTTTGAAGTATTAACACAAAGTAATTATCGTAATATAACAAATTTAAGAATTATTACTCCGACTTTGGTTTTTGGCTAGGTTTTTTGGGTCGATTAAATATAAATTAAATATTTAAGTCATTAATGATACACTAGTTCTTTACTAAAAAACTATCTACTTTAAAACTAACAAATTGTTGGTGCATTTTCGGTTTTGACATGGTATTCTATATGATCCGATTGTGATACAATATTAATCTCAAATTTAAACAAATTAACTAAAGTCTAAAAGTTTAACTCAAGTAAAAACAAACTAATCTATAGAATTAGTCCAAAATTAACAAACCCTAAAATATAAAAAGTAACCACAAATTACAAATATAGTCGACAAGATGCATGTGATGATGTGAAATTGATAATGAAAAGGATATGATGGATGATGTGAAATTGATAATGAAAAGGATATGATGATGCATTTATATATATATATATATATATATATATATATATATATATATATATATATATATATATATATATATATAGAGAGAGAGAGAGAGAGAGAGAGAGAGAGAGAGGGAGGTTCAAGGGAAAACCTCAAAAAAACGGAAAACTGAAGAACACCCTGGTGGCCCTTCATCTGGACGGTATGCACGTGTGCATATAAATAAATTATGTTATTTTTTGGTTTTATGCACAAGTGCATTATGCATTTGTGCATATATACACAAATGCATGTTACAAATAACCTGTATGCACAAGTGCATACCGCCCAGATGAAGGACTACCAGAGTGTTCCTTAGTTTTTCGTTTATTTGAAGTTTTTCCCTGAACTAGACCATATATATATATATATATATATATATATATATATAGCCTTAGGTTCAATAGAGAAGTCCAAATATTTAGAAAAATAGAGAAGTGATTTTGGCCATTTATTCGGTCAAGATCGGTTATAATTGGTCAAAAGTTGCTGCTTTGACTGGTCAAAAGTTGCGGCTTTGACTGGTCAAAAGTTGCGGCTGTTCCAAAAATAGAAGGGCAATTTCGTAACTTTTACAAAAAACACGGGCTGAGTTCATATATGAATCTGTGTGATTCACATATGAACTATACGTTCATATATGAACCTTTGTAATTCACATATGAACTCTTTATAACTAATTCATATATGAATCTTGTGATTCATATATGAACCTTTGTGTTTCATATATAAAACTAATTAACTGTAGGTTCATATATGAATCAGTTGAACCAATTAATTGATTCATATATGAATCTTTGTGTTCATATATGAACCTTTGTGATTCATATATGATTTTTTTTAACTAATTCATATATGAACCTTTGTGTTCATATATGAATCTTTGTGATTCATATATGAATTTTTTTTAACTACTTCTCATATGAACAAATTAACTGATTCATATATGAATCACAAAGGTTCATATATGAATTAGTTAAAAAGAGTTTATATGTGAATTACAAAGGTTCATATATGAACGTAAGGTTCATATATGAACGTATAGTTCATATGTGAATCACACAGATTCATATATGAACTCAGTTCGTGTATTTTTTACGAAACTACCCCTCTATCTTGTGCAGACCACACGAGTAATTATCCGCTGCTTCTCGGTCAAAGCCGCCGATCTTGACCGAATAAATGGCCAAGATCACTTCTCTATTTCTCTAAATATTTGGACTTCTCTATTGAACCATTCCCTATGGGATATACTATGAAAAAAAAGGACCACCGCTGTCTATACTATTCTGGTGCTTCCGCTCATCACCGCTGATTACTACTCTAGTGCTTCTGCCATCTCTGTAAGTATATGTTTTACATGTTTTCTTAAATTACTGTCGTAGTGGTTTAACGGAAACCTAAAAAATCCGTCATACCCCCCTTATTGGTATCAGAGCATGGTATGATTCTAAAGGTTTAACGGACTTAGTCAGGCTCGTTGGTGGCAGTTGAAGTCCACAATTTACGAGAACCCGCTAAGGTGAAAATCCAGGGATCATATTATGTAATGATATAAATATAAAGGATATGATGAATTTAAGGGTCAAAATAAACCCAAATATAATTTTTACATTTAATCATTGTTTATTGTTTATTTAAAGTTTTAATGAGATATATGAATATATTATGATAAGGAGTAAGAAATCTAGATAGATACTAAGGGATAGGTTTTTCTCAAAATCATTGATTCAAATACTTCGACCGCAATAATAAAACGTTTTGATAAACTAACGGAGAATTTAGGATATATTAAAGAACAAAATAACCAAATTATAGAAGAATTAAAAGAAATTAGAAAAGTGATTCCCACTAAACAAGAAATTCAACAGTTAAGCTATTTGCTAGAAAGTAATAAACCGAAACAGATAGAAACTGAAAACATAAATTTATTAGAAAAAATAAACAAGGTTATAAACATATTAGAAGATAAAAAAGAGACCGATGCAACTAAAGAAGGTGATATAGATAAAATCACCGAAGCTATAAACAAACTAAATTTAGGAGATATCAAAATAAATAGAAAACCAAAACCATATACACACTGGTTACCCCGAAAATGAATAATCAAAATAGAAGTTTCTTAGGAAGAAGCAGAACTATACAGGAAGTAAGAAGTTCAACAAGTAATATACAGGATACAATATCATCAGAATCTTTTTTAAACAGAATTGTTAGAAGAGGATCAGGTTCAAACTCCTCACAACAGAATATGCAATTAGAAGAAGAGATTGATTTAGATAGAAACATAAATCTTTACAATCAACACCAATTGGATATCTTAAATCCTAGAGTATTATATCAGACAGGACTTCTAAATATAAATACAGTGTTAATCCAAAGCAGTAGAGAAGAAAGTCTCTAAGAGTAGTAGACAGATCTGTAACATTAGATCTATTTTCACCTGATACTATACAAAAAATAAAACAATCAGGGAAACACTTTGCACACGTCGGATTAGTAATCATAGGAATTAAAGCCTTAGGAACAAAGAATCTAGGGACAAAGTTATTAGCCCTATTACTAGACAAAAGCTGGAAGACAGAATTAAAAAAGGCAATAATTTCAGGAATGGAAATCGACCTGAGCCAAAATACAGCATTATTTTATTGTACACCCGGAATTCTAAAAGATATAAACGATTTACAAAATATCAAAATAGCTCTACAGACAAAGGGATACAAAAATTATGAAGGAAATAATATAGTAATAAGCATAGGAGTACTAGGAAAAGCTAGCAACCGATCAGGAATGAAATACAAAGTTAATATTGAAGGAATTGTAAATACAATAGCTTCAAAATCAATACAAATGATAGATCCAGTAAAAATAGATCCTGAAGAATTAGCAGGATTAGAATGGCAATTAAACGATATAACAAGTCAGGAAGACGAAATATTAGTACCAAAAAGAAGTTACATATATGAAGATGGTAATGGAGCACAAAGCTTAAGATTTGTAGATTTTAAAAAGAAGTCATCGGACAAAAAAGATGATGAAGAAACAGAATATAATTTTATGAATATAGAATATGATACAGACACAGAACCAAAATATGATACAGAAAACGAAGATGGGGAAACACTAATAGGATTTGATAAATTTGAGGAAGAAGAATTTGATTATAGTTTAATAGAAGACTTAGAAGAAGAAGAAACTACAGGGTTCAAAATAGAAGAAACTAATAAAACATTAGAACAAATTATTGCTAGAAAATTCACAGAATTAAACATACAGGAAGAAACAGATGATATGATCATAGAGTGTATGACATAATTAGGAATGACATACGAAGAAAGCAACAAAAAACTACAGGAGTATTATAATTTACCCCTAGTTGAAGACATACTAAAAGGTAAAACAATGATATCAGACTTCTACAAACAAGACCAAAATTATATGGATGAACACATGTATGGTACATATCCATATAGGCCACAACGACCAAAAACAGAATGGGGAGAACCAGGAATCAATACACAAGAAACATCCGGAAGCGAACATTGGTCAAAACCTTCCACAAGTTATCAGCAAGAATCCAATTATATAGGGAAAGGTAACAGGTTACCTATAGGAAACATATTTAGTAGTAATATGTTACTACTAGAACGACTAGGCATGGCAACGGGGCGGGTATGGGGCGGGGACCCCCATCCCCGGCCCCGGCCCCGGTTTGTAATTCCCTTCCCCGGCCCCGGCCCCGGTCCCGCCACGGTTTGTGATACCCTCCCCCGGCCCCGGTCAAACCTCGGTCAACCCCCGGTCAAACCCCGGTCAAACCCCGGTCAACCCCCGGTCAACCCTTAATTATTAAGAAAATATATAATTTTTTTAATATATATATATATTTAATAAAAATATACATTTTTTAATATATATATATATATATATATATTTAATAAAAATATAATTTTTTTTAATATATATATATACCGGGTCCGGGGCGGGTCGGGGACCCCCATCCCCGGCCCCGGCCCCGTCCCCGGTTTTCTTAAATGGGGAATCCCCGGCCCCGGCCCCGGTACCCGGTTATCCCCGGCCCCGATCGGGGCGGGTGGACCGGGTTTCGGGGCGGGTCGGGGCAATTTGCCATGCCTAAGAACGACAAAAGTAATATGTTACTACTGTAAGTAGTAACATATTACTACTAAATATGTTTCCTATAGGTAACCTGTTACCTTTCCCTATATAATTGGATTCTTGCTGATAACTTATGGAAGGTTTTGACCAATGTTCTCTTCCTGATGTTTCTTGTGTATTGATTCCTGGTTCTCCCCAATCTGTTTTTGGTCGTTGTGGCCTATATGGATATGTACCATACATGTGTTCATCCATATAATTTTGGTCTTGTTTGTAGAAGTCTGATATCATTGTTTTACCTTTTAGTATGTCTTCAACTAGGGGTAAATTATAATATTCCTGTTGTTTTTTGTAGCTTTCTTCGTATGTCATTCCTAATTCTGTCATACACTCTATGATCATATCATCTGTTTCTTCCTGTATGTTTAATTCTGTGAATTTTCTATCAATAATTTGTTCTAATGTTTTATTAGTTTCTTCTATTTTGAACCCTGTACTTTCTTCTTCTTCTAAGTCTTCTATTAAACTATAATCGAATTCTTCTTCCTCAAATTTATCAAATCCTATTAGTGTTTCCCCATCTTCGTTTTCTGTATCATATTTTGGTTCTGTGTCTGTATCATATTCTATATTCATAAAATTATATTCTGTTTCTTCATCATCTTTTTTGTCCGATGACTTCTTTTTAAAATCTACAAATCTTAAGCTTTGTGCTCTATTACCATCTTCATATATGTAACTTCTTTTTGGTACTAATATTTCGTCTTCCTGACTTGTTATATCGTTTAATTGCCATTCTAATCCTGCTAATTCTTCAGGATCTATTTTTACTGGATCTATCATTTGTATTGATTTTGAAGCTATTGTATTTACAATTCCTTCAATATTAACTTTGTATTTCATTCCTGATCGGTTGCTAGCTTTTCCTAGTACTCCTATGCTTATTACTATATTATTTCCTTCATAATTTTTGTATCCCTTTGTCTGTAGAGCTATTTTGATATTTTGTAAATCGTTTATATCCTTTAGAATTCCGGGTGTACAATAAAATAATGCTGTATTTTGGCTCAGGTCGATTTCCATTCCTGAAATTATTGCCTTTTTTAATTCTGTCTTCCAGCTTTTGTCTAGTAATAGGGCTAATAACTTTGTCCCTAGATTCTTTCTTCCTAAGGCTTTAATTCCTATGATTACTAATCCGACGTGTGCAAAGTGTTTCCCTGATTGTTTTATTTTTTGTATAGTATCAGGTGAAAATAGATCTAATGTTACAGATCTGTCTACTACTCTTAGACTTTCTTCTCTACTGCTTTGGATTAACACTGTATTTATATTTAGAAGTCTTGTCTGATATAATACTCTAGGATTTAAGATATCCACTTGGTGTTGATTGTAAAGATTTATGTTTCTATCTAAATCAATCTCTTCTTCTAATTGCATATTCTGTTGTGAGGAGTTTGAACCTGATCCTCTTCTAACAATTCTGTTTAAAAAAGATTCTGATGATATTGTATCCTGTATATTACTTGTTGAACTTCTTGCTTCCTGTATAGTTTTGCTTCTTCCTAAGAAACTTCTATTTTGATTATTCATTTTCGGGGTAACCAGTGTGTATATGGTTTTGATTTTCTATTTATTTTGATATCTCCTAAATTTAGTTTGTTTATAGCTTCGGTGATTTTATCTATATCACCTTCTTTAGTTGCATCGGTCTCTTTTTTATCTTCTAATATGTTTATAACCTTGTTTATTTTTTCTAATAAATTTATGTTTTCAGTTTCTATCTGTTTCGGTTTATTACTTTCTAGCAAATAGCTTAACTGTTGAATTTCTTGTTTAGTGGGAATCACTTTTCTAATTTCTTTTAATTCTTCTATAATTTGGTTATTTTGTTCTTTAATATATCCTAAATTCTCCGTTAGTTTATCAAAACGTTTTATTATTGCGGTCGAAGTATTTGAATCAATGATTTTGAGAAAAACCTATCCCTTAGTATCTATCCAGATTTCTTACTCCTTATCATAATATATTCATATATCCCATTAAAACTTTAAATAAACAATAAACAATGATTAAATGTAAAAATTATACTGGGGTTTATTTTGACCCTTAAATTCATCATATCCTTTATATTTATATCATTACATAATATGATCCCTGGATTTTCACCTTAGCGGGTTCTCGTAAATTGTGGACTTCAACTGCCACCAACGAGCCCGACTAAGTCTGTTAAACCTTTAGAATCATACCATGCTCTGATACAAATAAGGGGGTATGGCGGAATTTTTGGGTTTCCGTTAAACCACTACGACAGTAATTTAAGAAAACATGTAAAACATATACTTACAGAGATGGCAGAAGCACCAGAGTAGTAATCAGCGGTGATGAGCGGAAGCACCAGAATAGTATAGACAACGGTGGTCCTTTTTTTTATAGTATGGGATATACTATGAAGATCTTAAAGGAGCATAAGAAATACTGGGAATATACTAAGGAGATAGGAGGAGAGAGTTTAGAGAGCCATATGAGAAAATGCCTTCTAATATTTCTCTGGTTTTTCTCGGTGTGTTTTACAACTGAAATCGAAACTACAATTTATAGGCAAGATGAAAGAACTATTCTAATGACACGTAGCTATGCTAGGCTTAAATTATTACACCTACTGATATAAAAAGATTCTTATCGACAAAAAATGTGTAAAAAAGTCTAAAGTAGAAAAAGCTATGTCGGCCATCTTTCGAAAATAATTTGTCTGGGCTGTCATGCGGATGTCACTTCTTCTAGATGAAAAGGTCTTCTAGAAGTCTCTATGAGTGCTGTCGATAGACTGTGGTGATCCGGGATCTGTCCCATCATATTCATCTTTGTCATCCATGTTTCCGATGATAATCGGACTAGAGTCATCTTCACCGATGAACGGAAAAACCATGATCCAGTTGTTGTGGACAAAGATCTGTGTATAGTGTCCTTCTGCAATTAACTTGTACTGTTTGCCCCAATGTCTATAGAAGAAATTTGCTGGGATTATTGGTGTTTTCTGTCCCTGTGTAATCATCTTCTCTATTTGTAGTTGGAGTGATTCTTTGTTGTTGATGTTATCCCACCATGTGTACTCGTGGCTGCATGCATATCTTCTTAGTGCAGTTTGTTCATCTTCATGTTGGCTGATGAAGATACGTTTTCTTGCAGGCCTGTATGTGTGTCCATTTGCTTCAGGAAAGGATGCAAAGATTTTACACCCTATCAGTGTACTGGATGAATATGATGCGATATTTCCAGCTGCTAAAATGAACTTTTCTCCAAATTTATTAAGGAGTGCTTCTGTCTTTGGATTTAGGCTGAATTCAATGTAGTCGATCATCCCGTTGTGGTAGAAATTAAGGATTTGATCGTTTGTCATGTCTGTAATCTTTAAGTTAATTTGAAGTAGGAAAATGTTAGTTGGAACCTGTCCTGCATCTTGATGTGTTCTTTGTACCACTGTAACGCCTTTGTATATCTCTTTTTGAAAGGCCATGTCGATGATATCTTGCTGCAACTTGTATAGTAATAATGGAAATTATGTGCATACTTTGTCGGAAACCATTTGTTCGAATTCTGGGAAGTTTTCGAAAAGTGGTTGCATCGTCTGTTTTAACGGCATATCTAAGATTCTTGCTTTGAAACTGTCGAGATTTCTGTGTATAACTGTATTTGTTTCCTTTTTCTCAAGCTTTTGTAGAAGCTGTGTATTTTTTGCTTCAAGAAAGGAGAAGCTGTGTATTTTTTGCTTCAAGAAAGGAAAACTTTTGTTTGAGAAAACTGTTTTCAATCTGGATTTGTGTTATCTGTGTATTTTTTCCAGATTTTAGGAGTTGTTCCTGTAACTGGGCAATTACATTCTCTTGAGCTTTGATAAACTGCTCAGGATTAGTCTTTGCCATTTCTGCAAAAGTTTTTACTTCTTCTGGTTCAATGAAGAAGGTTTCAACTCCAAAAGTTTCTCTGGCTACTTTCATAGCCTCCGCAAAACTGTGATATCCTTTATAAAGTGGACTATCACACTGTATATACTGTGTAACTGTCTCCCATTTATTGAAAATTCCAGTTTTTGTTCCCCTAAAAATGATGTAATGAGAAAAACGTTTGTGTTGTTTTTCGGGAACCTTCTGGCTTTGTTCTGAGAAATAAATACTCAGAGCGTTTAGGATTTGTACTTTAAATGAGGTTGCTTGTGGCATGGTTTGAATATGCCAGATATTATCAAGCAAACATTGCTGTTTTCTGTTAAAATTGTCCCAATCATGGGCCTAAATTTTTTCTTTGTATCAAAACATTTTTGTAACACATGGTTACCAAATGATATCATAGAATCTGTCTGTATATCTTTTGTCCTGCTGGACTGTGCATAACCTCTGGTTGAGGTTTTTGTAGGAGTGTATGGTGCAATACCAGTATTTGGTACGCTTTTTGAAAATCGTGGTATCTGTGGAGAACTGTAAAAATCTTCTGTTTGTAGCATCTGTGAGCTCATAGCTTCTTGTAACATTTTCTGTGTATCCACTTTCTGTGTACTGATTTTTTCCTCATCAGATGAGATACTCATAGCTGATGAATACCTGAGAGGATGTATAACCTTTCTTTTTCCTTTATCTTTTTTCTCCATCTGTAATAAACAACTTGTTAAGATTCCTGGATAACATATCTGCTATCCCATTATCTTTTCCTTTTATATGTTCAAAATTTATCTTGTAACCACATCCTTGTATAATGTTTTGTAGATTTATCCATCGTGTTTTATTTACTTTTTTGCTTTGATCGTTTTTTATAAAGCGAACTATCGCTTCACAATCTGTTCTGACTGTGAATTCTTTTTGTAAAAATATTTTAAATTTTTCTAAAGCATTTATTAATGCTTGTATTTCAAAATCAAGGCTTGTCCAATTCATACCAATTTTGTTAAAATTTCCACTGGCATATGAACAAATTTTTTCTGTTTCTTTTGGATTATATTTATCAGGTTTAGAAAGAAGAACTGCTCCCCATCCTTCTTTACAACCATCAACCTCTATGACTATATAATATGTAACTAATGGTAATTCCAAAGGTTTAATATCTTTTACCTTTTCTTTAATTGT
Organism: Saussurea involucrata; assembly: GCA_033807775.1. Lineage (NCBI taxonomy): Eukaryota > Viridiplantae > Streptophyta > Magnoliopsida > Asterales > Asteraceae > Saussurea > Saussurea involucrata. The sequence goes on from CM066321.1 coordinate 209,839,194, forward strand.
TTTGACAAGCTTCATGTCCTCTAGGTTAAAATGTCTTTGACCATTTTTTGTTGTTTTACTGTATAAAGGTCCTACTAATTTTGAAAGATTTGGGATAAATTTTCGAGCATAATTTATCAGACCTAAAAAGGCTTGTATTTGTTTAAGGCCTTCGATTTTTTCTGGAAAAACTAATATTTTTGTGGAAATATGTGATTGTAATTCTATCTTTCCATTGCCAATTTCTAGGCCAAGAAAATATATTTTTCTTTTGAATAAATCCATCTTTCTTTTGGATACTACAAGACCATTCTTTTTTATTTCTTCGAATATCTGTTGTAGATGCTTTTCATGTTCATGTATTGTTTCACTGGCAACCAATATATCGTCAATGTATACTAGACAGAAATCATATTTAAGAAATATACTGTCCATGAATCTTTGGAATATAGATGGTGCGTTCTTGAGTCCAAAACTAAGAACATTCCATTCATATTGTCCTTCTGAACATGTGAAGGTTGTCCATGGTTTGAAGGTTTCTTCAAGCTGTAACTGATTGTATCCTGACTTTAAGTCAAATTTTGTAAATATTCTTTTCTTTTGTATAAGGTTTAGTAAACTGTCTTTGTTAGGAATATTATACCCATCATCTACTGTATTATCATTAAGTCTTTTATAGTTATATACTGTTAATGCTATAATATGTTGTAATCAAGGCTTTTTATATATTAGCTTACTTTGCTTTAGTTTGACTTTGTAATAGTCAAGGGTATATAAACCCTTTGTAAGCTTTTTCAACATAACAGTGCTTAATAGAGATGACATACTTTCTCTCACTAGAATTTCTCTCTCTATCTTGAATGATCTTGGATTAACAATTGGTATCAGAGCAGGAATCTTGATTAGAGATTGTTTCTTGGATCAATCACAAAGTTTTGACTGGATTCTCAAGAAAATTTGATCGATTTCTTGAAGTTTTTCAAGTAAATCTCGTTTTCTTGAAATTTACTCAAATCTTTCTGTTTTTGATCGTTTTCATCTGAAGAATTAGTTCTCTGGATTCGTATTGGTGTTTAGATCATGTGTATTTCAGGAATCGAGAGCTAATCTGGTCGTTTTGAGGTTCGATTTCACGAATTTCAAAGTTTTTGCGCTGTTCGTGAAAAAGTCATTGTTCGATTGATCTTCATTTTTCTGATTTAGAGGTTTTCAGAGGTTTGTAATTGAAGAAGAAGTGTTTGAATTCAGTTTTCGAACAAATCTGCACAGTTTGGTTTAAGTGTTTTTTAGGTTTTCAGTGATTTCTGTCGTTTTTGGAAGAATCTCGCAAGATCTACACTTCTTGCAAGATTCATATTACTTTTCACAAGCTTCATCGAATTGTGTGTTGTTCTTCATTCAAGTCTACATCTCGCAACCAACTGTCCCGAGTTTTAGAGCTTTTCGCAACCAACTGTCCCGAGTTTTAGAGCTTTTCGCAACCCACTGACCCGAATTCTAAAACTTTTCGCAAGCTTCTTTGCGAAAAGTGAGTTGTCAGATTTCAAGCATTGTCCAAGGCTACTTTTCGCAACCGTTGCTTGCGAGTTTCTCCACTTTGCGCAACCGTTGCTTGCGAGTTTCTCTACTTTTCGCAACCTTGGCTTGCGAGTTTCTTACTTTTCGCTTCTCACACTTGCGAGTTTCTGACTTGGTTATTTTCTGACGTTTTCCAGTACTGACTTTCTGTTGACCATGGCTAATCAAGAGGGTTTTTACAAGAACGATATAATGATGTCGTTGGGTTCGAATATTCGTCATCCGGTGCTTATAAATGAAAACGAGTTCTCGCAATGGCAAGATCGTTTCATCAATTTTGTGGAATCGCAAAATAATGGTGCAAACATTATGCGATCATTGATGGAAGGTCCGTTTGTAAAACCGTATGTGAATGTTCCGGCTACCGCAACTACTCCGGCTTCAAGATCTCTTAAGAAACCCGAAGATTATACACCGGAAGAAAATTTGCGATGTCAAGGAGATAGGGAAGCCAAGTCTTTTCTCATTCAAGCTCTTCCAAACCACATATATAATAGAATTGATTGTTATAAAAATAACATAACAATGATGTGGTCTCAACTTGAGAAAATCATGTTAGGTTCCGCGGTTGCAACACAACTCCGACAAACGCGATTTATGAACAATTTTGAAGGTTTCAAGGCCAAGGAGAACGAGTCGTTAAAGAGTGTTTTTGATCGCTTTTGGGGGGTGATAAGCGATCTTTATAAGATAAAAGTCACCAAGACGGAGTTGGAAGCTAACTTGAAGTTTCTAAATGCTTTACAACCGGAGTGGAACAAATCTTGCCATCGTCTTAGAAACGATGTGAGGATATCTACTATGCAAATTCAAGAATTATATGAAATTCTCATGACGGATGAGGAAATGGTCAAAGCAAAGAAGGAGAAGCTAGACAAGAAGAGTAAAGGGAAAGCTGTTGATCCGATAGCATTACTTGCTAGTCAACTTGCTGAGAAGACTCTTATGGAAAATGCTTTCGATGGTAATGTGGAAGATGATGGGGAAGAGCTCGAAAAAGCAATGATACTTCTAACGCAACATTTTCAGAAAAGGTATCAGAATCGTTTGGGAAGTAATAATAATTTGAGGTTTACTTCGGGGTCGAGGAAAGTTAATCAAGAAGGTGGAAGCTATGTCCCAAAAGTTGATACTACCAAAGTGTATGAAAACAAGAAGGAAGATGAAAAGAAGGTAGTTACATGTTTAAAATGTGGAAAAACGGGGCATATAGCAAGAGACTGTAGGACGAAGGTGGTGCGTGATACTTCTTATTATAAGAAGAAGTTGGAGCTAGCGGAAAAGAAGGAGAATGGCACTATTCTACTCGTGGAAGAGGAGTATTTCTTGGATTATTCTGATGATGAGTCTCAAAATGAAGAGAGTGCCATGAACTGCTTTATAGGAGATGATGCGAGTGATGATGATAAGGATGACGATGAGAGCACAACCGATGAATCTGAGGTACCTTCTAAATTCGATTATGATTTTTTATTATCTCAGATGAATAATGTCGTAAATGCTATTCGCACGCTTCGCTCAAAACGACTATCTGAAAAAGAAATTAATAATGATCAATCAAAATTAATCAAAACGCTTAAAATAAATATTCAAGATGAAAAGATGATTTTGATTGATACTAAAGAGAAAATGCAAAAGAGAATAGAAGAATTAGAAGAAATAAATAATACTTGCATTGAATCTTTGAAGATAATGACCGAAGAGAAAGATAATTTTTCCGACAAAATTACAGAACTAGAAGAAAAATTATACGTAAGAGGTCAATCGGAACAAACAGTGTATTTAAACAAACCAAGGAGTTATAAGTCAATAAAAGAAAAATGGGGACTTGGTTATGAAAACCCACATTTTTTAGATGATGCCAAAACAAAAGTTCCCACTTTATATGAATTTGATTTTCTACATCTTGGTAGATACGCTCCCCAATTCAAGATTAATTGGACAAACGAAGATGAAGTTTCAAAATTAGAAGAAGAGAAAAGAAAACTTACTTGTAAAATGCAACTTCCATTTGTTTATACTCGTGAAAATGCGAAGTACATCTCTAAGTCTAAAAATTCTAACAAAGATTTTCTATCAAACGACTACTTTGATATATATGCTAATAATACTAATAAGGAGAATAGATAGAAAGTACATGTTAAACCCTAAAGATCAATCAAGATAGAGAAGATGTGAATTTGTCATCTCATTGATCAAGAACACTGTATACAAGATAGGAGTTCTGCACTTTCTCTCTCAGATATGAATGTCTAAAATGAGAATGTTTCTTAGAGTCTTTCTTAAACAAACCTACACAAAGGCTATTTAAACAAAACACATTACATTGACATTGACTTTGACCTTTCTATATTTAAACCTTGAAGACATATTGCACTAACAATCTCCCCCTTGGATTCAAGGTTTAAACAAATGCGATCAGCAAGCTTTAGCTTTCTTGAATCTTCGGTCTTCATCAAAGCTTGTCAAAGTCAAAACGTCATCCAATCTTCAAACGGCAAATAACGAACTTCTTTCTTCGAACGGGAGAATATGAATCTTCACACAAAGCTTTTGAATACAAATAAGCACAAGTTCAAGAAAAAGATATCACAGAATGGATCAATCGATTTTCCTCAAACTCTTGAAGAATTCTCCCCATTTCCATTGACTTGAGAATTTCATTCTTCAGTGCCGATCTTCAAAAACGCGCGAGTTCAAAAGAAAGAGATCACTGAAAGGATCAATCGATTTCTTAAAAACTCTTGAAGAATAAAACTCTCCCTATCCTTTCTTGAAACGACGTCTTCTTTCTACAAATCTCCCCGTTGACATTAAAACGAATCTTTGATTTTAAACTTTCTTTGACATGAAATTGATGTAGACATTCTCCCCCTTTTTCGATGAAAGTGAGCATCACAAGCATCGAAAATCTTTTCAATTTCAGTCACGAACAATCTCCCTCTTCAAAAACATTTCTTCCCCTTGAAAAACACAAACAATCTCCCCATAAATGAAAGATCTTGCTCCCCCTAAAAATAAGAATTGTAGAGCAAGATGATTTTCTCCCCCTGAAAATTTGCATAAAAATCATATAAGCGCACATTTTAACATACTTATATAAAGAAAATAGAATTCATTGAACAACATTTTATAACTACTAACATTTAATCATTTGAACACCAAACAAAAGAAATTCAACTTTATGGTGTAACAGATATTTCCATCAAGTGAAATCAAATGCATGCGTTTGGATTCAAAAACAAGACATCATTGCATATCAAGTTAAAAATGTTCAGTTTCAACTCCTTTATTAAATCTATTTGGTGTGCTAGCATGCGAAATATGATTTGCAACAAGCAAATGCACCTCTAAAACCTATAAGAATACTTTGCTCTTACTCACACTATTTGTCCAAAAACAGAATTTTCACAAATTTACAGGTTTATCGCGACTTTGTATTTTCTCCAAGTTTCAAGATGTGTGCTCTTAGGCATCTTTTCATATTGTGCACATTGGCAACTTATATTATGCGCTCATTGGCATCTTTTATAATCAAACAATTTATTAAGACTAAGATACACCGTAAACGTAACTTTCTAACTGGTCCTATAGCAGGATTTGGGTCAGCCGATCCCAGACCAGATGGTCTTAGGGGCTAGGTGACAAGCACCCCTTGGAACTTACTCTCCCGAACCAGAAAGGCTACATCGATATACCTTAATCCCATCTGTACTAGTAGAACATGGCTTTCTACCTGGTTCTATAGCAGGATTTGGGTCAGCCAATCCCAGATCAGTTGATCTTAGGGGCTAGGTAACGAGTACCCCTTGGGACTTAATCTCCCAAACCAGATAGGCCACAGGCACAGACTATCAAACTGAATGATTTTATTATATATATATATATATATATATATAATTTTTTTATTTTATTTTATTATAGCATCTCAATCACTTGGTTCAAAAACGTAGTGCTTCCCCCATATTTTCGTTTCCATTCATGATTAAGACGAATAGGCTTTGTGAGCATTGTATTCTGTATAAGTCTAGATTTACACAATTTTGCGCTTATATCAAAATCTCAAACATGTTTCGCTGACCTTTCGACTTATTTCAGAAGCGAAAGTAGAAACAAATATAACTCTGACTATACAAAAATGCTCGTAAAATCATCCTTAACACACATTTTATTCATTGAATGAAAAATTGAAGAATTTCACTTCATTGAATTAAATTTGTGAAGGTTCAAACTTTCAACGTTAGTAGAAATAAAATAAAGCACAATGTTACCTTTTTATCACTTGATTTGAGAAACAAAAAGATATGGCAGTTAAAGTTCAAAGAGATATCACCTGATAAGTACGAGTTCTAAACTGGTTTGTTTAGAAGTCATAGCCTTTGAAGTACGGGTTCTAAACTGATTTGTTTAGAAGCCTTTACTGTTGAAGTGCGGGTTTTGAACTGATGTGTTCAAAAACCATTGTCTTTTATCTTTCTCCCCCTACAAAATACCAAAAGATTTGTCATTAATCACATGTATATAAAAATAATAATAAACTCCCTGAAAATATGTGATGTTCAATATCTTCTTGAATGCACAAGTACCTCATCTTCCGAGAGTTCAACACTTGTCTCTAAATCTGCAAAACAGATTAAGTAGATTTTGGTACCCAACGAGTCTTGGGTCCTGACACGTTAAGCGGAGCTCTATAAGAAGGAAAATGGTAAGTACCATACCAATATTGAACATAATTATTATTAACAAAATCATTATTTCCGCAATAAGAATTAACAAAAGAATTAACTTTCGTTGTAAAATTATTATTTGGAAATGATGATTTTGGTACATCTTTTCCAGGAAATTTACCTTTTACCTTCCATTGCATGTTGACTCTTTTGTCGGAAGGAAGATCAGCATAGTATTTGGAAGACATATCCACAGAATGCTCGTAGAAAATGTTAGAAGGACGCATCGGACATTCTGAAAAAACACTCGGAGTTGTTGAACGACCTCACTTTGTCTTTTAAGGCATTTCTTTCCTTTTTCATCAACTCAAGCTTCTTCCGAATATCACAATTCACCCTCTTTTCCTTCATGATATCTGTAGATAAACCCGCCAAATTCTTTGTGAGTTTCTGAATTTCTTGCTGAAATATCTTCCGTTCTACATAAAAAATCATCCTTTACGCTCCTGGCTTGAAACTCAGCTTTCTTCATCTTCTCAAGTTCTGCACAATTTTTATCCAACTCCATTTGTAACTCATAAATTTTCTCAGTCAGCTTAGCATTCTTTGCTTCAAACCCTTTCCTTTGAACTTCAAAATCAACTCTCTCCTTTTCCAACTTTTCTTTTTCTAAAAATAGAACTTTCTAAAAATCTGAGTTCTGCTTGGAAAGTCTCATGCATTTGAGTTCCACTTTTTTCTTGTCTTCACATTCTCTAGTCTTTATCTTCAAAGCATATTCAAGTTTCGAAATCCTTTGAATTAGATCCACTCTTTCTTTCTTGTGATCTTCTCTTTCCATAACCAACATATCTTTCACTTCTTGTAATCTCCTTGTAAGCTCGGAAATTTTCTCTTTCTCGTCTTCTCTTTCAACTTCCTTCTCTTCTATTTTCTGAAAATCAACTTTCTTTTCTTCCGCATCTGAATGATCTTCTTTGTGATTTTTAGAGTCTGATGTTTTCTGATTTGCATCCTCCCTTTCAGCTTTCTTTTGTTCCTTTACCTTGAAATCAACCTTTGATTTATGCAATAGCTTCGACAACTCGTTCCACATCTGCAAAAGGTAATTTTTATACACTTCAACCTGTTTGTAGATGTGAGGCAAAATTTTGAGAATAGCAAAGAGTAAGTTTGACGAAGCATCCTTGTCTGCTTTCTTCCGTTTAATCTCATCTTCAGTAAAATCTTCCGCCCTTTTATGTATGATCAACGGACCTTCGGTGAAAGATTTTATCATATAATCTTCGTTTTCTCTCCTCGAAATAAAATCAATAAAAGAAATCGTCCATTGATCAAAATCTGAATCTTTGATTAGCACCGGAGGACAATTAACTGAAACTTGATAAGCCATCGTGATCGAACAGTACTAAAAATTGACTTAAGAGACAGTTTTCGCAAGCAACAGTTGCGAAAAACTAGTAGGTTGTGAATAGTAGACTTAGAAAACCCTGAAGAGGCCTGAGAAGTTCGTAATTAACTGACGAAAAGACTTTTCGTAATAGAGAATTACGAAAAGCTGAGGTATGCGAGACAGAGGGATACGCAAAATTTACTGTTTGCGTGACTTTGGGTTGCGAAAAGTTCCTGTTCGCGTGAAAGAGGCTTGCGAAAAGTAACACGGGTTCTGATATAAAGGATGCGAATACTCCACTTAGATTCTGAAGACCTTCAAAAGATGATGATCTTGCGAAAACCACGATGAGTCTTGCGAAAACCACGACGAGTCTTGCGAAAAGAGTAGATCTTACGAAAAGTTCACAAAATTTCCCAAAAACGTCTAAAATCTGAAAACCTCTGCAAGAGACTTCACAGAAATGCTCGAAATAGCAGTCTGAAAGTTTTTCCTTCACACAAAAACCACTGTTAACGACTGAAATGCGATTCTTGACGATCGAACAGAAGATCGAGTCCAAACCCCAAAAACCTCACCAATCTTCAAAATTGAAACTCAAAACAGTGAAATTGGCCTTCGAAACCTTCTTTAATCTCGTTCCAAATCAGATCACGAATCTACTGAGCACAAACTTGAAGCAATTCGATCACAAACAAAGAATTTTTGAAAAAATCTCAAGAAAACGAGATTTCTTGAAAAAAATTCAAGAAATCGATCAAATTTTCTTGATAATCTTCACAAAAATTTGTATATGATCACAGAAACACTCTCTGAATCTAAGATCCTGCTCTGATACCAATTGTTAAACCCTAAAGATCAATCAAGATAGAGAAGATGTGAATTTATCATCTCATTGATCAAGAACACTGTATACAAGATAGGAGTTCTGCACTTTCTCTCTCTAAGATATGAATGTGAAAAATGAGAATGTTTCTTAGAGTGTTACTTAAACAAACCTACACAAAGGCTATTTATACAAAACACATTACATTGACATTGACTTTGACCTTTCTATATTTAAACCTTGAATACATATTGCACTAACAGTACTGTATGATACTAAAAGATATATTCCTCCTTTAGTATTAGAAGCTAAGATCATTAGTCTTGAAAATAAAATCGTTGATATTGAATCTAAGTTAGAAATTTTAGAAGATCAAAACATCTTATCTAAGCTAGAAAGTGACATATTTTCTACCTGTATGAATTCTAGCCTCAAAGAAGATGTAAAAGTCAAACAAGTTTTTGTTGATAAAGATAAAAGAAATGTACAAGCAGATTCAAAAGATGATAAAATGAATGTTGATCAAAAACAAAATTCTTCTTCTTCTAACATTGAAACTAATTCTAAGTCTTATAAATCTGAAAAGGAAAAAGAAGATAACTCCGAGGAAAAGGAAAAAGAAACTGTTTCAAAGATTTATTTTTTAAATAAAATTCTTTCTTCTGAATCTGTTATTAAATCGGAGAAAATAGATGATTCTTTTACAATAAATACAAATTTTTACAAAACCAAACGTCGTAAAAGAAGAAGGTCAAAGAAAAGGTCAAAGATTCAATCTCCTAATTCTGAAAATGTTTCTGATTCTTCTCATTCTACTTTTTCAGATAGGTCTATGAACAAGCGGCGAAAGCAAATCTGGATTGTCAAAAGTACACCTCCAGAATCTTCAACTTCTGATGCGAGTGACATAGACGTTGATGTTTGTAATAAGAATTCATTTGCTTGTAATAATAAGAATTGTAATAATTCTTTGCGTTATTCAATAAAGCAAATGATTCAAATTTCAAATGATGGTTTGTGTTACGCATCAAGTTGTCATTCTGGTGGTAATTATCATTCTTACGACATGGATTTCACTAATGAATTATTTTATAATTCCCATGCATATTATAATAATAAAGACGTTAAAAAGAAAAGGACTAACAAGAAAGGACCCAAATCTTTATGGATACCTAAATCTGTTTGATGTGCTTATGTGTAGCCAAGTCGTTTGTGGTATCTTGATTCGGGATGCACCAAACATATGACTGGCAATAAGTCTTTATTATCTAACTTTAAGGAAAAAGCATGTGGACGTGTCAAGTTTGGAAATAGCGAAACTTCATCTATTCTAGGTTATGGAGATATAGTTCAAGGAAAGGTAACCGTAAAAAGGGTGAACTATGTTGAAGGTTTAAAGTACAACTTATTCAGTATTGGTCAGTTCTGTGACAAAGATTTGGAAGTCAGCTTCAAGGCCAAAAGAGTTGTTGTAAAGAATGATGACGGAAAAGAATTACTAGTTGGAAAGAGGAGATCCAATTTATATACTATTGATCTCACATCTGTTAATCCTTCTTCAGAAGTTTGTCTTCTTTCAAAAGCAACAATTCAGCAAAGTTGGCTTTGGCATAGAAGACTTGCTCATCTTAATTTTCGGTACATGGATAGATTGGCGAAAGGTGAATTGGTTCGAGGTCTTCCATCACATATATTCCAAAAAGATCATCTTTGTCAAGATTGTGAAAAGGGCAAAATGAAGAAAGTTTCTCACAAGCCGAAACTTGATTTCTGCACAAAAGACATTTTTGATATATTACATGTCGATTTATGTGGACCAATGAAGACGAAGAGTGTCGGGAAGAAAAGATATGTTTTGGTGGTGGTTGATGATTTTTCAAGATATACTTGGGTGAAGTTTTTGAAATCCAAAGACGAAACTCCAGAAATCTTAATCAACCTCATCAAGATTATTCAGACTAATAAGCAAAAGGCAGTGAAAGTTGTCAGATCCGACAATGGCACATAATTCAAGAACAGTATTCTTCAAGCGTTCTATGAAGAAAATGGTATTTCTCAACAGTTTTATGCCGCAAGAACCCCTGAACAGAATGGTATTGTGGAAAGACGAAATAGAACCTTGGTTGAAGCTGCTCGAACCATGCTTGCTTATTCAGGTCTTCCTTTATCTCATTGGGCTGAAGCAGTGTCAACGGCATGTTATACTCAAAACCGATCCATTATTCATCGTCGCTTCAACAAGACTCCCTATGAGCTAATGAACGGAATCAAGCCAAACATCAAATATTTCCGAGCTTTTGGGTGCAAATGTTTTGTGTTGAATGATCGGGAAAATCTTAACAAGTTTAGTCCGAAAGCAGATGAAGGAATTTTTCTTGGTTATGCTCTAAATTCAGCCGCATATAGAGTGTATCTTACTTCTACAAGAAAGGTGGTGGAAAGTGTCAATGTCAAATTTGATGAATCTGAAGAGATGGTTTCCGGCCAAACAGGACCAGAACCCGAATTATCAGGAATATTAGCTTCTAAACAAATCAGTTTAGAACCTGGTTCACAACCGACAAATCAGGATCCAAATTTTATTTCTAATAATCTTTCTGATCTTGATTTATTATTTGAGCATTTTTATAATGATGTGCCTCTTACTAACTCGAATGTTATTTCTAATGTGTCAAATCAGGAAACTGTGATTACATCTAATTCTAATTCCGCTGCACTCAACTCTGTTAATGATGATGTTCCAGTTATTCCTGACCATGAGGCAACTGATGTTCAAACTGTGGTTACTGAATCACCACGTGTAGTTACTGAAGTTGTGGAGCCGGTGACAAACGATCAAATAATTTCACCACAGACTCAAGAAGAAACTGATTTTGTTCAACCTAATGAAGGAGTGATCCAAAATCCGATTATTGATCATCCGTCAGTTCCAGAATCTGAATCTGAGAGTGTCGTTGAGTTATCTCCACCAACTCCAGAAGTGGTACCTGTTTCTTCAAGCGAAGCAGAAATACCTGAACCTCCTTCTCAAGTTTTGGAAAATGTTCAAGAGACATTTGATCCTCTCCCTCACACAGCTAAATGGACACAAGCTCATCCAATTCATCAAATCATTGGTGATCCTTCTTTAAGTGTTTCTACAAGATCCAAGTCCGCGACTCCAAATGAATGCTTATTTGCTTGTTTTTTAAGCAATGTTGAACCTTCGAAGGTATCTGAAGCATTAAATGATCCGGATTGGATTATTGCCATGCAGGAAGAGCTAAACCAGTTTGAAGCATTGAAGGTGTGGAGACTTGTTCCAAGGCCGAAAGGTAAAAGCATAATTGCCACTAAGTGGATTTTCAAGAATAAAAAGGATAAAGATGGCATTGTTGTGAGAAATAAAGCTCGTTTTGTTGCGAAGGGTTATCGACAACAAGAAGGTATAGATTACGATGAGACATTTGCACCGGTTGCAAGATTAGAAGCTATCAGAATGTTTCTTGCTTTTGCAGCTTATCGAGATTTTACAGTATATCAGATGGATGTCAAGACAGCTTTTCTGTACGGGGGACTTAAAGAAGAAGTTTATGTTTCTCAACCAGAAGGGTTTATTAGTCAAGATAAACATGATTATGTGTATCGTCTTGATAAAGCTTTATATGGTCTGAAACAAGCACCGCGCGCGTGGTACGACGAATTGTCAACCTTTTTGCTAAAATCTGGATTTATCAAGGGAGCTATTGACACAACTTTATTCATTTATCGTGAAAATCTTGATATCTGCTTAGTACAAATTTATGTAGACGATATTATTTTTGGTGCTACTAACAAATCTTTGAGTACATGGTTTTCTGATCTCATGGCTTCCAGGTTTAAAATGAGCATGATGGGGGAAATTAATTTCTTCCTTGGACTTCAAGTCAAGCAATTACCTGATGGGATCTTTATCAACCAATCAAAGTATGTCTTTGATATTTTGAAGAAATTCAAAATGGAAAAGAGCACTACAATTCGCACTCCGATGGCTCATGGTGCAAAGCTTGGTTTAGATCCAGATGGTAAAGATGTTAATGTTCGAGAATACCGAGGAATGATTGGATCATTAATTTACTTAACAGCCAGTAGGCCAGACATAATGTTTTCTACATGTTTGTGTGCCAGATTTCAAGCAAAACCCAAAGAATCTCATCGGATGGCAGTCACGCGAATTTTCAGATATCTGAAAGGAACTTCATATTTAGGTTTGTGGTATCCAAAGAGTTCAGATTATAAACTAACTGCTTATTCTGATGCAGATTATGGTGGAAGTCAACTGGATCGGAAAAGTACATCGGGTCATGTACAATTACTAGGAGATAGGCTGATTAGTTGGGCGTCAAAGAAACAGAACTGTGTGTCAATTTCAACGGCCGAAGCTGAATACGTGGCCGCCGCCAGTTGCTGTTCTCAGGTTCTTTGGATGAAGACACAACTACAAGATTATGGGTTGTTGTACAAGAAAATTCCGATATATTGTGATAGCAAATCCGCAATCGCCATCTCAGTAAATCCGGTTCAGCACACAAAGACTAAACACATCGACATGCGATATCATTTCATAAAACATCATGTGGAGAACGGTACAATCGAATTATATTTCGTACCTACTGACTATCAACTTGCCGACATTTTCACCAAGGCATTGGATGAAAAACGCTTCAACTTTCTTTTATCAAAACTCGGCATGTTGAACTTGAAAGTTTGAACCTTCACAAATTTAATTCAATGAAGTGAAAATATTTCTATTTTCATTCAATGAATAAAATGTGTGTTAAGGGTGATTTTACAAGTAGTTTTGTGATATCTAAGTTTTATTTGCTTCAACTTTTGCTTCTGAAATAAATCGAAAGGTCAGAAAAACATGAATGGAAATTTGATACATGCACAAATCTGTGTAATTCTAGACTTATATAGAATATGATGCTCACAAAACCTATTTGTCAGGATGAAGAATGGAAATGAAAATATGAGGGAAGCACAAAGTTTTATAACCAAGTGTTTGAGATGATTAAAAAAAATCATTAAATTTGAAAGTCTGTGCCTGTGGCCTATCTGGTTTGGGAGATTAAGTCCCAAGGGGTACTTGATACCTAGCCCCTAAGATCAACTGGTCTGGGATTGGCTGACCCAAATCCTGCTATAGAATCAGATAGAAAGCCATGTTTTACTGGTACAGATGGGATTAGGATATATCGATGTAGCCTTTCTGGTTTGGGAGAGTAAGTTCCAAGGGGTGCTCGACATCTAGCCCCCAAGGCCAACTGGTCTGGGATTGGCTGACCCAAATCCTACTATAGAACCAGATAGAAAGTTAAGTTTACGATGTATCTTAGTCTTAATAAATTTTTTGATAAAAAGATGCCAATGTGCACAAAATAAAAGATGCCAATGAGCACACATCTCTTAAATCTTGGGGAAATTACAATGTCGCGATAAACTTATAAATTTGTGGAAATTCTGATTTCAGTCATATAGTGTGAGTAAGAGCAAAGTATTCTTATAAGTTGAAGATGTGCATTTGATTGTTGCTAATCATATTTCACATGCTAGCACACCGAATAGATTTAATAAGTGGTTGAAACTGAACAAATTGTAACTTGATATGCAAGCATGACTTGTTTCTGAATCCGAAAGCATACATTTGATGTCATTTGTTTGAAAAACATGTCTACTTTCACTGAGTTGAATTTTATTTGTTCGGTGTTCAAACATTCTATAGTTAGTAGTTATGTTATATAATTTAATGTATTTCAGTTTCCATCACTGATCTTTTACGTGAAAGTTTTTCATACTGTGATGTGTGGAGTTAATGCTATTAATGAGGGGGAATGATTTCAAAAGCTATTCTAATTTTGAGGGGGAGAGAATCTATTGTTTATCATGTTGAAGGGAAGAATTTCATAGGGTCTCATTTTGAGGGGGAGAAATTTTCTGATGTTTGGTACATATCTGACAGTGCACGTTTTTCATATCAGATAACTGGTTCAGGTATGAGTTTCTGAGAAATATTTCTTCAAGTATGCTATACAAATGCCATTTTGAATTGAAAATATCTAATGCATTTGTGTAGGGGGAGTGTAAGGATTTTAAATTTGAGAAAATTCATTTAAAAAAAAAATTCAAATTTTTACAAGTATACATTGCGCAACCGTTGCTTGCGCAAAGTATACTTTGCGCAACCTTCAGTTGCGCAATGCTCAATATTCAGTAATTTTGAAAAAAAAAAATTAAAAATAATGATTTTTTTTAAAAGGGTTTAAATGGAGTTTTGACCTAGTTTGACTTCTCTTTTTCATTTTTTCCCTCTGAGACTTATCGTGAACCAATTTTTGCGATTTCTTCATCTGATCTTCGATTCATCAGTGTGAATCAGTGTGTTCTTTGAATCAGGTAAGTTTTCGAACTCTTAATCATTGATATTATAACATTTCGAGTTCAATTTCTTGTTAGATTTCATCCATTACATTTTAAAGTTCGATTATGAGACTGTTCATATTGTCAGATTTCGATTTCTAGGGTTTGTCTCAAATCAGTGAGTAAAATGTGTTTGTTAATTGTCGATTTATGCTTAAATGTATATAGTATTACATTTCGAATCTTTTAGATAGATTTTTCTAGGTTAATTTTGAAATTTGATCTGAAAATGTAACTTTTCGCAAGTTTCATAATCTGAACATGTGAGAATCTCGCAACCTTCCTTTGCGAAAAGTTCACTTTTCGCATCCTCAGGACCCGAAAAGTTCACTTTTCGCAACCGAGGATTGCGAAATACTCACATCTCGTTTCAGTTGCTTGCGAGTTTTCCAACTTCTCGCTTCTGTTGCTTGCGAAAAGCTCACTTCTCGTTTTAGTGGCTTGCGATTTTCTACACTTGGTATTTTTTTTTAGTTTTTTTTCAATTTTTTTTTAAGTCTTTTGTTTCTTTTGTTTTTAATCTTCTAGTATAGTTTTATTGCTTTGTTTTTCATTGTTTCTTACTGATTACTCTTACTAAATATGAATATTTTACAGAGTATAATATGGCTTCAGATGATGAACAAGATCATCTAGTTCAGGAAGGTGAAAATGAGCTTTCAGATCATGCTTCTCGAGATAAACCTCTTCCATCAAACAGATCTTCAGGGGCTGATTTATCTGCACTGCGAAGTTCTCCGGATGATGTATTTCCGCGAGCAAATTATATTCGATATCTTTCGAATAATCATTATGTAGATCTCGACCGAATTCGTATACATCCGATTATTCTATCGATTCTTCGAGGACATCCGCTTCGATATGCTTTATCTGCTAGACATGGAGTTCCAGAAGTGTATCTACAACAGGCGTGGCATACTATTCGGAAGATCGAGAATGTTACACCGCCCAGATTTGTTTTAGAGATAGATCAATACGAAACGTTTCTTAATTATAAACGTCTTCGTTTGATTCTACGTCTTCCAGAAGCAGACTCAAGACCGGGATTTACAGAATTTGAAGATTTTCCTCCGGAAGAAGTTGTGTTAGCTGGTATTCGGGAGTTAGGCTATGTTGGTAATTTGACGATGGTAAGTGATTTTGAGAAGAATCGTCTTCCACCAGTTTGGTATGCGTTATTCTCGGTTATCATCAGATGTTTGACTGCTAAGCATTCTGGTACAGATAATGCCAGTCTTCATTTCTTACGTCTTTTCTATGCCATCATATATGATCTTCATGTTGATTATGCTCTTGTTTTTTGGACCGAGCTGAGTGAGATTGTCCACTCAAAGTTTACGAACAAGCATCGTAGCTTCCCGCCGTTTATTCGATTTCTAGAGCTTATCGTATGGAGTATGTTAAGAAGTAACAAGGAGATTCCACGAAGATCTAACTGGCCGCTTGCTCCTGATTTTGCTATGGGATACATCAACAAGTTAAAACGATCGTTTGATCATTTCATGCCTATTCCTCCGGAGCTAATTCAGAAATATGCTGATCCAGAAGATGAAGCAATTATTGACTACTGTGCAGAACATGGCATAGAACTTCAGCCTCAGAACGTTTAGGATGAAAATGCACAAGAAGATCAAGAACATGAAAGTGAATAAGAAGTTGAATCGAGCATTTCTGAAGATGATGATAGTAATGAAGAAGCAGATAATGAAGATGAAGCAGATGAAGCAGATGATGAAGATGATGATGATGATAATGATGGAAATGGTGGTGGTATGGATTTCGGTGAATCGGTGTTTCGAGAACCTATTATTGAGGTCGAACATTCTTCTGAAAGAGATTTTTCGAAAGGTAACACGGTTGATACATCAGAGACTATTTCGATTAACCCAAAAGTGGTAAATTTTGAAGTAGATGAGCTCGATCTTCAAGCTGCCAGGGCATCAGTTCAAGGAGTTACTACTACAGTTCAAGAAGTCACTGATTCTGTTCAAGAAGCAACAAATCCAGTTCAAGGAACGTCAGGTATTATGACAGGAAATGAGTTTTTAAGGCAAATGCGAGAACGGATGGATGCTCAAAGAGATGAACAGTTACTTAAAACGAAGGCGATGCTGAAAGGAAAAGGGAAGATGTCAGAAATTCCTGAAATTCCTTTTGAGATTCCTTTAAGAAGACCGACTGGAGTTGTTATTCAGGAACCGTCATCTCAACCGTCCAGTCGTCCAGTTCCTCAACCGCCTATCATTTCTCCTGTTCAAGATCCACCTTCATTTCATCGAAATCTTGCGGATATTTCGTTGACTGAACTTTCGGATGCTTTCTATGCACGTTTATTGTCAGTTTCACCTCCGGAACATCAAGATAAGGACTTAATTTCTCTGCTTCGAAATTTCCAACCGACTCAGCCTCGAGTTTCTTCTTTGGCAGAAGAATTTCATTCTTTCAGATCTGAAGTCAATACTAGTTTATCCGATATTAAGACAGGTATAAATTTGATGACGGAAGCACTTTCTACACTTTCTGATCGTGTAGCAAAGCATGAAGAAACCTGTCAGACTGCCGCTCTTTCGTCTCTTAAGCGAAGACATGGCCAGGATGATTCGGACCATCAAGGTCATGAGGGGGAGAATTCAAAGAGACAAAGAGTAGAAGAAACTGTTCATGATGAATCTGCTGAAACAATTGTTGAAGACACGGCAAATGAGGATAGATCAAATGAAGAAAGAGATAAAGAAGCTCGTCCAGAAAGTATAGTTGATGAGTTGCTAGATGAAATAGATTTGACGGCAATGGCTTCCGAGATTAACTATGTTGTGCCAGAAATTGTGAATAATCTACAACTCGTGGTTTATGTAAATCCAGATTCTGCACCGGTGACTATAGAAAATCAGGAAACTTCTCATGTGCATGAATCTGAAGATTATGATGATATGCGCAACTTCTTCTCCAACTATGTCGAGATAGATTCTGATGATGACGTCCATAGAAAGTTTGATAAGTTCTGGAAGATAAAAGAAGAAGATCAAGATGATATAATCGTCATCTCAGATACTGAAATGGATGTAGAAGTTGATGAAAAAGACATTAACATTGTTAATATGCTATATGGAGATCTTTCTGATGATGAAGATGAGAGTTATCAATCTCCTATAGTACAATCACCTGTTCAAGGTCCCGAAGTTCCTGTTCAATCAATTCCTTCAGTTGTTTCTGACTCTCCAGCTCCGACCACCACTATTCCGAAAGATACTTTTATTCAGGGTGAGTCGTCTAGAGCAAATCAAGAGGTTCCTGATCCGTTTCTGAATGTTCCACCTAGCATTCTTCAACCAGGTCCAGCTTTGGATAGACAACAACGTTTGCAAAGACTTGAAAAAAAAATTCAAGTCACCAGAATGAGATCTGCTTTTCTTGAAGACTCAGAACGCAACTTTTATGTTAAGAAAAGAAGGAGAGTTAATATTCATGCCATTCTGGGGATTGAGAAAGAACCGGCCTGGTATCAATACGAATATCTGATATTTATCAAATGTATTCGTAAAGGAAGACTTCTAGTGTTCTCAAAGCATGGAATCGTAAGGGTACTTAAAGTGGAGATAGCTAGTTTTGTCAGAATTTGGTATCCTATATTTTACATTGAACGTCAAGACTGTTAGAGATATCAGTTTTCTGAAGCAGACTTCAATGATCTTTCTATTGATGACTTTGAGGTAATGTATCATCAATTTCGAGATATGCCTGTTCGCACTGATGATATCCTCAGGGCTTTGGAAGCAGTCAAGCGTTTCTTACGAAGACAAGTTAGATTCTATAGATGCTTTGACTTCCAACTTGCTATCGAAAGCTTCCAGCCAGTTGTCAATGTAAGAAGACCTGATAGAGATTTACCAAATATTGATAGCTATCCACTATTCACTATTCTTGAAGATCCTTATGGAATCGTGTATAGAGATCAATCTGGTGTTAGACGTTTTCTCAGATTTGATGAGATTGGGAAGTATTCAGATGGTACTTTGAAGATTATCCGATTACAATTAAATCAAAGATTGAAGGAAGCTTTGGAGAAGCTTTTGGAGACAAGAAGAAATTTGTACCAGGTTGATAATGCTGAGATCAGACTTTTGAGGAGAGCAATAGAGACGATTGATACAAGATTGAACTTTCGGTTGACTCTAAGACGCTTGGAGATTTTGATTGGCAAGAATCGCCAACATAGAAGATTCGAGCGCCCTTGATTACAAAGGGGGAGATTGTTAATGCTATAATATGTTGTAATCAAGGCTTTTTATATATTAGCTTACTTTGCTTTAGTTTGACTTTGTAATAGTCAAGGGTATATAAACCCTTTGTAAGCTTTTGCAACATAACAGTGCTTAATAGAGATGACATACTTTCTCTCACTAGAATTTCTCTCTCTATCTTGAATGATCTTGGATTAACATATACTATTCGGGTTTTTCCTCTTTTTATTTCGCCGTGGTTCCTTACCATAAACGATGCTGATCTATGAGGACTTTCAAACTTCCTAATTAACTTTTGGTCTATCATTTCTGGTATCTGTTTTTTAAATTCTTCTTTGTCTAAGGGGCTATATGTTATATTAGTAGTTCGAATTGTTATATCCGGATTTTTGATTTTAAATTTGCATATATGTTTAACCTTTGAATTTTTTATATCTTCTCCTATGAGTCCTATCTTTTCTAGATGTAAAATCATAGGGTGATTTATACTTTTTGTAATTTCTATTCCTTTTTCTAATTCGTGTGTCAGAAAATTTGTGAGTAATTTTATAGATTCGTTTTCAATGAAGGTTTTATTTTGGTTATTTTTTAAAAATTCTAAATGTCCTTGTCCACCACGCTTTCGAGCGAACTCTGATGTATTTGTATATCTCATTGTAGGAAAGCTGTAAATATGTTTACTTAGTGTGACAAAGTTTCTTGTAAGGGTAATAGCACCATTTAATCCGAATAAAAAGTTTAATCCTAAAACAAAGTCTGAGGATTTTATATATTCTGGATTAATACTTATCTGTGGTATTTCATATTTAATAGTGTAATTTTAATGCAAAGTCCACAATTTACGATGAACGGAAACCCAAAAAATCCGCCATACCCCCCTTATCAGAGCATGGTATGATTCTAAAGGTTTAACAGACTTAGTCAGGCTCGTTGGTGGCAGTTGAAGTCCACAATTTACGAGAACCCGCTAAGGTGAAAATCCAGGGATCATATTATGTAATGATATAAATATAAAGGATATGATGAATTTAAGGGTCAAAATAAACCCCAGTATAATTTTTACATTTAATCATTGTTTATTGTTTATTTAAAGTTTTAATGGGATATATGAATATATTATGATAAGGAGTAAGAAATTTGGATAGATACTAAGGGATAGTTTTTTTCTCAAAATCATTGATTCAAATACTTCGACCGCAATAATAAAACGTTTTGATAAACTAACGGAGAATTTAAGATATATTAAAGAACAAAATAACCAAATTATAGAAGAATTAAAAGAAATTAGAAAAGTGATTCCCACTAAACAAGAAATTCAATAGTTAAGCTATTTGCTAGAAAGTAATAAACCGAAACAGATAGAAACTGAAAACGGAAATTTATTAGAAAAAATAAACAAGGTTATAAACATATTAGAAGATAAAAAAGAGACCGATACAACTAAAGAAGGTGATATAGATGAAATCACCGAAGCTATAAACAAACTAAATTTAGGAGATATCAAAATAAATAGAAAACCAAAACTATATACACACTGGTTACCCGAAAATGAATAATCAAAATAGAAGTTTCTTAGGAAGAAGCAGAACTATACAGGAAGCAAGAAGTTCAACAAGTAATATACAGGATACAATATCATCAGAATCTTTTTTAAACAGAATTGTTAGAAGAGGATCAGGTTCAAACTCCTCACAACAGAATATGCAATTAGAAGAAGAGATTGATTTAGATAGAAACATAAATCTTTACAATCAACACCAATTGGATATCTTAAATCCTAGAGTATTATATCAGACAGGACTTCTAAATATAAATACAGTGTTAATCCAAAGCAGTAGAGAAGAAAGTCTAAGAGTAGTAGACAGATCTGTAACATTAGATCTATTTTCACCTGATACTATACAAAAAATATCAGGGAAACACTTTGCACACGTCGGATTAGTAATCATAGGAATTAAAGCCTTAGGAAGAAAGAATATAGGGACAAAGTTATTAGCCCTATTACTAGACAAAAGCTGGAAGACAGAATTAAAAAAGGCAATAATTTCAGGAATGAAAATCGACCTGAGCCAAAATACAGCATTATTTTATTGTACACCCGGAATTCTAAAAGATATAAACGATTTACAAAATATCAAAATAGCTCTACAGACAAAGGGATACGAAAATTATGAAGGAAATACTATAGTAATAAGCATAGGAGTACTAGGAAAAGCTAGCAACCGATCAGGAATGAAATACAAAGTTAATATTGAAGGAATTGTAAATACAATAGCTTCAAAATCAATACAAATGATAGATCCAGTAAAAATAGATCCTGAAGAATTAGCAGGATTGGAATGGCAATTAAACGATATAACAAGTCAGGAAGACGAAATATTAGTACCAAAAAGAAGTTACATATATGAAGATGGTAATGGAGCACAAAGCTTAAGATTTGTAGATTTTAAAAAGAAGTCATCGGACAAAAAAGATGATGAAGAAACATAATATAATTTTATGAATATAGAATATGATACAGACACAGAACCAAAATATGATACAGAAAACGAAGATGGGGAAACACTAATAGGATTTGATAAATTTGAGGAAGAAGAATTCGATTATAGTTTAATAGAAGACTTAGAAGAAGAAGAAACTACAGGGTTCAAAATAGAAGAAACTAATAAAACATTAGAACAAATTATTGATAGAAAATTCACATAATTAAACATACAGGAAGAAACAGATGATATGATCATAGAGTGTATGACAGAATTAGGAATGACATACGAAGAAAGCTACAAAAAACAACAGGAGTATTATAATTTACCCCTAGTTGAAGACATACTAAAAGGTAAAACAATGATATCAGACTTCTACAAACAAGACCAAAATTATATGGATGAACACATGTATGGTACATATCCATATAGGCCACAACGACCAAAAACAGAATGGGGAGAATCAGGAATCAATACACAAGAAACATCAGGAAGAGAACATTGGTCAAAACCTTCCACAAGTTATCAGCAAGAATCCAATTATATAGGGAAAGGTAACAGGTTACCTATAGGAAACATATTTAGTAGTAATATGTTACTACTAGAACGACAAAAACCACAGTTATGGGTAGATGAAGTTTTAATGTGGGAACAGACAGTGGTAAGAATGTGGGAAACAAATAAAAAAGATAGCATGGATATGTTCTCTTATTTAGAAACCACATTAGGCCCAATTTCTCTAGGTATCTGGCAAAGTAAAAAAGCCCAAAGCCCAGATGAAATAAATAGGCTAAAAGCCCTAGGAGACAATCCATATAATTTCACATCACAAATAAGGACTCTTATTCTAGGAGTTGATCCAGCAAAAAACAATAGTCTTATACAAGATACTGCAATCAGAAATTTGGAACAGTTAAGTATAGCAGACATGAAATATATAAATGAGTTCACAATAGATTTCTCAAGGTTATTATCTCAAACAGGACAAGCCATGGAGGATAATCTATGCGATAAATATTTTATAAAATTACCAGGAGATCTAGGAAAAAATATACACGAAACATGGAAACAAATGGTGAACAGAAGAATTTAGGCATAGGACCTAGAATAACATATACATTTGGAATATTAGAGGAAAGATGTAAAGAACTTGCTTTACAAGAACAGTTAAAAAAGAATGCATACGCGTTTTGTAAAACAGCTATATATACACCACAAGCGTATGGTCATTATGACTATAAAAGGAAAAAATTAAGAAAAAGTACAACATATCAAAAAGGATACAAACCCAATTATAAAAATAAATATGTCAAAAAACCACAAACACGAAAATGTAAATGTTTCATCTGCGGAGATGAAAAACATTTAGCTAATAAATGCTCAAACAGAGGTAAAAATATAGAAAGAAGTAATCTAATAGAACAAATAGGGGATTACGAAATAGAATCCTTGATAGATAATTCAGAAAATGAATCAGAATACAACATATATAGCGATAGGGATGAAGAAAATCTAACAAAAATAACATACACATATGTTAATACAGAAATAATAGAATGTGAACATGATTGGATAAACAAAAGAGGTAATAACTATATAAAATGTTATAATTGTGGATATTACCCTAGCATAGATAAAAGGTCACAATGTAATATTTGTTTCAAAGAAATATGTTATTTATGTCTTAAAAGGTTATTTAATCAGGAAATAACAACAACGAAAGAAACAAATAAAACATTAAAAAATAAAACATTAGACACAGACATATATTATGAAAAAATAGAAAAACTAGAGGTAATGATAGAATTACATAAATTAAAGATTGATAATATGGAAAGAAGATTAAAACATGTAGAAGACATGGTCGAAAAGAAAAAACAGGAAGAAGACGAAATAGAAATAATTAAAATGTCGGAAGAACATGAACACACTCATATCCAGACAAAAGGATTCACAAATATGATTCATATACAATGTAGATTATGGCTAGATAATAATAAGTTTGTGGATTTAACAGCATTAGTGGATACATGAGCAACAAAAAGTGTAGTATCCTATAATTTAATCCCTAAACAATATCATAAAGCGTTATCTTACAAATTAGTCACCAGAACAATTGAAAGTAGACTTATCACAATTACACATTATGTAGAACCAACTGGAATACAGTTTTTAGACTTTGCAGGAAATTACACTATTAAATATGAAATACCACAGATAAATATTAATCCAGAATATATAAAATCCTCAGACTTTGTTTTAGGATTAAACTTTTTATTCGGATTAAATGGTGCTATTACCCTTACAAGAAACTTTGTCACACTAAGTAAACATATTTACAGCTTTCCTACAATGAGATATACAAATACATCAGAGTTCGCTCGAAAGCGTGGTGGACAAGGACATTTAGAATTTTTAAAAAATAACCAAAATAAAACCTTCGTTGAAAACAAATCTATAAAATTACTCACAAATTTTCTGACACACGAATAAGATAAAGGAAAAAGAAAGGTTATACAGCCTCTCACGTATTCATCAGCTATGAGTATATCATCTGATGAGGAAAAAATCAGTACACAGAAAGTGGATACACAGAAAATGTTACAAGAAGCTATGAGCTCACAGATGCTACAAACAGAAGATTTTTACAGTTCTCCACAGATACCACGGTTTTCAAAAAGCATACCAAATACTGGTATTGCACCATACACTCCTACAAAAACCTCAACCAGAGGTTATGCACAGTCCAGCAGGACAAAAGATATACAGACAGATTTTATGATATCATTTGGTAACCATGTGTTACAAAAATGTTTTGATACAAAGAAAAAATTTAGGCCCATGATTGGGACAATTTTAACAAGAAAACAACAATGTTTGCTTGATAATATCTGGAATATTCAAACCATGCCACAAGCAACCTCATTTAAAGTACAAATCCTAAACGCTCTGAGTATTTATTTCTCAAAACAAAGCCAGAAGGTTCCCGAAAAACAACACAAGCGTTTTTCTCATTACATCATTTTTAGGGGAACAAAAACTGGAATTTTCAATAAATGGGAGACAGTTACACAGTATATACAGTGTGATAGTCCACTTTATAAAGGATATCACAGTTTTGCGGAGGCTATGAAAGTAGCCAGAGAAACTTTTGAAGTTGAAACCTTCTTCATTGAACCAGAAGAAGTAAAAACTTTTGCATAAATGGCAAAGACTAATCCTGAGCAGTTTATCAAAGCTCAAGAGAATGTAATTGCCCAGTTACAGGAACAACTCCTAAAATCTGGAAAAAATACACAGATAACACAAATCCAGATTGAAAACAGTTTTCTCAAACAAAAGTTTTCCTTTCTTGAAGCAAAAAATACACAGCTTCTACAAAAGCTTGAGAAAAAGGAAACAAATACAGTTATACACAGAAATCTCGACAGTTTCAAGGTAAGAATCTTAGATATGCCGTTAAAACAGACGATGCAACCACTTTTCGAAAACTTCCCAGAATTCGAACAAATGATTTCCAACAAAGTATGCACAGAATTTCCATTATTACTATACAAGTTACAGCAAGATATCATCGACATGGCCTTTCAAGAAGAGATATACAAAGGCGTTACAGTGGTACAAAGAACACATCAAGATGCAGGACAGGTTCCAACTAACATTTTTCTACTTCAAATTAACTTAAAGATTACAGACATGACATACGATCAAATCCTTAATTTCTACCACAACGGGATGATCGACTACATTGAATTCAGCCTAAATCCAAAGACAGAAGCACTCCTTAATAAATTTGGAGAAAAGTTCATTTTAGCAGCTGGAAATATCGCATCATATTCATCCAGTACACTGATAGGGTGTAAAATCTTTGCATCCTTTCCTGAAGCAAATGGACACACATACAGGCCTGCAAGAAAACGTATCTTCATCAGCCAATATGAAGATGAACAAACTGCACTAAGAAGATATGCATGCAGCCACGAGTACACATGGTGGGATAACATAAACAGCAAAGAATCACTCCAACTACAAATAGGGAAGATGATTATACAGGGACAGAAAACACCAATAATCCCAGCAAATTTCTTCTATAGACATTTGGGAAAACAGTACAAGTTAATTGCAGAAGGACACTATACACAGATCTTTGTCCACAACAACTGGATCATCGTTTTTCCGTTCATCGAAGAAGATGACTCTAGTCCGATTATCATCGGAAACATGGATGACAAAGATGAATATGATGGGACAGATCCCGGATCACCACAGTCTATCGACAGCACTCATAGAGACTTCTAGAAGACCTTTTCATCTAGAAGAAGTGACATCAGCATGACAGCCCAGACAAATTATTTTCGGAAGATGGCCGACATAGCTTTTTCTACTTTAGACTTTTTTACACATTTTTTGTCGATAAGAATCTTTTTATATCAGTAGGTGTAATAATTTAAGCCTAGCATAGCTACGTGTCATTAGAATAGTTCTTTCATTTTGCCTATAAATTGTAGTTTCGATTTCAGTTGTAAAACACACCGAGAAAAACCAGAGAAATATTAGAAGGCATTTTCTCATATGGCTCTTCTCCTATCTCCTTAGTATATTCCCAGTATTTCTTATGCTCCTTTAAGATCTTCATAGTATATCCCATACTATAAAAAAAAGGACCACCGTTGTCTATACTATTCTGGTGCTTCCGCTCATCACCGCTGATTACTACTCTGGTGCTTCTGCCATCTCTGTAAGTATATGTTTTACATGTTTTCTTAAATTACTGTCGTAGTGGTTTAACGGAAACCCAAAAAATCCGCCATACCCCCCCTTATCTTTTCATCTAGAAGAAGTGACATCAGCATGACAGCCCAGACAAATTATTTTCGGAAGATGGCCGACATAGCTTTTTCTACTTTAGACTTTTTTACACATTTTTTGTCGATAAGAATCTTTTTATATCAGTAGGTGTAATAATTTAAGCAAGCTTCATGTCCTCTAGGTTAAAATGTCTTTGACCATTTTTTGTTGTTTTACTGTATAAAGGTCCTACTACATTTGAAAGATTTGGGATATATTTTCGAGCATAATTTATCAGACCTAAAAAGGCTTGTATTTGTTTAAGGCCTTCGATTTTTTCTGGAAAAACTAATGTTTTTGTGGAAATATGTGATTGTAATTCTATCTTTCCATTGCCAACTTCTAGGCCAAGAAAAGATATTTTTCTTTTGAATAAATCCATCTTTCTTTTGGATACTACAAGACCATTCTTTTTTATTTCTTCGAATATCTGTTGTAGATGCTTTTCATATTCATCTTTGTCATCCATGTTTCCGATGATAATCGGACTAGAGTCATCTTCTCCGATGAACGGAAAAACCATGATCCAGTTGTTGTGGACAAAGATCTGTGTATAGTGTCCTTCTGCAATTAACTTGTACTGTTTGCCCCAATGTCTATAGAAGAAATTTGCTGGGATTATTGGTGTTTTCTGTCCCTGTATAATCATCTTCTCTATTTGTAGTTGGAGTGATTCTTTGTTGTTGATGTTATCCCACCATGTGTACTCGCGGCTGCATGCATATCTTCTTAGTGCAGTTTGTTCATCTTCATGTTGGCTGATGAAGATACGTTTTCTTGCAGGCCTGTATGTGTGTCCATTTGCTTCAGGAAACGATGCAAAGATTTTACACCCTATCAGTGTACTTCATGTTCCTGTATTGTTTCACTGGCAACCAATATATCGTCAATGTATACTAGATAGAAATCATATTTAAGAAATATATTGTCCATGAATCTTTGGAATATAGATGGTGCGTTCTTGAGTCCAAAACTAAGATCTTCATAGTATATCCCATACTATAAAAAAAAGGACCACCGCTGTCTATACTATATATATATATATATCGAGCATGTGAAAATGATAATGAAAGGGTATGATGATGCATATATGGTTGCCACGATTAAAGGTTAGTTAATATGTCATTATTGATTACCTCTTAAAGCCATGCATGGTGAAGATGCTCTTTCCTTTCCTATCTAACAAAACATATGGTCCCCTCACAAATAACATGGATATGAATCTCAATGGTGGAGATTCTTAATTTCTTTTTTGTCACAGGATCATTACAAAACACTATTTTATATATATATATATATATATATATAGCCTTAGGTTCAATAGAGAAGTGCAAATATTTAGAGAAATAAAGAAGTAAAAAAACACGGGACCGTTCATATATGAACGTTCATATATAAACAGTCATATATGAACGTTCATATATGAACGTTCATATATGAACGGTCCCGTGTTTTTTTACTTCTCTATTTCTCTAAATATTTGCAGTTCTCTATTGAACCTAAGGCTATATATATATAGAATACAAATCAAATAAAAACCATATATTTGTTGCACCCCTTACAAATCAATGTGCATATATGCATAATCTGATATGCATATATGCATTACCCCATATGAAATGTATGTTCATTATATGTATATTCTTGCACGTATACATATGCATATTGTTCACATATGCACATTGTGGTTTGTAAGGTGTGCAACAAATGCAAGGTTTGCTTTTTACGGAACCACTCTCTCTCTCTCTCTCTCTATATATATATATATATATATATATAGGGAGGTTTAGGGAAAAAGTTCAAAGAAATGGAAAACCGAATAACACCATAGTGACGCTACATCT
Source organism: Saussurea involucrata (assembly GCA_033807775.1). Lineage (NCBI taxonomy): Eukaryota > Viridiplantae > Streptophyta > Magnoliopsida > Asterales > Asteraceae > Saussurea > Saussurea involucrata. The sequence continues at coordinate 209,867,491 of CM066321.1, forward strand.
GGACGGTATGCTCTTGTACATACGGATAAATTATGTTGTTTTTTTTAGTTTTTATGCAAAAGTGCATTATGCACTTGTGCATATTGCACGTGTCCATGTTACAAAGTACTTGTATGCACAAGTGCATACCGTCCAGATGAAGGGCTACCGGTGTGTTATTAGTTTTCCGTTTTTTAAGGTTTTTCCCTGAACCTGACCCTGACCCCCTGACCCTATATATATATATATACTAATAGGGAAAGGTTTAAATGAGAAATGCTAAGTGTGTGACAAATAGAGAAATGATCTTAGCGATTCATCTGGTCAACATTTGCGGCTTTGACTGAGAATCACCGGATAATTCCTCGCGTGGTCTGCGGAAGATAGGGGTAGTTTTGGAAAATACGCAGGACGAGTTGATATGTGAACCAGTGTGATTCACATATAAACTATACATTCATATGTGAATCAATTAATTAGGTCATATGAAAACCAGTTAATTAGTTCATATGTGAATCACAAAGGTTCATATGTGAATCTGTTAATTAGTTCAACTGATTCACATATGAACCTACAGTTAATTAGTATTAGTTAATTAATTCATATATGAATTAGTTAACTCTAGTTGTGTACTCGCGCAAAGCAACAGGCGGCATCTAAAGTTTCTAATGTAAAACGACATGGAAAATTAATACATTTCATCTTGCCACTAAACCGACAGGTTCACAATGGAAATTCTCGATGGTTCCCCGATTCGCAATGAAAATGCAGTTCTCAACCGAACCTGCCATTATATATTGCAATTTTCATAATTCATAAACATTTCATGTTTTTTTTTGAGAAGGGTATCCCAGACCACATTGGGCCCAGACTAATCCCTAGGCAAATCGGGCCTTTGGCCCAGCTGCTAAAGCATGCAGCCCTGAGATAATCCTCAGTGGCCACAAGTGCTGCGTGTGGGGCTTGAACCCGGGCAAGCGCTATGAACTCCTCAGGCCTTACCATCACACCACAACCCTTGTTTCACGCTTAAATTGAAAAGACTTGTGGTTTCCTCTTTTTCCATCTAATTTTCTTCGGTTTCCATCTAAGTTACAAAGTATAACTTTGCCACCTATCAAAGATCATAACATAACATACAAATACAAATCCACATCGAAACAACTGTAACAGCTAAAGAAGGCCTAACAAAGCAAATATGCGATTAGAACCGATGCAAAACACGGCAAACGGTTTCACCGATACTTGAACGATGAGGCGAGCTTGGCCCAACCTGTTCGTCTATAACTAAAAGCCCGAGCTTCATGAAATGAGGTCCGAATAGACAAAATGCATTGTTGTGGAAACTCCTTTTGAGTGCTTCCACTTTTATGTAAAATGCATTGCTTTTGTTAAAGTGGAGCTAAAAAAATCTATCCACTTTGCTTACGTTTTCAACAATTCACCATCAAACTTCTTGTTTAATTACCAACATAACCATCAGAAAAAACATGCCAAATCCTTTATACCAACAACTCGCGGTTACTGATTACAAACTTGTGGATGAATTGTTACATGACTTTGGTGTTTTGCTATAAAAAGTGTTTTGACTTACCTTTATAATTAGGGTTGTAAACGAACCGAACGAACACGAACAAGGGCTTGTTCATGTTCATTCGTTTAAGTTAAACAAACAAACAAACACACACGAACAATAAACGAACCAAAAGTTTTATGTTCGTGTTCGTTCGTTTAGAAAAAAGATGTGTTCGTGTTTGTTTATGTTCGTTCGTTTAAACATCGCACGAACACAAAAAACCGCAAAATGAACTAAAGGTACACCGAATTTAAAAGGGTGCTCCAATCAAAAATTTTAACTAAGTTCAAGCCAACCGACTCAAGCCAATTGATTCACTCAAACAAAGGTGGATGGCAATTCAATTTGTGGAAGGGATGAGGGGTATTTATAGTTGAGAGTAAGGGCTGTGGTTTGAAATTTGGACGATGTGAGATGAAATCTGACTGAGAAAAAGGGTTGGTTCACATGGAATCTGATGGGAGTTAGGGTTGAGGTATCCCACATCGGAATTGTAGAGCAAAATGAATCTTGGAACCATTTATATAAGTGAAGCCAAACTGGTGCTTATGATTTGTTTTATTTTTTTCATAAACCAATTACGTTTAATTATAATTATAATTTTTTTTTCTTAAACATATATTTAACTTTTAATTTATTTTTTTAGTAAACGATCATAAATAAACGAACATAATAAACGAACGTAAATAAACGAACGAGACATTCGTTCATGTTCGTTCGTTTAACTAAACGAACAAAAAAAATTGTTCATGTTCGTTCGTTTATTACATAAACGAACTTTCTGCCAAACGGTTCACGAACGGTTCGTTTACAGCCCTATTTATAATGGGAAAAAGTCCAAATTAAAAAAGTGCGAAACCCTAGGTGACTGAGTTCGGATTGGAGAAGTCGATCAAGAACGATGCAGATTGCTAATGTTTCTTGTAGGTAGAAGTATGATGATGTACACGATCACCAGAGCTTGCTTTATTTTAAATCTGGAATTCAAATTTTGACAAGGAATCGTCCTTGCAGGTGAATACGAAAAAGAAAAAGAAAAACAAAGCTTTACCTCAAGGAGAGTTGTTGAAAAAAAAGATAGAAGCTTTACTGATAAACCAGTGCATCAATATCTTGTACATCATGCATAAAACATTGTAATTAAGAGATTTTTCAATTTCGTGCCGTAAAATATTGTACATCATGCATCAAATACGGTATTTAAGACTTTTGGTTAAACCAATATTAAAGTAGTATAAATATAGATATATATATATATTTTACGACATTACTTTTAGGGTCAATAATACAAAAGGCCACCAATGTATCCTAAAATACTGGTTTTGTTTCGCATAAATCCGTGCATGTGTAAACTTTTAGAAATGTATATTTTGGACACTTGAAGTTTCAATAAATGACAAAAGTTGTACTTAATATTGCTAGAGATTATCTTGAGCAACAAACAACATCTATGATGTCACCTTAAAGCCCAAACATTGATCTCAAAAACATGTCAAATATCAAGTTGTTTGCATGGCACATGTTATAAAAGTTAATATTCTATACCGATCTATAGCATTATATTTTGATTAGAAAATTTATCAACTTTGTCTTCAAGCATATCAACTTAAGGCATGTTAAATCTCTCGAATTGTTCTTATATACTTGTTTTCGTGATCTAAAATTGATAGTATTGGATATTTTGATCCCATCAGGTGTACAAATGTGATTAGAATCCATGATAAATTGAATAGTAAGGTTTCAAGCATGAAATAATAAGTTGGAGTCGAAAAGAAAAGAAAATTAGAATGGCCAAGGTTGTGTATAGATATAGATATAGATATATATATTAGATAGACGAGTGATCGTGTGAGAAGGAGAGTAAAGATGAGAATGTAAGAAGGGGTATGAACCCTTGATCACTTTTAGGGCCTGTTTACTAGCTGCTGATCGGGCTGACTCGGTCAGCAGACAGAGCGTTTACCAAATCCCGGATCTGACCGAGATCTGACCGAGAATCTGACCAAACACTGACCGAACCCACTCCTGAAAGATGCTGACCCGGGCCAGTTTTAGGTTTTCCACACGTTGCCCCTGCGATTAGGTCAAAAACTCCTCACGCCGCTCTCCTCCTCCCTCTCCCTCGTCGCTCCTCTTCCATCTCCTGCCATACCGTCGTCGGCGCTCCACGTCGTTGTCTCACTACGCCCTCGTCTCTCCCGAAAGGTAATCTCTCACGAAATCTCTATTCACTGCAAATGTGTTCTTCTATTCACTGTGATTTGCTGTTAAAAACGCTCCTCCTTCGTGGGTTTGTTTGTGATAGAAAAATATCAGTTATGTGTGTTGCAGTTCTGTTTGGTTTCTAGCAATTTTTTAGTTCTATTTGGTTTCGATGGGGTTGTGGTTGCTTCTTCTTGTTCTGTTTGATTAAAATTTGAATGATGGTTTTGAAAATTATACTTAAGTTGTCCACTCAAGTTTGAATTGAATCTTGAGCTAAGAACAACTGTGGGTTTTTTGAATTGGGTATTTGTTAAACATGAATCTTGAGCTAAGAACAACTGTGGGTTTTTTGAATTGGGCATTTGTTAGAATTGAATCTTGAGCTAAGAACTGCGGGTTTTTGAATTGGGCATTTGTAAATAGTGAATCTTGAGCTAAGAACAACTTTGAATTTTTAATTGGGCATTTGTTAAAATTGAATTTTGAGACTTGAACAACTGTGGGTTTTTTGAATTGGGTATTTGTTGGGATTGAATTATGAATTGGATATTTGAAAATATATGACAAAAATTGAATGGCTAAACTCTAGAAAAACTTGTGCAATTATCTCATAGGTCCTTGAAGGCAACTGTGTTGGATTCTAAACTCAATATTGTGGCCTCTGAAATAGTCAAGTTCGATTTAGAATTACCCCATTACAAAACCAAAGATGGTGTCTATAGAGATCCATGTCGAAGTTGGATAGGCTTGGTTGGGAAGGCCCGTTGTATGACGTCACACTTTACCTTTTTAGCCAAGGCATAGACTATAGGAAAATTTGGTTACGTTTGAAGGATGAGAAGTGTGAGTCATGGATTAGATTTACGGCACTCCAACTTAACAAACCTATTACTCTTTGATGTTGATGCGGTATTTAGACTGACTTTTTTATGGGTGATTTGTGACTTTTTGGTGTTTTGTATGGGCGGGTATGAAGTTTTTTGACTTTTTGGTGTTTTGTATGGACAAATATGAAACTTTATGACTTTTTGGTATTATGAATTAATATATCCAGTTTGGTATTATGTTACTTGTTAGTGTTGATTGTTTATCTTCATGTTTTTGTTGTTCTAATCGTATGTTAAAGGTTTATTTCACGTATGAAAATGTACAGTGGGGGGCTTCTCAGGACAATGGATATATGGCTAATTTGCGGGATCAGATTGCAACTCAACTGTTTTCAAATGCTTCAAATTAATTTTTATTTTGTTTTGGATGAAACAACAAACAATTTCTTTTTGATATTAATGTTTCGTATTCAAATGTGAATGACTATTAATATGTTTCGACGTTTATTTTGAAGTATGAAAATTATATTTTGTTGTCTAATTTGCATGTTAATTATATAAAAAAAGAGTATATTGTTGGTAAGTAATTATTTAAAGTTTGAAGTTTGTATGTCTCTTCCATTAAATGATTTATAATAGAAACAATTACAATTAATTTAGCATATAATCACATAAGGGTTAAAATGGTAATTTTTTTGTTGGTAAGCACTTACCAAAAAACACTTGGTAAACACTCTTACCCGGACATCACTTATTAGGGACAACACTTACCCGGGACAACACTCTTACCCGGACAGCACTTACACGAAAAGAGTTGGTAAACGGCCCCTTAATCTCAAACCCATCCACGAATCGCGCTTGATACGAGTATTGATCTAGTGAGAATGAAAGTTATGGTTAGAAGGGTAAGAAGGGTTCTCCATCATTGGATGCACATTAGGACGAGATGCACATTAGGTTGAGATGCACATTAGGATGCACCAGATTAATCCTCATATCAAGCACGATTTATGTGTGAGTTTGAAATTAAAAGTGGTCAAGCGTCGAGATCCCTTTTACCTTCTCATATTAACTCTTTTTCTCACCTGATCCTTCATCATCTTTTAATTAAGGGGTTGTTTACCATGCACTGTTTTACTAAATACTTACCGGGTCATTTACCTTACCGAATGAACATAGCAAGGTTCGATAATCTTACCCGGTAAGAGTGATGATAAGGATGAAGAGTTTTACTCAGTAAGTGAGGGTTATGACGCTTACCCGGTAAACGTTTAACGAGTAAATTATTGCATATAGAACCGTTCCAATGGACTATAATCTTACCCGATAAAATTGGTTAGAATGTTGAATTTTTCAAGTAAGTATTTACTAGATAATCATTTGGATATAGGCCTCTAAATCCTGGATCTGACCGAGTCAAGCCCAAAATAATGCTTACCCTTACCCTAGATTCTATTTTTTCCACACGGTCCTTCATTTTGCGATTAGGTTTTCACCATAAATTACAGCCGCTCCCTTCTCCTTCCCTTATGCCGTGTTCTCGAAACTCTTTTTATGAAGAAAAGGAAAGGAAGGGGATGAAAGTAAAAAAGCTCGTGTTCTTGAAATTTTTTTAAGAGAAAAAGGAAAGGAAATGGAAGGAAAATAATGATAAGTTTCATCCCAAAATTTTCCTCCCATATGTGGGAGGAAATGGAAGTAAATGAAAGAAATTAAAAACATTTAAAATTATTAAAATTACAAAATTATCCGACCTTTCATTATAAAGATATATTTTTGGTATATTTGTAAAAGTTACATCTTTCATTTCCTTTCTCTCCTGTATTCATTTTCCTTCCCCTTCAAGAATACAAGTGAAAAAGTTATTTTTCTTTTCATTTCTTTTCTCTCCAGATTAGAGATCACTTACGGATCCTCCCCCTTCTCCCTTACGACTCAGTTACTTCTCCCTTCTCCCTCGTCGCTCGGCCCTGCTACCTTCTCACCGCTTGGTTACTCTTCCTCCATCAAAATTGTCAATCTCTTTCTCTCTTCTATGTTTTTTTATGTATTTCGAGTGAAATTTTGATGCAAGTATGCACATTCTTTGTCGCGAATTTATCAAGTTGGTCTGAACTTCGAATCTACTTTTGTGGGTTATCTTGGTTTCCCCGTTTCTCCTATAGATTATGGCCAATTATTTACTCGATTTCAAGTAGGTTTGCAAGTATTTATAGATTTATTCAAGTTTGTAATTTAAGAAACTACCATGGACTTGGCTAATTGGCTTGCCAAACAGTTAAAAAATAATAGAGAGCCCTTAAATGTGAATCGATGTATGCAGGCCCGTTTCTGAGATTTTTTGGGCCCTGTGCGACTCTTAAATTTTGGGCCCTCAATATGTACCTAAAGAAATTTCAAGTAGACGCTTTTTATAATTAAAAACAAACTTTCATACAATAAATACTAATAATTCATACAAAACAACTTGTTTGAGCATTTTTAATATAAAATCATCAATAATAGCCTCTAATTCATACAAAACAACTTCTTCGGCCATTTTTAGATACAAAATCATCAATAATAGCATCTAATTCATACAAAACAACTTTTTCGAGCATTTTTTGGTACAAAATCATCAATAATAGCATCTAAATCAATACTATCTAGCATGTCTTTTTCAATGCATAATATTGCCAAACCATTCAACCTTTCTTGTGACATGGTGCTCAACATCATGTTCACTCGTATTATCGGCGTGTCCATCACGATCACTCACATTTTGTGCTCGATATCATGTTCGTCTAACTATTTATTTCTTTAAAATTAGGCCTTTCTATTTCTTTAAGGCATTTTGGGCCTTTCTTGTGACAGAGTTTCTTGGGGTTTCTCTTTGAGGCATTTTGGGCCTTTCTATTTCTTTAAAATTGGGCCTAAAGAGACTGATTATTAATTTTTTTTCAAACTAATATATGAACTCGATTTTTCTTAAGGTAATATATAAACTAAATTTCTTTTTTTTGGGCCCCTAATTTTTTTGGGCCCTGTGCGAGTGCCCAGCCCGCCCTCCCAGGGACGGCCCTGGATGTATGTATTGCCCAATGAAATTATTGTATGTTTTTCTCAGAAGGCATACATTCAACTCCAATGACTCCAAGAAAAGAACCACATATTCAACGATTGATAATAAATATAATTACATTATATTTTACATCTAATTACAAAAGGGTTATTAATAGACATTTTTTTGTTGGTAAGGTACCTACAAAAAAACACTTGGTAAACACTCTTACCCGGACAACACTCAGGGGTGTTTATTTAGGACTTAGGGGCCGTTTATCAAATGCTTATCCGGATAAGAGCTTACCAAGTCACATTACTTTACCAGATGCATATGGCAAGAACTAAGAATCTTACTCGGTAAGAGCGAATGCAAGGACCGAGAGTCTTACCCGGTAAGTGCGAGCAACAACTCTTAACCATGGTTGACGCTTACGGGTAAATTGTTGCATACAATACCGTTTTGGAGGGCTAAAATCTTACCCGGTAAGTAAGTGATAGTGTTTAATTTTGCCGGTAAATGCTTACCTCGGATAAGCATTTGGTGAACGACCCCTTAGCATAATGAGTTAAATGGCTTATTTGGACAGCCAAATAAAGGTGTTTATTTAGGACTTAGGGCGTTTGGTTTTGTCAGATTCTGTCGATGTAATTGGTTAGGTTAATTCCGTTGACCAAATTCCATTATGATGTTTGGTTACCTATGGAATCAAATTGAATTACAAACAAGAAATACCCTGCTCGTTAATTGAAATCCATTATAACCCAAATTTTGAAAATGACAAGAATACCCTCCTCGTTAAACATAAAACCCAGTTGCACCAGCATTTCTCACGTGGTGGAACTCCTTCACGATCGACAGACCCTGCTTTCTCTTTCTCTGCTTCAATCGATGGGAGGTTGGTTTACCTTCTTCACCCATCGATTTCTTCGTCTACAACTCTTTCACGATTGCTCGCAGGTAAACTTTTTTTCTCCATCTTATCCTTCTCGATTCTGCTATTGTTTCTGCATCGATGGGTCTGATTTTGCTACTTTTACCCATCGATTTTGCTATTGTTTCTACATCGATGGGTCTGATTTTGTTACTATTTATTTATCATCTATCGAATGCTGTGTTGATTGCTTTTTGTCTTTTAACCAAATCGATTCAAAATACCAAGCTATACATAGTCTTCTTCTTCTTCGGTATTTCTCTTAGGATCTTGTAGGGGATCGATTTCCATGCACTTTCCAATTTCTTCGGTGGATTTCATGATTTTCAAGTTCAATTTCCATGGATTTTTCATTTTTTGTTCAATAATCATGGATTTTCATGACTTTTAAGTTCAATTTTCATGGAATTTTAAATTTGTGTTCGATTTCCCATGATTTGTCAATGTAAGTTCGATTTTTGTTTATGATCTTGTAGGTGATCGATTTCCATGGTTCTTCTATTTCGAGCTTTTTAGGATTCTTTGGTATTGAGGTTTTCAGAACCAAGTGCGTTGAATTTTTTAGGGTTCTTTCATTGGTGTTCAATGACAAATTTTGATGTTAACTGTTTTATAGTACCCATGTTTGATGTTAGCACTCTAATATGAAATTTGTTAAACAATGTTTTGTTTTGATTTTTGAATGATATCCATAAATTTATGGAATTATGTTTTGATGAGCAAATAATTTCAATGTTTTAGAAATATCATTTGACTTAAAAAATAACAACAATTATTTAACATTCTAATTTGTAATCCACATCTTATTAACATTCTCTCTTAATTATTTAATCGAATTTTTTTCCTTTCCAACTTTTATTATTTTCCCTTTTATTTTCTTCCAAATTAATTTTTGCTAATTTTAAGGGGTTGTTTACTTGCTTCTTAATGGCTCTTACCGGATAAAAAGCTCTTACCCAAATAAGTGGCATAGTTGTTTACCAATTCACTTATACATTAAATGCCTCTGACGGTGCCTCTTTCCGATTTCATTATGGTCAGCACCAAATCCCTAACTTACCAATATCATCCCTGGAGAATCAAGAATAAATAAAGGCATCTCAAACGAGCCTTCTTCTAAAACATATTTTTATATAAATGATTAATCTTTGTTTTGGTTGAATATTATACCAAGTTTGATATTGTTTAACAATCATAATATGTTGCTTATAATTTTTTTAGACGGAGCATAGTTTAACTTTAAAAAAAGGGCAATGTTTACAACCCAACAACCGACACATTAAAACTTTATCATATATAAGGTTATAATGGTCATTTTTTGTCGGTCAGCATCAAATTCAAAGTACCTGGTAAACAGTTGTTTTCCAGACAACACTTATTCCGGACAGAGACGCTTACTCTAGTCAGACCTCTCGCTTACCAACATTTGTTGGTAAACAGCCCCTAAGTTTTAATTCATATTTAACATTAATGATAATTAAATTAGAACAAATTAGTTTGACATGACGTAATTGGGAACTTGCACCATTGTAATTAATGTGGTGGACTCTCTAGTTCCATTATTGTCTACCTTTTTATTATTTTCACGGGTTTTGTTAATATTCTGAGATACAAACATTTCTCTAACTTTCTCTCAACCTTTTTTTCATAGCTTTCTCGTTCGGCGTTCTTCTTAATAATACAAACAAACCTTCTTTCTTCATAAAACAAATTAACTCTTCTTTTCCCATTCATAATCTCCGAGTGTAAAAACATTTTTATCATGTGATACGATCCAATTCAGACCCAACCAACACATACCCAACAAAGACTATAACCCAAGTAAGTACAAAATTGAGCCCAGAAAAGAAAAGGCCCGCCTAATCGGCAACCAACCCAAGACGTATCCATAAGCGTCCTCAATGGATGAACGACTATGGGGCTGTTCGTTTGTGGATTATTCGGTCAACCCATGACTTAATCGCTCAACTGGTAACCCATACTTCTTTAGACTCAACGATTTTATTTCCCATTAATTCCCCAACTACCCTTCAATAAAGATCTGTTTTTGAGACACGCTTTTAAGGGGATGTGTGATATCTTCAACCCTTGCCTCCATCTTCAACCCAGTTCACGTCCATCTTAGCTTCCAGATCTCTTGTCAGATTTCGATTTCTTCAACCTCTGCGATCAATGCTTGGTAGCTCACGAGTGTCAAGTTTTCTTATTATCTCTGTACTCCTACCAAGAAGTATGGTTGCAGACTTGACACTAGCCTCTCGTTTTTCTACCACACTTTCATCACATTTCGTTTCTATGGCCCATGGTATATTAGTAAATCATGCGGACATTATGTCTGAAATCATGTTAGACAATAACACATACAACTGTGTATTTCTAAGTTGTTCGATGTTATTAAGGACCAAGACTATTCCAACAATTCAATACATCGAATTTGGCAATTATTAGCTTTTGAGAAAAAATAGCCATTAGATCATCATCAGTATTTTCCTTGATTTTTAACACAATTTTCCGAGCTTTATCAGATAACCACTTGAGGATCTTTGCTGATGTTTTTCTATTAAATGTGTTTCTTTCTAGAGTATTCCTCAACCACTTGTCATCATCTTTAAGATTGTACCATGCATTCATTGTTGCCTTCTGAATATTTACATATTCACTTGCACTATTGAGACTTTCTTCCACGAGATTGATGAGGGAAAGACCGTCACCAATAGCTTTGAATAATCTTTCAACTATATTATTTCGAATGTTTGGGAGAGCAAGAACAATGCACATTGTGGTAACTACCAGTAAGCGCTAACAATTAATAGGTTCAACAGAAAGCAAAGGTTGACTTGATCAATGTTAGACTTCTCTACTCCCTCGAAATGGGTAGATCTCCTAAGAAGCTTTAAGAGATCATCGTGTTCTTCCTTCTTAGCCCTTTCAATAAAACAATTCATGGAGTATGTAATGCCTTTCACTATTACCTCAATAACTTCATCTTATCTTCAATATGCAAAACATAATTACTAAGATCTTCGTTTGTATATCACTGCTTGAGCCTCAGAGTGTAGTAAAAAGCAATGCCTTCAATGACTTCCAACAATATAAACAAACCCTAACAAACATAATAAGGACTATGCCGATGAGGCATAACATCTTACACGATACAAGAACTATGTTCTAAAGTACGATGTAAATGCTTAGAAGAATGTTTTGCAAATAATGAGCATGTGCTCTTAATCTTCGGGCACTTGATGGAATGTGTAAACGCCATTCTTTCCATCCACACAACATATGGGTCCAGTATTTCTCTACTTTAGAAACCACCAAACAGTTTCACAATAAAAGTTTTGGACCTCAAAACCATAAAACATCTGCATATTGGAGAGATGCTACATAGTGCAACTACAAAAGAGTCCACTATAAACTTCAAAATCACTGACCACTTGTAGTCTAATTGGTAATCCAAATAGAAATGTTAGTGGCAAATTTGGAGCAGTAGAACCATATGCGATACTAGGATATATAAACAAAGAATGCCACAAACATAGGATAATGAATACAACGGATACGTTGCACCTATGTTGTTCACCAGAATCTACATGGCATGTTCAATATTGTGGTGCATCATTTGCAATTTGTTTGATTTGAAGTATGGTCTCCTAAATAAATAATTTGGTTTCCTTGCAAACACTTCTCCTCGAATGCGGTTATTCTTATATTGATAGGTAATGCCGTGAAATTGTCAACGGATCTGACCAGCCCGATGCCTAGATTTATGGACCAAGCAGCCAAGTTGGGATTCACGTCCCAACTGTTTGTGATACTGGCCAACTTATTACCTTCTTTTGCGTCTATAGTCAACAAGAATCTTGTTTCAAATATCCTAGGCATTTCTTTTATCATTATCACCGTAGTTTTCAATACTTGGATCCAAATTACTACCAATGTTGTACAAAATTAAAAGATGTCATAAGTATCATGTGGATCCATCCTTGCCAAAAGGAACCCCTTGTAATAGATGGAGTCCTTGTAATTAATTTCTCGACTTACCATAGTATCCTAGTGAGTTTCTTGATTTACTTACTAATCATATTAAATCTAATGCTATTGCAATTCCAAGGGTTAAGGAACTTTTAGAATTCAAGTATCTACGCAAAAGAGAAAAAACTACAAATGATCAACACACATGGTTGTATATTGATAAGCTAATACAAAATATGACAAAATATTGGATCATAGCAAAAAGTGACAGACCTCCATTTATGGCTAATAGTCCATTATCTTATCATAAATTGAAAGTTTCCACTTTTTTCCATGATCCAATATCTTGTAACATTTTGTATTAGCTTATCCACAATACACATCCCTGTGTGTTATCATTTGCATTTTTTTCTCTTTTGCATAGATATTTGAATTCTAAAAGTTGCTTAATGGTTGGAATTGCAATAGCATTAGAGTTCAATACGAATAGAAAGTAAATCAAGAAACCCACTAAGATGCTTTGATAAGTCGAGAAATACACTACAAAGACTCCCATCTATTACGAGGGGAGTTTCTTTTGGCATAGATGGATCCACGTGATACTTATGACATCTTTTAATTTTGTACAACATTGGTGGTAATTTGGATCCAAGTATTGATAACTATGACGATAATGATAAAAGAAATGCCTAGGATATTTGAAAGAAGATTCTTGTTGACCATAGACGGAAAAGAAGTCAATAAGTTGGCCAGTATCACAAACAGCTGGGCCGAGGATCCCAACTTGGCCGCTTGGTCTATAAATCTAGGCATCGGGCTAGTCATATCTGTTGGCAATTTCACGGCATTATCTATCAGTATAAGAATAACCGCATTAGGGGAGAAGTGTTTGCAAGGAAACCAAAATTGTTTATTTAGGAGACCATGCTTCAAATCAAGCAAAATGCAAATGATGCACCACAACACTGAACATGCCATGTAGATTCCGGTGAACAACATAAGTACAACGTATCCGTTGTGTTCATTATCCTATGCTTGTAAAATTCTTTGTTTATATTCTAGTATCACATATGGTTCTAGTGCTCCAAATTTGCTACTGACATTTCTATTTGGATTACCAATTAGACTACAAGTGGTCAGTGATTTTGGAGTTTGTAGTTGCACTGTGTAGCTTCGCTCCAATATGCAAATGTTTTATGGCTTTGAGGTCCAAAACTTTTAATGTGTAACTGTTTGGTGGTTTTTAAAGTAGAGACATATTGGACCCAAATGTTGTGTGGATGAAAAGAATGACGTTTACCCTTTCCATGAAGTACCCGAAGATTAGAAGCACATGCTCATTATTTGCAAAACATTCTTCTAAGCATTTACATCGTACTTCAGGACATAGTTCTTGTATCATGTAAGATGATAGGCTCATCGGGATAGTCCTTATCATGTTTGTTAGGCCTTGTTTATATTATGGAAGTCATTGAAGGCGTTGCTTTTTACTACAGCCTTGGGCTCAAGCGGTGATGATACAAACGAAGATCTTAGTAATTATGTTTTGAATATTGAAGATAAGATAAAGTTGCCTGAGGTAATAGTGAAATACATTATATCCATGAATTGCTTGATTGAAAAGGCTAATAAGGAAGAACACAATGATCTCATAATGTTTCTAAGGAGATCTATCGGTTTCGAGGGAGTATAGAAGTTTGACATTGATCAGGTTCAACCTTAGCTTTCTTTGAACCCGGTAGTTACCACAATGTACATTGTTCTTGATCTTCCGAACATTCGAAATATATAGTTGAGAGATTATTCAAAGCTGTTGGCGACGGTCTTTCGCTCATCAATAAAGTGGAAGAAAGCCTCAATAGTGCAAGTGAATATGTAAATGTTTAGAAGGCAACAATGCATGCATGACACGATCTCAAAGATGATGACAAGTGGTTGGGGAATACTCTACAAAGAAACACATTTAATATAAAAACATCAATAGTAATCCTCAAGTGGTTTGCTGATAAAGCTAAGGATATTGTGTTAAAAATCAAGGCAAATACCAATAATGATCTAATGGCTAGCTTTTCTCACAAGCCAATCATTGCCAATTCAATGTATCGAATAGCTGGAACAGTCTTAGTCCTTAACAACACCATACAACTTAGGAATACACAATTGTATGTGATATTGTCTAGCATGATTTCATACATAATGTCCGCTTGCGTTAGTAATATACCACGAGCTATAGAAACAAAATGCCATGAAATTGTGGTAGAAAAACGGGAGACTAGTGTTGAGTCTGCAACCATACTTCTTGGTAGGAGTATGAAGATAATAAGAAACGTTTATGCTCGTGAACTACCAAGCATTGATACGCAGAGAATGACATTTATCGATGAATGGCGTCGGCATTTGCAGCGGTCAAATTCCTTGAATTCGTTACCTTTCATCAAGAGCAAGGTAATTTCTCCGGCTTAATTAGCTCAGACAGATACCTAAGGCAAAGTGGATGGTGGAACATTGTGTGGTTCCTTTGAGACTATTCCACGAACGATGAGGTAATTTATAATTCTTATTATTGATAGAAAAAGCTAAAAAGTACATTGGTAGACTTTATTATTTAATGTTCGTGGAGCTTAGAAGAAGAATTTCTATGGGATTCAGAGATGACAAGATAAAGGCTGCTGATTTGAAGTCAAAAGAGGTTGGCTTGAAATTTCACTTGCATTACGATATCCTATTATTGCATCTTAGAGATTTTACAATCAACCATATTTTTGCCAATAGGCTTGTTCCTAATGATGACTTGTGCATAATGTGCTTATTCTGTCGATGCTGATATGTCCTTGTTTACAGGTCAGGGTGAACACTCGTCTTCTTTATCAACAAACCAAATTCAACCTTCTTCGATAAGAAAGTGAAGGCTATGCTAACTTGGTATCATTCTTCTACTCCAAGTCGAAGTTTAATTTCAGCTGTTTCTGTTCCGACATTGTTATTGCATTTTATCTCTGGTGACATCACATTACTATTGCATATTGACTATGAAAGTTGGAGATCTAAAAGAGTACATGATAAAGTATCTTTTTTCAACCATAGCTTGTGTAGCCCTGGTCCTGAATTTCTACTCAAGTTTTTTTTTAGTAATTGAAGTATGCCTTACCAACCTTGGCATACATGTTTAGGCAGTGACAATTCATAATTGTAAATTTCTTGTTGGAGCTAAAAGTTTGCCTAAACATCTAATAACTGAACACTTAGGGACTTCTAAACCACCATGCCTAAAGAAGTGATCACCTAGCCAACAACTGTCATGATCTCATTGGGGCATGTATACCAGTGGTGTTTTGGTTTTCAACCGGAAACTCGATGTCATGCACACCGGTGGTGTTTTGGTTTTCAACTGGAAACTTAGTCTCAAGCTGTTGGGAAATGAATATTTTAGGAATTCTATTTACCAACAGTAAAGATGGTTGATCACGTATGTTGTGTAAGCTGCCAAAGCTATTTTTTTTGGTAACCGTGGGTTTCCGGGCAAGCTTACTCTCACCGACTAATCCCCCTGGAGTCATCGCAGGCGAACATCCATGGTCACAAAGGCTTTGGCAGTCCCTGGCTTTGAACCCTAGGTAGATGAGATTTTCCTTTTTCTTTTGTTCTTATACATGCTTACCATCTTGTCCTTGATTGGTTTTCTTTATTTACATCAGCTGCTTTCAAACTATAGGTTACCCTTCTTTGTCAAGGTTCAGAAGTTTGTTCTCAAAATACATCATCATCAACAGTTGACATAATTAAGGTTTAAGCATGAACTTTATGGTATACACTGATGTCAAAATCAGTTGAATTATTGAATGAATCGAAAGGTTACAATCTACACAGGCTTTCGAGAGGCCTGGTTCTCTCCCAGAAACGGTTTCCCGCCCTAAAGAACTCACAAAACAGAATAGAATGCCTTCCCTCTAATCTCTTCCCCTATTTATACCAAACCTACTATTGACCATACTACTGACTTATTGACTGCTATTAGGACCTCTTGACCCAGGGTATAACACTTTATTGCTGAAACACATTTTTTCTTCTTACTTGTCCCAACATGTTCCTTTTCACTAACTGATTTTTTGCGGTCATTACGGGCACTTCAATTTGGATCCAAGCCGGGTGTTTGACATTGTAAGTTACCTTTTTCTGTTGTTTAAGTCAATCTCTTCTATTTAATGTTACATTACAAATAATTCACTAGCTTGTATTTACTATTTCTGTCGAGGCTTCAGGTATTGGAGTGTTTTGAAGTTCAGCCAGATAACAATGCCTTCTTGCCTGATCCCCATATTCCCTAAGGTGCCCTTTTTTTGGTGTTGAAAAATATGCATGCTTAAGGGTTTTATTTGTAATGCAGGTTGTATATTATGGAAAAGAATCTACTAATGTCTCGTGGGTGTTTCTTGCAGTCTAATGATTCACAAATGCTTGGGTTCAAGTTTCAATATTATCAGCGTTTGGAAGTAATTAGTACTGTACCTTTTGGGCCCTATCAGCTTACATCGATACCGGTTAAAAAAGAATTTTGTCAATCTTGATAGAATGTGAGTATTATGCACACATTCATTCAGTTTGTTATCACTTTTGTTTAATTTATTTCTTATATCTCCGTAAGAATCAAACAGTATGATTAGGATAATAATGGACTTATGAGGATAGAAGATGAAAAATTGTGGTTTGGGTATGGAAGAATCTTATGCTTTAGTACATTGTTGATTTGCTTTACCTTTAAACTTACCTGGATTATGGACTAAATTGTTTCATTTGTTGATTCAGATATACACATCTTCTGTTTGCCGCTCTAGAGATGGATTTATGATGGACAATTTAGGTAAATCTAACATACTTGAATTAAAAATATATACTAGTAAAATGGTATTGTTTACTATTGTTTTTGTGAAATTTCCTAACTTTTGGTATGGAATGTTCTTCCTGTGGATATATTTATCTGTATGTGCACAGGCTCATCGAGAAAACAATTTCTCCTGCTTATGAACTTTTCCGTCCTCAGGCTCCAGAATATATATATATATATATATATATAGCATCGTACACTTATATATATCATCGAGAAAATCTGAAGCAGCTTGGAAGAATGGTTGCAGAATGAGCACATGCAAATCCCATGACTGTGTTCGAACAATTGTCCAACAACAACATAACACCTCGTATTTACTAAATCTTGCTTCATCATTGTTTTATATAATAATCCGTTGCTTTCATGAGGGTTGATTGGTCTTGTATTTCCTGGAACATCTTTTCCTACCTCTTTCCGAATCAGTGCTAGTGTCACTAATATGGACTCCTACCTCTTTCCGAATGCTCTCTTGCTGGGAATTAGTTGAATTTCTATTTTTCTCTTAATGGTTGGAGTTATGACGTTAACATAAATTTCAATTATATTTAGTACATGGTGGTATTAAATTAATGCTCCTTGTTCTACTTGTCCTACTTTGGTGCTAGAAGAGATTGGTGAAGTAATATTCATATTTTCTGTTTCTTTGAATGTAGATTACCTTACCCATTGTTGGATTGACTTGTAAATTGCTTTTCATATATTACTGTGTAAGGCTATTCCATCATCATGTTTTTACTTTCGTATTGCTACATAAACTGCCTCTAGATCTTCTTTTACATGTCATGCCCTTGTAAAAGAAAATAAAGTTCCTTCCAAGATTGGGAAAACCTCGAGGCCAATTCTGTGCCTCATCCTGCCATCAATCATCATGCAGGCTTCCAAGATTGACTTAAATAATTTGATCAGTATTATTTAACCATGGATCACAAACTGCAGCATGCTTATTGGAGTTAATTCAATGTGATTGTTTTAATTTGCAGGTGTAAGAAGTACCCATCAGAGTTTATTCCAGGTAAATCAGTTGAAAAAAAAAGGAGTGGAATTGAGCTTGTAGGTATAACCAGATCCGAATTATGCTTTTCACAATTTTTGCTTCCCATTTATCTTCTTGAGAGGCTTGTGTGAAGTTTATCGTTGGTGCAGGAACTTGTTCAGCAAATGGCTAATGTGCCAGTACACAGAGAACATGACTGAACAACAGTTGGATGATATGGCTGGCAGGAAGTGAGACTCTACGTTGTCAGGCTACTTCTTTGGGGGAAAGCTGGAAGAGTAAGGTGCATGCATTTTGATAAAAAGATAGTTGTATATCAGTTGCCTGAAGAATAACAAATGATGAGGAGGCTTGGAAAGTTGTGGTTTAAAAATGATGAACTTGGTGCTCTTGAGAAGAATAATTAACAATGGATTCTCACTCAACTGTCTCTAGGAAATTAAGCCGGTTGTTGGCTTTAAGGATTGTCAAATGCAAGTAAGATGGAAGCGTTGATAGGCTCCTTAAAGTGATTTTGGTAATTGAAGTTCCATTGCAAACCGTGAAGTAAGCTCTGAGCTACGATTGACCTTAATGAATGATAGTGATAGTGATAGTGATAGTGAAATCGTGCTTTTTTATCTTCTGGTTGTTGACTTTTGCATTTTGGTGGAGGGTGATTCTGCCATCATCTAATAGCTGCATGTTTATCGTCGTTTTTAGAGGTTGATTGTTTATGGTAATGGATTGGATTGGTTGCATATTTCGACTTGACTGTAGAAAGTCTGAAATAAGAGGTGGGCTTTCTCTGCAAACTAGGTTTTTTTTTGTTCGATTGTACATTTGTATCTGGAAATCTATTTCTGTATTCATGCTACTTTAATTATAGGTTAGGACCGCAATTTTAGTGTGGTAAGTTTGTGTAATAGACCAATTTTGGATGTAGACGTGTAGTTAACATTACAATTAAGAGGCCTAAGTGCATAGTAAACATAAAGCTTAATGACCAAAACGCCTTTGGCTTAGCGGTATTGGAACCTTTGGCTTTCTATTTCTAGGAGGAGGTCAGGTGAGGAGGATGTGTAAGTTTATTTGTTGCATTTGCCGTATATAAATATTATATACTTAGAAAAAACATAAAGCTTAATGGATAAAGCATGGGGCTTAACAAAACCTTATCGTTTGCATGTTATCAGATTTCCTAGCCTTTTGGGTATTATCGAATTCAAAAGAATAAAGTACAACCTTAAATTATGATAAAATGATGTCAAATGGATGATGGTTCACACTAGAAAATATTATTTAAGTATAAATTATTTTATTAAATAACTTTATATATCAAAACGTAAATAAAAGCAAGACGATCTTAACAATGTATTTTCTATAAAATTGGTTATTGAATTAAAAAAATACTAGCTATAGGGTCATCTCAATATTTTAATAGAAAAACCAAAGTGAATAATCAATGATAATTATAATAGTTACGTACCCATATGTAAAGCGAAGCATTTTGAATCGAAACCAAAAACTTGAAACGGACAATCATGTTTCATTTCTCGTTCTATTTCTTTCTTTCTTGATTTGAAATATTTATAAGTAAATTACAGTTTAAAAACCACAAGGGTTGTGGTGGAATATCCTATATGTCCAGGGTTCGAATCCAGGCGTATACAACAATTGTGGTCACTGATATTTTTCTGATCCTATTGTATTTTATTTAATCATTATAACTCGTTTACTCGATAATTATAAAAAACAAATTAAAGTACACATTAAAATACACAACATTCAAGAAAATATTGATAATTAACTTAATATAATCATGTATATATATTAACTTTATATAATTATACATATATATATATATATAGAGAGAGAGACGGAGGTTCAAGGGAAAACCTCAAAAAAATGAAAAACTGAAGAACACCTTAATAACCCTTCATCTACACGGTACGCACTTGTGCATGCAAGTAAGCTAAGTTGTTTTTTTGGTTTTATGCACAAGTGCATCATGCATTTGTGCATATATGCACGTGTGCATGTTACAAATTACTTGTATGCACAAGTACATACCGTCCAGATGAAGGGCTTCTAGGGTATTCTTCAGTTTTTCGTTTTTTTGAGGCTTTTTTTTTTCTCTCTCTCTCTCTCTCTCTCTATATATATATATATATATATATATATATATATATATATATATATATATATTCTCGTAATGGGTGATGGATAACGAATACTATTTTATCCATATCTTATGCACTAAAATTCGGGTAAACGGATAATTGATAAAATTTTCGTTATTCATATATTTATTCAACGGGTCAAAATATAACGGATAATGGGTTTACCTTTACCCATTGCCAGCCCTATAAAATATATAAATTCTCATTCCATACCAACAATGAAAAATCTATGTTGCTTAAGAAATGAATATTGTTTTCCTGAAAAACAAAAAAACTCGTTTGCTAATCTAAGAAATTTTAATACCATGTATAATTACATGTAACAAAATTATTGTAGTGACACTAAATTCTATAAAAAAACGTTCCACCGTATTAATGGCATTAATGTTTGTTAGAAATTTTTAAAAAGAATGAACAACAAACATTAAGGGAAATGTGTATTTAATGAAGTTAAATATTATATTTATTATACATAGATGTCATTCAGAAGACTTTTAACTACAGATTTATCTCCAGGAAATCGTCACTAACAGGATGATTCGTCACAAAATCGTCATGGTTGGCAAAATTGTTGGTGGGAAACTCAAATCAGTGACAAGTTTGTTACCCATAGCCTGATTGATGTATTTTCTTGAACAACTTCGAATTCTATTGGAACCATTCGTATTTTGTGGGTGACTTATTGGTAATCACCGATGTAAATTTCTATTTGTAATTTTTATGAGTAAAAGTCATTTTTTCCCAGTGATTACCGTTAAAAAGATGTCCTTTTTTTATTTATATTAACATAAAAATATAATTAATTTTATAAAAATGATCTAGAATCCGTGGTGATTCGTAGTGGGCTCTGGAACATGAGATTATAACTTACTTGGTGTTTGTCATACTCATGGAATCGGGTATAATTCCCGTCATCGAAAGATGTTATGTGTACGGTAAGAAAGACGGCAATCAGGTTTAGTTATATGCTTTGTTTACATTTGGTTTTCAAAGCTTATAAAGTTTTAATTTGAAAACTAGATGTTCTCACTAGGCGTAAGCCTAATATTTTCAAATTAAATTTTCTTACCAGGTACAAGCTCGGGAAGGGATAAGCAGGGATGAGTGTCGAGAAGTCCCATAATTATGTTTTGAAGCTATGTTGGAGAATCTAGTAGAACAAGGAGTATTTTGAAGATATTATGGACAACCCGTATAATCGGTGGACGCGGAAGTTCAACCTTTGCTTTCGGTTGAACCTGTTAATTGTTGGCATTTGTTTGTGGGTTACCAATTAGACTACAAGTGGTCACTGTTTTAGAAGTTTACAGTGGACACTATTGTAGTTGTGTTGGGTAGCATCGCCCCAATATGCAGATGTGTTATGCCTTTGCTGTTTAAATCTTTCATGCCAAACAACTTGGTGGTATTTAAAGTAGAGAAATAATGAACCCAAATGTTGTGTGAGTGGAAAGAAAGACGTTTATCCTTGCCATCAAGTCCCCTAAGATTAAGAAGACATGTACATTATTCGCAACACATTCTTCTAAACATTTGCATTGTACTTCAGAACATAGTTGTTGTATCGTCTAAGATGTTCGGGCTCATCGGGATAGTCCTTATCATGCCTGTTAAGTTTTGTTTACATTGTTAGAAGTCACTGAAGGCATTGCTTTGTACTACACCCTTAGCCTCAAGCAGTGACGATACAAATGAAGATCTTAGTAACTATGTTTTGCATATTGCAGTTAATATGGAGTTGTCTGAAGTAATAGGGAAAGACATTACATACTCTATGAATTGCTTGATTGAGAAGGCTAAGAAGGAAGAACACAATGATCTCTTAAAGCTTCTTGGGAGATCTACCGTTAAGAGATAGTTTAAAGTTCAACCTTTGCTTTCGGTTGAACCTGTTAATTGTTGGAGCTTACCGGTAGTTACCATAATGTGCATTGTATATACTCTCTCAAACATTCGAAATGATACAATTAAGAGATAGTTCAAAGTTGTTGGTTAAGAGAATATGATAGGAGGGGCTGACTTAAATCAATAATATTTTTCTGTGTATTAGTAAAAATAACTAAAATAATATTTTTTTTACTCTAAATACTAAATTTTAAAGATTTTCCTTTATATGATTTTTGTTATCTTAAAATCGTCATTTTTTATACAAAGTAATTATTGTAGATGATTTTAAATATAATGAGAAAAAAAGAAAAAGGATAATATCAATATTAAAATGATCGAGGATGGGATAAGAGAAATTCCCGACAAGGGTACGTACTCTAGTGTACTAAAAAGCTTGGAATAAAAGAGTAAATTAGACAAATGGGAGGAGTACACACACATGTGTATAATATATTCTTGCAAGGCTGGCTACCAATTAATAAATTAAGCTATATTACATTTTTATATATATTTAAAATACGTATGATAGATGAGGTGTTGGTCTTTTTATAAGACAACTATCGTTCCCTCCCAAACCATTATGAGATATCTTTTTATCACCATAAAGAAATCTCTTCCCACCAATCCCATGTTGACATCTCATTTATCTATACTACTTTATAAAAATTATAAAACGGGTATTTTCAAGAATCAAATTTTCTAAACGTATCACTTTTTAAGCTATATGTACAACTCTCAAGCTACTAAGAAATCCCCTCTCTCTCCCACGTTCTTCTCAAAATCAAACACTTTTTAATTTCCAAGTTACACTTTATACCCTTAAAATTGGTTATCCAATTTACTTTTAATCCCTTACTTTTTATTTTTTATTTTGCACATTTATCATATTAACATAAATAATCGTATATGAACAAGAATGCATTAAAAAAAATACATTTTTTTACAAATTACACAATTGTAATCGTCTCGTCAATACCTTTGAAATGAGCTCAATATTGAATATTTTTGGATTTAATCATATTATTAAATATCATGAACATGTACAAATTAATTTGTTTTATATCCCTTACATTATTCATTTTCATTTTACACCCTTATAATATTAAGTTACAATTTATACCCTTAGAATTAGTTATCCAATTTACTTTTAATCCTTTATTTTTCATTTTTTATTTTACACCCTTATCATATTAACATAAATAATCGTATATGAACAAGAAAGCATTAAAAAATACATTTATTTTTTTATAAATTACATCATTGTAATCGTCTCGTCAATACCTTCGAAATGAGTCCAATATTGAATATTTTTGGATTTAATCATATTATTAAATATCATGAACATGTACAAATTAATTTGTTTTATATCTCTTACATTATTCATTTTCATTTTACACCCTTATCTATCTATACTACTTTATAAAAATTCAATAACGGTTATTTTCAAGATACGGTTATTTTTAACACGCTACAATAAAAGATGCATGATGTACAACCTTAAAAGCTCACATCTCCCACGTCTCTCAAAAATCAAACAATTTCCAATTTCTAAGTTATATCTTTAGAATTAGTTATTCAATTTACTTTTAATCTCATACTTTTTCATTTTTTATTTTACACCCTTATCATATTAACATAAATAATCGTATATGACCTAGAATGCATTAAGAAAATACATTTCTTTTTTACAAATTATACCATTGTAATCGTCTCGTCGATACCTTCGAAATGAGCCCAATATTGAATATTTTTGGATTTAATCAGGTTATTAAATATCATGAACATGTACGAATTAATTTGTTTTATATTCCTGCGACGTTATGAATCTTATAATTAATGTGGTGGACCCCACATTTATACTTTTGGCTACCTTTTCTATAATTTTCACGGGTTTTGTTAATCATTTGATTGATATACAAACAAACATTTCCTCTATCGTATTCTTGTTTATAATACAAACAGATCTTTCTTCATAATACTGATACATTTCACTCGCTTCTCTGAATCGTGCTTACATTCTTCATTCTATCGTTCTCCATTTGTCTATGTAGTCTTTCCTTTTGATCGAACGTTGGAGACACACGGTCTCTACTCTCCATCGAACTGTTGTAATCGCACTTTCTCGATCGATCGACTATTAGAAAAGCACAACCCCCTGCTCTCTCCTCTCGATCTACTGTTGTAAACGCACCAGTAAGACCTCTCAACCTACTCTTATCTTGAAGTTGAAATAGTTGTGATATATATATAGCTGCATCCATTACATTACATTACAAGCACTTGTGTAGTAATCCGTTTTCATAAGCATAGTTTCTTTATGGCTTCTACTTTTGATCATTGATGATAGAATGCTTTTTCATAGCTTCTACTTTTGTCATTGATAATAGAATGCTTTTCATAGCTTCTACTTTTGATGATAGCTTCTATTTTTGATCTTGATTTGCAATATTTCGTTTGTAAGGCCATCAGTACCTCATGGAAGAATCTTTCAAATATTCCAGCTCCACATCAGCGCCACATCAGCTTTTCTCCCATCCCTCACTCAATCCCTAACAATCCCTAAACACCCTTACCCCATTCCCTAACCCACTCCCTCTCATTTCTCACCTGGGACCCACCTCTCCTCCTCACATTTTCTTCGGGATGAAACGGGATGGGGAACCCGCATCCCATCCCGCACCGCTGATCCCGCTGAACCCGTATCCCATCCCCGCTGAACCCGCATCCCATCCCGAGCTCATCCCGAGCCGGGTACGGATGGCCTAACCAACGTGGCTAATTTGAGTAATTAGATTGCAAATCAATTTTATATGACATTAAATCATACAAAATCTCTAGCTATTCTGGCCACTTAGACAGGCCTCCGCCTTCAAATATTTTTAATTTTTTTCTTGTAATAATATACTATATAAATAAATTAATACAAAACTAAAACCATAGCAATCCTTACTACATGTTAGTGGAGCTACATTCCTTATTTTTAGTTTCGAATCCCAATATAGATAGTTTAATATAGAGATATTCGAGTTGAATATATTTTTTCTTTAAAATTCTCTATTTTAGAAATATTATACAATACTTGTTAAATATGTTTCGAATAACTTTGGTTGTTTAATGTATTCGTGATGATTTATTTTTAATTTTTCTTTAAGTATTTAATAGAATTTAAATTATATAATATTTTTTATTGATTTTTTCACGTATGTTTTTTTGAAACATTTTTAATTTAGTGTTTTTAATAACGATAGGTTAATGAAAGGGTCTTGTTAATATGTGTTTTCGTAATTACTACAATGATTGATCAATTCAATTTAAAGTCGAAGATGAGTATTCGTCGATTTATTATCAAATAAACGTTAGATTGTAGTAAAAATAATTTAAATAAAAAATTAAGGGCACATTTAATTTTTTGCATAGGACCTCCATAATATCAGGAACGGCCCTTCACTTGGGCATTGTTTGGCAATAAAAAAGCTAGTTTGTAGCTTATTTTTTGGGTACATATTTGGATGACCATAAGCTAGCTTATACGCTAGTTTTTTGAAGTGCTATTTGAAGTAATTTTTCAATAGTTTTTTTTGAATATTTCAACATTGCCCTTATAAATATTAATTATTAACTATTATTATAATAAATATTAATTTTTTAAATTTAATTATAATTA
This sequence comes from Saussurea involucrata, assembly GCA_033807775.1. Taxonomy (NCBI): domain Eukaryota; kingdom Viridiplantae; phylum Streptophyta; class Magnoliopsida; order Asterales; family Asteraceae; genus Saussurea; species Saussurea involucrata. Next base: position 209,893,616 of record CM066321.1, read on the forward strand.
ACTAATAAACATTAATTAATATTAACTAAAAATTATTAAATTAAATTTTAATTATACATTGATATCATTTTTTAATTATCTAGAGTTACTGTTAATCATATAAATTTTTTATTTCTTTTTTAATATTAATCAATATATTTTAATGAGAAATTAAACAAAATGCCCCAAGTTCATATTGCTTTCATCCATTTGCCCTATCTCCCTCCCAATTTGCCAAAATACCCTGAAAATCCATGGGCTAACCCGTGGCCCACGGATTTGGTTCAAAAAATCTCGCCCACGGAAGTTTTGTGAAGACCCACGGATTTTAGGTTCGTGGCCCACGGAATTTTTTCATTGCCACGGATTTTTTTGCTGGTCCACGGATTTTTAGGGTATTTTGGTAAATTAGGAGAGAGAGAGAGGGCAAATGGATGAAATGGTTGGTGAACTTGGGGCATTTTAATGAATCACTCTATTTTAATTATCAATTACTATTATTTTTTAATTATTATTTGATTATTATTTTCAATCATAAATTAATATATATATATATTTTTTCTAAAACTTGTTTTAAGAAATTCAAAATTTATAGTATATATGTAATAATAAATTTAAGTTCTTTTAATTAACATGTTATATTATTTATTTTTTTCTTTATTATATTAGTTGTATTAATTAACATATGATATTGCTATAAATTTGTTTTAATTATATAATTAAATATTGTAATTGATAACTCTTTGAAGATGCCATTTTTGGTCATTTTACATGCTTATAAACTAGTTTTTGCCAAACGTGACTTCTTCATCAGCTTATCAGCTAGTTTGCCAAACATAACCTTAATCATTTTGCACTAAATCATCCGGTAACTGCCAAATAGTCCCTAAGAGCATCTCCAATGGGTCACACTATATTTTACACCAAATTTCAAATGTAATGTAAAAAATAGTGTAAATTTTAGTGTTAATAGTAAATCTTCTCCAATGGATAACACTGTCTTTTACACAAAATCCTAATATTCCAGACATATTCGTTTTTTATATTAACTTATTAAACGTTCGATAATATCCTTATATTTATTAACTTTTTAGTTTATATCCATATTTTTTTAGTTAGATCATAACTTATTTTTTTATTAATTATGAATTAAATTATTTTAATATATAAAATAAAACTTTTCATCAAATAATAAAAGTTACATTAAAACAAAAACAAAAAGAGAATACATATGCATTTATCTATTATCATTACTATATTTTCCACACAAATGATCAATTAACGCATCTGAAGTTCGAAGTGTACTACTTTGTCTTTTTTATTCTATTCTATAATGAGTGAGAAATTGTCGAAATTGGTTATTATCATTCATCACCGTTTCAAACTTTTTCGGTGGCAGTTCTCTTGCAACTTCAATTGGTGCATCGAGATCACGTTCATCTTCAATGATCATGTTATGTAAAATAATACATGTAATCAATATGTCATGTAGCATGCCTTTTTGCCAAAAACGAGTCGGTCTTGCTATAATGTGAAACGTGATTGGAGAATGCGCGCTCTATGTCTTTTCTACATGTTTCTTATTGCACAACGAATATTTTATCATGTTGTATATTAAAAACTTAATCAAAACATAAATACCAAAATTTTTATAAAAATAACTGATTTCGGGAAGTTCAGTTTCCAAATAAATCTGTTTCTTGCAAAGAAACGATTTGTGTACAAGTAAAGTACTATGATCAACCCTAATTACTAACTTGATTATTATGACCCATACTAACTTGTCACGATACTTGATCACTTTACAAGACTAGAAGAAGCCACGATTAACTCTGATTCGAAACTAGGAGACCTGATTCGAAACTCTTTTGGGTAATCAGAAACAACCACGATGATGGCTTTCTCGATGGTTTCAAATAGATGGCCATTAGAAGTCCAAAAATAGTCCCTCCCGTAATCCATTCGAGCAACAGATTTTGAGTTTAGGTCTCACTTTCAAAGAAATCTGGAAACCTCAGGGATCGAAAGTGAAGTTTACTCTATATATATTATTATATATAATATTAAATAGAATAAATATATGTAACATCCCAGGCCAACCGTACCAGATATTGTCCGCTTTTGTCCGCACACCTGGACTCACGGTTTTAAAACGCGTCTGATAGAGGAGGTATCAAGTCCCTTATAAGACAACTTTTGTTCACCTCCCCAACCAATGTGGGATATTACAATCCACCCCGCTTGGGAGCCCAGCGTCCTCGCTGGCACACCAGTCCGGTTTCCGGCTCTGATACCATCTGTAACATCCCAGACCAACCGTACCAGATATTGTCCGCTTTGTCCGCACACCTGGACTCATGGTTTTAAAACGCGTCTGATAGAGGATGTATCAAGTCCCTTATAAGGCAACTTTTGTTCCCCTCCCCAACCAATGTGGGATATTACAATATAGTTTTAAAAAAGAAAAGTAGAAAAATACAATATTACCCCTGACATAAAGGAGTACGGGTTAGTGGAGTTAGGGCAAGGACCCAATCCATAACAAAAGTGAAACCATGAGAACCATATATGTAATTATTTCGTTTGAGGGACCCAATCAAAAAATTTCATTAACCACGGGGACGAAAATTGTAATTTACACTTTTGATTATTTTCACGGATTTTGTTATCATCTGAGATACCAACATTTCTCTAACTTTCTATCGACCTTCATAACTTTCTCTATTTGCGTTCTTCTTTATAATACAAACAAACCTTCTTTCTTCATAATTCAAAGTAACTCTTCTTTTCTTCTTCATAATCTCTGAGTGTAAAAACATTCTTATCATGTGATACAATCCCGCCTGTTGTGTTGGACCCAACCAACACATACCCATCTCAGACTATAAACCAAGTAAGTACATAATTGAGCCTAGAAGTGAAAAGGCCAGCCTAATCTGCAACCAACCCATGTATCTGTAAGCGTCCTCAATGGATGGACGACTATGGGGCTATTCAGTTGTGTCTTAATGGGTTATATAGCCTATATGACTTATTCTCTCAGCCATAAATAGTCATTCGGTTATGACTTATTCGGTCAGCCCATGATTTAATCGCTCAACTAGTAACCCATACTCCTATAGACTTGGCCATTTAATTTCCCATTAAACCCCCAACTATGCGTTTTTTTTTCCAGAGTATTCCCCAACCACTCGTCGTTATCTATAAGATTGTTCCATGCATTAAACGTTGCCATCCGAACATTTGCATACTCACTTGCAATATTAAAGCTTTCTTCTACCAGATTGATGAGCGAAAGACCATCAACAACAGCTTTGATCAATCTCTCAACTATATTATTTTCAATGTTTGGGAGTGCAAGAGCAATGCACAATGTGGTGACTACCGGTAAGCTCCAACTATTAACCGGTTCAACAACCAACAAAGGTTGATTTTGATCAATGTCAAAGTTCTTTACCCACCTTAAAGTTTTACACCCGTGCTTGCTTTATTCTCTGTTAACAACATCAAAGTGACAATCCAAACAAAACAAATCAATCTATTCCAATTCGCCATCTGAAATCATTTCCTTCTTCTACTTTTTATTGAACTTTTACTCCAATCTCTGTGGGACGATATCTGGTATCTTACCATTTTATTACTTGAAAGACGATATTAGATCTCATTGTATACTTGCTTTGAGGTTTAATTAGCACACGTCTATAGGTGTATTCTAAGCACTGTCAAGTTTTTGGCAAGCACGGGTGTAAAACTTTAAGGTGGGACTTAAACACAAATTCCAGCAGGCCATGTTGCAGGAATGCTGCAGCATGCAGTTTTGTCATAACTAGATCCACCATCTATTTTGAGAGTATTCCTCTCGGACTTTAATATTCCCACTACTGTTTAGATTCAACTAGACACATCTATGTGTAGTCTCCAGCTATTTATAGTGGGGGATAAAGTTCTCAAAATATATGGATGACCAAATCTCTTTGTATCAAAAACCGCTCTCTCGAGCTGATTCCCATATCATTCAAGTTGGTGTGTTCCAAGTGGACTTAGAGATAATGAAAAAGGACAAACCTAAGATATTTGACACCAGATTCTTGTTGACTATATATGCAGAAGAAGGAAAAAAGTTGGCCAATATCAGGCGGAGGATCCCAACTTGGCTGCTTGGTCTAGAAATCCAGGCATCGGGCTAGTCATATCTGTTGACACTTTCACAGCATTGCCTATCAATATGAGAGTAACCTCATTTGGGAAGAAGTATTTGCATGGAAACCAAAATTGTCTACTTAGGAGACCATGCTTCAAATCAAGCAAAATAGAAATGATGCACCACAACATAGAACATGCCATGTATATTCCGATTAACGGCATAGGTGTTGCATATCTACTGTAAACATTCGAAATATTTTCCACTCTTAAACATGCATTAAGGTCATTCCATTGATGGAAGGAGATGTGTACAGTAGTGTTTAATGGGAGTATATTATCGGTGTGATTGGAAACATTATACATCTGACTAAGAGGATCGTTTGCATCGAATAAGGCTTGCACGGTGCTGAAACAGTGTTGAGAGACACTATCATAAACAGACATAATGATAATGTTTTTACACTCAAGGATTATGAAGAAGAAAAGGAGAGTTAATTTTTATTGTGAAGAAGAAGGTCGAGAAACAGTTAGAGAAGTGTGTGTATTATAAAGAAGAAGGTCGATACAGGAAGGTTGAAAGAGGATTTTTGTAAGAATGAAAGATCTTCACTACATATATATATATATATATATATATATATATATATATATATATAGGTATTTGATTGTTGACATGGGGTTTTGACACCCCGCGGATTCTCACCGCAAGTGTACGGGTCGAAGTCAAGTAATAGTGTACGGAAGTACGAGTATCGAATCGCGGGGAACTAGGAACTAAATATCACAATTACTACAAGAACTATTAACTGGGCTGTCAAATTGGAGGTTTGGTTTTATAACTAATGTAATGCATAAATTAAAGTCAAACAAACACCAGACAACTAGTAAGCAGTTTTGGAATTCAGATGGAGAAACAGTTGAGGGTTGGATATCCTTAGGTTTCACATATGAATATCAGACTAAAGACAAATACCAGTTAATTCCGTAAATGAATACTCAACCTTGATCTAACCATTGCTCTCTCTCAAGTAACAACAGTTATATTTGTAAGACATGGTGCTTTCTCAAGCTACCATGAAGTTTATTTCGAAAACAAACACAAGGTTAATCTCTCGATCTCACCCTATGTAGTTCAAAACACATTAAGCGTAGGTTATTATGAGACTAAAGTTTTACTCGGTATATCTCTATCCTTTCTTACCTTTAGACATGTAATTCCTAATTCTAGATCTCAATTAATTCTCTCGAACATAATTGACAACAACAGAACAATTGCAAGTTAGCTACGCTCACAAAGGCATTAAGAACAAAATCACATGCATTCATTAATTGGAAAAACTGATAAGAATCATTCGTCATCCATCTATATGTTCAATCCTAATTCAATCCAACCCCCAACATCTTAAAGTTAGTTCATGATGTTGGGGGATTCAAACACAAAAGAAAAGGAAACGAAAGTATGAGAAAACATGGTAACGTGATCGTGGTGATAGTGTAAGATGAATTGATGAACTCCCTTTCCCGTGCTTGAATCTACTTCACGTCGTGAACGTTTCTTCGATTGGTTCTCAATCTTCGCTCCAAATGGTGTCACGTGGCTCTGGAAATCGCCCCCGAACTGCCCTGGATCGTCTGCCGTAAGTTCGATATCGAAAAAGTGACCTAAATCCCGAAATAAAAAGCTGAAATCCGCAAACAGAGGCTTACGCGGCCTTCCACGCGACTTGCAAGTCGCGTGGAAAGTCGCGCGCCTCCCAGAGGCTGCTCTGGGTCGGTTCTGGTTCACGGGTCGGGTCCTGGTTCGGTCGCGGGTCTTGGGCTTGGCTTTTGGGCTTCCGTTAGGCTTCGTTTTGACTCGTTTTGGGCTCTTTTTCGCTTCTATTTCCGAGGAATGCCGCCTTTTATATAACCTGCGTAAATCACTCAATAAACCGTAAAATACCCGCCTTTTTACTTGGGTACAAGCCAATCTCGTTGGTTTGAGAACTGAAAATAACGCCAAAAAGTGGCGTTATCAACAACCCCAAACCGAGCGTTGCTTGTCCCCAAGCAAATTAGCGACAAAACAGAATAAAAGCATATATCTCAGAAAGAATAATAATTGCACAATTCCAATCGGTACCAAGTGATGCATCGGTGATTTCCCATACCCGTGAATATCTATCTCACTCTCGCCTCATTCTCATTTCGTTTGACCTATGACCTTCCATTGGGAGTTGAATTCGTGACTGTTCCGATCACATCAGGGTTAGACTAGGTCCAAACATACTAGGGAAAACATTTCGCCTCGACCCTACCTCACGGGATACTCTCTTTGCACTCGAACCTAGGTTATCGCTCGTGTTGTCATGTTTAAGGAGGTTATGTGCAAGAATGCTCAAATGTCATGACAACTCTCAAGGAAGACGCACAAATGTCCAAAATTTTGATCTCAGACGGAATCAAGTAGCAAGATAGGGAATATCGGTAAAGGTAGTCGTAAACCGTAATCACATTTTCCAAAAGATCATCCAGGTCTTTACACGGGTTGTAATGGGGCTAAGGCTATGGTTATGAAACGACGGGTAAGAAGGTTCAAATATCCTTGGCATGTCAATCATTGGCAGTTCCGAACTCTATAGTTTTTCGCTCTATTATTTGGCCCTCTTCGTCACTATTGGAGTTGCTTTGACTCTCTTATTTTCTGCTATAGATAATATCTAAGTAACTGCAATTTTTTTTTTGGGACTTCATTGGTCCTCTTTTATACTTCTCGGGTTACATTGACCCGTTTTATTCTCATTGCTGGCCGGAGTTCTTCTTTTATGCTCTCACTCTATTGGTTCATTACTGCTTCCGATTGACACACTTTCGGATAAGGGTTGGCTAAGGCTTTTGGCTAAAGGGTGAATGATGGGTTTAGAAAGGAATAAGGTGGGTGTTTGGCTGCAAAATGGCTATGGATACACACTAAGGGTAAACAGGGAAACGATAGCTAAAAAGGTTAAACAAACACACAATGCCTGGAATCATTTCTTAAGGTCCACACGATATGGTCTACTATACCCTCACCTAATATCCCGATGGTCGTCTTTGCTACTCAATGCAATAATGTAGCGAGATCATTCTACATTCACGACAAGGAATTCGACAAGTGTATAAGAATTACGTGTATAAATCCCTCGAAGCGAAAGACGTCTTTTGGCTCAAAACTCACAATCGGGTGGTCTCCACTAATGTCCCTAGTCATATCCTTTCCCGGTCCTTCCCTAACGGTCACGTCGCTATCACAAGATTCTTCCCCCAATGGTCGGTCTCAATCATTCAAAACAAAAAATTTAGCTACTTTGATCTAGACACTCAGAAATGCAGGAAATCTACGTGCATAAGCTTGGGCCCGATTGGGCAACCCCAAACCTTACCCACACATTGTCCCCAATGTGCAAGCAAAGTCGTAGGTGATGCGACTCAATCATTGTGCAGTTATTTACAGTTATAAAAAGGGCGGGTAAACATTAACGTAGCAAGCAAAAAGAAATCCCAAAATTTCTGAAGTGGGCACCCCAAACCTAGGCCATGGCCTAGGTTTGCCAAATAAAAGCCAACCCCAAACCTCGGTACAACCGAGGTTGGCACAGGGTCTAATGTGAGTGTGTAGATGGTTCAAAAATGAGGCACCCCAAACCTAAGTGAAACTTAGGTTTGTTGCATCTCGTGCAATTAAAATAGAACACACATCAAACACCACTCTTTTAGCAGAAAGATTTAGAACATACCTGTTTTGCCCGGCCGGAGGATTCTTGATTGGTTGAGCACTTAGAGGAGAAGACGGAGCACATGCAAGACAAGGGAAAGACACAAAACAAAAACAGGAAACACACAAAGCAAGAAAGGGAACAAAAACTGCATGAAAAACGAAAAACGGGACAAAAGGGACTCACGCGGTTTGGCCCGCGACTTGCAAGTCGCGTGGAAAACCGCGTAACCCTCTGTTTCAGAAAACCAACAGAGGGCCCCGTGACTTTCTGCGCGGTATGCAAACCGCGTGTAAAGCCGCGTATGTCCCTGTTCAGTTATTTTTTGACTTTTTTTGATTTTTTTGATTTTTATGGCTTTTTCATTATTTAAACACACTCAAAAATTAAAAGAAAAGGAAACTAACCTTGGTGGGTTGCCTCCCACCCAGCGCCTTATTTAAAGTCGTGGCACGACTGTGCGGTTTCAACTTGGTTCAGTATTCGCGGAGTTAGATCGCCCACACCTGCGATTCTTTGCGGATTCTTTCATCTTCGGTCTTCCTCCTCTTTCACCACTTCCTCTTTCCATCAGCTTGAATCTCACGTTCTCACCACCGACTCGGAGCGTGATTTCACCCTCTTCCATATCAATCAGTGCCCGACTCGTGGCCAAGAAGGATCTCCCCAGAATTAACGGGACTTCTTCATCCTCGTCTATATCTATCACTACAAAGTCGACAGGGAAGTAAAACTTACCTACCTTTATCAGCACATCCTCAACCACCCCGTACGGGTACCTTATCGAGCGATCAGCCAGCTTCAAAGTCATGTATGTTGGGCTTACCTCACCCAGGCCAAGTTTCCTGAAAATAGACAGAGGCATCAGATTTATACTAGCCCCTAAATCACATAAAACTTTAGTAAAAGAAAAGTCCCCAATTTGAATAGGGATAGAGAAACTCCCTGGATCCTTGAGCTTCTGGGGAAGCTTATTCTGGAATATGGCGCTGCACTCTTCAGTGAGTGCAACGGTGGCCTGGTGATCAAGTGCCCTCTTCTTCGATATAATCTCCTTCATGAACTTAGCGTAGGAGGGCATTTGTGTGAGCGCGTCTGCAAAAGGAATATTGATAGTTAGCTTTTTAAAGACATCAAGAAATTTAGAAAAATGAACCTGGTCTTTATTCGCTTTCAGCCTGCTTGGGTAGGGTACTCTCGGGATTTCTGGCTTGACCGGTGGTGTCACCTCTTTCTTCTTCTCTTCACTCTTCTCACTCTCTTCAGCTTCTAACTTGTCCATATCAATGATCTCTATATCATCTTCGGCTTCCTTTGCTGGCTCTTCATTCGGCTCCTTGCCATCTCTAAGGTAGATGGCATTGCAGTGTTCCCGGTTTTGTCTTTCGGTTTGACTCGGAAGTTTCTCGGGGGCTCGGTTTTGTAGGGTTTCGGAGATCTGCCCTACTTGCCTCTCGAGGATCTTGATGGCGGCGGTGTTTTGCTCGGTAGCCGCCTTGACAGTGTTGACTGTGCTGACTAGTCCCTCGACTGTAGTTGCTAATCCTCCGACTGTATTGTCCATTTTAGACATGAACTTCATCATCATGTCCTCGAGTCCCGGCTTTTTCTCTCCGGACGGTCCCTCGTTCCTCTGCTGAAAACCTGGAGGGCGGTACACACTGTTAGTATTAAAAGAATTGGGAGAGTTAGAAAAGTTACCTGGTTGTGGACCCGGCTGATTCCATGAGAGATTTGGGTGTTTTTTCCACCCCTCGTTATACGTATTCGAGAAAGGATCGTTTCTCGGTTGGTTCCGGTTTGCCACAAAATGAACCTGATCAGGTTCTTGAAGATTCCCTCCATGCAGCTGGTTCGTGAGAAAGGCTAGTTGAGCTTTTAGCTCACTCATCTCATTACCATCTTGGACACTTGCGACTCGTCTTACCGCTGATCTCGGAGTAGAGAAACTGTGCTCGGCCAAGTTCTCGATCAGCTCACATGCTTCCTCGTACGATCTATCCATCAATGCTCCGCCCGCTGCAGCTGTAATGTCGTTCTTGAACTGCGGGTGGAGTCCGCTGAAAAAGGTTTGGATGATGACCCAACCTTGTAGCCCGTGATGAGGACACTTCTTTATCATATCTTTGTAGCGCTCCCATGCCTCGTAAAGTGTTTCTTGATCCCATTGTGCAAAATGGGTGATCTCGGCCATTAATTGGGCGGTCCGACTTGGAGGAAAGAATTTCTGAAGAAAAGTGGCCTTCAGTTGCTCCCAAGTGGTCACTGAGTCCGGTGGAATACTTTCGGTCCATGCTTCGGCTCGGCCTTTGAGTGAGAATCCAAATAATCGCAGCTTGATGGCATCTTCGTTCATGCCGTTGATCTTGAAAGTGTTACAAATCCGTTCAAAGGCCCGAAGGTGCGCATGAGGATCTTCCGCCGGTGTCCCTCCATACTGATTTTGCTGCACCATTAAGATGGTGCTCGGCTTCAGCTCAAAATAATTTGCCCCAGTAGCGGGCGCTTGAATGCCTATACGAGCCGCCGCCACATTCGGATCGGCGAACGACCGCATCGGACGTCTCTCGGGTGGTGGTGGTGGTGGATTATTGCGGCGAGGTGGTCTCTCGTCGTCGGACATCTCGAACTTCAGATTCTTTTTAGCTTTAGCTTCTTTCCTTAGACGAAGGGTGGTTCTTTCGATTTCCGGATCAAATTCTTCAATTTCTTTCCCTCGGTTATTCCTTGGCATAAACCAAGTGGTACCTGATAAGGAAAACAAAGCCAGTAATCCAAAAACTGAAAGTGAATGGAGTAAAATACGAAAGGAAAAAAAATGCCCAATCTAATAGCGCGTATAGATAGTAGTGCTATTAGTTTCAACTAATTCCCCGGCAACGGCGCCAAAAACTTGACACGGGGTTTTGACACCCCGCGGATTCTCACCGCAAGTGTACGGGTCGAAGTCAAGTAATAGTGTACGGAAGTACGAGTATCGAATCGCGGGGAACTAGGAACTAAATATCACAATTACTACAAGAACTATTAACTGGGCTGTCAAATTGGAGGTTTGGTTTTATAACTAATGTAATGCATAAATTAAAGTCAAACAAACACCAGACAACTAGTAAGCAGTTTTGGAATTCAGATGGAGAAACAGTTGAGGGTTGGATATCCTTAGGTTTCACATATGAATATCAGACTAAAGACAAATACCAGTTAATTCCGTAAATGAATACTCAACCTTGATCTAACCATTGCTCTCTCTCAAGTAACAACAGTTATATTTGTAAGACATGGTGCTTTCTCAAGCTACCATGAAGTTTATTTCGAAAACAAACACAAGGTTAATCTCTCGATCTCACCCTATGTAGTTCAAAACACATTAAGCGTAGGTTATTATGAGACTAAAGTTTTACTCGGTATATCTCTATCCTTTCTTACCTTTAGACATGTAATTCCTAATTCTAGATCTCAATTAATTCTCTCGAACATAATTGACAACAACAGAACAATTGCAAGTTAGCTACGCTCACAAAGGCATTAAGAACAAAATCACATGCATTCATTAATTGGAAAAACTGATAAGAATCATTCGTCATCCATCTATATGTTCAATCCTAATTCAATCCAACCCCCAACATCTTAAAGTTAGTTCATGATGTTGGGGGATTCAAACACAAAAGAAAAGGAAACGAAAGTATGAGAAAACATGGTAACGTGATCGTGGTGATAATGTAAGATGAATTGATGAACTCCATTTCCCGTGCTTGAATCTACTTCACGTCGTGAACGTTTCTTCGATTGGTTCTCAATCTTCGCTCCAAATGGTGTCACGTGGCTCTGGAAATCGCCCCCGAACTGCCCTGGATCGTCTGCCGTAAGTTCGATATCGAAAAAGTGACCTAAATCCCGAAATAAAAAGCTGAAATCCGCAAACAGAGGCTTACGCGACCTTCCACGCGACTTGCAAGTCGCGTGGAAAGTCGCGCGCCTCCCAGAGGCTGCTCTGGGTCGGTTCTGGTTCACGGGTCGGGTCCTGGTTCGGTCGCGGGTCTTGGGCTTGGCTTTTGGGCTTCCGTTAGGCTTCGTTTTGACTCGTTTTGGGCTCTTTTTCGCTTCTATTTCCGAGGAATGCCGCCTTTTATATAACCTGCGTAAATCACTCAATAAACCGTAAAATACCCGCCTTTTTACTTGGGTACAAGCCAATCTCGTTGGTTTGAGAACTGAAAATAACGCCAAAAATTGGCGTTATCAATTGTATGGATGAATGCATGCATTCGATCCATAGCCGAAATGTTGTCTTGTCAACTAAAAATAGTTAAGCATATTATGGCAATTTGGGTAATAAAGGAAAAGGTAAATGATAAGAATCTTTCATCTTCCATCGTAATAATTCCATTATTTTCCGTTGCAAGCGGTAATAATAAGAAAAAAAAAGAACTACCATCAACTTTTTGAAAGAAAAAGAGGTTCTTTGGAAAATGAAAAAGAACAAGGATTTTAAGCATATTATGGCAATTTGGGTAATAAAGGAAAATGTAAATGATAAGAATCTTTCATCTTCCATCGTAATAATTCCATCTTTTTTTTTTCTTATTATTACCGCTTGCAACGGTAGATGAAAGATTCATATCATTTACCTTTTCCTTTATTACCCAAATTGCCATAATATGCTTAAAATCCTTGTTCTTTTTCATTTTCTAAAGAACCTCTTTTTCTTTCAAAAAGTTGATGGTAGTTCTTTTTTTTCTTATTATTACCGCATGCAACGGAAAATAATGGAATTATTACGATGGAAGATGAAAAATTCTTATCATTTACCTTTTCCTTTATTACCCAAATTGCCATAATATGCTTAACTATTTTTAGTTGACAAGACAACATTTCGGCTATGGATCGGATGCATGCATTCATCCATACAATCAAATACCTATATATATATGTAGTGAAGATCTTTCATTCTTACAAAAATCCTCTTTCAACCTTCCTGTATCGACCCTATTCTTTATAATACACACACTTCTCTAACTGTTTCTCGACCTTCTTCTTCACAATACAAATTAACTCTCCTTTTCTTCTTCATAATCCTTGAGTGTAAAAACATTATCATTATGTTTGTTTATGATAGTGTCTCTCAACACTGTTTCAGCACCGTGCAAGCCTTATTCGATGCAAACGATCCTCTTAGTCAGATGGATAATGTTTCCAATCACACCGATAATATACTCCCATTAAACACTAATGTACACATCTCCTTCCATTAATGGAATGACCTTAATGCATGTTTAAGAGTGGAAATTTTTTCGAATGTTTACAGTAGATATGCAACACCTATGCCGTTAATCGGAATATACATGGCATGTTCTATGTTGTGGTGCATCATTTCTATTTTGCTTGATTTGAAGTATGGTCTCTTAAGTAGACAATTTTGGTTTCCATGCAAATACTTCTTCCCAAATGAGGTTACTCTCATATTGATAGGCAATGCTGTGAAAGTGTCAACAGATATGACTAGCCCGATGCCTGGATTTCTAGTCCAAACAGCCAAGTTGGGATCCTCCGCCCAACTGTTCGTGATATTGGCCAACTTTTTTCCTTCTTCTGCATATATGGTCAACAAGAATCCGGTGTCAAATATCTTAGGTTTGTCCTTTTTCATTATCACCGTAGTCATCAATATTTGCATCCAGATTAACACCAATCTTGTACAAAATTTGAAGAGGCATAGGCATCATGTGGATCTGTTTTTACCAAAAGGAGAGCCCTTCACAAATGATGGATATGTTTTAATTAACTTCTCGACTCACCAAAAAATCCATGTGGGTTTCTTGATCTACATTCTAATCATATTGATATCTAATGCTATAGCAATTCCAAGCATTAAGAAAAATTTGGAATTCAAGTATCTAGGCAAAAGAAGAACAATCGCAAATGGCCAATACACAGGGATGTGTATTTTAGATAAGCTAACACAAAATGTGAAAAGATATTGGATAATCGCAAAAAGTGGTAGCCCTCAATTCGTGATGGCTAGTAGTCCATTATCATATGCTTGTGGCATTCCCTGTCTATATATTCTACTATCGCATATGTTTCTAATGCTGAAACTATAGTATTGGCATTTGTATTTGGATTACCAATCCGACTACAAGTGGTCAATGCTTTTGAAGTTTATAATGAACTCTATTATAGTTGTATTGGGTAGCATAGCCCCAATATGTAGATGTTTTATGGCTTTGAGGTCTAAAGCATTCCCGAGAAACTATTTGGCAGTCTTTCAAGTAGAGGAATATTGGACACAAACGTTGTGTAGATGGAAAGAAAAATGTTTACCCTTTCCATCAAGTTCCCAGAGATTAAGAATCCATGCTCTTTATATGCAAAACATTCTTTTAAGCATTTGCATTATACTTCAGAACGTAGTTCTTGTATCCTGTAAGATGTTAGGGCTCATCGGGATATTCCATATCATCATTGCTAGGCTTTGTTTATATTGTTGAAAATCATTGAAGGCATTGTTGTTTACTACACCCTTAGCCTCAAGAAGAGATGATACAAACATAGACCATTGCAATTATATTTTGCATATGGAAGATAAGTTGGAGTTGCCTGAGGTAATAGTGCAAGACGTTTCATACTCCATGAATTACGTGATTGAAAAAGTCAAGAAAGAAGATCAAAATGATCTCTTAAGGCTTCTTGGAGGATCTACCAATTTCGAGGGAGTAAAGAACTTTGACATTGATCAAAATCAACCTTTGTTGGTTGTTGAACCGGTTAATAGTTGGAGCTTACCGGTAGTCACCACATTGTGCATTGCTCTTGCACTCCCAAACATTGAAAATAATATAGTTGAGAGATTGATCAAAGCTGTTGCTGATGGTCTTTCGCTCATCAATCTGGTAGAAGAAAGCTTTAATATTGCAAGTGAGTATGCAAATGTTCGGATGGCAACGTTTATTGCATGGAACAATCTTATAGATAACGACGAGTGGTTAGGGAATACTCTGGAAAACAACGCATTTCATGGAAGGGAGTTCATCAGTATAAATTTAATGCTCTTGTCAATTTTCAGGAAGTTGGGTATAAGCGACTTGAAGCCGACGGCAATGACACTTCAGTTGGCCGATCGATCAGTGAAGCACCCGCATGGCATAGTTGAAGATGTGTTGATTAGAGTCGGTAAGTTCTACTTTCCAGTTGATTTCGTGGTCCTAGACATGGATGAAGATAAAGAGGTCCCGTTAATATTGGGAAGACCATTTCTGGCCACGAGAAAAGCACTTATCGACATGGAAGAAGGCGAGATGACCTTAAGGGTTGGCGGCGAAAAAGTAACGTTCAAGATGTTCGAGAGTGTAAGAGGTCGAATTGAAGAGATATCTGGTAATCACGGAAAACCAGATGTGGAAGAATCTGCGGAAAACCGTAAGTGTGGGCAGGTCGATTCCGCAAATACCGAGCCAAACTGAGGGCCACATAGTCGTGCTACGATTTTAACTGCGGCGTTGGGTGGGAGGCAACCCACCGAGGTTTGATCTCTTTCGTTTTTAGTTTGCGTTCTCGAGTGTGTTATTAAAAAAATGGGGGGGGGGGGGGGGGGAACAGAGACTTACGCGGGCTAGGGCGCGGGCTCAGGCCGCGGCCCAAGCCGCGCAGGTCTCTGGATGGTTTTGTGAAACAGGGACTTACGCGGGGTAGCCCGCGGGCTCAGGCCACGGCCCAAGCCGCGCGGCTTCCCTGACGCTTCTAGGGTTTTCTTGTGCAGTGTTTGTCCCATTCTTGCTTTATGTCATTTTGTTGTTCTTAGTTTTTTTTCTTTCTTTTGCTTTCATTTTTTTTTCTGCGCTCCTTCTCCATCTTTTCCGATTTCTCTCAACTGATCTCTCAAATTTTGCAAGAGACTCACCTCCTTTCTTCAAGACCAAAGGTATGTACCCTCACTCTTGTTTATTTTGGTCTTCGTTACTGCTTTGTGGTGTAAGCATGCTTCCCTTTCCCTCATTTTTCTTATGCTTCCCCATAAGTTTCATGATTAATTCCCCAATGTGTGCTTAAAATCGGTGATGGGAACTTTTTGGGAAGTAAAAATAGGGAAAGATGTTGGGACTCATCTTTTAGTACAGGCATAGCCAAACCTAAGTTTCACTTAGGTTTGGAGTTCGTCGAGTTAGTATTCAATGGTGCAAACCATTGAGAATTTTTAGATGTATGCACTAGGAGATTATGTGGCTACGTGACTGTTGGTCGAGATGCATGAACTAAGAGGTTATTTTATTGGCATTCTGCATGCATAAGAATTGTGGGTTATGGTTGCACGTACACGTAAAGGAAAGGAGATGCAACAAACCTAAGTTTCACTTAGGTTTGGAATGCCTTACTTTTCAACATCTACACACTCACATTTACCCCTTTGCAAACCTCGGTTTTACCGAGTTTTGGGGTTGGCTTTATTTGACAAACCTAGGCAACGACCTAGGTTTGGGGTGGCCATATCTGAGTAACTCTGGGCTCACTAATTGATGTATTGTGTTAATACCTTGTCTTTCCTGTCTGATAATTGTAATAACTGCACAATGATACGTGTCACATCTGTGTATCGCCTACACCGATACTTACACATTGGGGACAATGTGTGGGTAAGGTTTGGGGTTGCCCAATCGGGCCCACGTATATGCATGTAGATTTCCTGCACATCTGAATGGTTAGATCATATGAGCTAAATTTTTGTTTTGGATGATTGAGACCGACCATTGTGGGAAGAATCTTGTGATAGTAATGTGACCATTAGGGAAGGACCGGGAAAAGCATGTCTAGGGACATTAGTGGAGACCACCCCAATAGCGAGATTTGAGCCTAAAATGACGTATTTCATTTCGAGGGATTTAAACACTTAATTCGTATACACCTTTTTCGAATTCCTTGTTGTGATTATAGAGTGATCTCACTATAATGTTGCATTGAGTAGCAAAGATGACAATCAGGATATTGGGTAAGGGTATAGTAAACCGTATCGCGTGGACCTTAAGAGATGATTCCAGGCATTGTGTGCATGTTATTCCAAATTTTAGCTATCGTCCCTGTTGACCCATTTTGTGTGTATCCAAAACCCTTTTCGCAGCCAAAAACTCATCACTTTTTTTCGTTCGAACCCCATCATTAAACCCTAGCCAAAAACCTTAGCCAACCCTTGAAACTGCTCAGAATGTTCAAGTACCAGAAGTTGTTATTCCACAACAAGAGACTACAACTACTGTGGAAGGATCAACACAAAATCCAAGTTCTTCGGTTACTGAACCAATCATTCCTCAGTCACAACCGGAATCTTCTAGTATTCCTACAGAAGTTCCAAATGCTGAACCAATTGTTTCTCCAACCGAAGAAGAGACGAATGCTACTCTTGAAAATGTTCAAGAATCCTATGCTCCTCACCCTCATACAACAAAATGGACGAAGGCTCATCCGATTCACCAAATAATCGGTGATCCTAGCTCGCCAGTTCAAACTCGTTCGTCTGCTTTAAGTGCTACTGTTAATGAGTGTTTGTTTTCAATGTTTTTAAGTAACATTGAACCACTCACAATAAAAGAAGCGTTAAATGATCCAGATTGGATTCTAGCTATGCAAGAAGAGCTAAATCAATTCGAAGCATTGAAAGTGTGGAGGCTCGTTCCAAGACCGGTTGATAAAAGTATCATTGGAACAAAGTGGGTGTTCAAGAATAAGAAAGATGAAGATGTCATAATAGTTCGTAACAAAGCGAGACTTGTAGCGAAAGGCTATCGTCAGCAAGAGGGGATAGATTACGATGAGACTTACGCTCCAGTCGCTCGCATTGAAGCAATCAGAATATTTTTGGCGTACGCGGCATATAAGAACTTTACGGTCTATCAAATGGACGTAAAGACGGCATTTCTTAATGGAATTCTAAAAGAGGAGGTATATGTCTCACAACCCGAAGGCTTTGTAGACAAGGAGAATCCAAACCACGTTTACATATTGAATAAAGCCTTATATGGGTTGAAACAAGCCCCGCGAGCATGGTACGATGTTCTATCTCAATTTCTACTCGTCTCGGGCTTTGAAAAAGGTAAGGTTGATACGACTTTGTTTGTCAAGCGTGAAGACGGTGAGATGGTAATAGTACAAATATATGTAGATGATATTATATTCGGTGCATCTAACCCTGGTTTATGTTCATGGTTTTCTGATCTGATGACTACTAGATTTTAGATGAGCATGATGGGGGAGATTAATTTCTTCCTAGGATTGCAAGTGAAACAACTTTCCACGGGGATATTCATCAACCAGTCAAAGTATATATTTGACATTTTGAAGAAATTCAAAATGGAAAATTGTACTTCCATTGGAACACCGATGGCAACACAATCAAAGATTGGTCCAGATCCTCATGGTAAGGAAACTGATATACGACACTATCGAGGTATGGTCGGATCTTTAATGTACTTAACTGCTAGTCGCCCGGATATTATGTTCGCTACTTGTCTTTGTGCGAGATTTCAGGCGAATCCTAAGGAATCTCATGTAGGAGCCGTCAAGCGCATTTTCCGCTATCTCAAAGGAACTCCCTACCTTCGTCTATGGTATCCCAAAGGCACGGGATTCGAGCTAACAGCCTACTCCGACGCGGATCATGGTGGTAGCTTATTGGACCGGAAAAGCACATCCGGACATATCCAATTCTTGGGTGATAAGTTGGTAAGTTGGGCGTCTAAGAAACAGAACTGCGTGTCACTTTCTACGGCGGAGGAAGAATATGTCGTGGCCGCTAGTTGTTGTTCACAAGTCATCTGGATGAAAACCCAACTGTCGGATTTTGCGTGTAAGTATGAAAAGATTCCAATATATTGTGATAGTAAGTCCGCAATCGCTATATCTGTGAATCCGGTTCAACACACGAAAACCAAGCACATCGACGTACGGTATCATTTTATTAAAGATCACGTCGAAAAAGGTACAATTGAACTCTATTTTGTTTCTACTGAATTTCAACTTGCCGACTTATTTACCAAGGCTTTGGATGAGAAACGTTTCTACTTTCTTGTCTCAAAGCTAGGCATGTTGAATTTGAAAGTTTGATAGATCATAATCTTTTATTCAACATTTTGAAAATAATTCTTAGTCATTCAAATTTGATAACTTTGAGTGAAGAATAATTATTTTCATAATATTGAATATTCATTATGATTTGCTCAAATTTAGATTTCTTTCAGTATTTTACAAAGTAGATTTCAATTTTTTTTTACCGTATGTACTTCAATTGATATTACTTGTGCAGTTTTATGTGTGGTTCATGTATTTAGGGGGAGCTATAAATATTTGTGATCATGTTTCAAGGGGGAGCGTTAAACAAATAAGAGGTGTTTGATCCAAACAACAAAGGTAAGTGTTCTATCTCAAATGATTTTCGTAAACCCTACTTGATGAAAATGATTTTATCAAGACTTATGCATCTTTGTAGGGGGAGCAAAATATTTTCAAAGAACACTGAACTGCTTTTAATCTGAAAAGTTCAAATTTTTGAAAAGTTCAAAGTTCAAAATTTGAAAATTTTTCCAAGTCTGGAAAGTAGTCGCACAAGTCTTATACGACTAGCAATCCTAGTCGTACACGCCTTGTACGAAAGTTACTGTTCCAGCACGACAGTCGTACATCTCTTGAACGAGAGTTACTGTTCCCGCACGACAGTCGCACAAGCCTTATCCGACTAGCAATCTGTAACGTCCCAAAAATTACAAGCAAATTTAAATTTTTAAAATAAACATTTCATTGATAACAACTCAATAAATGATCCCAACGTTTCGTTTGCAAACACATAATTAATATCTTTATAAAATAAAACCAGCGGAATAAACGTTTAATTATTAAAATCATAAAGCAACCAGCTCTTCTCGCGCGCCAGTGTGTACTCGTCACGCCTTGGAGCCGCCCGTACCTGAAACCACAGTTTATTGGGAAAGGGTAAGCACGAAGCTTAGTGAATTCCAACACATGCGCAGATAGGAATTATATACACATCACCCCTATCCGCACATAAGCAACAACATCACAGATACATAAAACGAGTAAACATCTACAAGTAATTATGTATCCAACACCTCAGTACCATCGAGGCCTCGGTCCCACCGAATTGTAATGTATCCAACACCTCAGTACCATCGAGGCCTCGGTCCCACCGAATTGTAATGTAACCAACACCTCAGTACCATCGAGGCCTCGGTCCCACCGAATTGTAATGTAACCAACACCTCAGTACCATCGAGGCCTCGGTCCCACCGAATTGTAATGTAACCAACACCTCAGTACCATCGAGGCCTCGGTCCCACCGAATTGTAATGTAACACATTTATACCAAGCATTCAAACCAATCAAATATTACACACCACAAACAACTAGTTCACACCACAAAAACAATAGTACATACAAACTATTATGACATGCATACAACCCCTAACCACACAGTGAGAGAACTCACCTCGAATGCGCGCCCAGCTTAATAACACAATTCAAGCTTCACAAATACGGTCACTTCCCAGCACCTAAATACATGTTAAAACGTGTCAATACGAGACCCGGACCCTATGACACGACACACGCTTAAACCGTCACTAAAACTATTTTTCCGTTCTCACTAAACAGGTCTGTTCGGGACCTGTTTCGACCCCTTTAAACCCAGAAAATTCCCAATATTATTTCGTGACCAGAAAGTACTCTGAGTTAGGGTTCCAAGGACATATTATACGCCTCCTAACGATTTTTCTACAATTTACTACGGATTTTACAAAAACAGTTTCCGGAACAGCGGAATTCAGCACCTTTCAGTATAAAACGACAAATCGACCCATGCTACGTCCCGAACTGGGTTTTGCACAAAACACAGAAAAGTTTCTAGACTCAAAAAGGGAACTTTTGACACCGGTTTCACCCCAAACCGAGTTACGAGCAGAAAGTTATGGTTTTCGCAAGATCAAGGCAGATTCCAGAAGTTTTCACATGAAATGACGAAATACCGAACTTGCGACCACTTTTCCGCCCAGTTAGAGACCGAACCAGTTTTTCGCTAAAACACGGAAAACGTGCTCGACCCTGAACTTGAACCGTGGGCGCCAGTTTCGGCTCAAACGGAGTTACGACGGAAAAGTTATGGTTACATGAAAACTGGACAACACACTTTAATTTTCATAAAATAACGATTTTATAAACGGTAACGTGATTAAGGTTTCGGGTTAGGGTTTAGCTATTACGGGTTAACGAAACTGAACAACACCCGGCACCACCCACTGCCATCTCCGGCCGTGGTGGTCACCGGCGGCGGCGGTATTTCCGGCGACTCTTATATACACGCACACGCACGCACACCCTCACGCACACACCACTCCATCCTCACACCACCGCTCTCCTTACTCCCGATCGTCCCACGCAAAATGACACATACACCCACACAACCCTCCGCCCATCCACGGCCACCACAGCGGCGGCGTGCGGCGGTGGTTGTTCCACCGGAAAAAACGAAAAAGGAAAGGAAAGCGAAACGAAACGAAGAGACGACTTACCTTGCGACGTCTACCCTCTTCCCCTCGACTTCTCCGACGAAAGGTGGTGTTGGCGGCGGCCTCCGGCGGCAGCAGCGACGATCCTCCGGCGTCTCTCTCTCTCTCTTCGTTTCTCTTGTTCTCTTCCTCTCTCTCTTCTCGCTACCTCTCTCTCTCTCTCTCGCTCACTCTCGGCTCTTTTTCTTCTTTCACGACCGGCCGAACACCAAGGGGAGGGGGGTGGCCGTAGGTTTTCTTATGGTTTCTAATAGGTTTCTTTGCTTTCTTGCCATTCACGCCACAAACACCAAGCCACAAATATGGAATTGGTTTAAGGAATCATGGGCCGAAATATAGTTTAAGTTATGGCCCTTGACACAAATGGTCCCTCAACTTAACTTTCTCGCAACTAACCAAAATTCCGACATTTTTTTTCGATTAGGTCTAACTCGACTAACCCCGTTAACGGAAACCACCTTAAATCAAACTTAAAAGAAAAGAATTAATAAAAGAAATTACATACTGGGATACGGGCTTTACAACTCTCCCCCACTTGGATTAGACTTCGTCCCCGAAGTCTACGTCCGCAAACAGCTCTTAATAATTCTCTCGCATACTTCCTTACTAACAACACTCCTTCAAGAACACTGAAAACGCGATTGGAAGAACACTCCAACAATCGGAAACATTCTTAGTTAAACGACTTCGGTTGTCTCCCAATCTTAGATGATTCATACCTCCCGATTAAATTTCCAGCTCTAACCATTCTAAAGCTGCTCACAGAATACCCTACAGGATACTCGAAACCGATCATTCCTACCATTAACTGCCGATTAACTTCTACGAGTTCTACTAGACTCCCAAAATTCACGATGAATCACATTAACAAACACCGACCCCGCCGAACATCGGTCCAACCGATTACAATAACAAACATCGGTCACCCGCCGAACATCGGTCCAACCGATTACAATAACAAACATCGGCCACCCGCCGAACATCGGTCCAACCGATTACAATAACTCACATAAGCGTGGTATTATCTTAGACACTACACCAATAGATATCCCCCACAACCAAATCAACTAACACACACGTTGGTCATTCCACCAGAACCATTCATCACAAGTGATCACTTCAGGGTTACTACTACCGTCACCATGATTATCTTAAAATCGGCTACAACTCTCCGATTATACTAAAGGTGTTTGGCCTCAAGCCCAAAAGTCGACACCTAAATATACCACCTACCTCAAAATGGTTGATGCGCATTTATTCTCTTAATAACAAAGGGCATCAATCCCTTAGCCGATACTATTCGGCCTACAGTACTAACGCGCGTGGAATACCTACCTTCCACCGACGACGTACCATCCACACTTGCTCTACGAAGCCAAGTCACACCGTATCGAGGATACACCTTGACGTCTACCTCCCGAATAACGCCTCAAGACCCAGCACATCGGAACTACCTCCCAGGTAAGTGCCCACAACTATATCCTCCTAGTACTTACTGGAAAGTCTAGGTTAAAACACATGAATACCGGGGTCACACCCCGAGATACCCAACCGACCATTACCAACGACTGACTATCGTGTCTAAGGATCCAAAGCAAACAGCCTACCAACAACATGCCTATTCCGGATTGACTCACTCACCCAAACATGTAAACACTCAACGTGCAAAGAATGCCAAACGGTGCGACAAAAACAACTCATCAACTAGACTCCACATCGAGCCATTAAACCCGGGCAATAGGCCCATGACTAACTCCAAGTCAAAACCGAGCAAAATGCTCCACGCTTGCTAGACCCATAGATCGGAAAATGCGTTTAAACAAAGTTTAAGCAAGCAATACTCTGAAATCAACCTTAGTCCCATACTCAACACGGGTTAAGCAAAAGAGTTTTCCAAAAGGACTCACACCCTAAAAATTCTCGAAATGACACATGACACTTAAAAGCACATTTCCCCAATTGATTTACAAAATCATTTACAAAATATTTTCAACATCAGGATTTTCATCTCAAAAAGATCGTATGTAATAAAACTACTATTACCTGATCGATAGTTACGCAAAACTGGACACGCTCGTCCCACAAAGGAAAATCATGTTGAAAATCGTTCCATTGTAGTTCGGTTTACTCACACAAAAGCAAAGCGTAATAAATAATTTCTTTAAAATGAACCGCCTCGATTCCAGTATGGATTGACTCATGACGTGCATTTAAAGTAACCGCTTGACCTTAAACAGGGTGCGACAAAGGTGTGCACATAATTCAAAATAAGTTTCACGACATTTGATTCAAAAATTCTTCTTTTTAATCTTAAAATGACGTGGTACAGGGTTCGCCACAAATTTTTCGCGCGTCAGCTAGTCACACAAAACGATGACACGGTTTACAAATATATTTTTGTTAAAACACAACTGCCTCGTGTAAGTTTCAAACTTGAAGACAGAAACCAGCCCGCTTCTATTAATTGGAAATATCGACTAAAACCTCATAAAATCTCAAACTGGGGGCAGGCATGCACGCTTGTAACACTTCCTCAAGTTTCGTACTTGGGACATATAACGTCAAAACATTATAGTTTAAAAATGTATTTATCGAAAATGCTCAAAATACTCGTTTCCTCCAAAGCAAAAGTTTTTTTTTTTTTACTTTCCCAAAAAAAATGATCGGTAATTCTAAATTAACCGAATGTCAAAAATCTACGCATTTATATTTCCAAAATATAACACATTGTAATCGTATGCATGATGTTCACAATATTAAAACACTCCTTGGATCAAATGGTCTTTCATTTCGACAAAAAAGAACTAAAACATTTTCATGCACGACTCGTTCATCAAAATGTCGAGAACAAAGGTTACCCCAGTATGCATACCCCTAAGTCGATAAATCGCATTTTCATGAAAATGTCAATAAAACCTTTATCTGACTAAAAAGCGCACTAAACAATTCCTTATGAAATGTTACCAAAATTCCTCCATGCATCACTTATGTCACGCATGAATCAATCCACACACTGAACCATTTGCAATAAAACACTTAGTAATACAAACTCTCGAACGAAAAGTTAAGCGACACTAGAATTCCAAACTCATTTTAGACAAATCACTAAAAATAGCCTTATACAGACACCGCGGGATGTAACTTTCCGTCTCAACTCTAACATATGTGGAAGAATTCCAATGTTAAAGTCGCAAACCGTAGTCACTTGCCCAACATTTTAAACACCACAAAACACGGATATCATCATACCCGAAAGAACCGTTGGAAAATAATCAATGATACAATTTTAACAAAGTTTGCAACTCTCGTGATAAAAAGGTTTCATGCACTTTCAAAGCCATAATTCGAAATCTTGTGTGTGTACTAAACATTCCCCAAAATTCCAAAACACCATCCCTAAAAGGATTTGAAACACCAGAAGTAGTTAATGCAATTTTATTTTCAAAATAAACTTTGTGCATGACTCAGTCGGCATTCCACGTCTCGACTCATACTCCTCCAAACCTCTCCAATCCACTATCGTCCTCCGAGCATTTAACCTCTTAGGGCAAGTTGGGAAATTACGTCAAATAATCTTACGGGTTTTCCTCAAATCAAAGTCGGCTCAAAAGCCTATGACCCAAAATGGTCTACTCAAAACAAACCACATCCTTATCGTCACTCCAAGTGATTGATACTAGACACGTCCTTCTATCCCAACGACTACTAGTTTAGAACCTTCGACACTACCCCAACGATCATCCCATCAAAGCAAGTCAAGTACTCACATGTACCAGTGGATCTACTATATTTGTCTCTCCTCGTGACGGCTATTCAGGGTAGATAATACAACGCGTTATTAGCACATAACAACGCACACTAACAACACTCACGCCCAACTCCTTGGATTCCTCGTGACTTCCCCGACTCGAGCATTGATCTTGTGCTTCCGGTAGTAGGAGCTCTACTACTACCTTCCACACCTATCATCGCTCGTTCCGAGTCTCATCCCGAGGGTCCAAGTAGTTTCTCGCCGAAACTATACACATAAAATAATTAATCC
This sequence comes from Saussurea involucrata, assembly GCA_033807775.1. Taxonomy (NCBI): domain Eukaryota; kingdom Viridiplantae; phylum Streptophyta; class Magnoliopsida; order Asterales; family Asteraceae; genus Saussurea; species Saussurea involucrata. The sequence continues at coordinate 209,919,073 of CM066321.1, forward strand.
ACACATGCCAGTTCAAGAACATATCCTAAACAGGCAACTCATACAACTACTGTATATATAACACCATCGGTCTCCCCGATCAGACAGCCACAAATGTATACTTAATAAACCATCGGTCACCCCGATCATACAACAACAATTAAATATATAATTAACCATATGCCTGCACCAGCATATATATACATCCACCCTTCCTAGCTCCCTAGGAATTTCCTCTTATCCCACTACCCTTGCTACTACCGAATCCCTACTAATTATGACGAGTGACCTCGCGAATACCCGATTATATGCAGTGCGAAATAAATAGACAGTCGAATACAAGACTCTATCCTAGAACGGTTGGACTCAAACAAGAGCTGCACAATAGAACTAAATCGAATATTCTAAGGCTATAAATCTCTTACTGCATACAACCTAGAGGGCATCCCCTTAGTAACCTATCATAATTCGCATAAATTCCTAATAGCAAGTAGTTCAACATACAGCATAGTGTCCACAACAGGCAATCTAGCATGCATACTCTATGATCTAGAAAGCAATAAAACACTAAGTACTGTACCTTTTCCCCTAGCTCCGGCTGACTGTACACACTGCGCCATCGATCACCGTTTCTCAAACGGGTTTTCCTTTCTTTTATTTTCCAAAAAGATTTAATAAAGAATTTGAAAATTTCCCCAGCCGCAACTTGAGACCAAACACACCGAGGTGCGTTTGATTCACTCAAGCTGTGCTCTGATACCAAGTTGTAACGTCCCAAAAATTACAAGCAAATTTAAATTTTTAAAATAAACATTTCATTGATAACAACTCAATAAATGATCCCAACGTTTCGTTTGCAAACACATAATTAATATCTTTATAAAATAAAACCAGCGGAATAAACGTTTAATTATTAAAATCATAAAGCAACCAGCTCTTCTCGCGCGCCAGTGTGTACTCGTCACGCCTTGGAGCCGCCCGTACCTGAAACCACAGTTTATTGGGAAAGGGTAAGCACGAAGCTTAGTGAATTCCAACACATGCGCAGATAGGAATTATATACACATCACCCCTATCCGCACATAAGCAACAACATCACAGATACATAAAACGAGTAAACATCTACAAGTAATTATGTATCCAACATCTCAGTACCATCGAGGCCTCGGTCCCACCGAATTGTAATGTATCCAACACCTCAGTACCATCGAGGCCTCGGTCCCACCGAATTGTAATGTAACCAACACCTCAGTACCATCGAGGCCTCGGTCCCACCGAATTGTAATGTAACCAACACCTCAGTACCATCGAGGCCTCGGTCCCACCGAATTGTAATGTAACCAACACCTCAGTACCATCGAGGCCTCGGTCCCACCGAATTGTAATGTAACACATTTATACCAAGCATTCAAACCAATCAAATATTACACACCACAAACAACTAGTTCACACCACAAAAACAATAGTACATACAAACTATTATGACATGCATACAACCCCTAACCACACAGTGAGAGAACTCACCTCGAATGCGCGCCCAGCTTAATAACACAATTCAAGCTTCACAAATACGGTCACTTCCCAGCACCTAAATACATGTTAAAACGTGTCAATACGAGACCCGGACCCTATGACACGACACACGCTTAAACCGTCACTAAAACTATTTTTCCGTTCTCACTAAACAGGTCTGTTCGGGACCTGTTTCGACCCCTTTAAACCCAGAAAATTCCCAATATTATTTCGTGACCAGAAAGTACTCTGAGTTAGGGTTCCAAGGACATATTATACGCCTCCTAACGATTTTTCTACAATTTACTACGGATTTTACAAAAACAGTTTCCGGAACAGCGGAATTCAGCACCTTTCAGTATAAAACGACAAATCGACCCATGCTACGTCCCGAACTGGGTTTTGCACAAAACACAGAAAAGTTTATAGACTCAAAAAGGGAACTTTTGACACCGGTTTCACCCCAAACCGAGTTACGAGCAGAAAGTTATGGTTTTCGCAAGATCAAGGCAGATTCCAGAAGTTTTCACATGAAATGACGAAATACCGAACTTGCGACCACTTTTCCGCCCAGTTAGAGACCGAACCAGTTTTTCGCTAAAACACGGAAAACGTGCTCGACCCTGAACTTGAACCGTGGGCGCCAGTTTCGGCTCAAACGGAGTTACGACGGAAAAGTTATGGTTACATGAAAACTGGACAACACACTTTAATTTTCATAAAATAACGATTTTATAAACGGTAACGTGATTAAGGTTTCGGGTTAGGGTTTAGCTATTACGGGTTAACGAAACTGAACAACACCCGGCACCACCCACTGCCATCTCCGGCCGTGGTGGTCACCGGCGGCGGCGGTATTTCCGGCGACTCTTATATACACGCACACGCACGCACACCCTCACGCACACACCACTCCATCCTCACACCACCGCTCTCCTTACTCCCGATCGTCCCACGCAAAATGACACATACACCCACACAACCCTCCGCCCATCCACGGCCACCACAGCGGCGGCGTGCGGCGGTGGTTGTTCCACCGGAAAAAACGAAAAAGGAAAGGAAAGCGAAACAAAACGAAGAGACGACTTACCTTGCGACGTCTACCCTCTTCCCCTCGACTTCTCCGACGAAAGGTGGTGTTGGCGGCGGCCTCCGGCGGCAGCAGCGACGATCCTCCGGCGTCTCTCTCTCTCTCTTCGTTTCTCTTGTTCTCTTCCTCTCTCTCTTCTCGCTACCTCTCTCTCTCTCTCTCGCTCACTCTCGGCTCTTTTTCTTCTTTCACGACCGGCCGAACACCAAGGGGAGGGGGGGTGGCCGTAGGTTTTCTTATGGTTTCTAATAGGTTTCTTTGCTTTCTTGCCATTCACGCCACAAACACCAAGCCACAAATATGGAATTGGTTTAAGGAATCATGGGCCGAAATATAGTTTAAGTTTTGGCCCTTGACACAAATGGCCCCTCAACTTAACTTTCTCGCAACTAACCAAAATTCCGACATTTTTTTTCGATTAGGTCTAACTCGACTAACCCCGTTAACGGAAACCACCTTAAATCAAACTTAAAAGAAAAGAATTAATAAAAGAAATTACATACTGGGATACGGGCTTTACACAATCCTAGTCGTACATGCTTTGTACGACAGTCACTGTTTATATTGTCAAGTCGTAGATGCTTTGTCCGACTAGAAATCCTAGTCGTACAAGCATCGTACAACAGTTACTGTTCATGAATTCCACCTTAGTCGGTCACTGTTTCATACGACTAAGATGAAGTAATCGTATATTGCTTCGTACGACTACCTGACACGTGTTGGTCAAAACTTGGACCAAACAGTTCACGACACATGTCACTCTGACCTAAGATCTATATATAGTGCGATTTTGAAAGTCTTTTCATTTTCCGACTTCAGTTTCATACGATTCTCTCACATAGTTATCGATTTTGATTCGATTGTTGTTGTTTCATTGATTTCGTGGATTAAAATCGATTCAGGTATCATTGTTTACTCTTTTATATCGCATTTCATCGCTTATATCATCTGTTTGTTGATTAGTTAGAAGAGTCGAAAACGGGTTTTTAGAAAACCCTTCATAAATCGTTCCGTGTGTTAGTATTCTTAGGAAAAGATGTTAGAATAGTGTTCCTGATAGAAAACCGCATATAGGGCACTGGTTTGATAAGCTTTCATTGACAAATCTTAGGTTTTTGGGTTTGAATGTTCATCACTGTTCGAACATTCATAACTGTCGCACAAAACAGATGTTCATAACTGTCGTACGAGACGTGTCCGACAACTTTTAGTCGTACAGTTTTATCCGACAGTTAGTGTCAAGCAACTTGGTGTGTTGTACGACAATAGCCCATACTTAGGAAATTTTTGAAATTTTTTTGGCGAAAAAGCACTGATATCCAAATGGTCTTACACTGTCAATCATAGACCATGGCCCATTTGCAAGAGCACGGTGATGGTAATTCTTCTGACGAGAACACGGTATTCCCATCTCATCGTTCATCACATCCATCGGTGAACGCTTGAGATCTAGATGCTGAACTTATTCTTCCAAGAGACAAGAAGGATTTGAAACCGAACAACTATACTCTAGATTTCCATGTCAGAATGGATTATCAGCTTATAATGGAGATTCTCAAAAACCATCCACTTCGCACTGCTCTTGAGAAGACAATACAAGTTCCGGAGATTTATCTACAACAAGTATGGCGTAACATCCAATACGTACCTAATAACAACTACCTCACTCTGAAAGTAGATCACTTTGATGCCAAGCTGACTCTGAAAAGGTTGCGGACAGTTCTTGATCTTCCTTATTCTCCAAACTTTGAAGATATGGTGTATGAAGCAGATTTGTGCCGGGATATCATGCAAATGGGTTATAATGATCCACGTCAGAATTATAGAGTGCTGACCAGTACGTCAAAGCTGAAACGAAATTACTTACTGCCGATCTATTACACTCTATTCAACATTGTGAATAGATGTATGACTTCTAAACACACGGGAGTCAACACGGCCAACATTTCTGTTATACGTATGTTCCATGCTATCGTTTTTGCCCGGAAGATTGACTTTGCTATTTTTATCTGGAATGATCTAGTTGAGGTTGTCACTGACAAAGCAAAGCCATCAAAAGACAGAACGTTTGTACCATTTCAAAGATATCTTCAGATTATTATCTGTTCTATCATGGATTCTAATGATCAGATTCCGAGACGCGAGAAAACAGATCTTGGTCCTACTACTTACATGAAATATCTCCGACTTCCAACAGGTTTACTTTTTCCTACTATCATGATTTTACCTGAATCATTACTCGTTTACGCTGACCAAGATTCACCATTTTTGAGTGAATATAGAGAAGAGAACACACTGATGGCCCGGCCAGGACCGGTAGGGCCTACCCATGGTGCCAACCAATTAGGTGAGCGTGGTGAGGGTTCTAGAGTTAGAAAGAGAGTTCAGGATACTGGGGTACCTGAACAGGGCGTGTTGAGAGGTAAAAGCGATGTAAGGGGAAAAGGAGTTGGGGGTGCTCTTGGTCAGTCGTCCAAATCTAAAAATATGATTCAGATATTTGAGGACGATGATGAGGAAGATCTTGGTTCCGATGATACTAAGGAAGAATCTGAGGATATTAATGCGGATATTGATGATCCTGCTAATCTTGTATATAGTTCAGATGATGATGATGCGAATGCTGATGATGAAAAAGAGGATGATAGTTCTGATGATGACAATGATGATAACAACAATGATCAAATCATGGAGAATCTTGATACTGTAATTGAAAAGGTCGTCACTACTACTTCTGGTGGTGATGGAGGAGTAATAAGGGGAAATGAGGGAGTATTAGTTGAAACAGAAAAACAAGTGAGGTTGAGTGAGAAGGAAAGAAAAAAAGATGGTGACTGTGAGACAGGATCAACAAAAGTTTTAACTAATGATCCTAACCAAACCGCGTCTAGCCGGGTAGCCACATCTACTATCAGTGAGCGTCCGTCGCCACAAGACATTGAAGAAGCCATAGTGGACCCAGCTATGCAATGCACAACCCCACTCATCCACTCATCAACTTCTTCACAAGTTGATGTTTCATCTTCTCACAGGGGATTAGCACAAACACTATCGGCGACACACTCGGTATCGGCTGGTATTGAAACAGGATCGCAACTGCCCCGGCCACCACCTTCATTTGTTCACAGATCGAGTCTAGAACCTTTCGATTTTACTTCCTTTCCTAGGACATGGAGACCGTTCGTCACTTCATCTATGGTGACACAAAACGTTGGTGTTATGCGTGATCCAACCGGAACGCCCCGAGTGTTGCCGCCATTTGTTGGTGCTTCACGAGGACCGGGCGGAAGTCCTACCAACGTTAACACTATGCCAGCGTTGAACGTAGGCCATACAGTCTCTATGACTGTTATGTCAACCAGTAACCTTAGTGGTCTGGGTGTTACCTTGGAACAAGCGCGTGATATCCAGTCTTTGATGGGTCCTCCTCCTCACAACTATGTATCTAAGAAGTTGCTTGAAATGGCCATCCAGTCTGTCTCTAACACTCAGAAAGCTCAGATGTCCGAATTGAAAGATATTGTTAAGAATCTATCTGCCGAAGTACACAAGTTTGTTAAAAGAAAGTCTGTTGCTGATTCTTCATCCGCACCATCCGACACTCAACCAAAATCTCAGTCAAACCCAAAGGTACATCATACATTACCTTTACACGAATTGAAATCCCAGTTACTTACCCGTTTACTAGAACAAGGCGATGCTAATACTCAAGAAGAAGTAGACATTCTTGGTCTACTTAGACGCCAAACCGAAATACAAGCCACTTTACCAGAGTCACTAAATACCCTACAACAATCCATATCCAACCTAACCGAAGCTATATCTTCTGGCTTTACATCCCTATCAAACCGAATTAAAGCGGTGGAAGACAAGTGTGGGATTCAAGCCCAAACCACCAAACGGAGACATGATGATCAAGATCCCGATCATGATCACCATGAGGGGGAGAGAAGTGTAAGACAAAGGGTTGAACAAGGTAGTGGTTCAGGCGTTCATGTCACTGAAAATGTGGAAACAAATGTGGAATCGGGTACCGGTAATGTTTGTGGTACACAAGGGATTCAAAGTGCTGATGTTGGTGTTCTGGATGATATCAATCCTACGGTTGAAAAGCCTCAAGGATGTGATAACAGAACTGATGAGGAAATAATGGCTGATGAGTTCTTACATGATTTGATTTATATTAATTCGGATGAAGATCAAACTGTGGTAAAGATTAAAGAGGAGATGGATGATGTATTTGATGGTGGAAATGTTCAACCTGATTCTGATTCCGAGAAAGAAAGTAATCTACCTGATCCAGTGATACAAATTCTGGTAATACCTGATCTACCTGAAGGCAAAATCAGAGATGCAGTCTCCAAGGCAGAATTACGTAATCTACAGATGTTAATTGATAAAGAAGCTTTGATTGTTAGACGTACTCACCGAACAAGAATCATTACTCCATTCCAAGAAGATATAAGGAGTGACTTGTTTGTGAAAAAGATTCAGCCAATCGACAAGGTAAAGTTGTATTCAATTGAAAAGCTTCCACGTCCAAAGCAGATTGAATATTTGTATATGATGGGTGACAAAGATCAAAAGCTCAGTGCAGTCAGAACAGATAAAGAGATTGTTAAGCTTGTGAAGATAGAATCGGAGAAGATTCTAAAAGTCTTTTATCCTAGATTCTATGTCAACAGATCAGATGGAAAAGAGTGGAATTTTTGTGAAGCCGACTTCAAATCTCTAACCTGTGCAGACTTCTTCAGGCTGTATGACATTCTTGCCCGGATGCCGAACAAAGATATTACCTACTCTGAAGCCTATCAAGCCTTAAAACGTTTCATGAAGAACCTGATCAAGCTTTCATACCTAACTGATTTTCAGATGTCTTTGGAAAGTAATCAAATCAGAATCAACAAACGAAGGCCAAACAAAGGCTTACCCGACATGCAAGGTATTCCTCTATATACCGTGTTAGAAAAACCAGAGTTTGGTGTTGTTTATCATAATGGGCAAAAGAAGAAGAAGTTCTTGAGGTTTATTGAAGTCAACCTGTATTCTGATGGAACACTCTGTATGATGAAGATTCTGCTGAATGAAAGGTTAAGATTGGATGAACAAAGAAAGGTGCCTATGAAAGAGAAGGAGATTGTCTTGATCAACAATGCCTTGAAAGCGATACAAGACCGAATAGATTACCGGAATTCACTAAGAAGGTTTGAGATTATCTTTGGGATCAGAAAGAGATACATTCCACCGGAAGAACTTTATGGTTAAAACTTACCTGCCTCACTTGAATACAAAGGGGGAGAATGTTAGTGTCAATTTTATATGTTGTATTCAAGTTGAGGGGTTATTTTGTAACTATTGAGTCTAGGTATAAATAGCCTAGTTTATCTCATTTCTCAATAACACTTTGATAGACATACTCTTAAATTCTCTCCACACCTCTTGTACTTAGATCTTGATATCAATGAGAGATGACCAGAGATTTGCATTATTCTTGATTGTGATTACTTGTTTATTGGGATAACAACCTTAGAAAATTGTCCTTAATTTTCTATCTTCCTTTCTTTCTCAATCTTAGTGCAAGAACCCTTTGTGATTCTCAAGTTTGTTTAGATTAGGTCTTGTACTTAATCTTATTCTGAAACAAGCTGTAAATTGTTTGATTTATCATTAAATAATTTAGAAAACTATACTTCTTGTGTGTTTGTATTCAACCCCCCCCCCCCTTTCTACAAACTAATACTTGTATAACCCTACGGGACCAACATTTTGATTGTTGTAATTATAACGTTTTATATTGAGGTAAATTCCAAAAATGGTTTGTAGAAGGAACTTTATCCTTAATTGGCTATATTATTGAAAATTTTATTTTAGTTGCTCTTTCCAATTTTGAGGGTGTTACATTATAAATGAAAAACAAACACTCTGAATCATTAAATTTATGAGAGTATCAGATTTCGGAGGCCTTTCGGACGTGATTTGTAAAAAAACAAACATGACCTTTATTTATGTTAGGGGCTATAACAGAAGTTTGAAAAAGTCAGAAGCCAAAAATTTCCCTAAAAATTGTTTAATTTCTATATACAATTTTTCGTCTCAAATTAGGTTTCCATGTTTATATTTTAATTTATTTCAAATTAAGTGTCTTGTTGATCCAAACCCTCAGTGATTTGATAATGACTCTTTAAACACTTAGTGAAAATTATAAGTAACCAATATGTATTAGAGTTTCACTATCGCTGATAAGTACTATGACTCTACAGTACCGCTGATAGGAACTCTCGCTCTTAAAGTTTAATATTCAGCGAACATTGTTCACCATAAATCTCTGAGCATGTTCAGTACTTTTGGTGATCGCTGATAGTTTAGTTGTTTACTTATGATCCCTGAAGACAAGTTTCACGTCAACAAAGGTTCTACGCTGAAGTCGAAGATCAAGCCCAAGAACCAGCGACAAGTCTACTAATGAACTGATGCGGATATCAGCAAAGCAAGACCTGTCCACTCAACGTGAAGTTTCAAGTAGAAGACTTCGGCGATCGCTGAGCTTTATCATTCGCTGATAAAGAACTGTTCAACGAACGCTGATCATGAGGTCTACTCTACAAGTTACTTTTGTCTTTCCCCTTGCACGTCTACGTACGAAATGTCAGATCGGACATCCCTTCTGTCCAGAATCGTACAACCAACTCTGATTCTACAATGTGCACCATGCGGCTACTAAGGTTGTCTACAAAGGTCAAAACATGCAACCACTCAGCTGCTGCCACGTGTAAAGTAATGCTGCCACGTGTAAAGTAATTCTGCCATGCATTAAATGCATGCAGTATATAAGAAGAACCCTACTTCAGGATTGAAGTGCTCGGCCATCTTCTTCTTTCTCTCTTAGTGTTAGAATATTATTCGTTAGATTCTTATCTCCTTTCCGTCTTAATTATAGTGCAAGAAACTTAGTGTTCTTAACTAGTTTAGATTAGGATTAGTCCTTAATCTTGTTCCGCAACAAGTTGTAAATTGTTTGATTATATCAATAAACAATTTAGAAAGTAAAAATCTGTGTGTTTGTATTCAACCCCCCCCCCCCCCCCTTCTACAAACTTGTATAACCCTTCGGGACCAACAAGTGGTATCAGAGCGGATTTGTTTAATCTCATAAACAAGATCTTGTCTATACTAATCTTTTCTCTTCCTTGCTATTTCTTAAAATGGCCACCAACACAAACACAAATTATATTGATAACGGTTCTCTTGCTAAACCACCTAGATTCTCCAGAGATAACTTTAATCTATGGAAAAATAGGATGATACTCTTCTTAGAAGGCGTAGACCCAACTATACCTTATTACATCGAAAATGGTCCATACATCCCTGTCAGAATTGATCCTGAGGTTCCAGCCGCTGAGAATAGAGCTGCTATTCCAGAAAGATTGGTTCCAAAGGAAATTCATATGTGGACTGATGAAGATAAGAAGAAAGTGGCTCTCGACACCAAAGCCATATCCATTCTTTCCATGGCTCTTCCTGACGAAGTCTACCATTCCGTAATGAATCTAAAAACCTCCAAAGCCATGTGGGACACAATATATGTTCAATATGAAGGTACTTCTGAAGTCCAGGACTCACGAAAGATCAACCTGGTAAGACAATACGAAAGCTTCATTTGTGGTAAGAATGAATCTCTCTCTGAAGTACACCAACGTTTTAACTGTTTAATAATAGATCTGAAAACCGTTGGTAAGGAATATTCTAACTTTGAACTTCTAACAAAGTTCTTAGAATGTTTACCTGAAAGCTGGGACAGTTATTCAATGTGTCTCAAGCTGTCAAAGGATCTAAAATCTATGACTCTTTCTATCTTATATGGCACGATGCTTAATCATGAGCAATCGAGTCATCTTAAGAAAAATCTTGTAAAAGATTCTAAAAGCACCCCTGTTGCTTTAATCTCATAGTCTCCTTCCACTCAGCGATCTACTATCACTATCACTGAGTTGGAGACTAACTCTGAATGCTCATCAGATCCTGACTCTTCAGATCTTGATGAATCTATGGCTCTCCTTTCCAATAAGTTCAGGAGATTCGCCAAAAAGAAAAATTTCAGAAAGAACAAACCTCTTGCTATTACTGATAAGCCTAGATCATCAACCCATGTTGATAAGGCTACTGCTACTTGCTATAACTATGAAAAGATAGGACATTTTGCTAGCGAGTGCAGGTCAAAGAAAGTTTTTAGAAACTCAGTTTTCTCCAAGAAATCCTCTAACCCCAGGTCTAGAGATGACAAGTACCAAAAGCTGAAAGAAAGGTATACAAAGCTGAAAGGCTTTAAGAAGAAAGGCAAAGGCCTGATGGCTGATTATGAGTGGGCTGCTTCTGATGAAGAAGAATCATCTGACTCTGAAGATGATGATGAAGCCAATCTCTGTCTCATGGCCAAACTTGAAGATGAGGAAGAAAATTCTGACATTCCCTGTACTTCAACCTCTGCTACTAAGGTATCACCTTCTTTCTTTACCAATATTTCAAATATTGATGAAGCTGATAGTCTTCAAAAGATCGATCTCCTGACTATGAGTTTATATGACGCCATGAATGGCAAAACTGTTGTTGAAAATCAAAATATTGATCTCGCTGAACAACTTAAAAACTGTCACCTTCAAATAGAAAAGCTTTCTAAAATTGTAGAAGACTTGAAAGATCAAGTTCATATAAATCAGCTAGTCAAAATCGAGCGCGAAGAAGCTATCGCTGCATTAAAAGCTGAAAAAGCTACTGTTGATGGATGGTATAAATCCTCAACCACGATCACTGAGATACTCAAGTCTCATATTCCTTTGAGTGACAAACGTGGTCTTGGTTACAAAGCTGAAACTAAAGAACCAATCACTGATAATTCCATGCTTAAGTTTGGAATGTTTGTCTCCTCTATCCCTGACACTTCATCTTCTCAGTGTTCCGCTTCAAAAAATCCTATCCCTGAGGAAATCTCTACCTTAGTTTCTAAAGGTAAAGAGAAAATTATTTATCCAAAACCTCAGAAGGGTACCTTTGTACCTAAGCTGAATGCTTCTAAAGCTTCAGTGACTTATCCCTCTATTTCTAAGAACAAGATCCTGGATTTATTCAGCGATCTACTCCTAGACTTAAAGTGGATATTATTGGTAAGAAATCTGAAGAACTGATAGTTCCTCCCATTTCCAATGCCAAAGGTATACTTGGTGTTGGCCCTGCTCATTTGAAATTAACGGCTAAGCATGCAAATGGTCCTAAAGCTACTTTTAGCTATAGGAAATGTTATCACTGTGGACTTACAAATCATGTTGCTAGTAAGTGCCCCACAACCACCAAAGCTGAAAAGATAGCTAAGGTGAAGATCAATTCTCCCAAAGCAAAGAAGACCACTGAGGTTAAGAAAATAACCAAAGTGAAAACTGACAAAGCCGAATCTTCAAATGCTGCGAAGAATGCTGAACTTTACACCTCCTCCACTCCCACTGAAAAGTTTGTACACATGATGATATGGGTACCCAAGTCAAACTAATCTTTCTTGTTTGCAGGTTAAGAAAGGTATCTGGTATCTCGATAGCGGATGCTCTAGACACATGACTGGTAAGAAGAACCTGCTCACTGAATATAAGGAAGAGAAGGGTCCCTCTATGACCTTCGGTGGAAATGGAAAAGGCTATACCCGAGGGTTTGGTGTACTCTCTAATGGTACAACAACCTTTGGAAGAGTTGCATATGTTGAAGGACTGAAGCATAATCTTCTAAGTATAAGTCAACTATATGACAAGGATAACAAAGTGATCTTCAATAAGGAATCCTGCTTTGTCACTGACAAAAAGGAGAAGATAGCTCTCAGCGGTTATCGTTTGGAAAATGTTTATGTAATAAACATGGACTCAACAACCACTGAGAACTCCTGTTTCTTCTCAAAAGCCTCATCTGATGCCAACTGGTAATGGCATAAGAGGCTCTCCCATCTAAACTTCAAGACACTGAATACTCTTTCCTCTAAAGAGTTAGTCATTGGTCTACCTCAACACTCATACGCCAAGGAGTCCTTATGTTCAGCGTGTGAGAAAGGCAAGCAGACCAAAGTAAGCTTCAAGTCTAAGCAAGTTTCCTCAGTGTCATCTCCTCTACAACTTCTCCATATGGATTTGTTTGGCCCTGTTAACAAACAATCCATCGCTGGAAAGAAATATACGCTGGTCATAGTTGATGAATTCTCTCGCTATACCTGGGTAATGTTTCTCCGTTCTAAGAGTGACACCCCTGAAGAACTCATCACCTTTGTCAGGAAAATGGAAGTCCTGAACAACATGACCGTTCGCTCAATAAGGAGTGATCATGGAACTGAATTCAAAAACAGTTCTCTTGATTCCTTCTATGAAAGCAAGGGTATTTCTCACAACTCTTCTTCAGTGAGAACACCGCACCAAAATGGAGTCGCTGAAAGAAGAAATAGAACTATCATAGAAGTTGCACGTTCAATGCTCAGTGATTCTCAACTACCTACTCAGTTTTGGGCAGAAGCTGTCAACGCTGCTTGTTTTACGCAAAACAGGTCGCTGATAGTCAAAAGATTCAAGAAGACATCCTATGAACTTTTTCATGGGAGAAAGCCTTCAATCAGCTTCCTTCACATCTTTGGATTTCAGTGTTTCATACTGAACAACAGAGATGCCCTTGCAAAGTTTGATCCTAAGGCTGATGATGGAATCTTTCTTGGATATTCTTCTATCTCCAAAGCCTTCAGAGTCTTCAGTCGAAGAAGACAAACTGTCGAAGAAACTATTCACGTCACATTTGACGAATCCCGTTCAGCGAATTCTAAACCTTCTGCTGATACTAAAGAACTGAATCAATGGATGTTTTCTCATCTTGGTGATTCAGACGATGTTCCCACTCCTCATACTCATACCGTTGAAGATGATGGTCCTACTATCATCCCAAACATGCAGACTAGTGAAGCTGAAACATCATGGGTCTCAGTTGTTCCTCTAAACACTATGCCTGCTTCTGAACCAAATGTCTCAGACATACCATCTACTTCTCAGCAATCAGTGAATGAAATGACTTTTGCACATATTCCTCTCTTAGCTGATATACCAGAAGTTGCTGAAGCCTTATCTTCAGCCCCTCCAGTTCAGGTTGAGTCAGCGACTCATGTTCCGGCTCAACGATGGACTATTAATCACCCTATTGATCAAATTCTTGGTAATCCAAACGCTGGTGTTCAGACTCGACGAAGTGCAGGTAACATTTGTTTATTTGTTAACTTTATTTCTCTGATTGAACCAAAGAAAATAGATGATGCCCTCAGAGATCCAAACTGGGTCAGCGCTATGCAAGAAGAGCTGACAGAATTTGAAAGAAACAAAGTTTGGAATCTCGTTCCAAGACCATCTGACAAGTCAGTGATAGGCACTAAATGGGTCTATCGAAACAAGTTGGATGAACATGGAACTGTAACCCGCAACAAGGCTCGTCTTGTTGCTCAGGGATACAGACAAGAGGAAGGCATAGACTACGACGAAACATTCGCCCCAGTGGCAAGACTAGAAGCTATTCGTCTATTCTTAGCTTACGCTGTACACAAAGACTTCAAAGTTTATCAGATGGATGTTAAGTCAGCGTTCCTAAATGGAAAGCTGAATGAAGAAGTCTACGTGGAACAACCTCCAGGATTCTCAGATCCTAAGCATCCAGGTTATGTCTATAAACTGGATAAGGCACTTTATGGCTTAAAACAAGCTCCACGTGCATGGTATGACACTCTCTCTACTTATCTCCATATTGAAAAATTTGAGCGTGGTAAAATCGATAAGACTCTATTTTTCAGGAAAGTAAAAGGTCATATTATTCTCGTACAAATATATGTCGATGATATTATATTTGGTTCTACTAACCTTGACCTTTGTACTCGTTTCTCTGAAAGGATGAAAGCAGAGTATAAAATGAGTATGATGGGTGAGCTGACATATTTCCTTGGTCTTCAGATAAAACAAAATGAAAAGGGAACTTTCATTAATCAGGGAAAGTATGTTAAAGATATGCTGAAAAAATTTGATTTAACTCAGAGTTCAGCTATAAAAACCCCTATGGCACCGCCGCTGACACTAAACAAGGATTCTTCTGGAATACCTGTTAATGTCACGACATACCGTGGGATGATCGGCTCTCTTCTGTATCTTACAGCTAGCCGACCTGATATTATGTACGCAACCTGTTTGTGTGCACGATATCAAGCTGAACCTAAGGAATCTCATATGATCGCTGTAAAGCGAATTTTTCGATACCTTAAGGGTACTCCTAACCTAGGTCTTTGGTATCTCAAAGACTCAGGGTTTGATCTAATCGCCTATTCATATAGTGATTTTGCAGGTTGCAAATTGGATAGGAAAAGCACCACAGGAGGCTGTCAGCTCCTGGGTGGAAAGCTGGCGAGTTGGACAAGTAAAAAGCAAAACTCAGTGTCCACCTCAACCGCTGAGGCTGAGTACGTAGCTACTGGAAGCTGTTGTTCTCAGGTCTTGTGGATGAGAAATCAACTACTGGACTATGACCTTCAGCTCTCGAAAATTCAAATATATTGCGACAGCACTAGTGCTATCGCTATAGCCAACAATCCAGTGCTACACTCAAAGACCAAACACATCGAAATCAGGTATCATTTTATCAGAGATCATGTGATGAATGGTGATATAGAACTTCATTTTATCCCAACTGACTTTCAGTTAGCTGATCTTTTTACCAAACCTCTTGATGAGACAAGATTCAACTTTCTCATCAGCGAGCTTGGAATGCTGAACTTTGAAGAGTAAAATCTTCAGCAGTTCACATTTGATCAGTAATAACAATGAACTTATATAACCCATTTCTATCACCTTCTCTCTGAACAAAATTGATTCGCTGATATCAAGGTATGTTTTCTTTACTCGCTGACGTTCGCCTAGAACTAAAAGATTTCAAAACATATTGCATCGCTGAATATCTCTTCCTTATCAGCGACACTTTGAAATTTCTAAAACAAACACTGATATTTATATTCAGTGCTTCATTGTAACACCCCGAAAATCCTAACTCCAATTGTAAATGATTCCGTCTAGAAGTATTAAAAGGACAAGGTTTCGCTTTGGAGTGTGGAACACGTGATGCTAATTGGATCTCTCTCGAAATTGGCCAAGTTTGGACTCGGTACAAGTCCAGCGAGTATGACACTCGCGAGAGTGACATGGTCACTTTCGCAATGTCACTTTCGCCAAGAATGTACCGAGGGTTTTGGGAGGTCCAACGAGTATGACACTCGCGAGAGTGACATGGTCACTTTGGCAGTGTAACTTTCGCCGAAAGTGTACCGTGAGCATTTTGAGTAGCGGGCGAGAGTGCCCCGCGAGAGTGACAGTGGCAATCTCGCCTGTCACTCTCGCGAGTTTACCAAAAACCCACGGCTTGCAGCTTTCTTTCATTATCTATTCCATCTCTCTCTCTAAAAATTTCCCCTCACTAAAAACCCTAGAACCCCTCCCCTCTCCTTCCTTATTTCTTTACCAAATCAAACCCTCTTCCTCCATTGATGGACATTTGGGAGCTTGGAACTTTTATGGAGAGTAGGAGCTCGTTTTTGGAAGATTCGAATGGTTAAGGTAATCTCTCCCTACTCAATGGTTGTTATTGTTGTTGATTTCATCTTTCTTCTACTTTGGGATGTTGTTGGACGATTTTGATGGTGGATGGTTGAAATAATCTTCATCTTCTTCATGAATGAAACTAGGGTTTGGTATAAATTGGGTATTTTGGTATATGTTGAATGGATGATGATTCCTTATGGTTAGACTTGAGTATTGATGGTTGGAAATTTATAAACCTAGGTTTTGGAAGTTTTGGCTTGAGGATGCAAACTTCATCAAAGGAGCATACGTTTGGGAAAAATCTAGATTTAGCTTAATCTAGCAGAGGTGAGTTCAAGTTACTTTGCGAAAACTTTGTACATGCCAAAATGTTATTTTTCCAAGTAATTGTGTGTTTTACCTGAAAATTATCAATATTGGGTTATTTGGTGTATTTTACCTTTTGAGGTATTAATTGTGGTAAATATTATAAAACACTACTTTTGGATATTTTGGAAAAACGTGATAATAAATCATACATGAAATGAGTTGTTGATTTATGTGATAAATGGAGTCTATTTATTATAAAAATGCATTGTGGATGTTTTGGAAATATGCATATAGTACATCATGTGATGTTTTGAAAACGTAAAGGCGTGAGTCCTTGGAAATGAGGGTTTACCCGATCTAAAGTTTTATTTCGGGTTTTCATGGAATTGAAGTATTTACCGGCAAACGGTGTGTGTTGTTATATTTGATGTCATTTTATGACTTTCATAAACTACCTTTTTGGAGTTAGTTGAGCTTGTGGCTCGGTATTGAATTTTATTAAGTCTTGGGGACATTTGTCCAATTTTGGTAACTCAAGATTGAGTTTTGATAATGAATTATGTTATTGGGGAATTGCATGTTTTGAATGCATGTGTTTATTTATTTGGGGTCGTGTAATATTTAGACCTTGATAGCTATGGATCCATAGGCATTTGAGTTTCCCTTAGTCTCGCGGGCAAGAGGTCGGAATTAATTGAGCTCAGTTTTACGAGGCGTTAGTTTATTTTGTAGCACGGAATAGGCATCGGGTTCCATGATAAGTAAGGCGTGGACCTAGATGGTCGGGCGTCGTCTCATGGGCAGTAAGGTGTAATTCCATATATGTGCTTAGCACGGGATAGGCATCGGGTTCCATGATAAGTAAGGCGTGGACCTATATGGTCGGGCGTTGCCTCATGGGCAATAAGGTGTAATCCCTAATGTGTTGTTGTGGATTTGGAGTGACCCAATGTATAGACCTGGAGTGGTTGAAGTTGGGAACTCCCTAGTCTCGTGGGCAATAGATCTGGAGTGATTGAGCTCAGTTTACGAGAGTAATCCACGTGTGTGCTTTATTTCATAGTAAGTGGCCCACTTTAGTGTTCCGTCACGTGCGATGTATACGAATCTCCCCCGTCACCGAAAGGTGTTGTTTTGGGTATTTGTTGCTACTCATGTTTTCGGTGACGTGTTATATTTATATGGATTGTTTTCCATGGTATGCAAGTTGTGGTTTATATCTCATCCGTGTGTGATGTTTTTGGGTATTTGTGTTTATCCATGTTTTCGGTAACGTATCATATTTATGAGAATTGCATTTCCATATTATATGAGTTATGGATTATGTTTTTACCGTGTTTGGGATGTTTTTGGAATAATGACAAATTGAATTATGGATTTAATTATTTTGAGTATCAAATGGTATTTCACCCTATTACGTGGATTTTGGGAATGAGTCTATTTTGGAAATCATATTGCATTAAAGATTTCATTTATGGGAATTGTGGGATTTGGAAATGGGTGCTTTACATTTAAAGTAAACTCTTTTGGAATCATGACTAAAAAGCTACACTCCTCTCGATTTATGAATTTATATAGTCATGATAAAATGCTTGAACTCACTAGGCGTTAGCCTAACCCTTTTTATTTGTCGGCATGTGCAACAGGTCTCAGGTTGGGAGTAGTTCTAGTGACACGTGTGAAAGGTCGTGTGCTAGTAGAGTGCTCGCGAGGTGATTTGAATTAGTGAAGTCTTCCGCACGTATTTCGAATTAGCAACTTGTGTCGTGTTAAGTAACACCCGTTTAAGTTAATTTATTGGGGGAATTATAATGTTTTAAATTCCGAGGTAATTTAAGGAATGAATTGTAGAAATGATTTTATCTTGTTGGGTATTTTATTGAAATTTTATTTAGTTGCTCGTTCCAAATTTGAGGGTGTTACAAGTTGGTATCAGAGCATAAGTTTGAGAGATTTAGGTGTTGATTTTTGGATACCTAGACTCAAACTAGCGTTTGTTTAAGTAAATGAGAGTGAAATTCACCTTTAGGCACTTTAAGATAGGATGTTTCGAGGTCAATGGATGTTGTTAGAAACGAGAATCACGTCGAGAGTAACAAGGATAATCATGTATGGTGCGTTCATAGTGACACCTGGCCAGTGTCATGGTGAACCTACTAGTACATGTGCGTACTTGAATTACTTTAGTATGATGATCGTTGGGGTAGTGAAGGAGGTTCTAAACTAGTAGTCGTTGGAATAGATGGACGATTCTAGTATTAGTCACTTGGAGTGACGATAAGCATGATACTTGCTTTAAGTAGACCGTTTCGGGTCGAGATTGATGGTTGGATTAGAACCATAGGCCTAATGAGCCGATTTTGATTTGAGGAAAAACCGTAAAGTTAATTGATGTAATTCTCAACTTACCTTAAGAGGTTAAAGCATCCGGATGACAATAGTGGACCGGAGGGATTTAGAAGGGTATGAGTTGAGACGTTGAATGCCGACTAAGTCATGCACAAAGTTTAATTTGAAAATAAATTGCATCAATTATTTCTTGTGTTTCAAATCCTTATTTGGATTGTGTTATGAATTTTGAGAAATGTTTAGCACACACACACAAGAATTCAAATCATGGTTTTGAACGTGCATGAAACCATTTTATTGCGGGAGTTGCAAACTCCGCCGGGATTTGTTTTGCCTTATTTCATTGTTCTTCAACATTTATTTTGGATATAATGATAATCATATTTTATGATGTTTAAGATGTTGGGCAATAACTACGGCTTGTGACTTTAACATTGGATCTCCTCCACATATGTTAGAGTTTGGACGGAAAGTTATTTTCCATTATGTCTATGTACAGTTATTTTGGAGAATTTGTTTAATGTGAGTTGTTAAACAATGTTGTTTATATAGTATTACCATGGAAGGGGTTTTTATGAATTTTGGCGTCTCATTTATGATTTTGCTTATAGCAATTTGGCCTTGGAAGCATGATGTTTAGCGCCGTTTTATTGACTTGGAGTCATTGAGTTCGTTGAGGTTCATAGAGTTTGTTTTACGACATGTTGAGTCATGTGAGTATAATTTCACAAGGTGCATGCTTTAGTTACTTATGTGAAAGGTTTATAAGTTATGTGGGTATTTTGTCCCACTCGAGTTTTGTTGAGAAAATTTAATTTTATGCCATAAGGCGACTAAAAAGAGATGAGTTTGGAACTCTAGTGTCGTGTAACTTTTCTTTCAAAAGGTTTGTGTTACTAAATATTTCGTTGCATATGGTTCAGTGTATGGATTGACTTATACGTGGCTTAAGTGATGCATGAAAGAATATTTTGGTGACATTTCATGATGACTTGTTTGGTGCGCTTTTGGTCAGTTAAATGTTTTAGTACCATTTCATGTAAAGACGTTATATCGACTTAGGGGTATGCATAGCTTGGTAACCATTGTTTTTCGACACTTTGTTAAACGAATCGTGAGTGAAACTATTTTGCTAACTCATTGTTTAAATGAAGGACCGTTGGGTCAAAGCATGTTTTAGTGGTGTGGGGATCACTAATGGTTTACGATGCATGATATTTGAAAAACACGAATGTATGAGTCATTGACATTGGTCAATTTGCGATTTGCCGAATATTTTGGAAAATTGAAAACCTTTTGGTTTTGGAGGAAATGTGCGTTTTGAGTATTTTAACAAATACATTTTTGCATTGATGTTTGACGTTTTAGATTCCAAATACGTAACTTTGAGGAAAATGCTTTGTGATGAAGATTTTAGAATTTTTTTGCATAAAACTATGGGGCGTGGAATTTCTCATGTTTTAAACATAGACGCACACTATTGGTGCAATTCAAGACTTAAAGTCGGTCGGAATCCTTTTTGGGTGTTTATTTTATTAACACTTATTTCCTCATATATTTTTGGAAAATACATTGTTGTGTGCAGTTTTGTCGGAAACGTTTTGCTCGTGTGTCGTTATGTGACAATTTGAGGAAATTTTGGAAATCAATTTAAAGAATCCCATCTTTGAAATTTTGGGGTGAGTTACACGAGTGTGTCATTACAAGAAATTTCTAAGAAAGCGTTACGAGCTTGCATGCCTACCCCAATTTGTGGTTTTAAGATGTTTTAGTCGATATTTTCAAGTGATGGAAACGTATTGGTTGTCTTAAATGTGGAAGTTGCATAAGTCATTTTGTGTTTTGACGAAGATGCATTTATAAACCGTTTCATCGTTTTGTATAAACTGACGTGTGCAAAATTTTGTTGGTGAACCTCGTTCCATGCCATCTTATGGTTAAAGAGGAAATTTTGGAGTCAAATGTCGTTGGACTTCTTTTGAAATACGTGCACACCTTTTATTGCACCCTGTTTAAAGCCAGGCAGTTACTTTACATGCATGTCATGAGTCAATCCATGCTAGAACCGTGGTGGTTCATTTTTAAGAAGTTGTTTATTACGCTTTTGCGTTTTGTGAATAATCTGAACTGCAATAAAATAATTTTCAACATGATTTTCATATGTGGGACGAGCGTGTCCGTTTTTACGTAACTACCAAATTGATAATAGTAGTTTTGTGCGTAAGATTTGTTGAGATGAAAATCTTGGTATTGAATTTTTTGTGAAAGATTTTGTTGATTGACATATTTGTTAAATAATTCGCTTGAAAACCTTGAACTCGTTAGGACTTTGGAAGGGGTAAGTAACCCAGTTAAGGGTGAGTGCGTGTAGCACTTCGATGGTGGAAGGTTGGGAATTCCACGCGTGTTGGTACTGTAGGACGAATGGTATCGGTTGAGGGGATGCTGCCCTTTGTAATTGAGAGAATAAATTCGCAGTGACCTATATTGAGGTAGGTGGTGTTTTTAGGTGTCGACTTTTGGGCTTGGGGCCAAGCACCTTTAGTGTAATCGGGGGATTATAGCCGATTTTTTTTAAAAGAATGATGGTGATGGTAGTAGTAACCTTAAGATACTTAATTGGGACGAGTGATTTTGGTGGAATAACCTTCGTGTATGGTTACAGAACCTGTCGGTTAATGATTGATGTTGGGATGGATTCTTGGAGTCTATTAGAACTCGTTGGATGTAGATGGCAAGTAATGGTAGGAATAATCAGAATTGATGATCATGTTGGGTTCGTTAGCGAACAAACCTTGGATAAACTTAAAGTCTGAAATCGAAATCGGGATGTATAGAACATCTAAGGTTGGGAGACAACCGAAGTCGTCTGACTAGGAATTATTCCAGTTGTTGGAGTGTTCTCCCGGACATAAGTACAGTGTACGTGAAGGGGCTTTGTTGATAAGCAATTGATCGAGGATTTGTCTTTATAGACTGTGTGGAGGGAATTTAGATTCCAGTTAGGAACTAATAAATTATAGTCGGCGTTGAGTCGGTTAGCCTTGGGTTGTAAAGGATGTAGATTTCGAGGACGAAATTATCCTAAGGTTGGGAGGATTGTAACACCCGTAATTTTCGGATAAGTACAACTTCGAATCAGTGTGGAATCGATCTTTTAAGAAAAATATGAAAAATAGGATTTTGAGTTAAATCCTAGATTTTATGGTCTTGTTGGATGGGGAATTCGAATACGAGTCCAACGGTTCTTTCCGGAGCGAAAACGGAGCTATAACGAATAAGTTATGGCCAAAACAGTGTTTAAGAAGAAACCGAACGAACAGTGTTCGGCGCCGATATTGGCGCCGATGGACTGGCGTGGAGTTCTGGTTCAACTTAAAACACGAATTTCACCCCTCAAACTTCATTTCTTCATATCTCTCTCATTTCAACTCCGATTTTGGTCATTCAAGTTGCTATGGTTCCGATTTTGAGAGCTCTTC
The DNA here is from genome assembly GCA_033807775.1 of Saussurea involucrata. Lineage (NCBI taxonomy): Eukaryota > Viridiplantae > Streptophyta > Magnoliopsida > Asterales > Asteraceae > Saussurea > Saussurea involucrata. The sequence goes on from CM066321.1 coordinate 209,941,428, forward strand.
AAGGATCTAGAAAGAGTTTTGAAGTTCATAGGAAGATTCAAGGGTGTTTGGTGGTGGTAAGTCTCTCAAATCTCTTCCCTTTCTCTCCCAAATCGTTTTTCTTCCTTCCTCACAAACCCTAACCGATTTTGGGGCTTTTCTTGGAGATTAATGTGTTTCTTATCCACTTCATGCTAGTGATTTCATTCATTGATGCAAGAGCAAGTTTCATCCACAACACTAGAGATGTTTGGGGTTTTCTAGGTTTTCATCAAAACCTAAGTGGTGAGTTTATCCTACTAGCTTCTATACTTTCATATGAGTTAGAAATGTTCCATTGATGATCTTCTAGTATTTTGCTTATCCAATTTCGGTTTGGATGATTTTGGAGAAGTTAGGTCAAATTGAGGTTTTCGGTATAAATGGAGATTTTGATGGTTGATGTTTGGAGAACAATTCTAAATGGTTAAATGTAGTTATTAATGGTGGGAAAATTATGGATTTAGGTTTTGAAGTTTTGGTTTGAGGATTCGCGTGCATCAAAGGAGCATACGTTTGGAGGAACTCTAGATTTAGCTAAATCTAGCAAGGTGAGTTCAAGTTACTTTGCGAAAACTTTGTACATGCCAAAATGCTATTTTCCAAGTAATTATGTGTTTTACCTGAAAATTATCAATGTTGAGTTATTTGATGAGTTTTACCTTTTAAGGTATTAATTGTAGTAGACATCGTAAAACACTACCTTTGGGTTCTTTGGGAAAAATGAGATAGATAAATCATACATGAGATGGGTTGTTGATTTATGTTGCAAATGGAGTCTACTTGTTATGAAAATGCATTTTTGCGGTTATTTGGAAATATGCATATAGTACATCATGAGATGTTTTGAAAATGTAAAGGTTGAGTCCTTTTGGAAATGAGGGTTATCCCGATCCAAGGTTTTATTTCGGGTTTTCATGGATTTGAAGTATTTACCGGTGTGTGTTGTTGTGTTTAATGTCATTGTATGACTTTTATGAATTATCTTTCGAGTTAGTTGAGCTTGTGGCTAGGTATTGGATTTTATTAAGTCTTGGGGACATTTGTCCGTTTTGATAGCTCAGAGTTGAGTTTTGATCATGATTTATGTTATTGGGGAATTGCATGTTTTAATGCATTTGTTTATATGTTGGGGTCGTGTAATATTTTAGACCTTGTTGGCCATGGATCCATAGGCATTTGAGTTTCCCTTAGTCTCGCGGGCAGGAGGTCGGAATTGATTGAGCTCAGTTTTACGAGACGTTAGTTTATATTGTAGCACGGAATAGGCATCGGGTTCCATGATAAGTAAGGCGTGGACCTAGATGGTCGGGCGTCGTCTCATGGGCAGTAAGGTGTAATTCCATATATGTGCTTAGCACGGGATAGGCATCGGGTTCCATGATAAGTAAGGCGTGGACCTATATGGTCGGGCGTCGTCTCATGGGCAGTAAGGTGTAATCCCTAATGTGCTGTTGTGGATTTGGAGTGGCCCAATGTATAGACCTGGAGTGGTTGAAGTTGGGGGCTCCCTAGTCTCGCGAGCACTAGATCTGGAGTGATTGAGCTCGGTTTATGAGAGTAATCCACGTGGGTGTTTTATTGCATAGTAAGTGACCCACTTTAGTGTTCCGTCACGTGCGATGTATACGGATCTCCCCCGTCACCGAGAGGTGTTGTTTTGAGTATTTGTTGCTACTCATGTTTTCGGTGACGTGTTATATTTATATGGATTGTTTTTCCATGGTATGTAAATTGTGGTTCATATCTCATCTGTGTGTGTTGTTTTGGGTAATTGTGTTTATCCATGTTTTCGGTAATGTATCATATTTATGAGATTTACATTTCCACGTTATATGAGTTGTGGATTATGTTTCATCCACGTTTTGAGATGTTTTGGGATAATGGCAAATAATTATAAGTTTAATCGTTTTGAGTGACAAATGCTATTTCACCTTTCGTTGACTTTGTGAATAAGTCTATTTTTGAGAAACCATGTGATAATAAAGATTTTAACATGGGAATTGGGTGAGTTGGAAAAATGGGTGATTTGTATTTGAAGTAAACTCTTTTGAAGTCATGACTAAAAACTACTAACCTCCGATTTATGATTTTATATAGTCATGATAAAATGCTTGAACTCACTAGGCGTAAGCCTAACCCTTTTTATTTGTCGGCATGTGCAACAGGCTCAGGTTGGGGGTAGATCTAGCTACATTGTGAAGTGGCGAGTGCTAGTAGAGTGCACGAGAGGTGACATTATTAGTGAAGTCTTCCTCAATAGTTTGGACTAGCAATTTGTGTGGGGTTAAGTAACACCCGATTAAGTCATTTTATTGTGGGAATTATAATGTTTTAATTTCCGAGGCATTTTAAGGAATGAATTGTAGAAAGGATTTTTATCTTGTTGGGTATTTTATTGAAATTTTATTTAGTTGCTCGTTCCAAATTTGAGAGTGTTACAGTAAGATACAAGAGAGAGTCGATCATCCCACGATACAGCGTAACATTAACAGGTACTCCATTTGAATCCTTGTTTAGTGTCAGCGGTGGTGCCATAGGGGTTTTCATAGCTGAACTCTGAGTTAAATCGAATTTCTTCAGCATATCTTTAACATACTTTCCCTGATTAATGAAAGTTCCTTTTTCATTTTGTTTTATCTGAAGACCAAGGAAATATGTTAGCTCACCCATCATGCTCATTTTATACTCTTCTTCCATCCTTTCAGAGAAACGAGTACAAAGATCAGGGTTAGTAGAACCAAATATAATGTCATCAACATATATCTGAACAAGAATGATATAACCTTTCACTATTCTGAAAAATAGAGTTTTGTCGATTTTACCTCGCTCAAAATTTTCAATTAGGATATAAGAGGATAGAGTGTCATACCTTGCACGTGGAGCTTGCTTTAAGCCATAAAGTGCCTTATCCAGTTTATAAACATAACCTGGACGCTTAGGATTTGAGAATCCTGGAGGTTGTTCCACATAGACTTCTTCATTCAGCTTTCCATTGAGAAATGCTGACTTAACATTCATCTGATATACTTTGAAGTCTTTGTGTACAGCGTATGCTAAGAATAGACGAATAGATTCTAGTCTTCCTACTGAGCAAATGTTTCGTCGTAATCTATGCCTTCCTCTTGTCTGTATCCCTGAGCAACAAGACGAGCCTTGTTGCGGGTTACAGTTCCATGTTCGTCCAACTTGTTTCGATAGACCCATTTAGTGCCTATCACTGTCTTGTCAGTTGGTCTTCGAACAAGTTTACAAACTTTGTTTCTTTCGAATTCAGTCAGCTCTTCTTGCATGGCGCTGACCCAGTTTGGATCTTTGAGGGCATCATCTATTTTCTTTGGTTCAATCAGAGAAATAAAGTTAACAAATAAACAAATATTACCTGCACTTCGTCGAGTCTGAACACCAGCATTCGGATCACCAAGGATTTGATCAATTGGGTGATTTACAGTCCATCGCTGAGCCGGAGCATAAGTCGCTGACTCAAATTGAACTGGAGGAGCTGAAGATGAGGCTTCAGCAACTTCTGGAATATCAGCCAAGAGAGGAGTAGGTGAAGATGTCATCTCATTCACTGATTGCTGAGAAGTAGATAGAATGTCTGAGACATTTGGTCCAGAAGCAAGTATAGTGTTTAAAGGAACAGCTGAGACCCATGATGTTTCAGCTTCACTATTTTGCTTGTTTGGGATGATAGTAGGACCATCATCTTCAACTGTATGAGTATGAGGAGTGGGAATATCTTCTGAATCACCAAGATGAGAAAACATCCATTGATTCAGTTCTTCAGTATCAGCAGAAGGTCGAGAATTCGCTAAACGGGATTCGTTAAAAGTGACGTGAATAGTTTCTTCAACAGTTTGTCTTCTTCGATTGAAGACTCTGAAGGCTTTGGAGATTGAAAAATATCCAAGAAAGATTCCATCATCAGCCTTAGGATCAAACTTTCCAAGGGCATCTTTGTTGTTCAGTATGAAACACTGACATCCAAAGATGTGAAGAAAGCTAATTGAAGGCTTTCTCCCATGAAAAAGTTCATAGGCTGTTTTATTAAATCTTTTGACTATCAGCGACCTGTTTTGCGTAAAACAAGCAGTGTTGACAGCTTCTGCCCAAAACTGAGTAGGCAGGTGAGAATCGCTGAGCATTGAACGTGCAGCTTCAATAATAGTTCTATTTCTTCTTTCAGCGACTCCGTTTTGTTGCGGTGTTCTCACTGAAGAAAAGTTGTGAGAAATACCCTTACTCTCAAAGAAGGAATCAAGAGAACTGTTTTTGAATTCAGTCCCATGATCACTCCTTATTGAGCGAACGGTCAAGTTGTTCAGGGTTTCCATCTTCCGAACAAAGGTGATGAGTTCTTCAGGGGTGTCACTCTTAGAACGGAGAAACATAACCCAAGTATATCTAGAGAATTCATCAACTATGACCAGCGTATATTTCTTTCCAGCGATGGATTGTTTGTTAACAGGGCCAAACAAATCCATATGGAGAAGTTGTAGAGGAGATGACACTGAGGAAACTTGCTTTGACTTAAAGATTGCTTTGGTCTGCTTGCCTTTCTCACACGCTGAACATAAGGATTCTTTGGCGTATGAGTGCTGAGGTAGACCAGTGACTAACTCTTTTGAAGAAAGAGTGTTCAGTGTCTTGAAGTTGAGATGAGAGAGCCTCTTATGCCATAGCCAGTTGACATCAGATGAGGCTTTTGAGAAGAAACAGGAGTTCTCAGTGGTTGTTGAGTCCATGTTTATTACATAAACATTTTCCAAACGATAACCGTTGAGAGCTATCTTCTCCTTTTTGTCAGCGACAAAGCAGGATTCCTTAGTAAAGATTACTTTGTTATCCTTGTCACAAAGCTGACTGATGCTTAGAAGATTATGCTTCAGCCCTTCAACATATGCGACTCTTCTGAAGGTTGTTGTACCATTAGAGAGTACACCAAACCCTCGGGTATGTCCTTTTCCATTTCCACCGAAAGTTACAGAGGGACCCTTCTCTTCTTTGTACTCAGTGAGCAGGTTCTTCATACCAGTCATGTGTCTAGAGCATCCGCTATCGAGATACCAGATACCCTTCTTAACCTGCATTACAAAGGAAGATTAGTTTTTCTTGGGTACCCACTTAACCATGTGTACACACTTGTCAGTGGGGGTAGAAGAGGAGGTGGAAGGTTCAGCAGTCTTCGCAGCATTTGAAGATTCAGCTTTGTCAGTCTTCACTTTGGATAAATAACTTTTTATTTACCTTTAGAAGTTAAGGTAGAGATTTCCTCAAGGATAGTCGATTTAGAAGAGGAACACTTAGATGATAAAGTGTCAGGGATAGAGGATACGAACATTCCAAATTTAAGCATGGAACGGTCAGTGGTTGGTTCTAGAGTATCAGCTTTGTAACCAAGACCACGTTTATCACTCAGGGGAATCTGAGACTTAATTATCTCAGTGATCTTTGTTGAGGAATTATACCATCCATCAACAGTAGCTTTTTCAGCTTTTAATGCAGCGATAGCTTCTTCGCCCTCGATTTTGACTAGCTGATTTAGGTGAACTTGATCTTTAAAATCTTCTTCAATTTTAGAAAGATTTTCTATTTGAAGGCGACAATTTTTAAGCTGTTCATCGAGATCAAGGTTTTGATTTTCAACCACAGTTTTGCCATTCATGGCTTCATATAAACTTCTAGTCAAGAGATCGATCTTTCGAAGACTATCAGCTTCATCAATATTTAAAATATTGGTAAAGAAGGAAGGTGATACCTTAGTACCAGAGGTTGAAGCAGAGGGAATGTCAGAATTTTCTTCCTCATCTTCAAGTTTGGCCATGAGACATAGATTGGCTTCATCATCATCTTCAGAGTCAGATGATTCTTCTTCGTCAGAGGCAGCCCAATCATAGTCAGCCATAAGGCCTTTGCCTTTCTTCTTAAAGGTTTTCAGCTTTGAATTCCTTTCTTTCAGCTTTTTGTATTTTTCATCTCTAGTCCTGTGAGTAAAGTTTTTCTTGGGAAAAGCTGGGGGTCTAGAGACTTTCTTTGACCTGCACTCGCTAGCAAAATGTCCTATCTTTTCACAGTAATAGCAAGTAGCAGTAGCCTTATCAACAGGGGTTGATGATCTTGGCTTGTCAGTATAGTTAGTGTTTGTGTTGGTAGCCATTTTAATAAATAGCAAGGAAGAGAGATCTTAGTATAGATCAGATCTTGTTTATGAGATTAAACAAATCTGCTCTGATACCACTTGTTGGTCCCGAAAGGCTATACCAGTTTGTAGAAGGGGGGGGGGGGGGTTGAATACAAACACACGTTTTTACTTTTCTAAATTGTTTATTGATAAATCAAGACAATTTACAACTTGTTGCGGAACAAGATTAAGGATAAACCTAATCTAAACAAGTCTTGAGAAACACTAAGTTTCTTGCACTAGAAAGAGTTAAAGAAATTACGAATAATAACTTAACAATAAGAGAGAAATAAGAAGATGGTCCGAGCACACTTCAAAACTGAAGTAAGGTTCTTCTTATATATTGCATGCATTTAATGCATGGCAGTATGGCTTTACACGTGGTAGCAGCTGAGTGGTTGCATGTCATTGACCTTTGTATACAACCTTAGTAGCCGCATGGTGCACAGTGTAGAATCAGAGTTGTTGTACGATTACAGACAAAAGGGGTGTTTGTTCTGAAAGTTCGTACGGAGACGTGCAAGGGAGGTAAAACAATAGTAACATGCAGGGAGACTTCATGATCAGCTTTCGTTGAGTCAGATCTTTATCAGCGAATGATAAAGTTCAGCGATTGCTGAAGTCTTCTACTTGATACTTCACGTTGAATGGACAGGTCTTGCTTCGCTGATATCCGCATCAGTTCATGAGTAGACTTGTCGCTGGTTCTTGAGCTTGATCTTCGACTTCAGCGTAGAACTTTGGTTGACGTGAAACTTGTCTTCAGGGATCATAAGTAAACAACTAACTTATCAGCGATCATCTCATAGACTGAACAGGCTCAGAGTTATAAGATGATGAACAGTGTTCGCTGAATATCTAATCTAAAGAGTGAGAGTTCCTATCAGCGGTACTGTAAAGTCTTATTACTTATCAGCGATAGTGAAACTCTAATACATATTGTTTACTTACAATTTTCACTAAGTGTTTAAGAGAGGGTCATTATCAAATCACAGAGGGTTTGGATCAACAAAATGTTATAGTTTATAATGTGTAAACATATGACGTGTTAAAATACGTACCGCAGGTCCAAGGGCAACGACGCACATCTCAAACCGTCCATTTAAATCGGTCCTTATCTGGGTGACCGTACCTGGATTATGCAGCTGCAAATTATATAAATACCCAGGGAGTCATTCATACGACTCCTCGAACGTGCCTCTGACCATTAGTAGTGTTGTGCATCGTGCACGCCAGCCTTGTTGGTAACCAATTGTGATCCCGTACTGCTGGTGTACATCGTTCACGATGTCCTTTGGACGCATTGACCTGCTAGCATCAAGAAATTTGCCTTTCAGTATCGCACCCAAAGTCCTTTTGTTGGCTTGTTTGTGGTTGGGATTCAGTTGCGTCCTCGAACAAGTGTGTACGTCGTGCAACTTTCTAATAACTAACATCCCTCCTTTCTCTCCCACGGGTCTCGCGTACATCCTCCAATTACAATTTTCTCTCGCACATTCAACTATATATCTGCTTTTGTCGGATCTCGGCGTGTAACTTTCGAAACCCTCTTCCATTAACTTAATTTCGACCTGTATGGCCAACTGATCCTTCGAATCAAATATCTGACCTACTTCTATCCTTAAACTGCGATTATAAGGTTTAGGTTCGTAGATTTGTGTATGGGTATTCCGGTCTGGAAGAATAGGGGGCATATCAAAAGAGTCATTTAACTGAGTAAATGATTTATTACTAGGGGTATATTCTTCGTCCTCATCACTATCGGTATCTGATCTGTCTATATCAGAATTACCCATTGTGAAAACATGGGTTTCTTCATCAGCAACTCCAGCAAAGCGTCCTTCTTGGTCTTCTTTTTCTTATTCTTCTTGTGGTTGTTGTTGTTGCGTCTTCGAAACAAAATCAGGCTCCTCCATTTGGAGGTCTTCGTCATCACCTTCGTCATCGTCTTCGTCACACACCGATGAATCGGCATACACAAAAGTAATGGGGGTCTTTCTGATTCGGCTGCAAAGTGCAGAAAACCAGAGATATCCCCATCGTTGGATAACTCCACAAATGACCCATCACCATTCTCAAACACTAACTTGCAAACAGTAGAAGGGTCGATTCCACATTTTTGCATGGCGTATGCAACAAACTTCTGATAAGTATAGTTTACTGACAATTTTACACCATGCTTAGATTTATAAAAAAAATTCCACTCATTGTTGTCTTGCACCCATTCACCATCGAAACAGAAAAATAGCTTAGCTTTTGCAACAGATGAACTCATTTTTTCAGTAGTATCTCAAAAACAAAATACTGAAGAAAGAAAGAAAGAAGGATGGAATGGGTGTGAATTATGGATTGCATTTTACTGATATTTATGGATGAAATCTCATTGATGAAACAACCAACATTGATGAAACAACGAACATGAATTGCAACCACAAATTGGTCTTCTAAGTACAATGATTCAACATTGATGAAACAAGCCAGTGAATGGCAACCACAAATTGGTCTTCAAAGTACAATAATTGTGGAAAAAGACAGTAAAAACATGCAAAAATTCGTGCAAAAGAGACCAAAATTGTAATTTTTTTTACCCATCGCGGACAACCACCACGGACATGGGCCAATCTTGTCACCGCGGGCATATTTGGGGGGCTCCGCGGGACATTTTGGCCAAATATGGGTGCCAAGTGGGCACTGACCCGCGATCGCGGGACCCACCGTGGAAAAAATGGGTATTTTTGTAAAATGAGCGAGAAAGTGGGTATTTTGGTAAGTCAAAATCAAACTTTGGGTATTTTAATTAATTTCCCTTTATTTTACCTATTTAGCCGGTTAGATATAAAAATAACTGAAACTGACTCATCTTTAAATGAATTAAAGAATTTATAATACATTACATGTATTTACAAAATAGTATTGTGATTTTTAAGCGATAAACCGAATTAGGATATTGTGATTTTTAAGTGATAAACCGAATTAGGACCATTTGTTACGGAGACAGAAGACAAATCCAGAAAGCTTTTTCTCTGCAAGTCATCTCGAGGATTCAGCATTCTCATTCAACGGTCTATCAATGCTGCCTTATTTAGTTCCAAATTCCTTTCTTTCTACTAGTTCTTACATAAGCAATTTGCGGGAAGTAAACGATGTATTTCCTTCCTAAATCCACTCCGGAAGTCACGTCTTTTAGTACTGGGACTGAAGTCAAGGAGGTTGTATATGTCCGAATACATTTAGGTCTAGTTTGCTTTGAAAAATTGGATTGAATTTTGAGGGATTTAAAACTAAATTGTATTCCAATTCTATGTTTGGTTTGAAGTATTTACCGATTTATAATCTCGTGATTTCATATAAATTCCATAAATACTAGATTTTAAAATTCCACAGGGTGGTTATTATTTCATCGGATTTCGTGGGATTTGTATATCATTTTAAAACATGATATATACATTTCTTTTGTAAATAATTAATTAATATAAGAGAAATTTCATTATTTTTATGATTATTTATATTATTGTTTTTTTTTAAAATCACTTATGAAGAATGAAATTCAATCTTATTCCAAAATCTATAAACTAAACACATCAAATATTATAAAGGGAAATTAATTAAAATACCCAAAGTTTTACTCTGACTTACCAAAATATCCACTTTCTTGCTGAGTTTACCAAAATACCCAACATTTCCGCAGTAGGCCCCGCGATCGCGGGCTAGGGCCTACGTGGCACACCTGTTGGGCCAAAGTGTCCCGCGGAGCCCCCCAACTATGACCGCGGTGACACTTTTGGTCCCTGTCCGCGGTGGTTGTCCGCGATGGGCCCGCGGTGGGCATAAAATTTTACATTTTTGGTCCTTTTTTCTTCGAAACTTTGCATGCTTTTACTGTTTGTTTCTGTTTTTTTCCACAATTATTGTACTTTGAAGACCAATTTGTGGTTGAAATTCACTAGCTTGTTTCATCAATGTTGAATCATTGTACTTGGAATACCAATTTGTGGTTGCAATTCATGTTGGTTGTTTCATCAATGTTGGTTGTTTCATCCATAAATATCAGTAAAATGCAATCCATAATTCACACCCATTCAATACTTCTTTCTTGCTTTCTTTCTTCAGTATTTTGTTTTTGAGATACTACTGAAAAAATGAGTTCATCTGTTGCAAAAGCTAAGCTATTTTTCTGTTTCGATGATGAATGGGTGCAAGACAACAATGAGTGAAATTTTGCTTATAAATCTAAGCATGGTGTAAAATTGTCAGTAAACTATACTTATCAGAAGTTTGTTGCATACGCCATGCAAAAATGTGGAATCGACCCTTCTGCTGTTTGCAAGTTAGTGTTTAAGAATGGTGATGGGTCATTTGTGGAGTTATCCAACGATGGGGATATCTCTGGTTTTCTGCACTTTGCAGCCGAATCAGAAAGACCGCCATTACTTTTTGTGTATGCCGAATCCTCGGTGTGCGACGAAGACGATGACGAACGTGATGACGACGGTGACGACGAAGGTGATGACGACGCTGATGACGAAGACCTCCAAATGGAGCAGCCTGATTATGTTCCGGAGACGCAACAACAACAACCACAAGAAGGACGTTGTGCTGGAGTTGCTAATGACGAAACCTATGTTTTCAAAACGGGTAATGATGATATAGACAGATCAGATACCGATAGTGATGATCACGAAGAATATACCCCTAGTAATAAATCATTTAGTCAGTTAAATGACTATTTTGATATGCCCCCTATTCTTCCAGACCAGAATACCCATACACAAACCTACAAACCTACACCTTATAATCGCAGTTTAAGGTTAAAAGTAGGTCAGATATTTGATTCGAAGGATCACTTGGCAAGTCAGGTCGGACTTAAGTTCATGGAAGAGGGTTTCGAAAGTCACACGCCGAGATCCGACAAAGGCATATACGTAGTTGAATGTGCGAGAGAAAACTGTAAGTGGAGGATGTACGTGAGGCCCGCGGGAGAGAAAGGAGGGACGTTACTTATTAGAAAGTTGCACGACGTACACACTTGTACGAGGACGCAACTGAATCCCAAACACAAACAAGCCACCAAAAGGACTTTGGGTGCGATACTGAAAGGCAAATTTGTTGATGCTAGCAGGTCATTGCGTCCAAAGGACATCATGGACGATGTACACCAGCAGTTCGGCATGACGATTGGTTACCACTAAGCTTGGCGTGCGCGATGCAGGGCACTGCTATTAGTGAGAGGCACGTTCGAGGAGTCGTATGAACGACTCCCAACATATTTATATAATTTGCAGCTGCAGAATCCAGGTACTGTCACCCAGCTAAGGACCGATTCACATGGACGGTTTGAGATGTGCTTCGTGGCCCTTGGACCCGCGGTACGTATTTTAACACGTCATATGTTTACATATTATAAACTATAACATTTATAAATGGAAACCACCTACGTTTTTGCAGATCCGCACATTTCTGGCAAATCTGCGTCGTGTCCTGGTAATAGACGATGCCCATTTAAAGGGCCCTTACTTGGGTATGATGTTCCTGGCGGTTGCCATGGACGGGGATAACTCCATCGTTCCAGTAGCTTTCGGAGTAGGCAAGTCCGAAACCGGGGACGAGTGGACTTGGTTTCTGTCCATGTTGAGACAAGCTATCGGAGACCCGCAAGGGTTGGTGTTTATGTCCGACAGGACTCCTTCCATAAGCGCCACAATCTCTGCCATGTACCCAAATGCCCCTCACGCCTATTGTTGTCGACATTTAGAGATGAACGCCAAAACACAGGACAAATGTATTACCACCTACAAGGATGTCTACTAGGCGGCATGCAGATCATATACGGATCGGGAGTTTAGCCGGTACATGAATCTTCTACGAGTTAGTGCAGACAAAGCAGCCAAAGTCATGGACGATGTTGGACCGGAGAGGTGGTCCGCGGCCCATTTTCCTGCACAACGGTATGACATTCTGACCTCCAATAGTGCAGAGTCGGTGAATGCACTCTCCCATTTTGCGCGTAGATGTCCGATTGTTAATCTTATGGACTACTTTCGGACCTTTCAACAAGAGTGGTACCAACTTCGACGCCGAAAAGGAGCTGAGCTGCAAAATAGACTCACACCAAAGGCGGAGGAGATAGTTCTCTTCAGGGCGCGTCATACGTCGACATGGAGGGTAAGCGAAATCGGGTATGGGAGGCACGAGGTTCGGGATAACCATCTTCACGTGACTGTCCATATGACTGACCATGTTTGTTCGTGTTTCCAATGGCAAAAATCTGGGTTACCGTGTGGCCATGCCATCGTTGCGGCAAGACATATGGGTCGTAGAGATTGCAGTGACTTGGCTGTAACTTTCTTCACGTCCGAAACTTACCGGAGAACATACACAGAAAAAATAAATCCAGTTGGACCCCCTGAAGCATGGGTGTATCCACCCGACCCCCTTCCGCCATGCTATCCATCGTTAAACGATAAGAACAGAGCCGGGAGACCGAGAAAGAACAACCGACGTCCATCACGTGGTGAAGGTTCAATACAAAGAAAATGTACTCGGTGCCAAGCAGTAGGACATACTCGTGGAGAGTGTCCGAATCCCGCCCCTTCAACCGTGCCGAGTAGACGTTCAGTCAGCCAAGTAAGTAACACGTCGGGCCTATCATATGATACCGTTGATCTGAACGTTGATTTCCCTTGATTGGGACGATAAATATTGTATGTTTAGTGCGCTTGTTTATATATAACATGATTTTATCTACTTTATCGGCCCGTTGTAATTTATCAAACATAATTTATGTACGTTGATCTGAACATTGATTTCCCTTGATTGGGACCAGTTATCTTTTGAAAGGTACTTGAAACAGAACATGGGATGATGATCATAATGGTAGTAGTCTAAATGGAGAGAATAGTAATGGTTATATAGAGACGATTATAATGATATATATTAAAATATATAAATCAAAAAATATTCAATATTGGGCTCATTTCGAACGTATCGAAGAGACGATTATAATGGTGTAACTTGTTAAAATTAAAACGTATTTTTTTAACGTATTTTAGTTAATAAACGATTATATGTGTTAAATGTAAAATTAAAATTATGAAAGTAAAAGTTATAAAGTAAAGTAAGTAAATAAGTATAGGGGTTAAAAGTGTAAATTGCAAATCAAAACAATCAAAATCATTCAATAGCGGGAGAAGATTTTTCAAAAGTGGTCCTTGTCCACATTTGCCTATAAATAACCCACGCTAGATTAGTCATAAAACACATATACGAGAACATATTATTCGTTAACGTATTCTTACATGGCATCCACAAACCTTCATGTTTGGTGCTTTAGGCGTTTATCTGAATCGCTTTCAGACACTGGCAAAGAGTTATATGGTTAGTGTGCATGTTTCATTGAATTTTGCTTGTTACTACTGTTGTTCTACGAACTAACTATATTAATTAATGTTCATCAACAGATGCATATCCACAGTTGTTCACCATGAAAGTCCACCATGGTGGGTACTTCACGGAACCACCCAAAAGACATTATTTCCGTGGTCTAGAAATTTATGTTGACATGTTAGATGTGGAGGATCTTTCTATGCAACTGCTTGAACAGATCATGAAAGAGTTGGACTATGAAGAACCAAAATATAATAGGTTGTATTTTAAGAAGCCGAATGCAGACTTCTTGACTGGACTGGTAGAATTGAGTACCGACAAAGATGTAGCCAACATACGCCAGTATGTTGACGGCCATACTGTGATTGAAGTGTACATCGAGAAAGTGGAGCTTAACACTTTGAGACTCGTCTCGCTAGAGCATGTAAGAAGTCGACCCGGATTGTCAAAAACCAAACCATCGTCTAGCCGTAGCCTCAAATTTGGATAATTTTGTACTGTATTGATTAGTATGTGTTTGTTATGAAATAATCTTGTATAACATCTATGAGTTTATTTTTAATATGAACCACTTTTTAGACAAATTTCAGATTACTTAAACACTACTTTTCAGACAAATTAAAGACCTTTATTCATGACAAATTAAACAACAACATACAAACAGGAAAGGAACGAAACAACAATGTCGAACTGGAAAAGTACAAAACAACAACACATAAACAACAAAGTACTAAAGCAACACCCGTACCACCATCTACTCAAAAATTGCTTTAGTTTGATCAATCCAACTTTGCTTCTCGTTTACCTCCGCTTGAAGAATTGCGAAGTCTTGCGTAATGTGGTGAATTTCTTCTTTTTCTCGACGAATACGAGCCTCCCTATCTTTTATATCCCCTTTCATCCTTTTGATCTCCTTTTCTTCCACTTCGATCCTTGTCAAGTGGACATTCTTCCTGACGATCATCTGTTTCCACTCTTCTGTCAGTTGGTCTATCTCCTTTTCCTTTTTTGCTATCGCCTTCTGGAGTTTAGATGGCATTCTTTCAGGTGTAGACGATGGGTTAGATGACGATGCCATTTGTTTACTGAAGAAAGAAAGCAAGAAAGAAAGAAAGAAGGATGGAATGGGTGTGAATTATGGATTGCATATTACTGATATTTATGGATGAAATCTCAAACATGCCAGTGAATTTCAACCACAAATTGGTCTTCAAAGTACAATAATTGTGGAAAAAAACATAAAAAAACAGTAAAAGCATGCAAAGATTCGAGCAAAAAAGGACCAAAAATGTAAAAAAAAAATTGCCCATCGCGGATAACCACCGCGGGCAGGGACCAAAAGTGTCACTGCGGGCATAGTTGGGGGGCTCCGCGAGACACTTTGGCCCAACAGGTATGCCACGTAGGCCCTAGCCCGCGATCGCGGGGCCCACCGTGGAAACTTTGGGTATTTTGGTAAACTCAGCGAGAAAATGAGTATTTTGGTAAGTCAAAGTCAAATTTTGGGTATTTTAATTAATTTCCCTATTATAAATCTTTTCAATGAATTTCAATCTAGTTGACTTGCTCCACCTATTTTAAATTTTTAATTCTAACTTTTTTTTATTTACTGACTAAATATAAAAAGTAACTTAAATAACTTATAATCTTTAAAATACAACAGTAAGTGTAAGATCTCACATTGGTTGGGGAGGAGAACAAAGGTTGTCTTATAAGAAGAACTTGATACCTTCCTTACTAGACGCGTTTTAAAACCGTGAGTACAAGTGTGTGGACAGAACGGACAATATCTGATATGGTTTCCTGGGATGATACAGTAAGTATTTTACCTGAGTGGCAAGTTTTTGAATAAAACTAAACTACGTAATAGTCTTTATGAAATTTTGAAATAGATATATAAACTTTAAGTCCAAACTACTCATCACCAGTCACCTCATCAAGCTTGTGACTAGGGGTGAGCATAACCGGGTACCCGGCTAAAATTTATGGAACCGGAACCGGCGGTTTTTAGAATAAAGGAACCGGAACCGCTTACATCGATTCTTTATATTTTGTAACCGGAACCGACGGTTCCGGGTACCCAATGTCAACTTTTTTAATTTATTTTTTTAACAATTCATACAATAAAATTGTAATTTTAAGTCTACTGGAAACTATAAAGTACCAACATAAAGTAATAAATATAATAAATGGTGAAAAATAATCCGATAAAAACTAATTATTACATAAATAAATTAGAAACTCTCGAGTATTGAGTCTTGACATCAATAAAACGACTTCCATAACAATTCACGTCTTTACGTCAAGTCGTCAACACCTCAAATAAAACACTTGGATGAAAACGAATAAAACACCTAATAAAGATACAAAACTAATACCACATCATTAAATATTTAAATATATAAATAGTTTTTATTAAAAAATAGCGGGACCGGGTACCCAGCGGGTAACGGTTCCAAAAAAATGAGAACCAGAACCGGAACCAGTCTTAATCGGCGTATTTTAGGAACCGGAATCGGAACAAGTCACATCGGTTCCGGTTCTGAAACCGGCAGTTCCAGAGTGGTTCCGGTTCCAAAGGCGGGTACCCAGTTCCGATGCTCACCCCTACTTGTGACTCGTGTTTTAAAGACATCAACCACCAATGAATTTGTTAAAATAAAAAAATATTTATTAAACGCCCCCAATAAATAAATAAACTATTTAAAGATAATTACAAATATTTTAAAAATTTACCAAATGGTCTCCAATCACGTATAATAAACCATTTTTAATTAATCTACCAAGAAAGGTATACAAGGAATATAATACAAAATCGTTTGGCACCGACCACCGGCATTAAATTACACTTTTCGTCCATTTGGTTGCACCCAATCACCAATTCTGTCCCCAAATTTCATTTTTTATACAAGTGGCCATTGTGGTTGCCGTTGTTCCGATTTTAGTCCCTATGGTTTGTTTCCATTATTTGAAGTCAATAAATATTGAGGCATTTTTTGGTCCTTTTTCATATTTTTTAAGGTGTATTACAAACTTTATCGCTATGATTATACTCTTGTAACACCCCTAAAAATAGAGGTAAATTTAAGCTTGCATATAAACATATGACTGCCATCTACATAAATAAAAATCACCCAAAAAGGGAAAATAGTAAAAATGTTTATAACCTAAAGAGTGGAAATAATACATAACAACATACTAATCTAAACTATACTAAGCTTAGATTAAAGATGGTTGTCACTATTATCTCCCAAAAGAATTGGTCAAATATTTGTATGCCAATCTGTCCAAAAGTCGACTATCCCAAAAGTGTCTCTAACGCCAATCAACACTCCGCTCAAGACTTCGAAGCCCCCGCCGCTAAGAGAAATTAATATACATGTCATTTTAAGAGAAACAGGATGTTAGGTTTGACTAGGGGTGTTAACGAATCGAGCTTTTAACGAGCTACTCGAGCTCGTTTATCTCGAGCTCGATCCTAATAGTTGTCGAGCTCGAGTCGATCTCGAACACAAAACAAAGCTCGGTTAAGTTAACGAGTCGAGCTCCATAACACCAATGTTCGACTCGACTCGTTCCGAGCCGAGCCGAGCCATTCGAACATACACTTTTTCGAGCTTTACATATTTATGTGTTTGCAAATTATATAATCAAATTATAAAAATTATCGATCTTGAGTACATAAACGAGTTAATCGATCTCGAATTCGAGCTCTTAAACGAGCATCGGGCTCGAACATTGAAAAATTATTCGAGCTCGAGCTCGAGCCCGACTTCGAAAAATTAATCGAGCTCGAGTCTGGTATTATTTTTTGAGCTCGGCTCGAATAACGTACTACTCGACTCGACTCGGCTTGTTAACACCCCTAGGTTTGACGTCTAATGAGAACAAACATTTATAAATAACAATGCATAAGTAAAACGATATGAGTTTCTAAGTTAGATCATAAATCTCATTTTCACATAATCACATAAGAATCATACGGTCCAAAATTCATCTTGCGCTGAGCCCTGTTCATCTTCGACGCAAGAGCGCTCGATCAATGAGCTATTACGCACTCTTTTAAGAAGCGACGTGTGAAAGACCTTGCCTCAGTGCCTTTGAGGGATTCCTTCTCGCTTGCTTGCTGTCTAAGCTCTTCGATCTTGCCCTGTCACTTATGGAGAGGAGTTCTGTTATGAGCGAGCTTTCTTTCAGTCCATTTCTAATAGGGGAGACCCGATTTCCATGGATTGTAGCAAAACACAAAAGTAAGTTACATTCCAAGTTATAGAGCTCATACTAGGATCAATGGCCACGAGTTCTCCGACCCACAATATATGTGTGGATATAGGCCCCTTGATGATCCTAGTCATACTCATTCACTAGGATTACATTTATAGTCAATAACTAGTATCCGAATCCACATAACCGTAACAAGTTTCCCCCAATGACCCAATGTCTCAACTAGTTACAAATGAGAATTATCCAAATCAAGCAAGTCGACTCCTATACCTATGAATCCATTTGTATTAGTCTAAGATCGTCGGATTTACGTCATGACAAACTATAATCACACATATAGTTCTCATAATCAAACATTTCCATAAACACTTCTTTTGCATAAATGCCATCATATAAATATTATAGCCAAGTCCACATGAATGTCCAAGTGAAACCATTTTCCATTTAAGTAATTAGTTTCACAGCTCAATATTTTCCAAATGTTAACAAGAATATAACTTTAATTCAAAATTACATAACCCATTCATTTCATTCCAAAACCCCACTTTTGCCAAATATTCATCCAATATGAAGAGAAACCACAAATGTGTCTAAAATGTTTATCCAAGTATCCACAATGAATATACCATAAGAACTCCATTTTATACTACTTATCGTAAAACCTTTCCTCTTTCATAAAAATTGTAGAAACCCTAAAACTTCCTAAAATGCTTAAGTTAAGTCAAAATCCATCAAATGAGAAAATGTAGTTAGGGGGAGTTCAGAATTATCTACCTCAACACTGAAGGTGAAAAGAAGTTTCTCAGATTCAGTCAAGTGAACCGTTAATGCGATGGAACATTAATGAAGGTCGAACTGTAACATCCTGAATTTTCAGAAATAGTATTTTAATGAGAATTGGGATATATTTGTATTTTAGTTTTAACCTTGAATTATGTTGTATTTTATAATTCAAATGGGGTTAAAATGCAAGTGATTAGAGTTTGGTGCTATTTTTGGAAATAATGAAACTTGGAGGTGTAATTGGTCATTTTGGAAAGTATGTATGGATAAAATAGCTGAAAATAAGATATTTATTTCATTCTTTTGTTTTGGGTCGGTTTAGAAAAGAAAGAAAGAAAGAATAGAGAGAAAAGGGAGAAAGAGAGAAAATGAAGGAAAACAAGGGTTTTGATCATCAAATTGGTAAGGAATTAATCTGGGTTTCTGATAAATTGTTGTAGATGTATGATGATAAACGAATTTGTTTATCCAATTGGTTTTCAGAATCCGTAGCATCAGATTGGAAGCAGATTTGTGCAGCAAAGTGGGTTTTCTTCAAAAAGGTGAGTTCATTTGTGGTTTGTGCAAATCAGTGTTTATATGTTAAATTAAACCTTGAAATAGCTGTATAAATTGGTTATGAACTGTATGGAATGGTCTGGAATGAGCTGAATCGAACAGATATGTATATAGATCGAATTTTAAGCTGCAGGTCGAAGGTTTCCGGATAAAACCATGTATCCGAAAACCGTGGTGATGAATGTCTCCGGACGCGACAAAGTCATCCGGTAAGTCTTAAATTTTGTATAGTTTCCGGATGAAATAAGTTACCGGATGGTATCCGGATTACCTTGGTTTCCGGGTGTCATCCGGATTAGTGAAATACCCGGTAAGTTGATGTATCCAGAAAGATGAGGGTATCCGGAAAGTTGGTGTATCCGGTAAGTCTTGGGTATCCAGAAAACTTGTGTTGTCCGGATAGTTTAAGGTGTCCGGAAACTGGTACTGTCCGGTCACTTTTGGAGTACTCAGTAACTTTAGGACTTGCTGACTTCTAAACAGGTACGGTTTAGGAATTGAAATGCAGTTCTAGTGGCCTGAACATACTTACAGATGAATGGTAGGTTGTTAGGCTTAATGATTGTTCTAGTTTGATACTAGGCAGGTGTGTAGTAAGTGTAATGGATCCATAGGCACTAGTGTTTGGTAATCACATGGAATAGGCGTGTGGTAATAATCATTATTCCAGTGATGTGTGTAGTACTAATGGTTATGTGCACGTGGAATAGATGAAGTTAGTCATTATTCTGATGTGTGCAGTACTAATGGTTATGTGCACGTGGAATAGATGAAGTTAATCATTATTCTGATGTGTGTGAGAAACCCTAGAATAGGCGTGTGGTAATAATCGTTATTCCAGTGTGTGTGTGGAAATTGTGGAATAGGCGTGTGGTAATAATCGTTATTCCCAATTTCTAAGGAAGAAAATGGGATTGACATAAGTGCTTGTAATCTCTACTTCCTTTCCGATAAATGGGCATGTGTAATTGCGATTTATTGGATAAGAGCATTAATCTAGAATCTGAGAAAGATTCGTAGTGTGGCTCTGGAATAGGATATGAATGGAAATGGGCATGTGTATATTGCGATTTCTGAAATAAGAGTATTAATCTAGAATCAGTGAAGATTCGTAGTGTGGCTCTAAGACATGATATGATGGTGGAATGTGTGTCAGTCATATTCATGGGATTGGATGAAGATCGTGTTAACGGAATAGAGTTACACGTATGGTAAGAAAAAGGGTAATCAGGTTTGATATAACTTGTTTACATTGATTTTGCAAATATTATTATGGAAACGAATGTTCTCACTAGGCGTTGGCCTAATCGTTTCAAATGATGTTTTCTTACCAGGTACTAGCTCGGGAAGGTAAAAGGGATGTGGGACAAGCATTTTGGATTAGCGGAAAAAGTCAATTAACAGAAGGAGTTTTTGAAGGATTGCTTAGATAACTTAGTTAATCTGATTATAGTGGCATAATTAGATTAATAGGTTATTTGGAGAATTCTGTACTTGTAAATATACTCCTAGTGGTTAATTCACTTGATATATATATATGAAAGTGGAAGTTTATTTTATCATAACTTGTTGAAATTTAAGGTTCAAATTAGCCCGGATTTTGGGGCGTTACAAAATTACATAACCCATTCATTTCATTCCAAAACCCCACTTTTGCCAAATATTCATCCAATATGAAGAGAAACCACAAATGTGTCTAAAATGTTTATCCAAGTATCCACAATGAATATACCTATAAGAAATCCATTTTATACTACTTATCGTACAACCTTTCCTCTTTCATAAAATTGTAGAAACCCTAAAACTTCCTAAAATGCTTAAGTTAAGTCAAAATCCATCAAATGAGAAAATGTAGTTAGGGGGAGTTCAGAATTATCTACCTCAACACTCAAGGTGAAAAGAAGTTTCTCAGATTCAGTCAAGTGAACCGTTAATGCGATGGAACATTAATGAAGGTCGAACAATCGTTAAGAGAAATTATAGCCAAGGAAGAACTGATCCCGAAGACGTTCTTGAGAAGTCTTACAGAGCTGAATGCTCGAGAAGCTTTGGAGATAGTTGAAGACCGACTTGAGTTCCGCAGATCTATCAGAAGCTTTGAGATACTTTTTGCCATCCGAAAGAGATACGTTCAGAACTGGCGCGCCATTGAACTTCAATTCAAAGAGGGAGATTGTTAGGGTCAAAATATAGTTGAATAGAAGTTTAAGGGTGAAAAGTGTAAATACCTTAAAAAGTATAAATAGTTAGCTTTAAACCTAGTTTTAGGTTAATCAATCATTCTTAATCGTTCTATTCATATTGTAAAACTCTCTAAACGGTTTCATACCTTTGAATGAAATAGATGGATGGCAACTTAAAATCTTTGATTGTTCTTACTATTGATTGTTGATTATCATCTCTATTGTACTAATCTGGGATTCACAATGTTATCTTTGTTAACATGTGTAGACTTAGCTCTATTAGTTAAAGCATGACTAGGGTTACCACGAAAACAGTTTTTCCTTGCAAATCTTTTGAAAGAATTTGTGAGCAAGGCTAGTGTCTAGTCAAACTCTTAAGAGAGATCTAAGTCATTGATTCTATCATCATTTACACACAGTTGATGATTTGAATCGATGTCATTTTGAGATTCACTATCTTCATAAGATTTAAAGGCATCTAAAGATTAAACAAACGGATTAAACAAACTCGCACATATACCACTTGTTCATCACAAATGTGATAACAATAACTGACAAAATAGTTTGTAGAAGAGAGGTCAAATACAAACACAACATTTTAGAACTTTTTCAAATCTTATTGATCAATATGCAATTAATCAAATAATTCCATATGGTTTTGCGAAATAAAATAAGATAAACCTAATCTTAAAACAATCCTAGATTTGAATTGAGACAACACTAAGAATATCACACTAAGAAAATACAATTTGTCTCTCTAAAAATACACATGGATAAGAAATAAGCTCTATGAACGCACATAAGAGAGAGATCTCAACATTGGTAAATATACCCATCACATTTAATGTGATATAACAGCTTTGTTTACGTGTCATTATCTGAGAGGCTGGGATAGGCATTCTTGTCATTTCTCTGGCCATCTTTTGCCAATTTTGACGAGTAATGAACAATGTACCAAAGTAATGGCCATACATGTAGGCGAAATATAGTAGAATAATATTGTACCCTTTTTGGCATAATATGGATGACTATACTTGCTTTCACGAGAGAAGGTAGAGGCTCTTTCAGTTAGTCTTGTGTTTAGTGCTTGTTAGACACTAATTAAGACTTTCTTAAAAGACTTGTGTCTTGTACATTTTAATCAAGGATATATTCTTGAAGTAGGTCGGTTACATGTTAAACCACTTCAACTTTTCAGTCATAATTGAATATATTGAAACCACAAGTCCCAATCATTTATAACTATGTTCAAGTAGGATCTTTTGTATTGAACCGTAGTGATGATGTCAAAACACCAAGTACTTGTTATGGCAAGTAAGAAATAACGCTGGCGTTGAATAATGCAAATTAGAAATGATACAAGTGTTAATGTGGGGGTCATCATCAAAGCATTTTGGAGAATCAAAAGATGGTTTAACTTAGTGGAATATATACCAGACCACTAGACCAGTGATAGAATGAGAGCTTCACATTTCTTTAAGACATTAATCCAAGCCTTCTTACAATAAGTTTGGTTTGCCATACAAGGTGTGATCTTCGAGTTATAAGGTAGGTGAGTTTATTGTACCCAACAATGGGAATTGGGACATGAGACTCCTCCATTTCACTCATATAACAAATTGCAACCCTTTTGTACTCATCTCCAGTCACCTTAGCAGCTACCGCAATCATAGGGACGAAATCAGTAACAAGGAATGAGAAGATGGATTATTTACAATTCCCTTTGTACCCGGCCGCTAATAACCCCATGGACGAATTCCATGACAAAACAAACACACACCTACGAACGAAATACTTCCATCTCCCTCCCCGTGTTGTGCATGGGCATTGGTTTTGGGTTTAGATCACCGGAGTTTAGGAAGGAAAGGGAAACCAGTGAGAACAACGATAGAGAAGGAAGTGACTACCGGAGACTGAGGCTGGTGTCGGTGTAATTGGCTCACGGGTGTGAAAAAGGAAAGGAAAATCTATAAAAGGGAGGTTTTTTGTTATATAATATATAATCTAATATGAAAGTCTAAATAAAAATAAATAATATAAAACATTATGATTTTTTTTAAATTTTTAAAAGGAAAACTAAATAAATAGATGAAAGGACGTAAATATCCCTCACTTAACGGGACTTTGACTAAGGGGCTGTTTGGTTTTTTTTCCATTAAGTTCTGTATGGATAAAGTTGTCTGTATGTATTCATAACATTGTCGTTTGTTTGTTGTGCTAAATAAACTGTCTGAACGAAAAAAAACGACAATTTTGTCCTTTTATTTGTTTTTTATTCTACTCATTTCCACACAGTCACACACCATTGCATTGAGAAAAAAAAGTCTCAAGAAAACGAGTCTAAAAATTAAACACACAACATAAAATTATTATGATTAAAAAACTCAATATGAAATCCAAAATATAAAATCAACATCGCTAAAACCAAACCCAATATCTAATTTTTGAATTAAAATATAAAATGTAAAAATCAAACACCATCTCCACCGATTATTAAAAACCCAAACCCAATATCTTGGATTTTTTAACCCAAGAGGCCAAGACTGTGAAAAGAGGGAGGAAGGCGGCATTGAGAATCTTGGGGTTTAGTTTTTTCGATTCGGTGCAGGAAGGCAACGAGAAGACAGGGACGATCGTGGGTTAGGAGGTTAGGGTTTTTTCTTTCCTAAATTTAAAAGAGGTAGAGTTGGAAATGTGATGTCTGTTTGCATAAGGGTACCCTTCAAAAACTCAATAGGTAAGCTCATCATGAAATCATTAAGCCACTTCCAAACATCCCAGTATGACTGAGCGAATAAGCTCAAGAGTTTATTAAGCTCATTAAGCCACTTCCAAACAGGCCCTAACAATGTTAGACACAAGGACCCATCTCATATTAAAATGCAAACCACAAATCATTATTATGCTTATTGAAGTTTAAGAACTTTCTTTGTAATTCGGTGTAAACCACATGGACGAAAGTTGTAATTTACCTTTTATCCAAATAAGATAAAAAAAAATTGGCAGTTCACCACACTCCGACATCCCTTTATTGATTATTATTATTTTTAGGGAAATTAATTAAAATGCCACAAGTTTAACTTTGTTTTATCAAAATGCCATAAATCTCGTTCAGTTTACCAAAATGTCATAAATTTCCGCGATGGAACCCGCGATCGCGGGCAGTGGCATTTTTGTAAATATTTTTACCCCACGATCACGATGTGTGACACTGTGTGTCCCGCGGTCGTTCAATTTGGTGATTAATTGATTTGATATTTACACTTTCACCCTCTATACTTATTTACTTACTTTACTTTATACCTTTTATTTTCATAATATTAATTTTACATTTAACACATATAATCGTTTATTAACTAAAACACGTTAAAAAATACGTTTTAATTTTAACAAATTACACCATTATAATCGTCTCTTCGATACGTTCGAAATGAGCCTAATCTTGAATTTTTTTGGATTTATATATTTTAATATATATCATATACACTACATAAAAATATTTTTTATATTTAAAATTCATACCCTTATAGTTAATTATTTAATTTATGGTATTCTTATGGTTAAAATACGTTTTATTTATTTTATTATCGATGATCCAAGTGTAAGTATTAAAAATTGACGGAGGTTTTGTGATAGATAAACATCGATTCTTTTGTGCATACTCTGTAACTGCAAATAATTCAGCTCCAAACACACATGAATCATCATTTGCCAAATACTCATTTTCACAATTCTTAAATGAGTCTAGTGATACCAACTTGTCAAAACCTCATTTCATATTCTTCTCGTGAAACCTTGTTCTATTGTCATTCACGACATCTATAAACACATACAAATAATAATAATTTAAAACGATTTAATGAATTAGTTAATATATGATTATTATGTTAATGCGATAGGAGTGTTAAACAAAATTGAAAAAGAAAAAGATGTACCATAAATTAAATAATTAACTATAAGGGTATGAATTTTAAATATAAAAAATATTTTTATGTAGTGTATATGATATATATTAAAATATATAAATCCAAAAAAATTCAAGATTGGGCTCATTTCGAACGTATCGAAGAGACGATTATAATGGTGTAACTTGTTAAAATTAAAACGTATTTTTAACGTGTTTTAGTTAATAAACGATTATATGTGTTAAATGTAAAATTAAAATTATGAAAATAAAAGGTATAAAGTAAAGTAAGTAAATAAGTATAGGGGGTGAAAGTGTAAATATCAAACACACCGTGTCACACCCCGTGATCGCGGGGTCAAAATATTTACAAAAATGCCATTGCCCGCGATCGCGGGCTCCATCGTGAAAATTTATGGCATTTTGGTAAACTGAACGAGATTTATGGCATTTTGGTAAAACAAAGTCAAACTTGTGGCATTTTAATTAATTTTCCTTATTTTTATCACCTAGGATGAAAGATTATATGAGAGCATCTCCAACACTTTCTCTATAATTTCTCTAAAATAGATAATGAAAACTAAAAATCTCTAAAAAGAATTTATTTCAACTCCAACTGTTTCTCTATTTTAGAGAACCAATTATGACGTATATTATTAAAATATTCAATATATTTCTCTTTCATCATTAAAATAATATTTCTCTCTCCTCTTTTTGGTAGAAAATCATTAAAATACTATTTCTCACTCATTTTTTTGGTGTAAAATCATTAAAATAATATTTCTTTCTTATCCTTTTAGAGATATAGAGAATTCTCTATATTGGGAGTTTTCCGCATTGTTCTCTATTTTAGAGAATGAGATAGAGAAACTGTTGGAGCACTTTAGAGAAAAAAAAATTATTTTTCTCTATTTTAGAGAAGCTGTTGGAGATGCTTTGATGATTATGCCTTTTTTAGGGTGTTGCTATGCCTACCCCTGCCAATTTTTATACCCTGCAACTTGTCATATATGGTCCTCTCCCTCACAAACCAAACTTAATTTAAAATTTTACAATATATACCCCTAAACTTATTTAATTACTTTACTTTATACCTTTATTTTTTTTTAATTTTCATTTTACACATTTATTATATTAACACATATAATCGTATATTAGTTAAAATACGTTAAAAAATATGTTTTAATTTTAACAAGTTACACCATGATAATCGTCTCTTCGATACGTTCGAAATGAGCCTAATATTGAATTTTTTTGATTTAATTATTTAATTATATATCATTTATGGTACATCTCTTACTTTTTCAATTTTCGTTTTACACTTTTATCACATTAACATATTAATCATATATTAACTAAAATATGTTTAAAAAAATACGTTTTAACATATCACATTAACATACATAATTACGTTAAAATACGTTAAGGAATTCGATATATATATTTTGTTTATA
This sequence comes from Saussurea involucrata, assembly GCA_033807775.1. NCBI lineage: Eukaryota > Viridiplantae > Streptophyta > Magnoliopsida > Asterales > Asteraceae > Saussurea > Saussurea involucrata. The sequence continues at coordinate 209,968,119 of CM066321.1, forward strand.
AAATACGTTAAGGAATTTGAAGTCAAGCCGACCCAACCCGCCAACTGACCCAACCCGCCAACCCGTGATGTCGCATTTATAAACAAAATATTTATAAGAAATCTTAATATATATCAAGAGATCTCGGTAATCATAGTTCGCTAACGTTTTAGAACGAAATCTTAATATGTTTTAAATTTATACTAGAAGTCTACTCGTTCAATACAACGTGATATATATCGATTTTAATGTTCTAAATTATTTTAATTGGTTTTGAGAAAACGATCAAAGTTTTTTTATAAAGTTGTTTAAAGAATGACCTTTTTGAGGAGTTCATGATTTGAGGATTTGAAAGTGGTTAGAGGTAAGGATTAATTAATAAGAGTCCACGATTTAAGGATTTGAAAGTTATTCCGACCCGACATTAACCCGAAACTGATTATTCCGACCTGAAAATTAAAGGAGAAATGATATAAAGTAAATAAACAGTATTTTTTAACGTATTCCGACCCGACATTAACCCGAAACTGATCATTCCGACCCGAAAATTAAAGGAGAAAGGATATAAAGTAAATAAACAGTATTTTTAACGTATTTTAGTTAATATTGGGCTCATTTCAAAATAATATAATTAAATAAAAAAATAAGAAACTATCGACGAATAACGATATAAAAAAATAACGTAAACGTATGACATATTATAATATAATTAAATAAAAAAAATTCAATATTTGGCTCATTTTGAAGGTATCGATGAGACGATTATAATGGTGTAACTTGTTAAAATTAAAAAATCTTTTTTTAACGTATTTTAGTTAATATACGATTATATGTGTTAATATAATAAATATGTAAAATGAAAAATAGAAAACTAAAAGGTATAAAGTAAATTTATTAAATAAGTATAGGGATGTAAAATGTAAGTTTTAAATAAAAAATAAAAAAATAAAGTATGTGAGAGGGGGTATACAAAAATGTGGTGGGGGTATACTTAGAATTGCCTTTTTTATTGTAATAATCAATTATTTAGATGGGAAATGAGTTGGGTATATACTCAATTTTAAAATACTTTTAATTAAAAAATGGAAAAAGGATCCCGTAATTCCCGGGGTAGTCATCGGAATTTTGGGATCAAACACATAAAAACATATGAGTAGGAAAGGGAGATATGCTGGTCACGTACATAAGAATTTAAAGTAATTAAAGGGTTATATTTCACCATTTAGAGCCTCTCCAACAGTTTCTCTATAATTTCTCTAAAATACAGAATGAAAACTAAAAATCTCTAAAAAAAATTTATTTCAACTCCAACATCATCTCTATTTTAGAGAACCAATTATGATTTATATTATTAAAATATTCAATATATTTCGCTTTCATCATTAAAATAATCTTTCTCTCTCCTCTTTTTGGTAGGAAATGATTAAAATACTATTTTCCACTTCTTTTTTTTGGTGTCAAATCATTAAAATAATATTTCTCTCTCATCCTTTTAGAGATATAAAGAATTCTCTATATTGGGAGTTTTTCACATTGTTCTCTAATTTAGAGAATGAGATAGAGAACCTGTTGGAGCACTTTAGAGAAAAAAAAGATTGTTTTCTCTATTTTAGAAAAGCTGTTGGAGATGCTCTTACACCTAAAAAAATAATTAACGCTATTAGTGAATGACGGGGCTACCATTAGCATTATTAATCACTAATTAAAAAAATTATAGTAACTTTGCTGACAGTGACCAAATCCAGTCCCCACCTGCCAAGACATTGAATATAAAATTACAACCCTACCCTTAAGCATGGTCTGTAACTTTAACTTCCAAACAATGTTGCTTGTTGCTGTCGACCATTGAAGAAGGACCTTTTTAATGGTCAACTCTATCCCAACCAATTTGGACACGCTTTATCTGGCTTATTGATTAAGCTACCGATCTAACTAATTTCATGGGACACTTTCCTTAGCAAATATAGCAAAATATGAGCGTAAGACATCAGTCCTGGCCACAATTGTTGTGTACGTCTAGATTCAAACTCTGGACAGATGGGATATTCCTCCACATCCCCCGGGACCTTAACCACTACGCCACAACCATTGTGGTTGCAAACTCAAGATCTTACCAGTTGAGTTACGGGTATTACATTTTATGCACTGGGTGCAACCACAATGCAAGAACTACCTATGTTTTTTGCATTTCCAAAGTTCAAAGCAGCAAAGAACTATCCAAAATACAAGAACACAAAACCATCTCTGATAATTTAACAAAAACAGCAGATAAACAAGCATCAGAAAGAATGAACAAACCAATCCTGATTATGACTTCCAAAACAACAACAGCCCAAGCCCAAGCCCGAGCCTGTTTCAGTTTCACCGCCCGTCTAGTGAAGTGAATGAATCCGCAAACCCTGATGGGCGAGTGGGTATGCTTGTTTGTGTATTATCGTTGCTTCCAATAACCGACGAATTATCGTAGCCGCTCATTCCCTCCAACGCTTGCCATTTCTTAACGGCTTGCGGCAACGTCATATCAAGGTCGATTCCGTAAATGTCATCAGGGTCCGGCTCAGACGGCTTCCAGAGCTCGGCTAAGGACGAGAGAACGTTGACAGCATGGCTCATGTCGGGTCGCTGGTGTGGTTCACGGGCACAGCAGTGGCCCGCTAGCTCCGCTACAGTGCTTACACTTGCTAGAGCTTCTTCGTCAAGGTCAAGGGTCGGGTCAATGGCCTTCCGGAAAGTGTCTTTGTTTATGTGCATTCGCCGAAACCATTGCACCAAATGGACACTCTCTTCTTGCTGAGTTTCGTCAAGTGCTCTTCGGCCCGTTATGAGCTCCATTAGGATTACCCCGAAGCTGAACACGTCGATCTTGGTCGTTACTCGGCCGGTCACTAGAATCATATGTAAATAAATAATTCAGCTTAAGAACAACATCAAGCTCATTTTTCACTACACAAGTGTGACTTAAATAACCATTTCAAATAAGGAAGTTCAAGTTTTAAGCATCAATTTCTTTTTTTTACTAAAATTTCCGAAATCTAGAAAGGCAGCTTTTACTTGCTTTGTCATACTTGTTCTAACAAAAAATGTAAAAAAATATATTTCCTAAAAAAATGATAAAACCGCAAGGCACCAAAAATTTTGAATTTTTTAATTCTTTTGTCAAAAACTTCCGACACCGCAAGTAAAAGATGTCTTGCAGTGTACCTGTGGGATTTCGGACATTTTGGTGAAAAGAAATTAATGGCTAAAACTAAAATTTCGTTATGTGATATGGTTACTTGAGTAAATAACTCGTACAAATGTTATTTTCCAAGGAAAAAATAACGAAACAAGATAGAAGATTACCTGCATATTCGGGGGCAAGATACCCGAAAGTTCCGGCTAATCTTGTGACGAGTGAGGCTTTCCCATCCGGGGCTAGCCGAACAAGCCCAAAGTCCGCAACCTTGGCCCGCATATCATCGCCAAGAAGAATATTGGATGGTTTCAAATCTCGGTGAATAAAACTTTGTTGTGCTAATCCATGCAAATATTCAACACCCCGAGCAACATCTAACGCAATTATTAATCTTTTCGTCCATTCAAGGGGTTTCAAACTTTCTTCTTGCCAATTAAACAAGAATCGGCTAAGTGTCCCTTGAGGCATATACTCATAAACAAGAAGCCTCTCGTTTCCATCCAAACAATATCCAAGAAGCGCCACCAAATGGCGATGGCGAACCTTTGTAAGAACCGCGATTTCGGATTTAAACTCATCAAGCCCCTTTTCGCTCATGACTCCTGACTCCATCCGTTTGACCGCGATCTTGGTTCCATCGTGTAATTCCCCTTTGTAAACGGTCCCAAACCCGCCTCTTCCAAGAATATTATCCGGGCTGAAGTTGTTCGTCACGTTTTTCAAAACTTGGATCGAAATTACCATATTGCCCGCTTCAACAATGTGAATATCGCTCGGCCCACTACTTGTGTGACTATAGGTTTCGCTAGTGGGCCCGCCGTTTGTGCTCGTACCCGCGATCGTGATCTTAACGCCACCATCACCGTCGGATGCCGAATGACGGGGATGAATCACCATTGTGTTCTGATAAGGAATGCCGCTTGAACGCTTTCGTTTAGCTTTATAGACACAAACACCAAGCAAACCTGCGAAAAACACCGCACAAACACCGCCAACAACAGATCCCACAACCACCCCAGTATTCGAACTCTTTCCACCACCACCACTACCACCGCCGCCATTAGGGGCGTTTCGACCACCGCCAGAAGGTGAAATCGGAGTCACACTAGGACCATCTTTTCCGATATCAAGATTCCCTTCGGTTTCCACCTTAACATTCTCCCTGAAACTTGGAATTCGACCATAAAGATGATTGTTCGAAACATCTATCTCGATTAAATTAGGCAAATCTTTAAGTTCTTCAGGTATGGTTCCAGTGAGATTGTTTCCAGCAAGAATCAATCTTTGAAGCGAATTAATCGACGAAACATTAGGGGAAATAGTACCCGTTAAACCCATATTCTTGAAATTAATAACAGTAATATTGCCACCAGAAGAACATGTAATCCCCAACCACGGTTTACACGGATTATTTTCTTTCCAATTATCAGCAAAACTATGCGGATAACCCACAGATTCAGCAATTGCAAGCAACAAATTAACATGTGGATCACAAGAATCCCCAGGATTCTGCGAACAAAAACTATTAACCCCATTCATATCAACAGCCACAGATTTATCGAATTTCGGCGGAGGTCCCTGTAACAGATTATTGCTTAAATTCACAACCTTTAAAGATTGTAAACCTATCAAAGATGGTGGAACTGGGCCTGTTAATTGATTATCTCTAACACTCAAATTCTGCAACTCGTTTAACCCTGAAAAGTCCGGTAAAGGGCCGGAAAACAGGTTCGATTGAAGCCAAACTTGGGTTAATTGAGTCATATTTTGAAGAACACCAAGAGTTCCATTAAGTTTCTGCCCATTTAACCAAAGACTCTGGATTGAAGAGCCTGAAAACGAAGTGGGTAATCCGCCTTCGAGAAAATTGTAAGATAAATGCAAAGTGGTTAACCCTGCGAAGGTATCGCCGGCGAAGAAATCCGGGATGTTTCCGGTGAGATTGGCGGAAGTCGCCGAGAAAGTTTGCAAAGTGGAAGCGGATTTTAAGGAGTTCGGAATAGACCATGCAGTAAAAGGATTGTAATCGAGATAAACATGTTGTAAAGATGACATACCGTCGAAGAAATCGGGGGGAATTGAAGAGAAATTGTTGTTATTGAGTAGAATGTTCTGGAGCTGAGTCAACCCGGAGAGACTCGGGAGTGGTCCACTGAGTTGATTGTTTTGAAACTCGAGAACTTGGAGTTCAGTGAGGTTGTTGAGTGTTTGAGGAAGAGAGCCTTTGAGGTTCTGGTTTCCGGCTTGGATCCGGGTGACCCGGTTGTCTCTGGTGCATTGAACATGAGCCCAATTACATGGATTCGGGTCGGACCAATCGAGTGATTTCGGTGGACCGAGATTGGCTTTCAAAGCCTGCATTACAGCAGCATCATCAGAGCTCGACTGAGAGTGAACATAGATTACTGCAAACACGATGAGCAACAGAAATCGAGCCCAAATTTCAAAACCCAGAAAGGGTTTCACCATTTTCGAACCAGAACTGGGTTTTCACAAAACTGTGGTTATAAGAGGAGAGTAATTAGGGTTTTGATGATGGGGACGATGAAATTTGCAAGTTCTTTTGCAGGAAACGGGTGATTGGGGGCAAAAATAAAGGTTTTATGAGAGATTCAACGGCGGTGATGAAGGGAAAGATTGGAAAAGGGAAAGGGAGAGAGAACATTTATGGAATTTTTTCAAGAAAGAGAGAGAAAGAGGGGAGGAAAGTTTTCATTGCAAAAATAATGTGGAGACCATGGATGATACAGTTGTCCGCATATATGCGTCTGCGGTCCTTCACCTCTTTACTACAACAAATCACAACAATGGTCCCTCAACTTACCTTAAAATCATATTCGCTCTTTGTAATATTTCAGCTTGTCTTAAAGAAATATTGTCGAATGTTTGTTAAGCCGTCAACTAATTCTTTGGTAATTGCTTAATCATATAGAAAGTGACTTATTTATGCAAAAACTCAAGGTTTATTAAATATTTAAACATATCCCTCCCAATTAAAAATCACCCTCCTTACAAATATGATTATATGAAAATTTGTCTCAATCTATATAGACCGGTTATTTTACACAATCAATTTTATCCAAATAAACTTAATGGAAAACCAACTAAACAACTCATACTTATGATATATTGATGTAATACATATTTTTAATAAAATGCAGAGCAAATTATGCTTCTTGTCATTGTAGTTTGTTAAAAAAAATACAGATTTTGTCTTTCTACATTTAAAAATACGATTTTTGTTATATGGTTTGCATTCATTGTTTTTGTTCCGAGGTTAATTTCGCCGATAGTTTACTATTAAATATGAGAGACGGTAGAAGAAACAACAATAAATTATAAATTACGGAGCAAAAATTATAATTTCAAAAACATAGCAAAAAAAATAGCAATTTTCACCAAACCACGTACACAAAAAAACATAGTTACCCCAAAATATAATTTCACTATGTTGAAACTTACAAGGAAATTTTGAATATGTTTGACCAAAATCAATCTCAAAGATATTGTACAATAACTACTCAAAGGTAAATTAAACTAAAATCTTTACTATAAGATAATATTGCATTTTTTTAAATACTTAAAAGTTAGAAATATGTTGTTTTGTTTTAAAACCAAGAACATATAATCTTGATATGTTGAGTAGGAGTGTTAGTATGGTATTATTTTTTTTTTCTTTTATAATATATATTAACTGATTATAAATGGTTAAAGCACGTGTATGTCGTATATTAACCAACTATACTTAATACTAATAATTTTCAAGTGGTACATATTGGTTCGGTTTTGTACTAATATTGAAAAAGTTAAAATAACATATTTATTTTATATTGAGATTTTGGGGACCTTTTTTAAGAACCCATGAAATTAGGATAACCTTGAGAACTACTGTATCATGTGTTATTTTATTTGATTTTTTGCATCTAAAATTACATTTAGAATATTAATGAACATATATTTGTTTCACAGTGTTTTGTTACAATGTGCACATTTTTTATGTGTTTGTGAAATAAAAATACACATAAAAAACTTTCACGTTGTGAAACAAATACATTGTAAAACAAATATATGTTAATTATTATATTAAATATTATCGTTATATATGAAAAAAGTACGTGAAACAAAACCATATAGTAGAAGTTCTCACGAATGTTACAAATTTTAAAGTTTTCAAATGATTAAGCCTCTTGAGATTTTTACCAAGTAGATGTACCAAAACATAACGAATTCAATACTTGACATGTATTATACCACTTATTCTTACATATATAAACATTAATCATCTTCATATAGAAGATATTCAAAGTTAAAATCACCTTACTACTTGTATTCATGTAGTTATCAACTGAAAGAAGTGTTTTCCTCAAATAACCTTTAATTATAGAAATAAAAAGTTTAAGAAAACAGAAATAGAAATTTAAATAAGATAATAAAAAATTTAAAAATAAAAAATATGTTGTATTATCACAATACATGACTTCAAATGCCATATACCAACGAACTTTATATAGTTAGTACAGTCCTACCTACCGATCACATTCGGTACCAATTATATTTTTATAAACTAAATTGGTACTTGGTACAGTTCGTACATGAATTGATTAGTTTGTTTTTGTACAAAATTGACACTCTATGTATGTAACTTAGGCATGAGATAAAACGATCGAGTCTTTATATTTCTTTAATTAATATTTTTTTGATAATTATGGTTGTTCAGACTAGTTAGAATTCACATCAATTACTTTCACGAGACCTTGAAGTTAACAGTCGAACAAACCTTTGTTGGCACCGAGAGAACTCGAGCTGATAACCCATAGGGAGCAAGGCTCGACCAGTTGAGCTATCCCAAACGTTATATCGTTCAACTTTGGTTTCCAATTTGAGTCAAATCGAATTAAATGAACATTGCGCAGAAGTTGATCTTAAATTAATTGATATAAAAATAGTTAGACATACACAAATGTTATCTTACTTTAAAAGGTAAATAAGAAAAATAAAGTTTGTATTTTGTACAGTTTAATGTGTTTATCAATTATCGCGAAGTACAAGTTTCATCCCATCTGTATTCCAGCTTTTCCAACTTCATTTTTTTATTCTATTTTTATCATTTTTCATGTAAGTGATCTAATCATTCACACCGACGACCAGGGCCGGTCCTGAGATTTCGGATGCCCATGGCGAAAGACAAAAAAAAGGCCCATATATTACGAGAACGAAAAACATGTCTATTTACTTCCTGTTGTTTTTCCTTTTCCTCTTTTGAGCACCCGAAGGATGTGATCTTGGAAACATGTCTATTTATTACTCTATTATCTAATAAATTGAAAGACAACAATCCAGAGCAGTCCACAGCAAGTTCAATGAGGCAAAGTGCAACTATGCAAGCAAACCACGGCAAACAATGAAACAAACAATGATTCAATGAACAACAATCAGCAAGTTCAATGAGGCAAAATGCAAGCAAACCACAGTCCACAGCAAGTTCAAACTTCAAAGTTTAAAAAAGGATAGAAAACACATGATTTAGCCATTTAGGGCAGAAGCAAATCAAGCAGAATCGACAATCAATCGCACTGGGAAGCAACGATTTCAATCGACAATCAATCGTTGCATCGCACCGTTCATCCGTTCGCAGAATCGCAGTTTCGCACAATCGGTCAATCGCACACAACACTTTGTCTGATTGTCTCTTGACTCTTCGTCTCTTCCAGTTCCTATTATCTAATTCGCACATTCCTGAAGTTAATTCCACCGAAAATGGGGATTAAAAAACTGCAATCTCTTCTCTTACTGCTTCAAAGAGAAAAGAATCAAGGTTTATATTTCCTTCTCTATAATCAAGCATCTAGCTTTTCGATTATAAACATATGATATTACAGAAGAGGAAATAAAGAATTTTCTTATTTTAATAAATAAATAAAAACCATCCTCAGGGGCTGTTTACCTCTTAATAATTCTATTAAGAGGCAACTTTGAATCGGTAAGAGGTGAATCTTACTTAGCAAAAAAGAAGTATGTTTCTTAACAATTCAGCGCCCTAATTTCATTATGAACAATTACCAGACAACCATATTTCAGTTTGCACTATATCATAATTCATAAGAGCCTTTTAATCATTTGGACCACTTAATCATCCTGCACCCAACCATTCAGCAACTGTCAAACAACCCCTCAGTCTATGATAAAAAAAGACTATCTAATTCTAAATAAGCCATTTAAACCCCCAAGAGCTTCCTTCAAATCCAAGAAACATATAGTCAACTCCTGGCAATTGGGTGAGATTTTCTCAAAGACTACACCAAAATTCAAACTCAAAAAAAGGGAATTTTACCTTGTGCAAGAGACTGAACTTGGTTGAAAGGTAGAAGGTTTGCCAAACCCATTAATCTGTGATTGAACAAGGGTTGATGAACTCAAAGAAGCAGTTGTCATTTTTGTATTCGTCAATGAATCTTTCTATCAAACAGTTGGTGGGTGTAACTTCAAAAGATGCGATCTTCACAATATCAGCACCAATTCTTTTGAGAGTGATTCTCAAAATCAACTATATTGCTACAAGAATGTTAAAATGGGATGAAGAAGATGATGAAAAGAGTATAGGACTGACGTGTGTCGGATATTTGCTTATCTGTAATGGTTGGCGTTGGGGTGAGGATAATACGCCTATACATATAAAAGCCCTAGGAAATTTGTGAGGCCCCTGTTGGACTTGGGGCCCATGGCCCAAGCCACACTTGCCATGGCTTAGGGTCGGCCCTGCCGACGACTGTTACACAAATCAATTATATCTATTTGCCAAGAAGCACACAAGTTTCATGAAATATGACGACATTCCTAAAGTGACCTTCGTGAATGATCACAAGTCTACGATGCTTGAGTATGTACTTTATTTCTAGAAATATTTGCGACCATTAATCAGTCATGTGGAATGGTATTCTAAAGAAGAATTCTAGTTTTTTTTCCTTGTATGGGTCGTTTTGATTATGAATTGAAACTATAGGGATTTGATATTATTTATAGGTTTAGTTTAAGGACTAAATATGTAAAATGTTGTTTCATCACTTGATACTCTTTGAACATGTTCATGAGTGGTAAAACATTCCTTGATATTACAATATTTATTTATTTTCAAAATAGAAAGTAAAAGATTGAAATATATATAATAAAAGTTTATTGATTAATAATAAATTTTCTATTAAATCCAACGTGGTGGTGGTTGTTTGTATTTATTAGGCAAATTGTCGTACCAAAATGATATTAATTTTGTTTTAGTTTCTATTCTGATATATCTAATTTCGAAACTAATTTCCATCAAGTATTCTTATTTTTAATGGAACCAATTTTATTTTCTTTATTATGTTTCTATAATATGAATTTCGTCACAAATCATTTAGATAAACAAATTTGAAAGTTGGCTTTTCAAATGAATGTTTTGAAAATAAGATCCTTGTAAAATAAATAAAAGAATAAAAGTGGAAGATGCGGAGAATTTGGAAAGGAGGTTCACGGAAGAAGAGATTTGGGAGGCGGTAAAAGCACGCAGAGCAACAAAGCCCCCGGTCTGGATGATATTACCATGGCCTTTATAAAGAAATTTTGGGTAATTATCAAAGACGACTTGGTAAAAGCCATCCTAAATTTTGCAGAGAAAGCGGCAATTAGTGGAGGGTGTAATGCCTCATTTTAACCCTCATTCCGAAGACCCAAAGCCCGATCACACTAAATGAATTTAGGCCGATTAGCTTGATTGGGATTTTTTACAAAATCCTTTCCAAGATTTTAGCGGAGCGAATAAAGAAGGTCATCGGGGGAATAATTGGAGACTCGCTAACGGCCTTTATAAAAGGAAGGCTCATTTTAGACGGGGTCCTTATAGCAAACGAAGTGGTGGAGTTTATCCAAAAAACGAAAAGGAAAGCGTTGGTGTTCAAAGTGGACTTCGAGAAAACTTATGATAGCGTCGAGTGGGAGTTTCTTCTAGACATGATGGGAAACCTGGGGTTTGGTGATAAGTGGCGTAAGTGGATAAAGGCGTGCTTGGAGTCATCCACAATTTCGGTTTTGGTGAATGGGTGTAACACCCTAAAAATAGGGTTAATTTAAACTTTAAAAATTCCACAAGTTATGACAATAAACTTCAAACTTATATAACAAGAGGATCATACATCAAGGTTTTCTATAAACAATAACTTCTAAATCAAATAACCTATTAATCAAATCATACATCATAATTAGATTAACTAGGTTATCTAATCATCAGTCCCCAAAAGCACCAAAAGAATATCTAGATCCTCTGTTAATTCAATTCTGAGTCTTTCCAAATGCTCTCAACGCACATCCCGCTTATTTCACGGAGCTTGTACCTGGTAAGAAAATTCAACTTGAAACATTAGGCTTTCGCCTAGTGAGAATATTCAAATCAAATTAAAATTTAACAACTAAAATATTAACAGATATATCAAACCTGTTATCAACCATCTTACCGTACCAAAGCTCTTTTCAACAACAGGAATCCACCCAATTCCCATCCTTATGACTAATTCATCTAGTCGTAATAATATCAACAAGAGTTACTATAAATCATACCAGATTATAAGTAACTCCCCATCCAAAGAAATTACAGTTTCTATACCTGCTTATTTCTTAGTCCGGAAGTAGAGATTACAAATTTCAATATTTGTTTATCTCCGAACTTAAAATGAAGATATCAAATCTTCCGTCTGAAATGGGAATTACAAACTCGATGTCTGCCTATTCCACATTTCACTTTTCTCACCATCTTGAACACTGGCCCCCAAATGGGATTTAATTTATATAGCGCTTAACAACAAGGGCCCTCTGGTAATCCAAGATACACTCCACCACTAGAAATTACATCCTTTCGGTCAATGGCTGGTAATTGGTTCCCATTAAACCGTACTAAGTGGCCCTCTGATGACCAGATGCATATTTCTAGCCAACGCAACACAATAATTGTGTATCATCACTCTTTCTATCGTATACTAAAATGTACGATATATCATATATTCTATATATCTATATATAGAATATTAATTACAACAATTATCCCCATTTTTGCCACTTAGCTTCGGGAATTAACATCTCAAATGTAAACTACATAATCGGACTCATAAATAAGTCCTTACAATTTATTATATCATGGCTTTCATATCCAAATCTAAGTTATAATCATATAACAATTAGCATATAAATATCAGATTGCATTCCACATAAAAAGCCTCAAACTGCTACTGAAAGTCCACAAAAGTCGCAAGCCATTGTAGCGAAAAGCTACACTTTTCGCAAGCCAACGCTGCGAACTTCTTACTTCTCGCACGCCAAAGCTGCGAAAAGCTCAAAATTCGCAACCCACTGTTGCGAGTTCTTCAAAACTCGCAAGCCACGCTTGCGAATTCTATCACTTTGCGCAACCAACTGTTGCGAAATTCTCACTTTTCGCAAACACTGTTCATTCGTCTTCTTCATTAAGTCAGTTCATAAATTCATCTCATTAAGCCTACCATTTCTCAATTAAGTCATACCATCATGTTTAAACACAAGTATAACATATCAATTTCAATTCTAATTGCTTAATTTTAAGAAGATTAAATAAACTCACCTTATCAGCTTTCTGAACACAGTGTTCTTCACAAAAACTCTTCTCAGCTTAATCCAAATCTGAACAGATGATTTATAGCTTAATACACCACTTAGATTAAGAAATTAATAGAAGAAAATCATATTTCCTTACCACAATTCTTCCAAAATCAAACTTTTCTTTCTTCTGCCTTCTTCTTTCTCGCTCTCTCTCTCGTTATCTCTATTCTCTCTGTTGCCGAACAAACTCACAAACACACACACACAATTAGTCATTTAGACTAATTGTGTGACACCTCACAATCAAACAGATGAGTCATACTCAAATTACCCACCACACCTCAAATTTTAAAGAAATGACACAACAAACCCTCAAGTTTAATATTTCCTAAAAGAATCTTTAAACTTTCAACATTTGTATTTTAACCCTAATTGAATTATAATACTCTATATAATTCAAGGTTACTCCAAATACAAATACATCCCAATCTTATTATAATAATAATAATAACGAAGATTTAGGATGTTACAATACTCCCCAACTTGAAAATGATTTCGTCCTCGAAATCAAAGTCAGGTAAACAAATGAGGATATCTATCCCTCATACTCTCTTTCGACTCTAAAGTTACATTACTACCTCGGTGGTGTTTCCACTGAACTTTCAACATAGCTACTTCTTTACCACGACGTAGCTTCCTAACTGATCTTTCCAAAATTGCCTCTGGTTCTTCCACACCGCGACTCTTTTCATCTACTCTCACATCAGTGAGTGAAATGACATCTTCCTCTTGGCCAAACATTTCCGAAGATAACATACTTGGAAGGTATTATGTACCCCTCCCAATTCTGGCGGAAGATCCAAATGATATACCTGTAAACCAATCCTCTTAGAGTAATTGTTATCATCAAATCCATGTTTGACTACTTCTTAGTCTAGCATACCGTTATCATTTCTCTCTTGTTTACACGGAATATCCACCACACAGCTACAGTCCAAAAGGAAAGTTTCTCTAAAAACGTCAGTTAAGATCTCTAGCCAAATCCTCGTAACACCGAGAACTGCATTCGATGTATTTCTTTTACATCTACTGAATACTCCAACACTATAGTGTAAAGCCCGTATCCCAATATGTAATTTTTTTTATAAATCCTTTTGTTTTAATTTTATTTAATGTGGTTTCCGTTAACGGGGTTAGACGAATCGGACCTAATCGTTATAAATGTCGGAATTTTGGTTAGTTGCGAGAAGGTTTTTAGTTGAGGGACCATTAGTGTTAAAAGGCCAAAAGAAAAATTATGGTTCGGCCCATGCACCCAAGGACCCAAAACCCATATTGTATTTTGTTTGTGTGTTAGTGGCGTGATCATCAAACAAAAGAAGAAGAATAAAAAAAAAAAAAAACCAAACCCTTGTATCATTCTTTTTGGTGTTGTGTTCGTGAGTAGCAAGAAAGAGGAGAGAAACCCTAGTCATCCCCTCCCCTTTCTTTCGTCGTCGCCGGCCGGAAAAGAGAAGAGAGAGAGAGAGAAACCGAGAGGGAGAGAGAGAGAAACCGAGGAAGAGAGAGAGTGCAGCGGCGAGAAGGAGAAGTGACCGGAGTAATTCTGCAGTTGCACCGTCGTGGTCGTCGCGAGGTAAGAACCGTTTTCTCGTTGTTGTTTCTCTCGTCGTTCAATCGTTAGTTTGAGAAAAGAATCGCCGCCGGCCGCCTCCGGCGACCACCGCTGCCGGAAAGGGCAGTGGGTGGTGGCCGCGACCAGACCTCGAAACCACCTGGTGGCGGAACCCTCTTACCGTTAGTGAGTTGGTGCAGAAACCGTTTTATCATTTTATGTAATATTTAGTTTCTGTCCAGTTTTCTTTCGCGCGTAACTTTCTCGTCGTAACTCGGATTGAGACGAATTCGGTGCCCACGGTTCACATTCTGTGCCGGGCACACTTTTCATGTTTTAGCGGAAGTCCGATTCGGCCTCTAGCTAGGCGTAAATTGGCTGTTTATACAGCAGGTCCGGATGTGTCAGTTCGCGTCCCGTTTTAAAAGTCACAGTTTCTGTCCCTGTTTTGTATCGAGCATAACTTCTGCTAGGAATGTCCGATTGGGATGAAACCAGTGCCAAAAGTTCCCATTCTGAGTCTAGTAAGTTTCTTATGTTTTGCGGAAAAACCAGTTCGGACCGTAGCTAGTGTCAAACTGCTGTTTTGTAATGAAAGGTGCTGTTTTTCGCTGTGCAGTTAACCAGTTTTGTAAAATCCATAATAAATTGTAGAAAAACCGTTAGAGCGCGCGCGATATGTCTCTGGAACCATAAGACATGGGACTTTGTGATTATGGAAAAATATTTCTGGTTTGATCAGTTTTTTAGGGGTTAAACAGGTCCCGAACAGACCTGGTTTTCTAAGCCAAAAAGTCGTTTTAGCGACAGTTTAATCGTGCGTCATGTTTTAGGGTCCGGGCCTCGTATTGATACGTTTTAACATTCGTTTAGGTGTCGGGAAGTGATCTTGGATTTGTGGAGCTTGAATTATTGTTTGTGAGCTAGGCGCGCTTACGAGGTGAGTTCTCTCACTATTTTTAATATCGGTTACTTTTACATTACGATAGCACGTGTGTGGTAGCTTTATTTAATTGTGATGTGGGACTAGATAGTGGGGTGTCTAGTGGGACCTTTATTGTTATGTATACGCGGGTGGCGTAGGAACTCGGTGGGGCCGAAATTTGTATACGCGGGTGGCGTAGGAACTCGGTGGGGCCGAAATTGTATACGCGGGTGGTGTAGGAACTCGGTGGGACCGGGTAATGCTTGCACGGTTATCGTGTGGTCGGTGGGACCGACGTATGCCTTTTGGGTGGGATGGTGTAGGTATGCATGTTTATGATTTGTTCGTAGACTTGTATGCTTGTTTATATGCAACTATCTGTTTTAAGGGTAGTGTGGAATAACTGTGTTAATTATGGTGGTTGAATTCACTAAGCTTCGTGCTTACCCTTCCCAAATTCTTATGATTTCAGGTGCGAGTAGCAGTCGGGCGTGACGGTACACACGGGCGCAAGGCGAAGATAGTTTGGTTTAATTTTTAATAAATGGGGTTGATTTATATACTTTTCCGCTGCTTAAACTTGGTTGACGATTTTAATTAACGATGTTATTCCTTATTGTAACGTGATTCGTTAACTCTTGGTTTGATTATAATGAAATGGATGGTTTTAAAAATTTTAAATTCCTTGTAATTTTTGGGACGTTACAACTTGGTATCAGAGCACAACTTGAGTGAATCAAACACATCTCGGTGTGTTTGGTCTCAAGTCGCGGCTATGAATTTTTAAACTCTTTTACTAAAATCTTAAAGGAAAAAGGAAAACCCGTTTGGGAAACGGTGATCGAGGGCGCAGTGTGTACAGTCAGCCGACGCTAAGTGGGAAGGTACGGTACTTAGTGTATTTATCGCTTTCTAGATCATAGGGTATGCATGCTAGATTGCCTATGTTGTTTACACTGTACTGTATGATGACTGCTTGCTAGTAGGAATCAATGCTAGTTATAGTAGGTTGTTAAGTGAAGACCCTATAGGTTGTATGCAGTAAGAATCATATAGCCTTAGAATATTTGATTTAGTTATATTG
This sequence comes from Saussurea involucrata, assembly GCA_033807775.1. NCBI lineage: Eukaryota > Viridiplantae > Streptophyta > Magnoliopsida > Asterales > Asteraceae > Saussurea > Saussurea involucrata. The sequence goes on from CM066321.1 coordinate 209,984,494, forward strand.
CGCAGCTCTTGTTTGAGTCCAACCGTTCTAGGATAGAATCTTGTATTCGAATGTCTATTTGATTCACGTTGCATGCGACTGGGTATTCGCGAGGCAACTCGTTATGACTAACAGGGATTCCGTTGTAGCAAGGGTAGTGGGATGAGATGAAATTCCTAGTGAGCTGGGAATAGCGTTTACATATGGGTACGTATGCTAGATTGCTTTCTAGAACATAGTAGTATGTATGCTAGATTGTTTGGTGCTTAATACACTGTATTGTATGGTTGTTACTTGCTATTAGGAACTTATGCTAACTTTGATAGATTGTTAAGCGGATGCACTATAGGTTGTATGCGGTAAGAATCATATAGCCTTAGAATATTTGATTTAGTTCTATTGCGCAGCTCTTGTTTGAGTCCAACCGTTGTAGGATAGAATCTTATATTCGAATGTCTATCTGGTTTCCACTGTATACGATTGTGCGTTCACGAGGCGACTCGTCAGGGTTAGTGGGGGTTCCACTCTAGCAAGGGTAGTGGGGTATTATGTTTATTCCTAGGGAGCTAGGAAGAGCGTGTATATGCGTTGGTATGGACATACGTGTATGGTTTTTGTTTGGGCGAGCAACTACTTGGTATCCCGGGATGGGACTCGGAGCGGACAATGATAGGTGTAGATGGTAGTAGTAGAGCTCCTACTACCGGAAGCACAGGATTAACGTTCGAGTCGGGGAAAGTCGCGAGGAATCCAAGGAGTCGAGCGTGTTAGTGTTAGTGTGAGTTATTATGTGCTAATAACTCGTTGTATTATCTACCCTGAATAGCCATCACAAGGAGGAACGACTATGGTAAACCTACTAGTACCGGTGTGTACTTGTTTGGCCTTGATGGGATGATCGTTGGGGTAGTGTCGAAGGTTATAAATTAGTAGTCGTTGGAATAAAAAGACGATTCTAGTATTAGTCACTTGGAGTGACGATGAGGATGATGTTTGTTTCGGGCCAAGATGGATGATTGTGCTAGAATCATAGGCTTATAGAGCCGACTTTGATTTGAGGAAAAATCGTAGGGATTATTTGACGTAATTTCCCAACTTGCCTAAGAGGTTTAAATGTCCGGATGACGTTAGTGGATCGGAGAGATTTGGAGGAGTAGGAGTCGAGGCGTAGAATGCCGACTGAGTCATGCACAAAGTTTGATTTTGAAATAGATTGCATTAACAAATTCTTGTGTTTCAAATCATTTATTGGATGGTGTTTTAGAATTTTGGGAAACGTTCAGCACACACACAAGATTTTGAAATATGGTTTTGAAAGTGTATGAAATCGTTTTATCACGGGAGTGCAAACTTTGTTAGAATTTGTCTCATTTCGTTATTTTTCCAACGGTTCTTTCGAGTAAGATGATATCCGTGTTTTGTGGTGTTTAAAATGTTGGGCAAGTGACTACGGCTTGTGACTTTAACATTGGAACTCCTCCACATATGTTAGAGTTGAGACGGAAAGTTACATTCCACGATGTCTGTATAAAGCCATTTGAGTGATTTGGTTAAAATAAGTTTTGTTTTACGGCATGTTGAGTCGTGTGGGTTTAATTTCACGAGGTGCATATATTTTTTGTTTATGTGACCATTTGGGGAAATCTTGAAAATCAATTTAAAGAACCACACCTTTTGAGATTTTATGAGATTTTAGTCGATATTTTCAAATGATGGAAACGGATTGGTTTTTTTTTAGCTTTAAGTTTGAAACTTACACGAGACAGTTGTGTTTTAACAAAAATATATTTGTAAACCGTTTCATCGTTTTGTATGACTAGCCGACGCGCGTAAGATTTGTTAGTGAACCCTGTGCCACGACATTTTTGTTGAAAAAGAGGAATTTTGGGGTCAAATGTCGTGGAACTGATTTTGAAATTATGTGCACACTTTTGTCGCACCCGGTGTAAGGTCGAGCGGTTACTTTAAATACACGTCATGAGGCAATTCATACTAGAACCGTGACGGTTCATTTTCAAAGAAATTATTTATTTCGCTTTACGTTTTGTGAGTAAACTAAGCTGCAATGAAATGATTTTCGACATGATTTTCATTTGTGGGACGAGCGTGTCCATTTTTGCGTAACTACCGACCTGGTAATAGTAGTTTTATTGCTTACGGTCTTTTTGAAATGAAAAATCTTGACGTTGAGAATATTTTGTAAATGATTTGTAAACCATTTGGGAAGTGCGTTTATAAGTGTTATGTGTCGTTTCGAGAATTTTAAGGGTGTGAGTCCTTTTGGAAAACTCTTTTGTTTAACTCGTGTCGAGTTTGGGACTAATGTTATTTTAGAGTATTGCTCGCTTAAACCTTATGTAGACGCGTTTTAAAACCGTGAGTCCAGGTGTGCGGACAAAGCGGACAATATTTGGTACGGTTGGTCTGGGCGACTTATGGGTCTAGCAAGCGTGGAGCATTTTGCTCGGTTTTGACTTTGAGATAGTCGTGGGTCAATTGCACGGTTTTTAATGGTTCGATGTGGAGTTTTGTTGATGGGTTGTTTTGCTGCATAGTTTTGCACTTATTGCACGTAGAGTATTTACATGTTGGGTGAGTGAGTCATTCCGGGATAGGCAGGTTGTTGGTGGACTGTTTTGCATTGGATCCTTGGTCACGTCAGTCAGTCGTTGGTAACGGTCGGTTAGGTGGCTCGGGGTGGGACCCCGGTATCCATGTGTTATGACTTTGACTTTCCAGTAGGCACTAAGAGGATATAGTCTTGGGCACTTACCTGAGAGGTAGTTCCGATGTGCCGGGCCTTGAGACGTACCTGGGAGGTAGACGTTAAGGTGTATCTTGATACGGTGTAACTAGGCTTCGTAGAGCGAGTGTGGAGGATAAGTAGACAGTGGAAGGTTGGGTATTCCACGCGTGTTGGTAATGTAGGTCGAATAGTGTCGGTTAAGGGAATGATGCCCTTTGTAATTAAGAGAATAAATGCGCAGTGACCTTTTTGAAGTAAGTAGTATATTAGGGCGTCGACTTTTGGGCTTGAGGCCAAACACCCTTAGTGTAATCGGAGATTTGTAACCGATTTTGAAATAATAATGGCGATGGTAGTAGTAACCTTGAAATGCTTAATTGTGATGAATGGTTATGGTGAAATGACCTTCGTGGGTGATTATAAGTTTACTGGTTTGATGATCCGCGTGAAATAAATTTTGGGAGCCTATAGAACTCGTGGAAGTAATCGGCAGTAATGGTAGGAATGATCGGATTCGAGTATCCTGTAGGGTATATTGGTGAGTACCTTTAGAATGGTTAGAGCTTGAAAGTTGAATCGGGATGTATGGAACATCTAAGGTTGGGAGTCAACCGAAGTCGTTTGGCTAGGAATGAATCCAGTTGTTGGAGTATTCTTCCGGTCATAATTTCAGTGTCCTAGAAAGAGTACGTTAGTAAGAAAAGTATTCGAGAAGTTTTAGAAGGGGTTTCAAGTGGACTTGGGAACCTGAGGTTGAGATGAGGGAGAACTATCCGGAGCTATTCGTAGGCAGAGACTTCGAGGACGTAGTCTAATCCAAGTGGGGGAGAGTTGTAAAGCCCGTATCCCAATATGTAATTTTTTTTTATAAATCCTTTTGTTTTAATTTTATTTAATGTGGTTTCCGTTAACGGGGTTAGACGAATCGGACCTAATCGTTATAAATGTCGGAATTTTGGTTAGTTGCGAGAAGGTTTTTAGTTGAGGGACCATTAGTGTTAAAAGACCAAAAGAAAAATTATGGTTCGGCCCATGCACCCAAGGACCCAAAACCCATATTGTATTTTGTTTGTGTGTTAGTGGCGTGATCATCAAACAAAAGAAGAAGAATAAAAAAAAAACCAAACCCTTGTATCATTCTTTTTGGTGTTGTGTTCGTGAGTAGCAAGAAAGAGGAGAGAAACCCTAGTCATCCCCTCCCCTTTCTTTCGTCGTCGCCGGCCGGAAAAGAGAAGAGAGAGAGAGAGAAACCGAGAGGGAGAGAGAGAGAAACCGAGGAAGAGAGAGAGTGCAGCGGCGAGAAGGAGAAGTGACCGGAGTAATTCTGCAGTTGCACCGTCGTGGTCGTCGCGAGGTAAGAACCGTTTTCTCGTTGTTGTTTCTCTCGTCGTTCAATCGTTAGTTTGAGAAAAGAATCGCCGCCGGCCGCCTCCGGCGACCACCGCTGCCGGAAAGGGCAGTGGGTGGTGGCCGCGACCAGACCTTGAAACCACCTGGTGGCGGAACCCTCTTACCGTTAGTGAGTTGGTGCAGAAACCGTTTTATCATTTTATGTAATATTTAGTTTCTGTCCAGTTTTCTTTCGCGCGTAACTTTCTCGTCGTAACTCGGATTGAGACGAATTCGGTGCCCACGGTTCACATTCTGTGCCGGGCACACTTTTCATGTTTTAGCGGAAGTCCGATTCGGCCTATAGCTAGGCGTAAATTGGCTGTTTATACAGCAGGTCCGGATGTGTCAGTTCGCGTCCCGTTTTAAAAGTCACAGTTTCTGTCCCTGTTTTGTATCGAGCATAACTTCTGCTAGGAATGTCCGATTGGGATGAAACCAGTGCCAAAAGTTCCCATTCTGAGTCTAGTAAGTTTCTTATGTTTTGCGGAAAAACCAGTTCGGACCGTAGCTAGTGTCAAACTGCTGTTTTGTAATGAAAGGTGCTGTTTTTCGCTGTGCAGTTAACCAGTTTTGTAAAATCCATAATAAATTGTAGAAAAACCGTTAGAGCGCGCGCGATATGTCCCTGGAACCATAAGACATGGGACTTTGTGATTATGGAAAAATATTTCTGGTTTGATCAGTTTTTGAGGGGTTAAACAGGTCCCGAACAGACCTGGTTTTCTAAGCCAAAAAGTCGTTTTAGCGACAGTTTAATCGTGCGTCATGTTTTAGGGTCCGGGCCTCGTATTGATACGTTTTAACATTCGTTTAGGTGTCGGGAAGTGATCTTGGATTTGTGGAGCTTGAATTATTGTTTGTGAGCTAGGCGCGCTTACGAGGTGAGTTCTCTCACTATTTTTAATATCGGTTACTTTTACATTACGATAGCACGTGTGTGGTAGCTTTATTTAATTGTGATGTGGGACTAGATAGTGGGGTGTCTAGTGAGACCTTTATTTTTATGTATACGCGGGTGGCGTAGGAACTCGGTGGGGCCGAAATTTGTATACGCAGGTGGCGTAGGAACTCGGTAGGGCCGAAATTTGTATACGCGGGTGGCGTAGGAACTCGGTAGGGCCGAAATTTGTATACGCGGGTGGCGTAGGAACTCGGTGGGGCCGAAATTGTATACGTGGGTGGCGTAGGAACTCGGTGGGACCGGGTAATGCTTGCACGGTTATCGTGTGGTCGGTGGGACCGACGTATGCCTTTTGGGTGGGATGGTGTAGGTATGCATGTTTATGATTTGTTCGTAGACTTGTATGCTTGTTTATATGCAACTATCTGTTTTAAGGGTAATGTGGAATAACTGTGTTAATTATGGTGGTTGAATTCACTAAGCTTCGTGCTTACCCTTCCCAAATTCTTATGATTTCAGGTGCGAGTAGCAGTCGGGCGTGACGGTACACACGGGCGCAAGGCGAAGATAGTTTGGTTTAATTTTTAATAAATGGGGTTGATTTATATACTTTTCCGCTGCTTAAACTTGGTTGACGATTTTAATTAACGATGTTATTCCTTATTGTAACGTGATTCGTTAACTCTTGGTTTGATTATAATGAAATGGATGGTTTTAAAAATTTTAAATTCCTTGTAATTTTTGGGACGTTACATATAGCTTAACGGTTACAGTATTCTCTTCACCTAAAACCAATGGGATTGAGAAGAACAAGAGTCTTCCTTTCACCCCATCATCATCCCAACTCACTCTCCAGGTCTCAAAATAACATTAACATGTACTACCTGAAATTTCCACGTACACTGTTGTAACGTCCCAAAAATTACAAGGAATTTAAAATTTTTAAAGTAACATTTTATTAATAAAAACTCATTTAATAATTCTATCATTTCATTTGCAAACTCATAATTAATATTCTCACGAACAATAAACAGCGGAATAAATGTCAAAAATTAAAATCATAAAAGTAATCAACTCTTCCCACGCGCCAGTGTGCACTCGTCACGCCTTGGAGCCACTCGTACCTGAAACCACAATTTATTGGGAAAGGGTAAGCACGAAGCTTAGTGAATTCAGACACCATAAATAACACAGTTATTCCCACACCACCTCTAAACAGATAATTGCACATAAACAACATACAAGTCTACGAACAAATCATAAACATGCATACCTACACCATCCCACCCAAAGGCATAAGCTGGTCCACCCGACCACACGATAACCGTGCAAGCATTACCCGGCTCCCCCGGGTTCCTACGCCACCCGCGTATACAACCTTCGGTCCCACCGAGTTACTACGCCACCCGCGTATACAAACCTCGGCCCCACCGAGTTACTACGCCACTCGCGTATATAAACCTCGGCCCCACCGAACTCCTACGCCACCCGCGTAGTCATAACAATAAGGGTCCGACTAGACAACCCACTATTTAGTCCCGCATCACAAACAATTAAAACTACCACACACGTACAAATCGTAATGTAAAAATAACCGACATTAGTTATAGTGAGAGAACTCACCTCGTAAGCGCGCCTAGCTCACAAACAATAATTCAAGTTTCACAAATCCAATATCAGTTCCCAACACCTAAACAATCGTTAAAATGTATTAACACGAGACCCGGACCCTAAAACACGACGCACCCTTAAATCGTCACTAAAACGACTTTTCGGTCTAACCAAACAGGTCTGTTCGGGACCTGTTCCGACCTCCATAAACCCAGAAAATCCTCAATTAAATTACATAACCAGAAAGTGCTCTGAGTTAGGGTTCCAAAGACATATTATACACCTCCTAACGATTTTTCTACAATTTAATACAGATTTTATAAGAACGGTTCGCAGAACAGTGAAAAACAGCACCTTTCAGTAATAAACGACGATTTGACCTATGCTACGTCCCGAACTGGATTTTGCACAAAACACAGAAAAGTTACTAGACTCAGAATGGGAACTTTTGGCACCGATATCACCTCAATCCAAGCTACGAGTAAAAAGTTTCGTGCGAAGTAAAAACTGGACAGAAAGCTGGAATTCACATAAAATGACGGTTTTGAAACGGTTTAATGTTTTCGCGATTGGGGTTACGGTTTAGTTATTTAGGGTTTACGAAGGCTGGACAAACACCAAGCACCACCCACTGCCACCTTTGGCAGTGGTGGTCGGTGGCGGCGGCGGCAACCACTGCCGGCGATGGTGGTGGTGGTTTGATAACAAAAAGAAAATCCGACGAAAGAACCTTCCTTAACCATCTCGACACACACACACGGCCACTGACCCGCCACCACAGCCACCGGCTGGAGGCGCACGACGGCGGCAGCCGGCGGCGACCATGGCCGCACGCGACGGCAGTGGTGGTGGTTCTTTGCGGTTGAACGGCGAAGAAAGAAACAACAAGGAGAAGTGAGTCTTACCTTGACGATGACGCAGCGATGACCCAACGTCCGGCTTCTCTCTCTCTCTCACTGCACTCTCCCTCTTTCGCTGCTCTCTTTCTCCTGCTGCACTCTCTCTCGTTGCACTCTCTCTCCGGTGATGACAGCGGCGTCGGCGAATGGTGATCAAAAGCGGCAGCAAGGGGCAAAAGGGGAGGAGTCTTCGACGGTAGCGTAGGTAAAAAAAGAATTAGGGTTGTGGTGGTGTTGGGTGTTCGACGCAAGCAAAGGAGAGACAAAGGGAGGGGGTCGGTTCCCCCACATGGGCCGACCCATGCAACCCATGCCAAAAAATTACATTAATAGCCCCTGCCCTTTTTGACACCTTGCAAAAAGATCAAAGGTTCCTACCCGATTAACATATTTGGTCCTTCTCATTAATTCCGCTAACAAGTTCATTTAACGCAAAATATTAAAATAATAAAAATAAACAATTTAAGACCAAATCGGGACACGGGCTTTACAACTCTCCCCTGCTTGAAATAGACTTCGTCCTCGAAGTCTGTGCCCGTGAATAGCTCTGGATAGTTCTCCCTCATCTCAACCTCAGGTTCCCAAGTCCACTCGGAACCCTTTCGGTGTTGCCACTGGACTTTCACTAACCGGAATCTAAATTTCTCTATACGCTTGGCGACACCCCTAACTGGAATCTAAATTTCTCACACCGTTTAAAAAAAAAATCTCGAATACTTTTCTGACCAACAAAACTCCTTCAAGAACACTGAAATTATGATCGGAAGAACACTCCAACAACTGGAATCATTCCTAATCGAACGACTTCGGTTGTCTCCCAACCTTAGATATTCCATACATCCCGATTTAAATTTCAAGCTATAACCATTCTAGAGTTGCTCACCAATATACCCGACAGGATACTCGAATCCGATCATTCCTACCATTAACTGTCGATTAACTACCACGAGTTCTAATAGACTCCAAAGATTTTCAATAAATTACATTAACAAACATCGGCCCCCCGCCGAACATCGGTCCAACCGATTACAATAGTCGAGGTATTATCCCAGACAATAACACAAATAGATATCACCCACAATCAAATCAACTAACACACACGTAGGTCATTCCACCATAACCATTCATCACGAGTGATCATTTCAGGGTTACAACTACCCTCACCATGATTATCTTAAAATCGGCTACAATTCTCCGATCATACTAAAGGTGTTTGGCCTCAAGCCCAAAAGTCGACACCTAAATATACCACCTATCTCAAAATGGTTAATGCGCATTTATTCTCTTAATTACAAAGGGCATCATTCCCTTAACTGATACTATTCGGCCTACAGTACCAACACGCGTGGAATACCCAACCTTCCACCGTCGACGTATCCCCCACACTTGCTCTACGAAGCTAAGTTATACTGAATCGAGGATACACCCTGACGCCTACCTCTCAGGTAACGCCTCCAGGCCCAGCACACCGGAACTACCTCCCAGGTATGTGCCCACGACTAAATCTCCCTAGTACCTACGAAAAGCCTAGGTTATAACACATGAATACCGGGGTCGCACCTCGAGATACTCAACCGACCACTACCAACGACTGACTAACGTTTCTAAGGTTCCAAAGCAAAACAGCCTACCAACAACATGTCTATCCCGGATTGACTCACTCACCCAAACGTGTAAATACTCAACGTGCCATGAATGCCAAACGGTGCGACAAAACAATTCATCAACAAGACTCCACATCGAGCCATTAAAACTGTGCAATTGACCCATGACTATCTCAATAGTCAAAACCGAGCAAAATGCTCCACGCTTGCTAGACCCATAAGTCGGTCAAAACGCGTTTAAAATAAAGTTTAAGCAAGCAGTACTCTGAAATCAACATTAGCCCCAAAACTTAACACGGTTCAAACAAAAGAGTTTTCCAAAAGGACTCACACCCTTAGAAATTCTCAAAATGACACATAGCTCATAAAAGCGCATTTCCCACATGGTTTACAATAATCCTTTACAAAATATTTCCAACGTCAAAGTTTTTCATCCCAAAAAGATCGTATGCAATAAAACTACTATTACCAGACCGGTAGTTACGCAAAACTGGGCACGCTCGTTCCGCATAGAAAAATCATGTTGAAAATCGTTCATTTGCAGTTCAGTTTACTCACATAAAAACAAAGTGTAATAACTAATTTCTTTAAAATGAACCGCCTCGATTCCAGTATGGATTGACTCATGACATGCACCTAAAGTAACCGCTTGACCTTAAATAGGGTGCGACAAAGGTGCGCACATAATTCAAAATAAGTTTCACGACATTTGATTCTAAAATTCTTTTTTTATGATGTGACACAGGGTTCACCAACGAATTTTTCGCGCGTCAGCTAGTCATCCAAAACGATGAAACGGTTTACTCATATATTTTTGTTAAAACTCAACTGTCTCGTGTAAGTTTCAAACTTCAAGGTAGAAACCAATCTGCTTCTATCAATTGGAAATATCGACTAAAACCTCATATAATCTCTAACTGGGGGTAGGCATGCGAGTTTGTAACTCTTCCTCAAAGTTTCGTACTTGGGACACATGACGTCAAGACCTTATATTTAAAAAAAAAATATGTATTTATCGAAAATGCTCAAAATACTCGTTTCCTCTAAAGCAAAAGTTTTTAATTTCCCAAAAATGATCGGCAGTTCTAAATTAACCGAATGTCAACAATCTACGCGTTTATTTTCCCAAAATATAACACATTGTAACCGCATGCATGATATTCACAACATTAAAACACTCCTTTGACCAAATGTCTTTCATTTCAACAAAAAGAGACTAAGACCTTTCCATGCACGACTCGTTTATCAAAAAATGTCGAGAACAAAGGTTACCCAAGTATGCATACCCCTAAATCGATAATTCGTATTTTCATGGAAATGTCAATAAAACATCTAGCTGACTAAAAACGCACTAAACGACTCATTTGAAATATTACCAAAATTCTTTCACGCATCGCTTATGCCACGCATGAATCAATCCACACACTGAACCATTTGCAATGAAATACTTAGTGACGCAAACTCTCGAAAGAAAAGTTATGCGACACTAGAGTTCCAAACTCGTTTTAAACAAGCCACCAAAATAGCTTTATACAGACATCGTGGAATGTAACTTTCCGTCTCAACCCTAACATATGTGGAGGAGTTCCAATGTTAAAGTCTCAAGCCGTAGTCGCTTACCCAACATCTTAACCACCGCAAAACACGTATATCATCGTACCCGAAAGAACCGTTGGAAATTAATCAAGTGAAACAATTTTAACAAAGTTTGCAACTCTCGTGATAAAACGGTTTCAAGCACTTTCAAAACTATAATTCGAAATCTTGTGTGGGTGCTGAACATTTCCCAAAATTCCAAAACACCATCCATAAAAGGATTGAAAACACAAGAATTAGTTAATGCAAATTTATTTTCCAATTAAACTTTGTGCATGACTCAGTCGGCATTCAACGTCTCGCCTCATACCCCTCCAAATCTCTCCGGTCCACAATCGTCATCCGGACATTTAAACCTCTTAGGCAAGTTGGGAAATTACTTCAAATAATCCTTACGGCTTTTCCTCAATTCAAAGTCGGCTCAAAAAGCCTATGGTTCTAGCACAATCATCCACCTTGGCCCGAAATGGCCTGCTTATAACAATTATCATCCCTATCGTCACTCCAAGTGACTAATACTAGAATCATCCTTCTATTCCAACGACTACTAATTTAAAGCCTTCACCACTACCCCAACGATCATCACGTCAAAGCAATTAAGTACACACCTGTACTAATAGGTTTACTATAGTTGTTCCTCCTTGTGACGGCTATTCCGGGTAGATATTACAACGAGTTATTAGCACACAATAACTCACACTAATAACGCCCACGCTCAACTCCTTGGATTCCTCGTGACTTTCCCCGACTCAAGCATTGATCCTGTGCTTCCGGTACTAGGAGCTCTACTACTACCATCCACACCTATCATCGCCCGATCCGAGTCCCATCCGAAGGGGTCCAAGTAGTTTCTCGCCGAAACTATACACATATGCCCGCACCGGCATATGTACACACTCTTCCTAGCTCCTTAGAAATTCCATCCAAACCACTACCCTTGCTACTACCGAATCCCTACTAATCATAACGAGTTGCCTCGCGAATACCCGATCATATGCAGTGCGAAACAAATAGACATTCGCATACAGGATTCTATCCTAGAACGGTTGGACACAAACAAGAGCTGCGCAATAGAACTAAATCAAATATTCTAAGGCTATAAATCTCTTACTGCATACAACCTAGAGGGCATCCACTTAGTAACCTATCATAATTAGCATAAATTCCTAATAGCATGTAGTACAACATACAACATAGTGTCAACAACAGGCAATCTAGCATGCATACCCTATGATCTAGAAAGCAATAAAACACTAAGTACTGTACCTTTCCCTTTGGCTCCGGCTGACTGTACACACTGCGCCTTTGATCACCGTTTCTCAAACGGATTTTTCCTTCCTTTTATTTTCCAAAAACTTTAAAGAAAATTTTATAGCCGCAAACTTGAGATCAAACACACCGAGATGCGTTTGATTCACTCAAGCTGTGCTCTGATACCAAGTTGTAACGTCCCAAAAATTACAAGGAATTTAAAAATTTTAAAGTAACATTTCATTAATAAAAACTCCTTTAATTATTCAATCATTTCATTTGCAAACTCATAATTAATATTCTCACGAACAATAAACAGCGGAATAAATGTCAAAAATTAAAATCATAAAAGTAATCAACTCTTCCCACGCGCCAGTGTGTACTCGTCACGCCTTGGGGCCACTCGTACCTGAAACCACAATTTATTGGGAAAGGGTAAGCACGAAGCTTAGTGAATTCAGACACCATAAATAACACAGTTATTCCCACACCACCTCTAAACAGATAATTGCACATAAACAGCATACAAGTCTACGAACAAATCATAAACATGCATACCTACACCATCCCACCCAAAGGCATAAGCTGGTCCACCCGACCACACGATAACCGTGCAAGCATTACCCGGCTCCCCCAGGTTCCTACGCCACCCGCGTATACAACCTTCGGTCCCACCGAGTTACTACGCCACCCGCGTAAACAAACCTCGGTCCCACCGAGTTACTACGCCACTCGCGTATATAAACCTCGGCCCCACCGAACTCCTACGCCACCCGCGTAGTCATAACAATAAGGGTCCGACTAGACACCTCACTATTTAGTCCCGCATCACAAACAATTAAAACTACCACACACGTACAAATCGTAATGTAAAAATAACCGACATTAGTTATAGTGGGAGAACTCACCTCGTAAGCGCGCCTAGCTCACAAACAATAATTCAAGCTTCACAAATCCAAGATCACTTCCCAACACCTAAACAATCGTTAAAATGTATTAACACGAGACCCGGACCCTAAAACACGACGCACCCTTAAATCGTCACTAAAACGACTTTTCGGTCTAACCAAACAGGTCTGTTCGGGACCTGTTCCGACCTCCATAAACCCAGAAAATCCTCAATTAAATTACATAACCAGAAAGTTCTCTGAGTTAGGGTTCCAAAGACATATTATACACCTCCTAACGATTTTTCTACAATTTAATACAGATTTTATAAGAACGGTTCGCAGAACAGTGAAAAACAGCACCTTTCAGTAATAAACGACGATTTGACCTATGCTACGTCCCGAACTGGATTTTGCACAAAACACAGAAAAGTTACTAGACTCAGAATGGGAACTTTTGGCACCGATTTCACCCCAATCCGAGCTACGAGTAAAAAGTTTCGTGCGAAGTAAAAACTGGACAGAAAGCTGGAATTCACATAAAATGACGGTTTTGAAACGGTTTAATGTTTTCACGATTGGGGTTACGGTTTAGTTATTTAGGGTTTACGAAGGCTGGACAAACACCAAGCACCACCCACTGCCACCTTTGGCAGTGGTGGTCGGCGGCGGCGGCGGCAGCCACTGCCGGCGATGGTGGTGGTGGTTTGATAACAAAAAGAAAATCCGACGAAAGAACCTTCCTTAACCATCTCGACACACACACACGGCCACTGACCCGCCACCACAGCCACCGGCTGGAGGCACACGACGGCGGCAGCTGGCGGCGACCATGGCCGTACGCGACGGCAGTGGTGGTGGTTCTTTGCGGTTGAACGGCGAAGAAAGAAACGACAAGGAGAAGCGAGTCTTACCTTGACGATGACGCAGCGATGACCCAACGTCCGGCTTCTCTCTCTCTCTCACTGCACTCTCCCTCTTTCGCTGCTCTCTTTCTCCTGCTGCACTCTCTCTCGCTGCACTCTCTCTCCGGTGATGACAGCGGCGCCGGCGAATGGTGATCAAAAGCGGCAGCAAGGGGCAAAAGGGGAGGAGTCTTCGACGGTAGCGTAGGTAGAAAAAGAATTAGGGTTGTGGTGGTGTTGGGTGTTCGACGCAAGCAAAGGAGAGACAAAGGGAGGGGGTCGGTTCCCCCACATGGGCCGACCCATGCAACCCATGCCAAAAAATTACATTAATAGCCCCTGCCCTTTTTGACACCTTGCAAAAAGATCAAAGGTTCCTACCCGATTAACATATTTGGTCCTTCTCATTAATTCCGCTAACAAGTTCATTTAACGCAAAATATTAAAATAATAAAAATAAACAATTTAAGACCAAATCGGGACACGGGGTTTACAACTGTAAATTAAGCATACTCGTTACTATTAAATACTTCAACAACCACGGCAGTCCATTATTACATCCATGACTTACACGTTTCTTCGGTATAGAATGCTATCACTTCCTCACATCACTATCTCATCGCACAACCACAATACAACCAAGCACCAAAGTATTGAACATCAAAAGTGATAACTCTATTGAACCTGCAATATGATTACATTCTTAAGTCCAATCTTTCTATCATAGGAAGCAACTCACACAATCAAAATCACTTTGGGTAAACACCCAATACCATTCCGACATTCTGTTTCGATATTAGCCATATCACTACTCCCTCTTACAAACTACATGCCCCAACAACTTTAATGACAAAGTGGTACTTTTCATCCGGAATCCCCGAAAAGACTTCCATCAGATGCTTCCTAGTTCTAACTTCATAATACATACTAGTTGACACATTTATCTTGGCAGTTGATACCAATACTCACTCGTACATTCTCCACACATAACCTTTCACCACATACCAGGTTTCTCACAATCATTCATACACATATTAACCGAGTTTATTTCACTAAATATCTCCTCCCCAACTTTAGTTGAACTACCACTCTCGATTTGCTAAATAACTTGAACTTATTCGTTCATACTAGCTCCTTGTGATTCCAAACCAATACTAAAACACGGTACAATCCTTCACAGATCAACATTTTCCATACCTCACTTCATTTGTGCCTAATACTTTCTCCTTTGTAAACCATCCACATCGCAAGTAAAACACTTCTATAACACAACAGTCTTTCATAATCTTAACACTCTTACAAAGTGGTCCTTCAGCTTTTATTCTTCTGATTTAAGACTTAACAATAATTAAATCCAAAAGAATACCCAAAACATTTACATCATGCAAACTTCTATTTTAATACAATCCATGTAATCCCAACCCAAGCCTACAACGAGCTTATTAAATCGGGTCAATGCTCTTAAGACTCAACTGAGTTCAAAACCGAGCCATCTACTCCAAGGATCAATGATCATTATGCAACATACGTTCCAAGGCATGATAAATCTATGACTCCTTCATTGCTACTTTCCCAACGAAGTCAATTTATATAGGTATATGCAACTCTTATATACTTCATAATGTATATACTTCGCCAAGGTTCGTTAGTTCCAAAGGTATTAAAAACGCGAGAATTATCAAACAGTCTTTACACTTAAGACCGACACTTATTCAAATAGAATGCAGTTAAGCATATAACACAACCAAGACTCCATCTCGAGTCATTAAAACTGACAAACATTCAAAAGACTCATTTGAATATCAATCAAGCCTTTAAGGCCAAAATAAACGTTTGATTAAACATGTGTCACGCACACGATTACATAAACCAAAATACATTGTTATCCAATTCTTTACCTTTTTAATCCCTTAATTGGCCATCGGCCCCAAAACAAAGTTTTACCACTCTTAAAAACTTTACATGGTCGGATTTACCAAAATCCCCCAACTCACATGTTCACATTTTTAAAACGTAATACCTCATAAATATTGCACATCCACAAAAATATTAAAAGCGTGTTTTTGACTACATATCTTTCGCTTGTGCAACAATAATTCGAAACTTCTTTCATTAGTGATTTATTCGTCAATCACTCAAAATCCTTAACCATGTCGTACACAATAATATTTGCTTTGCGCATACCCTTTGCATAACAGCATACCGGTACCGCTCACAGTCTTTGTTCTTGTCCGCACGGGCATACGCGGGACGCACCCAGACCGCACCCAATGACCGACGAAAGGTCTCATACACCTTACACAACTATCGACTTCAAAGTCAATACTTGACATGTCGACACTTCCTTAACCTTAAGGTCCTTAACTGAACCTAATTCTTCCTCCGGACACAACCGTCCCTCGGCAACTGTATTCCTAGTCAGCGAACAATGGTATAGACTCTTATGCAACTGACACTAAAGTCCACTTTCGACTCTCACACTGTTCATCTCTCATTTTAACACAATTACCAAAACTACAAACTTTTTCCCCAGGTTTATCCAACACTTCTCCATTCTTGGAGTTCTTTCTTAGCTTAAAGCGTAATACTCTACGACCTAGCGAGTTCATAGCCTTCATGCATGACAATTTGATACATAAATTAATTCACACATTTTCTCATTTTAAATAACAACATTTGGAATAACTTGGGCACACATGACCCCAACATTCACATGACTCCAATGTACTGCACAACGATCTCGAGAATTGTTTGCATACTAAATTTCCGTAAACTCAATCTTTCTCAACCAAAACAAAGTTGTTACGACTGTAATATATTAAATAAAAATCTTTTCATACAACAATAGTTCGAAAAAGTTTTACCGACACGAATTAAACTAGTCGGTTCTCCCACTTATTTATATGATGTTATTAGATCAATACTCCTGTTGGTTATTAAACGTTTTGCTGGCCAACGCTTTCTTGCTACAAATCAACTTTTCATGTAAAGTAAGAAATATTTTGTAACAACTCCAAAAATTTCGTTGTGCGACGTAAATGGGATTGCCTTTTCTTTAAATACACACTTGCACATACTAATTCAACCTTGACTAAAACTGTTATTTATGCATTTGGTTTGAAATCATGAAAATTCATGTAACACACACTAGAACACCATGCATAAAACTTTACTCGCAAATGAAGGCTAATTACTCAACGAGGTCAATCGTCTTACTTACGTAACTTATCATTGACATTCTACCTCCGACCGGTGGTCGCCCTCTCGGCCTTATGACGTTTGCTATACATGCATTCCACGATTCACGTATCAACCATGTCATACTATTTTCGTCTTGATCAAACATCTCATATTCTATCTCTACACGCATCAACCACCTATTAAAGGTTACCTTGGCGGACGTTCATGAGTCCCGCCAATTTCCAAGTTGTCCTTCCAACCCCCAATCATTTACCGATCTGTCCTCCAAAGGATTTTGGTGGCATATTCACCAACGTTCTACTATAACCTAAAGGGATAACCATAAGAAATGGTTATGCACATACCCCTATACAAATCGTACTTTACCGATCGTTAGTCAATGTAACAATTTAGAAATAAGCATGCTCGCGTAACAATATATTCATAATAACAGTAGCTAATTGATATTGTGAA
Source organism: Saussurea involucrata (assembly GCA_033807775.1). NCBI lineage: Eukaryota > Viridiplantae > Streptophyta > Magnoliopsida > Asterales > Asteraceae > Saussurea > Saussurea involucrata. The sequence continues at coordinate 210,001,919 of CM066321.1, forward strand.
CATATCATACATGAGAATCCTTGTTACCATTATCACAGTACTAATTTCACGTATTTCTGTTGACTCTAAGACTATCCCGTCTTATTATTTCTACCCAAATCTCACAAGTCATAACTTAATTCATCTCAGCTTAAGTCTAAGTATCTCATCAGCATACTTAGTTCGCTTAAACTATTGCTCTGATACCATATTGTAACACCCTAAAAACAAGGCTAATTTAAACCTTAAAAATTCCACAAGTTATGACAATAAACTTCAAACTTATATAACAAGAGGATCATACATCAAGGTTTTCTATAAACAATAACTTCTAAATCAAATAACCTATTAGTCAAATCATACATCATAATTAGATTAACTAGGTTATCTAATCATCAGTCCCCAAAAGCACCAAAAGAATATCTAGATCCTCTGTTAATTCAATTCTGAGTCTTTCCAAATGCTCTCAACGCACATCCCGCTTATTTCCCGGAGCTTGTACTTGGTAAGAAAATTCAACTTGAAACATTAGGCTTTCGCCTAGTGAGAATATTCAAATCAAATTAAAATTTAACAACTAAAATATTAACAGATATATCAAACCTGTTATCAACCATCTTACCGTACCAAAGCTCTTTTCAACAACAGGAATCCACCCAATTCCCATCCTTATGACTAATTCATCTAGTCGTAATAATATCAACAAGAGTTACTATAAATCATACCAGATTATAAGTAACTCCCCATCCAAAGAAATTACAGTTTCTATACCTGCTTATTTCTTAGTTCGGAAGTAGAGATTACAAATTTCAATATTTGTTTATCTCCGAACTTAAAATGAAGATATCAAATCTTCCGTCTAAAATGGGAATTACAAACTCGATGTCTGCCTATTCCACATTTCACTTTTCTCACCATCTTGAACACTGGCCCCCAAATGGGATTTAATTTATATAGCGCTTAACAACAAGGGCCCTCTGGTAATCCAAGAAACACTCCACCACTAGAAATTACATCCTTTCGGTCAATGGCTGGTAATTGGTTCCCATTAAACCGTACTAAGTGGCCCTCTGATGACCAGATGCATATTTCTAGCCAACGCAACACAATAATTGTGTATCATCACTCTTTCTATCGTATACTAAAATGTACGATATATCATATATTCTATATATCTATATATAGAATATTAATTACAACAATTATCCCCATTTTTGCCACTTAGCTTCGGGAATTAACATCTCAAATGTAAACTACATAATCGGACTCATAAATAAGTCCTTACTATTTATTATATCATGGCTTTCATATCCAAATCTAAGTTATAATCATATAACAATTAGCATATAAATATCAGATTGCATTCCACATAAAAAGCCTCAAACTGCCACTGAAAGTCCACAAAAGTCGCAAGCCATTGTAGCGAAAAGCTACACTTTTCGCAAGCCAAAGCTGCGAACTTCTTACTTCTCGCAAGCCAAAGCTGCGAAAAGCTCAAAATTCGCAACCCACTGTTGCGAGTTCTTCAAAACTCGCAAGCCACGCTTGCGAATTCTATCACTTTACGCAACCAACTGTTGCGAAATTCTCACTTTTCGCAAACACTGTTCATTCGTCTTCTTCATTAAGTTAGTTCATAAATTCATCTCATTAAGCCTACCATTTCTCAATTAAGTCATACCATCATGTTTAAACACAAGTATAACATATCAATTTCAATTATAATTGCTTAATTTTAAGAAGATTAAATAAACTCACCTTATCAGCTTTCTGAACACAGTGTTCTTCACAAAAACTCTTCTCAGCTTAATCCAAATCTGAACAGATGATTTATAGCTTAATACACCACTTAGATTAAGAAATTAATAGAAGAAAATCATATTTCCTTACCACAATTCTTCCAAAATCAAACTTTTCTTTCTTCTGCCTTCTTCTTTCTCGCTCTCTCTCTCGTTATCTCTATTCTCTCTGTTGCCGAACAAACTCACAAACACACACACAATTAGTCATTTAGACTAATTGTGTGACACCTCACAATCAAACAGATGAGTCATACTCAAATTACCCACCACACCTCAAATTTTAAAGAAATGACACAACAAACCCTCAAGTTTAATATTTCCTAAAAGAATCTTTAAACTTTCAACATTTGTATTTTAACCCTAATTGAATTATAATACTCTATATAATTCAAGGTTACTCCAAATACAAATACATCCCAATCTTATTATAATAATAATAATAACGAAGATTTAGGATGTTACAATGGGTCGCCCACCAAAGAGTTCCACTTGTATAAAGGACTTAGGCAAGGATATCCACTTGCTCCTTTCCTCTTCCTAATTGTAGCGGAAAGCCTCAATACCTTCATTTTGGAAGCAAATGATAAAGGGGTCTTCGAAGGAGTCAAGGTCGGAAAGGATAATGTGGAGGTAACTCATCTCCAATATACCGATGACGTCATCTTATTCGGGAAATGAAGTACGAGTAACCTAAAAAATTTAATGAAGATTCTACAATGCTTTCATGAGGCAACGGGGCTTAAGATAAACATTGGCAAAAGCAAGTTATACAGAGTAGGTGTGGAGGAAGAGGAAGCACGAGCATGGACGAGAGGAATCGGTTGTGGTTATGGTTCGCTACCATTCGTATACCTTGGGCTACCGGTAGGTGCGCGGATGAAGAAAATTGACAATTGGAAGGTGGTGATTGAAAAAATGAAGAACAAATTGGCGGCTTGGAAGACAAGATTGATATCGTTTGGAGGTCGACTTACATTGGTAAAATCCGTACTTGGTAGTTTATCGTTGTATTTTTTTTGCTTTTCTGTGCCCCGAGTGGAGTGATTAGAGAGCTAGAAAGGGTGAGATGTGCGTTCTTTTGGGGGGAGGGGGGGAGAAATGGTACCAACGGTAAAGGGGTGGCATGGGTCAAATGGGATAAAGTGGTGAGGGATTTCAAATATGGGGGTCTTAATGTGGGAAGCCTTCGGGCTTCAAATTGGGGTTTGTTGGCAAAATGGTGGTGGCGTTTCCTTAGTGAGAAAAATGCTTTGTGGGTAAGAGTAATAGGGAGATTATATGGAAAGGGGTGGCCTCATGGAAGATAGTAGTACGGGTTACAAAGGTGGGGGGGGTTCGGTGTGGAGCGACATTATCAAAATTAAGATAGACTTAGGGAAAGTGGGTATTAACTTGCCTTCGTCTTTTGGGAAAGAGGTAGGGAATGGGAGGGAGACAAAGCTTTGGACGAATAGATGGTTAGGGAGTGAAGTCTTGGACGGATAGATGGTTAGGGTGGAATCGCAATACCCACTTTGGACGGATAAAAACACATCGTTTATTGTAATAACCAGGTATTTTATCTAATTTAAATTTAGAATTTTATAAGTCTTTATTTCAGTATTTGATGGAGTTAGGAGTTAAGAGGTAAGTTTTAATTTTTATTTGGAAGATTGAGGGTAAGTTTTGCCAATTAGTTAGAGTATGGGGTTTATTTGGTGAGAGTGGAGATATTATCCACCCTCACCGTCATATTTCACCTTAGACACATGAGGTGTCATTCTTAGACATCATTTGGAAAACTATCTAGTGTGTATGTGTGTGTAGTACGGTTTTGGGAGAGAGAGAGAGAAATCGAGAACTCAAGAAGAAGAAGAAGAAATTCAAGATGGTTGTTGCTTGATCACTACTGAAATTGTTATTTAACAATTGAGAATCTAAGGTATTAATCCTATCCAAATCTCTATTTATGTTCATAAGATGATAAATAGATAGGTAAGTGGGTTTTGGTATTTTTGGCAAGAAAAGTGAAATCTGAGATTATGGTTAGGTTATGTTAATTGTCTTAAACATATCTGCTAAGAATCAGTAGCATGCATAGTATAAAACTGCAAAAATCTGGGTTTTAGGATGAACAGTGGACTGAGACATTCATCGAAGTCGCAATGGACGACTGCGACATTCATCGAAGTCGCAATAGTGGGTTGCGACTTGGGTATGAAGTCGCAATGGTCGTTTGCGACTTGGCTTGGAATCGCAGTAGTTAATTGCGATTCGGGTTTGGGATCGCAATAGTGGATTGCGACTTAGGGTGGAATCGCAGTAGTGGGTTGCGACTCCAGGGTGGAATCGCAATAGTGGGTTACGACTCCAGGGTGGAATCGCAATAGGAGATTGCGACTTGGTACTGTTCATTGCGATTTGAGTTGAGAATTTTGTAAGTTTAAGTGTTAAAAGAGATATTTGGTATTTTATCTGATTTCAGATTCTGTGAAGGATCGACATACGGGAATTATCTTGGAAGAGTTTTTGTGATAAACACACGAGGTGAGTTTTACTTTAAAGTATTTTTACTGGAATACATTATGTGAATAATAACTAATTGATGATTTGTATGAATATGTCATACGGGTGTGATTATAATATGTTAAGATATTATAATTACGTAAAGTATTATATGGGAATATAATACGTGGCCGGGCTTTGGACCGGTGTGTTAATTGGCTCGCAACCAATAAATTTGGCCATTGTGGAGGAATAAGGTGGATGAGAGGTACACGATGTACGAGTTTGGATTGGTATTTATATACGTGTAGTACTTGAATGTATATGAAAGGTTTTGCATAAATGGTTTTGATACAAAGGATTTACATGAAAGATTTTATAATGATTTTGGGAAAGGACCGTGATTAACTCACTAGACCCGTTTGGTCTAACCCTCATTTTGTTTTCAAAAATATGTTTTTCCAGGTTGAGGATCGGTGAAAGAAAGGGATAAGAATAGGAAGCTTTTGATGAACGTTGATTAGGAGACTTTTATGTATTTTTGTATTTTCGAGACCGATGAGACTGTTTGTGATGTATTGTGTATTTTCTTTTATAAATGTAACTACGTTATGTAATATAAGTTATTTGAAACGTGTTTGGGAATTCGGGTTGTTACAAATGGTATCAGAGCCCTAGTTTAAGGGATTTATGTATTAGTATATGTACCTAGACTTAAACTGCATGTGAAGTAGGACGTCCCTATTATTTTAGAACCTGGGGATGTTAAGTATAAAAAGGTAGAAGGAACATCATGTAAGGTAATTTCAAATTACACCAGGCCAGTGTAATTATGATCTTACAGGTGCATGTATGAACTGGAATACCTTGTTATATGGGGTATGTGCTTATGTGTATATTAACTTTGTTTGAATTCACAGAATGGCGAGTGGCACTAGACAAAGGAATCAGAGAGGAGGAAGAAATTCAGGTGGAGAGAATCCACCAATAGGAAGAGGGGGAAGAGGAGGAGATCGAGGTAGAGGCAGAACCGGCAGGGGAACTGGGGGTCGAACTGGAGATAGAACACAAACGCAGGGTACAGAGTTTGTTACGCGGGATGATCTGATGGCTGAAATGAGAAGATTGCAGGATAATATTCAAGCTATGTTCGAACATAATCGCCATAATGAAACTGAAAGACCAAATCCAGAACACGAAGTGGAAATGCCAATTACCTCTACTGTCTTACCGGTGATGAAAAAGTGCGACTACAAAATATTTCTTAGTTGCAAGCCCCCTACATATTCAGGAGATCGGGACCCGGTCAAAGCAATGAGATGGCTAAAAGAAATAGAAGCCATCTTCAAGACTTGTAAATGTGCTGAAGAAGACAAAGTACTTTATGGAGCTGCGATGCTGAAAGGTGATGCTCTGTATTGGTGGGAGGCTCATATAGAATCAAGAGTAACAGATGTTTATACTACTTTTGCATGGGAGGAATTTGTGTTAGCTTTCACAACACATTTCTGTCCTCAAGCAGCTATTAGACAACTGGAAGAGGAATTTATGAATCTACATCAGAGAAGTTTATCGGTTAGGGATTACACCGCCCTCTTTCTCGAGAAGTCTCGCTTTGCAGAGTACTATGTTGCCACAGAGGCGCTGAAGATGGAAAGGTTTATTTTTGGGTTAAATTCTGAAATTAGAAAGTTAGTGATTGCAACAGGACCTGATACCTTCTCAGTCGCAGTAAATGCCGCGGAAAATGTGGAACAGGATATTAAAAGAGATACTAGTGATAAGAGTGCTGGGAAAAGAAAGTCGGAAGAGATGACGCATGATTCAACGGAATACGAAATTCAAAGGTTCGATAGTCGCATACCTTTTAGAGAAAATTAAAAACTATGTCTAAAATGCAACCGCGTACATCAAGGAAATTGTCATGTTGATCCTAGAAGTTGTTACAAGTGTGGAAGGATGGGACATATCGCTAAGAATTGTCGCGCAAATCGATTCTGTTTTGTTTGCAATTCCCCTGATCATATTCAGTCAGAATGTCCACAGTGGAAAGCACGCCAGGGTAGTACAACAGCGAGATTAACGGAAGTTGAATCGTGAAAGGTACAAGGGTCTGGAGCACCGAGAGTTCAAGGTCGTGTTTTTCAGATGACGGAACAAGAGGTGGAAGAAAGTCCTGATGAGGTTACAGGTATATTTCTATAAACTCTATACGTGCTAAAGTGTTATATGACTTCGGTACGAAGTGGTTCTTGGTAATTTGTGCTTTTGTTACTTATTTGTGTTAGAAGTATAGATAGAGGCGGAGTGTCTATTCAGTTAGTTTCTATAGTTTTGATGAAGTTCGAGGTAGTAATCATAAGTATTCTTACCTTTTAGTTTGATCGAATTCCGGGACGGAATTCTTTAAAGGGGGAGATGTTGTAATAACCAGGTATTTTATCTAATTTAAATTTAGAATTTTATAAGTCTTTATTTCAGTATTTGATGGAGTTAGGAGTTAAGAGGTAAGTTTTAATTTTTATTTGGAAGATTGAGGGTAAGTTTTGCCAATTAGTTAGAGTATGGGGTTTATTTGGTGAGAGTGGAGATATTATCCACCCTCACCGTCATATTTCACCTTAGACACATGAGGTGTCATTCTTAGACATCATTTGGAAAACTATCTAGTGTGTATGTGTGTGTAGTACGGTTTGGGAGAGAGAGAGAGAGAGAAATCGAGAACTCAAGAAGAAGAAGAAGAAATTCAAGATGGTTGTTGCTTGATCACTACTGAAATTGTTATTTAACAATTGAGAATCTAAGGTATTAATCCTATCCAAATCTCTCTTTATGTTCATAAGATGATAAATAGATAGGTAAGTGGGTTTTGGTATTTTTGGCAAGAAAAGTGAAATCTGAGATTATGGTTAGGTTATGTTAATTGTCTTAAACATATCTGCTAAGAATCAGTAGCATGCATAGTATATGGGTTTTTTATTCATATATGAATCTTCTCTTCTTACGTTTTCACGATATTTAACCTTCTTATTTTAAACTTCCGCTTATATGATATTTAAAAGGAAAAATAACGTGAATAAGATTAAAAAAAAGTTAATGTCATGATTATTTTAAATAACACAGTCTTGAATTGGGATTTTGTATTTAAATATTGTTTAGTGAATTATACATAATGTATCAACGAACGTGTGGTAACACCTTTTAAAATGTAGAAAAATCGTTTGTAGTACAGAAAAAGATCAAATGAAGTTCGAACCTTGGCTTGGCAGTCAGTCAGGGTTTGCCTGGTTAAGCTAAGTTGAAGCTTGGTTCAACCCAAGCTTTCTACTTGAGGGTTGGCCTAGTAATAGACATATATGCTTGGGATTTTGCTTGTGTCTTTAATTTGCCAAACTTGAAAAAATTAGACATGGGTTTGGTATGTCTAAGGTTTTCAACTCTGCTCGTATATGATATTTTTCATCGGTTCATAGTTAGGTTAGGTGGATTAAAAAAAGTTCACTAGTGGCACAAAATAATCATATAATATAAAATGAAATGAAAACTAATTATAGCTATCAAATACAGTACAAAACACTATCATCAATTTCAGTTTCACGATTTACAGTTAGGGTTCATATGGTTTGCCGAAATGGAATGGATTTGGGGGGATTTGGATTTCAAATCCATTCTCATCCTGCGTTTGATTTGCATGATTGTCCGGATTTGAAATACCTCAAACTTAGGATTTTGAAATCTCATGGAATGACTAGGATTTCGCAGGATTTGTATATGATAATGTTCAAGAATATGTTAAAAACATTTGTTTTCTAGTAATCAATTAAATAAAAGGTAATTTAATTATTTTCAATGATCTTTTATAACTTTTTAATGATTGTTTTATAAATAATGAAATTCAATTACATTCCAAATTCTACGAACCAAACACACAAAATGATTCCAAACCCTCCTCAATCCAAATCCTTACATGCAAATCCAATCCAATTCATTCAATTACTGCAAACCAAAAGGAGTTGGGGAGAGTTTGGTTCAGATAGTGGAATTTGATAGAATTAGAATCCAACAAAGGAATTGGAATGGAATTTGACCAACCAAACCATTTGGTTGGTAGGAATTTAGTTCATTCACTTAAGCCAAGGAATGGTGAATTCCTTAAATTTTGGAATTCAATGAAATTCAAAGGATTGCATTATATGAACCAAACATATAATTTGGAATTTGGTCAAAGGAATTTATCATTTCAATTTCATCAAATTTCTTCGCGAACCAAAAAACCCTATAAGAATTTTTCCTACCATTATTAACCATTAAAGCTTAAATTTATGTTTTGATATGTTACCATATCCTCTTAATTAGTTTTGTGGCGACAATACCCGATGGTAGCACAAAAAGGATCACGCTTTAATGATCTAAAAAAGTTTACAATATGACAGACAAATTCAATGATGACACGTGCCAATGAGTTTGTATACACTTGAGTAATATAGACTTGACGTATATCGGTTCAAACCTACTCATATAAACTGTCCACTATAAGACTATTAGCATACATCCCATTCTAACCCATATTTTTTCACTGCCACATCAGCGCCACATCATTTTTCCCTTTCAACCCATTCTAACCCACAAACCCCCACATCCATCCCACACCACCATCCCATCTTTTATTTATTTTTATTTTTATTTTTGTTTACAAGTATATTAATTTAAATAATTTAAATTTTATAAATAATTTATAATTTAATATAAGATAAAACAATTAATAAAATATTTCATAAATTGAAACTACAATTTTAACCAAATTAAAAACATAAAAAAATACATAATTTCAAATTAAAAAACTACAAATTTCACCAACCATATAGTTGTCGAAGCAACTCTTTGTGGGCTAAAACCGCATTTAACTCGTTACCCGTGAGATGATCATGTGGACTGATGTAAAACTTGAGATCTTTCCGCATTTCTCTTTGTTTCAAAGCTTCCGCTTTTGTCTTTGCCGCTTCCGCTTTTGTCTTTGTCGCCTCGGCTTTGTCCCTCGCGGTTTTCAACATTTCCTCCTCCACGGTTAGTCTTTTTTTATTTTCAACGTTTATATTCTCGACATACGCCATAAGATTCTTCAACGCCTCGTCCTTTTCCGCCGTCTTTGTGGAGGATGACGCGGCACGTTTACCTTTATCTCTCCCCGTCGGTCGTGTCGGTTCTTGTACGAAGACATCCTCCTCATGGCTTTCTTCATTAAGGTTGAACCGAACACGTGCGTCAGAAGACGTCGTGTTTGGGTTTGAATCCGACGTGGACTTGCTCCGTTTTGAGGGCCTCGGGTTATCGTCCATGGAATGTACGATCTTCCACTTAGGGTGGTCTTTCACAATTCTCCAAGCCGTCTCGTGGGAGAAAGGCTTTTGCTTATTATCTGCCCGATACATCGTGTGTGCCCTCTCCATGAAGTCCGCGTCACCCCATCCGGATTTATATTGGGCTCTTAGATTATTGTAGATACCGTTAAACTTCATCATTTTTTTGTTCATGTCACCCCATTTGGATTGTACTTGGTCTCTATTGCGTTGATGTTGGCGACTTGAGTTGAAATAATTGAGTATTTTCCCCCAAAAATCTCCTACAAAAATAAATATATATATATGAATACGTATATATAATAAAGATAAACACATTAATAAATATATATATGAATACGTATATATAATAAAGATAAACACATTAATAAATATATATATGAATACGTATATATAATAAAGATAAATACATTAATAAATATATATACCCGATTTTTGTGAGTTTCCAACGATGCTATCTTCGGAGACGTGAAGCCATGCATTTGCCAATAAAACCTCTTCTTCGGAAGTCCACGAAACCGCTTTCGTTCTATTTGCAAATTTCTTTTTCCGTTGTGTCGTGGTTCCCGCATCGAGTTGTGTTTCGGGAACCAAATCGGGTGGGGTTTCGGGAACCGTTTCATCGACCTCAACGTCCTCCGAATATGTTTCTTGTTGTAGTAGATGTTGGAATTGCCCACCTTGATTATATTGTGGAAAGCCACCTTGCATAAATGGTTGAAAGCCGCCTTGATTAAATTGTTGGAATCCACCCGAATTAAATTGTTGGAATCCACCCGAATTAAATTGTTGGAACCCAACCGGGAGGGTGTTGGGTGAATACATAGGGTATTGTTGTATGCTTCCATGGTAGGTTGATGGTGGTGGTGTAAGATTGAAAATATTTTCCGTCGGGGACGGTTGCGAGCTCGTGCCTCGCGATTTGGAACCTCGTCGTGGTGTTGTGAACCCTTGTGTTTCTTTATCCATTATGATTTTTTTTGAAGAAAGAAATAATATTGAGAGAGTAGAATGAAGTGGGGAAGATGAGAGAGATTGAGAGTAAATTTGTAGAGAGATTGAGAGTAGAATGAAGTGTGTGAAAAAATAAGTAGGAAGTATATTAGTATTTATAGGATAAAAATAAAAAATAAAAAATAAAAAATAAAAAAATAAAAAAAATAAAAAAAATACCCAACGTATATTTCCAACGGATATATTTTAAAAAAAAAATTAAAATTTTGTTTTAAATCTCAACCCAGCCGGGTTGTCCAACCCGGGAGGACCCCAACCCGGGCCAACCCCATTTGCTGCGATGGTGTGCAACATCAACCCAGGCCAACCCGGGCGAACCCAGGGGGGCCGATGCGGACGGTCTAAACTACAAATAGAGTCGCAACTCACAAGACACAAATAGTCAATTAGATTTGTTCAATCCTAACTTCATATAACTCACAAGATACTTAAACAACCCTTAAGATTTGTTCATTATTTAAATTTTCTTTTTTTGTTTTAATTAGTTTAATAATCTTAATAGTTTAAATCCGTCCAACCATTCACAATCTTTAATGTTTGGCTTAATTTTGAAACAATGTTTTGGAAATGGCTAAATCAGATATTATGTATCTGTTTTAACTATTTAACCATCTTATTCCAGACATGTTTTGATATAAGAATCGAAAACAAACTGTCCTTAAATATTGTTTCAATTGCAACAAAACAAAATTTTGCTTTATCTAATTGTATGTGTTTAACTGTTTATACAAAACTATAATGCGATTAATACATACAAAATCGTTTAAATTTATAAGAGAATTGAAATTAACTTGTTATATACAAACCGGTTACAACTTCAATGAAGCTCTTAACTCCCCTTGAGTTGTCTCTTTTTCAAACGCATCAAATTCTTGCATCTTTTAGTCGATTTCATTAAACACTAACGTATTTAATGGGTTAGGTTATTGTTATTATTCTACTTTTTTGACGTACTTTTAGTAACCTAAATTTTGCATGTTAAAAATCACAAGCAAGTCTTTTACATAAACGATCGATCTACTATTTGAGATGAATGATAAATTTGTATACATTTGATCTATTTTATACTCTTAGCGGGATATCTTAATTTGTTTGATTTATATTAAGAATGATATATAAATTAATATATTTTTTAAAATACTTCAATTACTTGATTAAATTATGAGAAATTAAAGTCTTTAAAGCTCTAATAGTGGATGGTTGTCAAAGAAATTACAACTGATTTGGGATTTTAATTTTAAAATTCTTTTTGCTGATTCTCACAATTACTTGATCTCTAAGACAATTTTTAGTTTTAGTCAACTCTTAATTTTATTTGGCATTTCAAGCTATGTTTAGTTAAATCAACATTAAGTTTCTCGGCTTTAGTATCACCATTTAGAGCATTACAGATCAAGAGTCAACAATTCAATAGCTAAACTTCTATCATCTTTAGTTAGAGAGTGATCAATAAGATTTGGTACCTGAGAAGAGGTGGAAGATTCTATCGAAGAAGAAGTTGTTTCAGATGGTTCATCATTGATTTCTTTGATCTTGGCCATGAGATAGAGATAACCCGTATTTTTTCATCTAAGAAAGATTCATCAGAGAAATATGCCTAGTCGTTATCTTCAACGACAAGAACTGTACCTTTTATTTTGTGGTTTTTCATTCATTTTCATATACTTGTCATCTTTAGATCTGAGAGAAGAGAAGGGTTTTGAGACTTTCTTGGACCTGCACTCACTAGCAAATTGTCCTTTTTCTTTCACAGTTAAAACATATCGCTGAAGTTTTACCAACATGTGTTGATTTTGGCTTTTCAGCAACGACTAGAGGGTGGTTTCTTTAAAAGTTACTCTTTCTAGAAAATACTCTAAAGGGGTTAGTTAGAAGGGGTAGTGACTCGTCAAACTCTAGAAGACAAGTATCTGTCAAGTCCTCAGAGTTAGAAGGGCTTAGTGATGGTTAGAGTAGAAGAACTATTTGAAGGAATAGTCTCTGAAGAGATAAAAGCTACAAGTGAGATTTTGGAATCTTTTAAATCTACGATAGAGTGATATACCTCATCAGGGAGTGTCATCGCAATGACAGTTCGATCTTTGGTGTCAATGGCCACTTTCTTCCTATCTTGATCATTTCATTTATGAACGTGTTTGGCTACTTCTCTTTCTGGTATAGCTTCAGTAGTAGTAGTATATAGGAGGAGGAATAGTAGAAATAATTACAAATGGAACATAGGGTCCATTTTCGATGTAGTAAGGGATAACATGATCTACACCTTCTAGGAAGAGAGACATACAATTCTTCGAGAGGCTAAAGTTTTCTCGGTTGAATCGTGGAGGTTTTGCAAGAGAGCCATTATCATGATTCTTGTTGTTTGTAGCTAAAGCCATTTGAGAATATCTAGGAAGAGTTGTAGAGTAGAAAACACTGCTTTGTTACCACTTGTTGGTCCCAAAGGGGTTTTACATGAGTAAACAGTCTGTAGAAGGGGGAATGAATACAAACACACAACTTTTACTTTTCAAATTCTTTAATTGATTATAGAAGAACCAATACATACTTTACAGATTGTTACGAAAACTAGATAAGGATAAATCCTAATCTATGCAATCTTAGAATCACTAAGCTTTTCTTTCACAAGAAAGTAAGAACAAGAGAGAAGAGAGAAGGGAGTTGAGAAGGTTTAGAAGTTGTGGCATGGAAGAAGAGTATTTGTTTCCATTTATATCCTATGCATTAAATTCACCTCATAAGGCACAATCCACGTGTCATGAGATGAGTGAAACACATGTCTTTCTTCTCCAGAATGGCAGGCTTTTGGCCATATATGAACAGTACCATTAGGTAGTTTGTAAGCATGTTTGGAGACAAAAAAGAAATTTATGCTTGTACCTTTGTCTACTGAAGGTATGGGTATGTCCTTTTATGCAAAAGATTAAGACAAAAACTGTTAGGTCACCAAAGATTTGAAATTGACCCACCGATTTTTCTCCTAAAAATCTTAGTTAGAATATTTTACTTTGGTTTTTTATAATGACTTAGACAAGACAACAAAAGTTCGGTGAAGTCGAAGATCAACCGAAATCAAGTTTGAAGATGCTCTCATCGTGGAAGTGAAAGTCACTATTCTCAACAGAAATCTAGAGTCATAGTCCACCGACCTTTCTTATGAAAATCGGTGGACATAACCACCGATCCTCTCTCATGATCGGTCAAAAGATCCCACCGATAAGAGTCTCAAATCGGTGGGAACATGGTCCTCATCATACTCAAGTTTATCAAGGAATCTCACCAACCTCAAGTCCAAATCGGTGGAATATTTCTTGGAAGACAAATTGAGAAGATCATTTATTATGGGATAATATCTAGTGTCAGATAAAAGTGACTATTTGTCGTTTTATCCAATCTCAGATATTGTCTCAATCAAGCATGCGTATTCTTCTTGGTACTAAAGAAAAAGGTGAAAAGGACACATCAATTTTTCAGAAGTCAACACCTACTCTTGAATCCCCTAATGACAAGTGTCCTATGCATTTAATGCTCCATGCACTATAAAAAGAGGAAGGAGCTCCCCATGCAAGGTTACGCTTTCCTGAAGAATTTTCTGAATGCAAGATACTTCATCTCTTTAAGAACTTCATAACTTTAATCTTAGTGTGTTAAAGTTGTTTTGTTTTTAGTTTGCTTTGTGAAGATTGTTAGAATAGTTTAACTGTTCTTTTCCTCAACAATCTGTAGTTTTCTATGTGTAATTCTTAGTTGAAGTTTTTCAATAAAAGATTTAATTAAGTAATTTGTGTGTATTGTATTCAACCCCCCTCCCCCCTTCTACAATACTTGTGCTAGACATTTGGGACTAACAAGTGGTATCAGAGCAGAAAATTTAATCCATAAACTTGATCTGCAATGGCTGCCTCCTCTTCAAACAATGAAATCTCTTTTCAAAACAATGTTTCTGAAAATGGCTCTATAGCCAAACCTCCAAAGTTTAACCCCAACAACTTTTCTCTCTGGAAGAGCCGTATGATGCTATTCATGGAAGGAGTGGATACTAGATATCCAACCATTCTCAAAGAGGGACCCATTATCCCTAGAGTTTGGGCTCACTATGAAACACAGAGGGCTGGAAAAGAAACTGCTGATAAGGATGATTCTGATGATTCTTCTGATGAAGAAAAATCCACAGCTACTGGTCGTTACATTCTAAAAAACCCTAAGAAATACACTGATGAGGAAAAACGTCTGGTTTCCCTTGACTCTAAGGTCAGGGCAATTATTGCTCTTTATCTTCCTGATGAGGTCTATCATTCTTTAGTTAACTTTGCTACAGCTAAAGAGATATGGACCACTCTGTGTGTTCTGTACGAAGGTACATAAGAAGTTAAGAAAAGCAAAAAGATTGCTCTCATCAGGAAATATGAACTTTTTGCTCATGAGAAAGGAGAATCTCTTTCTAGCTATTACAATCGTTTTGACAGCCTTCTGAATGATTTGAAGTTATTGGGCAGAGTATATGAAAATGAGGAAGTCTTGTGCAAATTCATGGATTGTCTTCCTGACTTTTGGGAAAACATATGTACTTGCATCAAGACAACCAAGGATCTTGAATACATGCCTTTAACTGTTTTGTACGGAACTCTCTTTAACTTTGAACAAACTAAACTGCAAAGGAAGTCAATCATCAAAGAGATAAAAGGCTAATCTATAGCCCTTGTCAGTGACACTTCCAAGAAAGCTCAGTGAATTCCTCGCATCACTTACCCTTTATCAGATTCTGACAATGACAACCAGAATGGATCTACTCACCAAACGGAGGCATATCTAAGTGATGCCGATGATGAAGGTGAGGAAACCTCGGTTGAACAGATAACTGATGAAATGGCAATGATGGCTGGACTCAAGAACAAGTCTCGTTTTCCTGGCAAACCTAGAACTTTCAGAAATCTTTAATCCTCTTTTCAGCTACCTTCAAAATCTTTAATCCTCTTCATTAAGATCATAGGTGGCTTCCTATGGAAGACTTTTGGAGGAGTTTTAAGCATTTATTGGCCTTAGATTGAAGAGATCAAGTTGTGGTTTAAATCTTCAAACCTCATCTTCATTTCTAGGGTTTTGTCATGGTTTTCTAGGTTTTCTCCAAAACCTAGCAAGTGAGTTTATTAACTGTTTTGTAAAAAATGATTATTTTGAATATATTTCTAGGTCTTATTTAAAATACTTCCTTACTATTTGGAAACTTGACCATATGCTTTGATTTGTCGATTTAGATGCTTATGTGAGTATGATTCCTCACATGGATTATGAGGGATTTATCTTAGGTATTGTATGCATAATTAAAATGGATTGTATGAGATTTGGCATAAAATATTGGGTTTGTGTAACAAACCAATCTAAATAAAGCGTACAAAGCATTAATATTAAACAATTACAAATCTGGGTCCACAAAATTTCATCACAATTGTCTAACTAACTTAGGTTGGCGGAAACAACCTATACACAACTGAGAATAACTACCACTAAAAGTATGAGTGGCACTGCCTGAAGCTGTATCTTTACTCTATTCTGCGCTTGCTCACTTACCGGAGCCTTTACTATCTGCTTACCTGAAAAGGTTTTTAATTTGAAAATACGAGGGTTAGACCATGAGGTCTAGTGAGTCCCTCTAGACAGTTCTCAAAAGCATTTAAAACAGTTTACCATTTTCAGAAACACATCATCATAAATCTGTTCATATAAAATCATCCACGGAATAAGGTCCGCCCCTCGTAAATTGACACCCTGAAGTCACCCGAAGGTGCCAACGAGTCAGTCTCATGCTGCCTTACATGGGGCCACACTACCCCTGACATAAAGGGTCTACTCTCCCGCATGAGCACTGGCAGATCTACTCTCCCGTCTTGGCCAGTTTACGTCTAAAACAATGTATGCATACATCCCATTTAAAACTAAATCACACACGGGATAGGCCCGCCCCATAAATCATTCATAAATCTCATTTAAAACTGTAAACAACTTTCATGTAGTCAAAAGCATAAGAATAAAACATGGCATTTCTCATCATGTATTTACTTTCAAAGAAAACACGTTGTAAAGTCACGCATTTTAGTTAGAAAACTCACCTGGTGCTCTTACTTCTCGTTTCTAATCAGTTCCAGACTTCCAATTGATTTTCCTGGATAAATGGACACAACATAAGCTGATTAACAAACTATCCGGAAAACTCTACTTTCCGGACACCCAACTTACCAGGCACAATCTAACATTCCGGACAACCATTAGTATCCGGGTGACTACCCTTTCCGGACAACCCCACTGTCCGGTAACACTACTTTCCGGACGTCTCTATTGTCCGGGTACTTCTACTGTCCGGATACTATGCCTATCGGGTACATTCTCCCGGAGACCTACAACATAAGAAGCTTACCGGACACGCTTCCGGAAACCTTCATTCCTCTGGACTTTCCGGATGACGCGCTGGACGAGATTTGGGGCAGAATCTCCTATTATACGACCCTCAAGCCGAAATAAAAGACGATAACTAACCCCTTAATGTTCCATTAACCAAAACCCACAAGTTTTTGCATCAAACACCAATTGAAGATGTCTAAATCTATCTATATGGCCTCAAATGACTTAAAGCAAAAGAAAGTTCTCAAAACCCAATAATCAGCAGACAAATCTTGAATGGAGTGCTAGATTAAGGATTACCTGATATGTTCTCTGCAGAAAACGAATTTCAATCCTATCTTCTTCTGATTTTGAAGCTTGACAAACCTTCTCTCCAAAATGTTCAAGAACTCCAACTCTCTTCTCCTTCTCTCAAAGCTCAGCCGCCAAACTCACCAAAATCAGGGAATTAGAATGAATCTAGGGTTTTGTGCCCCTTATATACCCCATCACTTATTTACTAACTAGCCCCTCAACTTCTACTTTTATTTAAAACTCCACACCAACCGCAAAACTCTTCGAAAAAGGTCTGGGTCGTTACAGTTTGTATGCTATTCATGCTTTGTTGGGTTTGGTGACCTAGTTTGGATAATTTCACCATGGAAACCAATTTTATTGTTAGAAATGAGTTTACGATGTATTATGTGACTTCAAGTATGATGAATGAGTTTTTACATCACTTATGGAATATATAGACATTCTTAATTGAGTTACATTAGCAGGGTTGAGTCTTGAGGTACTATCTGGAAGGGTAGGCACTAAAAAACACTATGGTTAAGGTGCTACCTTGGAGGTAGGCACTTAATGTGTGAGTCTTGAGGTGTCATTCTTCAAAATAGACTCTTGAAGTGAAACTTGTTAGAAGTTGTTGGGCATATACGCACTATGTCTAGATGCTCTACACGGCAACGCTGGATGAGAGACATAATTTTTTGTTCCCGTCACTCTCAATGAATACGGGTCTCCCCCGTGGTTTCCAAATAATGGTTATTCGTGGGCTAATGATCAACATATAATGTTCCATGTGATTTATAAATCGTCATTATTTCTCCAAACATCTCTTCATATTTGACACAAGAATGATGGATGAACTCCTCTTACTTCTTCCAGTAAGTCTAACTTGTATGCCATTGCTCTCACTTGCTCACTAAAGACAAAGTCAACTTCTTATCGCCTGTACTTCTTGCAAGGTCGACATTACTACAGCTTCCCTCATCTGTTCCTCATAACAGAGGCGCACGTCACACTATGAAGTCCTCCAAAATTTCATCTAGTACCTCAAGATCGCGCACTATCTATTCAACTTTCATAACTCCGACGGACCCACATACGTAGTCCACTTTACCTATCTCTCAATTCTCGAGGTTCCACAGTCTTATGTTCTCAATCCAACGACTCAGTTCTACTCGGCTGCCCCAAATCATTCAGATGGGAACATAACCGCACTCCATACATGAAACCGCCCTCGGCGAGTCATCACTTGCTAACACGTGCCATCTTGCACTATTTACTTGTACCCCCTTCGATCACTATACTTGCTTAAAACTACCTGACAAAAACAAGGCCAACCGCGCCTCCGTCCACACATCGGGACTCTCAGTTTTAAACACGTCTAATTAAGGTCTCTCGTACATTTATACTTCCTTAAGAGAAAGAACTTGGCAGAAATTTCCCGCCACAACAACGAGAATCTTCTACCAGGAAAACTCGCTCATTGACAACTTGGCACCAGGCCAACCTTACACATCCCGACAAGCTCACACCCATGAGCCTCTCCTTGGTATACCTGAAATTTCTAGATTACTTCTTCCAACCGACATTCGTCTATGCAGATCATACCCTTTTCCCGAATCACATTGGCTACAGCACGTCAACTAAATCGTACGTTCTCACAACTTCATCATTTCACACTTAACGTGTCTAATAGTAGGAAACCTCTATAATTCCTTATTTGAGTACTCACCTATCCGAATTGAACTTATCCTGAAGGCTCATAATTTCCCACTGCTTGCCACAAGCGTCCAGTCGTATAATCATAACTTTGGTTACTCCCACCCAACTAGGAGGAGTAACCACGATCATACTCTACTGTTCTCAATAGCTTGCACTGAACGATCGGTTCGTTCGAACGTTTCTCACAAAGTCACTAACTTATCTCATTCAGTCGTCTTACCCACTTCTTTCCTGCACAAAAACATACCCAATTTCCCTCCTCAATACTCTTTCCAAAGTTCGCACACTTACCAAGGACAGTCTACACAACACTGCACCTATCGGCATTACTGGCAAGTTTACTACTTCCGATTTACTTACTTAATCTGACATACTGTATTCACCTCCCCACGTTAGCGTGGAGCACTGCCACCACCATTACTCGCCCCTCTCTTTCGACAATTCCCAAGCCGCAAAAGCTTTCTCATCACTATACATAACCAAATGGTTGCACTAACATTCTAACTTAAGGCTTTCGACCAACTCACCTCGACTTGACACCAGAGTTCGACGTCACTATACATTCTTTAAACTCCAACTTTTACTCTCTCAGACAATTCGCACACACATAAGCAACAGCTCACCTTCTTTAAGGATTTCACATCTATTCCACCACATTCTGACTAATACATCCATCAAGTTCTTTAAACTTCCAATTATCCGAAAATATGCTTACTTAGTGACTCCTACAGTTAAAGACACTTGGTTTCTCCTTTGGGTATCTACCCACCACCACTCTATGATGCTATCCCGAACATAATCATATCACGACGTCAACTCACACCCTACGTGCTCCAACAACCTAGTTAACAACACGAACACCCCAACCGAAACCTCCAACATGCTTTGACAGTACTTAGAATACACCTACAGACGTGTGCTAATTAAACCTCAAAGAAAGTATACAATGAGATCTAATATCGTCTTTCAAGTAATAAAATGGTAAAATACCAGATATCGTCCCACAGAGATTGGAGTAAAAAGTTAAATAAAAAGTAGAAGAAGGAAATGATTTCAGATGGCGAATTGGAAGAGATCGATTTGTTTTGTTTTGATTGTCACTTTGATGTTGTTAACAGAGAATAAAGCAAGCACGGGTGTAAAACTTTAAGGTGGGACTTAAACACAAATTCCAGCAGGCCATGCTGCAGGAATGCTGCAGCATGCAGTTTTGTCATAACTAGATCCACCATCTATTTTGCGAGTATTCCTCTCGGACTTCAGTATTCCCACTACTGTTTAGATTCAACTAGACACATCTCTGTGTAGTCTCCAGCTATTTATAGTGGGGGATAAAGTTCTCAAAATATATGGACGACCAAATCTCTTTGTATCAAAAACCGCTCTCGAGCCGATTCCCATATCATTCAAGTTGGTGTGTTCCAAGTGGCTTATCTCTAAGTCCACTACACTTTAACACCTTAGATTGGTGACCACTTGTCGAGAATAAATCAGTTTAGAAAAACATGGATGATAATTGTAACTTTATGAGTAACTCTCTCAATTATACTTCCCATATCATTCAAACTGACGTGCATTCAGTGGCTTATCTCTAAGTCCACGGCACTTTAACACTTTAGCAAGTGATCAATTCGTCAAGAAGTGTCATTGGTTTTTATAAAACTTGAATGAAATAAAGGAACATCGTTATTGCGAAACAACGTCCACCTTTCTTTGGTTTAAAATCCCACCTTTTCGTTTAACACCCGAACTAATAAATTTAGCTACTCATAACGGAAAGTAAAGAAAGCAATAAATGACATAAATTAAATGACTGAAAAAATAAATGGTGGAATGTAAATTGCAAAAAATAAAAGACGAGAAATAAATTGCAAGAATTAAGTACTTCAAATGCTTAAATTGATTCACTAAGAAATCAAGACCAAGAGTTGTCACCCTCTTAAATCTGATCCAAAGTTCATCTCCTTTTCTTAAATACATCACCCCAAGCCCTCCTTATATAGGAAGGAAGAGGAGGGGTAAAATAGTAAAACTACATTAACTTGGTCCCAAAGTATCAAGACAAAGTACAAAAAAGTAAAAAGTCATAAAGGTACAAAAGGGTTTGCAACATATCAGCTCCAGCTGGATTTAAGACTACTGGAAGCTGCATCATTAAGTACCAAAAAGCCAATTTGTCTTTAAGAGCTCAGCCCCACGTTCCAAAATGTAATCTGCCCAAGCATGTCGTGCTGCAGGAATGCTGCAACATGGGTCTGCACTATGAAATCTTCCAAAATGAGCATAAATCAGCCATTCCAAGTCACAAAACAAGTCATTCACTACTCTAGCTCCAATAAACAATAAAGTGGAAAATAAGTAAATAAAATGACTCAAATTTAGGGATCTTAAAGATAAAATGACTCAAAATGGAAAGAAAAAGACTTAATATGCATTAAATAATTAATGCATATCACACCCTCAAACTAGAACTGTTGCTTGTCCCCAAGCAACTAAGACACAAAAAGAAAATGACTCAAGTTGGTAAGATTTGCAAAATGAGAGAAATAAGTGCACACAATATCATGATAGATGCAACGATACACAACATAGCCATTCATAAATTCCAAGTTACATGATCTTAATCTAAGAATGAGTGAAACCATAAGCTAGCAACATTTTCTCTTTGTTATGCTCTACGCATCTCACATCCAAGATCAAAAGGACTTTAAAGTACTGGTTCACTCTTTTTGGCACATTTTGTCTCACTTTGCCTTTTTTCCTTTATTTGCTTCAATATATATGATTTTTTTCAATTTTGCGGCACTTTTGTGCTGTTTTGTGTTGAAAGCAATGCACTTAGCTCCTATGGGACTTTTTAGTGCTTAAAGTCCAAACATGGCATTTTTGAAGAGCTATGCCCTTTTTATTTTTTTGTGGTTGTTTTTCTTGTCATGGTGGACTTCCCACCCTCAAACTAATGATTGACGATGTCCTCGTTGTTATAGAACGATAAAGTGTATAGGGTGGATGCAAGTGGCTCATGTAAAGTAACAAATGATGGTCTTAATCACTTCTTAGATGTGTGAAATGTGGATCAAAATGTTTTCCCAAGTAAAATGATGCTAGTTCTAGCAAAAAAACTATACTATTAGATTTAGGGATCATGACTTTAGGAATTATTCAGGCTATGTATGCATGCTTAAAGTATCACATATGCTCATCATGCAATAAAAACTAAATCCTAAAAACGTAAGAAACAATCCCAGACTCAAAAAATGTAAAATGAACAAAAATTGGAGCTAAAATGGTATGAATGAACCTGTCCTACTCCTGAGGAGTAGGTTGTGAACCAAGTGGTTGGAATGAATGTTGCGGCACAAGAATCTGCATTTTCGTCTTTTAATAAGGTGTTCTTCTTTTTCAACAATTGGATCTCTTGTTGACAACTTGTTGAGGAATGGTGGAGATTGCTGGAGCACCTCAGTATGCTCCTCAGCCGTAAGTGTCCTCACCAACTTACTTTGGTGTTTCTCTTTCCACTTATGCTTATACACGTTTCTCTCCTTGATCATGGCACAAGACTTTAATGAAACAAATGGGGGAACAGGTCATCCCACAAAGAGTTTTCCACACCACCTCACCAACAACAGTACTTGATTTTATGAAGCTTCCCGAGTCCATGGATTGATCATCACGTCCCTTTTGAAAAACAACTTGAAGTTTTTCTGCACAGCTTTGCTGCAGAAATGTTGCATTTGCAACAATATGTTCTTTATGCACAGATTCAAAGTAGGGGTTAGTGACAGTCTTGGCATTGTGTTGCACCTCTTCACTATTTTGAAGTGAAGAAGGATTGCTCGAATGCTCGGATGCTTCCTCGGAACTTTCTATCTCTTGACTATTTTCCAAAGTATTGACCGCATCCTCATACTTACCAACACGTTCAAGTTTTTCAATCTCACTTGGTATAGGAATTTGGTTTTGTCTATTGATCTCTTTAAGATAAGTTGAAATGTTGGCAACAGATGTCAATATACTTTGTTTGTACTCTTGCATACTTTGTATGTGCTCATTCACCATAGTTTCAAAATATTTGAAGGTTTGAACTAGTTCTAAAGAGGGTGTAGGGGGTAAAAATGAGTTATTAAAGTCATCCCCTTGAAAACTCCCAGAAAAATCAACGTGTTCCTCCCAAGATTGGTTACAAGTATTTGCGTAAGTGTTACTCCAATCTTGGTAGGGAGGTATTGGTGATGTGAAATTGCCATGATCTTGACCATTTAAAAACAAATTAGGATGATCCTCCCATGATTGAGTGAAACCATTGAAGTGTGAGGTATCCCAATTACTATCTCCCATGAAATAACGAGATTCGGGGTTCGAAGGACAATTGCATGAGAAATGATTTCCGCCACAGTAGTCACAGAAAACAGTTTCATATGGCCCAAACGAATATCCCATTGAATCCATATTCACATAAAGATAAACTCAAAGCTTGTTACTTGTACACACATGAAGACGTATGACAAGCAACTAAGGTGGTAGAAAAATCAAATCTTTTTAAAACTTTTTACAACTTTTAGCTTGCCAATCCCCGGCAACGACGCCAAAAACTTGACAGTGCTTAGAATACACCTACAGACGTGTGCTAATTAAACCTCAAAGCAAGTATACAATGAGATCTAATATCGTCTTTCAAGTAATAAAATGGTAAAATACCATATATCGTCCCACAGAGATTGGAGTAAAAAGTTAAATAAAAAGTAGAAGAAGGAAATGATTTCAGATGGCGAATTGGAAGAGATTGATTTGTTTTGTTTTGATTGTCACTTTGATGTTGTTAACAGAGAATAAAGCAAGCACGGGTGTAAAACTTTAAGGTGGGACTTAAACACAAATTCCAGCAGGCCATGCTGCAGCATGCAGTTTTGTCATAACTAGATCCACCATCTATTTTGAGAGTATTCCTCTCGGACTTCAGTATTCCCACTACTGTTTAGATTCAACTAGACACATCTCTGTGTAGTCTCCAGCTATTTATAGTGGGGGATAAAGTTCTCAAAATATATGGACGACCAAATCTCTTTGTATCAAAAACCGCTCTCTCGAGCCGATTCCCATATCATTCAACTTGGTGTGTTCCAAGTGGCTTATCTCTAAGTCCACTACACTTTAACACCTTAGATTGGTGACCGCTTGTCGAGAATAAATCAGTTTAGAAAAACATGGATGATAACTGTCACTTTATCAGTAACTCTCTCAAGTCTATTTCCCATATCATTCAAACTGGCGTGCATTCAGTGGCTTATCTCTAAGTCCACGACACTTTAACACTTTAGCAAGTGATCAATTCGTCAAGAAGTGTCATTGGTTTTTATAAAACTTGAATGAAATAATGGAACATCGTTATTGCGAAACAACGTCCACCTTTCTTTGGTTTAAAATCCCACCTTTCCGTTTAACACCCGAACTAATAAATTTAGTAACTCATAACGGAAAGTAAAGAAAGCAATAAATGACGTAAATTAATTAGCATAAATGTAAATGACTGAAAAATAAATGGCGGAATGTAAATTGCAAAAAATAAAAGACGGAAAATAAATTGCAAGAATTAAGTACTTCAAATGCTTAAATTGATTCACTAAGAAATCAAGACCAAGAGTTGTCACCCTCTTAAATCTGATCCAAAGTTCATCTCATTTTCTTAAATACATCACCCCAAGCCCTCCTTATATAGGAAGGAAGAGGAGGGGTAAATAGTAAAAATACATTAACTTGGTCCCAAAGTATCAAGACAAAGTACAAAAAAGTAAAAAGTCATAAAGGTACAAAAGGGTTTGCAACATATCAGCTCCAGCTGGATTTAAGACTACTGGAAGCTGCATCATTAAGTACCAAAAAGCCAATTTGTCTTTAAGAGCTCAGCCCCACGTCCTAAAATGTAATCTGCCCAAGCATGTCGTGCTGCAGGAATGCTGCAGCATGGGTCTGCACTATGAAATCTTCCAAAATGAGCATAAATCAGCCATTCCAAGTCACAAAACAAGTCATTCACTACTCTAGCTCCAATGAACAATAAAGTGGAAAATAAGTAAATAAAATGACTCAAATTTAGGGATCTTAAAGATAAAATGACTCAAAATGGAAAGAAAAAGACTTAATATGCATTAAATAATTAATGCATATCACACCCTCAAACTAGAACTGTTGCTTGTCCCCAAGCAACTAAGACACAAAAAGAAAATGACTCAAGTTGGTAAGATTTGCAAAATGAGAGAAATAAGTGCACACAATATCATGATAGATGCAACGATACACAACATAGCCATTCATAAATTCCAAGTTACATGATCTTAATCTAAGAATGAGTGAAACCATAAGCTAGCAACATTTTCTCTTTGTTATGCTCTACACATCTCACATCCAAGATCAAAAGGACTTTAAAGTACTGGTTCACTCTTTTTGGCACATTTTGTCTCACTTTGCCTTTTTCCTTTATTTTCTTCAATATATATGATTTTTTTTCAATTTTGCGGCACTTTTGTGCTGTTTTGTGTTGAAAGCAATGCACTTAGCTCCTATGGGACTTTTTTAGTGCTTAAAGTCCAAACATGGCATTTTTGAAGAGCTATGCCCTTTTTATTTTTTTGTGGTTGTTTTTCTTGCCATGGTGGACTTCCCACCCTCAAACTAATGATTGACGATGTCCTCGTTGTTATAGAACGATAAAGTGTATAGGGTGGATGCAAGTGGCTCATGTAAAGTAACAAATGATGGCCTTAATCACTTCTTAGATGTGTGAGATGTGGATCAAAATGTTTTCCCAAGTAAAATGATACTAGTTCTAGCAAAAAAACTATACTATTAGATTTAGGGATCATGACTTTAGGAATTATTCAGGCTATGTATGCATGCTTAAATATATCACATATGCTCATCATGCAATAAAAACTAAATCCTAAAAACGTAAGAAACAATCCCAGACTCAAAAAATGTAAAATGAACAAAAATTGGAGCTAAAATGGTATTTATGAACCTGTCCTACTCCTGAGGAGTAGGTTGTGAACCAAGTGGTTGGAATGAATGTTGCGGCACAAGAATCTGCATTTTCGTCTTTTAATAAGGTGTTCTTCTTTTTCAACAATTGGATCTCTTGTTGACAACTTGTTGAGGAATGGTGGAGATTGCTGGAGCACCTCAGTATGCTCCTCAGCCGTAAGTGTCCTCACCAACTTACTTTGGTGTTTCTCTTTCCACTTATGCTTATACACGTTTCTCTCCTTGATCATGGCACAAGACTTTAATGAAACAAATGGGGGAACAGGTCATCCCACAAAGAGTTTTCCACACCACCTCACCAACAACAGTACTTGATTTTATGAAGCTTCCCGAGTCCATGGATTGATCATCACGTCCCATTTGAAAAATAACTTGAAGTTTTTCTGCACAGCTTTGCTGCAGAAATGTTGCATTTGCAACAATATGTTCTTTCTGCACAGATTCAAAGTAGGGGTTAGTGACAGTCTTGGCATTGTGTTGCACCTCTTCACTATTTTGAAGTGAAGAAGGATTGCTCGAATGCTCGGATGCTTCCTCGGAACTTTCTATCTCTTGACTATTTTCCAAAGTATTGACCGCATCCTCATACTTACCAACACGTTCAAGTTTTTCAATCTCACTTGGTATAGGAATTTGGTTTTGTCTATTGATCTCTTTAAGATAAGTTGAAATGTTGGCAACAGATGTCAATATACTTTGTTTGTACTCTTGCATACTTTGTATGTGCTCATTCACCATAGTTTCAAAAGATTTGAAGGTTTGAACTAGTTCTAAAGAGGGTGTAGGGGGTAAAAATGAGTTATTAAAGTCATCCCCTTGAAAACTCCCAGAAAAATCAACGTGTTCCTCCCAAGATTGGTTACAAGTATTTGCGTAAGTGTTACTCCAATCTTGGTAGGGAGGTATTGGTGATGTGAAATTGCCATGATCTTGACCATTTAAAAACAAATTAGGATGATCCTCCCATGATTGAGTGAAACCATTGAAGTGTGAGGTATCCCAATTACTATCTCCCATGAAATAACGAGATTCGGGGTTCGAAGGACAATTGCATGAGAAATGATTTCCGCCACAGTAGTCACAGAAAACAGTTTCATATGGCCCAAACGAATATCCCATTGAATCTATATTCACATAAAGATAAACTCAAAGCTTGTTACTTGTACACACATGAAGACGTATGACAAGCAACTAAGGTGGTAGAAAAATCAAATCTTTTTAAAACTTTTTACAACTTTTAGCTTGCCAATCCCCGGCAACGACGCCAAAAACTTGACAGTGCTTAGAATACACCTACAGACGTGTGCTAATTAAACCTCAAAGCAAGTATACAATGAGATCTAATATCGTCTTTCAAGTAATAAAATGGTAAAATACCATATATCGTCCCACAGAGATTGGAGTAAAAAGTTAAATAAAAAGTAGAAGAAGGAAATGATTTCAGATGGCGAATTGGAAGAGATTGATTTGTTTTGTTTTGATTGTCACTTTGATGTTGTTAACAGAGAATAAAGCAAGCACGGGTGTAAAACTTTAAGGTGGGACTTAAACACAAATTCCAGCAGGCCATGCTGCAGGAATGCTGCAGCATGCAGTTTTGTCATAACTAGATCCACCATCTATTTTGAGAGTATTCCTCTCGGACTTCAGTATTCCCACTACTGTTTAGATTCAACTAAACACATCTTTGTGTAGTCTCCAGCTATTTATAGTGGGGGATAAAGTTCTCAAAATATATGGACGACCAAATCTCTTTGTATCAAAAACCGCTCTCTCGAGCCGATTCCCATATCATTCAAGTTGGTGTGTTCCAAGTGGCTTATCTCTAAGTCCACTACACTTTAACACCTTAGATTGGTGACCGCTTGTCGAGAATAAATCAGTTTAGAAAAACATGGATGATAATTGTCACTTTATCAGTAAATCTCTCAAGTCTATTTCCCATATCATTCAAACTGACGTGCATTCAGTGGCTTATCTCTAAGTCCACGACACTTTAACACTTTAGCAAGTGATCAATTCGTCAAGAAGTGTCATTGGTTTTTATAAAACTTGAATGAAATAATGGAACATCATTAGTGCGAAACAACGTCCACCTTTCTTTGGTTTAAAATCCCACCTTTCCGTTTAACACCCGAACTAATAAATTTAGTTACTCATAACGGAAAGTAAAGAAAGCAATAAATGACGTAAATTAATTTGTATAAATGTAAATGACTGAAAAATAAATGGAGGAATGTAAATTGCAAAAAATAAAAGACGGAAAATAAATTGCAAGAATTAAGTACTTCAAATGCTTAAATTGATTCACTAAGAAATCAAGACCAAGAGTTGTCACCCTCTTAAATCTGATCCAAAGTTCATCTCATTTTCTTAAATACATCACCCCAAGCCCTCCTTATATAGGAAGGAAGATGAGGGGTAAAATAGTAAAACTACATTAACTTGGTCCCAAAGTATCAAGACAAAGTACAAAAAAGTAAAAAGTCATAAAGGTACAAAAGTGTTTGCAACATATCAGCTCCAGCTGGATTTAAGACTACTGGAAGCTGCATCATTAAGTACCCAAAAGCCAATTTGTCTTTAAGATCTCAGCCCCACGTCCTAAAATGTAATCTGCCCAGGCATGTCGTGCTGCAGGAATGCTGCAACATGGGTCTGCACTATGAAATCTGCCAAAATGAGCATAAATCAACCATTCCAAGTCACAAAACAAGTCATTCACTACTCTAGCTCCAATAAACAATAAAGTGGAAAATAAGTAAATAAAATGACTCAAATTTAGGGATCTTAAAGATAAAATGACTCAAAATGGAAAGAAAAAGACTTAATATGCATTAAATAATTAATGCATATCAGGATTCTATCTGAAGTTTCCTCTTTCTCTAATCTCTCATCGCTATGACGCTAGCTGGCACATTCGACTTGGCAATTATTGCCACTATATAACTGTATATTACTCACTCATAACATCACACTGCAGACCAAAACTCTCGTGATCAATCATACACAACTCAAACTTATCTTCGAGACCTCATTCATAATGAACTATCCACCTCGTAAGTAACACGCTTATCTAAAACAACAGTCTTTCACTAACTTAATACTCCTACAAGGTGTTCCTTCAACTTTCAACCTTCTGATTCAAGTCTTTGGCCTCAACGTCAATAGTTGAACTGTTGATACTTTCTTAACTTACTTCTTCGACAAGGGTCCCTTATTGAGCCTAATCCTTCCAACATATCCTAATCAAATCCACACCCCGCCGTCCTCATTTCAAACTCACTCGTGCATCGCCAGTGTCACAAGATCTTTTTACAACCTTCACCTGACGTCGAGGATATTTCATTCCTACTTCACCACCCTATTCATACCGAGTTGTTAATACCAACACCCTGATGACTTCTAGTCCTTCCCCTGAACATAGCCGTCCCTCGGCAACTGTATTTCCAATCACCGCACAAGGGTACAGTCCCTCATACTACCGACACTAAAGTCCACTTCCGACTCATCTACTGCTCACCTTTCCTCTAGAACACAAATATCAAAGCTACAACGTTCTCCCCTGATTTGTCCAACACCTCTCCACTCTAGGAGTTCTTCCTTAGCTTAAAATGTAATACTCTACGACCTATTGAGTTCATAGCCTTCATGCCTGACAACGCGATAAATGAATCATTTCACATTTTTGATCATTTTAAAGAACCCACACTTGAAAACAACTTGGGTACATACGACCCCAACATTCTCATAACTCCAATGCCCTGCACAGCGATCTTGAGGGTCGTTTGCATGCAATCTCTCCGTAAAACTTAATCTTACTCAACCAAAAAGGTGTCGTTACGACAGAAATAAGTATTGGATGGAAAATCTTTCCATACGACAAAATTCTGGAAGCAAGTACCGACACGAAGTAAACCAGTCGGTCCTCACCCTCATTTATATAATTTCAACATGTCAATACTCATTTTAGTTATAAAAGGTTTGTTTTCAAAAGTTTTCTTGACTTTTTCGCAACAATTTAACTTAACATGAAAATGGTGGAATATTTGGCAAATCGTAAACCTCAAGACTTCATTGTGCGATGTACACGGATTTGCATTTTTCTTTAAACATACGGTTGCACACGCCGATTCATATTCGATCAAATTTGATATTTACACATTTGCTTTACTTATGAAAAAAAATCTCATGTACACATGTATGAACTCAATGCATGAAACTCTACTTGCAATTGAAGGCTACTCACTCAAACAAGGCCAGTCACTTTACTAATGCAACTTATCATCGACTCTCTACCTTCGACCAATGGTCGCTCTCTCTCTCGGCCTGGTAATAACTTGTTATACATACATTCAACGGTCCACTTACTCAATCATTCATACTAATTCATTTTGATCAGCTATCTCATTTCTACTTCTACATACTTTCGTTTCTCTACTGCCATCTCTCTTCACCAATCCTGCCATTGAAAAGCTCAGCTAAAGAGTCAGAACCCCAATCTTGCACTCGCTATTGAACTTATGCTTTCAAGATCTCGACACTCCCCTTTCTTATCATCCCAACGGATCTACCCCACAATTTCTAGAATCGGGACTCTCCTGAACCAGGAGTCTTACTCACAAGCAATCGCTCATCCTCTTCGAATCCACAAAGGTCTATCTCTAGACGACTCAATACATTCCAAACAACTTTCTTCTCTACGAGTTATACATACATCACATCACCAGGACTCCTCAAGAAACTTCCCCAACAAGGGGTCTCAGTCTACCCCTCAGGGATCTTGCTGACATTCTAAAGTACTGGAACACGACATAAACACTAGTTTCTGACTACGACTTTGGAATAATAGGGCAGGTTAAGCACATACATGTACCTGTAAGTTCGCAATTACACTGGCCAGGTGAAATTTCAAACTCACCTTACATGACAGTCCTCAGTACCCTATTAGTCCTATCTTTATAATAGTGTCTTCTTAACGCATTTTCTGTATCTATAAAAGTGCCCTCCTAACGCATTTCCTATTCTCAGTTGTGATTTCTACTCCAAGTTTAAGTTTAGGCCCGTCCGATCACCTAAATCCCTTAAACTATGGCTCTGATACCAACTGTAACAACCCAATCTAAATAAAGCGTACAAAGCATTAATATTAAACAATTACAAATCTGTGTCCACAAAATTTCATCACAATTGTCTAACTAACTTAGGTTGGCGGAAACAACCTATACACAACTGAGAATAACTACCACTAAAAGTATGAGTGGCACTGCCTGAAGCTGTATCTTTACTCTATTATGCGTTTGCTCACTTACCGGAGCCTTTACTATCTGCTTACCTGAAAAGGTTTTTAATTTGAAAATGCGAGGGTTAGACCATGAGGTCTAGTGAGTCCCTCTAGACAGTTCTCAAAAGCATTTAAAACAGTTTACCATTTTCAGAAACACATCATCATAAATCTGTTCATATAAAATCATCCACGGAATAAGGTCCGCCCCTCGTAAATTGACACCCTAAAGTCACCCGAAGGTGCCAACGAGTCAGTCTCATGCTGCCTTACATGGGGCCACACTACCCCTGGCATAAAGGGTCTACTCTCCCGCATGAGCACTGGCGGGTCTACTCTCCCGTCTTGGCCAGTTTACGTCTAAAACAATGTATGCATACATCCCATTTAAAACTAAATCACACACGGGATAGGCCCGCCCCATAAATCATTCATAAATCTCATTTAAAACTGTAAACAACTTTCATGTAGTCAAAATCATAAGAATAAAACATGGCATTTCTCATCATGTATTTACTTTCAAAGAAAACACGTTGTAAAGTCACGTATTTTAGTTAGAAAACTCACCTGGTGCTCTTACTTCTCGTTTCTAATCAGTTCCAGACTTCCAATTGACTTTCCTGGATAAATGGACACAACATAAGCTGATTAACAAACTATCCGGAAAACTCTACTTTTCGGACACCCAAATTACCAGGCACAATCTAACATTCCGGACAACCATTAGTATCCGGGTGACTACCCTTTCCGGACAACCCCACTGTCCGGTAACACTACTTTCCGGACGTCTCTATTGTCCGGGTACTTCTACTGTCCGGATACTATGCCTATCGGGTACATTCTCCCGGAGACCTACAACATAAGAAGCTTACCGGACACGCTTCCGGAAACCTTCATTCCTCTGGACTTTCCGGATGACGCGCTGGACGAGATTTGGGGCAGAATCTCCTATTATACGACCCTCAAGCCGAAATAAAAGACGATAACTAACCCCTTAATGTTCCATTAACCAAAACCCACAAGTTTTTGCATCAAACACCAATTGAAGATGTCTAAATCTATCTATATGGCCTCAAATGACTTAAGGCAAAAGAAAGTTCTCAAAACCCAATAATCAGCAGACAAATCTTGAATGGAGTGCTAGATTAAGGATTACCTGATATGTTCTCTGCAGAAAACGAATTTCAATCCTATCTTCTTCTGATTTTGAAGCTTGACAAACCTTCTCTCCAAAATGTTCAAGAACTCCAACTCTCTTCTCCTTCTCTCAAAGCTCAGCCGCCAAACTCACCAAAATCAGGGAATTAGAATGAATCTAGGGTTTTGTGCCCCTTATATACCCCATCACTTATTTACTAACTAGCCCCTCAACTTCTACTTTTATTTAAAACTCCACACCAACCGCAAAACTCTTCGAAAAAGGTCTGGGTCGTTACAGTTTGTATGCTATTCATGCTTTGTTGGGTTTGGTGACCTAGTTTGGATAATTTCACCAT
The DNA here is from genome assembly GCA_033807775.1 of Saussurea involucrata. Lineage (NCBI taxonomy): Eukaryota > Viridiplantae > Streptophyta > Magnoliopsida > Asterales > Asteraceae > Saussurea > Saussurea involucrata. The sequence goes on from CM066321.1 coordinate 210,034,761, forward strand.
GGAAACCAATTTTATTGTTAGAAATGAGTTTACGATGTATTATGTGACTTCAAGTATGATGAATGAGTTTTTACATCACTTATGGACTATATAGACATTCTTAATTGAGTTACATTAGCAGGGTTGAGTCTTGAGGTACTATCTGGAAGGGTAGGCACTAAAAAACACTATGGTTAAGGTGCTACCTTGGAGGTAGGCACTTAATGTGTGAGTCTTGAGGTGTCATTCTTCAAAATAGACTCTTGAAGTGAAACTTGTTAGAAGTTGTTGGGCATATACACACTATGTCTAGATGCTCTACACGGCAACGCTGGATGAGAGACATAATTTTGTGTTCCCGTCACTCTCAATGAATACGGGTCTCCCCCGTGGTTTCCAAATAATGGGTATTCGTGGGCTAATGATCAACATATAATGTTCCATGTGATTTATAAATCGTCATTATTTCTCCACTATGACTATTTATGGTTATTCGAGCTCACTAGGATTTTTGGCATAACACTTGTTTTAATGTCGATATGTATCTCCGGTTCTAGTGGTGGGGTTACTAGGGAAGTTTGATCGGCCGCTTTAGAGAGCTTTTGGGAAGATTTTTGGGACGCCAAGTATTGACTTTATTTTTGGTGGTTTATGTGACACCCAAATGTAATCTAGTCATTATGAGGAATTAGATTAGGAGGTTGTTGACCTCAAACCCATTTGATTACAGATGTAAGTTAACTGGCGTATATTGTTTTTTTTAGATAAAGCTCGTATCTTGATATTAAATACCAAATTCCTTGCTTTTGCTTTGGAATTTTGTTACCCAAAAGTGTTACAACTTGTTGCTAACATCAAAACCGCATAACAACTTCCTTTGATAATCCTGCACCATATGGTAACTCAAACCTCTTACTATGTTCTATATAATCTAGTAGTTTCATGTTGTGCACCATTGTCCACCCATCACCATTATCGAAGTAGAAAATCAATCTCTCAAAATTAAATCAGACATAAAATTGTGATAAAAGATCTTATCACAAATTCAGAAACTAAATTAATATATCAACAACATGAAATCTTTTGAACATCAACAAAATTTTTATTTAGATTCATTGAAAAAGATTGTGATACATAACTTAAGTATATCGAATCCCAAAAATCTCAATCTGCATTTTCAAAAACCAAACTTTAACCTGGATCTGCATCTTTGAGTTCGTCGTTCTTAACCCAAACCATCCTTGACCTGGATATGGATTTGTGTCGTCATTGGATCCGCATCTTCGAGTTCATCGTTGGTTTAGAAACCAGACTTGTATCACATTTGTGAACATGTTCATCGTAATAGATATGGGTGCTTGAACGAAAAAATGAAGACCATAAATATGGTGACTACTACATCTTCAAATCAAGACTTGTACGAGGTGTTTGCTTTCTAGATAAAGACATGATTGTAGATTTGTAGTTGTTTTCTGATTCTTGATGAAAACATTTGGAAATGTGAATACGAAGTAACCACCATCAGGTATATGTGAGCAAACTTGATAGTAGTTATTTTAAATAAAAAGATTGGATTAGATTGGACTAGATTGATCATCACAGTTATCACAATATTCATGGTGCTCGAGAGAGTTCGAAATGGTCAAATCATAGATGATTCCATTTGATTATGGCTACATATAGTTGGGTTCTAATGTAAACACGGGTAAAGAAAGAACACGAGAATGCCTAAACAACTTTTTTGTTTCAATGTCCAATCGATATCCAAAATACTGTACTAACACCTTTTTTTATTACCTAAAGTCTCTAGGATGAACGGTCAAAATTCTCTTTTGTGTATTCTTATTCCGAAAAGATGAAAATTCTGACAATGAATGACGCAAAAGACATCATAGCATCAATTCTAATCTAGCAACGAGTTTTACTTTCTGGTTTGTTTATATACGCTTTTACTTTCTATATTCAGAAAATATGTTGATTAAAATATGAAGTTTTTATAAATTAAATGTCAACAACCATAAAATTTTAATGATTTTGGGTTTATAAGCAAATGTTTGTGGGTTTCCTATATTTTAAGATTAATGTACCTTAAAAACTGAAAATGTTATCTTATAATAGTATTTTTTTTCTTTTTGCTTTTTAATATCAAAAAACAACATAAAAGAAAAAAAAAAACCAAAGTGAATATTCTCTCTTGTAAAAGTGGTTGCCAACAGATACTCTATTATTATTATTATTATTTTTAAATAGGGACTTAAAAATTAAAATCTTTAAAATTGTATTACATTTAGCTCCAGCAGATTCTTTAGTTTAAAGAATCAAACATCCATTATATTATTAAAATGTAATTTAAATTTATCATCACAGTATATTTTTTTAAAAGAATTTATGTAAAATAATAATAACTCATTCCTATTGGTGGGAATGAATAAAAAAATAATTTCTTTCTGTATCTAGCAAGTTTTAGAGATTTCTCTATTTTAAAGAACAATGTAGAGAAGTTGTTAGAGCAATATAGAAAACAAAAACACAATTTTTTTATATTTTATAGAAGATGTTGAAAATGCTCTTAGAACATTATTACTAGTTGTAGTTGTATCTTGAACTCATCTAATGGGCTTTTGTTTAACTTTTAGAACTTGAAAGATAAGATTGAATATATCAAAAGGGACCAAATGAAGACCATAAGTTGAAAGATACTAATGAATACACATTATGAGCTGATAGACATCTAATTCAGTCTTATGGTTATTTATATTTATATATGACTTTTTTTAATAGGTGCTCATTTTGTATGGGCTTTTAGTTTAATGTTTTTTATCAGTGGACGTGGTTATTGGCAAAAACTTATTGAATCCGTCGTTTAAGCTCATAATAAATTAAAAGTTGCTCCTGTTACCCTGCCGAGAGCCTTGAGCATTGTACAAGGACGTGTTGTAGGAGTAACCCATTACCTTCTAGGTGGAATTGCCACAACATGCGGGTTGTTATTTATATCAAAAAATATGATTGTTTTGGCTCTAACAAAACAAAGTTCAAGTATTTGTTTACAACCATTCGTGATATAAGTTGATATAGAGTTTTTATAATTTGCAGTATATTGTTCTTCACCGATGACACCACCGTTGTTGTCCATCTCACTAATTGTACTCACCATAACCCCGACCCCATGGTCGTGCCACCCCTTTCCCGGCCAACTTCTGCCAAAACCAAAACCCCCCTCCATTTTCCCAGCAATGGTGAAACTATATGTGACCCAGTATTTTTATTCAAAGTTTGTTTTAGGGGCCGTTTACAAAACGCTTACTCGGGTAAGTGCTTACCAAGTCACATTAGCTTACCGGATGAATATGGTAAGGACTAATAATCTTACTCGGTAAGAGCGGAAGCAAGGACCGAGAGTCGAAGGCAAGGACCGAGAGTCTTACCCGATAAGTGAGTGCGACGTCTCTTACCACGGTTAGCGCTTACCGGCTAAATTGTTGCATACGATACCATTTTGGTGCACTAAAATCTTACCGGCCGGAAAGTAAGTGATAGTGTTGAATTTTACGGTAAGCACTTACCCGGATAAGTGATTAGGTAAACAGCCCCTTAGTATCTTATAATAGTAAACTTAACCGTTACTAAATATGTATATGTGTATATAACATCAGTATACATATTGAGTTTTTTTTCCTGATTATTTAGTTAAGAAAAGAAATTCACAATAATGCGTTCATATTTTCCAATCATACCACTTACAATCATTTAATTCAATTAACTACATATTAGGAATCCATCAACAACCTATAATTTCTTCGTTATCGATCATCCTCCAATCTCAAATTGTGTTTGGGTGGGGGTTGCGGCACAGCTTGTTGCTCGTTTGCCTGCCATCTTATTGTATTTGGAGACTTTATTTATTAATAGAATCTCAAATTAACCATTTATGTTAGTTATTTTAATTAGAATTGGACAAATATTATACATGTGACTATGTGATATGATTACAAATATAGATAATAAAACTTTAACTTAAAACTAGATACTCAAACAAAAAGCTCTGGAACTTTTTATATATTTTGCGAGAAATGTCGGTTGCATCAATTGCCATCAACTGTAGTGGGCGTGCCTCTCAATATATATATCAAATACAAACCATGTAGTTTGTATAAACTCGTACAAATCATACCTAGTTTCATGATTTTGTAAATTTGGCTTCATGAATATATATATATATATTTTGGCTTCATGAATATATAATTTGGCTTCATGAATATATCATTTGGCATTTTTAACTAATTTTTTTACAAAAATAAGGGTATTTTAGTGTATTTTTGTAAAAAAATTAGTTAAAAATGCCAAATGATATATTCATGAAGCCAATATATATATATATATATATATATATATATATATATATATATATATATATATATTCATGAAGCTAAATTTACAAAATCATGAAGCTAGGTATGGTTTGTACGAGTTTGTACAAACTAACTGGTTTGTACCCGATACCACCCCTATATATATATATATAGAGAGAGGCGGGTTCAAACGAGGAGCGTACCAATTTAAGAGAACGTGAGGAGCAATTGACAGTTATGAATCACATGTGATTCGCAGTTGTGGATCACATGTGATTCACAACTGATCTGGACTCGAATTGACAGTTATGAATCATTAATGATTTACAGTGTTGAATCACATGTGATCCGCGACCTGCAGCATCGCGCCACGCCTCGCGCCACTTTTGCGCGAATTTTCGAGAAAGTTCCGATTTTTAGCGTTGTAAATCATATGTGATCAGAAGCATGGGAGTGCTCCTCGCGTTCTCACGTTTTGACGCGCTCCTCACATGAACCTTTCTCTCTCTCTCTCTCTCTATATATATATATATATAGGCGAGCGTTATTATGAAAACCTACCTATGTTTGAAAACTTTAAAAACCCCCTTCAACCAATCAGATTTTTTCTTAATTATTATTTGATAATTATAATTAAGAGGGCATTTTTGTCTTTTGACTAATCCTTTGTTAATTATGGAATTTCTGATAATTACGATTTCCTTATTGAATTTCATATTATTCCTATTATCTAGGGAAACTAAATATTCTGGGTGATTCTTCTTCTTCGTTCTTGGCAACCACAAACACACAAACCAATCATGAAGAAGAGAGAGAAAAAAAAACCCTTCGTCGGCGGCGATGCCACCAACCGGTCATCCCCAATCTCTGGATCTTTCTCGCTCTTCGATTTCTCGATCCCATTTGTCTCCTCTAAAAGCCTGTTCATATCGCTTTCCAGACTCTCGATTCTCGCCTCCATTACGACCCTTTCTCTACAAAATCCATCCATCTCTTTCCCACCAACCTCCGCCAGTTGATTCACATGTGAAGTCACAAATATTGACACCAATTCCTTCTCAATCTCCAACATCAATGCTTGTTCGGCCAACGCATCCATATGCGACTGCAACGAACCGTTATCCATCACACACCGATTCAACTCAGATCCATATGCGACAGAAACCTGCAATCCACGATGAAACCGACAATGACCGAGAGGAAATTTGGATGACCGAGATGAAACCGACGATGACAGAGATGAAACCGACGATAACCGAGATGAACGGAGATGAAACTGAGATGAAACGGAAGTGAACGGATGCGAACCGGAGATGAACCGGCGATGAACGGAGGTGAACGGATTGTGTTGCTTTTTCTGGGTTTGATTTTCACATGAAACGGCGATGAACGGAGATGAAACCGGAAGTGAACGGATGCGAACGGAGATGAAACGGAAGTGAATGGATGCGAACCGGCGATGAACGGAGATGAAACCGGCGATGAACGGAGGTGAAACCGGCGATGAACGGAGGTGAACGGATTGTGTTGCTTTTCCTGGGTTTGATTTTCACATGAACCGGCGATGAACGGAGATGAAACCGTGATTGTGTTGATTTTGTTCTTCAATTTTAGATGTGTTTTCTGGGGTTTGTTAAATTTTTGGGTTCTGGGTTCATGGGAAGATGGGAAGAGATTGCAGTGGACATTTTGAATACTAATTGAAAGTGTGGTGATACCACCAACCACGTGGCCTTTAAAATAGGGATTTATCCCCTTTCCTTTTTTTAAATGACTCATGAAATGTCCAACTTACCCTTCCACTACCAATTTCGTTGGATAAAAAAAAATTAAAAAAAATTAGTATTTCCATAAATATATCATTTTCATCTTAGTCGTAGATGGTTTGATCTATGGTTGTAAGGTGGGTTTCACAGTTTTCAAATTAGAGTAGGTTTCTACATGAAACTGCCTATATATATATATATAGGGGTTAAATCTAGTGAGGACCAACAAAAGGTTAAGGACTTAAGAACTAATCTAATCCATTGATTAGAATAAATCAAGGGTTATCAAACAAAAAGCATTTTTATAATTAAAGCAAAAAACAATGGTAGTTTTGAGAATTTAAAAGGGCATTCAAGGGTATAATAGACATTAATTTAATAATTACAAATTGCACTTCTCTTTTACATCACCTGCAACTTTTTCTTTCACATCGCCTCCTTCCACTTTTCTTATGGCACACTAGGTTTCACGACAGACCACACATCTTCTTTTCCATAACCATCGTCTGACGTCGGTGGCGCCGCCATTGATCTACCGGTGTTACCAACAATCGACAGAGGAGCTTGGTGAGGAAGACGATATGGATTTCAGAGCAGGAGATTGAACCTTTTTATGTGGAGAAGGGCTTATCGCCGGAGAAATAATCGGAGGTTGTATCTCCAAGTAAAAGATCAAGACGACGCCAAAGATGGAACTCCGGTGAATGGTGAAAAGGTAAACTAACTGTAATGGCAGAGTTGCAGACTACCACAAAGGATCGATGAATGAATGCTTTCTCGATCTGGGTTTCAATTTTTTGAAACACGAAAGATGACATCCACTGTCTCTGACTGAAAACTCCCCAAATCATTCATCAATTTCATCACAAAAACTTTGATTTCTCTCTCTAAACCTCATATGGTGAGAGAATAACATATGTTCTTCATCGAATTAAAAGTCAATCTAGCAATCTCTTCTCGATTTTTGATTTTCTCTATATTACAAAGAAGATTGTTAGCGATAACAATAAAGTTTTTTAGTTGATTAATATCAAATTCTTGTTTTTAGGGTTTTTTTTTTCAAGATTGGAAGTATGTTTCCAGATTGGGGTTTTTGTGTTTGATTTTTCAGATCTGGTAAATTTGTGTGTTTCATATGATGAATTTGTGTGTTTCTTTAGGTGAATCTATGTGTTTCATTTGGTGAATCTCTACGTTTCATATAATGAACCGATGTGTTTCATTTGTTTCATCTGGTGAATATGTATGTTTCATCTGGTGAATATGCATGTTTCATCTAGTGAATATGTATGTTTCATCTAGTGAATCGATGTGTTTCATCAGGTGAATATGTATGTTTCATCTAGTGAATACATGGGTTTCATCCGGTGAAACGACATATTGATGAAATAACATGTGAGTTTGTGTTTCATATGGTGAAGTGTGTTTCACGTGATGAATTTATGTTTCACCTGATGAAGAATCCGTGTTTCACCTGATGAAGAATTTGTGTTTCACCTGATGAAACTGTTTCACCCGGTGAATTGTGCATTTCATACGATGAATTGTGTATTTCACATGGTGCATTTCATATGGTGAATTGTGTATTTCATATGGTGAATCTATGTGTTTCATATGGTGAATATGTGATTTTCATTTGGATTGTGTTTCGGCTGGAAAATCATTATGTTTCATATGGTGAATCTGAAGTTGTATGTTTCATCTGATGAATCTTGTTACCAAAATGACGATTATGCCCTTTTTTAATTAAAAACAACTTTTAATTAAAACATTAGGATCAAAACCAAATTAAGGCTTAGATCACTTCTCACGGTTCTTAACCTTTTTGTGGTTCTCATTTGATTACCGTCCTATATATATATATATATATATACGATTAAACACACTCACATGTCGTGTAATTATATATGATTAAACCTTTCTCGCATTCTCGCATAATGTTTAACTTCTCGCATGATCCTTCCTCTCTCTCTCTCTCTCTCTCTATATATATATATATAGGTGAATGATCGTGTGAGAAATTGAGGTTAACGTGATAAGCGTGAGAAGTGGATCAGAATCGTTGATCACTTTTAATCAAATGCCCTAGACAGGTTCATATGAGAATAATAACTAAATAAGACAATAGGAAAACAGTTTAATCACATGTGATTCACGTGATTTTGGCCGCAACCTAAATAAATATTTACCCTTCATAAAACAAGGGTGTTTTCGTTTGAACCTCTGCCGACGAAATCGGGTAAATTCATTTAGAGAATCAATGAGAATCTAAATGCAATTGACTATTTAGATGAAGGTTGCATGTGTTGTAATCTTTTATTGGGCTGCAAAATAACCGTGACATATATATATTTAGGAAGTGATTTAATCGACACCCTTGGTTTTCTAAATGTATGGACGGTATGCATACAGGTAAAAGTAAGCTGTTTTTTGGTTTTTATACACTTGTGCATTATGCTTTTGTGCATATGCACGTGCGCACGTTATAAATTATTTGTATATACAAATGCGTACAGTCTAGCTAAAGGGGTTACCAGGGTGTTCCTCAGTTTTTCGTTTTTTGAGGTTTTCTCGTGAACCTGGCCTTATATATATAGATTTATAGAATTTATAAGAATTATATGATTTGAAAATGAAATGGCCCATATATATATTGCCATTTCATTCATATTTGGTTTGTTTCATCCACTTTGAAATAAATCAAATCAACTCATTAAAGCAATATATTTTAATTTAAGTATTATCTTTTCTAAGTTTAGGGAAAATATTACAAAAGTAAATTTTTATTTTAGAAAATCAACTTGTAAAATTTATTTTTTAATGAAATTCCCGCAACCAAATCGATAGGAATAAAAACAATAGGTTTCACTTGTGTTCTCTAAATTGCTAAGACCATCCGCATCCATGCTTTGTAATAAAATTTTCCATATCAATAAAAGACCAAACTTCTTTTTAAAGTGGTCCCTATTGCTACATCATCAACTATTTTATGTTTTATTTACTTATTTTAATAATTTAATATCATAAAAATACCAACTATAATTTGTTTATAATATAAATAGTTGATTAATATATTTTATCTTGGTAGTTTTAATAAAAAAATCCATGGAAAAATCATTTATTTAAAATAAATTGTGGATAGAAATTTAAAAAAAATAATAAAAAATAACGTTCAAATAAATTAATAAATTGAATTAAATTTGATAAAATATTAATAATTAATGTTTAAACAAACTAATAAATTAATTAAAATTAAACAAAAATGTAAAATAATTTATCTAAATGACATCTTGAAAGACTTTTCTAAACTTGTAAGACCTTGCTATCTACATGGCATGTCATGTCATCTTGCAAAGCCTTGTATAATATGGATGTGGATGCTCTTGTTATTAATCCTCTATTCCCTCTGTTTGGATCCCATCTTGTTCGAATCCTCATCCATTCTCCTTGTGTTGAGATCGTCTAGCACTTCTGGTTCGCTATTCCCTTGTAAGTGTTGAAATTTAGTTTTCCAAAATAAGAAGACGCATCAACTAATGAATTTGGGGTGTTTGCGGTGTGGTATGGTGCCATTTAGGGTTAAATCGCACCGCATAAACTTCAAACCACCCGTAAAATGCGGTGCGGTTTATACGTTTTGTCCTTATTGCATTTTATGCCTAAAAATTATAAGTTTATAAATACATTATAAAATAAACGATAAAGGGTAGTCCAAAAAGGTAAAAAAATATAATACATCTGATTTGCAAATACATATTATATAATTAAAATAGTTTAAGAAGTAAAAAATTATACTTCATGTGTACATTAGGTGTATGGGCTAATTGGACTTTGGGCCAAAACACGAAGACCACAATTTCTTACATATTAATACTTAATTTCTCTCTCTCTCTCTCTCTCTCTCTCTCTCTCTCTCTATATATATATATATATATATATATATATATAGAAGAAGCTTCAAGAGAAAACCTTAAATAAATGAAAAATTAAAAAACACCTTATCGATCGTTAGATTAAATGATCTGATGGATGTGATTAAACAGGCGGTTACAACAATATTAATTAAATTAAAAAAATCTCACCTCTCTATTTTTTATTCGAAAAAGACGAAAAATAAACAAATTTCGAACAAAATAAATTACACCAAATAAACGACTATATTTTTCTCGTTAATTTGACATCCATATTAATATACTTTTTCATCCGTTTTTTCGTGGTTTTCCGGTTTTCCATTTATTTAGGGTTTTCCCCTGAACCTGATCCTATATATATATAATAGAGGTCCATTATCTTTTAAACCGAAATAATTGTGTGAACTTGTAAACCATGGATTAATTTGTTAAATGAGCTTAAATGAGGTCTTAATTAAATCGATAACCTTTTAAAATTTAAAATTAAATCAGTAACCTTAATATATGTATTTTTCCTATATTACCCTTAATTTAATCATCTTCTCTAGCCCCCTACCTTTTTCTGTCGGACGCTCCCTCTTCCCCATATCCCCTTCACCCTTCCCTCTTCCCAAACCCATCACCCTCATCACTTCTTCCATCTTCCACAGATCCATCAGTCTCCTCTGTTCTCCTTCGTTGGACGGTGGTGGTGGTCAGATTCAGATCACCAGACGGTGGTGATGGTCAGAACCAGATCGCCAGACAGTGGTGGTGATCGGAGCATGTAGCAGAGACGGTGAAGTGTTAGGGTAGTATAGTCATTTGCTTTTAAGAAAATAAGAGAACGTCATTTTGCAAAATCAAGGTCTGTGGAAGGTCATATAACTAAATCACCCTGTAAACCAAGAGTATTTGAGTCTTTTTCCCTACATTTATAATTTAGAAATAATTCATATATTTCAATAATTAATTCGGTTATCATATATAACGGCCTACATATTTTAGGAATAATTCAAAAAAAATTAAAAACTATTAATTCCTTAATTCATAACGATTTACAAAATCGTGAGTCTATGAAAATGATGGTAGAAAACTATGACACGGTAGAATGATGGTAGAAAACTATGAAACAGCGTTGAAAACTATGAAAATAGTGAGTCTGAAAACTATGAAACAGAGTAGAATCGTGAGTCTGAAAACTATGAAACGGGGTTGAAATTTTTGAAAATCGTGAGTCTGAAAACTATGAAATTATGAAAATACACACTTCCGTTTTCCGCCATTTTCCCAATTTTTTTGCTAAGACGATTTCACACTCTAAAAACTATGAAACATTAACACAAACGGGGTTACAACCCAAATCCTCTATCTGGGGTATGTTCGATCAAAGGTTCTGAATCTGACAACGAATGAAGGGCACGATGACGACATGGAGTTTTTGTTGGAGTTTCTATCGAAGATGGGTTGTCGTCAAAGCTTGAGATGACTTTGAGGGGGTGCCGAAACTGAAAAATGGAGAAGAAAAAGGGTAGGGGCCACGAGAACGACAAACGGCGGTGGAGATGGTGGTCGCCGACGTAGAGATGGTGGTGGAGATGGTGGTGGCTGGCGTAAAGATGGCGGTGGAGATGGTGTTCACCGGTGTATAGATGGTGGTCGTCGGATTTGTGTGTGTGTGTGTGTGAGAGAGAGAGAGAGAGAGAGATGAGAAAAATATGGAGATGATTAAGGATATATTCTAACCATAATTTGTATTTATCGAATTATGGTTAGAATATATCCTTAATCATCTCCATATTTTTCTCATCTCTCTCTCTCTCTCTCACACACACACACACACAAATCCGACGACCACCATCTATACACCGGTGAACACCATCTATGATATAATTGTTTCCATATATACCAATGAAAGGGTAAATTGGTAATACACAATCATTCCTATTACCTCGTGAGCTTCATATTTCAATTTTAATTCATAAAATCAAACAAAAGTCCTCGTGGAAATGGAAGAGCAGCTTCATCATAAGTCCCTCATTTCTCTTCTTTTGTTTATTATAGAAATCTTTTATGGTTTTGAAGATTCCAACACGGGATCATGGGTCTTTGTGGCTGCCAATATTGCTTTACAAATTCTTGATCGATGAAGTGGATGGCTTTACTTGCACTGCATTTTCCGATGTCAAATCGGTCGACGGATTCCGTTTTGCAGGAATTTAGTGTTGTTGGCGGTTACTATCCGAGTTTTTCTCATCGACGGAGGGGACAACAAATCCAATTTGTTCTTGAAGCAACTCATCAACAAAAGGCGAAGAACGGTGGTGGTGGTTTGGACACCGATTAGATTTTGCAAGCAACTTCGGGTTGGTTTTTTGGGTCTTCTTATAGGATTTAGATTTAGATCTAGGGGTCTGATTCAGATCTTTCGATTATTAGTTCTTAGGTATCACAATGGTGTCACCGGTATAAATTTGGCTGAGGAGAGAGATTTACAAAAGACTAATTTACCCCTAAATATCATCCATAGATTTATTTTTTTGAAAATTATTGAATAATTACTAAAATTAATATTTTTAACAATAGCCATTGATTATTAATTATGTATGGTTGAGGTTGGATCTCCCGGTTATCACAAACAACAGAGTTCTCCCGTGAATAGCCCCCTATATATATACATACATATATATATATATATATAGAGGGAGGATCAAACGATAATGATATCTATTTAAAAGAATAAGAGAATAATTCCAAGCCAATCATTTTATTAAATGATACCTTAAATAATTAATTCTAAAAATAAATAAATAAGGGTATATAAGTAATTTTGTTACATAAAAATTATTTTAGGTATTTAATTAAGATTCCACTGTTACCATATTTATGAGTTTAATATGATTTAAAATTTTATTTAATAAAATATCTTATATTTATTTCTATTAAAATAAGCGTATTTAATTTTCATTTAAAGATTTCTTTTTTTCATTTAAAGCAATATTTTAAAAAAATCATCAAAATCACATGTGATTCACAATGAATTATTTTTTTTCAAAATATTTTCCTAATCATATGTGATTTAAAATTTGCAAAACAATAATTCAAATTAATCATTGAAAAAGAAAATTAATGAAAACATAATCATATATGATGTGCAACAAAACACATTTAAAATGTATAAGATCACCAGTGCTTCAAAACGTAATTCATAATTTTTCATTAAAATCACAAGTGATTCACGATGAATTTAACCTTTTTTCCAAAACGTTTTCCTAATCATATGTCATTTAAAATTTATTGTGGATATCACATGTGATTCACAATGAATTAATTGTGAGTATCACTTGTGATTTTTGAGGATTCATAAAAAATTCTTAAATAAAAATAAATATTTAAAATGAAAACTAAATCACACTTATTTTAATGTTATAAGCCATAATAATTAATCATGCTTAAATTACAAAATTATAAAAGAATTATGAATAAATACCTTAATTAAATTTATTACATAATCTATATAGAAATAAATGAGTTTCCATATATAATATATATACACCAAATGACACATATGCCCTTTTAGTCGATTTTTTAGAAAGTTTTATTTACGATATTATTTTATGAAATCATTGGCCTATAATTATTCTCTTATTCTTTTAAATAGGTATCATTCTCGTTTGAACCCGACTATATATATATATATATATATACATATATTTGTTATATATAAAATTACAAAATATGTGTTGCACTGCAGTTTGAACCACGGTTTGATAACTCAAAATTGCACCGCAAAAGTTCTAAACCATATTTTACGGTGAGGTATGGACGGTTTGGCGGTTTGGATGAACACCCCTATAATGATGAAAACAACAAATTTTATCGAGTGGATTCATAGCATAATGCTTCGTTCCTTTCTAGATGCACGATTAAACAACATATTTTTATTCTCATGGAATGACTTGTTATATCCACTGTTCTAAAACACTCGCCGCACAATCGCCATGACACCAAGCCTTGTGTCTCACGCCACGTTAAGCCCGTGACACGCCATGACCTAATGCGCAGTTTTCGTTATGCGATATTTGATTTTTCTTTACGTTTTTAATGTCTTATTTGAAGTTTTTTTTAATATATAGCCTAATTTAACTTGTTTATTACTATTGACTCGTTGAGTAACACTACAAAACATATTTTTTCTATATAATATTATATATGAACTAGAACTTTGACGTCATAAGTCATGCCTTGAAAACGTCATGGCATCGCCGTGGCTCCTAAGGGTTAAGGCTTGGCCTCGCCGCCACGTCACGCCTCACACAATTTAAAACCTTGGTTATATGACTTAGGGGCCGTTTACCAACTCTTTCCGGGTAAGTGCTGTCCGGGTAAGAGTGCTGTCTCGGGTAAGTGCTGTCCCCGGTAAGTGCTATCCGGGTAAGAGTGTTTACGAAGTCTTTTTTGGTAAGTGCTCACCGGCAAAAAATGACCATTTTAACTCTTTTATAATTATATTCTAATTATAAAACCCTTGGATTTGGATTTCGGATTTCGGATACGATATTCAAATCTCGAAACGAAAAGATCATCTTTTTACCCATTTTGAACACGATCGGCTGTAGATCATCTTTTTACCCAATTTATAGCCACTGGGTGCTTTCTTGTGGGTTTATTGGCCACTGTTTGTTTTGGTGAGTGGCTTTGGTTTGTATTGTGAGCTCTTATTAATAATATTATCTCCTTGCTGTGCAAAAAAAACGATCGGCTGTAGAAAACCCTAATCGCAAAAAGGGCAAAGTGTGTAGAAACGAAATCTGACCCGGGTAAGCATGATTTTGGTGCTGGCTCGGTAAGATCACAGTCAGCTTCTCGGTCAGATCCAGAACTTGGTAAACGCTCTGACTGCTGACCGGGTCAGATGTGCTGACCGAGTCAGCCCAGTCAGCAGCTAGTAAACATGCCCTTATATCCCATTGTTATTAAGATGACATAAGTTAAAAGTAAAGGCTTGTCGGGGATTACTAGCTTTTGTATGATTAAAGCAACATTACAAAAACACAAGAAATATTTAAGTTGACTTCCGTTGTGATGATGTAAGTAATAAATTAGTTGTAATATATTGATATTTTTTAGGTCAGTCTAATCTTTCATCAAAAGTTGAGGTAACTTTTAGCAGTGACTCCAATTGGATTTGGGATATTTGATCCTTCATCCTCTCTAGTAAACGGTTATCAAGTTTGACGCTCATTTCACATAGACTCGTAGGCACCAAAAACTAGGATATGGATTGTGACATGCTCATATCCAGGATCATTAACTAACAACTTAATGATCTTAGAAAGGTAAATTATTGCATATACTAAGTTAGCCAAAAGATCACCTTCGCAAAAAAACATGGTGTCCTCCACGTCCTTTCTCGTTATCAAATAGCCGACATCTTCAACAAATAACTTCCGTACATACTCTTCAAGGATTTTCGAGCGAGCCTCAACGTCCGTAATCCCCCCGCTTCTATTGTGGAGGAGTGTTAGCATATCATGTGTTAGAGTATTAATGTCAATATGTATAGTTCAGAGTCCTTTCTGTAATTATGTGTAACTTCTCTTTGTATAAATAGTCTCTTAGGGTTTCATTATTAGGTTAGACACTTCACTTGTAAATACTCTCTCATTATATGAAAACGGCCGATTCAGCCATCTCGTGTGTCTCTCTATCAATCGACTCTCCAATTCTAACATGGTATCAGAGCTGTAGGTAAGCATCCTCAGCCATCTTCCAGATCTGCCTTCTCATTTTATTTCTCTTTATTTTGCTGCTCTCGTTTTTGCTCCGAAAAACCATTTTCTGTTGGTTTTTTTGACAAAACACCAAGCATTAAAGTTGCCCAGAATAGCATCACGAACCTGCGTACCAATTTTCAGCCAAAACCGATCTGTTTTGAAAACTCGACTCAAGAACACCTTACACACTCATAACTGTCGCAACGCACACACTCATAGATATCGCAACCCACAGATATCGCAACCCTCTTGTGAACAGTGCCATATCGCAACCCTCTATTGAGATATCACAACCCTCTTGTGAACAGTGCCATATCGCAACCCTCTATTGAGATATCGCAACCCTCTATTGAGATATCGCAACCCTCTTGTGAACAGTGCCATATCGCAACCTTCTATTGAGATATCACAACCCTCTTGTGAACAGTGTCATATCGCAACCCTCAATTGAGATATCACAACCCTCTTGTGAACAGTGCCATATCGGAACCCTCTTGTGAACAGTGAAAAAAAATGGCTCTCAATCTCAGTCACTCCAATCCCATCTCAGTCGTCCTCAATGGAAACAACTACGTTCTGTGGCATCACCATATGTCCATTCTCCTTAAGTCTCATGGACTCTATACCTATGTCACTGGTATATCTACCCTTCCTGTTCAAAAGGAAGATGAAAGTGCAGTTGACTTTGCAAAACGTATGAACGATTGGGATATCGCCAATGCTCGCATTCTTGGCTTCATAAACGCCTCTACCACTACTGAGATCAATCAGCAATTTCTCGGCTATACCACTGCAAAAGGACTATGGGATTTCCTTGCAAACAGGTATACTTCTACAGGTTTATCTCATCAATAACAGTTGTGGACTACCTTTCAGACCAAAAGGCAACCGCCTGATCAGTCTATCAACTCCTACATCTCTGAGATGCAAGCTCTTAGAGATCATCTGAGCCTGGGTGCACCTCAAATCTTTGATGAAACTGCTCGGAAGTTTACTGCTTACTTCATCCAATTACATCTGATTACTATTCTCATGGGTCGTACTGATCGCTTTGAGAATGTTCGAGCCTCGCTTCTCCATAGGCATCCATTACCTACTCTTGAACAAACCATCACTGAACTGCTAAGTGAAGAAAATCGTCTTCAACAGCGTTTTCCACTACCATCAGATACTGTGCTCTACACTCCCAGCTCAGGGAAACCAAAAGGAAAATGGGGCAATTATGACCAGCCTAAATCTGCGGGCAAGGGGAACAACAGCGAATGCACTTTCTGCCATTCTACTTCTCATCTTCTCCTCAACTGTCCAGTTCGGAAATGTCGCTGGTGTGCGATCGTACACCCACGTCACTATGCGTCTGACTGCCCAAAATGTCCATATCCAAAGAACTCCGGTAATCAAAGACAACAGTCCAGGCCTCAACCAATTGCTGGCTCCATTACTTAGGACTCCCCATCGCCAGCACCTACGGCACAGCACAACAACCACTCAACGCCTGACCTCATGGAACTCATGCTCCGAAATCAAGAGCTCATGGAGCAAATCATGACAAATTCTATGGGTATGAATTCTCAATGCAATGCTACTACATCAGGTAACCCTTGGCTTTTTGACTCTGGATGTTGCAATCACATGACACCTAAGGCTGATGGGTTTGTCTCTAAACAAACTTCCAACCTGTTTTCAACAGTCTGAACTGCTGATAATACTCGTTTACCGGTATCCTTCAGTGGAACTGTCTCTACCCCCGATATTCAATTACCTGATGTGATGCATATACCTAACTTATCTCTGAGTCTGGTTTCTATCACTCAACTTATGGAAGCCGATCTAATCGTTTTATTTCACCCTTTTGGTTGTGTTGTGCAGGATCTAAAGACCAAGCAGATCCTTGGAGTAGGCCTAAAGTTGGTCGGATGGTTGAAGTGGTCTATCTCCGCCTTCCCTTCCCTTCATCAAATTTTACCGCTTCAGTCTCCAGTACTCCTTCTTTTGAACTATGGCATGCGCGCTTAGGCCATTTATCCTTAGCTAGAATGAAAGTCTTAGCTAGTTCAGGACTATTAGGAAACACTTCCTCTGAAAATGTTTCTTGTCTATCTTGTCAACTTGGAAAACATCATGCTTTACCTTTTCAAACTAATGAATTTCAATCTGCTTTTGCTTTTGATCTTATTCATTCTGATGTATGGGGACCAACACCACACCCATCTATGGGAGGTGCTCGATATTTTGTAATCTTTATCGATGATCACACACGTTTTACGTAGATTTATGTCATGAAAAATCGCTCAGAATTACCTAAAAATTATATCACCTTTGCTCGAATGATTCTAACCCAATTTTCAAAACCTATAAAGGTTCTTCGAGCAGATAACGCTATGGAATACAAAGAATCATCTCTTCTCTCATTTCTTCAATCTCAGGGCACTCTTTCTCAGTACTCTTGTCCCGGCACCTCTCCACAAAATGGCTGTGCCGAACGCAAACACCGTCACATCCTTGACACTGTCCGTACTCTATTAATATCAGCCAAGCGTCCAGAACATTTTTGGGGTGAAGCAGCCTTCACGGTTGTCTACACCATCAAACGACACCCGACTCCTATTCTCAATCAAAAGTCTCCCTATGAAGTACTCTATGGAGTCTCTCCTCCCTATGAACTACTCAAAGTGTGGGGTTGTGCTTACTTTGTTCAGCTACAATCTCATGAACACACCAAACTTGAACCTCGTTCTCGTCTGTGCTGCTTCCTTGGCTATGGAATTGAACATAAAGGATATCGTTGTTGGGATCCAATCTCTAAGAGACTTCGTATATCCCGTCATGTCACCTTCTGGGAACATCTTCCCTTCTCTACGGTGTCAAAATTTCAGGATATCATCACTCCTCCTACTTCCTTCTTCACTGACACATCTATCTCATTGGATTCACTCCAATTAGATCCCATACTCTCCTCACCATCTGTTCCACCATCTTCTGCATCATCTGAGCCTTCACCTGTCTTATCTGAGCCTTCACCTATCTCATCCGAGCATTCATCTGTTCCATCTATTCCAGCTGACCATGATCAATCATCTACACCAACTCCAAGGACTACTTCTGAGCCATTTGCTGAGTCTATGGATCCTAGCTCCTATCAATCACAAGATGAAGTACGACGCTCCGATCGGGTAAGACAAGTTCCTACTCACCTTCGTGATTATCATTGTTATGCCACTTTGCTGTCCACCCATGAACCCACTTCCTATAAGGAAGCCGCTTCTAACCCTGTTTGGCAGCAAGCTATGACTGAGGAACTTCAGGCTCTTGACAAAGCCAATACATGGGAGTTTGTTCCTCTCCCATCGGGCAAGTCACCCATTGGTTGCAAATGGGTCTTCAAAATCAAAACCAAGTCTGATGGATCTATTGACCGTTACAAAGAACGTCTTGTGGCAAAAGGCTTCAATCAAGAATATGGCATTGACTACGAGGAAACGTTTGCTCCCGTGGCTCGGGTCACCTCGGTCCGTAGTCTCCTAGCCATCGCTGCCACTAAGAAATGGCCACTCTATCAGATGGATGTCAAGAATGCCTTTCTAAATGGCAATCTCGAAGAGGAAGTCTACATGAGACTCCCTCCAGGTGTGACCTCCCGTCAGGGTAATGTCTGTCGACTTCGAAAAGCCCTCTATGGCCTCAAACAAGCTCCTCGTGCTTGGTTTGAAAAATTCAGCAATACTGTCATCTCATTGGGGTTCTCTCCGAGTATTTATGATTCTGGCTTGTTTACTCGGACTACTGCTGAAGGTACTATCTTACTTCTGTTGTACGTTGATGATATGATCATTACTGGCAGTGATTCTACAGGTATCATCCATCTCAAAAAGTCTCTTAGCTCTTGTTTTGAGATGAAAGATCTTGGCAAACTACACTACTTTCTTGGCCTTGAAGTTCTGTCAGACTCTTCTGGCATCTATCTCTGTCAAGCCAAGTACATCTCAGATCTGTTGTCCAAGGCTGGGATCACGGACAACAAAGTTGCCTCTACACCCATTGAGCAAAATCTACACCTTGCTCCGAATGCTGGAACCCCGCTGAAAGACCCTACACGGTACCGTCAACTAGTTGGATCTCTGGTCTACCTGACTGTTACTCGACCAGATCTTGCCTATGCAGTTCATATAGTTAGCCAATTCATGGCTGCCCCGTGCTCAGACCACTATGCCGTTGTTCTTCGTATACTTCGGTATCTCAAAGGGACGATGTTTCATGGACTTCATTTCTCATCCACTTCATCCTTACAGCTTCGTGCCTTCTCAGATGCAGACTGGGATGGTGACATAACCGACCGTCGTTCCACCACAGGATATTGTTTCTTCCTTGGTGACTCTCTTATCTCCTGGCGCAACAAGAAACAATCGCTGACAGCTTGGTCCAGCACTGAAGCAGAATATAGAGCCTTAGCTGACACTACTCAGGAACTTGTATGGCTACGCTGGCTACTATCTGATATGGGTGCTCATCAATTTTCCACAACACCATTATGGTGTGACAACACTAGTGCTATTCATATTGCTCACAATGATGTCTTTCATGAGCGTACAAAGCACATCGAGATTGACTGTCATTTCACTCGTCAACATGTTCTTCGCAAGACGGTTAAACTTTTTTCAATCTCCACCATTGATCAAACTGCAGATATCTTCACCAAAGCTCATCTTCCAGGGCGTTTTCGGGCTCTTGTTTCCAAACTCAATTTGTCTCATTCTTCCCCTACTTGAGTTTGAGGGGGGATGTTAGAGTATTAATGTCAATATGTATAGTTCAGGGTCCTTTCTGTAATTATGTGTAACTTCTCTTTGTATAAATAGTCTCTTAGGGTTTCATTATTAGGTTAGATACTTCACTTGTAAACACTCTCTCATTATATGAAAACGGCCGATTCAGCCATCTCGTGTGTCTCTCTATCAATCGACTCTCCAATTCTAACATCATGTATATAGTTATAGTATCATGTTTATCTCCTTATAATATTAGCATGTAAATATCTTATATATAGGCTTGATCTTCTCATGATATCTAGCCGGAAATAATAGAGTTGTACCTCTCCTATACAAGCAAGGAATTCATTCTCGTACACTCTCCATGTCTTCACACAATCCCTCTTATATTTGAAACTCTATATATAGAGAGACCCGACATAAATAGAAAAATGTGGTCCATACCCCTTGTCTCGGTGTACGAATTTTTACAATAATACTTCAAAAGTCAAAACCTCCTTTATGCTTTAGGACAACTATAATTCGGAATTATATTTTGGGAAATTAATTAAAATACCCAAAGTTTGACTTTGACTTGCAGAAATACCCAAAATGGCAACCCATTTTGCAGAAATACCCCATTTTTCCGCGATGGAGTGCGCGATCGCAGACCTGGCCTACGTGGCCCTCGATTTGGTCCCGCGGTGGTCCCGCGATGGGGTTGAAAATTACAATTTTGGTCCCTGCCGCGAAGGGGCCCGTGATGGTATATATTTTACACTTTTGGCCCCTCCCCTCGACAGGGGCTGTGATTTGAAGGTAAAATTTTCATTTTTGGTCTCCTTTTGCACGATTTTTGCATGTTTTTACCGTTTTTTCCACAATTATTGTACTTGGAAGACCAAATTGTGGTTGAAATTCACTGGCTTGTTTCATCAATGTTGAATTGTTGTACATGGAAGACCAATTTGTGGTTGCAATTCATCTTGGTTGTTTCATCAATGTTGAATTATTGTACCTCAATGAAATTTCATCCATAAATATCAGTAAAATGCAATCCATAATTCACATCCATTCCATCCTTCTTTCTTGCTTTCTTTCTTCAGTATTTTCTTTTTGAGATACTACTGAAAAAATGAGTTCATTTGTTGCAAAAGCTAAGCTATTTTTCTGTTACGATGGTGAATGGGTGCAAGACAACAATGAGTAGAGTTTTGCTTATAAATCTAAGAATGGTGTAAAATTGCAGGTAAACTTTTCTCATCAGAAGTTTGTTGCATACGCTATGCAAAAATGTGGAATCGACCCTTCTGCTGTTTGCAAGTTAGTGTTCAAGAATGATGATCGGTCAATTGTGGAGTTATCCAACGATGGGGATATCTCTGGTTTTCTGCACTTTGCAGCCCAGTCAGAAAAACCTCCATCACTTTTTGTGTATGCCGATTCATCGGTGTGCGACGAAGACGATGACAAAGGTGATGACGAAGGTGATGGCGACGGTGATGACGAAGACCTCCAAATGGAAAAGCCTGATTCTCAATTTAAGGCGTCCTACGACCCAACAATTTATTCGGATCATGCATATGGTCTTAACAACTGTTATCCTGATTTTGTTCCGGAGACGCAACAAGAAGAAGAAGAAGAAGAAGAAGAAAAAGAAGACCAAGAAGGATGCATTGCTGGAGTTGCTGACGACGAAACCTATGTTTTCACAATGGGTAGATCTGATATAGACAGATCAGGTACCGATAGTGATAGTGATGAGGACGAAGAAGGAGGAAAATATACCCCTAGTAGTAAATCATTTAGTTAGTTAAATGACTTTTTTTATATGCCCCCTATTCTTCCAACCCCGGATACCCATACACAAACCTACGAACCTGCACCTTATAATCCCAGTTCAAGGATACAAGTAGGTCAAATATTTGATTCGAAGGATGACTTGGCCACACAGGTCGGAATTATGTTCATACAAGAGGGTTTCGAAAGTTACACACCGAGATCCGACAAAACCAGATACGAAGTTGTATGTGTGAGAGAAAATTGTAATTGGAGGATGTACGCGAGGTCCGTGGGCCCTAAAGGAGGGATGTTTTTTTATTAGAAAGTTGCACGACGAACACACTTGTTCGAGGATGCAACTGAATCCCAACCACAAACAAGCCAACAAAAGGACTTTGGGTGCATTACTGAAAGACAATTTTCTTGATGCTAGCAGGGCATTGCGTCCAAAGTACATCGTGAACGATATAAACCAGCAGTACGGGATCACAATTGGTTACTACCAAGGCTGGCATGCGCGATACAGGGCACTACTAATGGTCAGAGGCACGTTCGAGGAGTCGTATGAACGACTCCCAGCGTATGTATATAATTTGCAGCTGCAGAATCCATGTACGGTCACCCAGATAAGGTCCGATTCAAAGGGACGTTTTGAGTTGTGTTTTGTTGCCCTTGGACCCGCGGTACGTATATTAACACGTCATATGTTTACACATTATAAACTATAACATTTACAAAGGGAAACCACCTACGTTTTTGCAGATTTGCACATTTCTGGCAAATCTGCGTCGTGTCCTGGTAATAGACGCTGCCCATTTAAAGGGGCCTTACTTGGGTATGATGTTCCTGGTGGTTACCATGTACGGGAATAACGCCATCGTTCCCGCAGCTTTCGGAGTAGGCAAGTCTGAAACCGGGGAGGGGTGGACTTGGTTTCTGTCCATGTTGAGACAAGCTATCGGAGACCCGGAAGGGTTGGTGTTTATGTCCGACAGGGATGCTTCCATAAGCGACGCAATCTCTGCCACGTACCTAAACGCCCCTCACGCCTTATGTTGTCGACATTTGGAGATGATCGCCAAATTCAAGGACAAACGTATTACCACCAACCACGCCGTCTACTGGAAGGAATGCAGAGCGTATACGGCTCGGGAGTTTGACCGGTACATGAATGTTCTACGAGTTAGTGCCAAGGATGCAGCCAAAGTTATGGACGATGTTGGACCGGATAGGTGGTCCGCGACCCATTTTCCTACACAACGGTATGACATTCTGACCTCCAATAGTGCAGAGTTGGTGAATGCACTCTCCCGTTTTGCGCGTAGATTACCGATTGTACAACTTATGGAGTACTTCTGGGACTTTCAACAAGAGTGGTATCAACTTAGACCCCGAAAAGGAGGTGAGATGCGTAATAGACTCACACCAAAGGCGGATGAGATAATTCTCCTTAGGGCGGGATAGGCGTCGGCATGGAGGGTAAGCAAAATTGGGTATGGGAGGTACCAGGTTCGTGATAACCTACTTGACGCGATTGTAGATATGACCAACCATATTTGTTCATGTTTTCAATGGCAACAATCTGGGTTACCGTGCGACCATGCCATCGCTACTACAAGATATATGGGTTGTAGAGATTGCAGCGACTTGGATGTAAATTTCTTCACGGCCGAAACTTACCGGGCAACAAACCAGGAGGTAATAAATCCAACTGGACCCCCTGAAGCATGGGTGTCTCCACCCGACCCCCTTCGGCCATGCTATCCACCGTTAAACACTAAGAACAGAGCCGAGAGACCGAGAAAGAATGATCGACGTCATCACGTGGTGAAGGTCCGATACAGCGAAAATGTACTCGTTGCCAATGTGTAGGACATACTCATGGAGAGTGTCCAACTCCCGCCCCTTCAACCGTGCCAAACAGTAGACGCTCAGCCATCCAACGAAGTAGCACGCAGGGCCCGTCGGAGCTTGAACCACATGGAAGTATAAGATATGATAGCATTGATCTGAACATTGATTTCCCTTGATTGGGACTTCCCGATAAATCTTGTATGCTTAGTTGTTTTATATATAACATGATTTTATCTACTTTATCGTCACATATAATTTATCAAACATAAGTGACTACGTTGTAATTTAACAAACAAAAGAGACCCATGAGATCCTTCCATGGTTTTCATCTGTGAGCTTCACACCAAGATTTGACATAACATTATACAACTCGACTGTAAAAATGAACCCATTTTGATACTTCACAAAAATATTTAACAATGGATTGGTCTTATATTACAAATCAAGATTTTCATCACTTCACAAATGGTGAATATTTACACCATGCAGAGCTCAATAAAACCAAGTTACAAGGCATGTGGGTACAATCAACACAATCTCTTAAGAGGAATTCAAGCTCGATTTGGGTTGGATGTTTGAATCCTAAATTGCATCGATAAAAGCATCCACACGTAGAACACCGTTATTATAATTAAAAGACCGAGACGTAATCATAAAGTGATTGAAACCCATATCATATCCTTAACACACACACAAAAAGAACACTAAAAGTTAACGAAACAATGTTACTTTTTTAGCAACAAAAGCTCCCAAAGGTTAATAAAAGACCAATAGTAGCAATAGACTTGCCTTCTCCAAGAGAGTTAAAGAGTGTTTCCTCCTATTTAATTTCTAGGCTTTATACACCTTAAATTGGTTTTTGTATTTCAAATACCCAAACCTACCTATCTTAACAACAAACTGCACAAAAACCTCACATTTAGATACACATTTTCACTCTCTAATTTCTACTCTTTTTCCTTAACTTCTTTTGTTTCTTCTGCAACTCCTCCTTCAACTTGAGATTTTGCGAAAACAAAAAATCTTTCTCTTTCTCGAGTGATTTGGTCTTCGTTTCCAACTCAGTGTACTTTTTCTTGGAATGTTCTTCGCGCTCGACCATCAGTTTTTCTACACGTTGGAACTCCGTCGCGAAGAAGGACGACCGGAGCTGAGAAAAGAGCTCATTCACCGGCGAAAATGGCGCTGTTGTTCTCTGATCCTGCTCTGAACCCATTTTTCTATATTAAATACATTAATTAATTTCTATATTACTTTAAAGAAATACTTGAAACAACTCAGACAATACGTGTGAAAAAACAGTAAAAACATGCAAAAACACCTTAAAAACCCTAAATACATAAAATGATAGCCTAAAAACTAGAAGGACCAAAACTGCAATTGTTTACCTCCAAATCGCGGCCCCCATCAAGGGGAGGGGCCAAAAGCGTAAATTAAGGACCACCGCGGGACCATCGCGGGCCTAGTCCGCGATCGCGGACCCCATCGCGGATTTTTTGGGTATTTCTGCAAAGTGAGGAGCCATTTTAGGTATTTCTGCAAATCAAAGTCAAACTTTGAGTATTTTAATTAAATTCCCTTATATTTTTATCAATTCATAATCGTCGTTAAAAATTAATAATGACTTTAACCTACACTCTTTTAATTTTATGCTAAAAACATTTTCGATTTTGTGATAAATAATCAAACATGATTATTAAATTATTTTAAATGTCATAAAATAGATCAACAGTTAAATCTTTCGAAAATAAGGTATTTGTACAAAACCCGAATACCCCAAAATGTGAAACCCAACTACTTAGGGAATATTAATGTTTAGGTCGTATTTGATTTTTGGTCACCCGACTCGTTTAAAAACCCGATATACGTGAGACCAACCTGTTTTCGTGAGACCGGTGAGACCAAATTTCTACACTTGAAACTTCACAGTAAAACACTGTGAATGTAAAAAAAAGATACAAACCTTCACAACAAAAACACAGTGAAGGTTACCTTCATAGTATTTTGCTGTGAAGTTTCAAGTGTAAAAGCTTGGTCTCACCGGTCTCACGAAAACATGTTGGTCTTACATGATCCCAAGTCTCTCTCTCTCTTAATATATATATATATATATATATATATATATATATATATATATAGAGAGAGAGAGAGAGAGAGAGAGAGAGAGAGAGAGAGGTTCAAGGAAAAACCTCAAACAAATGGAAAACTAAGGAATACCGTGGTAGTCTTTCATCTGGACGGTATGCATTTGTGCATACAAGTAGATTAACTTGTTTTTTTTCGTTTTTATGCACTTGTGCATTATGCATTTGTGCATATGCACGTGTGCATGTTACAAATTACTTGTATGCACAAATGCATATCGTCCAGATAAAGGGCTACCAGAGTGTTCCTTAGTTTTTCGTTTATTTGAGGTTTTCTCCTGAACCCAACCTTATATATATATATATAAGGTTGGGTTGCGGTGAAAAGTTGAGGTTAACGTGGGAAATGTGAGAAGTGGTTGTCAATCGTTTGATGAGAAATTGATGCACAATAGGATGAGATGCACCGAGATAAGATATACCGAGATACACCGAATCAATTCACTTTTAAGTCGCAATTCATGAGAGAACATTTGATTAAAATTGATCAACGGTTTAGGTCCACTTACTATGAGAAGTGGATCTGAACTGTAAATATCCTATTATAAATTATGGTTTTAAAAAAATTTGATCCGGTATATCTTGATATATTTCATTCAATCAGTATTGACCAATACACTCTGAGAGATGATGGGCATCTCTTGAAGGTGGGGATGGGTCATATTATGGGTTTCCATTACATCCTTATATATGTTATAAGTGCAATAAAAAGGTGGGTGTTTTTTGATTCATCATGATTGATTTATTATACATAATTTTTGGTCTACTTTGTTTTTGTTGTGGAGTAATCAATCATCAAATATTACTTTATAAAAGTTCAATAACAATGATTAAACTTGTATGATTCTAAATAAACATCTATATATCTATCAAGATCGTTCTTAAAGGAAGGTGAGTCAAGGTAAGTCGGGCATATGACCGGACCCAAAGGAATAAGGAATATAAATTTTATTATTGTATGCTATACAGTAATAGTTAAAAAAATTATAAATAAAAATGATAAAAAAAATAATATATAATAGGAGCTAAAAAGAATTTAACATTATATTAAGGGCTCAACATGTATTAATTAAGGACAATAAATTTGTAAATAGTATTGCTTATTATTTTTCTAAGTTTTTTTTCTCTACTACTAATATCTAAAAACTATTTTTGCTTAAAAACCTTGGCATATACTTCATTACTCATCTTTCACATACTCTTTTGATTATTTCATCTGCATGAATTTTATTTTTGTGTTACAATATAGTAGATTTATTGTTATTAACTAAGGAAAAGTCTAAAAAACCTAACAAACTATCTGATTTTGAATGGTTAAGTTCTTAAACTATTTTTTAGAATGATAAAACCCTTAAACTTTCTAAAACCGGCTAAATGCATCCTTGAAACCTAAACAGGTTAATGTTAGGCAAATTTGAGAAAAGTCTAAAAAACCCCAACAAACTATCTGATTTTGAATGATTAAGTCCCTGATTTTTTAATAAATAAAATTTACTCTTTTCCTAAAAAAATTAACAAATAAATATTTAAACTTTTTCTTAAGTTTTTTTTACCAAATAAATTCTTCAACTTTTTTTGAACAAATAAATCCAAAACTTTTTTTGAATAAACAATTTGAAAATATATCCGAAACTTTCGAATGCTTTGGAATTAGTAACTGAAATAATATATTATTTTCTCTGGTTGATTGGTTAATTTTATTCGTTGCTAGTAGATGATTAGTATATTCTGTTTTTTCAAAGAAAGTATCAAATTAATTTGCTCAAAACTAAGTTCATGATTTTGTTTCTTCCAAAAAAGTTTGGGATTTATTTGTTAAAAAAAGTTCAAGAATATATTTAGTAAAAAAATTAGAAAAAAGTTTAAAAATTTATTTGTTTAGAAATTCATGGACATAAAAGACACAAAAGGATGAGTATAATTTATCTGTTAAAAAAGTTCAAAAAATTATTTGGTGAAAAGATGAGTATAAGTTTTGTATGTATCTATTTATGTTTAGACATAACTTTTGAATGTATCGGAATTAGTAATAAAAATACTATAAATTTTATCTGTTTAGTTGGTTCATTTTACGTTGCCTGTTAATGATAGTCAATCCATTGGTGATCCGCCACAAATTCGTCGACAATTATTGGAGGAATTCTTTTTCGGTAAAGCCTATTTGTTTTGTAGTGAATAGATTAGGAGATGGAGGGCGTCCTCGTGAGCAACAACACTGGGTGGTGTTCATCAGCGACAGTGAGCAAGAGAGAGACGAAGGAGAATTCTTGAAGCAAAAACCAGATAGAGGGATTAAGAGAGGGAGGGTGTCGTCAGCGGCGACATAGGCACAAGGTGGTGGTCATCGACGACGTCAAAAAGAAAGCAGGGGAGAGAGAGAGAGGGGGGGGGGGAGTTGGGATGTGCATATTCAGAAAACAAAAGGAATGGTATGGTTAGATTCATCGAGATGAACATAAAATAGGAAGATTGTTGGACACGAAAATGAAATATAAAGTAGGTCGCGAGTAGAATTGTTTTTAGGTTTAGGGTTTATTTTGATTAGTTTAAGTTTATTTTATATTTGATGTTTGTTATAACACCCCTAAAATAGGAGGAAAAATGCACTTACAAATAAACGTGGATTTTATCATAAAAATAAGAGTATTTCCCATCAAAGGGAACAACACCAACTATTTATAATAGAGAGAGGCTAATAAGCAACAACCTCCTAATATAAATCAATGTAGAAATAGATTATATCAAAAGGCTTCATGTAAGCAGTTCACTTCACATGCGCTCCAAAAATGCTACCTGACTAGTGCCACTATCAAGACCTCGATTGTTGCTCAAATATCCTTAGCACCGCTGCCTAAAGAACCCGATATACATGTTATTTTAATAACAAGTGTTAGGCTTAATGTCTAGTGAGCTAAAACCAACACAAAGTGCAAACTATCGGGGTAGGATGTGGTTAATGAATTTCAGTCAAGGAACGAGAACCATGTTTTTTGTAAACCATGGGAAGAAAAATGTAATTTTTATTTCGTTATTGGTTAAATACAAAAGATATCTATCTATGATATGACAATACTTTTCTACTTTTTTTGGGACAAAAATTGAAATGCACGTTGTTTTGACTTGTAATTTAAGAGTCCCTTCTTTCAAAAACATAATTTCAAAGAAAAGGTATGATATTTTTGATGGAACTAAAATAATATTTTATATATTTAAAGAAAATACCGTATCTTTGTGAATGTACTTGTTTGAGATATTTTATTAGATACCAAAACAAAGTTTTTAAAAGTAATTAAAATCAATTTACTATACTTATTTTAATCGCCAAAGATAATTAATATAAGCAAGAAATGACTCGAGATTTAGAGCATCTCCAACAACTATGCTAAAATAAAATAAAAAAAGAATTTTAGCAATTTTTTGCTCCAACGGTTATGCTATCTTGTATGCTAAAATGTGAGAGAAAAAGGTAAAAATCTCCAAATTTGGAGAAATTTTCTTATATGCTAAAATTAGAGAGAAGATGAAACATAAATAATATTTATTCTTTCCACCAATAAGAGACATTGAATTAAACGGTTAAGGAGACAAAAATAATATTTTATTAATGTATTGATTATTTTAATATTTTTGTTAATACTATAATCTCTAAAATAGCATAGCTGTTGGAGTTGGAAGTAATTTTTTTTTAACATTTAATACTCTATTTTAGAAAAAATATAGCATAACTCTTGGAGATGCTTTTACAAAATTTCGTAAAAGGTATACATCAAGTTTGTTGTCATTTTTCGTTCCTAATTATTTTGTAAAACATGACAATCATATTACCTTAAAAAATATATAATTAAAATTCAATATACCATAACAGAATTTTGCTACAAAACACACAAAAATTTCCAAGTGTTCTAATAAATCGTTTTATAAAACTTCAGTTTTAGGATGAAAAAATAAAATGTATTATCTAAAGATGTTTAAATAAGTTTATATTGAACGTCGTAACAAGTTTTTAGGACAAATTTATAGATAAAAAACGATGCATGAGCTATTTCAAAGAACCCTATTTGGAAAAAAATGTCTTATAAAAACAAGTGCCATTAAAAATTTTGGTTTACAGAATACGTTCTGAAAATTGTTCTATAAAATAGCTAATATGACATTTTGTAATAAAAGTGTCCTAAAATTTGTGAAGACAATTAAAAAACATATAAACTTATTACAACGCCTTTAAATAGCACGTTTTATTTTTTGGTCCTATAAACTCATGTGAACAATGCATAAAATACGTCATTTTAATGATTTTTTTTAAAAGGCGTAGACTATGCTAAACCTACTTTAACCTTTTGCCCAATCTTATGCTTAAACAACGGTAACGTCGACCTTTTTTTAACTGTTAGGCAATAGAAAGAATATAACGTAGATAAAATCGGAATGAAATTTTGCATATTAATGAAAAATTTGGTGACCGAATCTAAAAGAATAATCTCTACGCACGACACTCACATACACTTATCCCTTTCTATGAAATTCTCACAAAAGCGTGTTCATAACGCGAGACTGAATAAGGGCATCCACAATGGTCAACCACTTGAAAGACTTGATCAAAATTATAATAATACTAAAAAAATGTGGGTCCCACCTTTTAGTTCCATTCTCTCTCTTTGCCTCTCATAGAATTTTCTTCAAACGCTTGAGGTTTCTCAAGTGGTTGAGAAGTAAACCCATTTTCAAGTCTTTATCAACCCAGTTTCAAGTCTTTGATCAAGTCATGTTCAAATACCATTGGAGATGCTCTAACAATAATAATTAATTTGTCCTTTTATATCGGTAGTTTTCTTTTCTAAGTTGACATGATTTCTATTTATACTTTTCTAAAGAAACAATATATCTTCTAAAAAGTTATCTCAAAAGATATTGTTGAACATGTAAACACCACATAATCTCTGTGCAAAAGATTTAAAGCTTTATATCAGGTACTTTTTCAAATGATTTTTTACATGAATCCTTCCTTGTATGGTGAATACTGAATACTTTTTAAAAATCATTCTAATAAAACTTTGGTAGATTGATGTACACTTTATATTTTCTCCCCACCAATGCCCAAGTACACTTAAATTACAAAGTAAATTGTATGGCAATATAACCAAGTTTAATCTCATTTTTATTTTGATAAATTAACTTTTCAGATTTCCATACTTCAAGTTAATAATCTCTATTATATTAGGGAAACCAAATGAGACCACCCCCTTCTTTTGGGCATGCTTAGCATGTCATAAACTAGTTTTTATACGCTTTGTAAAGTAGGTTCATAGGTTTTTTAGTGTTTACAACTAACATATCTGCTAGTTGTGTAAAACGTACAAGATTTGGGGAACATGAGTTTGTTAATCGGGCCTCTTAAATAAAAAGTTTTGAACATTGATTCATCAATTTACGAATAAAAGCAAATTTGATTTCAATTTGGTAGGACCTACTCTAACTCTGAGACTCTGACAAAATTCTTGGAATGTCTTGCTGAAAGCTGGGACAGTTATTCAATGTGTGTCAAGCTATCAAATGATCTAAATATTTCCTTAAGCACTCTTTATGGCATTTTGCTCAATCATGAGCAATCTTGTCCACTTAAGAAGAATCTTGTCAAAGATTCAAAAGATTCCAAAAGCACATATGTTGCTTTAGTGTCTTCAGAGATGATCCTGTCTCAACGATCCTCTGTCACTGTCACTGAGTTGGAATCTGACTCAGATGACTTATCAAAAACTGACCCTTCAGAGTTTGATGAGTCTCTAGAATTCTTGACAAACTCCTTTTGGAGATTTGCAAGAAATAGTAATTTCAGAAGAAATAAACCTCTTGCTATCACTAATAAGCCAAAATCAACTCCTGTTGATAAGACAACTGCCACTTGCTATAACTGTGAAAAGAAAGGAAATTTTGCCAGTGAGTGCAGGTCAAAGAAAGTCATCAAACCTTCTTCATCTTTTAGACCAAGAGATGACAAATACCTAACGATGAAAGAAAAATATCAAAAGTTGAAAAACTATAGGCGAAAAGGTAAAGGTCTAATCGTTGAAAAACACGATTGGGCTGAGTCTGAGGAAGAATCAGATTCTGATGAAGAAGATGTGACCAACCTATGCTTAATGGCCAAGATCTCATAAGTAAAAGAAGAAGTCGTTGATACTTCTTCTACCTCAACTACTTATCAAGTATGAATCTCTTCTGATCCAGTTCTCACCGAAGTTGATAGACGTCGTGCTATCGATTATCTGCTGTTGACTTATATAACGCCTTAAATGGTAAAACTCAAGTTGAAAAACAAAATTTATATTTAACTGAACAACTTAAAAAATGCCATTTAAATATCCAAGAGTTATCTAATATAGAAGAAAGTTTAAAGGACCAGGTGTATGTAAATGAACTAACCAGCATCTAACGTGAACAAGCTATCGCTGAGTTGAAAGCTGAGAAAGCCACTGTTGAAGGATGGTGTAGGTCCTAAGCTAAGATCACTAAGATAATTAGTGCTCAGATTCCTGTCCATGATAAAAGTGGTCTTGGTTTTGAATATGAAAAAGATGAACCTAGCAGAGATCGTTTCATGCTCAAATTTGGAATGTTTGTCTCTTCTATCCCTGACACTTCTTCATCTCAGTGCTCTTCTTCTTCTGTTCCTATTCCCGAGGAAAATCCTAAGAGTTCCCAACTCTTGGAGAAAGGCAAGTCCATCTCTCACGTTCCTTAGAAGAGTACTAAGGTACCTAAGCTGAAAAAGATTCTTTCTAAGCCTTCAGCTAGTCAACCCTTATCCTCCAAAGTTAAGACCTATGAACATGTTCAGAGATCTACTCCAAGGATAAAGGTTGATGTCAATCCTAAGAAATCTAAAGAACCAAAGGTCCCCCCGATATCTAAGGCTAAGGGCATTTATGGAGTTGGCCCTGCTCATTTAAAGCTTTCTAGCGCTTATACGTATGGTCCTTGTAGATCCCAGTTTGATCAAGTAACAATGTATAAACGAAACGATTCTTTGTATTGAATGATTATAGAGAGTTACAAGATTGGATTGAAGAATAAACTCTCTCTATCTCTAAACCTATGAAGCGCACGACTAATCTTTCTAAGATTCTTTCCTAATTCTCTCTAAAACACACTTTAAATATCAAAGGCTTAAGGCTAATGCCCATGACCCATTAACACTAAACAAAGCCCATTAACATTAATAAAGGCTTTTACAATGCTTTAATAATTAATAGAAAACCTTTATATAACTTTCTTTTTAATAGAACATTTATGGTCCTAACAATCTCCCCCTAAAGTTATATAAAGAAAAATATGGTCTTGAAAACTTTAGGTCTATATCTTCTCTTCCTCTTGAATCTTTGAAACACTTTGGTGTTACTTGTCTTCATGTCTTTCCAAGACCCCCCCTCTTGAATAAAGCTCTTACTCTTCATAGTTTCAACTTTATCACCAGATTCAGTGACATTCCACAATGCAACTTCAGTTAAAAATCAAGAATCTGTCTTTGACAGAATTTATCGAACCAATATGCTCGAAGAAGGAATCAACTTGTTGCGAACACTTCTTAATAAGGGATGAGAAGAACCATGCACTTGTAATCTTTTCTGCACAGATCATAACAGTTACTCCCCCTCAACTTTTGCTTACTCCCCCTCAACTTGATAATCCGGGTCTTTGAACCTTTATAACGTTTCTCCCCCTCATGGTGATGATCTGTGTCTTTGAATATGTATCATTTCTCCCCCTCATGATGATTAGGAGCATCCTGAGCATCATGTAACTTCAAAGATAACACTGATGAGTAGCAAAATACCAGATAAGACGTTAAGTAACCAAAATGGGGTAATCAACTAACATAGAAACACAAAAGTAACTGTTATCACAACAATTAAGAAAGTTGTGTGGCCTATGTTCAAAGTTGGCATCGGTGTATCTCTGATAGGACTTCCAGTTATCACTGAACTAAAATCTAAAAAATTACTTCTCAAACGGTTCCGGCAATATGTTGGGGCAAAAAATCACGTCGTACGACCACGACCAGAGCAGATAAGACGCACGTCATAATCCAAATCTTGTATTAAGATAAGATCTCGACGAGAACCCAGAAAACATCCGTCGTCGCCCGTAAAAGGTAAGTCGTACGTCTCCCATGACGCACGACCATAGTATCGCCCGTCCCGTACGACCATCGCGTAAGATCATTGTACCTTCGACTGAACTAACGTTAACCTTGACTGTTACGTTTGTTAAGTGTTTAATGCAGGAGTCAAAGTCATTAAAGAGCAACGGATATAACCTACGCAACCATCAACAATCGATAGCCGTAACGGACGAAGATCATCATGAATAATCATTCCGGCGACCGTTTCCAGCCATTGTAGCCATTGATTGAATCATTAATGGAGTTAATTGATGACGCGAAGGCTATAAAAGACAAGCTAAAGCTTCATTTTAAGGGACATCGGTTAACATCGAACATACACCAGCGAGCATCACCAAACAGCAGAGAAAATCATCCAAACTCATAGCAAAGAACATTCAAACTCTGGAGATCAAGTACTGAAAGCCAGAACCCTAATGCGAACTCAAGAACACTCGAGGGAAAGCTCAAGTATCGCTCTCGACGCACGACAAACAACCCTCGACCAGAAGTTCACACTTTGTATTCACACACGACAAACACCTGTTTTTACATTCAAACACTTGTACTTTACATTTCGAAGTATTTCCTTCATTTGTATTGTAATCATCGTACGATCGACGCCAGTACCAAGGACGTCGCCCCTGATTGGAGACCATAGTGCAGCGACGACATCCCTTGTCGTCCGCAGGTTTTTTCCTCGATTGAGGTTTTTCCTGCGTCATCAAATCCCTTGTCTCGTTTATTTTTTCCCTCATCGCACGTCTCGTCGAAAGATCCTTTCTTTAGTTGATTAAGTCCACATCGACCTTAAGTTGTCCCTTTGGTGCGATTTTTAGCATTAACAGTTTGGCGCCATTCGTGGGACCTCATATAGAGAAAATCCTCGACGAACGTGCACCCTACTAATAGTTTCTTGGAGTTTCTTCTATTTTCCGTTGCAGGAAAATGGCAGCCTCTGGAAATCCGCAGCAAGCTGTTGCTCAGATGTATCAGGAGCTCGAAGTCGCCAGGAATCAGCTCAATGCAATGGCAGAGCAGAATCGCAGAGCAGCTGAGGAAATCGCGCGGTTAAGAAATCCTCTTGGGCCTCAAAATGGTCCTAGGCCGTTCGTGCAGAACCCAATTCCAAGATCGTTCGACCAGAATGGCCCTAGACCATTTGTCCCGAATCCAGGTTCGTCCGCGCAGAATCAGCATCCAGGCCCATTCATGCAGAATCAACAGCCAGGGCCGTTCAACTCAAATCCTCAGTTTGGGACAGTTCCTCCTCAGCACATAAGGCCACCACCCATGAATAATGGGTCTCAGCCATTACAAGGGTCGCAGCCTTTCCAGCAGGGGTCGCAAACATTTCAGCAGCCATTTCAGAATGGACCTCAAGGTGGATCTCAGCCATTCCACGGTGGATCGCAGCCTTTCCAGCGGGGACCACAATCGTTTCAGAACGGACTGCATCAATTCCAATATGGGTCGCAGCCATATTCTGTTCCTTTCAACGGGGACACCAATGGTTCGTCGCATGGTAATGGCACTAGTCCAGGGACTAATCCCTCGACGGGGGCAAATCCTGATCTTAACGATCCCGTTGCCCAGCGTTTGAAGATGTTGGAAGACCAAAATGAGCGCGTCCTGTCCTTGCTCGCCAAGTTGCCTGGGGCAGCCGTGCCTGTCGACGTCAAGCCTCGCTCGGGGTATCAGGCGTCGCCCTTCATCGACGAGATCGCCACCGTCGAGGTCCCAAAGAAGTATAACATTCCTGCCTTCACTCCCAAGTATTCAGGTGTGACCGATCCGACTGAGCACGTTGCGCAATATAAGCAGCTCATATGGACGATATCGATCCCATTTATGTACCAGGAAGTATGCATGTGTAAGTGTTTCGAAGCAACTCTCACTGGTCCAGCTCTCCAATGGTTAATCAATCTCAAACCCAAGTCTATCGGGTCGTTTGCTGAGTTGGTTAATCAATTCTCACAGCAATTCGCCAGCAGTCGTAAGATGGAGAAGCAGACCAGCGACCTATATTACATCGTGCAGAAAGCTAATGAGTCTATTCGAAGTTATTTTAATAGATTCAATGCCGAAATGATCAGCATCCGCAATTGCGACGTCAAAACCGCGATCGAAGCCTATAAGCGTGGTCTGGACGATTGTTTAGATTTATACACCGACCTGACCAAATATCCCCCGGAGAATTTCAAGACGTCCGAGCTCGAACCTTAGCATATATGAGGGTCGAAGACGATGCAGCCTTTCGTCGCAAGCACACTGACGACAAGAAGTCGCTAGGCGTCAGAAAGCCAGAGTTCAAGACAAAGGCTGTCTCCAGAAGAGAGCCAGCGCGCCAAATTTCAAATGTTCGTTTCAAGACGAAAGCAGAGGCCAAGACTGCGACTAAGTTCACTCGGTACCCCAAGATATCCTCTTACGGATTCAAAGGATCTACAAAGGACCTAGTCGAAGCTCTGAAGACCGCTCAAGCTACCATTCGGTGGCCAAAGAAGTCCGACCTGGACGATGCTAAGAAAGACAAATCAAAGTGGTGCGACTTGCCGACTTCCATGCCGATCACAGTCATGCGACAAACGACTGTATCGCATTGAAGAAGGAACTAGCATATCATTTCCCAAAAGGAAATCTCAAGGATATCATCGACGATGTCGCTGTTCCAGCTAATAGCCATCGACCGTCGACCCCCGAACACGTGAAAGTCGTCAATTGCATCACCGGTGGTTCAGACGTATGTGGTCTGACGTATTCTGCGGCCAAGCGTCATGCCAGTCAGGCACCCGATGATCGGCCTATTCCTCGCTTGTCCAGACCCAAAGGAGATTTGGAGCTTGAAGCCATGAAGATTGTGTTCGACCACGTCGACCTTGGCGACTCGTATCATAAGCATCATGACGGGTTGATCATTCAACTTACAGTCGGTAACTGTCTAACGCGTCGAGTCTTGATCGACGGGGGCAGCTCAGCAAATGTCATTTTTCTCAACACTATCAAAGCTATGGGAATCGATCGCTCGGAAATCACCCGACGTTCGACGACTTTGGTCGGTTTCAATGGAGAAGCGACGAGCACCTTTGGAGAGATAATTTTGCCCGTCTACGCTGGAGGAGTCAACAAGCAGACCAAGTTCATCATCATCGATTGTGCGTCGACCTATAATATCATCTTAGGTCGATCATGGATCCATGATATGAAAGCTGTTCCTTCGACGTATCATCAAATGTTGAAATTCCCGACGCCATGGGGAATCCAGGAGATCAAGAGTGAGCCAAAAGTCGCTTGTGAATGCTACAAGTCTACCTTAAAGCCGAGAAAATAAATTGAAGTCGCAAGATCAAGCTCTCGACAGGTTCGTTCTTCTATCCCTAAATTAATATCTTTTCCACAGGGATAAATCTACTATGGTGCCTCGTCGCACGACAATATAGTCGACCGCATGACAATATTTCTCCGTGTCATTCTGTCATTTAAAACTTATCTTTTCCTCCCGAAAAGGATACGATAATAAATGACAGGGGGCAAATAGAGAGAGTCTGGAATGGTACGTTCTCTAACTCTTTCTCATACGATTTTTTCTCACAAAACGTTTACTGACTTAAGCATCGGAGGGTCATTGGCTAGCCAACGACCAACCCCCGACGTCGTTTTATCGCAAAATCGCACGACAGATTATCGCAGAATCGCACGACAGTAGTCAAACAAGGAAAGAAAAATTCTAGACGACAGGAGGAACATTGGTCGAATCCCCGCTCGAAGTCCCGACCTGAGGGCCTCCATCTGCCACTCCTACCGCACGAATCTCCTGCAATTCATATTGAGCATCGAAAAGTTGGACAGCCAGCTCATCGGCACGCGCCGTGGCCAACTTCTCCCTATCTAAAGCCGCTCTCTCCTTCTCCAACGCTGCAGCTTCCCTCTCAAGAGCAGATGCCACCAGATCTTCAACTCTTGACGTCTCAGCATGTAACGCCAAGGAAGACTGGAATGTCTGTGAAAAATAAAAGGTGCATTCAAGAACATTCGACAAAGATTACAAATTACACAAGTCATGAAAGAGTGACACTCACCGTGAACGCCAGACTGGCAACTCGAGATCTCATTTCTCCGGCCGGAACTCCACGAAAACGCTCCCCGAAAGACGGGAGCAAATACTTCCCCAGATGAGGAAACGACGTCGTCCCGTCTAGGACATCATCCGCCATAAAGTCAGACGAAAATGTAAAATTGACCGTCATAACTTCGGCCGACGATCCCTCGCCCCTGTCAGCAGACGTTGGGATCGACACTTTGGACACCGGCTTCGTCCCCGTCGCCGGAAGCGCAGAACTTGCTGGTGTCGCGTCCATCGCGCCAGGACGGCTGGATGACGCCTTCGCCTTCTTAGGCAGAACAACTCCCGGTGAGTTATCAACCCTCGACGACGGTTCCCTCAGGACTGTCCTCCGGGTTCTCTTTACGCTCGACCCAGCTGTCGAAACATTTTCACCCCGAAGGGCACGCATGACCTGCTTCCCTCTCGCCCAAGAAACTGATTTCCTCTCGGTTGGCACTGATCAGGAGATACATGAAGCGTCAGACAGGCAGAATCAACAAAATAAAATAGAGACTATGGTACGCTTACCAGTCGCCTCTTCTTGCACGTCCTCATCTCCTTCTTCTATCACGTCCTCATCTCCTTCTTCTATCACGTCCTCATCCTCGGTCGTCGATTGCCATGTCGCGAAAGATCGGTCGTCAACGCTAAGACTCGGGAACTTGTTAATCTTAGCCTGGGAATCCACATTCGGCTTCACTTCGTCGAACTGGACCTCTAAAGGCAACAAGAGGAGAATGATAAGTAAAAATCATAAAAATAGATAAAACTCAGAAACAAACGAAGCATACCTGTCTTATTCCAGTCCAACCGCATCCAATCGCTGCTGGAATCCAATGACTCGGTAAGAACAAATACATACCTCGACTTCCACCCACGATCATTGACGCCAGTTCCCAAAACCAAGGCACGATCACCCCTGAACTTAGAATAAGGGCTATAACGCCATTTCTTATCCCTTTTAACTTGATACGCCGCCAAGAAATCATTCATGAACATAGGGGATTCCCATTTCGCGGACGCTCGCTCAATAACCAGCAAAACTCGCCAAAGTTGGGGCATCAATTGTCCCGGCGACACATCGAAATCCTGCATGAATGACTTGGCTAAACCAGAAAACGGCCATTGAAACCCTATCTCAAAAGGATACTCGTACAAAACGAGATATCCCTCAGGGCAATCCTTAGAACGAACAATCCCCGGACACCGCAACTCTACATTTGCAGGAATTTTTGCTAAACTCCTAAAAGCATCTAAGTCTATGTGATTCATGATAAGACTAGCAGGCTCCGTCGACATTATGAATCAAAGGACAGAACAAGGTCTTATATAAACGCTCTCAACGGCGGTTTGAAGATTTGCAACGATTCGAGCAAGTTCGGACGTAGAATGGAAAGGAATCAAGGCGAAATCTCTTCCCAAATAAACACTTCAAAAGTATAGCAAGAAAAAGATCTGTCGTGATCTTTATTTATACAAACGATCGCATCAAGTCGAATCCTTGGGTAACCGCCGCGCATCCCCGTCCTTCCGTATGACCGCAGGGATCGTCGCCACCCGTCCTTGACAGCTGGTAAGCATCATCGTGTGTCAGTATGACGTCACGACCTTGTTCCCTTTTTCAACTTCTCGTTCAGTTAGAAATAAACCAGTCTAGCTCCAAGGCGACTGAGGTAATTTCTAACTCTTGTCTTATTTCCTACACGGCTGACTGACAAAATTTAAAACTCGGATTTGCTATCCTTCTTTCAAAATTTGGGGGCAAACTGTTTGGGCAAAAAATCACGTCGTACGACCACGACCAGAGCAGATAAGACGCACGTCATAATCCAAATCTTGTATTAAGATAAGGTCTCGACGAGAACCCAGAAAACATCCGTCGTCGCCCGTAAAAGGTAAGTCGTACGTCTCCCATGACGCACGACCATAGTATCACCCGTCCCGTACGACCA
Organism: Saussurea involucrata; assembly: GCA_033807775.1. Classification (NCBI taxonomy): domain Eukaryota; kingdom Viridiplantae; phylum Streptophyta; class Magnoliopsida; order Asterales; family Asteraceae; genus Saussurea; species Saussurea involucrata. The sequence continues at coordinate 210,075,265 of CM066321.1, forward strand.
TCGCGTAAGATCATTGTACCTTCGACTGAACTAACGTTAACCTTGACTGTTACGTTTGTTAAGTGTTTAATGCAGGAGTCAAAGTCATTAAAGAGCAACGGATATAACCGACGCAACCATCAACAATCGATAGCCGTAACGGACGAAGATCATAATGAATAATCACTCCGGCGACCATTTCCAGCCGTTGTAGCCGTTGATTGAATCATTAATGGAGTTAATTAATGACGCGAAGGCTATAAAAGACAAGCTAAAGCTTCATTTTAAGGGACATCGGTTAACATCGAACATACACCAGCGAGTATCACCAAACAGCAGAGAAAATCATCCAAACTCATAGCAAAGAACATTCAAACTCTGGAGATCAAGTACTGAAAGACAGAACCCTACTGCGAACTCAAGAACACTCGAGGGAAAGCTCAAGTATCGCTCTCGACGCACGACAAACAACCCTCGACCAGAAGTTCACACTTTGTATTCACACACGACAAACACCTGTTTTTACATTCAAACACTTGTACTTTACATTTCGAAGTATTTCCTTCATTTGTATTGTAATCATCGTACGATCGACGCCAGTATCAAGGACGTCGCCCCTGATTGGTGACCATAGTGCAGCGATGACATCCCTTGTCGTCCGCAGGTTTTTTCCTCGATTGAGGTTTTTCCTGCGTCATCAAATCCCTTGTCTCGTTTATTTTTTCCCTCATCGCACGTCTCGTCGAAAGATCCTTTCTTTAGTTGATTAAGTCCACATCGACCTTAAGTTGTCCCTTTGGTGCGATTTTTGGCATTAACACAATATCACAAAGATATGCGAGTGGAATCACAAAGACTCGTGCATGTGTGAAATAAGTAAATTATATCTGTTTGGCTCAAAATTTGATTTAACCTGGGACGCAAGTTAAAAATCAATAGACTCAGTGATTAGAAAATGAATTTCGGAGACCGGAGCTGATGTCTTCCTTTTTCATATCTAAGACCTCCGAGTGAGGAATAAATAGATTATGTGCTAAATCTCTGTGCATTTATGAAACAAGTATCTTTTGTGAGATACTTGAGTGGCTAGGTGGGGTGACATGAGTTATCGACACTAGGTCCATGTCTGTTTCAATATTCATCTCCAAACAACGAGAATGAATAGATTGTGTGGTTACCCGGATAACTGACTCGGTTTGGTAAGGACCAATAATTCTTTTAAGTCCTATCACAGCCTCACCATATTATTTTCACTCCAAACTCATCTATCAACCTAGACCCCTCACTGTTGTCTATGATTGGATGTGTTTCTTGGGTAGGTCCTTCCGGTTCTAGATAGACCATAGAAACAATATAAGTCCTAACAATCCTTTTCATTTACCAAATTAAAACATTGAAGTACACAATGAAGTACGAGTCCTGAACTGATTTGTTCAGAAGTCATAACAATAAAGTCCGAGTTCTGATATGAGGTAATCAGAAGTCATAAAAATAAAGTCCGAGTTCTGATCTGAGGTAAGCAGAAGTCAAAAAAATGATAATGAGTATCAAAGAAAAAATTCAAGCGCGAACTAGAATAACTCAATAAGCACAGTATTTGCAATAAATGAAACAATTGATCAGAAAGTTTAATTGTGAAGAACAAGTCACAATTAATATGTCAGATAAGAATTGAATCATTAATAGAAATGACGTATTATGAAGAACAAATTGGAATTCAATCGAGTGTATTTCCATCGAAATAATTCAACGAATCTATGAGACATGAAAATAACTAAGTCAAGAAAATATAACACACGGCAATCATGGAAGTTAAAATCATAGAATAACAAACACAAGTAAGTTATTCAGAATGAATTACCACAGTCTTTGAATTCATTTAAAAAATTCATGTGTGTGTGTGTCAAATACCTTATACTTCCCTTAAAAAATGGCATAACCTTTGAATGCAGTCATGTGAAAAAAATATTCCGAATTTTATCACACATGACATCCCTGCAAAACAGATCAGAAATATTTTGGTATCCATGCTTTGATGGATCCTTGATGGTTAGATATCTTGGATTTAAAATGGAGATTGGGGATGCTATAGGTACCATACCAGTTATTCACATACCTTGGATGCACAAAGTCACTCTTTCCATAGTGAGAGCAACAGAGCTTTGCTCGATTTAGACTGATCAGCTTAGCTATAGGGTAAACATTAGCAGGTGAACCAGTTTTGGAAATAAATGACTTTGTATCAACTACGAGAGAATTATGAGATTTGATTCCATCACTGTTTTCTGTGGTTGATTTCTTTTTCCATACCATTTTTACTTTTCTAAAGACATGATTATTTAAAGAATCATTAAGCTCACTATCAGAAGAACTAGAGTAGTAAGATTGTCTTTTCCTAGAGTTCCCAGTCTTTAGGTGTTTCTGTGAATGCCTTTTAGATTTTGATTTTGAAACCTTGTTCACAGAAGCCTTTTGAGGGGCAGATGTAGAACATTCACCCTTGTAAGAATTTACCGGTTTACTCTTGTTATCGAGAAATTGAACATGACTCGAAAGCTCGTGTGCGAAGTCAATCTTAGCAATTTCATCATCTGGACAAACTGTGGAATTCATGAACGCAGAAAACCAGAGTTCAGTATAAGATTTAGCCTCATGTCCGAGTCGAATGAGAAACCATGAAGATTTTGGAAGGAATCAACAGCGAAAGGGTTTTCAAAATCAGAATTGAGATTCCTTTTACAAATATCGGTTTGAAACCTTGTCATTTGTGTCGGATGACACGCCTAAGAAGGCTTTGCACGAGGAACTATCTGAATTAGTAGTAGAAGGTTCAACTGAGATTGGTTCGGGGCTGCTAATTTTGATTGGAGTAAAAATATTGTCTGGTAGATTCTGGATATCTTCCTTAGCAACCCTTTCCGTAAGAACTTCTGTCACCAGAGCAGACAGGTTAGATGTGAGTCTAGCAATCTCAGTTTTGAAAGATGTTCTTTCAAATTCAGATAGAGGCTCGGTTTTTGTTCGTTCAAGCTCTTGAAGGGTAGATAAAAGTATGGTCCTTTCGTAGTCAAAAGCAGCCTTGTTCCTTTCAATTGATTATTCGAGTTGGAAAATAATGTTTTCCAAGATCAGAGGTGGAACATATTGTTTGAACTCCGATGGATCATGAGATCCCTCATCTAGTGTTGCCACAACTGGAACCGGAGTTTCCGTGGCTTTGGCAAGCGAATAGATGTCGAAATAATCATTTGAAAGATAAGGTGTTTTATTTTTCAAATACGAGGCATTAAGCTTTTCATATACAAAAGGAACATGTACATTTATGTTTTTACGAGGTTGTTTATCATCCTTTTTAGAATTATCTTTATTTGGTTTTTTCAAAACTTTAGGCAAGGGAATGCCTGTTTGTCTTCTGATTGTTTCTTGTTCCTCATCCTCCGGAGACAATTTGGTCCATTTGATTTTGTACTCCGGATACCTCTTATCAAGTCCTAAAAAGTTAAATTCATAAAGAGTGGGGATTCTTGATAAGATTTTCTTTAGGTAACACGGATAGTCATGTCCGAGTTCCTAAAGGGCGTTGTAATACTTGAATTCCTTCGGTTTGATCAAATGAATTGTTTGGTCTGATTGAACTCGCTTGTAGAGTTTGGATTCAAGATCCTTAAGCTTGTTAGTCAGTTTATCATTTTCTTTTTGAACAGTTAATCGAAGATTGACAATCTTATGGTACTCATCTTGAGACTTATTGAGCTTTTCAGTGATTTCAGATAAACGAGTCTCTAAGGATTCTGTCTTTTTGGAAACGGCTGTACATTCAGTTTTATAGTTTTCAATTATGTATTTATGTTCAGCCTTTTCGACAACTAGATTACCTATGGTGTCGTTTTTCCGTTTGACATTGGCTTCAAGGTCAATGATTTGGGCTTCTAAATGAGAAACTTTCTCTTTGAGCTTCGAGTAAGTTGGGTAAGACATTGTTACTTGAAAGAATATGATCATGAGACAAAAGAGGTGATCCAAAAACAAATTCGGACAGTGTATCACAGAATACACAAATGTCCCCCTTCGGCGACTTAGCATGGGGGTCCCGCTACCCGGTTAGCGGATGGGTTCAAGGGGCAGCGCCCCGAGAAAAAAAATTAAAACTGTAAGGTCAGAAAACCCCCGGATATGAGATCCGGGTTTGGTCTCCCGGATAGAAAACCGGGAATCGGGATCCGGGAAATAGGAACCCCAGTGGAGGAGACCGGGAAGTGTGGCCCGGTATTGGAACAGGGATCGGGCAAGGCCGGGATCCGGTATCGGAACCGGGTTTGTGAGAGACTGGGATCCGATATGATTCGGTATTGGAACCGGGTACCGGGTAGCGATTTTCGGGACGGAACCGGGAGATTGGAAAACCCGATGGACAAGACCGGGATACTTGGTCCGGTACACTTGGACCCGGTATGATGGGTCTGAGAAAAAGATCGGGAACTTACGAGGGAGTCAAAGAACACGAAGAACTCAACGTAGAACATGAATCTGTATTTGCCTTTTCTTTGCAGCTTTTTTGTTCCTGGAGATTGTTAGCACAACCAAAACACAAAAATACACCAAATACCAATCGATTTTGCCCCTAAAATAACCTATTTCTTGAAATTTTTGAATTTTTTTGAAACGGGGACTCAAGAACTTAAGACACAAATTTTAACCAATTATAGATCAAAAGCTTCGAATTTGACTCTGAAAATTTGCAGAAATCAGTTTAATAAAGTATTGAATAGATGGTAATACACTGATTTCACTTTCATCGCAAAAATCAACAAAATAAAAAACAACCCTAATAACACAGCGCCGTTTTGTAAAACTAATCTGAATGAATCAAACAAAAAACAGATTTACCTTTGGATCGATTGTCTCTACTCTGATACCACATGTAGATCCCAGTTTGATCAAGTAACAATGTATAAATGAAACGATTCTTTGTATTGAATGATTATAGAGAGTTACAAGATTGGATTGCAGAATAAACTCTCTCTATCTCTAAACCTATGAAGCACACGACTAATCTCTCTAAGCTTCTTTCCTAATTCTCTCTAAAACACACTTTAAATATCAAGGGCTTAAGGCTAAAGCCCATGGCCCATTAACACTAAACAAAGCCCATTAACATTAATAAAGTCTTTTACAACGCTTTAATAATTAATATAAAACCTTTATATAACTTTTATTTAATAGGACATTTATGGTCCTAACAGTCCTAAAGCTACCTTCAACTATAAAAAATGTTATCACTGTGGACTTACTGACCATATTGCTAGTAAGTACCCTACAACTACCAAAGTTGAGAAATCATCTAGAGTAAAAATGAACGCCACCAAGGCAAAGAAGGTCACCAAAGATGAAAAATCTGCCAAGGTGAAAAATACCACTAAGGTTAAGAAATTAACCAAAGTGAAGGTTACCACTGAAGCTGAGTCATCAGATGTTGTGAAGATTGTTGAACCTTCCATATCCACTAACACTTGTTGACCCATTGTAAAGTGGGTACCAATTCAAACTTAATATTCCTTATAATTTCAGGACTCGAAGGGTATATGGTATCTTGATAGTGGATGCTCTCGACACATGACTGGTCAAAAGAACCTGCTCTCTGAATACAAGGAAGAGAAAGGTCCCTTAGTGACCTTTGGTGGAAACGGAAAAGGCTATACCAGAAGGGTTTGGTGTACTCACCAATGGTACAACTACCTTCTGGAGAGTCGCTTACGTAGAAAGACTGAAACACAATCTTCTTAGCATCGGTCAGTTATGTGATAAAGACTATAAAGTATGCTTTTCAAAGAAAGCATGTTCCGTCACTAACAAGGAAGGAAAACTTGCTCTCAGTGGTTATCGCATGGAAAATGTCTATGTTATTAACATGGATTCCTCAAACACTGGAACAGTTGTTTTCTATCAAAATCCTCATCATATGTCAACTGGCTATGGCATAAGAGGCTCTCTCATCTCCACTTCAAAACACTGAACAATCTTTTAAAGAATGAGCTAGTCACAGACTTACCTCAACACTCATACACCAAGGAATTTCTTTGTTCAGCATGTGAAAAAGGAAAGCAAACCAAAGCTAGCTTCAAGTCAAAACAAGGGTCATCAATGACAACTCTTCTTCATCTACTCCATATGGATTTATTCGGCCCTGTCAATATACAATCCATCGCTGGAAATAAGTACACTCTAGTCATTGTAGATGAGTACTCACGTTATACCTGGGTAATGTTTCTCAGAACTAAGAGTGACACTCCAGATGAGATTATTTCATTTGTAAGAAAAATGGAAGTTTTGAATAATCTAACAGTTCGCTCAATAAGGAATGACCATGGTACTGAATTCAAAAGCAGTTCTCTTGATAACTTCTTTCAGAGAAAGGGAGTATCTCACAACTTCCCAGCTGTGAGAACTCCACAGCAAAATGGAGTCGCTGAAAGAAAAAATTGAACAACCATTGAAGTTGCCCAAACAATGCTCAACGAATCTCATCTCCTAACTCAATTTTGGGCAGAAGCCGTCAACAATGCATGTTTTACTCAAAATCAACAACTGGTCGTTAAGCGATTTAAGAAGACAGCGTACGAACTCTTCCATGGGAGAAAGCCAACTCTCAACTTTCATCACATCTTTGGTTGTCAATGTTACATTCTAAACAACAAAGATAATCTTCTGCGAAAGTTCGATCCCAAAGATGAAGATGGAATCATCCTAGGATACTCTTTAGTGTCCAAAGACTTTAGAGTCTTCAAGAAAAGAAGGGAAACCATAGAAGAAACCATTCATGTCACCTTTGATGAATCTTGTACAGCAAATTCAAGACCCGTTCTTGAAACAGAGGAATTAAATTAGTCGATGTTCTCTCATTTTGGAGAACCTGAAGCATCATTCAATCCAAATCCTCAAGATAACTCTCAAAACGCTGATGATGCTCTGTTGTCATCCCTAGCATGCAGACAAGTAAAGTTGAATCCCTGTCATGGATATCAGTTGTTCCCATTAACACAATACCACTGCCTGAACCTTTAAAATTCTGAAAATTCCTCAACCTCTATTCAACAATCTATAAATGAAGTTTCTTCTGAACCTCAACAATTGATGCCTGATGACATAATTGCTGAAGCCTCATCCTCAAAACCGTCTATGATTACCTCAGAGCTAGAATCTCAACTCCCTAGTATTCAGACTTGACGCGGTTCAGGTAATTTCTGTCTATTTGTAAACTTCATATCTCTTATTGAACCTAAGAGAACTGATGATGCCCTCAGAGATTCAAACTGGGTCAGCGCTATTCAAGAATAGATGACTGAGTTCAAAAGAATCAAAGTTTGGAATCTCGTTTCTAGACCATCTGACAAGATTGTTATTACCAAGTGGGTGTATCGTAGCAAGTTAGATGAACATGAGACTGTAACCCGTAACAAGGCTAGACTTGTTGCCAGGGATATAGACAATAGGAAGGCATAGACTATGATGAAACTTTTGCCCCTGTGGCCATGCTAGAAGCAATTCGATTATTCCTAGCCTATGCAGTTCACAAAGACTTTAAGGTACATCAGATGGATGTCAAGTCTGCATTCCTAAATGGAAAGATGAACGAGGAAGTCTTTGTTGAACAACCCCCAGGGTTCTCAGAACCTAAGCATCCAGATTATGTTTATAGACTGGAAAAGGCTCTCTATGGGTTAAAACAAGCTCCTCGTGCTTGGTATGATTCAATATCCTCTTATCTAATCGCTGAAAAGTTTAAGCGTGGAAAGATTGACAACACTTTGTTTTTCAGAAACGTTAAAGGTCATATCATAGTTGTTCAGATATATGTCGATGACATTATATTTGGATTCACTAATCGATCTTTGTGTACTTGATTCGCTGAATGCATGAATAAAGAGTATAAGATGAGTATGATGGGTGAGCTAACATATTTCCCTAGTGTTCATATTAAGCAAACTGATAAAGGTACTTTCATACACCAATGTAAGTATGTTAAAGATATGCTGAAAAAGTTTGATCTTACTCAAAGATCAACTATGGAACTCCTATGGCCCCTCCTCTGACACTAAACAATGACCTAAATAGGAAACCTGTCAATGTCATGGCCTATAGAGGAATGATTGGCTCTCTGTTATACCTGACAGGTAATCGACCTAATATCATGTACTTCACTTTCTTATGTGCACGATATCAATCTGAACTCAAAGAATCACATCTGATCGTCATAAAGCGAAATTTCATATATTTAAAGGGTACTCCAAACCTAGGTCTTTGGTATCCCAAAGACTCAGAGTCCGATCTCATTGCCTATTCAGATAGTAACTGGATATAAAGAGCACCACTAGAGGCTGTCAGCTTCTATGTGGAAAGTTGGTGAGTTGGACAAGCAATAAGCTGAACTCAATGTCCACATCAACAGCAGAAGCTGAGTATGTAGCCGCTGGTAGTTGTTGTGCTCAGGTCTTATGGATGAGAAATCAACTTATAGACCATGACCTTCAGCTATCAAGGATTCCTATCTATTGGACAACACCAGTGCCATCAATAGCTAATAATAATGTGTTACACTCAAAGACCAAACACATTGAAATTAGATATCATTTTATCAGAAATCATGTTATGAATGAAGATATTAAAGTTCATTTCATTCCAACTAATTATTAACTCGTTGATATCTTCACCAAACCTCTTGATGAGAGAAGATTAAACTTTCTTATCAGCGAGCTTGGGATGCTAATTCTTGATGCTTAAATCTTCAGATCTTATGCATGGAGTCAGCAGACTTTCAATGTTTCTTATTCATCTTATAATCTCTGACTTTAATGTTAGATGATGATTAGGTATAATTCTATCTCTCCTCATTGAAGTTTTCTTCAGCGAGATGCTTTTTCAAAAAAAAATCACTATATTTCATAAGTGGTTAAAAGTTTTTTTCACAAACCTCTCATCACTGACTCTTCCAATCAGTGATAAAATTGTTTTGCCCTTTCACTGATTTTCTAATCAGTCATAGTCTGAGAAAGTGAAAAGACGTTTCTCATTTATGACGTCATTTTTGGATAATCATTGGCACCACGTTTCTAACATCGTCGCCCGTTCCAATTCTTTATCCAATCACACGCATGGGACGTGTCCTTGTCATTATTACTTTCTATCTCTCCTTCATATAAAATACCTCACTCTCTCCTACATTCAAATTTTACGCGCACATTTTGTCTCTCTAAGAAAAGAACTCTCGAGCAAGAACACCAAGAACATGCACTAAACCTCTTTTTGTTTTTCAGGTTCATTTTTTACTTTGCTTACTCTCTCTCTAAAACAACGTTTGAATATTAATCTTTGTTAAACAAGATCAAACAAATTGTTTATTCAAAATAAATCATCCCCTTCATGATTTTTGTTAAAACCCTAAAAACCTCACATTTTTAGAAGAACATAAACCTAAACTTTTCTTTTATTAATCTGGATTTTACCATTTTGATACTCTTCTCTTCATTCTTTTTACCACATTTCCATTTGTGGAAACTGGTAAAACCCTCAAATACCGACTAATAATCTAAGTATTTCTCTTCTCCTAATACTTCTGGCATACTAGCAGAAATGGCATCTCAGGCTCTTAACTTTACCCATGCTTCAAACGCACATTTTGAACTCGATGACGTCGAATTTAATTCGAACAATCATCAAGGCCTCCTCACTGTCAAATCGAACAAACCGGCTCCTCACCTTGTTGATGTCGCTAAATTTCTGAAAAGCTGACCAATCAGCTATGCTCTCAACGTCTACCCACCAGGCTGCAAGTCCTTGTTGCATCAATTCTGGTTTATTGTTGAAGCTGCTACCAAGACTTTTAAGTCTGGAAAAGAAGTCCCAGTTATTGCTTTTCAAACTGAACATGAAAATAGAAGTCTTGGCCCCTCAGCTATTCGCAGTGCTCTCAACCTGCCAGTTGAGAAAACCTATGAACCCACTCCTACTGACGCAGAGATCATTGCCTTCCTTGATGCAATGAACTATGACTGGGAACTGATGAACAACAAACCGAAGAAAGCCTTGACCAAAATCCTCCGAGCTCACATGCCTACTGAAATCAGATACATGTTTGCACACTTCATTCAGTGCATGAGTAACATGGATCAAGCCAGTCGAATGGCCCTAGATATTGGCTACTTCGTCATTACTGGGAAAAAGATTAACTATGCAAAAATCATCTTCGATGATTTAATGATCAAGGTAGCAAAAGATGATAGGAACCAATTGTCCACTACGTTCAATTCATCAGCGTTCTACTCCAACACTTCTTGGGTCCCCTATATCCAACTAAGGGAGACTTTCAGCTTCCCAGGTTGGGTACTCGTCTCCTGGACCGCCAGACGACTGATGACGAGGTAAGTTTCTCTGCTCTTCTCTGCATTCTCTATGCTTCTGCTTCAGCGGTAGCCACGACTAAGGCTCAGTCGTCCCAGTCTGCCCTGGTTACCAAACCCCTTCCAAAGAAATGAAAATCTGACACCCCATTTGGTGCTTCAAAGAAGGCCAAGAAAATGCCAAAGGAGAATACCCGCTCAACCTTAGTGAGAGGCTCTTCACAATCTTCACTTGATGCATTCGTTGCTCGTTCCACAACATCCGCCACTCCCATCCAAACCACTTCAGCGACGATTCATACCGCTAAAGAAGAACTGGCATCTACCACACCCACCTCAGTAAATCCACTCACTGCTGGTGTAGCTTCGAGCACCGCCAGTGCCTCTCTGCCACAATGCACTGCCATCATTACCTCTATTGTTGCTTCTCCATCAATATCTTTCATCATCACAACGGCACAAGATGTATCAAGTATTGTCCTTACTGATACTTCTGTTGAGTTGCTCAATCGCATAAGGGCTAACAACACAAGCACATGACCTAAGGGTTTTCCTTTCACAGACATTCAACAACCCCATTTTTCGAATCCTTTCGAGCGAGACATGGAACATTACTTTGGTGGAAATCAGTTGGATTCTACCATTGATGAACCCTCAGGTATCCCATCTTCCCTACCTTCCTTTCATTTGGTTACTAATCCTGAGCACTCTCATGCTCAATCTCTTACTATCTTTTGTGTAGGTCCTAAGGTGGATGCAATCAACACCAACATTCAAGGGTTAAACAGCTTCGTGTCCAAACTTGCTGATGATGGGTCCTTAAACACTGAAGTAGTTCAAACCACTGCTCAGGCACTGATCACTTTGAAGGACAGCCTTGCTGATAAGGCTGATAATGTGAAGTTGACTGGCCTACAAACTATCATCGGCCACCTTCAGACAAATGTAGCTGCAATTACTATTGCCATCAGTGACCTCAGCACCAATGTCGTTGTTCTATCTCCGAAGATGGACTCTCAGAATGGTCTCCTCATTGACATTCTGAAGCAATTTAAGACACCTCCTCAACACTTTCCTTCCTTCATAGTGGAGAACCCAAATACCTTGAACATGGTCGCTGAACTTGTTGCTACCTCCCACAAGCCTGATGATGACAAAGAGGGGGAGAATAACAAGAAAACTACTAAGGACCCTTCTCAAGCTGAGGGAGAGAAGGATATGGAAAAGGAAGAAGAAAGAGTGACCCTCATCACTGACTCTGATGAAGAGGATGATGGAGAAGAGGATGAAATGCTGGACATCGATGATGTTGGGAAAGACATCGATGATGATGATGTGATGATGGAAGCTTCTTTGTCCCAAATACCATCAGAATTCCCAATAAGGGAATTTCAATGAATGAATTAGGGAGAAGGGCCTCAGAATCAGAAAAGACGGCAAAGACCCCCCAGTAAGGCAAGCAGAAAGGAATAGCCGCTGAGGGAAATCTTTAAATCATACAAAATTTTGAGGGGGAGCTGAAATTTCCTTCAGATGTATGCCTTTCAATAACACACTACTCCTATCCCCTACACTCAATAATACCTTATCCCTTCATTCTAACCTTCCATATTATGTGGACTTACCCATCTTTCCTCCTTCTTCTAGCCCCTGCTCTCCCCTGCATAATGTTCCAGCTTCCAGAGCTGAAGACCCAATAATCCCAACCTCTAGTGCTGAAAAGCAAAGAATCCCAGCAACCATTGCTAATGAAGTAACAATCCTAGTCTTTGTTCTTGAGACTGATGAACAAGAGGAAGAAGAGGAAGAAACGCTGATCCACCCCAACAGACCTTTACGACCTATTCCCAGGTCTGAAGTGAAGAATCTAAAAGAATGGCAGTGTTAATCTCCCAGCTAGATCAATCCAGAATAAAGATTCCTTCTCCTGCAAATAATGAAGATTGTTGGTCCCGAAGGTTATACAAGTTTGTAGAAGGGGGGGGGGGGGGTTGAATATAAACACAAATTTTTATCTTTCTAAATTGTTTATTGATATAATCAAATAATTTACAGTTTGTTGCGGAATAAGATCAAGTTAAAAACCTAATCTAAACAAACTATGAGAACACACAAATTTCTTGCACTAGAAATATAGAGAGAAAAGAAATAAGAAAACTAAGGAGAGTTTTCTAATCACACAGTAGTTCAGCGAGGAAGAAAAGCCGAGCACTTCACAAATGAAGTATGGTTCCATATTTATACTGCACGCATTTAATGCAAGATAGTACACCTTTACACGTGGCAACCTCTGGTTGGTTGCATGTATTGACTTTAGAAAACATCGTAGTGGCCGCATGTTGAACAGTGTAGTTGCAAAGTTGGTTGTACGATTCTGGACAAAAGGGATGTCCGTTCTGACGAAATCGTACGGAGGCGTGCAAGGAGAAAAGACAAAAGTTGCTTGTAGAACATGCTTCATGATCAGCACTCGCTGAATGATTCTTTATCAGTGAATGATAAAGTTCAGCGTTCGCTGAAATCTTCTACTTGAAACTTTATGTGGAATGGACAAGTCTTGTCTTCGCTGAAGTCCGCATCAGGTCACTAGTAGACTTAGTCACTTGTTCTTCAGCTTGGTCTTCGATTTCAGCTTGGTTGACGCGAATCTTGTGTTCAGGGATCGTAAGTAAACAATTACATGATGAACATTCAGCGATCATCAGTAAGGCCGAACAGGCTCAGGGCTCACTGATGTACAGTGTTCGCTGAAGTATAAATTAAAACATGTTTTCCATCAGCGATACTAAACAGACTTAGTATATTTTCTTTGATGGCAAAACATTAATACATATTGTCTACTTACAATTTTCACTAAGTGTTTCGCAGGGTCATTATCAAATCAGTGAGGGTTTGGATCAACAATCTCCCCCTATTTGATGATGACATAGCAACAAAAGAAAATTGCTAAGTTAAAAACATAAGGATAAAATAGACTCAGAAAATACTTGTCCCTTTTACTGTTTTTCAGGGATCTTTTCTTAGTACTGATGGAGTAAAGTACTTTCATTGAAATTTTTCATTAACTTTGTATAAGATTACAAGGTAAGTGGAAAAATTACAAGTACAATGAAAAATAATTACAAGTACAAAAAGATACAAGCTGATAAGATAGAAGAATACAAAAAGATGATCCTATCAGCTACTCAGGTTCTTTCTTGACGAGAAGTTCATCAAGAGTATCAGTCTCTGGAATCATCCAATCAGGGACTATGATTCCCTGATCCCTTCTAACTTTTGCTTCGCGATAGATTAAGGGCTTCATGAATGGTCCAAGGAGGTCACCTCTGTAGTCGTTCCAATAGAGTAGATCTCTGAGTTGTTCGATGGGATCTTTGTATAACTCAGAGATACGTTGAAAGCGTTTGCGACCAGTGAAGTCATAGAAAAATATGCCGTAGGGATCACTGAGAACTTTACCAGGGATGAAGTCTTCATGTAACGCCCTAAAATTTAAACATTAAATATAGGGAACAATTCCGGAAAATGGGTAATTTAAACCTCAAAATATAAACCAACTAAACCCTTAATGTAATGGGGTAGTTTGGACAATGTACAATTAAAGGAGTATTAAGACATAACATACAACAACCTATTAATCTAGACTATAATTAACTAGATTAATTCGGGTGTCACTATGTCTCCAAAAGTGTCTCTCTTCTCGATTCCCAAAAAGCCCGACCTTCCCAAGCTCCTAAGCATGGTCGACAACACGACGAACTAGACGCCGCTAAGTGGAACCTGTAATCCACAACATACACTCAAGTGTTAGACCAAAAGTCTAGAATTTAAATATTCGAGCAATAACAAGGAATTATAACAATGCCAAAAGTAAAGATACCGTCTCCACTTAATTTCCACATTACCAATTTTCCACAAGTTATTATTGTGATCCACACCTGTCATGAAATAAAAGAGACAATTCTCCAAAACGGGGGAGACCCGTTGCCATCTAGGTGACGAGAACACGTGGGTGGGGTCACCTTGATGTTGATGGATTACAACTCAAGTCCCGATCTTAGTTCCCATGCCATATAGACATAACAACCTCAAATCATAAATAAATTGCCTTTATTGCATACCCCGTCGAGCTACACCTCAAGGACTTACGGGGACCATATTGCATATCCATTCTAGACGAGTTACACCTCAAGGACGATTGCCCCTTATTGCATACCCGCTAGTAGCCACCAATGGCTTAACCGATACATACATATATTCCATAAAGGTCTAAATCCTCGTGCACAAGGAAATAGGCAATTTCACCCCATATCACATAATGAGTGCGTAATTAGAGAAATCATCGAAATTTGCATGGCATTTGATTCCACAAGGTAGCATAACAAATTTACCATGAGTCACACAAGGTATTTAAATCTTACCTTTCTTCCTCTATTTCAAAATACCAAATACAAGCATATACCAAGCCACAATCATTAAAGGATGTACATTTATATATACTCATACATGAATACCTATAATCATGCAAAATCCAAGTGATATATTTTATATATATATATATATACACGACTATGTTCTTTTTTGATGTACAAAGAGTGTAGATAATCATGGTTATGAACAATTAACACATTTACTCCAAATAGAAAATTAGGGGAAAACCCTAGCTTTTAAATCAAGACCCAAATAGGGTATACAACTTCTAAGAAATATTTAAGCATAAAATAAGTGAATAATAGGAGTTTAGACACTCACCTATGGGTTCTTTCAAGAAAATCCTAGAAATGGGGGTTACTTGGACTTTGAAGATGGAAACCCTAGATTCAAGAAGTAGGAGTTCTCAATATGATGATCTTATATAGAGATATAAGAAATCTAGCCCAAAATTAAACTTACTTGAAGGTGAACTTTCCAAATAAGGAAACCCTAATCTTCCAAGTAGCTTTGTCTCTTAAGATCTTGGAAAAAGGAAGGTAGCAAGTAGGAAATAAATGTTCAACCAACAACCAACTCCTACAAATCAATAACTTGAAGCCTTGACATTAAATGAGGTGAGAAGATGGTGGAAGGAAGGGAAAATCGGCAAAAAGAGGGGATATATCGGAGGTCTTTTGCTGCTGGAACAAAGAGAGGAAGAATGAGAGTTAACCCTGAAAATCGCGACCTAATAGCTGCTTCTTAACCCCTTGCGCGACATTGCCCTCGCGACTGTGCCCATAGAAAGGTCGCGAGGCATAGTCGCAGTCAACATACCATCTTCTGTTCGATTCGGACAACATCGACACATATCGTGACATTGCCATCGCGACTGTGCCCATGGCAAGGTCGCGAGGCATAGTCGCTACCCTCTGCTGAGCTGCTGTCCAATGCACGTTTTTGACTCGATACTCCCCGATTCCTCGTGGTTGATCCCTACCCAACACCCCATGCATGCAATCATCGAGTCTCTTCTTACGAAACAATAGAATACTAAGGATATGATTATACGATAGGGGTGGTTACTTACATTGAAAATTGGAGTGTTACAATCCTCCCCTCCTTGAAGAAAATTTCGTCCTCGAAATTTGGCGTTAACTAAAAAGATGAGGGTAACGTCTCTTCATGTCCTCTTCCAATTCCCACCTGACGTTCGCGCCACGGTGATGCTTCCATTGCACCTTCACTCTTGCTATCTCCTTGTGGCAAAGTTTCCTTATTTCTCTTTCCAAAATAGTTTCCGGCTCTTCTATACAACAGTTGTTTTCTACACGGATTTCCGATAAAGGGATGGCGTCTGTTTCTTCCGCTAAACACTTCCGCAAGTAGCAAACATGGAACGTAGGGTGGATCCCACTCATCTCGGGTGGTAGTTCCAACTTGTATGCCTGGAGTCCCACACGCTCGACGATTGGAAAAGGTCCAAGGAAACGGGGACCAAGCTTCCCTCTCTTTCCAAACCTAATAATCCCTTTCCAAGGCGAAACTTTCAAGAATACGCGGTCCCCCACTTGGAACTCCATCGGCCGCCTCTTCTTATCGGCGTAACTATTTTGACGGTCTTGAGTAGCTTTTAACCGCTCTCGGATGCCATTTACCTTGTCGGCCGTTTCTTGCACAAGCTCGGGCCTGACAAACTGCTTTTCTCCCGCCTCAAGCCAACAAACGGGTGTCCTACATTTCCGCCCGTACAGAACTTCAAACAGCGCCACACCGAGACTCGAATGGTAACTGTTATTATAAGAAAATTCCACCAATGGGAGGTGAGAGTCCCAATTTCCCCCAAAGTCGATTACACACACATGCAACATATCTTCCAAAGTCTGGATTGTCCGCTTGCTTTGTCCGTCAGTTTGAGGGTGGTATGTCGTGCTCAATGTTACCTTTGTTCCCAATTCTCATTGGAAGGCATTCCAAAAGTGGGAAGTAAAATGGCTATCCCGGTCGGATACAATGGACAATGGCACCCTGTGCCTCGAGACCACTTCACTGATGTATAATCTTGCCAACTTATCCAACGGTAACGTTTCCCGCATAGCCAAAAAGTGAGCGCTCTTGGTCATTCGGTCCACAATTACCCAAATGGTGTCGTGACCTCTCAAAGTCTTTGGTAGTTTCATCACAAAGTCCATTGTAATGTGATCCTACTTCCATTCCGGTATTTCAAGTGATTGCAAACTGCCATAGGGTCGTTGATGCTCGGCTTTCACTAGCGAACATGTAGTGCACTTCTCCACAACACCGGCTACGTCCAGTTTCATGACCGACCACCAGTAATTCAACTTCAGTTCTCTATACATCTTGGTACTCCCGGGATGTATAGAGTACTTTGACTTGTGAGCTTCTTCCATAAGTAACTCCCGGCACCCCCCAATCTTAGGCACCCAAATCCGCCCTTGGAAAAGTTTTAGTCCTCTACCATCTTCAGACAGTAGAAGACAGTGCTTCACCATCGACTTATTCTTGAGGTTCGCTTCGAGTAGTGCTTCAGATTGAGCGGTCTTAATCATGTCCATTAAGCTCGAGATGATTTCAATTCTTGCCAACGAAGTTTGCACTTTCCCGCTATACTCCTTCCGACTCAAAGCGTCCGCCACTACATTCACCTTGCCCGGATGGTACAATAGCTCACAGTCATAGAGTGTGCATTTTGTGCCATACAAGTAATGTCGCCATAACTTCAAGGCAAACACGACCGCCGCCAACTCGAGGTCGTGAGTTGGGTAATTCTTTTCGTGTTCTTTCAATTGTCTCGATGCGTAAGCTATTACCTTCCCTCTTTGCATCAAAATACAACCCAAACCCATTTTGGACGCATCGCTATACACAACAAAGTCTTCCGTTCCCTTGGGTAGGGACAAAATTGGAGCTTCACAAACTTTTTGTTGTAAGGTCCGAAATGCCTCCTCTTGCACATTAGTCCACACAAATTTTACGTTCTTTTGAGTCAAGGCTGTGAGTGACGAAGAAATCTTGGAGAAGTCTTGCATGAATCCACGGTAGTACCCGGCTATCCCCAAAAAGCTTTGAATTTCCGTAGGACTCTTTGGAGGCTCCTAATTCATTATTGCCTCAATCTTTGTGGGATCTACTTTAACACCTTCCCGAGTTACCACATGCCCGAGGAATTGCACCTCCCGTAACCAGAACTCACACTTAGAAAATTTGGCATACAACTTCTCCTTTCTTAATACTTTCAAAACTTCCCGGAGATGTTGCTCATGCTCCACCTCATCTTTGGAGTATACCAAAATATCATCGATGAATACGATAACCGACTTATCCAAAAAGGGTCGGCATACCCGGTTCATCAAGTCCATAAAAATTGCCGGCGCGTTCGTTAAACCGAATGGCATGACTAGGAACTCGTAGTGCCCATACCGAGTCCTAAATGTCGTCTTTGAAACGTCTTCCTCCTTAACTTTTACTTGATGGTAACCGGATCGAAGGTCAATCTTGGAGAAGCATCCGGCTCCTTGAAGTTGATCAAAGAGATCATCTATTCGGGGAAGTGGATACTTGTTCTTCACGGTCACCTTGTTTAACTCCCGATAGTCGATGCACATCCGCATCGACCCATATTTCTTCTTAACGAAAAGCACCGGAGCTCTTCAAGGTGATGAGCTCGGCCTTACGAATCCCTTCTCTAGGAGCTCTTGCAGTTGTGTCATCATTTCTTTCATTTCAGTCGGAGCGAGACGGTAAGGTGCACGTGCTATCGGTGCCTCTCCTGGAATCAAATCGATCTTGAATTCCACTTGACGGTCGGGTGGAAAACCCGACAAATCATCGGGGAATACGTCCGGATACTCTTTGACAACTTTTACATCTTCTACTTTCTTTTTCTCAAGATTGGTGTCCACCACATAGGCCAAAAACGCTAGGTGCTTCTTCATTAAGCACTTCCTCGCCTTGATAGAGGAGATGATGGCCACCTCGCCCTTACGCTTCTTTTCGTACACAAGGACAAAGTCTCCATTTAGGAGGGGTATCCTTATAATCTTCTTTGAGCACAAAATCTCCGCTTTGTGCTTGGCCAACCAATCCATTCCAATCACCACGTCAAAACTCCCAATAGACATAGGGAGTAGGTCTACTTCAAAATTTTTGCTACTAATCTCGAGACGACACTTTTCCAAGTTTTCACGTAAGACTACCTTTTCCCCATTTGCTACCTCAATGACTAAAGCATCTTGTAGTGTACTACTAGGCACGTTCAAAGACTTGCAAAACACATTCGAAACAAACGAACAATTTGCACCCGAATCAAACAATACTCTAGCGGATAAAGAGTTGAGTAAGAACGTACCCGACACCACGTCGGTGGTTTCCTTTGCTTCTTCCTTCGTTATTTGGAAAGCCCTCCCTTGCGGTTTGGGAATGGCCTCCCGCTTCGGTTGACTTCCCGAACCGGTCCCTCTAGAGTCTCCTTTCATCCTGGGACAATCCCGCTTCACGTGCCCCATCTCCTTGCACTCAAAACAGATTGTTCCTCTAATATGGCACTCCAGACTAGTGTGCCCCGTCTTCCCGTACTTGTAACAAGTAATTTGACTCGGATTGCAGGGCCCGAAATGCTTGCTCTTGCACTTAGGGCACCACCTTGCCTCGCGGCGGTTGTCCCCTCCTTTACCACTTGGTTGGAACCTCGACCCCTTGAACGAATTTTGTGGGCTCTCCCACTTCCTCTTCTCTCCCACCTTTGCTTTCTCCTCTTTGTCTCTCGCGTAGCCTCTTTCCATAACTTTGGCCTCTTCGATCGTCCCTCGAAGATTCGTAGCTTTAAAGTTACAAACCATTGCCATCATATCAACAGGCAATCCTTTCAAATATGCTTTCATCTTTTCCTTCTCAGTCGGGGCCACGTGCCCCACAAGATTCAGCTTCTCCATGAAGAGTCGGGTATATTCTTTAACCGACAAATTCCCCTTATTGATTGATCGGAACTCTTCCTCGATCAAATCCATCTCTTGTTTGTTGCAATATTCTTCTAAGATCTTCTTCTTAAAAGTAGCCCAAGTCATTTTGGTCAAAACAAAAGTCTCTATGGTGGAAGTGTAGACATTCCACCAAATCAAAGCCGAACTTCGGAGCATTTGGGAACCAAACTTCACTTTTTGATTTTCTTCACAGTCACAAGCCCGGAAGGCCTGCTCAATCTCCCGAATCCAATTCATGCAAGCAACTGGATTGTCAGAACCAGCAAACTCCGGCGGTTTACAACATAGGAAGGTTTTATAGGAGCATACCCTTCCCGCCGGCCTTGTCTCCAAAGTAACCAACCCATCAGTCCGATTTTCATCACCGGTTCCCCCGGATCCTCCACCCACATTTTCTTCAATTGTCTCATGATGGCGCGGTTGTGCATCTCTATCTTCCAAAAGTTTCATGAACAACTCCTGTTGCTTAGCCATAGTATCGTTCATGGCCCGCATCATGTCCATCATCTGAGTTTGAGGGGTCACTTTCGTTATGACCGGGTTGGTAGAGGAAATCTTTCTCCTTGGGATCTGCTCCAATACCAACTTGTAACGCCCTAAAATTTAAACATTAAATATAGGGAACAATTCCGGAAAATGAGTAATTTAAACCTCAAAATATAAACCAACTAAACCCTTAATATAATGGGGTAGTTTGGACAGTGTACAATTAAAGGGGTATTAAGATATAACATACAACAACCTATTAATCTAGACTATAATTAACTAGATTAATTCGGGTGTCACTATGTCTCCAAAAGTGTCTCTCTTCTCGATTCCCAAAAAGCCCGACCTTCCCAAGCTCCTAAGCATGGTCGGCAACACGACGAACTAGACGCCGCTAAGTGGAACCTGTAATCCACAACATACACTCAAGTGTTAGACCAAAAGTCTAGAATTTAAATATTCGAGCAATAACAAGGAATTATAACAATGCCAAAAGTAAAGATACCGTCTCCACTTAATTTCCACATTACCAATTTTCCACAAGTTATTATTGTGATCCACACCTGTCATGAAATAAAAGAGACGATTCTCCAAAACGAGGGAGACCCGTTGCCATCTAGGGGACGAGAACACGTGAGTGGGGTCACCTTGATGTTGATGGATTACAACTCAAGTCCCGGTCTTAGTTCCCTTGCCATATAGACATCACAACCTCAAACCATAAATAAATTGCCTTTATTGCATACCCCGTCGAGTTACACCTCAAGGACTTACGGGGACCATATTGCATATCCATCCTAGACGAGTTACACCTCAAGGAAGATTGTCCCCTATTGCATACCCGCTAGTAGCCACCAATGGCTTAACCGATACATACATATATTCCATAAAGGTCTAAATCCTCGTGCACAAGGAAATAGACTATTTCACCCCATAACACATAATAAGTGCATAATTAGAGAAATTATCGGAATTAGCATGGCATTTGATTCCACAAGGTAGCATAACAAATTTACCATGAGTCACACAAGGTATTTAAATCTTACCTTTCTTCCTCTATTTCAAAATACCAAATACAAGCATATACCAAGCCACAATCATTAAAGGATGTACATTTATATATACTCATACATGAATACCTATAATCATGCAAAAGCCAAGTGATATATATATATATATATATATATATATTTATATATAGGGAAGGGTTCAATAGAGAAGTCCAAATATTTAGAGAAATTGAGAAGTGTTCTTGGCCATTTATTCGGTCAAGATCGGCGGCCTTGACCGAGAAGCAGTGGATAATTACTCGCATGGTCTGCACAAGATAGAGGGGTAGTTTCGTAAAAAATACACGGGCTGAGTTCATATATGAATCTGTGTGATTCACATATGAACTATACGTTCATATATGAACCTTTGTAATTCACATATAAACTCTTTTTAACTAATTCATATATGAACCTTTGTGATTCATATATGAATCAGTTAATTTGTTCATATGAGAAGTAGTTAAAAAACTTTCATATATGAATCACAAAGGTTCATATATGAACACAAAGGTTTATATATGAACACAAAGGTTCATATATGAATTAGTTAAAAAAATTCATATATGAATCACAAAGGTTCATATATGAACATAAAGATTCATATATGAATCAATTAATTGGTTCAACTTATTCATATATGAACCTACAGTTAATTAGTTTTATATATGAAACACAAAGGTTCATATATGAATCACAAGATTCATATATGAATTAGTTATAAAGAGTTCATATGTGAATTACAAAGGTTCATATATGAACGTATAGTTCATATGTGAATCACACAGATTCATATATGAACTCAGCCCGTGTTTTTTGTAAAAGTTACGAAATTGCCCTTCTATTTTTGGAACAACCGCAACTTTTGACCAGTCAAAGCCGCAATTTTTGACCAGTCAAAGCCGCAACTTTTGACCAATTATAACCGATCTTGACCGAATAAATGGCCAAGATCAATTCTCTATTTCTCTAAATACCTGGACTTCTCTATTGAACCTAAGGCTATATATATATATATATATATATATAGTGTTAGGTTCATTTGAGAAGTCTAAATATTTTGAGAAATGGAGAAGTAAAAAAACACGAGAGTGTTCATATATGAATGTTCATATATGACTGTTTATATATGAACGTTTATATATGAACGTTCATATATGACTGTTATATGAACGTTCATATATGAACGTTGGAGTGTTCATATATGACTGTTTATATATGAACGTTCATATATGAACGTTCATATATGACTGTTATATGACTGTTTATATATGAACACTCCCGTGTTTTTTACTTCTCTACTTCTCAAAATATTTAGACTTCTCAATTGAACCATTCCCTATATATATATATATATATATATATATATATATATATATATATATATATATATATATAGAGGAGGGTTCATGTGAGGAGCGCATCAAAACGTGAGAACGTGAGGAGCACCGTCCATGTACAAAATCACATGTGATTCACAACACAAGGACTAAAAATCATATGTGATTAACATTTTGGACACGCGCGGTTTGTTACGCGGTTTGCAAAAGCGCGCGGCTTGTCCCGCGGTTTGTGTTGTGAATCACATGTGATTTTGTACATGGACGGTGCTCCTCACGTTCTCACGTTTTGATGCGCTCCTCATTTGAACCCGACCTTATATATATACGACTATGTTCTATTTTGATGTACAAAGAGTGTAGATAATCATGGTAATGAACAATTAACACATTTACTCCAAATAACAAATTAGGGGAAAACCCTAGCTTTTAAATCAAGACCCAAATAGGGATATACAACTTCTAAGAAATATTTAAGCATAAAATAAGTGAATAATAGGAGTTTAGACACTCACCTATGGGTTCTTTCATGAAAACCCTAGAAATGGGGGTTACTTGGACTCTGAAGATGGAAACCCTAGATTCAAGAAGTAGGAGTTCTCAATATGATGATCTTATATAGAGATATAAGAAATCTAGCCCAAAATTAAACTTACTTGAAGGTGAACTTCCAAAATAAGGAAACCCTAATCTTCCAAGTAGCTTTGTATCTTAAGATCTTGGAAAAAGGAAGGTAGCAAGTAGGAAATAAATGTTCAACCAACAACCAACTCCTATAAATCAATAACTTGAAGCCTTGACATTAAATGAGGTGAGAAGATGGTGGAAGGAAGGGAAAATCGCCAAAAAGAGGGGATATATCGGAGGTCTTTTGCTGCTGGAACAAAGAGAGGAAGAATGAGAGTTAACCCTAAAAATCGCGACCTAATAGTTGCTTCTCGACCCCTTGCGCGACATTGCCCTCGCGACTGTGATCGTGGAAAGGTCACGAGGCATAGTCGCAGTCAACATACCAGCTTCTGTTCGATTCAGACAACATCGACACCCATCGCGACATTGCCATCTACCCTCTGCCGAGCTACTGTCCAATGCACATTTTCGACTCGATACTCCCCGATTCCTCGTGGTTGATCCCGACCCATCACCCCATGCATGCAAACATCGAGTCTCTTCTTACGAAACAATAGAATACTAAGGATACGATTATACGAAAGGGGTGGTTACTTACATTGAAAATTGGAGTGTTACACTTCAGCTGGAGGTAAGGAGATGTTGAGAATTGATAGATCGGGGTTTGGACCAAGAACTGCTTCACGAGAGAATTCGATCCCTGTCTCATTTCTTATTGTCGGGCCTGAAGATGAAGGAGTCTTCTTCTTTGGAGCAGCCCATTTCTTCTGAATTGGTGGAGGAGGTGGAAGATCAATCGCTGAGGCTACCATGTTGATCAACCTGTTTAAGGCTTTTTCAACATTGGACTTCAAAGTTGAGCGGGATCGCTGAATTGCGATTCTCATTTCCAACCATTTCAGGGAAACCGAGTTTGTCCAGGTCTGCCATGTAGCAAGTTCTGAAGTAGCCGTTTTCTCTGACTATTTGGATATCAACAATTGGTACGTTGCTGACAAATCTCCCTCGTATGTTCACAGCGTTTATCCTTGATCCATGGCTTATGTAGTGGCACTTTTTCTTGCACCAGGTCAATGTGGATTCACTGACCTTGGTTTTCTCTTGACTAATCTTCTGCACTTCTTTCAGCAGCTTTTGTTGAACTTCCAGGGGAAACTTCTTCAGTTGTGGATCCTTCACCGATCGTTGGGCTAGTTCAAGAGCATAGTTTTTAGCACTAAGCCCAGCCTTCTGTTTCTTAGCGAGGATCTTTTCTGCTTTCAGGGCTTCAACAATTTCCCTGGGAGTTAAGCATTGGAGATGAGGAGGAACCAAGCGCTGACTTTCGAGTCTTTGAATCATCGCTGCTCTCTTTCTTTGTACGTATTCTCTTGGCCTTTGAGGAGGCAAGGAAGGTTTTCTTCGGTGGGAGAGCAGTTCTTCTTCAGCTTGTTCTTCAGTCTCTTCGGGAGCAGAGACTGGGATTATTTGTTCATCAGTTAGGAGAGCTGGGATTTTTTGCTGTTGATGAGCTTCAACGATAGCCTCAAGCAGGGGAGAGGACTAACTGAAACAAAATGATCGATGGAGTTAGATCACTTGAGGAAAAAGAGATAGAGAAAGTATAGCTAAGTGTTTAGATGTTTAAGAATGAGAAGGGTTGAGATTGAGAAGGGGTAGATGAGGGATGCAGTGTATGGGAATAGAAAATAACATACCTGGCAAACTGGCTTTTTAAGGAGAATGGCCAAGTTGTCAGCAGCGAGACCTTTTTATTTTTCTTTTGTAACTGTCTTCGTTGGGGATTTTGCTTTGGTCCCCTCCCCTGGTTCGTTTATGGAAACCCCTTTAAAGGCAGGGGCTTTGGTCGCTGCAGGAGCTTTGATCGTTGCACGCTTGAAGAAGAATCCGTCGTCGTCTTCATCATTATCATCTTTTGGAGATGATGATGGTTCATCGTCAGCAATGTCGACGTCTTCGTCTTCCTTAGTTTCTTCCTCTTCCTCATCCTCAGAAGAGAGATCCACAACGTCATTCAATGAGGTAGAGGAGGTCTTCGCCTCGCTCCCCCTCATATTGAGAGGGACTTTCAGCGGTTCCCTCAGGATGATCAGATTCCTGAGGGTCTTCATTTATTTCCTTCCCCTCAACATTCTAGGGAAGGCCTTGGTCATCGATCTTCTCCCCCTCTTCCGCGGAATGGGTGGGGGAGGGAATGGAAGTAGCAGCAACAATAGTAGTCTCAGGGTCACTGTCTTCTTGGCCAGGGATCCCGACTTGTTGTTCCACCACTGCCATTCTGTCTTCTAGGCCAGAAATGGCAGGTGTACTTTGTAGGATGAATTCCACTGCCATCTCTAGCTTATCCCGGTCATCCTACGAGAAGTTAGATGTAGGAACAGTGGGAGCATTCAGCTTTTCGAGGATCTTGGTGAGCAGGTCAGAGTTGTCAGCGACCTTTTTGGAGAGGCTGCTCACCTCACCTTGTAGACCGGTGTAGTTGGTCTTCAAAGAACTCACCTCACCACTGATATATGAAACCTCAGTTTTGAGATCAGTGACGGCGGTGGTGAGTTTGTTGATGTTGGAGGTGTTGTTGGTGATGGCGGCTTTCACAGTTGTCAGTCCTCCATCGACTTTGGTGAAGTCAGCAGAGGAAACTTTGTCTTTGACAGCAGTGGAGAGCTGCTTCAGTGTCTCTCTAACGTCTGTAATCGCTGAAGAGTTATTGGAGATGGTGGTGGTGAGATTCTCACTTTATCAGCGATTTCCTTGAGGGAAATGCTGATGGTGCCCAAATTTGGACCTGAAAAAGTAAATAACTGGTGAGCTAAGGAAAGCTCAGAAGTTAGGGGTGCAGAGAAAGAAGTGGATGGTGTTTGGATACCTGTAGGAGGGTTGGAGAAGTAGTGTATGTCTCGAAACCCGGAGTGATGTTCCAAGTCGTCTTCAAAAGATCGAACAGGGATAGACGACCCTACAGGTCCAGGACGTTCTGCTGCATCATATTTTGGAGGGCTGCAGTGGCTGAGTCCGTCAGCGTGATCGATGGAATTGTTGGTGCCTTGGTATAGAGAAAAGGAGTAGAAGAAGCGAAGGTTGAGAGAGGTGGGGTTAAAACAACTTCACCGTTGGGTCCGTCGAGAAAATCCTCTACAGCGCTTTGAGGCGCTGAGATTCTAGAGTTCTCATCCATGAAAATTTCAGAGAACTGAGCCTTTGAAATGGGTATTGAAGGGGTGGCTTCAGCGATTGTGGTGGAGTGGACCACAGAATCTTCCATCGTTCCCTGTGAAGAGGCGAACGTGGGGTCTTCAGCCTGAGAAGGCTTGGGGAGCTCCTTTGAGGGCTTCTTGGACTTATGGGTGCCAAGGGGGGTGGTAGAGTGTTTCCTATTTTTCAGAGAGGAGGTTTTAGTGGCCTGGGTGTCAACAGTTAGGATTACCGCTGATGTAGCAGTAGCCACTGAAGTAGAAGAAGAAGGAGTACGGAGAAGAGAGAGTAGAGTAGAAAGACGTACCTCATTTTCGACATGCTTGAAATCAAGGACCTTAGGGCCGACCTGGGAGAGTTTCAGGTCTCCCTGTTTGGGGTAGTCCTCCTTTAGGCCATATTGAAAGATGGCGCTGAGGAATCTGGGATAAGGAATAGCGGTTGGGCGGTCTGGCATCTCCACCCTTTCCATCAGATCGTCAAAGATTATTCGGGCGTAATCAACATAGAGGCCTTTGAGGAGAGCATAGGCCATCGGGTACTGAGGCTTGGATGCCTGATCAGTGGAGTCGTGCTTCACTGTCATGCAGTTTATCACATGTACAAAGATGAAGTTGATCTCCGATGGCATCTTGTTTTTTAGAACATTCGTGAGCTTCTTCTCAGGGCCATTTCGGCCAACGTTCCAGATGTACTTCATTTTGTCAAGGAAGGAAATGATTTATTCCTTTCCTTCAGCGGTGTTGAGGTCAGGGAATGGGATAAATGGATTATTTTTTTGGCCAGGTAGGTTCAGGGCTGCCTGGATAGCTGCAGGGGTTATTGATCCTTCACCCAACTCGGTCTTAAAACCAATGACAGAGTATTCCTTCTTTGATTTGGCAGAGATAGCAGTGGTACGATGTGCAGTGTACCAGAACTGCTGTAGGAGTCTTTTGTGAGCTGGAGGGGTGATAGTCATAACAATGGCTAATGGACAGGTTTTGATGAAGTTTACAGCTTCAGTGAGATGGGGGGATGGTTTCTTCTTGGAGAAATCAAGAAGTGCATAGGGATTATTGGTGGTGAAGGTGATCTCATGAAGTTCGTGCTTCATATTTTCAGCCCTTGTCAAGATGACAGCATCAGCGGTTTGAGTAGCAGGAGCATCAGTAGCAGCCATTTCTGTTGTGAAAAACACAAGTATGAAGAGGATGAAATAACGTCTTAGAATGGAAAGATTTTTCAAAATAAGGTTTTTAAGGGTTTTACAGTTTCTTGTTAAGAAAAGAACATGTAAAAAGAAAAACTTTTAACAAGTTTTATTAATAAAATCATGAAGAAGATGATTTCATTGTTTAAAAAACACATTTGTTTGATCTTGTATAAGCAAGAAGAAGATCAAAACAAGATATTAGAATGGATTAAAAAGAAGAAATAAGAACCTGATTGTTGAATGTTTGAAGATACAAATGCTAGTTCTTAAAATCCAAATGCTTAGAAATGCAAGAGAATCTTTCTGCTTGAGGAGAGTTTGAGAACGTAAAAGGTAAAAATATAAACTAGAGGTGTTTATATAGTGAGAGTAGAGAGAGAAAGTGATGAGCGGGAACAAATTGCTCATCATGACACGGACACGTCCCACAAAGCTTATTGGTCAAGAATTTCAACAGACGAACGTGTTAGAGAAAAAGCGTGCCATAGGTTATCCGTTTTGATGACGTCACAAACGTCCTTTCATATTTCTAAGTTATCTTTGAGGGTTTTTGAAAAACTCAGGGACAATTTAAAAGAATCACTGATGAGAAATACTAGTGAGCATAGTTATTTCAAAAGAATCACTAAAGGAAGAGATATTCAGCGATACATTTTATTTTGAAATTCTGCATGCTAAAGTAAACTTCAGCGATTGGAGAAAGAGAACATACCTTGATATCAGCGAATCATTTTTGTTCATAGATTAGATGGTGATTAGGGAGATAGAATTTCCTTTATCACTGACATATGCGTAACCACTGAAGATTTAATCTTCAAGGTTCAGCATTCCAAGCTCGCTGATGAGAAAGTTGAATCTTGTCTCATCAAGAGGTTTGGTTAAAAGATTAACTAGCTGAAAGTCAGTTGGGATAAAGTGAAATTCTATGTCACCATTCATCACATGATCTCTGATAAAGTGATACCTGATCTCGATGTGTTTGGTCTTTGAGTGTAGCACTGGATTATTGGTTATAGCGATGGAACTAGTGATGTCGCAATATATTGGAATTTTGGAGAGCTGAAGGTCATAGTCTAATAGCTGATTTCTCATCCATAAGACCTGAGCACAACAACTTCCAGCGGCTATGTACTCAGCTTCAGCTGTAGAGGTGGACACTGAACTTTGCTTCTTGCTTGTCCAATGCACCAGCTTTCCACCCAGGAGCTGACATCCTCCCGTGGTGCTTTTCCTATCCAATTTGCAACCTGCAAAGTCACTATCTGAATAGGCAGTTAGATCAAACCCTGAGTCCTTAGGATACCAAAGACCTAGGTTGGGAGTACCCTTCAGATATCTGAAAATTCCCTTTACAGCGATCAGATGAGATTCTTTGGGTTCAGATTGATATCGTGCACACAAACAAGTAGCATACATATTATCAGGACGACTAGCTGTAAGATAAAGAAGAGAGCCGGTCATCTTATGGTACGCATTGACATTAACAGATTTCCCTGAAGGATCTTTGTTAAGTGTCAGCGGTGGTGCCATAGGGGTTTTCATAGCTGAGCTTTGAGTTAAATCAAAAAAATTCAGCATATCCTTGACATATTTATCTTGGTGGATAAAAGTACCCTTATCATTTTGCTTGATTTGGATTCCAAGGAAATAAGTCAGCTCACCCATCATACTCAATTTATATTCAAATTTCATTCTTTCAGCGAAACGAGTACATAAAGAAGGGTTAGTAGAACCAAATATAATGTCATCAACATATATTTGAACTAGAATGATATGACCTTTTATTTTCCTGAAAAATAGAGTGTTATCAATTTTACCACGCTCATATTTTTCGATAAGAAGAAAAGATGAAAGAGTGTCATACCATGCACGTGGAGCTTGTATCAGTCCATAGAGCGCCTTATCCAACTTATAAAGATAACCTGGATGTTTAGGATCAGTGAATCCTGGAGGTTGTTGGACGTAGACTTCTTCATTCAGCCTTCCATTTAGGAACGCTGATTTCACGTCCATTTGATATACCTTGAAGTCTCTGTGAACATCGTAAGCTAGAAATATACGAATAGCTTCCAGTCTTGCTACTGGGGTAAAGGTTTAGTCATAGTCTATTCCTTCTTCTTGTCTGTATCCCTGAGCAACTAGACGAGCTTTGTTGCGGGTTACAGTTCCATCTTCATCTAACTTGTTGTGATAGACCCACTTAGTGCCTATCATAGTTTTGTCAGGTGGTCTAGGGACGAGATTCCAAACCTTGTTTCTTTCGAATTAAGTCAGCTCTTCTTGCATAGCGCTGACCCAGTTTGGATCTCTGAGGGCATCATCAACTTTCTTTGGTTCAGTTAGTGAAATAAAATTAACATAAATACAGATGTTACCTGCACTGCGTCGAGTCTGAACACCTGTGTTTGGATTGTTGGTCCCGTAGGGGTTATACAAGTTTGTAGAAGGGGGGGTTGAATTAAAACACATGATTTTTACTTTTCTAAATTGTTTATTGATATGTATCAAACAATTTACAACTTGTTGCGGAACAAGATTAAGGAATAAACCTAATCTAAACAAGCTATGAGAATCACTAAGATTTCTTGCACTAGAATTAAGAGATAAGGAATTTAGAATACTTAAGACAAATATTCTAACACACAGTTTCAGCAAGGAGAAGGAATGGCCGAAGGTGTTCAAAAAATGAACTAGGGTCTCCTTTATATACTGCATGCATTTAATGCACAACAGTACAACTTTAAACCTGTGGCAGCCTCTGGTTGGTTGCATGATTTGACTTCGGTAGACAAAGCAGTGGACATATGGTTAACAATGTAGAATCAGAGTTGGTTGTACGATTCTGGACAAAGGGATGTCCGTTCTGACAGATCGTACAAAAGCGTGCAAGGGGATAAGACAAAAGTTACTTGTAGAGGATGCTTCATGATCAGCATTCGCTGAATAGTTCTTTATCAGCGAATGATAAAGTTCAGCGTTCGCTGAAGTCTTCCACTTGAAACTTCACGTTGAGTGGACAGGTCTTGGCTTCGCTGATATCCGCATCAGTTCATTAGTAGACTTGTCGCTGGTTCTTCGGCTTGATCTTTGACTTCAGCGTAGAACATGGTTGACATGAATCTTGTCTTCAGGGATCATAAGTAAACAACATAAAGTATCAGCGATCATCAGTGACGCTGAACATGCTCAGGGCTCGCTGATGGACAATGTTCGTTGAATGTGTAAATTAAAGAACGAGAGTTCCTATCAGTGGTTCTGAAACAGACATAGTACTTATCAGCGATAGTGAAACTCTAATACATATTGTCTACTTACAATTTTCACTAAGTGTTTCTCAGAGTCATTATCAAATCACTGAGGGTTTGGATCAACATGGATCACCAAGAAGTTGATCAATAGGGTGATTTATGGTCCATCGTTGAGTAGGAGCGTGAGCCGCTGACTCAGAATGGAACTCTGGAATCACTGAGGATGAAGCTTCAACGACGTCAGGTAGTAGAGGCACGATTGGCAGCATAGATGAAATTTCATTCACTGACTGCTGAGAAGTTTATGGAATATCAGATGATGGTTCAGAAACAGGCATAGTGTTGATGGGAACAGCTAAAACCCAAGATGATTCAGCTTCACTTGTCTGCACACTGGGAATGATGATGGGATCATCATCAGCGATATGAGTGTTGACCTGAGGGTCAGGGTTAGGAACATTTTCTGAATCCCCAAAATGAGAAAACATTCACTGATTGAGTTCTTCGTTATCATCGGAGGGTCTTGAGTTAGCAGAACGGGATTCGTCAAAGGTGACATGAATAGTTTCTTCCACAATTTTTCTTCTCTTATTGAAGACTCTGAAGGCCTTGGATACAGAAGAATATCAAAGAAATATTCCATCATCAGCTTTGGGATCGAATTTTCCAAGAGCATCTATGTTGTTTAAGATAAAACACTGACAACCAAAGATGTGAAGAAAACTGATAGATGGTTTTCTTCCATGGAAAAGTTCATAGGCAGACTTGTTGAATCTTTTGACGATCAACGATCTATTCTGCGTAAAGCAAGCAGTGTTGACAGCTTCAGCCCAGAACTGAGTAGGTAGATGAGAATCGTTGAGCATTGAACGGGCAACTTCGATGATCGTTCGGTTTCTTTTTTCAGTGACTCCATTTTGCTGAGGTGTTCTCACTGAAGAAAAGTTGTGAGAAATACCCTTACTTTCAAAGAAGCTATCAAGGGAATTGTTTTTGAATTCAGTCCCATGATCACTTCTTATTGAGCGAACAATGAGGTTATTCAGGACTTCCATTTTCCTGACAAAAGACATTAGTTCTTCTGAGGTGTCGCTTTTAGCACGGAGAAACATCACCCAGGTATAGCGAGAGAATTCGTCCACGATGACTAGAGTGTATTTCTTTCCAGCGATGGATTGAACGATGACAGGGCCAAACAGATCCATGTGGAAAAGTTGAAGAGGAGATGACACTGAGAAAACTTGCTTTGACTTGAATCTAGCTTTGGTTTGTTTTCCTTTCTCACACGCTGAACAGAGAGATTCCTTAGCGTATGAGTGTTGAGGAAGACCAGTGACTAACTCCTTTGAAGAAAGAGTATTCAGTGTCTTGAAGTTGAGATGAGAGAGCCTTTTATGCCATAGCCAGTTGACATCAGGAGAGGCTTTGGAGAAGAAACATGCATTCTCAATGGTCGTTGAGTTCATGTTTATTACATAAACATTTTCCAAACGATATCCATTGAAAGCAACTTTGTCCTTCTTGTCAGTGACGAAACATCCTTCTTTAGTGAAGTAAACTTTGAAGTCCTTGTCACATAGCTGACTGATGCTAAGAAGATTGTGCTTCAACCCTTCGAGGTATGCGACTCTTCTGAAGGTTGTTGTACCATTAGAAAGTACATCAAACCCTCGGGTATAGCATTTTCCATTTCCACCAAAGGTCATAGAGGGACCTTTCTAATTTTTATATTTAGTTAGCAGGTTTTTCTTTTCGGTCATGTGTCGAGAACATCCGCTATCAAGATACCAGATACCCTTCAAGACCTGCAAACAAAGAAAGATTAGTTTTGAATAGGTACCCACTTAACTATGGGACCACATTTGACAGTGGTGGTAGAGGAAGTTGAAGGTTCATCAATCTTCGCAGCATTTGAAGATTCAGCTTCAGAAACAGTCTTCACATTGGTTAATTTATTAACCTCAGTGGTTGTTTTCACCTTAATCTGATTTGCAGCAGGATTGGTCTTCTTTGCGTTGGGGGCAGTGATCTTCACCTTAGCTAATTTCTCAGCTTTGGTGGTTGTAGGGCATTTACTAGCAATATGATCGGTAAGTCTACAGTGATAACATTTCCTATAGCTAAAAGTAGCTTTAGGAGTCGAGATTTTTAAATGAGCAGGACCAGCACCAAGAATACCTTTGGCATTGGAAATTGGAGGAACTATCAGTTCTTCGGATTTCTTACCATCTACATCCACTCTTAGTTTAGGAGTAGATCGTTGAATAAATTCAGGGATCTTGGTCCTAGAAGAAGATGGACGACTCACTGAAGGTTTGGAAACTTTCAGCTTAGGTACAGAGGTACCCTTCTGAGGTTTTGGATCAATAATTTTTTGTTTACCTTTACCTTTAGAAATCAAGGTAGGTTTTTCCTCAGGGATGGGAGTTTTAGAAGAGGAACACTGAGGTACAGAGGTGTCAGGGATAGATGACACGAACATTCCAAACTTAAGCATAGAACGATCAGGGGTTGGTTCTTCAGCGTCAACTTGGTAACCAAGACCACATTTGTCACTAAGAGGGATTTGAGCACCTACTATCTCAGTGATCTTTGCTGAGGATTTATACCATCCTTCAACAGTATCTTTTTCTGCTTTCAGTTCAGCGATAGCTTGTTCACGCTCGACACTGATAACTTGATTTACATAGACTTGATCTTTTAAATTATTTTCAATGTCCAAAAGCTCTAGAATTTTTAAATGACATTGTTTGAGCTGTAAAGCAAAATCTTGATTTAGTTTTTCAGCTTTGGTCTTGCTATTCATGGCATCATATAAATCAATAGTCAGTATATCGATAGCACGAAGACTATCAGCTTCAGGGAAGGCAGAAGTAGCAGTAGAAGAGTTTGATACCTGAGAGGTAGAAGTGGAGGGAATTTCATCTTGTTCTTCCTCTTCTTCTATTTTGGCCATAAGGCAGAGGTTGGCCTCATCTTCTTCATCTTAATCTGATTATTCATCAGACTCAGCCAGTCGTCTTCAGCGATCAGACCTTTTCCTCTCTTTTTATATGCTTTCAGCTTAACATATTTCTCTTTTAGCTTTTGATATTTATCATCTTTACTCCTAGGAGTAAAGGATTTCTTGTGGGAAGAAGGAGTAGGTTTGGAAACTTTTTTTGACCTGCACTCACTAGCAAAGTGACCTATCTTTTCACAATTATAGCAAGTGGCAGTAGCCTTATAAACAGGAGATGATTTGGGCTTGTCAGTGATGGTGAGAGGTTTACTTCTTCTGAAGTTACTCTTTCTAGCAAACCTCCTGAAGGAATTTGTCAGGAGTGCTAGAGATTCATCAAGCTCTGAAGGATCAGCGTCTGATGAATCATCAGAGTTAGATTCCATTTCAGTGATCGTGACAATTGATCGCTGAGCCGGTACTGACTCTGAAGAGAGTAAAGCAACATGTGTGATTTTGGAATCTTTTACAAGATTCTTCTTAAGTTGACATGACTGCTCATGATAGAGCATAGTTCCAAATAAGGTAGCAAGGGTCATAAATTTCAGATCCTTTGACAGCTTAAGACACATAGTATAATTGTCCCAACTTTCAGGAAGACATTCCAAGAATTTAGTCAGGATCTCGGAGTTAGAGTAGGTCTTACCAACAGTTTTTAAATCAATGATTAAGCAGTTAAAACGTTGGTGTACTTCAGAAAGAGTTTCAGTCTTACCACAGATGAAACTTTCGTATTGCCTTACCAGGTTAATTCTTCTAGAGTCATGGACTTCAGCAGTACCTTTATATTGAACACATATAGTGTCACACATGGCTTTTAAACTCCATAAGTTCATGATGGAGTGGTAGGCTTCATCAGGAAGAACCATAGAGATGATAGATCTGGCTCTTGTATCAATAGCCACCTTCTTTTTATCTTCTTCAGTCCACTGAGAAACTTCTTTGATGAGAGTTCTCTCAGGGATGGCAGGGGTGGTAACGGTGGCAGCAGTAGGACCATGGACCACATGGGGAATATAAGGTCCATTTTCCACATAGTATGGTATAGTAGGATCAACACCTTCTAGAAAGAGCATCATTTGATTTTTCCAGAGGTTGAAGTTATCTTTGGAGAATCGAGGAGATTTGTCAAGAGAGCCATTATCTATGTAATTTGTATTCTGATGATTTGCCATTTTTGAAGATTAGCAAGTGTTGGGTCATCAAAGATTTGAAGATGACCTGTTCTCCTTGCATACTTTGAAAAACATCTTTTATACTTAGAGAAATTTTGGATGGTTCTTTGTAATGGCTTGTATAAGATAGCAAATGTTTGGTGAAGTCAAAGATCAACCAAAGTCAAGATTGAAGATTCTCTCATTGTGGAAGTGAAAGATCTTTTCTCAACACATACAAGTCATAGTCCACCGATTGTCTCCATGAAGATCGGTGAGATCCCAAATATGAGATTTTCCCCATTATCTCCTTGCCATGAAGATCTTCATCATAAGAGGTAAAGTTGGCCATCCCACCGATTGTCCCCATGAAAATCGGTGGGACCCTCAAAAGTTAGAGAATCCTCTCATATCTTCACTCCTAAGAAGACTTCCACCTACCATGTTCATGACATGTCAGTGGGATCTTTAAATATGAGGATCCTACCTTTTGTCCATGCTAAAAGGTTTTCTCTTCAAAGATAGAATATCTGGGTATGGAAGAAAAAGGTTCTTTTGTCCTTTTTCCTATTCTTAGATATTGTCTCCATCAAACCTTTATAGCATACTAGGAAATGACATATCAACTTTTGAGAGCCAAACCTATCCTTCTAATGACAAAGTGACAAGTGTCCTATGCTACACATACTCTTGGCATTATATAAAGATGAAGACCTCTCCATGCAGAATACATCTTGAGAGACTTGAAGATTACTGTGTGCTCTAAGATATTCTACGCTTTCTGGAAATCTCTCTCAGTGCAAGATATCTCCATATTGCTTAAAAACTTCATAGCTTTGTTCTAAGTGTTCTTAGTTATTTTGTTTAGTATACTTTGTGAAAGATTGTTAGAATAGTTTATCTGTTCTTTTCCGCAAGAGTCTTTAGTTTCTATGTGTAATTCTTGTTGAAGGTTTTCAATAATAGAATTAAAATAGTGAAAATTTTGAGTATTGTATTCAACCCCCCTTCTATAATACTTGTTATAGCCATCTGGAACTAACAAGTGGTATCAGAGAAGAAAGTTTAACTCATAAACTTGATCTACGATGGCTGCCTCTTCATCTTCAACTGTTGAAAATGCTTCTCAAAACAACTTTTCTGAAAATGGCTCTATAGCCAAACCTCCCATGTTTAACCCCAACAACTTTTCTTTGTGGAAAAGCCGGATGATGCTTTTCATGGAAGGAATGGATAGTAGATATCCAACCATTCTCAGTGAGGGACCCATAGTCCCTAGAGTCTGGTCTCGCTATGAAACCAAGAAATCCGGTAAAGAAGTTGTTGGCAAAGATGATTATGATGATTCATCTGATGAAGAAAAATCTGCTATTAATGGCGTTACATTCTTAAAAATCCTAAGAAATATACTAATGAAGAAAAACGTCTTGCATCTCTTGATTCTAAAGTCAGAACTATCATTGCTCTTTCTCTTCCTGATGAAGTGTACCACTCCCTGGTAAATCTCTCTACTGCCAAAGAGATGTGGTCCACTCTGTGTGTTTTGTACGAAGGTACAAATGAAGTTAAAAAGAGCAGAAAGATTGCTCTTGTTAGAAAATATGAACTCTTCTCTTATGAGAAAGGAGAATCTATCTCCAACTACTATAACCGCTTTATCAGTCTTCTCAATGACTTAAAGCTGTTAGGTAGAGTGTATGACAATGAGGAAATCTTGTGCAAGTTTGTTGATCCAAACCCTCAGTGATTTGATAATGACCCTCTCTTAAATACTTAGTGAAAATTGTAAGTAAACAATATGTATCAGAGTTTCACTATCGCTGATAAGTACTAAGATCTTCCAGTACCGCTGATAGGAACTCTCGCTCTTTAAGTTAAACATTCAGCGAAACTGTTCACCATAAATGCTCTGAGTCTGTTCAGTCATTATGATGATCGCTGATAAGTTAGTTGTTTACTTATGATCCCTGAAGACAAGTTTCACGTCAACAAAGGTTCTACGCTGAAGTCGAAGATCAAGCTCAAGAACCAGCGACAAGTCTCCTAATGAACTGATGCGGATCAGCGAAGACTCAGATTTGTCCACTCAACGTGAAGTATCAAGTACAAGACTTCAGCTATCGCTGAACTTTAGCATCTGCTGAATAGTAAATGATAATCGCTGAATCAACGAAAGCTGATCATGAAGTCCTCCGTACAAAGTACTTTTGTCTTAACCACCCTTGCACGACTCCGTACGAAATGTCAGAAAAGAACCTCCGACTGTCTGAAATCGTACAACCACTCTATACTACACTGTTCATCCATACGGCTACTAAGGTTGTCAACAAAGGTCAATGACATGCAACCAACCAGCTGATGACACGTGTAAAGTATATACTGACTTGCATTAAATGCATGCAGTATATAAAGAGATGAACTCACTTCATTTTGAAGTAACTTGCTAACTCTGGACAAGTTCATATCTCTTATCTCAAGATAGGTTATTATTAGTAATTTCCTTATCTTTCTTAGTGCAAGAAACCTTAGTGTTCCAACTTGTTTAGATTTAGGTTTATCCTTAATCTTGTCTCCGCAACAAGCTGTAAATTGTTAATGATTTATCAATAAACAATTTAGAAAAGTAAAATCTGTGTGTTTGTATTCAACCCCCCCCCCCCCCTTCTACAAACTTGTATAGGCCTTCGGGACCAACAAGTGGTATCAGAGCAGATTTGTTTAATCTCATAAACAAGATCTAATCTAAGATATTTCTCTTCCTTGCTATTATCTGAAAATGGCCAACACAAACACACATTATATAGACAATGGTTCTCTTGCAAAACCCCCTAGATTTTCCAGAGACAACTTCAACTTGTGGAAAAATAGGATGACACTCTTCTTAGAAGGTGTAGACCCTACTATGACTTACTATCTTGAAAACGGACCACACATCCCTGTAACAATTGATCCTTTAGTTCCAGCCACTGCAACTAGAGCTGCTATTCCAGAAAGGCTGATTCCAAAGGAAATACACATGTGGACCGATGAAGATAAGAAGAAAGTGGCTATAGATACAAAAGCCAGATCCATACTATCCATGGCCCTTCCTGACGAAGTCTACCATTCCGTCATGAACCTGAAGTCATCAAAAGCCATGTGGGACACAATATGTGTTCAGTATGAAGGAACGTCTGAAGTCCAGGACTCAAGAAAGATCAACCTGGTAAGACAATACGAAAGCTTCATTTCTGGTAAGAATGAAACTCTCTCTGAAGTTCACCAACGTTTTAATTGTTTAATTATAGATCTAAAAACTGTTGGTAAGGAATATTCTAACTTTGAAGTGCTGACAAAGTTTCTAGAATGTTTACCTGAAAGTTGGGACAATTATTCCATGTGTCTCAAGCTGTCAAAGGATCTTAAATCAATGACCCTTTCAACCTTATATGGTACATTGCTGAATCATGAGCAATCTAGCCATCTTAAGAAGAATCTTGTAAAAGATTCCAAAAGCACTCCTGTTGCTTTAATCTCAGAAGAACCTTCTACTCAGCGACCCTCGGTCACTATCACTGAGTTAGAATGTAACTCTGAAAGGTCATCAGACTCTGATTCTTCAGATGATGATGAATCCTTGGCTCTACTAACTAAAAAGTTCAGGAGATTCGCCAAGAAGAAAATGTTTAGAAAGAACAAACCTCTTTCCATAACTGACAAGCCTAAATCATCAGCTTTTGTTGATAAGGCTACTGCTACTTGTTTCAACTGCGAAAAGACAGGTCATTTCGCTAATGAGTGCAGGTCAAAGAAAGTCATGAGACCTTCAGCTTTCTCAAAGAAAAACTTTGTTCCAAGGAATAAAGATGACAAATACTCAAAGCTGAAGGAGAAGTATGCAAAGCTGAAAAGTTTTAAGAAGAAAGGAAAAGGCTTGATGGCTGACTATGATTGGGCTGCTTCTGATGAAGAAGCATCATCATCTGACTCTGAAGATGATGAAGCAAATCAATGTCTCATGGCCAAGATTGAAGAAGAGGAAGAAAGTTCAGACATTTCCTCCACTTCAACATCTGCCATTCAGGTATCACCTTCTTTCTTTACCAATATTGCAAATATTGATGAAGCTGATAGTCTCCGTAAGATCGATCTCTTGACTAGAAGTTTATACGAAGCCATGAACGGCAAAACTGTGGTTGAAAACCAAAATCTTGATCTCGCTGAAAAGCTTAAAAACTGCCACCTTCAAATAGAAAATCTTTCTAAAATTGAAGAAGATTTTAAAGATCAAGTCTATTTAAATCAGCTAGTCAAAATCGAACGAGCAGAAGCTATCGCTGCATTAAAAGCTGAACAAGCTACTGTTGAAGGATGGTGTAATTCTTCAACAAAGATCACTGAGATAATTAAGGCTCAGATTCCTCTGAGTGATAAACGTGGTCTGGGTTATAAATATGATACTCCAAAACCAACCATTGAACGTTCAATGCTTAAATTTGGAACGTTCGTATCCTCAGTCGCTGACACTTCATCATCTCAGTGCTCCTCGTCCATTACACCAATCCCTGAGGAAACTCCTACCTCCTCAAAAGGTAAGGAGAAAATGGTTTATTCAAAACCTACCTCTGTCTCTAAAGACAAAGGTAAAGGAATTGTTATTTACCAGAATCCTCAGAAGGGTACCTTAGTACCAAAGCTGAATGCTTCTAAAGCTTCAGTGACTCATTCCTCTGGATCAAGGAAGCAGATCTCTGGATCTATTCAGCGATCTACTCCTAGACTCAGAGTGGATGTCCTTGGTAAGAAATCTGAAGAACTGAATGTTCGTCCCATTTCTAAAGCCAATAGTTTACTTGGTGCTGGCACTTCTAATTCGAAATCAAAAGCTCAGCATTCAAATGGTCCTAGAACTATTTTTAGTTATAGGAAATGTTATCACTGTGGACTTACCGATCATATTGCTAGTAAGTGCCCCACAGCCACCAAAGCTGAAAAGATAGCTAAGGTGAAGATTGCCCCCAAGGCAAAGAAGACCAACCCTGGTGCAAATCAGGTCAAGGTGAATCCTACCACTGAAGTTAAGAAATTAACCAAAGTGAAGAAAGACAAAGCTGACTCTTCAAATGCTGCGAAGACTGCTGAATCTTCCATTCCAACTACTTCCACTGACAAATGTGTATACATGGTCAAGTGGGTACCCAAGAAAAACTAATCTTCCTTTGTATTGCAGGTTAAGAAGGGTATCTGGTATCTCGATAGCGGATGCTATAGACACATGACTGGAAAGAAAAGCCTGCTCGCTGAATACAAGGAAGAGAAGGGTCCCTCTGTGACTTTCGGTGGAAATGGAAAAGGACATACCCGAGGGTATGGTGTACTTTCAAATGGTACAACCTCCTTCAGAAGAGTCGCATATGTTGAAGGGCTGAAGCATAATCTTCTGAGCATCAGTCAGCTTTGCGACATGGATAACAAAGTAATCTTTACTAAGGAATCCTGCTTTGTCACTGGCAAAAAGGAGAAGATAGCTCTCAGCGGTTATCGTTTGGAAAATGTTTATGTAATAAACATGGACTCAACAACCACTGAGAACTCCTGTTTCTTCTCAAAGGCCTCATCTGATGTCAACTGGCTATGGCATAAGAGGCTGTCTCATCTAAATTTCAAGACACTAAACACTCTTTCTTCAAAAGAGTTAGTCACTAGTCTACCTCAGCATTCATACGCCAAAGAGTCTTTATGTTCAGCGTGTGAAAAAGGGAAGCAGACCAAGGCAAGCTTCAAGTCAAAGCAAGTCTCCTCAGTGTCATCTCCTCTACAACTACTCCATATGGATTTGTTTGGCCCCGTTAACAAACAATCCATCGCTGGAAAGAAATATACGCTGGTCATAGTTGATGAATTCTCTCGTTACACATGGGTAATGTTTCTCCGTTCTAAGAGTGACACCCCTGAAGAACTCATCACCTTTGTTCGGAAGATGGAAACTCTGAACAATATGACTGTTCGCTCAATAAGGAGTGATCATGGAACTGATTTCAAAAACAGTTCTCTTGATTCCTTCCTTGAGAGTAAGGGTATTTCTCACAACTTTTCGTCAGTGAGAACACCGCAACAAAATGGAGTCGCTGAAAGAAGAAATAGAACAATTATTGAAGCTGCACGTTCAATGCTCAGCGATTCTCACCTGCCTACTCAGTTTTGGGCAGAAGCTGTCAACACTGCTTGCTTTACGCAAAACAGGTCGCTGATAGTTAAAAGATTCAAAAAGACAGCCTATGAACTCCTTCATGGGAGAAAGCCTTCAATCAGCTTTCTTCACATCTTTGGATGTCAGTGTTTCATACTGAACAACAGAGATGCCCTTGGAAAGTTTGATCCTAAGGCTGATGATGGAATCTTTCTTGGATACTCCTCAGTCTCCAAAGCCTTCAGAGTCTTCAACCGTAGAAGACAAACTGTAGAAGAAACTATTCACGTCACGTTTGACGAATCCCGTTCAGCGAACTCTAAACCGTCCGCTGATACTGAAGAACTGAATCAATGGATGTTTTCTCATCTTGGTGATTCAGAAGAAGTTCCCACTCCTCATGCTCACACCGTAGAAAATGATGGTCCTCCTATCATTCCAGATATGCAGAATAGTGAAGCTGAAACATCTTGGGTCTCAGTTGTGCCTATAAACACTATACCTGCAGTTGATCCAAATGTCTCAGAAATTTCGTCTATTTCTCAGCAATCAGTGAATGAAGTGACAAATGCAAACATTCCTCTCTTAGCTGATAATCCAGAAGTAGCTGAAGCCTCATCTTCAGTTTCTCCAGTTCAGACTGAATCAACGACGTATGCTCCGGCTCAGCGATGGACTGTAAATTACCCAATCGATCAAATTCTTGGTGATCCCAACGCTGGTATTCAGACTCGTAGAAGTGCAGGTAATATTTGTTTATTTGTTAACTTTATTTCTCTAACTGAACCAAAGAAAATAGATGATGCCCTCAGAGATCCAAACTGGGTCAGCGCTATGGAAGAAGAGCTGACTGAATTCGAAAGAAACAAAGTTTGGAAACTCGTTCGTAGACCAACTGACAAAACGGTGATAGGCACTAAATGGGTCTATCGAAACAAGTTGGACGAACATGGTACTGTAACTCGCAACAAAGCTCGTCTTGTTGCTCAGGGATACAGACAAGAGGAAGGCATAGATTATGACGAAACTTTTGCTCCAGTAGCAAGACTCGAATCTATTCGTCTTTTCTTAGCATATGCTGTACACAAAAACTTCACTGTACATCAGATGGATGTTAAGTCAGCGTTTCTGAATGGAAAGCTGAATGAAGAAGTGTATGTGGAACAACCTCCAGGATTCTCAGATCCTAAGCGTCCAGGTTATGTTTATAAACTGGACAAGGCACTTTATGGCTTAAAGCAAACTCCTGGTGCATGGTATGATACTCTCTCTACTTATCTCCATATTGAACAATTTGAGAGAGGTAAGATTGACAAAACTCTATTTTTAGAAAAGTGAAAGGTCATATCATTTTTGTTCAAATATATGTTGATGACATTATATTTGGTTCTACTAACCCTGAGCTTTGTACTCGTTTCGCTGATAGAATGAAAGATGAGTATAAAATGAGCATGATGGGTGAACTAACATATTTCCTTGGTCTTCAGATGAAGCAAACTGAAAAAGGAACTTTCATTAATCAGGGAAAATATGTTAAAGATATGCTGAAGAAATTCGACTTAACTGAAAGTTCAGCTATGAAAACCCCTATGGCACCTCCGCTGACACTTGATAAGGACACAAAAGGTGTTCCTGTCAATGTCACGCTGTACCGTGGGATGATTGGCTCACTATTGTATCTTACAGCTAGCCGACCCGATATTATGTTTGCAACATGCTTGTGTGCACGATATCAAGCTGAACCTAAGATATCTCATATGAAAGCTGTAAAGCGAATCTTTCGATATCTTAAGGGTACAGCGAATCTAGGCCTTTGGTATCCCAAAGACTCAGGATTCGATCTAACCGCCTATTCAGACAATGATTTTGCAGGTTGCAAAATGGATAGGAAAAGCACCACAGGAGGATGTCAGCTCCTGGGTGGAAAGCTGGTAAGTTGGACAAGTAAGAAGAAAAACTCAGTGTCCACTTCCACAGTGAAGCTGAATATGTAGCCGCTGGAAGCTGTTGTTCTCAAGTCTTGTGGATGAGAAATCAGCTACTAGACTATGATCTTCAGCTCTCCAAAATTCCAATCTATTGCGACAGCACAAGTGCCATCGCTATAGCAAACAATCCAGTGCTACACTCAAAGACAAAACACATAGAAATCAGATATCATTTTATCAGAGATCATGTGATGAATGGTGATATAGAACTTCATTTTATCCCAACTGATTATCAGTTAGCTGATTTATTTACCAAACCTCTTGATGAGACAAGATTCAACTTTCTCATCAGCGAGCTTGGAATGCTGAACTTTGAAGGGTAAAATCTTCAGCGGTTCACATTAATCAGCGAAAGGATAAAATCAACTTGTATAACCTATTTAACCATCTTCTCTCTGAATAAACTTGGTTAAACTGATATCCAGGTATGTTTTCTCTCTCTGACAAACGCATGAAAATGCAAGATTTCAAAAACAAATGCATCGCTGAAAATCTCTTCCTTAACAGCGATATTTTGAAAATTCTTAAAACCTTCACTGATATCTTCTATTCAGTGCTTCATGTTTTTCAAAAGAGTCCCTGAGTTTTTCAAAACCT
This sequence comes from Saussurea involucrata, assembly GCA_033807775.1. Lineage (NCBI taxonomy): Eukaryota > Viridiplantae > Streptophyta > Magnoliopsida > Asterales > Asteraceae > Saussurea > Saussurea involucrata. The sequence continues at coordinate 210,119,100 of CM066321.1, forward strand.
CAGAGACATCCTAAAAGAATGTGAAAGGACAGTTGTGACGTCATTGCAACGAATAACACCAGGCACGATTTCTTTCTGACACACGTTTGCACGTTTCGCTCAAACTTCCAATCAAATGCAAACACGTGTCCGTGTCATGATGAAAACCTTTTCCCGCTCAAGGTTTTCTCTCTCTAAAACTCCCTATATAAACAACTCTTGGTTTATATTTGTCTTTTACGCGAACATTCTTCCTCCGCAAGAAAGAAATTACTGTTGCATTTGTGCTCTCAAATCTTCAAAGAACTGTTCATCATCTTCTTCATCAAAACTTCAAGGTTAATATGTTCTTATTTTTCAAATGCAGATAACTTGTTTCTGATCTTATCTTTGTTTTAAACAAGATCAAACAAAAGAACTTAAAAATAAAATCATTTTCTTTCATGGTTTTATGAACACAACCATTTCATGGTTGTTCTTCAAGTTTTAAATCTAAATCTTAAACTTGTTCTTCATTCGTATCCAGTTTTTTTTGAAACTGGAATACAAGAATTTATGGGTTTTACATTTCGTTTCAAAATCATGAAAAACCCTAATCTTCATTAAGACATTTATGTCTTAATGAAATGGACAAAATTCGAACAATCTTAATGGAAATTCTTTCCATACTAAGACAATTCTTATTTGTTAACATCTTTGGTTGAACTGATAGTACAGAGAAATGGCATCTTCAAAGACAAATGTCACCGCTGAGTCCATCTCCGCTGACTCTGAGGAAGTGGACATCATCAAAGCCCCTCAGGTTAAGTTCAAGCTGGATCAACTAGATTGGACTAAGGTCAATAACCTCTCTGCGCTTCTCGAGTTTCCTCCTCGAAAGCAAGTCACACATCTGGATGATGCTGTGAATTTCCTGAAACACTGTTGCATTTCAACAGCCCTGACCATCACACCTCCCGCAAGTCAGCTACTACTATCCCAGTTCTGGTACTCTGCCAGACACACTCAGCTACCCTCCGCCAAAGATGCATCCAAAACCATCGATTGCATACTCAGCGATACTGAGTATGGTACAATTAAGATAACCCCCGCTATCATACGAAAAGCCCTGAACTTTCCCAATGCCACCAAAGAAAAACCCTTCGTTCCATTCCCTGACCATAAGAAGCAAGCTGACAGAGATGCCATCATTGCTTTTCTCGACACAATGGGTTACATCTGGGACATTGGAAGGGACAAGAAGCCCGAGAAGAAGCTGACGCTGATAAAGAAGTCCAAAATGCCCAGCGAGATGAATTTCATCTTCGCTCACCTGATCAGCTGAATGACAGTGAAGTCCGGCTCTTCTGATCAAGCCGCGCAACCTACGCAAGCTATGGGATACGCACTGCTGAAAGGTCTAAACATTGACTGGGCCTCTATTATATATGATGACCTAGTACAACGCGTGGATTCTGCCGCTGACCGACCAGCATGGGTTCCTTACCCAAGATTCATCAGCGCCATGGCCTGAAGGACAGCTATCCTGAAGAGGGTGACCTGAAACTTTCTCAGGTTGGCCCTAAGGTGCTCGATTTCAAACCTGTCGCCAACGAGGTACGTCTCTCTACTCTTCTCACTCTTCTAAATTCTCCGCTTTCTGTGGCTCCTTCAGCGACAATACCCATCGCTGATACCAAGGCCACAAAACCCTCTCCTTCTAAGAAAAGGAAACTCTCTACTACCCCTCTTGATTCTAAAAGGATCAAGAAAACCAAGGAGCAACCCCAACAATTCCATGCTAAAGACTCCTCAGCTCATTCTGACGAGCTGAAGGAAAGTTCCGTGGTACGCTCTGCCACACCCGTTCAAGCCATCCCTCCAATCCAGACTTCAGCGTCTCCAAACGCTGAGGTTAGAAACTTGGAACCTAACCAACCTTCTTCAGTCTCTCAAAAGACTGATGAAGTAGTTCTCAGCGAATCCAACGCTGAACTCGCAACCCGAACCCCATTCTTATCCTTCGCTCCTCCCTCCACTTCTTTGGACACTCCTCCAGCTAACACTGGAGATGCCATCATTCCAGAAGCCACCGCTGACGCTTCTCAACGAATGATGAAGACAGGACCTGCGGAGATCACCATACCTCACCGTACTTTCGAAGAGGATATGGAACATTACTCAGGAATCCGCAACTTTGACGATTTCGTCAATCCTCCTGCAGGTACAAATCAACCCATATACACTGTAACTAAACCTGAAACTTCTGAGCTTTCCTTTGTTCACAAGTACCTATATGTTACAGGTCCTAATTTGGGAGACATCAACGAGTCTCTGAAGTCCGTGGAAACTAAGCTGACTGATCTCACCACCACACTCTCCAACAACTCTACAGCTGTAACAAACGCTGGAGAGAATCTGACGAAGCTGACTACGGTGGTGGAGAAGAAGGCTTCCACAGATGACATTAAGGGCCTTGATAAGACGCTCAGCGATTTTGCCAAGGTGCTCTCTGACATCTACACTGACTACACCAGCCTCAAAAACTCAGTTTCGACCGTGTCCAGCGAAGTAACAACGCTGAAGACATCGGTTGGAAAACTCGAGGGTGATATGTCAGCGGTCAAGACCGACTTGGGCTCTGTAAAGACCGACGTTGGTTCTATGAAGACGATGATCGAGACGCTGGTCAACAAGGCAAATAATCCAGCTCCTGCTCCTATTTTGGAATCTTTCACAGCGGCGGATCGCACAGAGCTGAAGAAAATCACGCCTGCTATTTCTGGCCTAGAAGACAGAATAGCAAAGCTTGAAGGTTGTGTGAAAATATCTGGCCCAGAAGACAGAGATAACACCAACGCTGAGTCTACTCATTCCTCCCCCAATCATGAGAAAGAGGGGGAGAAGAGCGCTGAACATTCCGGTGAGAAGAGCGCTGAAGATCTGAACAAGAGCGCTGAAGACCTTTCCCATGATGAATCTATCAGGGGAGAGAGGAATGAAGATCTGATCGCTGAAAAACCTCAGGGAGATGAAAACCCTGAGGGAACCGAGAAGCTCGCCTCTGTATCTGAGGGGGAGAAACTCGAAGAGGATGCTGAGGAATCCGAAGCAGAAGAAGATGAAGACATCGACATCCCTGAAGATTAACCATCCTCCTCTCCAAGGAAGGATGATGATGATGATGATGAAGATGACGATGATTTCTTTGTTGTCAAACCTGCTCCTCGAACCAAAGCTCTTAAAGGTATTTCAATAAAAGAACCTTCAGGGGAGAAGACAAAGACAAAGCCCTCAGCCTCTGGCGCTGAGAAAGGCAAAGGCAAAGGCCTCGCTGAAGATGAAAATCTGGCGATCTTGCTTGAAAAGCCGGTTTGTCAGCTAGTCCTCTCCCCTGTTTGAGGATGTCGCTGAAGGTTCTACTACTGCGACTTCACAAATAAAGCCAGCTGTTGCTGATGAAATAATCCCAGTCTTAGATTTGATCTCTGAGACTGATGAACCAGAAGAACAACCTCTCTCGCACAGAAACAGACCTTCCTCAGCTCCTCAAAAGCTGAGTAAAGAGGATCAAAAGAGAAAAGAGGAAATAATAAAGCGATTCGAGGATCAGCGAATCATTCTAAGGCGTGATCAACTGCCTTCAGTTCCTCCTAAGTTCAAAATTTCAAAAGCTGAATACAAGGAACACCTTAGAGCTGAACGCCTCATCGCTGAAAGAAAGGAAGCTGAAGAGAAAGACAGAGAATACGCCATCAAGCTTACTCAAGAATTTGTCAAAGACCCCAAGATGAAACGTGTTCCCATTCAAATCCAACGAAAGCTTTGGGAAGAAGCCCAGAAGATCGTGGAAAAGAAAACTGAAGTTTCTCAGACCACCCTGATCTGGTGTAAAGAGAAAATCCACTTCAGATATCGTCCAGCGAAGATCAACAAGGTATTCATCTCTGGAAGAACATCTATCGGAGTACCTATTGTTGACATCAAACTTTTCAGAGAAGATGGCCAATCCGAAGCCTTTCGCGCTGACACTGTAAAAAGGTATGGTCTCTCTGAATGGTTGGAGATGAGGTTAGCTATCCAATCGTCACAATCTAAGTACAAGGATCATTTCGAAAAGCTGATAAACAGACATATCGACTTGATATCTTCTTGTGTGGACATTCCTCCTCTTCCTGATCTTAAGCCGAAAAGAAAACGGGCCTCTCCAAAGAAGAAACGTCAAGATTCAAACTCAGGTCCTGTCATACGAAATGAAACTGGAATTGGTTTCTCTCGCGCTGAAGTGCTTGGTCCTGACCCTGATCTATCTGCCCTTGACATTTCTTTACCACCATGTGAACTTTTCGTCCCTGGTAAAGTCATCAGTAATCCTTATGGAATATTCTTTCTCGACTACGACGGACGTAAATGTTTTCAACGGATCGATGAGCTTCCAATCACTCCAATCGAACAGCTCAGAGATCTCATCTACTGGTGTGACTTCAGAAAAGACATTCAGGCACGACACCTAAAACCCTTGATCTTTAAAGAAGCGCTGAACAAAAGAAAACAAGGCATAACGGTTCCTGACTGGATGATCCCCACTGAAAAGACGACCCTTGATGAACTTCTCATTAAGGAAGAACCTTTTGAAAACTGATATAATCTCCTTTTTCTCTATTGTATCAGTTATCCTTCTGTACTTGTAAATTATTTCGCTTGTACTTATAATCTTTATGTTCTTCATTGTAACCTGATTCAATATTTTAAAGAAAGATTTCAGCGAACGTACTTTACTCCATCAGTACTGAAAAGATCCCAGAAAACAGTAAAAGGGACAAATATTTTATGAATTCTTTTTATCCTTATGTTTTCATTAAATAGCAATTTTCTTTGTTGCTATGTCATAATCAAATAGGGGGAGATTGTTGATCCAAACCCTCAGTGATTTGATAATGACCCTCTCTTAAATACTTAGTGAAAATTGTAAATAAACAATATGTATCAGAGTTTCACTATCGCTGATAAGTACTAAGATCTTCCAGTACCGCTGATAGGAACTCTCGCTCTTTAAGTTAAACATTCAGCGAAACTGTTCACCATAAATGCTCTGAGTCTGTTCAGTCATTATGATGATCGTTGATAAGTTAGTTGTTTACTTATGATCCCTGAAGACAAGTTTCACGTCAACAAAGGTTCTACGCTGAAGTCGAAGATCAAGCTCAAGAACCAGCGACAAGTCTCCTAATGAACTGATGCGGATCAGCGAAGACTCAGATTTGTCCACTCAACGTGAAGTATCAAGTACAAGACTTCAGCTATCGCTGAACTTTATCATCTACTGAATAGTAAATGATAATCGCTGAATCAACGAAAGCTGATCATGAAGTCCTCCGTACAAAGTACTTTTGTCTTAACCACCCTTGCACGACTCCGTACGAAATGTTAGAAAAGAACCTCCGACTGTCTGAAATCGTACAACCACTCTGATACTACACTGTTCATCCATACGGCTACTAAGGTTGTCAACAATGGTCAATGACATGCAACCAACCAGCTGATGACACGTGTAAAGTATATACTGACTTGCATTAAATGCATGCAGTATATAAAGAGATGAACTCACTTCATTTTGAAGTAACTTGCTAACTCTGGACAAGTTCATATCTCTTATCTCAAGATAGGTTATTATTAGTAATTTCCTTATCTTTCTTAGTGCAAGAAACCTTAGTGTTCCAACTTGTTTAGATTTAGGTTTATCCTTAATCTTGTCTCCGCAACAAGCTGTAAATTGTTAATGATTTATCAATAAACAATTTAGAAAAGTAAAATCTGTGTGTTTGTATTCAACCCCCCCCCCCTTCTACAAACTTGTATAGGCCTTCGGGACCAACAAAGTTTATGGATTGTCTTCCTGATTTTTGGGAAAACATTTGTACTTGTATAAAGACAACCAAGGATCTGGATCATATGCCTCTTACTTTTCTTTATGGAACTCTTTTCAACTATGAGCAGACGAAGCTGCAAAGGTATATAAAGAGCTCTTCTCTAGCTCTCCTAAGTGACTCTTCCAAAAAGACTAAGTGTATTTCAAGAATCACCTACCCATCTGACTCTGACCATGATAGTCAAGAAGATCCTAATGACCATTCAGAAGCATATCTTAGTGATGCTGAGGATGAATGTGAGGAAACTTCAGTTGACAAATTATCTGATGAAATGGCCATGTTGGATGTGTATTCTAAATCCAAATCTCACCCCTCTTCTGGAAAATCTAAGTCTGGTAGAAAATCATCCTCTTCTCTCTCCAAACACTCTTCTTTGGACAAATCTAATGAGGAATGTTTTAACTGTGGTAAAAAGGGTCATTTTGCTTCTGAGTGTAGAAGTAAACACCTTGAAAGACCCAGAACTGTTTCCTCAGGCCGATTTTCCTCAAAATCGGAAAGATCCGAATATGGTTCCCAAAAGTTCAGCCAACACCTCTCTTCTGCAAATTCTGACCGGGCTGAAAGATACAAGGAAAAATACAAGAGAGAAAGGGAAAGAAATGAAAGACTTGTCAGAAGAGGAAAGGGTATGCCTGCTAAAACTCATGATTTGGCAGATGAACCCACATCTGAAAGCGAATGACACCTCAAATGTCTGTTTCATGGCCAAGATAAATGACATGGATGATCCAGAAGGCCACATCTCCTCAACTGCTCTTGTATCAGCTAAGTGATTCTCCTCCTCTTTCAACTCAAACAAAATATTTTCTAAAAAAAAAGGAAAGTCTCTGGGTGCCGATTCTTTCTTAAAAAGAATTCCTCAAATTTTTTTCTAAAAATACCTATGTGACTTCTCCTACCGATTTTCTTTCCCGATCTGTGTGTCTCAAAATGTCCAATTCAAAGATAAAGATTTATGTCTTGCCATCTTCTGAAAAAGGAATCCTAGGACTTGCACCTCAGATCTTTAAATCAAAGTCTTTGAAGATAACCAAAATGAGCAAAAGTAAGGAAAAATGTCAAGTTTCTAAAAGGATTTTTCCTCCTAGAAAATGCTATATTTGTGGTGATACTTTTCATTTTGCCAAAGACTGTCAGAAAGAAAGAATTGATCTAAGTGACACCAATTCTTTTTCTTCTAACCCAAAAGGACCCACCACCAAATGGGTACCTAGGAAATAAATTCTTTGTTATTGCAGTTTTTGAGCTAAACAGATGGATCTATGTGGACCAGTATAAAAGTGACAAAACTGAAGAAATCATCAAGTTCATCAAGAAAACTAAGTGTCAAATGGTGAACTTTTGGATCTCCTCTTGTATTGAAAATCCTTCCCATTGTTACACTCACTAAGTGCCTACATTCTCTCTGCCGACATCATCATATCTCCCATCACCTACTTCATTACCTACACTCTATTTCCCACCATACATCTCACCCCACCTCTTCTCATCCATCCCACCACATATATTATCCCAACCTCATTTCTTTATCATCTTACCATCCAATCTCTCAATGTGCAACCTTCAGTAATGATAAATTCTCTTTCTTCACCGATCTCTCAATGGGACTTATTTCCTTCCTTCTCACCGATGACATCATCTTGATGATGTCATCACCATGATCTCATCTCACCAAAGTTGTAGACCTCACCGATCTCTGTTATATATTTCCCATCTCTCTACCGACATTCCTCACAAATAAGCTCACCGACAATCAATCCCCTCTCTTACAACAAAAATCCTATTTTTAATCTCATCGATGAGTTTCAACAAAAAAAAATAAAAAAATAAATAAATGTTGTGATCTTCGATGAGACTCCCACCGATCTCTGTTATATATTTCCCATCTCTCTACCGACATTCCTCACAAATAAGCTCACCGACAATCAATCCCCTCTCTTACAACAAAAATCCTATTTTTAATCTCATCGATGAGTTTCAACAAAAAAAAATAAAAAATAAAAAATGTTGTGATCTTCGGTGAGACTCCCACCGATCTAATCGGTGAAGTCTCCCACCGACACCCTTCCTCTCCATCTCACCAAAACCCCTTCCTCTCACCTAACCCAACTTCCTATGTGCCATCTTTTAAAGATTTTCTCTCTCACAATGGTGATTCTCATACTTCACCAAATTTCACTCTTGTCAACAACCAAAATATTCTCTTCACAAAACCCACCTACTACAAACTCTTCTACCGATATCATCCCAAATCCTTCTACTAAAAAAATCCTCAAACTCAATCTTTGTGGGTCATCAAAAATTGGAAGATGGAATTCCAATCTTTTCTTCACCTCGAAGATTTTCTGCAGATGCCTTAGAAGATTTCCTCCAACCTCTTCACGAAATTCCACCGATTTTTTTGTCAAACTCTTGCAAATTTTCGGTGGCATGATAAAATTTCAGTGGGAAAGTAAACAACAAAAAATCCTACCGATTTTCCTACCGAAATTAGCCAATTTTCGGTGGGATCCCCTTAATTTTCGGTGAGGAAGCAAAAAAAAAACTTATCTTTTCCTACCGAAAATACACCATTTTCATCTACTTTTTCGGTGTAATTACTCCTAATTTCGGTGGGAAGACAAAAAATAAAAAATAATGTCAGTGTCCCAGTTGTTTGTGGTGTTTCCTCTCCGTCGGACGCTGAGGGGGAGAAACTATCTGGAGAATCTATCTGAGGGGGAGCAACTACCTGAAGGTAGAAACTATCTGAGGGGGAGCATTGTCAGCGTCCAACTCGATCAACACCAATCCTCAGTACTCACAGTTAACATCCAACTCAAATTTTGGTCAAACATATGGGAACCGGCGAACCAACTAAGGGGGAGAAGATCTGTCTAGCAAATGTAACTAAAGGGGAGGACAACCAAGACAAAGGAAGAAGGGTGATGACTGCCTATAAGGAAGCTGAAGATGCTATGAGCAAGAAAGAAGATGCAAGATATGGGCAAAGGCATCCTAAGGCTATCTCACTCAAACTCAAACCTCCTTCAAAGATTATCACCAAGTTGGATCTGGGCATATCTGTTTCTCCTATGATGGAAGTACATTCTATTTCATTCGTATTGTTTATTCTTTATTCTTTCATTCATCTGTAAATATCATATATACTCACACACAAAAAAATGGACTGTGTGAAAAAGAACCCAAAAGAGTAAAACATGGTCAAAACGTATTATTCATTGTCATACTCATGTTTTTCTAAGTATGGATGTCATCATCAAATAGGGAGAGATTGTTGGGTCATCAAAGATTTGAAGATGACCTGTTCTCCTAGCATACATTGAAAAACATCTTTTATACTTAGAGAAATTTTGGATGGTTCTTAGTAATGGCTTGTACAAGATAGCAAATGTTTGGTGAAGTCAAAGATCAACCAAAGTCAAGATTGAAGATTCTCTCATTGTGGAAGTGAAAGATCTTTTCTCAACACTTACAAGTCATAGTCCACCGATTGTCTCCATGAAGATCGGTGAGATCCTAAATAGGAGATTTTCCCCATTATCTCCTTGCCATGAAGATCTTCATCATAAGAGGTAAAGTTGGCCATCCCACCGATTGTCCCCATGAAAATCGGTGGGACCCTCAAAAGTTAGAGAATCCTCTCATATCTTCACTCCTAAAAAGACTTCCACCTACCATGTTCATGACATGTCGGTGGGATCTTTAAATATGAGGATCCTACCTTTTGTCCATGCTAAAAGGTTTTCTCTTCAAAGATAGAATATCTGGGTATGGAAGAAAAAGGTTCTTTTGTCCTTTTTCCTATTCTTAGATATTGTCTCCATCAAACCTTTATAGCATAATAGGAAATAACATATCAACTTTTGAGAGCCAAACCTATCCTTCCAATGACAAAGTGACAAGTGTCTTATGCTACACATACTCTTGGCACTATATAAAGATGAAGACCTCTCCATGCAGAATACATCTTGAGAGACTTGAAGATTACTGTGTGCTCTAAGATATTCTACGCTTTCTGGAAATCTCTCTCAGTACAAGATATCTCCATATTGCTTAAAAACTTCATAGCTATGTTCTAAGTGTTCTTAGTTATTTTGTTTAGTATACTTTGTGAAAGATTGTTAGAATAGTTTATCTGTTCTTTTCCGCAACAGTCTTTAGTTTCTATGTGTAATTCTTGTTGAAGGTTTTCAATAATAGAATTAAATTTGTGAAAATTTTGAGTATTGTATTCAACCCCCCCTCCCCCCCCTTCTACAATACTTGTTATAGCCACCTGGGACTAACAGCAAGGAAGAGAAAAAGAGAAAGTATAAGCAAGATCTTGTTTATGAGATTAAACAGTCCGCTCTGATACCACTTGTTGGTCCCGAAGGTTATATAAGTTTGGAGAGGGAGGGGGGGTGGTTAAATACAAACACAGATTTTTATCTTTCTAAATTGTTTATTGTTATAATCAAACAATTTACAGTTTGTTGCGGAATAAGATCAAGTTAAAAACCTAATCTAAACAAACTATGAGAACACATAGATTTCTTGCACTAGAAATATAGAGTGAAAAGAAATAAGAAAACTAACGAGAGTTTTCTAATCACACAGTAGTTCAGTGAGGAAGAAAAGCCTAGCACTTCACAAATGAAGTAGGGTTCTCTATTTATACTGCATGCATTTAATGCAAGACAGTACACCTTTACACATGGCAGCCTCTGGTTGGTTGCATGTATTGACTTTAGCAAACATCGTAGTGGCCGCATGATGAACAATATAGTTGCAGAGTTGGTTGTACGATTATGGACAAAAGGGATGTCCGTTCTGACAAAATCGTACGGAGGCGTGCAATGAGATAAGACAAAAGTTGCTTGTAGAACAGGCTTCATGATCAGCGCTCGCTAAAAGATTCTTTATCAGCAAATGATAAAGTTCAGCGTTCGCTGAAGTCTTCTACTTGAAACTTCACGTGGAATGGACAAGTCTTGTCTTCGCCGATGTCCGCATCAGGTCACTAGTAGACTTAGTCACTTGTTCTTCAGCTTGGTCTTTGATTTCAGCTTCGAACTTGGTTGACGCGAATCTTGTCTTTAGGGATCATAAGTAAACAATTACATGATGAACATTCAGCGATCATCAGTGAGGCCGAACAGGCTCGGGGCTCACTGATGTACAGTGTTTGCTGAAGTATAAATTAAAGCATGTTTTCCATCAGCGATACTAAACAGACTTAGTATATTTTCTTTGATGTCCAAACATTAATAGATATTGTCTACTTACAATTTTCACTAAGTGTTTCTCAGGGTCATTATCAAATCACTGAGGGTTTGGATCAACAAAGACAACGAGTTTGGGTTTCTGACTGAAGCTGTAAGAGAAGAACAAATTAAAGTTGAACAAGCCCTTGAAGGCCACAAGCAAAGCATCAAGATGGATATCAGTCTTGCTCAACAGACTATCTCTGAAGCCAACATCAAAGCCAAAAATCAAATCAAGGTTCAAGCTTACCTACTGAAGAAAGCAGAAGAAGAAAATAAGAAGATTCAGGCACAACAAAGTCGTGAGCTGAAGTGGTGCAAAGATAAAGTTGAAAAACGTCGCAACTCTAGCAGGATCACTCAGGTTACAATTCAGGGAAGAAATACGAAGACTGGTATTGTTGCCAATCTGACCATATTCAGGGATGAATTCAGTGCTCTCACTGATGTGCAACAAGTCTCAGTGACTATGAATTCTACGAATGGTTGTATATCAGAAATGACATCCAAAAATTCAAGTCCAAGTTTAAATATTATGTGGAGCATTAACTAAACAAATTGTTCAATAGAATATCTCAGATAGTTGATATTCCTGTACTACCTCAGAAGCCAACTCGCAGAAAGAAGTATGTCCAAGCAACTGAAGAATGGCCTTCTTATCTAAACGAAACAGGAATTAAATTTTCAAGAGAAGCAGTCCTTGGTCGTCCACCAGATCTTTCAGCGCTCAATTTGTCACTACTAGGGTATGGTTGCTTCGAACCTGGTCAAGTGATTGGTAATCCTGTGGAATTGTTTTCTATTATCATGGAGGTGATGCTAGATTTCAGCGAGTTTCTAAACTTTATCTCTGCCCACTTCCTCATTTAAAGAATCTTATATACTGGTGTGATCTCACAATGTATGGTGGTTGTGATCCCAGATTCAATCAGGTAACAATCAAGAACACCATGAGATCTTCATTAGAATAGAGAAATAATACAATATGAGAATGAGATCCCCTTTCTCTCTCTAAACTCTCTCTCTTGGTTGTCATCCCTCTCACTTTACAATCTCACGTATACAATGACAACTCTCTCTAATTCTATAACAAGGTATCTATTTATACCTTTGACTATCTCACTAAATGTGTTGACTTTGACTATCAACACCCTTACTTTGACTATTGACTATTGTATTTGACTCTTTACGTTTATACAAATACACATTAAATCTTGAATACATTTTATGCACTAACAATCTCCCCCTATGGATTCAAGATTTAAAAAATTGATGACGATAGTCTTCAGCTCTTTGTAAACTTCAAATCTTCATATCTTTATGGTGTTGGTCAAAGTCTACAAATAAAATCTTCATATCTTTGAATCTTCGCATCACTGATCTTTGCATCTTTGAGATTTGACATATATATCTTCAGTCTTTGAATATGAAATGGCTATTGAGCTTTAACGGTTTTTGAGCTTTGAAAAACATTCTTGAATGAGCTTCGAATCTTTGTAGCTTTGAGTACCTTGAACTGCGTATCTTCATCTTCTTCAACAATGGACATCTTTGAATTATGAACCTTTTCGAATCATCTCGAAACATCTTGACTTTTTATCTCGAGCTTCTTGACTTTAACAAAAACTTCTCTTTATCTTGAAATTGAAACTTTCATATCATCTCCCCCTTTTTGATGATTGTGAGCATCATAGTCATCAAAACTTCAACATCAATTTCAACAGTCTTTGAATACCAATAACAATCTCCTCCTTCTGATCTGAATAACCGTCAATTCCAAAAATATATATCTGAATCTTTTCAAATTCAGACACTATGAAAGTGGTAACCCTGAAACAACTAATGAATCAGTTAAAATGCCTGTAAGTTGCATGGAGCCACTTAGTACAACGAATGCACTTTGGAAAGGAGATTTTTGATGTTCACTCCCCTAGGGCTTCCATTCAATCATCGAAAAACACTAAGGAATTTCTATGAACGTTATGACAAGAAAAAACATATTCCTTGTATGTATGTGCTTGTGTAGAAATGATTGAAGCAAGTTATGCTTGAAAATTATAGGCTCAAAGTGTGTAAACTGTTGAGACAACAACAAGTTTTCCACGGACTCAATGTGCATGAATGAAGAGCGAAGGTGGGGCAAACTTCCTTCTTTTTCAATATCCAGACCTTTCGAGTGAAGATTAGATAGATGATATGCTGCGTCCCCAAGAACTATGAAATATTTCTTTGTTAAGAAAGAAATGAGTGGCTAGTGGGGTTAAAGCAAGAGTTGGCATGGGCTAGTTGCCTGTTTCAATGATGATCACCAAAGAATGTGAACCAATCAGTAATGTGGCTGCCCGACTCAGAAAGTGGATAGGGCAGAGTTCTCTTATTCTTTTAACTCTGTTCTCACACCCTCTTTCTGTTTTTAATCCGCTCACTTCTAACCAAACTCTCATTTACATTTTACCTCAGCACAATGAGATACTCAACCGTATGAGTAATCTCCCCCACTCTTTTATTTCGACCCCTCACCCCTCAATCACTCAAGGATAACTTATTGGGTAGGAAACACTGGTTAACGTGGATCCATAGAAGTTCTTTAAATCTCACACTGATTCCCATGAAAATTTTGTCCTAAAATTTTGCGTTGTTCAACAGTTTAGCTTGAACAATTATGAATATCGGCATTTGATTTACATTGCCATCAGAAAGTATACTCCTCAATAATATCATGAAGATTTGAGCATTTGAACTTTGAAGATTTCTCAAAACAAGGATATTGAATGAATGAAATGAATTAGAAAGACTTGTTTGAGAATCTGACAATGTATCAATCAGATCAAATCACATGAATGATAATCATGTAAGGTTTAGGGTATCAAAGAATTGGATATTTTGTTTATATGAACAAATATAAACAATATTTGAATGAAACGCTTAAGTCTTACGCTGAAATGAATATGATGCTCAACAAAATATGAAATCAAACGGGAGTATTACCATTGAAAAAATGTTTCGTTTTGAGACATGGTAATAACAAAGTCAATATGAAGCTTAACCGATGTGTATGAATACTTGAAAGTATAGAAAAGATAATACGCAAGTATTAATCTTTAGAAACACCCGGTCAGAATTGATGTTACGAGAATCCGAGATATATATATGTTTATATATATATATGAAAAACATTTAAAATCGCACTTCTAAAATTCATAAAATCTGTTTGAGAATCGAGAAGTGGTTTGAACATTTAGGAACACGTTTTCCATGCTTGAAGGTCGTTCTTCTTTCAAACAATCTCAGATTAAGTTCAGAAGATACATACAATAAAATGTTTAAGCTCCCCCTCAAATTATGATAGACTGATTAAAAATCAGATAAACTCCCCCTCAAAATCTGCAAAAGATCTTAATGAAACAAAACTAGTATGTATAGCAATCAAAGTCTAAAACAAATAAGTATGAGTTCTAAACTGATGTGTTTAGAAGTCAAACTCGTTGAAGTTCGGGTCCTAAACTGAGATGTTTAGAAGCCATTGTTTCTTTGAAGTCCGGGTTCTAAACTGATGTGTTTAGAAACCATTATCTTTTGCTCCCCCTTAATGGTACATATACTCTTTAAAAAAAATGCACCGCTTCTCTTCTGTTTTCAGTCATGTGTGTGATATATATGTAACATTCAGCACAACATATGATGAACCTGCAAAACAGATTAAGTAGATTTTGGTACCCAATGGGACTTGGGTCCTGGTTTGTTAGGTGCAGATTTCTTTGAAGGAATACTGTAAGTACCGTACCAATAAGAAGTAAAATATTTATGCACAAAATCATTTGATCCACAGTAAGAACAATAAATTTTCTTATGTGCCAAACTAATCAGATGATTTGCGAAATGAATAGGATTAGGTTTAGCAGAAAATTTACCTTTCAGAGTGTTATTCTTCTTGGCATTTGATGTGGAAGCAGATGATTTTGGTACATCATTCTTTGAAGGTGTTGTACCTTTAACTCTCCATTCCATCTTCACTGGCTTGTAGATAGGTGTATTTGAAACAACAAAAGACTTAGAATTAGAACCTTTAGAACTCTGAACTTGAGTTACCTTTGACTTTTTACTCTTCTTTCATTTCTCTAAAGGTGGTTCTTTCGTGTTTGAACATTCACCTTTACAAAAAGTACTTGAAGATTTTTCATTTTTAATGATAAAATCAGTATGGTCCGGAAGCTTTGTTGAGAAATCAAATGAACAATCTTTTCCTTTATCATTTTCCTTTGGCTTTGACTTGGTTTCGAAAGTATGATCATTAGGCACAAAATCACAATCAGAATCAGAATCGGCATTGTGAATTTCAAAATCCTTAGTAGAATCAGGTGTACTCCATCTTTTGAAAGCATTTTCTCTTCGTTCTTTTGCCAATTCCTTTTCTAACTCGTCCACATCTTGAGAAAGCTCAATTATCTTCATTTCATAAGATTATTTTTCCTTTTCAAAGTTTACTTTCTCAAATTCAAACTGTACTTTTTCAAGATTAAAAGTATTTTCGAAATCAGACATTGTATTAATGTTTCCTTCTTTCAAAGATTTTTCCAATGTCATCATTTTTCGAGAAAGTTCACAATTTTCTTCTTTAAGAAAGTTGCTTTCCTCAAGATTGAACTAGTTTTTCAAAGCAAATTCTTTTCTTTCATTTTCTAAGACAATCTCTAAATCAGTTTTTGTCTTTAACAAATCAATCAACTTCTCTTCAAATGAATTGATTTGATTTACAAAGTTGATTTTCTCATTTTCCAAATGAGTATGCTCGGAGAGAAGAATACTTTCAAGATCCGCCACTTTCTTAGAAAGTTGGAGACATTTTTGATCAATCTTTTGTTTAGCATCAAAAATGGCTTTTGATGAAACAGAAAACTTTTTTATCAAAGCATGTTCAATTCTAACAGTCTCCTTTTCCACCTCATCTTTGAAACTGGAATATATTTCCTTAAAACTATTTGAATAAACAGTTGAAAGGAGATCATTTTCATATTCAAATTTGATCCTTTGTTCTGCAATGGAGATTTCAAGTTCAATAATTCTCCCTTCTAGAACCAATGTAGGAACATATTTCTTAGTTTCAAAGACTTGTTGTGTGATTGGCTTTGTAGCACATATGCCAAAATAGTAGTTTGGAAGTGGTCCATTAAGATTGTTGAGAGTCTTCTCTGTCTCACGAGTATAACAAAATGGAAGTTGTATATGAGTTGTTAAAAATCTTTTTCTATTTTCCTCTTCTAAAGTTTCCTTTACACCAGTCCAAGGAATTTCAAATTCAGGCCAATATCGTGTATATCTTAAACATTCGAAATTATACATTGTTGGCAATGCACAGGTAGCTTTGGCCAAATGTTTTGGATTTTCGTAACCAAGTCCCCAATATTTGTTGACATTGCTTACAAGTCTTGGCTTGTTCATGAAATTGTTTGGTCAGATTGACCTCTCAAGTACAACTTCTTTTCCAAACTTTCAATTTTGTTTACAAATTCTGTATTTTGATTTGAAAGATTTGTCAAAGAAAGTTCGCTCTCATTATGTTTTTCTTCCAAATCACTAATTTTCTTTTTAAGCTCATATATTTGAGAATTAGAAGAGTTCTTATCCTCATCAACCTTTTCTTGGTAATCTATAAAAGATTTATCAAGAATAATTTGACTTAGATTTTTGTTTTCTTCTTTTTCTTCTTGCAATGTACTCTTCCTCGCAAAATTATCAAAAAATACTTCCATGTAATACTCATCCATTGTTACCTGAAAAGATTAAAAATGATCGTTATCAGATATACTTCGTGAGAAGTAGAATTATGCACACACGATAATCAGAGAAAAATCGATTAAAGTCAGAAAAAATTTCAAAATCAAATTTTGAAAAACAAATTATAAATTTGTCGTTCAAAAATTAATTCCGAAAAATTAATGCGGAATACTGGACTTTAAATCGGCAAACCTACAAAAAATATGAAAAATATATCAGTATCGATAAAATTGACAAACAATGAAAAAATACTAAAAATAGGGACCAAAAATGACAAAATACGAAACTAAAACGAAAACTAAGGACTGAAAGTGTAAAATCCTAACACTTATAAAAGACAAGTACTAAAAATAACAACAGTCTAAAACTTAGGACTCAAAGCACTAAAAATAAAAGTGTAAGGACTAAAAGTATACAAATCTAAAACTTAAGTAGAAGGACTAAAATTGCCAAAAAGCTAAACTTAAACTACAGGGGTTAAAAATGACTCAAACTAAAACTCTAAACTAGAGGGACTAAAAGAGTAATAAACCTAAACTTAAAACAACGAGGACCAAATCTGTTAAAACCTAAAACCAACTAATGAACCTAACTGAAAAACTAACGGAAAGGACCAAAATTGTTAACAAACTAACGACACACTAACGGAATCACTGTTCACCCATCACCTTCATAGTGGTCCAATAAAGTATCTGATCTACAAAGAATTCAAGAATCTGAAAAGACAAAGAGAACCAATACCTGATTCCTTGATCGTAGAAGAAGAAGATCCTAGCTGATAGATTCCCTCTTATCTTGTAATCATATTAGTTCTTGTATCTTTCAGTTTTAGTATTTCACTTGTACTTGTAATTTTCATATTCCCTATGTAATCTTGTTATGAATAAATGAAAATTTCAGTGAAATATTTTACTCCATCAGTACAGAAACAGATCCCCAAAAAAGTAAATGAGACATGTACATTGTGAGTCCTTTTTATCCTTAAAGCCTCACGCTGAAACGAAACTCATCAGTTGAAGTCGAAGATCAAGCTGATGATAAAGACAAGTCTACTAATGATCTAAAGCGGTACTCAATGAAACCAAGACAAGTCTACAGTGCGTGACAGATCAAGACCAAGCTTCAGCTATATCTGAATCATCATCAATGATTATTGAACACTGAGTGATAGCTGATCATTGTGAATCAAGATTTGTTTGTCTTATCCTCTGCACAATCCGTACAAAGGTACAAAAGCAAACATGCTTTTGTCCATGATAGTACAACCGCTCCCTGCCACCACTGTTTGCCAATACGACTGAAAGTGTGCAAAGGATAAAGTCAAGATCATGCGACCTATAGCAAATGGACATGTGGATTGTACCTTATGACATGCATTAAATGCATAGAGTGTAAATTGGAGTGATGCCCTTCATCTTGAAGGATCCTTAATATTCTTAGTGAACTTTGCAGAAACTTTCTTTTCTACAAACTCTCTTCTCTCTATTTCTAAGTGCAAGAAACCTTAGTGATTTCTTAGTTTGGTTAGATTAAGTTTACCTTATCTATTTCCGCAACAAACTGTAAATTGTGTTTTTGATTTTCTAAATAATCAATAAACAAGCTTAAAATTAGAAATTGTGTCTGTATTTTGTAACACCCCCGCCCCGCGCAGCCTGAGACGGAAGGTGTACAATCCGGTAATCAGATCAAAAGTAAAAAACATCACGATTCAGAGCGGTACTAAACTTCCAAAAAATAACAGTTAACTTAAAATGAAACTTAAACATAATTACAAACCCAAAACGTTATGATCCCAAAAGATAATATCAAAAGTTGATCTTAATCCCTTTTTACTCTCATTGGTATCTCGATCTTTCATCCCGTCCCTGGAGTGGAACCTAAACCTGCCGAGGAAACAGAAAACACCTCGGTTGATTAATGTCGCTCAGTGGGCGGATAATGTGCATAACCGTGTGAACATAATATAAGTTCAGTTAAAGGTTAACGAAAAAAATAATTGTAGTGAAACAATTCTGAACATGAATAAAAGATGTAGAAATCATGTTTTCTTAAAAACAATCTATAAGTCACTCGTATTGCAATAATACGTTGTCGAATCGGATCATCAATCCAATCAGACTTGGAATGCCAATGTCGGGCACAACATCACCCATTCCCCGATAACCAGTTTAGTTCTGGTATTCAGCTCTATCCGGTAACCAGACATTTTATGGTATTCGGCTTTAGGATGCATCCTACGTCCCCTATTTGGCATGGCCTTAGCCTTTACGAGAACGCCATGGTCATTAATAGCCACCACGGAAGGCATCTCAACACCCGTGGCCCAAGTGTTGAGTCTAATTCAAAATCAAGAAAACCCGTGTCGTTAAATCAATGGTTTCATCAATCTTAAAACCAAATCTCAAATTTCATATTAATCAATTCAACCGATAACGAGTATTTGTCAAATCAATCGAAAATGAATCATAACCTCAAAATCAACCCATTTAGAAATTGTGCAAATCACGGTTAACACAAAGTCGTAAAGTATAAAATTAGACTCTTTCGATAACATGCTCAAATCGTGAAGCAAATTAAATGTAATGGCATAAACCAAGATCTTGAAACAGAAACAAAGTTTCATATAAAGTATTCGGAACCATCTATCAACATGGATGGGATATCCGGAATGCAACCGGTTACCCTCGAGTCAAAGGAATAAGATATCTGTACCTGAGTTGTAGATGATGGAATACTACAATCGGATGTTGAGACGTTGATACAAGTCACACCAAAACACTTTTACTTAAAACAATAACCGATTACTATCATATAGTAATCAACACATATGCTTGAATAAACAAGACTTAGACCAAGATTTCTACTTCTTATTATCCCTAGAATAGTCCTAGATATGATCACAGCTGATTGATATAAGTTTTATCTTATTACACAACCCGGAAGCGCATAATATACATGCACAATTGCAGTTCAAGTTATTGCACAAAATAGCTTATGTCTTTCAAAAGTTTCGACGATTTACTCATACTTAGAGAACAAATTAAGATTTGACATCTAAATGAAAAACGTACTACTATCTCTTAGGAATCTAATCGCATAGGATTCACCTTGTTTGGATCAATGACCAATCTTATATGAATTTTACAAAAATAGTATGCAAATCCCGAGTTTCATATGACCAGATCTGGAAAATCAAGATTTGAGCCATTTAGACTCAAAATCAACTCTTAGGGCCTGTTTGTTAGCAGCTTAATGAGCTTAATGGAACATATAGCTTATTCAGTCAGCTATACATGACTGTTTGGTAGTGGCTTAATGATATAGAAAGTGACTTATTTATAAAGCTTTTAGGAGGGAGCTTTATGCAGAAAGCCATGTTTTGTCCAAACCAGTCTCTCCCAATTAAAAACATGGTCCTTCCATCTATAAAAACACCCTCCCAAACAAAATTCTTTCCAATCTATACAGATAGATTAATCCACACAGACAACTTTATCCATACAGGACTTAATGGAAATCCAACCAAACAACCCCTTAGTGTGAACTACAAAAATGTTCTACACTATTCAGGCTTTCCAACGATATATAACACATCTCATTTGGACAACCGGTTGATTTTCTATGAATTTTATAAAAACGGGACCGAAACTTAAATTTACAAATGTCTCTTAAACATTTTATCAAACACTTGATATGCAACATAACTTTGAAGCTTAATCTAATTTAACCATTTCAAACATAATTCCTTGACACATATCTATAATTCACCATTAAAGACCAAACTTAAGCTAAAACCTCAAAATATGCAATTCATACCAAATATTTAACATACCTTGATTCTAATGGTGATTTCAACTTCAAACAAACTTGAATATCTTCAATTTCTTCACAATTTCAAGCCTAAAATAGAATTTCAAACTTAAAGATTGATTTTTGACCTAAATAGAAAATTTAACTTAGAAATAATAGAAATTCTAAACAAACCTTGAAGAATTGAGCTTAAATCTTCAAAACTTCAACTAATTTGATAATTCTTCTCTTGATTTTGCTCCAACCATGAAAATTCTTGAAGAGATAGAGAGAACCGATTGAGATGAAGAAATCGTATGAAGTTTATGGATTTTCATAATTTTGGGAGTATATATATTTTCCCAAATTTTCACTTTGGCCCCTAAAGTCTAGTTTCTCATTCTTATGCCCTAGTAGAGATTTAACTTAACATTTTAAGTTAAGTTGACTTTCATTTTGTACAAGTATGGTCCCTTGTATGGTATTGCATCACAAATATAGTCCAAGGTACAAGTCGATAAGCATAGGATACAAACATGTTATGCACATTTCAACCCAAAGAATATACTTAACATAATTTGTTCGGGTTAGTGGAATCCGGGTATTATAATTCTCCCCTCCTAAAAAGAAATTTTGTCCCCGAAATTGAGATAAGGTTAGAGAACTTACATGAATCAAAGAGATACGAGTACTCCTTTCTCATAGATTCCTCTGTTTCCCAGGTGGCTTCCCGCTCGGAGTGATTTCTCCATAACACTTTCACGAACGGGGTTCTTCAATATAAGAGAGATCATTTCGATTTGCCTAACCAATAATCAATCACGCGGAGGGGTGATAATGATGTTCGTGAAGTGAAGATATATGGAAAACGTTGTGGATGAATGATAGTTAAGGAGGAACGCTAGGTGATACGCCACCTCTCTAACTCGTTCAAATATTTCGAAAGGTCCAACAAATCTTGAACTGAGTTTACCTTTGATCTGAATCTACGAATAACCTATATTAGTGAAACTTTTAGGACGACATGAACACCTCTTTGGAACTATAAATGTTTCTGATGCTTGTCCACGTAATTTTTCTATCGAGATTGAGCCTCTTTAATTTTCTGCTTTGCGATCTCGACTTGTTCAGTAGTAATTCGAACAAGTTTGGGTCCTTCAATAACTTACTCCCCAACTTCATTCCAACAGATTGGTGTTCTACATTTCCCACGATATAGAACTTCGTACGGAGCCTTGGCGATACTGGTCTGCCAACTATTATTACACGTGAACTCCACAAGATGTAAATATTCGTCCCAGCGACTAGACTACTCAAGAGCATAGACCCGTAACATATCTTCTAGGGCCTAAATAGTTTATTCACTCTGACCATCCATTTATGGATGAAAAGTTGAACTCTTTGTCAATCGCATACCCTAAGCCTGGTGAAGACTTTTCTAGAATTGAGAAGTGAATCACGAATCTCGATCCAATGTGATACAAATCAGCATGTCGTGCAATCTTACGATTTCCCACTGGAATAGAACGGACAGTTTACTAACTGGATATGTCCCTTGAATAGGTAGGAAATGAGCCAACTTTGTCAAACGATTAACTACTACCCAGATAATATCTTGCCGTCTATGAGTTCGCGGCAATCCTGTCACAAAATCCATAGAAATATGCTCCCATTTCTAAACTGGAATTTCTAATGATTGTAACAATCCGTTAGCCAGCAAATGTTCAATCTTCACTTTTTGGCAAGTAAGACTCTTAGCCACATATTCAGCGATATCCCGTTTCATACCGTTCCACCAAAAGTACTGTTTCAGATCTCGATACCTTTTAGTATGGGATGAATCGAGAAAATTGAATTATGAGCTTCACTCAAAACTACTTCCTTGAGTTCAAGATTGTCGGGGTACACAAAGTCAGTTATCAAACAAAATTATACCTTTATCGTCAATCTAGAATTTTACTGCGAATGATCTTTAGCTTTTTGTATTATAGCCCAAAGTTTGCCATCCTGCTGTTGAGCCTCTTTGATTCAAGAAATAAGAGTTGGTTCAACCATGCGACTAGCTAAAACTCGTCACCACCATGATAGCACAAAACGACACCCATACGTTCCAGATCTAAAGTAACCTAGGGTTGAATGGTTAGAGACGACACATTACCAATGCTTTTACGGCTAAGGACATCGGCGACTACATTTACTTTGCCTGGATGATATTGAATTCAGACATCGTAGTCCTTACAAAGTTTGAGTGACCTTCGTTGTTGCATATTCAACTCTTTATGCATAAAGATGTACTTCAAACTTTTGTGATTGGTAAATATATCACAAGTCTCTCCATATATATAGTGATGGCATCAACCTTAGTGGGAGAGACTTTAATGCCTTCACTAAAGATAATGTGGCCCAAAAATGCCACATGCTCCAACTAGAATTCACATTTTGAAAACATTGCATACAACTTCTTATTTTGGAGGGTTTCTAAAGCAATACGCAATTGAGTTTCATGATCTTCTTTCGATGTTTAATAAATCAAATGTTGTCAATCAAGACAGTTATGATTCAACCAAATAATATATGAAAACCCGATTCATAAGGTCCATGAAAATTACCAGTATGTTTGTTAACCTGATCGACATATCAACAAACTCATAATGACCATAAAACGGGTTGGAAAAACAGCCTTTGGGGATAGCCTGCTCTTTGATTATGAGTTGATGAGACCTTAAACAATCTTTGAGAAGTATTTTGGTCCGATGTAGTTGATCGAATAAATCGTCGATTCGTGACAATGGATGTTTATTACGCATTGTAATTCGTTTTAGCTCACGATAATCAAAAATCTCTGAGTTGTCTATCTTTTTCACAAAAAGGATTGGTGCACCCTACGGAAAAACACTTGGTCGAATATAACCCTTATTCACTAAATCCAAGATTTACTCCGAAACGGAGAAACGTTAAGGAAAACATGGTCACCTGGTTGAAATTCTAATGACCTACGATGTCGGTCCGCATAACTCTTTTGACGCGATTGTGCCTCTTTCATTTCTGACGAGCGACTTCAACTTTTTCAATTGTGATTTGAACCAATTCGGGTCCTTCAATTGCCCGTTCGCCGACTTCGTTCCAACATGTAGGTGTTCGACATTTACGACCATAAAGAACTTCATATGGAGCCACGCCAATACTAGATTAATAATTGTTGTTGTACGAAAACTCTACTAAAGAAAGATAATCATCCCAACTGCGAGACCACTCAAGAACGCAAGCACGAAGTATATCTTCAAGTGTATGTATCGTCCATTCAGTTTGTCCGTCCGATTGAGGATGAAAAGCTGAACTCATATTAAGTCGTGTACCCCATGCCTGGTGAAGACTCTTCCAGAATCGTGAGGTAAAACGCGGATCTCTATCAGAGGTAATTGAGACAGGAATTCCATGAAGTCTGATGATCTCTCTTTGAAACAATTCAGACAATTGGCTAACCGAAAAAGTTTCCCGAATAGCTAAGAAATGTGCAGACTTAGTCAAGTGGTCCACAACTACCCAAATTGCATCATGACGCTTTTGAGTCCTAGGTAGCCCTATAACAAAGTCCATAGAGATATGCTCCCATTTCCACACAGGTATCTCTAAAGGCTGTAAAAGACCGCTGGCTCTTTGATGTTCAATCTTGACTTTCTGACAAGTCAAACATTTTGCAACATATTCGCCAATATTTCGTTTCATCCCGTCCCACCAGAAATACCTTTTCAAATCACGGTACATTTTGGTAGAACCTGGATGAATTGAGAAAGGGAGAATTGTGAGCTTCATTCAATACCGCTTCTCTTAGTTCGGGATCGTCGGGTACACATAAACGATCCTTGAACCAAACTGTACCTTGGTCATCAATTCGAAATTTAGAATCTGGATCATTTTCAATTTTCTAAATAAGAGACCAAATGCCACCATCGTTTTGTTGGGCATTCTTAATTTGTGAAATCAAATTTGGCTCAATCGAAAGACTAGCCAAAATCAAGCTATTAGAATTTGGATAAATATTAATGCCCAACTTTTCGAAATCAGAAATCAATTGCGGCTGAACAGTATAACAAGAAATAGATCCCATACTTTTACCACTTAACGCATCTGCGACTACATTCGCTTTTCTGGGATGATAGTGGATCTGGACATCGTAGTCTTTTAAAAGTTCCAGCCAACGTCTCTGCCTCATATTAATTTCTTTCTGAGAGAAGATGTATTTCAAACTCTTGTGATCAGTAAAGATGTCACAAGATTCTCCATACAAATAATGACACCAGATTTTAAGTGCAAAGATGACTGTTGCCAACTCGAGATCATGAGTAGGGTAGTTAACCTCATAGGGCTTGAGCCGGCGTGAGGCGTACGCAATCACTTTTCCATATTGCATCAAAACACAACCAAGACCACTTTGAGAAGCATCACTATAAATTTGGAAACCTTCTGACCCAGATGGCAATGTCAGAATTGGCGATGTAATCAGTCTCTTTCTCAGTTCTTCAAAACTCTTTTATAAACTTCATACGATTTCATCATCTCAATCGGTTCTCTCTATCTCTTTAAGAATTTTCATGGTTCGAGCAAAATCAAGAGAAGAATTATCAAATTAGTTGAAGTTTGGAAGATTTAAGTTCAATCTTCAAGGTTTGTTTAGAATTTCTATTATTTCTAAGTTAAATTTTCTATTTAGGTCAAAAAACAATCTTTAAGTTTCAATTTCTGTTTTAGGCTTGAAATTGTGAAGAAATTGAAGATATTCAAGTTTGTTTGAAGTTGAATCACCGTTAGAATCAAGGTATGTTAAATATTTGGTATGAATTGCATATTTTGAGGTTTTAGCTTAAGTTTGGTCTTTAATGGTGAATTGTAGATATGTGTCAAGGAATTATGTTTTAAATGGTTAAATTAGATTGAGCTTCAAAGTTATGGTGCATATCAAGTGTTTGATAAAATGTTTAAGAGACATTTGTAATTTTAAGTTTATGTCCCGTTTTTATAAAATTCATAGAAAATCAACCGTTTGTCCAAATGAGATGTGTTATATATCGTTGGAAAGGCTGCAAAGTGTAGAACATTTTTGTAGTTTACACTAAGAGCTGATTTTGAGTCTAAATGGCTCAAAATCTTGATTTTCCAGACTTGGTCATATGAAACTCGGGATTTGCATACTGTTTTTGTAAAATTCATATAAAATGGATCATTTATCCAAATAAGGTGAATCCTATGCGATTAGATTCCTAATAGATAGTAGTACGTTTTCCATTTATATGTCAAAGCTTAATTTATCCTCTAAGTATGAGTAAATCGTCCAAACTTTTGACGGACAGAAGCTGTTTTGTGCAGTAAATTAAACCGCAGTTGTGCTTGAACGTTATGCGCTTCCGGGTTGTGTAATAGGATAAAACTTATATCAATCAGCCGTGAATATATCTAGGACTATTTTAGGGATAATAAGTAGTAGAAATCTTGGTCTAAGTCTTGTTTATTCA
The DNA here is from genome assembly GCA_033807775.1 of Saussurea involucrata. Taxonomy (NCBI): domain Eukaryota; kingdom Viridiplantae; phylum Streptophyta; class Magnoliopsida; order Asterales; family Asteraceae; genus Saussurea; species Saussurea involucrata. The sequence continues at coordinate 210,145,317 of CM066321.1, forward strand.
AGTAAATGTGTTGATTACTATATGATAGTAATCGGTTATTGTTTTAGGTAAAAGTGTTTTGGTGTTACTTGTATCAACGTCTCGGCATCCGATTGTAGTATTCCATCATCTACAACTCAGGTACGGATATCTTATTCCTTTGACTCGAGGGTAACCGGTTGCATTCCGAAAATCCCATCCATGTTGATAGATGTGTTCCGAGCCAAACGGTTCCGAATACTTTATACGAAACTTTGTTTCCGTTTCAAGATCTTGGTTTATGCTAATATATTGAACTTTCTTCACTATTTGAGCATGTTATCAAAAGAGTCTAATTGTATGCTTTACGACTTCGTGTTAAACGTAATTTGCATGATTTCTAAATGAATTGATTTTTGAAGTTACGATCCGTTTTCGGTTGATTTGACAACTACTCCTATTATGATATGATTCGTTATCGGTTGAATTGATTAATATGATAATTGAGATTTGGTTTCTAGAACTATTATCGGGACCAACATTACTATGTCATTTCGATGTCCGAGACTCTTAGCTGGTAATATTGTTGAATCCAGATCCGTGCAACTAATATGAAATCAAATATGATAAAGCAATACGAAATATGATTTCAACTGGTCATCCATTTCATTAACTTTCAGAGAGAATATTACAGTATGAATTGAAAGCTAAAGAGATGATTAGCTTGTTTTTCCAAGCTAATCAACATTAAATACAATGGACCCGTGGTTAACAAGCCCACGGCCCGTTCACTAATAAGCTCTATTTTTATCAAATACAGTTTAACCCTTGAACTTTAAATCAACACTAAAACCTGCTCTAACAATCTCCCCCTTTGATTTGAAGTTCGAGTTGGCGCTCTATATCTCTCCAGTTGAAGACATATCTTTTGCGGAGCGCGAAGTGTACCTCGAACAATCTGATGGCGCGGCGATAGTCGGTGCGATCTTCAATCATTTCCAAGGCATCCCGAGCAGTTACTTCATTCGGATTCGGAACATAAGAATACCTTGGATTCTCAGACTCGTGCTGAATAATCTTTCGAAGAGCATCTCTGACCTTTAGAAGCGTGTCGTCACAAAATCTGTCCACCTGACTGAAACGCATGAATTTCTTCTCTTTTTGCTCATTGAGGTAAACAATCCCGAATTCTGGTTCCAGATGCATAGCGTTCTCGGGATACATGTTTAACTCAGGTGCTTTCAGATTCGGCTTGATCAGATTTACCTTCTTCGCCTTGTTCTCGATAGCCATTTGGAAGTCCGTTAGATAAGACATCATGATGGTGCGGACCAGGTATCGACGAACAGCTTCGAGTGCCTTTGTAATTTCTAGCGGTCGGATGGTTCTTGTACGTAAGTCTTTCAGAATAACCAGAATGTCGAGTGGTCGGAGGTTTTTGAAATCAGCTTCTGAAAATTTCCATTTGTTCCCATATTCACGTCGAACAATGAAAACTGGGTAGACGATCCTCATAATACGTCTTGAATAGATACTGATTACCTCTGTGATTCGAAGTTTGGTTCTGACCTGGTTGACTGGAAGACACCGCTGCATTGTGCTGATATATCGGCGTTGAAATTCTGGGTCAAGGTTGTAGATACCCAGACAGAAGGTCGGCTCGATCGGGCGAAACTTGTGGACGAACAGCTTTTTCAAAGATTCCTCCAAATGAGGGATTAGTATCATGATCTTCTCCCAACGGATTTGTTGCTGTTGAGGAGAAGGAGGAAGATCAGAAGCTGTCGTGGGAGGAGTAGTTGTCGGAAGATCGGAAGTAGTAGACTCGGGTCTTGTTGATGGTGTTCCGGCGGGTTGAGCATAGCGAACGGGAGTTGCTCCATATAAATTTTGGAGCAGGAACTGATCGTAGTCAATATTGTCGTCCTCATCAGTAGGGAAGACCAAATTTACCTGGAGGTTTACGGCATTGGCGGCTTTTTCGTACCATGCGTCTTCGGTCTCCGGGTTGGTCTCACACTCGGGATCTATCATGTCCAGTATCGTTCTATCTGACGAGTCAAAATCGACCAGTTCCTGTGTTGAACCCTCGGGCTTTTCAACCGTCGGGTCTTCTTCATCTGAAATCTCCATATCTATGACCATATCTGCTAGTGGCAACTCGGCTTCGGGTGCTTCTGATGTAGTTGCCGCAGTTAGGGGTTCCTGTTGAACCACTGTTGTAGTTTCGGCAGTCACGATCTGGGCGGTCTCGGTTTGGTGTAGACGCTTATCCCCCTCACGGCGATCAGGATCATCCTGGTCATCGTGCTTGTGTTTGAGACCACCGGCTTGACTCTTACAAGTGTCTTCTAGTGAGCGGACCCTCTCAGACAGTGTGGCGAGCGCTTTGTTGTAGTCGTTGAGGGTCGAGTCAATGGCGTCAAGGCGGGATGTGATAGATGAAGATGGAGCAGTGACCTGGGATCGAAGAATTGAGATCAGGTCTGCTTCAGTCGAGGCGGTTGTATCGGATTCCTGGAGCAGTTGGGCCAATAGCATCGTCTTTAAGGTATCCACCGAATAGATAGGTTGAGCAAATGTCGGTGGATGTGGTGGTGCGGTTTCGGCTTCAACGATCTTTGCTTTGCCTTTGATGGCTTTGGCGATCTCGTCGGTGACATGCTGTTCCAGTGCCTCGCGGACAGCCTTGAGGGTGTTGTCCAGGGACCCTTGCGACACAAAGTCGGGGTGAATAACTCCGGGACCACTTAGGTTACCCGTTGAGGCGTCTACCACAGGGGTAGAGCCACTTACGTTCACAGTTGGCATGATGTTAGCTGTGGTAGGATTTCCCGCCGATCCTTGTGTTTCACCAAGAGGTGAAGACGCTACGGTGGTTCCGGTCGAGTCACGAAGAGTCTCGACTTGGTGTTGCTCAGCTTCGAGTGTCCTAGCCGAAGAATGTTCAAAATCAAAAGGCGCTAGACTCGATGGTGCACGAAATGAAGGCGAGACTGGGGGCTGCTGGTCTCTTGTTTCAACACCAGCACTCTCCGAATGAAAGGCCGGTGGAAGTTGTGCTTGTTCCCCGTGTAATATTGAAACATTCGTCTGTTGTGAGACGAATGAGTGGATAAGGGGGTCGTGCAATTGCTCCGCTGGGTCCACGGAGTCTTCTTCAATACCCCGTCCCAACAGATGAGACGGTGTAGTAGATGTGGCTACCCGGATATCGCTCGTTTGGGGTCGCTCAGGAGCCTCGTTATCTTTACGGCTCAATCTTTCCTGGTTCAACTTTGAACGCAGTTCCCTCCGGCTCGCATGTCCTAACTCCTCTACTTGTTCTCCCTCAGATGTCCTAATGGGTTCGGTTCCAGTATGTGGAGGTGAGTCAAGTGGGATTCCAACGGTAAAATCAGGGTTGGGTCCGATGCCGAGAGGTATTTGTCTCAGGCGTGCATTTCGGTCGGTATCGGAGTCCGTGGAGTCAGATTCCACGTCTTCAACATGTGTACTAGGAGATGGGGTTTCGGTGATGTATGGCTCGGTTTAATGATGTAGTCTCGGTCGAGAGGATGGACCGGCTTGGGCTGAGCTGGAACCGGGATGCGATTCCACTGCACCACCTACTCTCGTTCCCCTTCCTCTCACAACTAACGTTCCCCGCCCGACAACACCTTCTTGTCGGGCCCTTCCACCTCTCACTCTCGGATCCTCACGTGTCTCGGGTTTAAGTCCATGGGCAGGTCCCTCCGGCGCTGGCTGGACCATGGGATTACCTAACACTTCCCTATATGCTACTACCCCTGGTGCAGTGGGATCGGCGATGGCTAGTAGTGGTTCAGGGATAGGCATTGCTACCGCATCAGATGGATTGCGGATAACCATGAATTGTAAGTGGTGATGGGGACATACCGGATGGTTCAGGCGGCGAGGAATGGCAGGATTCGCGTCCATGTGTTGACGCACAGCCAGCGAAAGGAAACGCGGATACGGAAGAAATTTCTTCTGTTTGGAACCTCCGATTTGGCGAATAGCCGCGACGAGCTCCCTCCAGATAATCATCGCAAAGTCTATGTGGCGGTTGTAGCACACAGCATGAACTAGGCGCAGGAAGTCGCCGGTACACTGATCAATGCCTCTCCATCTCGATGAAAGGCAGCGGTTTAGGATTGTAAAGAGTGTGTACCATATCGGAGCGAGGTACTTGCGATTGAAAGCGGATGGCCGGTTTAGGTCATGATTGTATCCAAGTGCGTGAATTTGAGCGCAAAGCGTATCATCATTTACGGCAAGATCGTACCGTTCATGATTGTTGGCGGTGGCTTCCGGAAGAGACAGAAGGCGGCGGAATGAGTCCGATGTGAGAATGAAAGGTTGGTTATCGATCTGAGCGGTGATCGACTGCGAGTTACCGGCTGTGATGACTCGGGCGGTAAGCCATACCTGTAGAACGTACAGAACTGGGACGTCGGCTGTGCTGGTAAGGGCCTCACGGAGAGGGTGATTCGTGAGAATGTCCAGGAGCACTCGTTGAAGTGGTTGGGGCCTGAACAAGGTCGTGTCTAGGTGGTGGTTGTTGGCCTCCAGTTTAGTGCCATGGTCAGGGTGAACCAGGGCAGCATCGGCTTCCTCGTCAATGACATCCACCTCTTGAGGTACTTGCTCTTGAGGAGGCGGTTGTTGGTCTCCTGGTTGTTCGTGAGGGTGTTGTTGTTGATCCGCCATAGATAATCTGTGGAAAACAGCACAGTTAGTAATTAAGTGGGAGAAACAAGTGACGGCGCGTACCTTTGCTGTGATCGGCTCAATCTGAGATAGAGCGAGGACTGGCAGTGACAAAACAGGTACAGAATGGACACAACAGCAGAGTTTTCCGGATGAAAGTGCCAAGGAGTCCGGACAACACATGGTGTTCGGGTACATGGGTTTTCCGGATAAGATAAGCAAGTGTCCGGATATGAATGGGTAGGCCAAGTTTTCCGTACCTAGTTGTTTCCGGACAACACATGTGTCCGGATGTCAGAGGTATTCAGATGAAAAAAAGGGAGTCTCCAGATAAAGTGGGGACTCCGGACAAGAGAGTCCGGGTGTCAAGGGTGTCCGAGTACACTCTTCTTCCGGATAACATTAGTGTTCGGACACCAAACTACCCGGTAGTTGAACTTACCGGAAACCCTAAGGTTTCCGGACAACTAGGTCTCCGGGTGATGGTGGTTTCCGGATGGATCAGCATGTGGTTGAATGTGTCCGGACACGACGAATGTGTCCGGATAAAGAAAACAAAGAGGACTCCGGGTACGTATATATATATATATATATATATATATATATATATATATATATATATATATATATATATATATATATATATATATATATATATATACGTGGGTGGAGTCCGGGTAATAGCCGACCCGGATATCTACCCGGTCCGGATTATGTCCGGATGCGAGAGTTTTTCGGGTGCGTAAGTTGTCCGGGTGAGAGAGTTGTCCGGATGCGTGAGGTGTCCGGATGCGTGAGATGTCCGGATAACTCTGGGTAGTTCTGTTATGTGAAGAATTGCACTGAATAGTACTAGAAAAGAACTTCCTCTCGCTCCCCCTCAAGCAGAGCATGGGTATATCCTTGCTCCCCCTCAGATTGTGCAGTAGAGTGCAGGGGAGAGTTCCGGCACACAAAAACTTTTAGATTTTGTAAGAAAAAAAACTGTGCCGCTCCCCCTCAAACGATGACCATAACGTGCACACAGGAGTGCCCACACACACAAAAACTTTCAACATGTAAGAGAAAAACTGTGTGTGACGCTCCCCCTCAAAGTATGAGGAAACTTACCTGATATTGCATTCTGCTCCCTCTGAACACGAGAAAATATGGTGAAAACACAGAGATAGTGAAAGAGAAAATATAGACGACAGTATAAAATATTGGAAACACACGAAGAAAGAATGAAAAACAAACGAGATCTACTTAATAAATACCTAGACTAAATCTAGCTGTGTAACTAGAACAAGTAGAATACAAGTGCGAGGAAGTGTGTGCTCATGCATCAGGAGGTTAAACACCGGATGATGAGTAGACAGTTTCTCGTATATGTATGGAACTTGTAACGGGCACACAGTTGGATTACGTCTTCCGATTTAGCATACCTAGCTTGAACACAAGAGTTTTAAAGCGTTTTTCGTCCAAGGCTTTGGTAAAAAGGTCTGCTAACTGATGTTCAGTATTTACGAAGTAGAGTTCGACTGTACCTCTTTCGACGTGATCCTTAATAAAATGATACCGAACGTCGATGTGCTTCGTCTTGGTGTGTTGGACCGGGTTGCTTGATATGGCAATTGCGCTCTTTGAGTCACAGTAGATCGGGACTTTGACATACGTGAATCCGTAGTCTTTGAGTTGTGTCTGCATCCAGATTACTTGGGAACAGCAGCTTACGACGGACACATACTCCGCCTCGGCCGTTGACGTTGACACGCATTGCTGTTTCTTTGATGCCCAACTCACGAGGCTATCTCCCAAGAACTGAATGTGTCCCGATGTGCTCTTGCGGTCCATCATGCATCTCGCGTGATCCACATCAGAGTAAGCGGAGAGGCCAAAACCTGTCTCTTTCGGGTACCAAAGGCCAAGATCAGCAGTACCACGTAAATAACGAAAAATTCGTTTAACAGCATTGTAATGAGACTCTTTAGGGTTTGACTGATAACGGGCACAAAGAAATGTCGAGAACATGATATCCGGTCTACTGGCAGTGAGATACATTAAAGAACCGATCATTCCCCGATATAATTTGGCGTTGACAGCCTTTCCGTTAGGATCGGCGTCTAGCTTTGTATTGGTTGCCATGGGAGTTTTCATTGGTGAGGACTGGTCAAATTGGAATTTTCGAAGGATATGCCGAATGTATTTGGACTGGTTTATGAAAATTTCTGTCGACAGTTGTTTAACTTGAAGACCAAGGAAAAAGTTCATCTCACAAAGCAAACTCATTTTAAAAAAAATTCCCATAAGAGTGGCAAAGTTCTTTGCATATAAAGGACTAGTAGAACCGAAAATGATGTCATCGACATATACCTGAACTAGAATTATGTGACCCTTTTCGTTCTTGATAAACAGTGTAGAATCAATTGTACCTCGAGTGAACTCGGCTTCTAACAAGAACTTTGATAGTGTGTTGTACCATGCTCGCGGTGCTTGCTTCAAGCCTTATAGTGCCTTGTCTAAGATGTAAACATGATCAGGCTTCGAGTCATCTACAAATCCGTCGGGTTGCGACACGTAAACTTCTTCTTGGAGGTCGCCGTAAAGAAAGGCTGTCTTCACATCCATTTGGAAGACTGTGAAGTTCTTGTGCGCGGCATAAGCGAGAAACATACGGATTGCATCGATTCGCGCTACCGGAGTATAGGTCTCATCATAGTCAATCCCCTCTTGTTGTCGGTACCCTTTGGCCACAAGACGCGCCTTGTTGCGAACAACGATACCATCTTCGTCCTTTTTATTCTTGAAGATCCATTTGGTCCCGATTACCGTCTTGTGCTTAGGACGTGGAACCAGTCGCCATACCTTTAGAGCCTCGAATTGATTTAGCTCTTCTTGCATGGCGATGATCCAGTCTGGATCTTCGAGCGCTTCGCGTACGCTCGTTGGCTCAATCGTGCTCAAGAAGCCCGAGAATAGGCAGAAGTTGGCGGAAGCGCCTCGTGTACGAACAGGAGTCGAGGGATCACCGATGATCTGATGTAGGGGATGGGCCTTCGTCCATTTGGTGGAGTGCGGAAGCGGCTGCTGAGTAGAGTGAGATGTGTCCGGATCCACGTATGAACCTGATGGAAGGTCTTGAACTTGTTCAAGAGTAGCAGTCGTGTTTCTTGGAGGAAGTGGGGGAGGATTCGTCGATGATTGAACAACTTCTGGTTCCGAGGTCGTTAGAGGTTGAGCATCGGTTGTAGCAGATGACGAATCAGTAGGAGCGATCTCCGAGAGTATGGGTTCCTCCGGGGGGGTTACAGTACCAGGTGCAGTCGTTTTAGATGATGACGGTTGGGCTGTCTCTATAGATGTTGACGGCGTACTCGTAGACGGGGGCAGACCAAATAAAGCGGCCGAATCCGTATTGCGAGCAGCCTCAAGTCGCGGTTGCGCTGAGACAGATGTGGAAGAATTAATAGTGTCATCATAAAAATATTGAAATAGTAATCTAAATCAGAAGAGTCAGCATTCGATGAAGATGCATGATTCGGATTTACTGTGGCTTGTGCAGATCCCGAACTTGAAGGTCCGGAAGATAGCACTCCAGTTAAACCGGGTTCTGAACTGAGTTGTTCAGAAGCCAAATCTGCGGCTTCGTCGAATGTCACGTTTATGCTTTCAACAACGGATTTGGTCCGTTTGTTGTAAACGCGATACGCCTTAGCTTGCATGGAGTATCCGATGAAAACTCCTTCGTCCGCCTTGGGGCTGAATTTCCCGAGATCATCCTTGTCGTTAAGCACATAGCAAGTGCATCCAAATGCATGGAAGTAGCCGACGGTTGGAACGTGATTATTCATGATCTCGTACGGTGTTTTGTTGAACCGTTTGAGAAGGATAGAGCGGTTTTGTGTGTAGCATGCCATAGACACCGCCTCACCCCAGAGATATAGCTGTAGATTTTCTTGGGATAACATTGTTCGAGCAGCTTCAACGAGGGTACGGTTCCGTCTTTCCACTACTCCATTTTGTTGTGGAGTGCGTGCTGCAGAGAAAGTGTGTGTGATGCCCACCGTTCTCAGATAGTCATCCACCTTTTGATTCTTGAACTCCGTCCCGTTGTCAGTTCTGATGGACTGAACGTGTTGAAGCTTGTTTTGCTGGACAGTCTTCAGGTGATCAATGATGAGCTCCGGAGTTTCGTCCTTCGAGCGTAAGAACCTCACCCAAGTGTAGCGCGAGTAGTCGTCCACCATCACGAGCACGTATTTACGTTTATTGATGCTTGGAACACGCATTGGACCACACAAATCCATATGAATGAGTTCGAGAGTCCGGGTCGTGCTCGGAGTTGCCTTCGGCGGATGTGATGCGCGCGTCATCTTTCCCTTTTCGCATGCTCCACAGAGACGATCCTTCACGAACGGAAGTTGGGGCACGCCTCTGACGTGTTTGCCTAGCACCAGTTGATTTATACTTCTGAAGTTGAGGTGCGAAAGACGTCTATGCCAGAGCCAAACTTGGTCGGAGTCGGCTTTTGACAAGAGACATACTGGTTTGTCTGTCTTGAGAGCGGCGAGATCAATGGTGTAGAGATTGGTCTTGCGAGTTCCAACCAGAAGTTCCTCTCCTTCGTTGTTGAGAATTCTACACCTTGTGGCTTTAAAGCTGACCTCGAGATCCTTGTCGCAGAATTGACCGATGTTGAACATATTGTGTCCTAATCCTGCGACGTAGGATACCTTCTTGATTGTTATCTTGTCTTGTACGATGTCGCCGTAGCCCACGATCGGCGACTTCTCGTTATTCCCAAATCTCACGTCTCCGCAGTATTCTTCCTTGTAATTCGTGAGAAGCTCCCTTCTTCCGGTCATGTGCTTGGAGCATCCAGAATCTAAGTACCACACATGACCGTTCTGCAAAACAAGATTAGTGACGTTTAGGTACCCAAATTTGTTTGGGTCCTGGGGGGTTAGATTTGGCACTGCCTTGGGAAATCTGCTTTGACTCAGCTTTCCCTTTAGGTGTAGATTTTACACCGTTGGAGGGAACTGGTTTTGGCACTTGTTGCCTCTTGGGTGCAGAATTTACACCTTTTGGAGGAACAGATTTTGGGGCAGATTTCCACCTGGGTGCCGGTTTAACCTCAGTAGGAGTATCCCGTGTAGGAATGGGTCGGGTCTCCCGCTGTGGTTTAACCGTTTGATTGAAACCCCTTTTGAAATGATGTTGTTGCTTGTTATTATGGGGTTTGCGCTTATGAAATAGGTTACCAACAAAGTAAGACGCATACCAATCATTATTGTGAATATCATCAAAATCATTCCAACCACAATTAGAACAACATAAACAATCATGCGATAACTGAATCAATTGATTAAGAGAGTTAACTTTAACGGGAAAAGAAACATCAAAATGGTTCCAATGATTCCAAGCATAATTGTCTTTGTCTATTCTAGAATTGAAAACAGGTGGGGAAGACTTTGACGCATCCTTCTTGACTGATTCCCTCTTTAGCCACTTTGGTGTTTCTTTATTAGCGCGACCATTTTTATCTGAAACAGCAGGGACAGTATGATCAGTGACTTTTGAGGAAACAGAAGTCTTAGTGGTCGGTCGTTCGGTCTTTTGCTTCGGCTGTGACTGTTTTTGAGAATTGGAAACATTTTGAAGAATCTTGATCACAACCGGAGTCTTAGGTTGAGAACAGTCGCCCTTTAGAAAATTGACCGGACGATTAACCACTGGAGACAAAAAATCAGGTTGACTTGGAGAAATAGTAGTGTTGGCAGTCAATGGTCCGGTCGCTTGCCGTGGCTGTGATTGCCTTTTGGAAACAGGTTTCGAGGTTGGTTTTGACTGGGAAATCTTGATCACGGCTGAGGCCTTTGTTTGAGAACAACTTTCTTTTAAAGAATTAACCGGATGATTGACCACGGGGGATAAAAAATCAGTGTGACTTGGAAGAGGTTTGTCGAAGGGAAACGAATCAAACTCTTCTTCACTGTTACCTTCGGAGTTCATGTACTCTGAAAAATCAATTTTTGGAATATCCGGAATGGGATCATGTGTGGAAGGCGAGGAACATTTTGTGCTTTCGGTTGTGTGCTTTGGGGAATTCGGTGCGGAAGCGTATGAAAAATCAGAATTTAAATTCCTTTTAACACACTCATCTTGAGAAACTTCGTTTTCTTGCAAAGAAATATTTCCGATGAAGGCTTTACACGAGGATGTGTCAGATGAGTTAGAGGAAAGTTCAGGTGAAAATTGCTTCGCAGTTTGGAGCAAGTCAAGCTGCACTCGGAGTTGACTATTTATCATATGCTCTTTCATCGTTTCTCTTGTCATTTCAGACAGTTTTGATGAGAGCGTATTGATTTCCCACTGAAATTTTTCCTTTTCCTCACTTGACACACCGTCGGTTTTCTTAGATTTGAGTTTCTCAATCTCAGAGATGAGCACTTTCTTTTCGTTTTGAAAGGTGGACCTTTCTTTCTCAATCGACTCCTCCAACTCGACAATTTTTGCTTCCAAGATGAGAGGAGGAACATAGAGTTTAAACTCATCCGTCTCAGTCTTGGTTGCAGGTGTTACATCCTCATCCTTCTTGGAGGAATCCTTGGGTGTAGCTACCTTGTAGGGGTCGAAGTAGTCATTGGAAAGATACTTTTTGTCCTTTTGATATGAGTAGTTTAAAGGTTCATAACAAAATGGAAGTTGAATTCCTCGTTTGTGTGTGCGTTTATGTTCCTCGGTTTCCTCCTCCTTTTCTGGTTCAAGAGGACCAGTCCATTGAATTGCGTACTCTGGATATTTTTTATCTAATCCATAGCAAGCAAAGTCATACAGAGTAGGGACTTGATACCTTTCCTTTTTCAGATAATGTGGGTTGTCATATCCGATTCCCCATTCTTTGTTAAAGTACGTGAACTCTTTGGGTTTGTTCAAAAAAATGGTTTGATCAGTTTGACCCCTTTTGTGGAGTTTGGTTTCAAGATCTAAAGTTTTAGTTACATACTCCTTGTGTTGAATTTGAAGAGAAGAACATTGATAAGTAATGTCTTCTTTCTCATTCAAGCACTGATCAAACTGACGTTGGAGAGCAGATAATCTGGCCCTTAAGTATTTAGGTGCTAATGAAAGAATTTTGCATCTGTCTTTTAAATCAGCATTTTCAGACTTATACTTCTCAGTTAATTTCATTTGAACATTAAGCTTTTCAGTTATTGAAATAATTTCAAGCTTTTGTTCTTCATTTGTGGCTTTGAGGGAGTTTGCCTTTTCTGTGATGGTTTGTAGTTGAAGTATGAAGTTTTGTAAGCAAGAGTCACATACCTGGTTTGCTGGTGCCTTGTCTTCATCCGTAGACGATTGATATCCCATGAAAGCATCAGCACCTTCATAATCTTCCTCATCATCAGATCTGCCTAGCCAATACTCATTTTCAGCGAACATTACCTCCCCAGCCTCCTTCTGTCTGGCCAGTGCAAGCTTAGCCTCATAATAGTGAGAGTTCTTCACTGTTGGTTGACGGCAATCTTTAGCGAAGTGACCGAGTTTCCCGCAGTTGTAGCATTTCACAGGTTCATCTCGCTTCTTCCGGTCACCTTTCTCTGTCTTCTCCTTCTTCTCAGATCTATCTTGCTCCTCTACCTTCTTCTTTCCTTCATACCGGTCCTTATAGTCGTGACGCTTATTGGAGGAGGTGGAGTAGCGTTGACTATTGGAAGAAGGCTTCTTGTAAAACTTTTGTTGTTGAAAGGATTTAGTCAGAAGGGCAATAGCTTTCATTAAGTCTGATGCTTCATCATCATCATCATCACCGTCTTTCTCGTCTTCAGGTTCTGACTCTGAGGAGCTGTGCTGTGGACCGCGTCTGGATTGACTGCTTGAAGATTTCCCTTGTTTGGAAGTGATGATGGCAATTAGATCAGCAGATGGTTTTGGCTCATTCTTCTTTTCTCCCAGAAGCTCATTCACTTCATCTTCGTCTTGGAGAAGTGTCTCATACAGTTCATTGATGTTGATGTTCTCTATCAAGTTGTTGTGCTTGACATGAGAAGCATACACTTTCCATTCAGGTAGCAAGTTGTTGAGGAACTTTAGTGCATTCTCAGTATTGGAACGAACAATTTTATTCTTGTTCAGTTCATTGAGGAGTAGACAAAACCGCTCATAGGTCTGGGTAAGAGATTCACCGTTGCGCTGCTTGAACCCATCGAACTTGGTTATCGCACTGTTTATCTTTAGCTGATTTCCTACAACGCTCCCTCGCATCATTTTGGCTACTTGGTCCCACATGCCTTTAGCCGTGTCTTTGTAACTGTCTATGGCAGTGTAGATAGAATTAGGAAGGGCTTGAATCAGATATCTCTTTGCATGCTTTTCACCTTCAGTCATGCCTCTTTCAAATTCTATCATCTCAGCAAGAGTCTTCTTCTCACGTCGAGCTATTGCAGTTGCATTTGCAGCTATGTCCTTCATTGGCTCGGCAATTGGGCCATGATCCAGAGCTCTCTTGATGTACTCATAGTTGTCCTTGGACTCTATGAAGATCATGAACCTATCTCGCCATTGGATGTACTCGTTCGGATAGAGACACGGTGGCTTGGTGTCAGTGCCAATTGCGAGAGCATCACGAGAAGTAGACATCTTCGGTTGCAACGGAGTGATCGTCAGACGTGTAGATTGATTCAAAGTTTAAAAACTAACGCAAGGAACTAAGAGTGGAGTCCTAACGCAGGTTCTATGAGTGGTTAGACAATAACTTAGTTTACTGGATAGGAATCCAAATAAGTGATCTGATCTGGAAGTGTCCGGATCAGAATTGAAGAAAGCAGTTCAAATATGCAGAGTTGTCCGGATAAGCAAGGGAGTCCGGATAACTTGAGTTTTCCGGATAACCAAGGTTACCGGATGGTCTTAAGTTACCGGATAGAGATCAATTCAAACAGAAGCTTACCGGATGCTGTGGATTCCGGGCAGTATTAGGTTTCCGGGTACGATGGAGTTTCCGGATACTGTGAAGTTTCCGGATACCACGAAGTTTCCGGGTAAAAATTGGGTTTCCGGATAAAATTGATTTCCGGATACTTTGAGTTATCCGGAACAATATTACCCGGATAGGTTTGAGATTATGGGATACTTACCCGGAGGGATGACTTACCCGGAAGGAACTGGTTGTCCGGAAAAGTTGGAAGAATCCGGATGGAAACACAAACGTCCAGACAAAATGAACTTGTCCGGAAACTGCGGCTGGGTTTGTCCGGACACTGCGGCTGTTTACTCAGTTCGATCGATTTCTCAACTAGGGTTACTCAAGATTGTTCCTGAAAGATTAGAAACAATACCAAACACAAAACTAACACTAACCCAATCAATTTCTAAGCAAAAAGAACACGTTTTGATGGTAAAAATTTGATTTTTGTTGAAGAACACTACCAAAAACTTTGATCTTAAATTGCTAAATTGACCAATCAAACGAATGAATTAGGATGTGAAAATTTGCAGAAACACTTATAACGATAATGCTAACACAACCCAATAAGCAAAAACAACCAATTTCGACTGAATCAAATATTCAAGAATTCAAGAATAGTCAGACGGGTAAAAGTCAAACTAACCGGAAATTGATGAATGAAGCTTTGAATCGAATCCGTCTGTCTGCTCTGATACCAATTGTTGAATCCAGATCCGTGCAACTAATATGAAATTGAATATGATAAAGCAATACGAAATATGATTTCAACTGGCCATCCCTTTCATTAACTTTCAGAGAGAATATTACAGTATAAATTGAAAGCTAAAGAGATGATTAGCTTGTTTTTCCAAGCTAATCAACATTAAATACAATGGGCCCGTGGTTAACAAGCCCACGGCCCGTTCACTAATAAGCTCTATTTTTATCAAATACAGTTTAACCCTTGAACTTTAAATCAACACTAAAACCTGCTCTAACAAATATAAGTAAGATTGGTGATTTTTTATCAGTAAATTTATTCTGTAAGCGTTTGATAAACGACACTTAACGACAAAATAAAAAGTAGACATTTTTTATATATAAAGACATTTTTTAAGACAACTACAAATGTAGACCTCATTTTAAGATTGAGAAAACATATTTAAAAAAACTAGCACAAAGAAATTAAAATAATAACAAAAATAGGCTAAATGCATCCTATGTATATTGCTAATACACTTCTACCTACTACTTCAATCATCATATACATCAAAATCAAAACTTATTATTCACATTTTCAATACAAAATTTAAAGGATTGTTATTTGTACTCCTATTCACTTATATACCACCTACTTATCCACTACCACATACCACCTACTTATCCCGTCTGAATGGATGGAAGGAGATGGCGGCAACGACGGGGAGTGGCTGGTGGAAGAAAGCAGAATTGAAAACATGGGAGGAGGAAAAGAGAAGACCGATAATGAGGCTGGAGCCGATCAGCAGGGGCGCCGGTCACCGGAGGTTCAATCGGAGAAGAGTGGGGGCGGACCGGAAGACGGGAAGGAAGACAAAGCGACGGTTAACGCAATGATGAATCATAAAAAAATATGGCTGGGGACTTTCCCAAGGTGAAGAAGGCGGCGGTACAGGATATGGGTTCTGTTCAAAATAGTCATGGAGCCGTTGTGAGCGTGACAGATGCAAAATTGGGTCAACAATGTGGGCCTCAGGATACCCAAGCGGGTGTTCTAGTTCGTCCAACTGGGCCAACTGAAAATGAAAAGGAGAAGCAAAGTGGGCTGTTTATGTTTGGGCCTAGTGTCCAGCCCCGGCCTAACCCAGCTGCGGCCCATGAAGACTCTAGCTCCCATCCAGAACGAGTCTGTGAAGGGGAAAACAACCAGTCTATTTCTCAAACAGAGGTTATTAAGTCAAGGAAGGAAAAAACTGCAGGAAACGATAGGGAAGCCAAAAGCAATAAAGATGGTCGACAAAAATCGCAAAGCAACAATGGCGATAAAGGGAAGTCAAAGAGAACGGAAAACTGTGGGTTTGGGAGAGGTAGGATTAGTTTCCACTATCTCAAGCAGATGTCTAGGAGCAATTGCCAATATAAAGGCGGGTTCAAGAGGAGAGCAAGAGATAGTACAACAAATAGAGCCGATCGCAAGAAGATCATCGGGATGGGGGGCTCGTATTCGAACCAAGCAGCAATCTCAAATGACCTGAGAAGCGTGGACGTTTTGGTGGGGCTGGAAGAGTTCGGATCGAAAATTGGGGTCAATTGGGGGACGGTAAACGATAATGGCAGTGAAAGAGGAGCAAGTATCCGATAGATGGACGAATTTGGTCAGTATCGCTTACTTACCTTTCCTATGAAAATCATATCAATGAATGTTAGAGGACTAGGGTCGACGGCTAAGAGAGAGTGGGTAAAAGGAATTTGTATGAAGGAGAGCCCATGTATGCTTGGGATCCAGGAAACAAAAATGAAAAAGTTGAATGACTGGATGGTTAGTTCCTTGTGGGGTCGTAACAATGTAGACTTTGCACAAATCGAGGCTTTCGGGAGATCGGGGGGACTGTTATTAATGTGGAACATGGAAGCTTTTCACTGTGAGTTCTTAATAGAAGATGAAAACTTTGTGGCTGTGGTTGGTAAATGGGGAAAGAAGGATGGGCTTGTTGGGTGCGTCAACGTATACGGGCCTCGGGAGCAAAATGAGAGGGTGGAGTTGTGGGCAAAACTGGACAGATTGTGTGAAAAAGAGGAAGTTAGATGGGTTTTCTTTGGGGATTTTAATGAGGTGCGGTGCACAAACGAAAGGCTGAATTCGGTAACGAATGTTAAAGGAACAGAGGAATTTAACGACTTCATCAAGAGGAGTAAACTAGAAGAAATATGGTTGGGAGGTCACAAGTATACTAGAGTGAGCGACGATGGAACAAAATTCAGCAAACTGGATAGGTTCTTGGTTACGAAGGACTTCGGTAACATGTGGAAGAACTTGTGGGTCAAAACGTTAGAAAGAAAGTGGTCGGACCATTGGCCGATCATGCCTAGAGACGAGTGGGCTGATTTTGGGCCGAGACCGTTTAAGTTTTTTGACGCATGGTTAAAGGAGGAAAGCTTAGAGGGCGTGGTAAAGGAAGCGTGGGCGAAGGAGGTAACTTCTCTTAGGCCAGATTGTAGATTCCGGGACAAACTAAAGAATGTGAAGGACGCGTTAAGATGTTGGAGTAGAGAGAATTGGGGAGAGATCGGCAAGGAGTTGGAGGCCAAGAAAAAAGAAGTTAGTAAATGGGAACATGAAGCCATGTCAAAGATCCTAGGGGAAGAGGAAAGAAGACAATGGCTAAAAGCTCGGGAGAGGTGGTTGGAGTTGGAGGGAAAGAGCGTGGCTATGGCCAAACAGAAGGCCAAGGTCAAATGGCTTAAGGACGGGGACGGGAATTCGAGATTCTTCCATTCGGTGATTAGGAGTAGGGCACGAAAAAATGCGATACTTGGGCTTAATATTGATACGACTTGGTCGGAGGACCCGGTAAAGATAAAGGAGTATGTGTTCAAT
Organism: Saussurea involucrata; assembly: GCA_033807775.1. NCBI lineage: Eukaryota > Viridiplantae > Streptophyta > Magnoliopsida > Asterales > Asteraceae > Saussurea > Saussurea involucrata. The sequence goes on from CM066321.1 coordinate 210,162,491, forward strand.
TTCTTCAAAGGTAAATATGCAAGTCAAAGAAGACGCGGTCCTAAGTTGAAGCTGGATCGTACCGAGAAGTTATCGACGGTGGAAGCTACTAACTTGGAGAGAAAAGTGACGGAAGAAGAAGTGTGGAGTGCGATTAAAGAATGAGGAAATAACAAGTCGCCGGGACCAGACGGATTCATGATAGGGTTCATTAAGCGGTTTTGGGGAGAGTTGAAAGGGGATCTTATGGAGGCCGTTGATTGGTTTTGGGACAAAGGAGATATTCATGAAGGGTGTAACACATCGTTTGTGACACTGATTCCAAAGAATGCGAATCCAATAGGCTTAAATGAATTTAGGCCAATTAGCTTGATCGGGATACTTTAGAAGGTGATTTCAAAAGTATTGGCGGAACGTATGAAGGTGGTTATGGGCAAGCTAATAAGTAAGGAGCAAAGTGCGTTCTTGAGCGGGAGATCGATTCTCGATGGGATATTAATAGCCAACGAATTGGTGACTTCCTTAAGAAAAGCAAAAAGGAAGGGACTGATCTTTAAGGTCGACTTCGAGAAGGCTTACGACACTGTTGAATGGTGCTTCCTTTTGGATGCCTTGAAGGACGTGGGATTTGGCTCAAAATGGAGGAAGTGGATAGAGGCATGTCTCAAGTCAGCAAAGATATCCGTGTTGGTAAATGGGGCGCCAACAAGTGAATTCCAAATGGAGAGGGGCTTAAGGCAAGGGGACCCCCTAGCCCCGTTCCTTTTTTTGATAGTAGCTGAAAGACTACATAATATGATGGAGGAAGCGGTGGACAAGGGCCTATTCGAGGGAATCAAACTGGGCCGGGAAGAGGTGTCGATATCGCATCTACAGTTCGTGGATGATGTCGTGTTCTTTGGAGAGTGGAAACGGGCAAACCTAAAAAACCTTATGAAGATTCTAAAGTGCTTTTATGCAGTGTCAGGGCTAAAGTTGAATCTGTGCAAAAGTAAACTGTATGGCGTGGGCGTTTCGGAAGATGAAGTGCAAACATGGGCGAGAGGCTTGGGATGTGGAAGCGGTCCTTTGCCCTTCACATACCTCGATCTTTCGGTTGGGGCGTCGATGAGGAGAATTAATCATTGGTTACCGGTGGTGGAAAAAATGAAGAATAAGTTAGCGGCTTGGAAAGCTAAGGTGTTTTCATTTGGTGGACGTTGGACTTTGTTACGTTCGGTTCTATGTACTGTCTCCTTATACTTTTTTTCGTTGTTTCGTGCCCCGATTGGAGTGTTGAAAGAGTTAGAGAGCGTGAGAAGCAAATTCTTTTGGGTTGGGGGGGGGGGGGGGGGTTTCGGAGTGGATGGACTGGGTCGGAAAGGGTGTGCTTGGGTGAAGTGGGATACGGTTTTGGGTCCCTTTGGGAAGGGGGGTTTAAACATTGGAGGGCTCAAAGATATGAATTGGGGCTTTCTTGGGAAGTGGTGGTGGAGGTTTCACAATGAAAGTGAAGCCTTATGGGTCAAGGTAATAAAAAGTCTATATGGGTGTGATGGGGGGCTAGTGGAGGGAGTCCAAAGGGGGAGGGGGGGGGGGGGGGGATTCGGTGTGGACAAACATTATCAAGGCGGGGAAGGAAATTGATAAAGTAGGCATCCTTTTTTGGGTTCTTTTGGAAAACAAGGGGGGGATGGGTTGAGTACACGTTTTTGGGAGGATAGATGGGCGTCAAGTGGTAGGCTTAAGGAGGTGTGTAATCGGCTTTATCAACTAGAAACAAATAAAGAAGCTATGGTTGGGGATAGAGGGGAGAGAAGAGGTGAGGAGTGGGTGTGGAATTGGGGGTGGCGGAGGGAGCCGAGGGGAAGAGAACTAAGTGAGATGGAGGAGCTTAGGAACTTGTTAGTAGGTCAAGGCCCGAAGGGTGGTCGTACGGATCGAGCTTCATGGACGTGGGATTCACTTGAAGGCTACACGGTTAAAAAGTTAAGGTCGATGTTGGAAGAAAAGAGAGTTATGGGAGGGGGAATCACAGCAGCTACAACGTGGAATAAAGCGGTACCGAAGAAGATTTGCATATTTCTATGGAGAGCAAAACGTGGTAGAATCCCCACACGATCAGTTTTGGACAAGATGGGGATCGATTTGGACTCCATCCTTTGTCCAAGATGCGGTAGCGAGGTCGAAACGGTGGACCATGCGCTTGTTAATTGTGTAGAGGTCAAGAACTTGTGGAAGCGCATAGGAAGCTGGTGGAACATCAATATTGACTCGGTAAGCTCGTTGAATGATCTCGAGGGAAGTGGAGGCAATTTGGGTTCGAATACGAAAGGAGCTAGGAGATGGCAAGGGGTGGTGTGGTGCGTATTGTACCTCATTTGGAACAATCGGAACAAGGTAATTTTCGAAAATATCAGCGGCGCTTTGGAAGACACGTTGTTCGATTTCCAACTAAAAGTGTTCGATTGGGTGACTAAACGAGACAAGGAGCTAGCAATGGATTGGGCGTTATGGCTGTCGTGCCCAAATGGTGTGTGATTTTCGTTTTGTGAGCAAGGGACGGGCACCAAAATCAGGTCTGCAGTAGCTTTAAGGACTTAGATTCGCTATTGTGCCCAGACGGCTGTCTGGAATAAGCCAGGCTGTATGGGCTGCAGTGCAGCAGCTGATGGTGTGATTCGGACTAGATGAGGAGAATGGTAGCTGATTGGTTAGAAGTGCTTGGATGCGAGGCTGGCCGATTTCAATCATGGGGGGCGGAGACTGTTTCCATTAAGCCGGGCTGGTTAAGTTTGCCCCTTGCAAACAAGTCCGGGGCAGATATGGTTGCTGTCCCTTAATGGGTCTGCTCTATTTTATCTCTTCTTGTCTTCTGCTCGTTTTGGTTTCTTGCGGTATGTGTGGTTGCCTCTGTTAAGGTGGCTGTCTTGTAAAGGTTTTTTGTTTGTACTTGGTTTATTTTGGTAATAAAAGCTTTTTGCCGTTCAAAAAAAAATTTATTACATACTCCTATAAAAAGGAGTATAAATAGAATTTGCCACAATTTTATCTGATCTTATATAAAAAATAAGTGCCTATAATAACACCATTTAGAATCACCCTTTTCATATTTGCAAACTATAGAAAGTGGAATATTTGGGGATTAGCAATTAACATGTTTTCACCTGTAACACTAATAAGTAGCAGTTAACTTTAAAATTCCAAAAAAATCCATCAATCATTCTGAATTCTTTAAATTATTTGGCTCCTCTTTCTCTTTCACTTCCTGACATCAGACCACTCTTTCTCTCTCTCTCTCTGACAATAATAATATGTATGTATGTATGTATGGTATGGTATGATCTTATCCCAATAATAGCTTCATTTTATATGTTCTGCCTCTCATCTTCTCACCATATTTGGCAAAACCTAGAAAATAACCCACAACCTGTTTTGCAATCTAACAATCATATTCAACTACAACCGGTTGAGAAGACTACTGAACGCTAGTACTACTCTAATTGCATACTGTACTACAGGTATTATTCAGTTCAACCCCTTTTAATTTTCTTCTCGTTACTTTCGAAATTGGATTTTGGTTTCCTGATGTTTTTTGTGTTATTTCTTACGATTGTGGATAATCCCACGTCTTATTTGTAGATGAACTTTGAATTTCTGTTTTTGTTACTGCCTGTTCTTTACGATTTCTATGTGGGTACTTGTGTAAATTTTGGAATGAGTGATTAAGGTTTGTATAGTAGTCATTGGTTTTATGAGCAGAAATCGTCAGAAAAGTTATTGTAATTGGGGCAAGGTTTAATTCTTCCGATTTTTGCAATTACTTGTTTTGTAGTTAGGGATTTATGATGATTGGTTTTAGAGAAGATGAGATTGTTCATTGTTTTTGAGTCCCAATTGTCACATGAATCGATGGAAAAAAATGGATCTGTAACTGTTTGTTGAAAGTCCTTAATGAGAATTTTGAAATGGATCGATTCATTTTCTGCTTATGAAACCTCTATTTAATGGGTTTTCATTTTTCTTTTTTGATGAATATTGTTTTGATTTGGCAAGGGAAGAGGTTTTGAACCCCCATTCCCTTTGAGGTAAGAAAGGTGAGTAAACCAATTAACCCCAGTATATCCAAAAGCAGGGCTAAATGGTAGAGCAGTTGTTTCTATGAAGACGTCTGGCTGAAAGGCGAGTAAAACATGAGGCTAAAATCTCTTTGATGAGTCCAATTGGGCATGCCAGATATCAAGAAAGGATTGTTTTTTGACGAATCTAATAGAAGATTTTGTAACTTCAAGAACTTGCACCGAGTTCAAGAAGAGGTGTATTTCGTACTCCATTTCTGAGAAAATTCCTCCGTGTTTTCGTCAAATATTCAATCTTTCGGTGCGAATGTGGTGCTTTCCGGCTTTTTCGCTTTGCCATTGTTTGCTTTTGACTTTTCGTTACATCGGTTATAAAAGTAGAGTTACACATTGACTTTACGTTACATTGTGACTTGTACATGCAAACGTTACGTTTCTTGAATTCAAGATTGTCATGATTTTGGTTTTGTAGATATACAACTTCATTACTTGTTGGTTTTTATAGGCTTTTTAATTCTACATTTATTTCTATCATATATTTTCATCTCCGGAATGGCTCGTTTGACATTTAAAGTCAAAACTTATACACATTATATTTAGAACGGAGGGAGTAGTTTACCACATTTGAGTCAAATTACCAAGTGATATATCTGTTTTCTTGAAATATCACTTTATGGGATGGTTACCACTTCTTTAATTACTCGTTTTTGTTTGAATCACCGTGGGTGTTTGACTCGGCTTGAGTGCACCTTGACTAATTTTATAGGGCCCCACAACTTATCAGCCAGAAAAACTTGCAGTGGCCCGGAGGTAATGAAGGGTGTCCCAGCCTATGCCCAGACTAATTCCTGCAAATATAAACTCAGTGGCCATAATTGTTGTGTATGCCTGGAATTGAACCCTGTGCAGATGGGATATTTCACGACGGTTTAAGTCAAGAAAATGGAATTCTTGCAAACTGCAGATCTTGTTAATATGGGTTAGGAAATTTTGCTTTTGCAGGTGACGACGATTAAAATGCAGAATATTCGTAAGGAAACCGACATGGAACCTCCAAATTATGTCTTTGAATCTGAAGAGGAATCGGAAATGAGCAGTCAAGTAGCGTCAAGCATGTCAGTAGACGGCGGCACCACCACCTCTTGCCGCCTCACAAATCTCGCACATCTTCAGCCAACACCACCGCTGCCATCCGTCACTCTCGACCTAACCCTCGGGTTCAACCCCATGACACCTGAACTTGCCGCCATGGAAGTGGCGGCAGAACCCACAAACACCGGGTCGGTTCCACCAGCCCCGCGTGTTTTTCCCTGCAATTACTGCAGGCGCAAGTTCTACAGCTCACAGGCATTGGGCGGTCATCAAAACGCACACAAACGAGAGAGAACGATGGCAAAACGAGCGATGAGGATGGGAATGTTATCAGAAAGATATGCAAGTTTAGCATCTTTGCCGCTTCATGGATCCACGTTTCGGGCTCTAAGTATCGAAGCACATGCTTCATTGCATCAAGGGGTTGTACCTCAACAAACGCCGTTTGCCGCCATGAGGGGTGGGGCGAGATTTGACCAAAGCTATACTGGGTTGCCGATGTTCATGGAGGACGATGAGGCGGAAGTGTTTTGGCCAGGTAGTTTCAGGCAAATCGATGGAGTAGGTAGTGGTGGTTCGAGTAATTATACCACCGCGAAACACCCAGAAATGCCGCCACCAACTGGTAGAGATTCAGCGGCTACACCGGATCTTACTTTGAAACTTTGACTTTTCGGTGGTAGAATATGTATGTTGATTTCATGTTTAGGGTCGAGAGCGAAATCTTGTATCCTCATTGTATAGTGAGCCATGAAGATTGATCATTTGGCTTCATTTTTGTGGTTATCTATGAAATTCTAAAGTTACTTGGTCTTTTATGTGTTTTTAAACTCTTGTTAATTAACTTTGGACACAGTGTGGTTAGAGTACAGTTCTGCATACATCTCACTCACTTTTTAGACTACCTCTCGGCTTTGGTTCCGAACTCCACCTCAAGTCTCTGGATGGAATAGAGGATATTTCTGTATAAATCCTCACTTCTAGAAAAAGTATACATCTCACTTTCAATTAAAGACTCTACCTCTGGTCTCAAATATTGTGCTCATTTGGTTTAGTTTTGACTCTTATTTGCCTTCAGGATGGTTTATCAAATACTTATCTAGGTAAGCGTTTATTGATAAAATTCAACATTGTCACTTAACCGGGTGAGATTTTAAACCACCAAAAGTCCAAAATGGTATCGTATGCAACAATTTTCCTAGTAAGCGCTAACCGTGGTAAGAGTTTTCGCCCTCACTTACCGGGTAAGACTCTCAGTCCTTGCCTTATCTTTTACCAGGTAAGATTCTTGGTCCTTGCCATATGCATTCGGTAAGCTGGTGTGACTTAATAAGCACGTATCGGGGTAGCGTTTGGTAAACGGCCCCTTCATCTATATCAAAACAAAAATGTGGGTTTATGTCTAGTTTTGTATTCGTAGAATTACAAGATATACGTCGTTGAATGGGCGATGAACTTTTTGTTGTGATCATGCTGACTTATGTACGAGTCGATTGATTTAGGTGTTTGATGTTGTCTATAAGAATTTGGAGAAACTTTTTATCTAAATTCAGTATAAATAATTTATTGTTTCATTTTACACTACAAATTCCTTTGTTTTTGTCGACATTCACATGCATATCCAATATGCCTGATCGACTCCCCATGTTATCGGCTTTTGTAGCAACAAAAAGGTGTTTGCTCTTATGTTGAGTATTGGTTATATATCTATACTACATATATAAGTATTTAAGATAAAAGTCTTAAAGACAAGTATTAATGCAGTGAGTACAAGGTTTTAAAGCACAAAAATAGAAAAAATCTTAAATACAAGATTTCTTGCATGATGTACAAGTCTCCAAACCTTTGTTTACACACACACAGAGTGACATGTGTGGTGAACAATAGTAAAAGAGTGAACATTCATGAACTAATATATAATAAAGAGTATGTGAACCTTTGGGTGTTTTGAACGTGCATGAACCAAAACACAACAACCGAAATTAAATCTGTATGTGAAGACTACGTTCTTAGTATTCGTAAATGTGCACAATCTATAAATATCAAATCTACTCCACAAAACAACTACTCTATCAAAAATACTGACCGATAAGGCCTTTTTCATCCGGTTAAAATATTTTGACGGTGTTGGTACTACCGTTTTGCGTCGACGCTTCGTCATTGGTGTTGAGTTGTGTTTCGTCGACTAATCCCTATGACGTATTTTCGAATGTCGAACCATTATTCACACCGGCTCCTCCATCATCAAAGTCCAAACTTGCGGAATTAGAAGAATAGTTCAACAAACCGGGATGAAAGTGGCCTTGACCATGATGAAAATCCATCTTCAATGCAACGAATTTTGATGAACGAGAGCAAACTCAAAACACCTAGATATTTTGATAAAAAAAGAAGTTAAGAAAATCTATATCAATTTTGTAACTCCCCATTAATTATTAATTTTGTAACTTCAATTAAAACTCTAACAAACAAAAAACTTATTTATAAAATACCAAATTTAACCCTCAACATTCTTGTTCCTTTGATTTTTTGGTGAATGGACCGATAGTGTAATAAATGGTTTACCCTCAGTTCATCTCAACCACTCGATTTTTAGATCAATGACTATAAATTGGTTAATAAAGTTAGTACCGTTTTTTTGGTTAACAAAATAACTCCACCCTATATATATACTGGGTATCAAATACAAACCAGTTAGTTTGTACAAACTCGTACAAACCATACCTAGCTTCATGATTTTGTAAATTTGACTTCATGAATATATATATATATATATATATATTTTGGGTTCATGAATATATAATTTTGCTTCATGAATATATCATTTGACATTTTTAACTAATTTTTTTACAAAAATACTCTAAAATACCCTTATTTTTGTAAAAAAATTAGTTAAAATGCCAAATGATATATTCATGAAGCCAAATTATATATTCATGAAGCCAATATATATATATATATATATATTCATGAAGCCAAATTTACAAAATCATGAAGCTAGGTATGGTTTGTACGAGTTTGTACAAACTAACTGGTTTGTACCCGATACCACCCCTATATATATATATATATATATATATATATATATATATATATATATATATATAGGGGTGAGTTCAAATGAAAACTCATTTTCAATTGTGAACATGAGGACAAGTCACAACCATTGATCAAGATTTGGAAAACTAATCAATGGTTAAAACTTAATAAAACCAATTGAGAAGTGATTAGGGACAAATATGGAAATTTGAATTAGCGCCTACCATCTTTGACTTTTTATTTTCTTTTGTAATTAAAAAACTTTTACCCCCTTAAAGTTTAAAATAAATTATCTTAAAAATTACTAATATTTTAATCAAACAAATTACATCAAAAAACGACAATTTCGTGCTCTTCGATATGACATTCATCTCGATATAGTTTTTTTTTTCATTTTAACCGTGTTTACGTGAAATGCTATGTATGTGTTATATTCAGTATGAATATGTATGCACGTTTCCTGCTGCCCATATTCAGTATGAATAACAAAGGGGAACGTTCATTCACTATTCATAACGAATAACACAGTATTCAAAATGAATAATACAACATTCAGGATGAATAATACACGAATTCCTGATTCATGTATTATTAAACATCAATCATGTATTATTCACCTTGAATGTTGTATTATTCATCCTGAATGATACATCATTCATGATGAATAATATATGAATGACCCGTGAAGGTGTGAACACATGACGCACTCTCTTTTGTTTTTCGATTCACAGCCGCGGCTTGGTTTTATTATTTATGAATATGTATGCACATCTTCAAGTGTCCACATTCAGTATGAATAACAAATGTGAACGTTCATTCACTATTCATGATGAATAATACAATATTCAAGATGAATAATACAGTATTCAGTATGAATAATACATCATTCAGGGTGAATAATACACGATTCATGAATCGTGTATTATTCATCCTGAATGATACATTGTTCATGAAGAATAATACATGAGTGACCCGTGAAGGTGTGGAGACGTGACACACTCTCTTTCGTTCCTCGGTTCACAATAGAAATTCGATAGGTTTCCGCTTCATCTCGATGGGTGTTGGGTTACGGTAATGAAGAACACGATGCCTTAGGACGTTGAAGAAAGTATTGTAGAAGGTGATGTCGAGTTACAGACTTACGGTGTCGAGATGTTATAAACACTTGAATATATAAATATTCATAATGAATATAACACATACATGACATTTCACGTAAAAACGGTTGAAACAAAAAAAAACTATATCGAGATGGATGTCATATCGAAGAGCACGGAATTCTTGTTTTTTTGATGTAATTTGTTTGATTAAAATATTAGTAATTTTTAAGATAATTTATTTTAAACTTTAAGGGGGTAAAAGTTTTTAATTAAAAAAGAAAATAAAAAGTCAAATATGGTAGGCGTGAGTTTAAATTATCTTCCCTTTTTACCCCTAATCACTTTAATTAATAATTTCAATTAAAAACTCTATTTAATATGAGTCATTGGATCAATAGAGATAGAATGACCAAGATTCGTTCTCACGTTCACAATTGAATTTGAGTTTTCATTTGAACTTTTCTCTCTCTCTCTCTCTCTCTCTATATATATATATATATATATATATATATATATATATATATATATATATATATATATATATATATATATGGATGGTTTTCGGTGAGAAGTGCTAAATATGGTAAGAAGTGGTTATCAACCGTTGAATGAGAAATGGACGAACATTAGAATGAGATGCACCGAGATAAAATTGCACCAGATCATTTTCCTTTTAAGTCACAATTCATAGGAGGGTATTTGATTAAAAGTGATCAACGGTTTAAAAGTACTTCTCACATGATCCCATGCATATATATATATATATAGGGTTGGGTTCAAATGAAAATTCAGTTTTCATTGTGCACGTGAGGACCAATCTTAGCCATTTATTAAAATTTAGAAAACTAATCAATGGTTAAGATATGATAATATTAATTGAGAAGTGATTAGGGGCAAAATTAGAAATTTGAATTAGCGTCTACCTTATTGACTTTTTATTTTCATTTTTAATTAAAAAACTTTTACCTCCTTAAAGTTTAAAATAAACTATCTTAAAAATTACTAATAATTTAATCAAACAAATTACATCAAAAAATGAGAATTTCGTGCTTTTCGATATGACATTCATCTCAATATAGTTTTTTTTTTCATTTTAAGCGTGTTTTACGTGAAATCTTATATTATGCACGTCGTCGGGTGTCCACTTCCAGTATGAATAACAAAGGTGAACGCTCATTCACTATTCATGATAAATAATATATTATTCAAGATGAATAACACAACATTCATGAAGAATAATACACAAATTCATAATTCATGTATTCTTCATCTTGAATCATGTATTATTCACCCTGAATGATACATTATTCATGATTGTAACACCCTAATGTCGAGTTAGTACATAAACCGATCTCTTAATGGAAATGGAGGGAATATAATTTTTGTCTTTAATCCTAGATTTTATAGTTTTGTTGCATGGATAATTCAAATACGAGTCCAATGGTTCTTTTGGAGCGAAATCAGAGCTAAAACGAAGAAGTTATGGGCAAAACAGTGTTCAACATGAAACCGAGCCACCAGTGTCACGCACAGGTCTAGCCGCGCAGAAAACCGCTCGGAGCACTGAAACCGCATAAAACGCGATTTTCAGCCCCCATTCTTCATTTCTTCGTTTTTGAGAGCTCTTCAAGGATAGATTGGTAGTATTGAAGTCCATTGGAGGATTCAAGAGTATTGGGTGGTGGTAAGCTTCTGATTTCTCATTTCTCATTCCCAACCTGCTTCTTTCTCTCCCAAATCGTTTAACCTTCTCCCTCCTCATTTATTTCCATGAGATTGGTCCCTCTAGAACATTAAATGTTCATCCTTTTAGGTTGTTGAGCATTATTGTAGAAGCATTCAAGTCTTGCAACTTCATCTCAAGTGTGCAACTTCTAGCTAGGGTTTTGGGTTTTTACTACAAAAACCTTAAGGTGAGTTCATCCATACTCCTACACTCTTTACATGTTAATAATTTTTAACCTTCTAAACTTCTCTTAACTTGTTATTTCTTGAATTTATGTATATTAACCCAAAAACCTATTGGAGATTTTTAGGGTTTGATTTGGGTGGATATGTTTAGGAGGATGAATACATGATACTTGTGGGTGAATTTATGATTCTTATGTGAATGATTTACATTTATTTCACATTTATGAGTTTAAGAAAAATATAGGTCAAAATCTAGGGTTTTGACTTAACTGGTGATTTTGGCAAGGAATGATGGATGTTGATTTTCCATGTTGAAGTAATGTTTAAAAATGATATTTGGCGAGTTTTGGGAATTTGTACCTAAGTTCTACTTTGTGGCTAAGTCTAAATATTGGAAATTCTTCTATTGTTATGATGACATTGAGCTCTCTCATTTTTGTTGGTGAAATAGACTTTTGATTTCACTAATGATTGGCATTTGGCATTCGATCTATATTATGCATTAATTAGTCATGAAATGGCTAGACTACTATGTTTATGAGATGAATTTTCTTATGGAATAATGGAACTAAAGATCTGGAAAGAGTTGATTTTCAAAGTAACTAGAGACCCGGTTTGTGTAACAACCCAAAATTCATAAAACAAAATTCATAAAGTTACAACAAAAACGGTCCCAAAATGTACATATTACATCGATTCTAACTCTAAGTACGCAACGGAAAATCTCCTTCACAACTGAGATGCTACAGGAAGTCCGACGGTGAACTACAAGCCACCACTAGACTACTCATCTTTTACAGCGCCACCTTAATCTTCTCTGGATGAAACCCCAAACAAAACTCTAACCTGAAAATGGTTTTAATTTTTGAAAAGCGAGGGTTAGACCATGAGGTCTAGTGAATTCCCTCCCGAAAACAGTTTAACAACCACATATATCAATATGCAAACCGCCTTAAAGGCCCATCAAAAACATTTCATCCAATCAACATCACACATGGGTAATTGCACAGTGTTCATAGACAACCTCTACCACACGGTTGTATCCACGATCGGGGCCCAAGCCGACTCCCCTTTCGCCCACGGGGCCCAAGCAGACTCCCCATTCCCACATACATAGGAAACAGATTCCATACATACGGGGTGAATAAATCAACTCCCAAGGGATATATGATATCCCAAGGTACACTACTCCCACTGTGCAACCCGACTCCAAAACATCATGTCAAGTAATGGATAATATCACGCAAGCCAAACATGTGCATTTATAAACATTTTCATAACATGCGTGTATTTATAAACAGTCCCACATAATGTAATAACAAAGCTTTTCATAGTGTAAAATCATGCCATCGTGATCAATACCAAATTCTTTAGGAAAAACATTTCATTTGCACAAAAGAGTTAAGCGAACTCACCTGAGCTTTAGCAACTCGACACACGCTCTGAAACACCCTTTAGCTCAAACTGAACACCTGAATCGGACGTCATAGGAATGGTGTTAAACCATCTAATTACATCCCAAAACATCTCTACTAAGCCCCTAAAGCAAACCCCCAAACGATGCCTCGATTCTAGACATGGACTTGCGCCACATTCCACGTGGTTTCAAACCGCGTAGAAAACCGCGCAACTTCCTGTTCGTCCCTCCCAAGTCTGCACAACAGTTTCAGCCCGAAATCTCAACTCCAAAACCCCAAAATGCTCCAAATTGATTGTAAACCTCCAAAATCAATAGTTTTAACTAATCAAACCTTTAGGAACCAAAAACCAACATCAAAAACACATTTTCCCCACCAACATCCATCCATTGATTCATGAATTAAAACCCCCAAAACTCTAAAACCTAACCATTGCCATTTACATAGATTACTATGAAAAATGACGAAGTTCCTCAATGGTTAAACCAAAACTCATGAAGAATCAATCCCAAACTCTTTTGCCTTCTCTCTTATGGATTAAAACCCAATATCAAGTTGATTAACAAATTCCCAAACCATAAGATAGTGTAACCAAACATAGAGAAGAAGGAGAAGAAGAATGAGAGATCATACCTTAGAGATGATGGCTCAAATCCTTTGTTGAAACTCTTTCCTCCACACTTCCAATGAAGAATCAAGTCTCTTTCTCTCTGATTCTCTCAAGCATCCACAAAACATATGAAATCAGAAATAGGGTTTATAGGAGGGTTTTATTCTCCTAAATTGTTCATCCATCCTTAAAGTTTTCACATTTAACACTTCAGGCCCCAACTTTCAATATAATCAGATTTTTATGGACATGAGGTGTTACAATACCCCCCCCCCCCCCCCCCCTCAAAAGAATTCCGTCCTCGGAATTCCATTGCCGAACAAATGTGGATATTTGGAATTAATTTCTGATTCCAAATCTTGCATTGTCTATTAACTCTTAAGGAGGTGCAATTGCACTCCCACGGAGGAAGTACACCCTAAAAGCTCAACACAAACAAAGAAAGCCATTATTGAACCAATTCCTCCTTATGTTCCTTACTCCCAAAGGTTACAGAATAATAGGAAAGAATTGCAATTCAAGAAATTTTTGGATGTGTTTAAACAATTGCATATCAACATACCCCTTGTTGAAGCAATTGAGCAGATGCCTAGTTATGCCAAATTTCTTAAAGACATTTTAAGCAAGAAAAAGAAGTTGACTGAATATGAAACTGTGGCCATGACTGAAGGTTGTAGTGCTCTCTTGACCAACAAAATTCCACCTAAGCTCAAAGACCCAGAGAGTTTTACCATTCCTTGTTCCATAGGTGGAAAAGAAGTTGGAAAGGCCTTATGTGATTTAGGGGCCAGTGTCAACCTTATGCCTTTGTCTATTTTCAATAGCTTAGGTATAGGAGAAGCTAGATCAACCACTGTCACACTCATCTTAGCTGACAAAACCATTGCCTATCCTAAGGGTAAAATTGAAGATGTCTTAGTTCAGGTTGACAAATTCATCTTTCCTGCCGACTTTATCATCTTAGATTTTGAGGCTGACAAAGATATTCCTATTCTTTTGGGGAGACCCTTTTTAGCCACTGGAAAAACTTTGATAGATGTCCAAAAAGGAGAGTTGACCATGAGACTCCAAGACCAAAAAGTCACCTTTAATGTCTTCAATTCCATGAAATACCCTGATGATATGGAGGAATGTTCTGGCTTAAGTGTGATTGAAAACCTGTGTAATGAAGAGGGAGTTAGGGAAGTTTGTAGGTTGGAAGAAGAGGATGATGAGGAATATGATGATGATGATGATGATGAGGAAAGTGTAGATGAGACTGTTGCAAAGTTTGAATCTTTAGAGCCTAGTGAACAACAGACTGTCACACCATCAATCATTTCACCACCTGACCTGGAGTTGAAACAACTCCCATCCCATTTAAAATATGCTTTTCTAAAAGATGAGAACAAACTTCCTGTCATCATTTCATCCTCTTTAGAATTGCATCAAGAAAAGAAGTTAGTGGATTTGTTGAAGTTACACTCAAAAGCCATAGGATGGACCATTGCTGACCTTAAAGGGATTAGTCCCTCTATTTGTCAACATAAGATCATCTTAGAAGACAAGAACTTCACATCCATTGAACCACAAAGAAGGCTAAACCCTATCATGAAAGAAGTACTGAAAAAGGAGGTGCTAAAATGGTTAGATGCGGGAATCATTTTTCCTATAGCCTAGCTCTTGGGTTAGTCCTGCCCTATGTGTCCCTAAGAAGGGAGGGTTTACAGTAGTTCCCAATGAAAAGAATGAACTCATCCCAATTAGAGTAGTTTCAGGATGGAGAATTTGCATGGACTACCGTAAACTTAACACAGCTACACAAAAGGACCATTTTCCACTACCATTTGTTGACCAAATGTTAGATAGGTTAGCCGAAAAAGAATATTACTGCTTTTTGGATGGTTACTCCGGTTACAATTAAATAGCCATTTCACCTGAGGATCAAGAAAAGACAACCTTCACTTGTCCCTATGGTACTTTTGCCTTTAGGAGAATGCGCTTTGGTCTCTGTAATGCTCCTGTAACTTTTCAAAGATGTATGATGTCCATATTTTCTGATATACTTGAAGAATCCATTGAAATATTTATGGATGATTTTTCTGTATATGGCTCATCTTTTGATAATTGTTTGGAAAACTTGAAAAAGAGTCTTGAAAGGTGTGAAAAAACTGATTTAGTCCTAAACTGGGAAAAGTGTCATTTCATGGTCAAAGAAGGGATAGTTCTTGGACACTTGGTTTCAAAAAGGGGGGTTGAGGTAGACAAAGCCAAATTGGAAGTTATTGAAAAACTACCTGAACCAACCATTGTAAAAGGAATTAGAAGCTTTCTTGGTCATGCTGGATTTTACAGAAGGTTTATAATAGACTTTTCAAAAATCTCAAAACCTTTGTGTTTGCTTTTAAAAAATGACCACAAATTTGATTTCAATGATGAATGTAGAAATGCATTCATTACTTTAAAGAAAGCTTTGGTAACTACTCCAGTGGTTGTGGCCCCAGATTGGGAAAAAACTTTTGAAATCATGTGTGATGCAAGTATTGGGCTGTAGGAGCTGTCTGAGGTCAAAGAAAGGAAAAAGTGTTTCATTAAATTTATTATGCATGTAAGACTTTGAATGAAGCACAAATCAACTACACAACAACAGAAAAAGAACTCTTGGCTGTAGTATTTGCTTTTGAGAGATTTAGGTCATATTTAGTGGGAACAAAAGTCATTGTGCATACAGATCATGCTGCCATTAAATACTTAATCTCTAAAAAGGATGCCAAACCTAGGTTGATTAGATGGGTTTTGTTGTTGCAAAAGTTTGACCTAGAGATTGTGGACAGAAAAGGGGTAAACAACCAAGTGGCAGATCATTTGTCTAGGTTAGAAAACCTAGTGGAAAAGAAAGAGGAAGGAGATATCATTGAAACCTTCCCTGATGAGAAAATCTTGATGCTACAGCATTCCTCTAGAATCCCTTGGTTTGCTGACATTGTTAATTATTTAGCTTGTGGCATCAAACCTCCTGATTATACTGGTCATATGCTTAAAAAGTTTTTCCATGATGCTAAATTCTATCTCTGGGATGATCCTTTTTTGTTCAAACTTGGTACAGATCAAATTTTGAGAAGGTGTATCCCAGAGGGTGATGTGGCAGAAATCATACACCATTGCCACACCTCAGCATATGGAGGTCACTTTGGAGGTCAAAGGACAGCAGCCAAAATTTTGCAATATGGTTTCTATTGGCCAACTCTCTTCCAAGATTCCTACAATATTTCCAAAAGATGCAATGAATGTCAAAGGACTGGTTCCATTTCTCAACGAAATGAAATGCCTTTAAATGGAATCTTGGAAGTAGAATTGTTTGATGTGTGGGGAATTGACTTTATGGGACCTTTCCCACCATCCAACAATTGCCAATACATTCTAGTGGCTGTTGATTATGTTTCAAAGTGGGTGGAAGCAATAGTTTGTGCTAACAATGATGCAAAAACTGTAATTAAATTTCTTCAAAAACATATTTTTACAAGGTTTGGTACCCCTAGGGCACTCATTAGTGATGAGGGTACCCATTTTGTAAATAAATTGTTGCAAGGAGTTCTTGAAAAGTACAATGTTAGGCACATAATAGCTATTGCATACCATCCACGGACTAATGGACTGGCTGAGCTCTCTAACAGGGAAATCAAAAGCATTTTAGAAAAAGTGGTAAAACCAACCAGGAAAGACTGGGCTTTTAAACTGGATGATGCTTTATGGGCATACAAAACTGCTTTCAAAACACCAATTGGTATGTCCCCATATAAGTTAGTCTTTGGAAAAGCCTATCACTTGCCTTTGGAACTTGAGTATAAAGCATATTGGGCTATCAAAGAGCTAAATATGTCTTTAGATGAGGCTGGAAACAAAAGAAAATTGCAACTCTGTGAAACGGAAGAGCATAGGAACGTGTCCTATGAAAATGTCAAACTCTATAAAGAGAAAACAAAAAAATGGCATGACAAAAGAATCCAACCCAGAGAATTCAAAGAAGGACAACAGGTCCTTTTGTTTAATTCAAGATTGAAACTGTTTCCAGGAAAACTCAAGAGTAGATGGTCTGGTCCTTTTACCATCCACAAAGTCTATCCCTATGGGGCTATTGACTTGATAAACCCTAAGGATAACAACATTTTCAAGGTAAATGGCCAGAGAGTGAAAGCATATCACAATGTTGTAGAATTCCCATAGCATTGCTCTGTGGTGCTGGAAACACTTTGATGAAAACTTCATAAAAAGCCATGGACTCTTTCTAGTCCATACATGTTTGTAAATATTCTTTAGTTCTAATTTTATAGCTTAAATTTACTGCTTTGTAGGAAGTTATCTCTTTAGGTCAAAAGGACAAGCATTGGATGTTGTAGCATCATGTCAACATCCAGCCCATGGCTTTGTGAAAGGAAATTTTTTGAAAAATCTAAAAGTGGGCCCTGCTACTTTTGCTGGAAAGATGTCTAATTAGGAAGGGTGCTGAATTCAGAAGCATGCTAAAAAGAAACCCATTCCTTGAGGTGGCTTGTGAGTTTATCCAAAATAGTACATTGAATAGTAGGAGTGGGTAAGGCTTTCAACCAAAAGACACCCCTGGTGATACCTTTACCCACCAAACCTCCAGACCTTACTTTGGACATCTCCAAATTTCAGCAAAGTGATAGTACTTGTACTATAGGTATGGTCTTAAAATATTTAACCCATGCCTGTATCATGTGCCAAATAAAAGTTGTGATTTTCTTTCCTTTTCCAACCAAAGCCGTACACATAAGAGGATAAAAACAAAAGAGTAGTTTTCTTTTTCCATCTCCATAAAGCAACCTTTTAACTTCTCAATTTTTCCAAAACCCATCTTTGTTTCTTTCTCTCTCCTAAAACCGTCTTCTTCACCCTCTGTTTTTCAAACTCCTTTGAAATTCTGCACAAATCAATCACCATGGCTAGGGTGAAAATACCTGCTGTTCGAGATGATGTTGTGCGAAGGAGCACTCGGCAAAGAGACGCGACGCAAACCGAAGCAAACCCCACTGGAGAAACCGAAAGGGTCGACCCTGAGGTCGAACCCTCATCATCGCAGACACAACCGAACAGCACCGTGGGTGTTTCTTCATCTACGGTGGTCGAACCCCAACCAAACATCACCATTCCTACGGTATCCGAAAACCCTAACAAAAACCCCAATGAAGTTACTGTTGAAAAACCAACCCAAAAATCCCCTTTGGTGGAATCCGTTAGCTCCAATCTTTATGATACATAGAAGTATTGGAAAAATAGACCAAGTATCGACACCAACAGAGGCTCTGCCGAGTAGCCGAGTAACCGAGAAGACAGAAGTCTTCGACAGAGGCTCTGCCGGGTTAATCAAGAAGACCGAAGTGAAGAAACAACAGAAGACTCTTCTAAGCGGACAAGGCCACAGAGCTTCTGTCATACTTGACAGAGCTTCTGTGGTAAAAAGAAGATCTACGCAAAAGATCTAAAGAAGGACGAACATGCTTCTTACAATATCTGCCATTCCAAGGTTCTGAAGATCAATCGTACAAAGGCGTGACCTGACAACTCCACGTGACAAACTCTGATAGGTTTCCGCCTAAAGCTGAATACGGAGCATTTAATGAACGTTGTATTTGCAACAGTTCCAGAATAGTGTTTTGTACCTTCCAGCTACTATTCCTCAACAGTGTCTTTGTACCTTCAGTCCTTATTGTCCCCTTTAGAAGTAGTATAAATAGAAGGTTCATGTGAACTCTTCTATTAAGCTTTTTACATAACACACACACCTTTTGAGCAGTTTCTTGTCAAACCTTTCGGTGTTCTTGGTGTTGTTATTATATAAAATACAGTGAATCATTGAGCTATTTATCTGTCTTATTTTCACTTCTTGTATTTGATATTGTGTGTTATTCTACCTCATAATATCTGTTAGTTCGTTAAAACGCTTTCGCATTATATATTGTTTGAACTAATTAGATAGAATCATCATTGTTAAGCAAAACAGGAACCAACAATTGGTATCAGAGCCTGCCTTGATTTCTATATCAAGTGATCCACTCTTACAATGATTTTTGGTAGAAACTTGGACTGACATTAACCTGTTCTTCATTCCTTCTGTTTTTCTGCCACTCTTGACATGCTCGACTTTGGTATACTTACAGAACCTGTTACTACATTTAAATCTCCATTTTAGTACACTGCTCAAAGCTTTCAGAAAGCTTAACCTATTTTCTGGAATCATCACTCTCTCAAAATGACAAATTCAAACAACTTCTTCACCGCTGGTTCCTTAACCAAGCCACCCACACTACTCAGAGATGAGTACCCTCAGTGGAAGATACGAATGATTCACTTCTTCGAGGGTACTGACAAAGAACTCATGCACTTTATCAACAATCCTCCTTACATTCCCATGGTCACAGTACCATGTATTCCTGCCACAGGTGACACTCCTGAGGTTCCTGCGTACGAGAAACCAAAAACCAAGGAAAAGTGGTCCGAACTTGATTGGGCAAGATATGAGGTTGCTCAGAAAACAAAAAGACTTCTGATAATGGCCATACCCAATGACCTTTTTCAATCCCTAGATGCGTGTGAGTCTGCATACGATATGTGGAAGGAACTAGAAAAACAACTGGAGGGTGGGGCCAAAACTCAGAAGAACCGCAGAGCCCAATGCATAAATGAATACTATGCATTCAAAGCTCTGTCGACCGAATCTCTGCAGACGACATATGACCGGTTTAACTCTCTAATCAACAAGTGCAAGAAGTTCGGGATTGACATAACTTCTGAAGAAAACAATGTCATGTTCCTAAAGAGCCTAAATGAAGAATGGCTCCAGTTGTCCATGTCTCTGCAAACAAATCAGGACTTAGACTCCTGGACTTTGTCAGATCTCTATGGAACATTGGCAGCCCAAGAGCCTCAAATCGCACAAGCAAAAGCACAAATCAGTGCACCTCTTGCACTGGTCGGTAAGACCACAGAAGATAGAGAGAAGACAAAGGAGAAAGCTGCAGAGGTAAAGAAGGAGAAGAAAAAGAAAATCTTGATCGTTGATAGTGAAGATGAGGAGGTGGTGGAAGAAGAAGAGACATCAATGGCCTCTATTGCTAAATCATTAGCCCTTTTGACAAGGGAATTCAGCAGAGGTTACTAGAAGAAGTCTGGCAATGAACGCTATGGAAGAGATGATTGAGGAAGAGAAGGGTCAAATGAAAGGAACGACAGAGGTAGCGACCAACAGAGGTCGACTGACAGAGGTGGTGACCGACAGAGGTCAGACGATAAAGTTGGCAACACTCCACAGAACCAAGTATGTTACAACTGTGGAAAGCCAGACCACTACGCCAATGAATGTAGAACTGAAAGAGGTGGTGACCGACAGAGGTCGGACGACAGAGCTGGCAACGGTTCCCAGAACCAAGGATGCTATAACTGTGGCAAGTCTGGTCATTATGTCGCTGACTGCAGGAGCAAATCTAACCGCCCACAGAGGGACTCTGCTTACTACAAAAAGAAAGCAGAGTTTTATGCTCAGAAGTCGCTAATGGTGAATCAGGAGAACTGGCTGTCAGACGAATCATCTGATGAAGGCGACAAAAACGCCTTGTTCTGTGGAATGGCAGAGGTCAGCTCATCCGACTCCGATAGTTAGGTATCCACTTCTGACTCTAACTCTAGTCAAGCAGAAGGTGATTTGCTCAAACTAAACATTGAATACACAGAACTTAAAAAGACCTGCGAAAGTATTCAAAAGAAGCTTACCTTCTTTGAGAGAGAAGCTAGACTTCTCACTCAAGAAAAGGCTATAATCTTTCAAGAAAAAGAAGAAATTGAAACAAATTGGAACAAACACCTAAATCCTTTGAAAGAAAAGATTTCTGAACTTAACTCTGCATTAAAAACAAAATCTAAAGAACTAATGGACGTTGAGACCGACAGAATGAATATTCTAGCTCTTAAACATTATTTTCAAAAGCAAAGAGAAGTCCTCTGAAAAGAAATTATCGGCAGAGGCTCCTGAGTTCAAGCCTAACGTTTCAGATGAAAAAGAGTTGATAGAAATCGAAAAAAACAACTTTTTCGAAAACGTCTGTACACATTCCGTCGATCAAAATCTCTCTGAAGAAACCTCATCAGATACCTTTGTTGACTCAGAAAATAGTCCCCTAGAAAAGGAAGAAAGTGAGTATGGCACATGCTCTAAATATCCAGCCTCTGTCGAAAGAGAACTAAGTGACTCAACCTTTGTATATGAGGATGATTCATCCTCTGACGAACCTGAGACCGACTCTAAGTCAGCGATAGGACCTTGTGACACAGAGGATTTTAAACTACCCTCTGGAGTTCTTAACAGAACTATTCCTCCAAAGGATAAAATCACAAGAGTTCCTATCTATCCAGACTTTTTGGACATGTGTATACAAGCCAAAACCTCTCTTGAGCTTGAGAAAATTAAACAACAAAAATCTCTGTCCTCTCAAAATCCAACAAGTTCAAAGATTTTAAAATCCTTAAGGCCTATTAAAGAAAACCTAACATGGCAACAAAAAGGTAAATGGGCTAAAAATGACAAATCTTTTTCTTCTGTGACAGTGAAACCTGCAGAAGTTCACCACAGAAGGGTTCCACAGAAGGCTGCTCTCAACAAAGGATTTTGCAAACAACAAACTAGTCTACATAGGTCTTCTTATAATAGGAAGTCAAATGTTAGGGTAGAATGTAATGCCTCTGTGCCCCCATTTAATGTTTTCAATGAAAAGTTCAAGCAAATCTCTTCGCACATTCATTATTGTCATTGATTTGATCTCATGTATAAATTAAGCCAACACTTCACAAATCCACCTTGTTTGCTCTCTGTACCCAACAAGAATGCTAAATTCAAGGGTAAGAAGAAACAGAATGTTTCTTCAACAGAAGCTAAAGCAAAATCCAAGAATGCTAAGGCAAACTTGAAAACCCCTAACAAAGCTGGACCCATGTGGATATGGGTACCTAAAACTCTCTGATTGTCTTGCAGAAGCAATATGTGCCGATTTGGTATCTAGACTCCGGATGCTCGTGGCACATGACTGGCGACAGAGGTCTACTATCCGCATACAAAGAAAAACACGATGGTGGATCTGTAACCTTTGGAGACAACAAAAAGGGTTACATTAAAGGCTACGGAGTCATCAAGAAGGAGAACATATCCGTATGCAAAGTTGCATATGTGGATGGCCTTAAACACAATCTTCTCAGTGTTAGCCAACTTTGCGATACGGGTTTCGACGTAATGTTCAAAAGAACCTTTTGTTCTCTACAAGGTGAGGACACAGGAGTCGAACTTATGCGAGCCGAACGAAGAGGCAATCTCTACCTAATGAACTTCTGTGCCAAGAACAAGGAAGACAAGCTCAGCCTTGTAGCCTGTAAAAGCGAAGAAGCCTGGTTATGGCACAACAGGTTCTGCCACCTAAACATTCATACTCTAGATAAGCTTGTTAAACTTGATCTAGTCAAAGGTCTGCCAAATGTTAAGTTTAATAAAGATCACTTGTGCTCTGCCTGTGAAATGGGAAAACTCAAAAGAGCTTCCCATAAAGGAAAAATTGGTATATCTTGCACTAGGCCTCTGTACATGCTTCATGTCGACCTCTGCGGTCCAATCGCTACACAGATCCTAGGTGGCAAGAAATATATACTTGTTTTGATCGACGAATACTCAAGATTTACATGGGTTGAATTTGTCAGAAAGAAATCAGATGTTCCAAACATTCTGATAAATTTAATGAAAAGAATTCAAGTTCTGTATGAGTGCAGGATTCAGAAACTAAGAAGCGACAATGGCACAGAGTTCAAAAACTATGTCATTGAAACATATCTTACAGAAGAAGGCATATCACAGAACTTCTCTGCTGCACACACCCCACAACAAAATGGCATGGTTGAACGAAAGAACCGCACGCTTGTGGAGGCTGCAAGAACTATGCTAACAGCATGTGGATTACCAATGTCTTTTTCGACAGAAGCAGTATCAACCGCATGCTACACCCAAAATCGATCAACCATTGAAAAAAGGCACATCAAAACACATTATCATTTGATCAACAAAAGGCGACCAAATATCAAATTCTTTCACGTATTTGGATGCAAGTGCTTTGTCTTAAATGATAGAGAAGCAAGAGGAAGGTTTGAGGTGAAAGCAGATGAAGGAAAGTTCATAGGATACTCTGCCACTTCAAAAGCTTACAGAGTGTACCTTCTGAAGTCTCGATCCATCGTAGAAAGAATCAATGTATCTTTTGACGATTCCTTTCAGAAGACTTCTGAACAAATCTGTTCAGAACTCGGTCTAAAGAAGGAATCCTCCGGCATTTAAAAAACAAGAGAAGAATACTTAAATCTTCTATTTGAAGAAATGTTCCATGATGATATTGATCCCTTTGCTGGAGCCATCAGAGCCTCTGGAGAAATATCTTCTGCAAACTAGTCTGAGTCAGGTATATCTCTAACTGGTCCATTAAATACTTCATCCTCTTCTGTGAATCATACAGATGCACGTGTTGAGGGGGAGCCAACAGAAGATGAAACGACCAAAGATTCAACAACATAGGCTCCTGAAATTCCTACTCCAGCGACTACAGAGGAATCACTACCAGAGGAAAATGAAGACTCACTTTCTACTTCCTCAGAGGAAAAAATTCTAACTCTCATTCCAATCCTCCCACAAGCTGAAGAACCAAGCATAAGCACAGAAGAACCATCAACAACAGAGGTTGCACCAGAACCGCAGTGTGCAACCACATAAGTTAATCTTGATGACTCAAATGACCATCTTCCAAGAACAACACAGTGGATGAAAAGCCATCCTCCAAACCTTATAATCGGTGATCCTTCTGAAAAGGTCAAAACAAGATCAGCCACTGCTAATTTTTGTTTCTTTACAAATTTTATCAGTGTGATCAAGCCAAAAAGAATCTCTGAAGCACTAGATGATCCAAACTGGGTAGATGCTATACAAGAAGAGCTTCTACAGTTTGAGAGAAACAAGGTATGGACTCTAGTACCTCTCCCACGAGGGAAACAAGCCATAGGGACAAAATGGGTCTTCAGAAACAAGAAGGACGAGGATGGGGTGGTCATTAGAAACAAAGCAAGATTGGTGGCCAAGGGATATCGCCAAGAAGAAGGCATTGATTACGATGAAACTTTTGCCCCTATCGCACGGCTCGAGGCTATAAGAATATTTTTAGCCTTTGCAGCCCACAGAGGTTTCAAAGTATTTCAAATAGATGTAAAATTGGCCTTTCTAAATGGCAAAATCCAAGAAGAAGTCTATGTCCAGCAGCCACCAGGGTTTGAAAGCTCCAAGTACCCAAAATACGTATATTACCTTGACAAAGCTCTGTATGGACTGAAACAGACTCCAAGAGCATGGTACGAAAGACTTTCAACCTTTCTTCTCGATAACAATTACGAAAGAGGTACAACCGATACTACTTTGTTTTACAAAAGAAAAGGTGATGAGATTCTGCTTGTACAGATTTATGTGGATGACATTATTTTTGGGTCTACAAATGCACAACAGTGCGAAGATTTCGAAAAACTCATGAAGAGTGAGTTTGAAATGAGTATGATGGGAGAATTAACTTTCTTCCTCGGACTCCAAGTAAAACAATCATCAGAGAGAATTTTTATAAATCAAGCAAAATATGTCTCTGACATACTTTCAAAATACAGTCTCTCTGATGACTCTGTAATGAAGACCCCAATGGCCACTGGAAATAAATTATTCTCAGATCAAAATGGCACATCTGTAGAGTGCAAACTCTACAGAGGTATGATTGGGTCTCTTTTATACTTAACCGTAAGTAGACCTGATATAATGTATGCCACATGCCTCTGTGCAAGATATCAAGCTAACCCAAAGCAATCCCACTATATTGCTGTAAAGAGAATCATCAGATACCTCAAAGGGACCAAAAATCTTGGACTCTGGTATCCGAAGAACTCTGGTTTTGGTCTTAAGGCATACATAGATTCAGATTATGGAGAATGCAAGCTTGATCGAAAGAGCACCTCTGGGAGTTGTCAATTCCTGGGAGGTAATCTAATCAGCTGGACTTCGAAGAAGCAGAACTGTGTATCTACATCTACAACAGAAGCGGAATATGTTGTTGCTGCTAGCTGTTGCTCTCAAGTTCTGTGGATGAAAACTCAGCTCAAAGACTATGGGTACAAAATATACAAGATTCCCATCCTCTGTGATTCCAAAAGTCCATAGCAATCTCTGCCAATCCAGTACAGCACTCAAAAACAAAGCATATCTATATTCGTTATCACTTTCTGAAGCATCGTGTTGAATTTGGCACAATCGAAATGCACTTTGTGCCCACTGAATACCAGCTTGCAAACTTATTCACCAAGGCACTAGATGAGAAAAGATTCCTTTTCTTGGTGGGTAAGTTGGGAATGATTAACATGAGTTGAACCCTCTGCAAGTAAGATTTGATCTTCTTGTACATATGTATATATTTAAACTCTTCTGTATGTAAGTTCTTAATCATCAAAAGTTCTGTAACCAACAGAGCTTCTGTGGGATTGCTCAGAGTATGACAATCTCCACAGAACCTCTGATAACTTTGACCTATGTTCAAGTGTACAACTTATCTCATTTGATCCAAGCATAGGTCAAGGGGGAGCAGAAGGAGACCTTGAACTGATCTAAAGAGGTTGATCATTCAAGGGGGAGCCAAAGAAGAGATATGATCAACCATATCCACAGAAGTCAGGTGGTTTTACCGAACAAAGAAGAACCAAAAGTGAGTAACTCGTACAAATCCTTTTTGAAAACAATTTTCTAGGACACAAATTTCAAAATACGTCCTATAAACATTGTTTAAGACATTTCAAACAAGAAATGATCAAAAAGATTTTCGAGCCTTCCGTTATGAGAAATTTAAAGTCATAGAGCTTCTACTGAGCTCAACAGAGCCTCTGTAAGACGGATCCTCTAGAACTGCAAATTTCATACGGAAACTCTGTCGATCAAACTTAAATGTCTTCTTTAAGGATTTGTACGTACAAATGCACACACAAGGATACAGGAAGAAAGTCTTATGGGTAAAGAGCTCACTTAACCAAAGAGTCTATGTCGCCCAAACTAGACACTCTAAGAGTGTGTCTTGAACAAAATCAATTTCCAAAACAGTTTTCCAGGACACAAAACTCCAAATATGTCCTAAAAACAGTGTTTAACACAATGAAAACATTGGATGATCAAAAAGTTCTCTAAATTTTTAGTTATGAGAAATTTTCACTCTTAGAGCCTCTGCTGGCCTCGACAGAGCCTCAAAGCCTCTGGGAATGAAAACTTGGTACTAAAGATCTATCGATCCTCTCCAATGATCTTTCAAACGTTTAAGGTAAAGGTACAAGCATCAGAAGAGACAAAAAGACAAGGTTTAGATCACAGAGCTCACTCCACCACAGAGCCTCTGTTGAATCTGACACTTAGCCTTTATGGATATTCTGTAAAAGAACGAGTTATCTACTGCGAGTGACAGTCTTCTGAAAATAGAAAAGCTCACGCGACAAGCATTAATGGGCCGCACACGCCATCTAATCGTGCTCTGACATTAATGATGTGGCATCTTTTGATTGGACGTATGTGGCACACGTTCTCCTGGAAATTTGAACCAGCCGTATGCACTTAATTACGGATCCCAAATTTTATTCACTTTCAAATATTTACCCTTTCAGATTCTACCATCTCTTCAGTATAAAACCAAAATTACCACAACCTCTAAACGTTTACGAACTTATTCTCTTACAAAAACCTGCAACCTCCATATTTTACTCTCTTTCTTCAAAGAAAATCACAATGGCTTCCACCTCCAACGCTCCGGCGAACTCCCCATCTCATTCTGAGAACTCACAAAACCAAGAAATCGCCAGAAACATAGAACAAGACCACTCTGGCGATGAAGCAGATTTTGCTCCGACCACCCATCTTCAAAACTTCATTGCCCATGAACACTTTGAACGTGTTCTTCCTTTGACACCAAACAACTACTATTTGGTTCCCTCAAAAACGACTTTTGGGGAAGCACACGCCATACTGCTTCACATCTTGGAAAACCATTACCTCTACCCCCTGTTATCCAGAACAGTCAATAAAATCCCTGCCAGATATCTCAATCAATTCTGTCAAAGCAGCAGATTTGACCCCGCATATAGACAAATCAAGGGTTACATCTCCAAACCAGACAAATCTGAACACCTCGAACTCAAATTCAACAGAACAATGTTCTCACTGGAGTTCAGCCTACCCACCAGAGGACTACTAGGGATAAAGGCATACGCAGAGGAACTAACAGACGAAGAGCTCTGCCGTTTTGTTGAAATGTTAAGGTATAACACAACCCTAAGAAAAAGAAACGATTTCAGAAGAAGTTGCCTTCCTCCTCTGTGGAATACGCTCTTCTCAATCCTAAATCGGTGCCTAACAGGGAAGGTGGGTAGTCCAGACCAAACTTCACACCAAATCTTGACCATAATGTACGGGGTATATTATGATCTACCTCTGGACTACTCCACCATCATGATGCAAGAAATGGTCAACACCATTAACAGAAGGATCTCCTCTCAGAAGGCCAAAGGACGAAAGCCCGAAAGTCTACTTCCTCTGCAATATCAAAGAATTCTGGGAGTCCTGCTAGAGCCTCTGCTACGACTACAAAAATGGCTAATGGAGGGACCAACGGCCAAAATGTACCCACTGAACAAAAACACCCTAATAGAGCACGAAGATGAATACCCTTTCTGCAGACCTCTGCCAAAGAAACTTCTCGGATACGCTACAGACAAAACCCTTAAGTTAGAATACATACGCGATCATAGGACTCCAGAACCGAGTCCTGTGACACCCTCCCCGGCCCCCGTCTAGAAGCCCCATTAGGAACTTGGGTTGTAGATAGGATGTCAGATGAACAATAGGCTGCAGCTTTGGCCAAACATCAGCTTGTACAGGCCAACTTTCAAGCTCAGAGGGAAGCGATTCTCTCCCCTTCAACAAAGAGCAAAACCTCTGCCACCACTCCCAAAAGAAAAGAAGAAAAGAAAACATAAGTCTTCAGAGGAGGGTGCCCCAAAGCCAAAAAGGAAAAAGAGCAAGAAGAAGACCAAGAAACCTCACACCCCTCTGCGGACCATTACAGAGGATGCAGAAATGGTAGAAGAAACCAATGAGCAACCTCTGCAATCCCCTTCACCCATCAACTATGCAGAAGATCAGGGTGATTTTTCTATCTTCCTCCAACAACCCGGGATTGCACACTCTTTGGACCCCTCTGGATGGACTGCAGAAGCTCTATCTCATCATTCAACAGAAGTACCAGACTTCAGAATCTCTTCTGACTTGGATGATGATGACCAAACCCCACAGAATAATCAGTCCAAAACTCCAGAAGTACTACAGAACCCTTCACTCAACCCGGATTTGATGTACAAAGGGCAAGCCTAGAAGAAGAGGTAGCTGCAGAAGACCATCAGATGGACACCATGTTAGGAGATCCAACAGAGGAGATGGTTGAAACTAGAGGTACAAGGGTAGAAGTCTCAGAGGTTGATTCTGATGAAGAGGAAGCAGACCAAATAAGAAAAGGTCTTTATCATCCACATATCATGCAACTGATTGGGACTCATTCCTGCTATGATGACCTAGGGAAAAGCCCAGAAGTCAGGATAGAAGCACCAAGCCATAGGGTAGCAACAAGGGTTGAGACCATAGATGGAGAAGGAGTGCTAGGATGCCCAACAGAAGCAGAAGCAAGAAAAGATGCCTGGAATAGTAGAGGCACACAACCCCAACCAAATCCCAGTGCAACCCACATATCTATTACCGCCAGTCTAGTGGCAGAAGGTAATATTGAACAAGAGCAGCACGGCTCGACCCCAACCCAAACTGATCGGGCAGAGGTAACTCTTTCTACCTCTGTGCCAATCTTAGCCGGGGAAACCATTCCAGGGGAGTCCTCTCAAAAGGACTTACCCTTAGTTCGTGGTCCATCACCCCAGACCAAAATCGCCAAACTAATAGAGGAATTTGTTTCCTCTGCCACGCACACTACTATAGGTCCAAACAGCTCTTCAGAGGAGCTTAGAGTGCACAAATACGGAGAGACTCTAGACAAGTCTCCGAGTCAACAGAAGGATACTCTTGTCCCCACCTCTGGAGTGGATCAAGACAATGTCCTTCTCGGAACCTCTATAGAGTCTGAAGCTGATAAAGCCTCTGCTCAAGGATTAGAGGGAAATCCTTTCGTCCTCAACATCAATACAAGGATGAAAGAAGGTGTTCCAGGAACGGGAACTCACTCTGGGGACGAATGTATTCCCCCAGAGGTTACACCAAGTCCACATGTATCAAGGGATGAGTTCCAAACCCTTGTCACCTCTGTGGACAATACAATAAAAGAGTTGAAAAGCTCTTTTAATTCTTTTGCAGATACTACATCCAGGGCACTCACAAACCTGAACACCAAAATGGACAACCTGTCCACAGAGGTGAAAATTCCTTAGCCCAGATGCAGGGACCTGCTACAACCTCTGCCACATTTGCTACTGCTGAGTTTGAGAAGGCTACAACCTCTGCCTTCCAAACTTCTGTCAAAGATCTCTTAACTCAACTCAAAGATCAAGCCTCCACCCCCAAGGGCCTTACTCCTGAAGATTTAAAGAAGGCCCTCGACAAAGTTCAAGAGCAAACAACAGAAGCAACTCTGGCCATGAAGCCCTCAGATTATATGACCAGAGCTCAGCTCACAGAACTTGGTCAATAAGTGATCGATCAAGTTACAGAGCTCATCAGAGCCTTCACAGCTGCCAACGCAAATTATGTCAAAGACTTCAGGTAAAGTGTAACGTCCCAAAAATTACAATAAATTTGAACTTTTAAAAATACTATTTTATTTTAAACAAACCATAAGTATTTAAATCCAATCAAACGTTTTCCCAAAACTCGTTAAGTTAAATAACCAACCAATTAACACAGCGGAAAATGTAAATCATAAAACATAATGTATCATAATGGAATTGCCGAAAGTCTCAACGTGCCAGTGTGTACCGTCACGCCTTACTGCCACTCGAACCTGAAACAGTAATTTATAGGGAAAGAGTAAGCACGAATCTTAGTGAATTCAAACACTAACATAGGGTAGCAATCATATGAGCACTACCCCTGTCTACAGATAAATACCATCAATCCACACATGCCAGCTTAAGAACATATCCTAAACAGGCAAACTCATGCAACAACAATTGTATCTATATATATAACCTTCGGTCTCCCCGATCTCATACAATACTATATATATAACCATCGGTCTCCCTGATCTCATACAATACCGTGTACGTATTCCTCGGTCTCCCCGAGTTGTACGACACCCATATACGTATTCCTCGGTCTCCCCGAGTTGTACGACACCAGTGTACGTATTTCTCGGTCTCCCCGAGCTCTCGGTCTCCCCGAGTTTTATACGACACCCAAGGTCCATTCTAGACACTACACAGCCCAGTACCACACACAACAAAAATAGCTAGCACACACGAGCTACAGTAATGCATATAAGATCCCTATCCTACGTAGTGAGAGAACTCACCTCGATAAGCAACGCAAATATCTACAACAGCAAAATGAGCCCGCCAACTCCAACTCACTTCTTTCCACCTAAAGAAGTGCTACAAAGTGTCAACACGAAGCCCCAACCCTAAAAATAATCATAAGACTAAAAGAGTGATATTTCAGCTTTTCGGTCTAAACTGCAGGTCTGTTCGGGACCTGTTTAGCCCCCTCTAGACCCACTAATCCAGAAATTAAATTCCACAAACATAAGGGTCTGGGTCTTAGCTTTCCAGGGACATATTATACGCGTTCAAACAAGGTTCCTATGATTTTATACGAATTTTCTAAAACTGAAACTCAAAGCTGAAAGTTTCGGACCTGCTGTAAAAACGACCATTTTGCACCTAGCTAGAAGCTTAACCAGGTTTTAACTAAAACATGGAAAGTATTCCCGACACAGAAATTGAACCGTGGGCACTGATTTCGCCTCAAACCGAGTTACGATGGAAAAGTTATGAACGAAAGAAAACAGGGGCAGAACCGATATCACCACATAAAATGATAACTTTACAAAAACGGTTTACGCGATAAGATTACGAATTAGAGTTTGCAACCAGGGTTTTAGGCATCTCAGGTCTGGACAAAACCCTGCACCACCCACTGCCATCTCCGGCAGTGGTGGTTGGCGGCGGCGGCGGCCACCAGCGGGGGCGGTGGTTTAAAGGAGAACTCCGGCGAGACCACACACTCGACCAACCACTCGGTCCTACCCACACGCCCCCGACCTAACAGCCACTCACGTACGGACCAGCCACCGGACGGTAGCGTACGGCGGCAGCGAACACCGCCGGCAGCCATGGCTGCGGCGGTGGTGGTAGTTTCACGGCAGTCCGACGATGACAAAGGGAAGAGACAAAAAGAAGAGAGAAAGCTTACCTCTCGTTCAAAACGCAGCAGCAACCGACGTCCGGCTCCTCTCTCTCTCTCTCTCGCGTCCTCTCCCTCTCTCGCTGTACTCTCTTTCTCTCCGGCAAGAACACAGCACCGGCGCTGGTGGTGTGGGGTGTTACGGCAGTCGCAGCAGCCGGGAAGGGGAAGGGAAAGAATGCGATTAGGGTTCCTGTGGGTTTCCTTGCGTGAGACTCCAAAAACACAAATGAGAGGAGGGGGTCGGCTCTTAAAGGCCGATCCCATGCAAACTCCATTCAAAATATCCACATTTAGCCCCTTTTATTCCAACACCTTGCTAAATAATTAAAGTTTCGTCATACTTGAACATTTATGGTCTTTCCTAACAGAACCCGATTAAGCTTCGATAATAAAATTTGCTAAGGAAAAAATATATTAAGACAATAAATAATAAAGAAATATCCATACCGGGACACGGGCTTTACAACTCTCCCCCGCTTGAATTAGACTTCGTCCTCGAAGTCTACGTCCGCAAATAGCTCCGGATAGTTCCCCCGCATCTCAACCTCGGGTTCCCAAGTCCACTCGGAACCCTTTCGGTGTTGCCACTGGACTTTCACCAAGCCAATTACCTTGTTGCGCAAGGTCTTTGACTTTCTCTCGATAATAGCAATGGGCTTCTCCACACAATTAAGTCGCTCATCGATCTGAATATCCTCGAGAGGAATCACCGCAGACTCATCCACTACACACTTCCGCAACTGAGACACGTGGAAATTGTTGTGGATCAAACTCAGCTCGTTCGATAACTCTAAGCGATAAGCTACCTTTCCCACCCGAGCAATGATCTTGTAAGGCCCAATGTAACGGGGTCCCAACTTTCCCCGTTTACGAAACCAAATCACCCCTTTCCAGGGCGAAACTTTCAGCAAGACATAATCCCCTACTTGAAACTCCAAGTCTGATCGCCTCTTGTCGGCGTAACTCTTATGCCGACTCTGTGCAGTAACCAAACGGTCCCGCACCATTTGTATCAACTCGGTCGTCTTCAGCACAATATCGGTGCTCCCCAATACTCGCTGACCGACCTCGCCCCAACAAATGGGTGTCCTGCACTTCCTACCGTACAACATCTCGTACGGCGGCATGCCAATACTGGAATGGAAGCTGTTGTGGTAGGAAAACTCCGACAACGGAAGGTACTGATCCCAACTACCTCCAAAATCAATAGCACATACCCGAAGCATATCCTCGAGTGTCTGAATAGTACGCTCACTCTGCCCGTCAGTCTGTGGATGAAAAGCCGTGTTAAAATGTAACCGCGTACCCACCTCCACCTAAAACCTCTCCCAAAACCGGGAGGTAAAACGGGTGTCCCTGACAGAAACAATCGAAACTGGCACCCCGTGCCTGGCTACAATCTCTCGCACGAAAATCTCTGTGAGCTTCTCCGCCGAGGAGCTCTCCCTGATGGCCAAAAAGTGAGCACTCTTGGTCAGACGATCGACAATCACCCAAATAGCATCATTCCCACGTGGAGTCCTTGGGAGTTTAGTAATGAGATCCATCGTGATCTGCTCCCATTTCCATACCGGAATCTCTAAAGGCTGCAACTTCCCATGCGGCCGCTGGTGCTCAGCCTTGACCTTCCGAAAAGTCAAGCACACCTCTACACACTTGGCGATATCCCACTTCATGCCGGGCCACCAATAATTCTCCCGCAGGTCGCGGTACATCTTCGTAGCTCCAGGACGAATAGAAAACTTGGACTTATGCGCCTCGTCCAAAAAGATCTGCCTGTTCCCACCAGTGAAGGGAACCCAAACTCGACCATATCGCGCCAATAAACCCCGACTATCACGGACAAAATTCGGAATTTCCCCTGAAACTCTCTCGCGTTTGGCATTCTCGTCCCGAACTGCCACTTCCTGAGCACTGCCTATCGACTCCATGAGAGGTGCAACCACTGTTAACCGATGACATAAACCTCGTAGTGGCTCACCAACCGGATGTCGACTAAGTGCGTCTGCAACCACGTTTGCTTTACCCGGGTGGTAAAGTATCTCACAATCATAATCCTTGACTACATCAAGCCACCTCCTCTGACGCATATTGAGGTTTTGCTGGTCCATCAAGTATTTGAGGCTTTTATGGTCAGTGTATATCGTACACTTGACGTCGTACAAGTAATGCCTCCAATTTTGAGAGCAAACCCCACCGCTCCCAACTCTAGATCATGGGTCGGATAATTCGCCTCATGAGGCTTCAACTTCCTCGAAGCGTAAGCTATAACCTTACCGCGCTGCATTAGCACGGCGCTCAACCCATGGTGAGAAGCGTCATAATACACTACTAGATCCTCCATACCCTCGGGCAAAGTCGACACCGGAGCCTCGCATAAACGTCTGCGCAGCTCCTCAAAAGCCCTTTGCTGCTCCTCACCCCAACTAAAAGCCGCAGTTTTCTTCGTCAATCGAGTCATAGGTAAAGCAATCTTGGAGAAATCCTGAATAAATCTCCGGTAATACCCTGCTAACCCAAGGAAACTCCGTACTTCAGTGGAAGTCTTCGGCACTTCCCACCGCATCACTGCCGTAATCTTGGTCGGATCAACCATAATACCACTCTTGTTCACGACATGTCCTAGGAATTGGACCTCCCGTAACCAGAACTCACACTTGGAGAACTTAGCATAAAGCTTCTCCTGCCTCAAAACTTCCAAAACTTCTCGCAAATGCATCTCGTGCTCTTCCTTCGACTTCTAATATACGAGAATATCGTCGATGAACACAATCACCGACCGATCCAGCATCGGGCTACACACCATGTTCATAAGGTCCATGAACGCTGCTGGTGCATTGGTGAGCCCGAAAGGCATCACCACAAACTCGCAATGGCCATAACGTGTACGAAATGCCGTCTTCTCCGTATCCTCACTCCTCACCCGCATCTGATGATACCCCGATCTCAAATCAATCTTAGAGAACCACGAGGCTCCCTGAAGCTGATCGAACAAGTCATCGATCCTTGGTAGAGGATAACGATTCTTCACCGTAAGCTTATTAAACTCGCGGTAGTCTATACACATCTGTTGGGACCCGTCCTTCTTTTTCACAAACAGAATCGGGTCTCCCCACGGTGAACAACTCGGCTTGATGAACTCCTTTTCGAGAAGTTCTTGCAACTGGGTGTACAACTCCTTCATTTCCGGTGGAGCCAGGCGATAAGGTGCCTTGGCCACCGGAGTAGCACCCGGAATCAAATCAATGCGGAACTCCATCTGTCGCTCGGGAGGTATCCCCGGTAAATCATCGGGAAACACGTCAACAAACTCCCGTACAACTGGCACATCCTCCGCGGTCTTCTTCTCTCCATCGACGCGCGTGTCTATCACATACGCTAGATACCCCTGGCCACTGCTGTAAGTACCTCCGAGCCCTCGCAGCCGAACATATCGCTGAGGTCCGCCTGGGCGAGTCGCCCTGAACTAACAGTTCTCCCCCGCTTGGGGTTCGAACTCGTACTTGTTTGCGACGTCAAACAATCTCCGCATCGAGAGCATCCATCCAATCCATGCCCACAATCACGCACAACTCTCGCATAGCGATCGGAATCAAATCAATAGGGAATCTCACACCAGAGATTTCCAAAGTGCACCCCCGGTACACGTCAGAAATCGTCAAGGTCCTGTCATCAGCAACCTCAACCACAAGCGGACAGCATACCGTCCTACAACTCGGCCCAAAACGCTCACTAACAGTGTGAGACACGAAAGGATGAGTAGCCCCGCTATCAAACATCACCACAGCAGGCACCGAGTTAACTAAGAACGTACCTGTCACCACTCTATGCGTAGCTTGTGCCTCTTCCACTCTCAGTTGATGAACTCTACCTCGGGCCGCCTCCATCACCGCAGCAAGTGAAGCATACTGCGCAGTACTTACGAACTCCCTGATCTCGGTACGTAATATATTCTTGTACCACGTCCTCTTCATGTCCGCAGAAGCAGCATACAAAGGACAGAAAAATGCCATTTCCGTGAACTCTCGGTTCATCTCCCTTACAGTCTCCGCAGTCTGAGAGAGCTCCAAGAACTCTTTAGCAATCCTCTCCATCTCCACTGGAAGCACATACTCTGCCCGAAAACGTACGACGAACTCCTCCCATGTCAAAGTAGTGCGCTCGCTAAGCGTCCAAGCAGTAGCACACCAGTCTTTCGCTCCGTCTAGTAACAGATTCACCATGAAGCGAACCTTCAAATTCTCAGGACAACCACTGGTAAGGAATGCGCACTCCAATCTGATCCCGAAACTACAACTCTCTCGCTCGGGGCTGCCTACCGGCAGGGGGTGGAATCGCTGCGATGTGCTCCTCTACCAACACTACTACCTCATTACGAATGGCGGTACAATCTCGGGGATCGCCTCCCCAGTAGCGTGCATCACCTCAGCCGCAATCATATCCCGAATCTGCTCAGTGGTAACTCCGGTACCAGAATCTGAGTCAGTATTGTTGTTCCTCCTTAACGAGCTATTAGCACACACTAAACTTGCTAACTACACTCACGCTCAACTCCTCGGATTCTCCGTGACTTTCCCCGACTCGAGCACGGATCCTGTGCTTCAGATAGTAAGAGCTCTACTACTACCTTCCACACCTATCCTTACTCGTTTCGAGTCCCGTCCCGAAGTGCCCAAGTAGTTCCTTGCCGACAATTCTACCCATATGCCCGTACCAGCATATGCAAACACTCTTCCTAGATCCCTAGGAATTTCACATCATCCCGCTACCCATGCTATGACGGAATCCCTACTAGTCATGACGAGTTGCCTCGCGAATGCACAGTTGCATACAGTATAAAACCTGATAGACTTTCGAATAAAAGATTATATCCTACAACGGTTGGACTCAAACAAGAGTTGCGCAATAGAACTAAATCCAACATTCTATGGCTATATGGTTCCTACTGCATACAACTTATACGGCATTCACTTAACAACCTATCACAACTAGCATAAATTTCTACTAGCAAGCAACAAATATGCAGTACAGTGTAATAAGCACCAAGCAATCTAGCATACATACTCCTATGTTCTAGAAAGCAATAAATTACACAAAGTACTCTACCTTTTCCCTTGGCATCGGCTGACTGTACACACTGCGCCTCCGGTCACCGTTTCTCAAACGTACTTTTCCTTTCTTTTAATTCTCAAGAACTTTAAAAGGAAAAAGAAAATCCCGAGCCGCAAACTTGAGTTCAAACACAACGAAGTGTGTTCGATTCGCTCAAGCTGTGCTCTGATACCAACTTGTAACGTCCCAAAAATTACAATAAATTTGAACTTTTAAAAATACTATTTTATTTTAAACAAACCATAAGTATTTAAATCCAATCAAACGTTTTCCCAAAACTCGTTAAGTTAAATAACCAACCAATTAACACAGCGGAAAATGTAAATCATAAAACATAATGTATCATAATGGAATTGAAGTCTCAACGCGCCAGTGTGTATCGTCACGCCTTACTGCCACTCGAACCTGAAACAGTAATTTATAGGGAAAGAGTAAGCACGAAGCTTAGTGAATTCTAACACTAACATAGGGTAGCAATCATATGAGCACTACCCCTATCTACAGATAAATACCATCAATCCACACATGCCAGCTTAAGAACATATCCTAAACAGGCAAACTCATGCAACAACAACTGTATCTATGTATATAACCATCGGTCTCCCCGATCTCATACAATACTATATATATAACCATCGGTCTCTCCGATCTCAAACAATACTATATATATAACCATCGGTCTCCCCGATCTCATACAATACTATATATATAACCATCGGTCTCCCCGATATCATACAATACCGTGTACGTATTCCTCGGTCTCCCCGAGTTGTACGACACCCGTATACGTATTCCTCGGTCTCCCCGAGTTGTACGACACCCGTGTACGTATTTCTCGGTCTCCCCGAGCTCTCGGTCTCCCCGAGTTTTATACGACACCCAAGGTCCATTCTAGACACTACACAGCCCAGTACCACAACACAACAAAAATAGCTAGCACACACAAGCTACAGTAATGCACATAAGATCCCTATCCTACGTAGTGAGAGAACTCACCTCGATAAGCAACGCAAATATCCACAACAGCAAAACGAGCCCGCCAACTCCAACTCACTTCTTTCCACCTAAAGAATTGCTACAAAGTGTCAACACGAAGCCCCAACCCTAAAAATAATCATAAGACTAAAAGAGTGACATTTCAGCTTTTCGGTCTAAACTGCAGGTCTGTTCGGGACCTGTTTAGCCCCCTCTAGACCCACTAATCCAGAAATTAAATTCCACAAACAGAAGGGTCTGGGTCTTAGCTTTCCAGGGACATATTATACGCGTTCAAACAAGGTTCCTATGATTTTATACGAATTTTCTAAAACTGAAACTCAAAGCTGAATGTTTCGGACCTGCTGCAAAAACGACCATTTTACACCTACCTAGAGGCTTAACCAGGTTTTTGCTAAAACATGGAAAGTATTCCCGACATAGAATCTGAACCGTGGGCACCGATTTCGCCTCAAACCGAGTTACGATGGAAAAGTTATGAACGAAACAAAACAGGAGCAGAACCGATATCACCACATAAAATGATAACTTTACAAAAACGGTTTACGCGATAAGATTACGAATTAGAGTTTGCAACCAGGATTTTAGGCATCTCAGGTCTGGACAAAACCCTGCACCACCCATTGCCATCTCCGGCAGTGGTGGTTGGCGGCGGTGGCGGCCACCAGCGGTGGCGGTGGTTTAAAGGAGAACTCCGGCGAGACCACACACTCGACCAACCACTCGGTCCTACCCACACGCCCCCGACCTAACAGCCACTCACGTACGGACCAGCCACCTGACGGTAGCGTACGGCGGCAGCGAACACCGCCGGCAGCCATGGCTGCGGCGGTGGTGGTAGTTTTACGGCGGTCCGACGATGACAAAGGGAAGAGACAAAAAGAAGAGAGAAACCTTACCTCTCGGTCAAAATGCAGCAGCAACCGACGTCCGGCTCCTCTCTCTCTCTCTCTCTCGCGTCCTCTCCCTCTCTCGCTGTACTCTCTTTCTCTCCGGCAAGAACACAGCGCCGGCGCTGGTGGTGTGGGGTGTTACGGCAGTCGCAGCAGCCGGGAAGGGGAAGGGAAAGGGAAAGAATGCGATTAGGGTTCCTGTGGGTTTCCTTGCGTGAGACTCCAAAAACATAAATGAGGGGAGGGGGTCGGCTCTTAAAGGCCGATCCCATGCAAACTCCATTCAAAATATCCACATTTAACCCCTTGTATTCCAACACCTTGCTAAATAATTAAAGTTTCGCCATACTTGAACATTTATGGTCTTTCCTAACAGAACCCGATTAAGCTTCGATAATAAAATTTGCTAAGGAAAATATATATTAAGACAATAAATAATAAAGAAATATCCATACCGGGACACGGGCTTTACATAAAGCGTCGGCAGAATGCACTATAACACAGAAGCAGAGCTCCAAACTCTTCTTGGTCTCTGTGACGATGTATGTGCAAAACTAATAGTTACAGGTGCCACTCCTCCAAAGAAACCAAAGGAATCTTGCAGAGCAGAGGGTACACAAGATAAGGGTCAGGATGACTCTGATGATGACTCTGATAGTCCATCAGATATCCTAACGGGGAGAAACAAAGGAAAGATGCTGCAAACAAAGGCCTACCAGCTCCACCGGTATCCGCAGAACCCCTAAACCAAGTTCCCCCAACTCAAACCCAAGGAAGACAACAACAGTTGTTGGTCCCGAAAGGCCTAAACAAGTTTGTAGAAGGGGGGGGGGGGGGGGGGGTTGAATACAAACACACTATTTTTCTTTTCTAAATTGTTTATTGATAAATCATTAACAATTTA
The DNA here is from genome assembly GCA_033807775.1 of Saussurea involucrata. Taxonomy (NCBI): domain Eukaryota; kingdom Viridiplantae; phylum Streptophyta; class Magnoliopsida; order Asterales; family Asteraceae; genus Saussurea; species Saussurea involucrata. The sequence continues at coordinate 210,202,141 of CM066321.1, forward strand.
CAGCTTGTTGCGGAAAAAAGATTAAGGATAAACCTAAATCTAAACAAGTTGGAACACTAAGTTTTCTTGCACTAAGAAAGATAAGGAGATTACTAATAAAATCCTATCTTAAGAGAGATTTGAACTTGTCCAGAGTTAGCAAGTTACTTCAAATGAAGTGAGTTCATCTCTTTATATACTGCATGCATTTAATGCAAATCAGTATACACTTTACACGTGTCATCAGCGGATTGGTTGCATGTCATTGACCTTTGTTGACAACCTTAGTAGCCGCATGAAAGAACAGTGTAGTATCAGAGTGGTTGTACGATTTCAGATTTTCGGAGGTTCTTTTCTGACATTTCGTACGGTGGCGTGCAAGGGAGGTTAAGACAAAAGTACTTTGTACGGAGGACTTCATGATCAGCTTTCGTTGATTCAACGATTATCATTTACTATTCAGCGAATGATAAAGTTCAGCGATAGCTAAAGTCTTGTACTTGATACTTCACGTTGAGTGGACAAATCTGAGTCTTCGCTGATCCGCATCAGTTCATTAGGAGACTTGTCGCTGGTTCTTGAGCTTGATCTTCGACTTCAGCGTAGAACCTTTGTTGACGTGAATCTTGTCTTCAGGGATCATAAGTAAACAACTAACTTATCAGCGATCACCATAAGGACTGAACAGACTCAGCGATATGGTGAACAGTGTTCGCTGAATGTTTAATCTAAAAGTGCGAGAGTTCCTATCAGCAGTACTGTAAGATCTTAGTACTTATCAGCGATAGTGAAACTCTGATACATATTGTTTACTTACAATTTTCACTAAGTATTTAAGATAGGGTCATTATCAAATCACTGAGGGTTTGGATCAACAATCTCCCCCTATTTGATTATGACATAGCAACAAAGAAAATTGCTATTTAATGAAAACATAAGGATAAAAAGAACTCATAAAATATTTGTCCCTTTTACTGTTTTCTGGGATCTTTTCAGTACTGATGGAGTAAAGTACATTCGCTGAAATCTTTCTTTAAATCTTTGAATCAGGTTACAATATGAATAAGAAAGATTACAAGTACAAGCGAAATAAATTACAAGTACTGAAGGATGACTGATACAATAGAGAAAGAGGTGATTGTTGTCAGCCTTCAAAGGGTTCTTCCTTAATGAGAAGTTCATCAAGGGTTGTCTTTTCAGTTGGAATCATCCAGTCAGGAACCTTTTCTCCTTTATTCTTTAGCTTCAGAGCAGCTTCAAAAATCAAGGGTTTTAGGTGTCGTGCCTGAATGTCTTTTCTGAAGTCGCACCAGTAGATGAGATCTCTGAGCTGTTCGATTGGAGTGATTGGAAGCTCAGCGATCCGTTGAAAGCATTTACGTCCGTCGTAGTCAAGAAAGAATATTCCATAAGGATTACTGATGACTTTACCAGGGACGAAAAGTTCACATGGTGGCAAAGAGATGTCAAGGGCAGATAGATCAGGATCAGGACCAAGTACTTCAGCGCGAGAGAAACCAATTCCAGTTTCATTTCGTATGACAGGACCTGAGTTTGAATCTTGACGTTTCTTCTTTGGTGAGCCCCTTTTTCTTTTCGGCTTTAGATCAGGAACAGGAGGAATATCCACACAAGAAGATATCAAATCGATCTGTCTGTTTATCAGCTTTTCGAAATGATCCTTGTACTTAGATTGTGATGGTTGGATAGCTAACCTCATCTCCAGCCATTCAGAGAGACCATACATTTTTACAGTGTCAGCACGAAAGGTTTCAGATGAGCCATCTTCTCTGAACAGTTTGATGTCAACAATAGGTACTCCGATGGAGGTTCTTCCAGAGATGAATACCTTGTTGATCTTCGCTGGACGATATCTGAAGTGGATTTTCTCTTTACACCAGATCAGGGTGGTCTGAGAAACTTCAGCTTTCTTTTCCACGATCTTCTGGGCTTGTTCCCAAAGCTTTCGTTGGATTTGAATGGGAATACGCTTCAGCTTGGGGTCTTTGACATATTCTTGAGTGAGCTTGATGGCGTATTCTCTGTCTTTATCTTCAGCTTCCTTCCTTTCAGCGATGAGGCGTTCAGCTCTGAGATGATCCTGGTATTCAGCTTTTGAAATTCTGAACTTAGGAGGAACTGAAGGTAGTTGATCGCGCCTTAGAATGATTCGCTGATCCTCGAATCGCTTTATCATTTCTTCTCTCCTCTTTTGATCTTCTTCACTCAGCTTTTGAGGAACTAAGGAAGGTCTGTTTCTGTGCGAGAGAGGTTGTTCTTCTGGTTCATCAGTCTCAGAGATTAAATCTAAGACTGGGATTATGTCTTCAGCGGTAGCTGGAATTATTGGTGAAGTCGCAATAGTAGATCCTTCAGCGATATCCTCAAACAGGGGAGAGGACTAGCTGAAACGCAGCGATCTTACAAATAAGAACTGGGTAGAAGAACTTGGGTAGAAAAGATAGAAAAAAAATGTGGATGTGTATGGTGTTTGTGGAATGGATAACTGATTGTTCAGAGATGATCAGGGAAGGAAAAATAAGTTTAGTGTACCTGACAAATCGGCTTTGCAAGTAGGATCGCCATATTATCATCTTCAGCGATGCCTTTGTCTTTGCTTTTCTCAGCGCCAGAGGCTGAGTGCTTTGTCTTTGTTTTTGTCTTCTCCCCTGTGGATTCGGTTATCACGATCCCTTTAAGAGCTTTTTGAGGAGCATGTTTGACGACAAAGAATTCGTCATCTTCATCATCATCATCATCATCGTTCCTTGGAGAGGAGGATGGTTCAGCTTCAGGGATGTCGATGTCTTCGTCTTCTTCTGCTTCGGATTCCTCAGCATCTTCTTCGAGTTGCTCCCCCTCAGATACAGAGGCGAGGTTCTCGGTTCCCTCAGGGTTTTCATCTCCCTGAGGTCCAGTAATCAGATCTTCATTACCCTCTCCCCTGAAAGATTCATCATGGGAAAGGTCTTCAGCGCTCTTATTTTGATCTTCAGCGCTCTTCTCCTGTTCAGCGCTCTTCTCCCCCTCTTTCTCATGATGGGCGGGGGAGGAATGGGTAGATTCAGCATTGGTGTTGTCTCTGTCTTCTGGGCCAGAGACTTTCACACAACCTTCAAGCTTAGCTATTCTGTCTTCTAGGCCAGAAATAGCAGGCGTGATTTTCTTCAGCTCTTGGCGATCCTCTGCGGTGAATGAGTCCAAAATAGGTGCAGGAGCCGGAGTAGGAGCTGGATTGTTTGCCTTGTTCACCAGCGTCTCGATCATTGTCTTGACAGAACTAAGGTCGGTCTTCACTGAGCCCAAGTCGGTCTTGACCACTGACATATCACCTTCTAGTGTACTAACCGATTTCTTCAGCGTTGTAACCTCGCTGGAAATGGTGGAAACTGACGATTTGAGATTGGTGTAGTCAGTGTAGATGTCGGAGAGCACTTTGGCAAAGTCGGCGAGAGTTTTATCAAGGTCTTTGATGTCATCAGAGGAGGCTTTCTTTTCCACCACAGCAGTCAGCTTCGTCAGATTTTCTCCAGCGTTTGTTACAGCTGTAGAGTTATTTGATAGACCGGTGGTGAGATCTGTAAGTTTCATCTCCATGGACTTCAGAGACTGGTTGATGTCTCCCAAATAAGGACCTGTAACATATAAGTACTTGTGAACAAAGGAAAGCTCAGAAGTTTCAGGTTTAGTTACAATGTTTAAGGTGGGATCTGTACCTGCAGGAGCGTTGACGAACTCATCAAAGTTTCGAGTCCCTCCATAGTGTTCCATATCTCCCTCAAAAGTTCCGTGAGGGATGGAGATCTCTGCAGGTCCTTTCTTCGTCATTCGCTGAGAAGCTTCAACGGCTTCTTGAATGATGGCATCTCCAGTTTTAGCTGGAGGAGTGTCCAAAGAAATAGAGGGAGGATCGAAGGATAAGAATTGGGGTTGGGTTGCAAGTTCAGCGTTGGATTCGCTGAGAAGTACTTCATCAGTCTTTTGAGAGACTGAAGAAGGTAGGGTAGATTCCAAAGTTCTAACCTCAGCGTGTAAGGACGCTGAAGTAGGTTTAGAAGGGATGGCTTGAATTGGTGTGGCAGAGCGTACCACGGAACTTTCCTTCAGCTCTTCAGAATGAGCTGAGGAGTCTTCAGCATGGAATTGCTGGGGTTGCTCCTTGGTTTTCTTGATCCTTTTGGAATCAAGAGGGGTAAGAGATTGTTTCCTTTTCTTAGAAGGAATGGATTTTGTGGCCTGGGAATCAGCGAGGGGTATTGTCGCTGAAGGAGCCACAGAAAGCGGAGAATTAAGTAGAGTGAGAAGGGTAGAGAGACGTACCTCGTTGGCGACAGGCTTGAAGTCGAGAACTTTAGGGCCAATCTGAGAGAGTTTCAGATCACCCTCTTCAGGATAGCTGTCCTTCAGGCCATATTGAAAGATGGCGCTGATGAATCGTGGGTAAGGGACCCATGCTGGTCGGTCAGCGGCAGAATCAACACGTTGAATGAGGTCTTCATAGATGATGGAGGCCCAGTCAATGTTGAGACCTTTCAGCAGTGCGTAACCCATGGCCTGCTGAGGTTGAGCGGCTTGATCAGAAGATCCGGATTTCGCTGTCATGCAGCTGATCAGGTGAGCGAAGATGAAGTTCATCTCGCTGGGCATCTTGGATTTCTTTATCAGCGTCAGCTTCTTCTCAGGTAGCTTGTCTCTTCCAGTCTCCCAGATGTAACCCATCGCATCAAGGAAAGCAATGATTTCTTCCCTGTCAGCGTGCTTCTTGTGGTCAGGTAATGGAATGAAAGGATTTTCTGAGGTAGCGTTAGGGAATTTCAGAGCTTTGCGGATTATTGCGGGGGTTATCTTGATGGTGCCATACTCAGTATCGCTGAGTATGCAGTCGATGGTTTTAGATGGATCTTTGGCGGAGGGTAGGTCGGTGTGTCTGGCAGAGTACCAGAATTGGGATAATAGACGCTGACTGGCAGGAGGTGTGATTGTCAGTGCTGTGTAGATGGGGCTATTCTTCAAAAAATTTACAGCGTCGTCTAGATGGGATACCTGCTTCCGAGGAGGAAACTCGAGAAGCGCTGAGAGGTTGTTTGCCTTTGTCCAGTCTAGTTGATCCAGCTCAAACTTAACCTGAGGAGCTTTGGTGATTTCCAGATCCTCAGAATCAGCGGAGATGGACTCAGCGGTAACATTCAGCTTTGAAGTTGCCATTTCACTGTATTATCAGTTCAACCAAAGATGTTAACAAATAAGAAATATCTTAATGTGGAAAGAAAATTTCCATTAAGATTTTTCGAATTTTGTCCATTTCATTCAGACAAAAAAAGTCTTAATGAAGATTAGGGTTTTTCTTGTTTTTTAAAAAAAACGAATATAACACCCATAAGCCTTGTATTCCAGTTTCTTAAAAAAATGGATACGAAAGAAGAACAAGTTTAAGATTTTAGATTTAAAACTTGAATAACAACCATGAAATGGTTGTGTTTATAAAACCATGAAAGAAAATGATTTTATTTTTGAGTTCTTTTGTTTGATCTTGTGTAAAACAATGATAAGATCGAAAACAAGTTATTCGCGTTTGATAATAGATAAGAACATATTAACCTTGAGTTTGATGAAGAAGATGATGAACAGTTCTTGAAGATTGAGAGCACAAAATGCAACAGTGTTCTTTTCTTGCGGAGAAAGATTGATTTGCGTAAAAGACAAATATAAACTTTGATAGTGTTTATATAGGAAGAGAGTAGAGAGAGAAAAACTTGAGCGGGAAAGTTTTTCATCATGACACGAACACGTGTTTGCATTTGATTGGATAGACAACGAAACGTGCAAACGTGTGTCAGAAAAAGAGCGTGCCTGGTGTTATCCGTTGCAATGACGTCACAACTGTCCTTTCACATTCTTTCGTTGTCTCTGAGGTTTTGAAAGAAAAAACTCAGGGACTCTTTGGAAAATATGAAGTACTGAATAGAAATATCAGTGAGGGTTTTAAGAAATTTCAAAATATCTCTGTTAAGGAAGAGATATTTAGCGATGAAAGAATTTGAAATCTTGCATTTTCATGCGTTTTGTCAGAGAGAGAAAACATACCTTGATATCAGTTTAACCAAATTTATTCAGAGAGAAGATGATGAAATGGATTGTACAAGTTTATTTTATCCGAGAGCCTATACAAGAATGTATAAACGTATCGCTGATTAAATGTGAACCGCTGAAGATTTATCCTTCAAAGTTCAGCATTCCAAGCTCGCTGATGAGAAAGTTGAATCTTGTCTCATCAAGAGGTTTGGTAAACAAATCAGCTAACTGATAATCAGTTGGGATAAAATGAAGTTCTATATCACCATTCATCACATGATCTCTGATAAAATGATATCTGATTTCTATGTCTTTTGTCTTTGAGTGTAGCACTGGATTGTTTGCTATAGCGATGGCACTTGTGCTGTCGCAATAGATTGGAATTTTGGAGAGCTGAAGATCATAGTCTAGTAGTTGATTTCTCATCCACAAGACTTGAGAACAGCAGCTTCCAGCGGCTACATACTCAGCTTCAGCTGTGGAAGTGGACACTGAGTTTTGCTTCTTACTTGTCCAACTTACCAGCTTTCCACCCAGGAGCTGACATCCTCCTGTGGTGCTTTTCCTATCCATTTTGCAACCTGCAAAATCACTGTCTGAATAGGCGGTTAGATCGAATCCTGAATCTTTGGGATACCAAAGACCTAGATTCGCTGTACCCTTAAGATATCGAAAGATTCGCTTTACAGCTTTCATATGGGATATCTTAGGTTCAGCTTGATATCGTGCGCACAGACATGTTGCAAACATAATATCGGGTCGGCTAGCTGTAAGATACAGTAGTGAGCCGATCATCCCACGGTACAGCGTGACATTGACAGGAACACCCTTTGTGTCCTTATCAAGTATCAGCGGTGGTGCCATAGGGGTTTTCATAGCTGAACTTTCAGTTAAGTCGAATTTCTTCAGCATATCTTTAACATACTTTCCCTGATTTATAAAAGTTCCTTTTTCAGTTTGCTTAATCTGAAGACCAAGGAAATATGTTAGTTCACCCATCATACTCATTTTATACTCATCTTTCATTCTATCAGCGAAACGAGTACAAAGCTCAGGGTTAGTAGAACCAAATATAATGTCATCAACATATATTTGAACTAAAATGATATGACCTTTTATTTTTCTAAAAAACAAAGTTTTGTCAATCTTACCTCTCTCAAATTTTTCAAGGTGGAGCTAAGTAGAAAGAGTGTCATACCATGCACGAGGAGCTTGCTTCAAGCCATAAAGTGCCTTATCCAGTTTATAAACATAACCTGGACGCTTAGGATCTGAGAATCCTGGAGGTTGTTCCACATAAACTTCTTCATTCAGCTTTCCATTTAGAAACGCTGACTTAACATCCATTTGATGTACAGTGAAGTTTTTGTGTACAGCATATGCTAAGAAAAGACGAATAGATTCAAGTCTTGCTACTGGAGCAAAGGTTTCGTCATAATCTATGCCTTCCTCTTGTCTGTATCCCTGAGCAACAAGACGAGCTTTGTTGCGAGTTACAGTACCATGTTCGTCCAACTTGTTTCGATAGACCCACTTAGTGCCTATCACTGTTTTGTCAGTTGGTCTCCGAACAAGTTTCCAAACTTTGTTTCTTTCGAATTCAGTCAGCTCTTCTTGCATAGCGCTGACCCAGTTTGGATCTCTTAGGGCATCATCTATTTTCTTTGGTTCAGTTAGAGAAATAAAGTTAACAAATAAACAAATATTACCTGCACTTCTACGAGTCTGAATACCAGCGTTGGGATCACCAAGAATTTGATCGATTGGGTGATTTACAGTCCATCGCTGAGCCGGAGCATGCGTCGCTGACTCAGTCTGAACTGGAGAAACTGAAGATGAGGCTTCAGCTACTTCTGGATTATCAGCTAAGAGAGGAATGCTTGCATTTGTCACTTCATTCACTGATTGCTGAGAAATAGATGGAATTTCTGAGACATTTGGATCAACTGCGGGTATAGTGTTTATAGGAACAGCTGAGACCCAAGATGTTTCAGCTTCACTATTCTGCATATTGGAAATGATAGTAGGACCATCATTTTCAGTTGTATGAGCATGAGTAGTGGGAACATCTTCTGAATCACCAAGATGAGAAAACATCCATTGATTCAGTTCTTCTGTATCAGCGTTCGGTTTAGAGTTCGCTGAACGGGATTCGTCAAACGTGACGTGAATAGTTTCTTCTACAGTTTGTCTTCTTCGGTTGAAGACTCTGAAGGCTTTGGAAACTGAGGAGTATCCAAGAAAGATTCCATCATCAGCCTTAGGATCAAACTTTCCAAGGGCATCTCTGTTGTTCAGTATGAAACACTGACAACCAAAGATGTGAAGAAAGCTGATTGAAGGTTTTCTCCCATGAAAAAGTTCATAGGCTGTCTTTTTGAATCTTTTGACTATCAGCGACCTGTTTTGCGTAAAATAAGCCGTGTTGACAGCTTCTGCCCAAAACTGAGTAGGCAGGTGAGAATCGCTGAGCATTAAACGTGCAGCTTCAATAATTGTTCTATTTCTTCTTTCAGCGACTCCGTTTTGTTGTGGTGTTCTCACTGACGAAAAGTTGTGAGAAATACCCTTGCTCTCAAGGAAGGAATCAAGAGAACTGTTTTTGAATTCAGTTCCATGATCACTCCTTATTGAGCGAACAGTCATATTGTTCAGAGTTTCCATCTTCCGAACAAAGGTGATGAGTTCTTCAGGGGTGTCACTCTTAGAACGGAGAAACATTACCCATGTGTAACGAGAGAATTCATCAACTATGACCAGCGTATATTTCTTTCCAGCGATGGATTGTTTGTTAACGGGGCCAAACAAATCCATATGGAGTAGTTGAAGAGGAGATGACACTGAGGAAACTTGCTTGGACTTAAAGCTTGCCTTGGTCTGCTTTCCTTTTTCACACGCTGAACATAAGGATTCTTTGGCGTATGAATGTTGAGGTAGACCAGTGACTAACTCTTTGGATGAAAGAGTATTCAGTGTCTTGAAGTTGAGATGTGAGAGCCTCTTGTGCCATAGCCAGTTGACATCAGAAGATGCCTTTGAGAAGAAACAGGAGTTCTCAGTGGTTGTTGAGTCCATGTTTATAACGTAAACATTTTCCAAACGATAACCGCTGAGAGCTATCTTCTCCTTTTTGTCAGAGACAAAGCAGGATTCCTTAGTGAAAATCACTTTGTTATCCATGTCGCAAAGCTGACTGATGCTCAGAAGATTATGCTTCAGCCCTTCAACATATGCGACTCTTCTGAAGGATGTTGTACCATTTGAAAGTACACCATACCCTCGGGTGTGTCCTTTTCCATTTCCACCGAAAGTCACAGAGGGACCCTTCTCTTCCTTGTATTCAGCGAGCAGGCTTTTCTTTCCAGTCATGTGTCTAGAGCATCCGCTATCGAGATACCAGATACCCTTCTTAACCTGCAATACAAAGGAAGATTAGTTTTGCTTGGGTACCCACTTCGCCATGTATACGTGTTTGTCAGTGGAAGAGGTTGGAATGGGTTCAGCAGTCTTCGCAGCATTTGAAGATTCAGCTTTGTCTTTCTTCACTTTGGTCAATTTCTTGACCTCAGAGGTAGGAGTCACCTTGACCTGACTTGCAACTGGTTTGGTCTTCTTGGGTGCTATCTTCACCTTAGCTATCTTATCAGCTTTGGTGGCTGTGGGACACTTACTTGCAATATGATCGGTAAGTCCACAGTGATAACATTTCCTATAACTAAAATTAGTTCTAGGACCACTTGAGTGTTGAGCTTTTAATTTGGAATTAGAAGTGCCAGCACCAAGTACACTATTGGTTTTTGAAATAGGACGAACATTCAGTTCTTCAGATTTCTTACCAAGGACATCTACTCTGAGTCTAGGAGTAGGTCGCTGAACTGATCCAGAGGTCTGATTTCTAGAACCAGATGAATGAATCACCAAGGCTTTAGAAGCATTCAGCTTAGGTACTAAAGTACCCTTCTGAGGATTTTGATAAATAACAATTCCTTTACCTTTGTCTTTAGAGACAGAGGTAGGTTTTGAATAAACCATTTTCTCCTTACCTTTTGAGGTAGGAGTTTCCTCAGGGATTGGTGTAACCGACGAGGAGTACTGAGATGAAGAAGTGTCAGCTATTGAGGATACGAACGTTCCAAATTTAAGCATTGAACGTTCAGTGGTTGGTATTGGAGTATCATATTTATAACCCAGACCACGTTTATCACTCAGAGGAATCTGAGCCTTAATTATCTCAGTGATCTTTGTTGAAGAATTACACCATCCTTCAACAGTAGCTTGTTCAGCTTTTAATGCAGCGATAGCTTCCGCTCGTTCGATTTTGACTAGCTGATTTAAATGGACTTGATCTTTAAAATCTTCTTCAAATTTAGAAAGCTTTTCTATTTGAAGGTGGCAATTTTTAAGCTTTTCAGCGAGATCAAGATTTTGGTTTTCAACCACAGCTTTGCCGTTCATGGCTTCGTATAAACTTCTAGTCAGTAGTTCGATTTTACGGAGACTATCAGCTTCATCAATATTTACAATATTGGTAAAGAAGGAAGGTGATACCTGAATGGCAGATGTTGAAGTGGAGGGAATGTATGAACTTTCTTCCTCTTCTTCAATCTTGGCCATGAGACATTGATTTGCTTCATCATCTTCAGAATCAGATGATGAGGCTTCTTCATCAGAAGCAGCCCAATCATAGTCAGCCATCAGGCCTTTTCCTTTCTTCTTAAAGCTTTTCAGCTTTGCATACTTCTCCTTCAGCTTTAAGTATTTGTCGTCTTTATTCCTTGGAACAAAGGATTTCTTTGTAAAAGCTGAAGGTCTCATGATTTTCTTTGACCTGCACTCGTTAGCGAAATGACCTGTCTTTTCGCAATTGAAACAAGTAGCAGTAGCTTTATCAACAAAAGCTGATGACTTAGGCTTGTCAGCTATAGAAAGAGTTTTGTTCTTTCTAAACATTTTCTTCTTGGCGAATCTCCTGAACTTTTTAGTTAGGAGAGCCAAAGATTCATCATCTGAAGAATCAGAATCTGATGACCTTTCAGAGTTACTTTCTAACTCAGTGATAGTGACCACGGGTCGCTGAGTAGAAGGTTCCTCTGAGATTAAAGCAACAGGGGTGCTTTTGGAATCTTTTACAAGATTCTTCTTAAGATGGCTAGATTGCTCATGATTCAGCAATGTGCCATATAAGGTAGCAAGTGTCATTGATCTTAGATCTTTCGACAGCTTGAGACACATGGAATAATTGTCCCAGCTTTCAGGTAAACATTCTAAAAACTTTGTCAGCACTTCAAAGTTAGAATATTCCTTACCAACCGTTTTTAGATCTATAATTAAGCAATTAAAACGTTGATGTACTTCAGAGAGAGTTTCATTCTTACCAGAGATGAAGCTTTCGTATTGTCTTACCAGGTTGATCTTTCTTGAATCCTGGACTTCAGACGTTCCTTCATACTGAACACATATTGTGTCCCACATGGCTTTTGAGGATTTCAGGTTCATGACGGAATGGTAGACTTCGTCAGGAAGGGCCATGGATAGTATGGATCTGGCTTTTGTATCAATAGCCACTTTCTTCTTGTCTTCATCGGTCCAATGATGGATTTCCTTTGGAATCAGCCTTTCTGGAATAGCAGCTCTAGTTGCAGTGGCTGGAACTGCAGGATCAATTGTTACAGGGATGTGTGGGCCGTTTTCAAGATAGTAAGGTATAGTAGGGTCTACACCTTCTAAGAAGAGTGTCATCCTATTTTTCCATAAGTTGAAGTTATCTCTGGAAAATCTAGGGGGTTTTGCAAGAGAACCATTGTCTATATAGTGAGTGTTTGTGTTTGTGTTGGCCATTTTCAGATAATAGCTAGGAAGAGAAATATCTTAGATTAGATCTTGTTTATGAGATTAAACAAATCCGCTCTGATACCACTTGTTGGTCCCGAAAGGCCTAAACAAGTTTGTAGAAGGGGGGGGGGGGGGGGGTTGAATACAAACACACAGATTTTACTTTTCTAAATTGTTTATTGATAAATCATTAACAATTTACAGCTTGTTGCGGAAACAAGATTAAGGATAAACCTAAATCTAAACAAGTTGGAACACTAAGTTTTCTTGCACTAAGAAAGATAAGGAGATTACTAATAAAATCCTATCTTAAGAGAGATTTGAACTTGTCCAGAGTTAGCAAGTTACTTCAAATGAAGTGAGTTCATCTCTTTATATACTGCATGCATTTAATGCAAATCAGTATACACTTTACACGTGTCATCAGCGGATTGGTTGCATCTCATTGACCTTTGTTGACAACCTTAGTAGCCGCATGAAAGAACAGTGTAGTATCAGAGTGGTTGTACGATTTCAGATTTTCGGAGGTTCTTTTCTGACATTTCGTACGGTGGCGTGCAAGGGAGGTTAAGACAAAAGTACTTTGTACGGAGGACTTCATGATCAGCTTTCGTTGATTCAATGATTATCATTTACTATTCAGCGAATGATAAAGTTCAGCGATAGCTAAAGTCTTGTACTTGATACTTCACGTTGAGTGGACAAATCTGAGTCTTCGCTGATCCGCATCAGTTCATTAGGAGACTTGTCGCTGGTTCTTGAGCTTGATCTTCGACTTCAGCGTAGAACCTTTGTTGACGTGAATCTTGTCTTCAGGGATCATAAGTAAACAACTAACTTATCAGCGATCACCATAAGGACTGAACAGACTCAGCGATATGGTGAACAGTGTTCGCTGAATGTTTAATCTAAAAGTGCGAGAGTTCCTATCAGCAGTACTGTAAGATCTTAGTACTTATCAGCGATAGTGAAACTCTGATACATATTGTTTACTTACAATTTTCACTAAGTATTTAAGATAGGGTCATTATCAAATCACTGAGGGTTTGGATCAACAACAGTCCACAGAGGCAACAACCACCTCTGTGGAAACAACCCATGAAGAAACCCCCGCCAAAACACAAAAACCCTAAACCACTGAAAACCAACAACATACCACAAAGGCAACACCCACCTCTGTAGAATTCCCCTTTGTATTTGGAGAAGATGTCCAAACCAAAGAGAACTTCCAAATTATGACATCTTCTGAAGAAGAACTACCTTCCCCAACACCTAGAACCAACCCAAGAATCAAAACCATTGCTAAAAAACAGAGAAAATATCTGAGCAAAACACCTGAAGCCTCTCCAACAAAACCCACATCACCAACCAAGCCCTCTGAAACTCAAGTGTCAAATCCAACAGAGGCAACCCCCACAGAACCTCCTACAACCAAACCCTATGAAGCTCAAATACCAAAAACCACAGAGGAAACCCCATCTCTACAAGCTGACAAACCAATGGCGAAAGACAAAGGCAAAGGGATTATGACAGAGGAACCGCAGAAGAAAAAGGCCAAGCATCAAACTCCGACAGAAAAACTGATGAAGAGCTCTTTCGATGCTTATGTTACACCAAAACCAGAAGAAGAAGACTGGGCTTTTGGTGCCACCCCTCTGTCAAACATACCGGTTCTGGATCCAAAGAAAAAGCTCACAGAGGATCGAGTGGCAGAAATTAAGAAGAAAATGGATGCTCTGTGCAGATCCATGCCTCCACCTGGTGCACCTCCACCTCAAATGGAAGAAGTGGTGTACAGGTATCTCTACAACAGAACTGCCAGAGATCCAATGCCACCAATGGTCCAAGATCCCGAACTTCGTGCTGACCTCGAAAACATCTTCACAAGAACAAAACCCAAGCCAAAACACGAAGTCTTCTCAATCGAGAAAATCGACAAGGTCATATATTGTAAGTTTTCTCAAACCAGAACTACACCTAAGGTTTCCTATAATATATACAAGGTCAGAAGGGAGAACAGAACCATGATCCAATTCTCAGATGCTGATCTGAGAAATCTAAATCCCTACGACCTACCCGACCTTCTGCTCTGGACAAAAGAGAACTTCACAACAGATGCACATCGAAGGGCATACAGGGTAATAAGGAAAGCCATGCGTGAGAAACTTCTGCTATACAGCCTTGTCGACTTCCAATTAACACGAGATCTCGGAGTAAGAAACCTCGCACTCCGACCACCAGAAAACGACTGCCCATCCTCTGCCATACCAAACTCAATCAACACATCTCCAAGAGTTGGGTTAGTCTATCAAGATCCTGCTGGGAAGTCAAGGCTATTTGTAGAAATGGACTGTTAGAAGTATGCAACAAATACTTTGACAGAGTTCAGAGCAAGCCTCGTGGAGCACAGAGGAACAGAGCAAATGGATCGGGTTAATGCAGATAGACTGATAGAAGTCATCGATTCAACAATCAACTTCCGAAACCTCTGCATCAGCTTCTATCACGAGCTTAAGGAATTAGGATTCGACAACAGAAGTTTCAACGACTTCAAAGACGCCAAAGTCTGATATCCTCTACCAACCTCTGTTACTTTTACTTTCACCATGTAATAAAATGTAAGTGTCTCTGGCACATCTCTTATGAAAGAAAATTATCAACAGAGGTGAAATACCTCCTGTCGTGTTCTTAGTCTACAAAACCTTGCATGTTTCAAATTTTTATTTTTCAATACTTAGGGGAAGATTGTTAGCTCCAATCTTTATGATAAATAGAAGTATTGGAAAAATAGACCAAGTATCGACACCAACAGAGGCTCTGCCGAGTAGCCGAGTAACCGAGAAGACAGAAGTCTTCGACAGAGGCTCTGTCGGGTTAATCAAGAAGACCGAAGTGAAGAAATAACAGAAGACTCTTCTAAGCGGACAAGGCCACAGAGCTTCTGTCATACTTGACAGAGCTTCTGTGGTAAAAAGAAGATCTACGCAAAAGATCTAAACAAGGACGAACATGCTTCTTACAATATCTGCCATTCGAAGGTTCTGAAGATCAATCGTACAAAGGCGTGACCTGACAAATCAACGTGTCAAACTCTGATAGGTTTCTGCCTAAAGCTGAATACGGAGCATTTAATGAACATTGTATTTTCAACAGTTCCAGAATAGTGTTTTGTACCTTCCAGCCACTATTCCTCAACAGTGTCTTCGTACCTTCAGTCCTTATTGTCCCCTTTAGAAGTAGTATAAATAGAAGGTTCGTGTGAACTCTTCTATTAAGCTTTTTACACAACACACACCTTTAGAGTAGTTTCTTGTCAAACCTTTCGGTGTTCTTGGTGTTCTTATTATATCAAATACAGTGAATCATTGAGCTATTTATCTGTCTTATTTACACCTCTTGTATTTGATATTGTGTGTTATTCTACCTCATAATATCTGTTAGTTCGTTAAAACGCTTCCGCATTATATATTGTTTGAACTAATTAGATAGAATCATCATTGTTAAGCAAAACAGGAACCAACAGAATCTGATCATGCCACCATTGTTGATAGCACAACCCTAGCAGAAACCCTAGTTTCTTCGACCCCTCCTCTCGAAACTTCGGTGCCCACACCAAAATTTACCAAAGATGTGGTAAAAGGGAGCTCTTCGAAAAAAGGGGTTGTGGATGCTCAGGCAACTCCTACTCAAAGTCACACAGAGGCACCCTCCTCCATTCCTGACTTAAACAAAACCACAGATGAGGTATCTTCTAATTTTTCTATAAAACTTGAAGATTATTTCACCACTGAAGAAGATAGTGAGTTTATTTTTAATTGCACACAAGATTTCACACAAACACCACCCATTTTGTGCCTAACTTGGCCATTTGATGACTCACAGAGGATTCCACTTAGTCAACCAAACACAGTTTTGGATAACCAAAGTTTAGAAGAATTAGATATTATGGTGAGTGTGGCTGAAAGTTTGAATAGAATGAGTGCAAGTGTCGGACTGCTCACTAATGTTGTAGCATCTTCACAGCATCAGGAACCTGGAGTTGAGGCCCAATCCATGGAAATTTCTGACCACTCTGGTGGAAGAGATGATCCTACTCAACGAAAAAGAAAGGCCTCTGAAAATGTGCAAGAGACTAACCCTGCAGGTACTGAGCAGCCTAAGAAAAAGGGAAAACAGACGAAAAAGAAGACTGTTACTCCAAAGAAACCAAAGAAGAAGAAGGGTGATGATGAAGCATCCAAAAGGCATTCAGATGCTGGAACTTCACAACCGCACATCATTCCTCGGCCTAGAAAAGCACTGAATGGTTTCAGTAAGAAGAAAGCAAAGGATCTGTTTGAGACACAGAGTAAGAAAACAGGGCTTATTGACAAAGGGTTTGACAAAGCTAGTTTGGAGGAATTTGAGTTCATCAGACGCATAGTTGACAACTGAGGATGGGCCAAGCTAGGTGAGGTAAAGGAATCCTATAACTTGACTCTTATTAGGGAGTTTTATGCTGAATTTCAATATTGCACACCACCCATGATCACTGTGAGAGGTGTGGGTATCTAGATTAGTGCTGAGGCTATCAACACATTTTTAGGCCTCACTACACCATCATCCACAGAATATGATACCCTTGTTAGGACTGTGACACAAACGCAGTTAGATGATATGACTAAGGTGATAGGCAAACCAGGTGCTACATGGGAATCACACGTAAATTATAAACTTCGGACTTTTAAGGCTGTTAATCTTTTGCCTGATGCAAATGTTTGGATGAATTTCATCCGAAGTTCATTATGGCCTACCACTCACGATAGTTTAGTAAACTATGAACGAATGGTCCTTTTATATTGTATCATGAGTGGGAAAAGCATCAATGTGGGGGATGTTATCTTTAATGGGATCAAGTATTGTGGAAAAAGGAACCAAGGCAAGTTTTTCTACCCTGGTTTACTTTCAAAATTTCTGACTGCGGCTGGTATTCCTCAATATGAGGAAGATGTCATTCAAACTGAGGGTGAGGATAAGTGGGCGCTGGATATGAAGAGTGTGATCCGATTGAGGCAGGGAAAGTCAAGCAAAAACGATATTGTAGGTATGATGTGGGATATTCTATCTCAAAACAGCAATATCATCGACACCTTAATGAAGCAGGAGAGTGCGGTTGAGAAAAAGTTTGAGGACTTGAAGAAGAAGTTGAAAGCTGAGTTGAAAGCAGTGAGGACGGGAGCTGAGGCAATGAATGGAGGAAAGATAAAGAAGGTTTTGGCCAGAATGAGCAGGGTGAAGACTGAGAACAAGAGGCTTGCTAGAGAGAATGAAGAGTTGAGGGCTGAAAGAAACATGTTGCTGGTTGAAAGGAAGTTGCAGATGGATGCTGGAGCATTGGAAGCCACTGCAGCAGAAAAGAAAGCTATGGATGCTGCAGCATTGGCAGGGGCATTCACAGAGTCACAACCTACTCCAAAGGAGTAGGGCAGGTCCATATCATTTTCCTTAGCCTCCATTTTTATTTTCTATTTTTAGTCTGGGATAATGTTATCATATTTTTTAGGTTTATTTTCTCTTGCTAGATAATGCATTGGTTACATCATGTTTCTTTGATTTCATAGACCAAATAATTTTTTAGATCATAAGTTTACTAAGTTGTGTGTTCATGTTAGAACTAGCCACTCTCTTCTTGGGACTGAATTTGACTCACACATCCTAAACACATTTAGAGGAAGATTTAGGCCTTCATCTCACATGTAAAAAGCCACTTGTAGCCTTTAAACATCTATAAACTTCAATGTTACAATGAGGACATTGTAAAGCACAAGTTTGAGGGTGGGAAGGTTACACCTTAAAAAGCATGAAAAGATCAATCAAAAGAGCAGAGCTCTAACCTGATATGCATGAGGCAAAGATACCAAAAATTCCCCATAGGGGCAAGGTACAAAAATCCAACAAGAAAAGGGCACAAAGTGCCAAATTTTTAAAATTTTTGTTGAGAGAAAAGGCTTGGTGAGAAAAGATATGCCCAAGAGAAACCCTGAAAAGCCCTATAGACTTTAAATGTAGGGTGTATTTGAGTCTAACAAAGGGAAGATTGGTGCTAGCCTATGACACACACAAACACTTTGGGTTAAAATGAATGATAAAGGATTTATGAAAGGTTATGTAGTTCATGTGATATGATGTACATGATGTAGGCACTTAATGCCATATTCTTGCAAGAAATTTCAAAATTGAGTCAATTTCTTTTTAGGTCTTTTAGTTGTTTGGGGACAAACAACACTTTAAATTTGAGGGTGTGATATGCATTATTTATTTAATGCATATTGCATCTTTTTCTTATCTTTTTAGTTAGATTTTGCTATTTCATCCCAACATTTGAGTCATTTTTCTTACTTATTTTCACCCTTTGTTTAATGGAGCTAAGATTATGATTTACCTGTCAATTACTGCTTTAGGAAGGCTAATTATGTTTGTTTATTATAATACAGCCCTGACCAATGCTACAACATTGAAGACTGGACGAATGGAATGAAGAATCGACTTCTAGAAGACTTTTTGTTGCTGACTTTTGGTACCATGTTCTAGAAGGACTGAACTCAATGCCTGATTATTTTTGTAAGCTCTAAAAAGACCAACTTTGGAAGCATGGGTTGTAATAGTTTTTGTACCTTGATGAATAGTGTTGAATAGTATAGTTAGTATGCTTACCTTCTCTCCTCTTAGTATAAATAGGAGAGGTTGGTTTTCATTTTAAGGAGACACTTTGTATGGATCAGTTCTTACAACTGAATTCCAGAACTCGTCTTTAATTTATGCATTTCTAGTTTATGTTCTTCATCTTGTTCTTAATCTTCATACGATTTATGAGTTGATGCAGCATTGGTCTATCATTGTTGCAATAACTTATAATCTTGTACATTCTTGTATTTTACATTTAAGTCATTTACAATTCTATCTTTACTTTATGTCTTTCATTTCTGTAATTTACATTTCCTGTCATTTACATTTTAGTATGAGTAGCTAAGTTTAAATAGCTTGGGTATGAGATTAACGGGTGAGGTTTTAAACATAATGAAAAGTGGGCATCGTTTCTCAATAATGATGTTCACCATTTCATGTTAAGTTTTATAAAAGATCAAGTTACTTCAGGACGGTTGACCACTTTGAAAGTGTTAAAGTGCCATGGTGTCATAGATGAACCATTGATATGCACGTCAATCCGAATGACAAAGAAAGTAAGCTTGAGAGAGCTACTGACAAAGAGATTTGTCACCTCTGTTCTTTCTGGTTGATTTTGCCCGATAAGTTGATCATCTATTTTGATGGTAATAGTGTAGAGTGCGAGTCAGAGATGACCCACTTAGAACACGTCAAGTTAACTGATATGGGAATCAGCTCGAGAGAGTGATTTTAACAAAGAGATTTGTTTATCCATATACTTGGAAGGACTCCTTTTGCTATTGATAGTTCTAACACATAACACCAGAGATGGGTTGAGTGGAAGCTAGATCAGTAGTGAATTGCAGAAAACCCAATAGGGCATCCTGAAAAGTAGATGGTGAACTTAAGTGTTAAGAGACAAATGTTGTGGCAATGCTACAACATTGGTCTACTGGAATTTATGTTTAGACTTCACCCCAACATCTTACACCCTTGCTATCCTTTATTAATTGTTATATAATCTGTGATAATTCCAAACACCAACAGAAAAATATAATCTTCGAATTGATCCTTGGAAACCATTTCTTTTATTAGACTTTTAATACGCTTTTACTCCAATCTCTGTGGGACGATACATGGTTCTTACCATATTATTACTTGAAAGACGACATTAGATTTTAATGTATACATGCGTTAAGGTTTAATTATTACACGTCTATCGGTGTATTCAAAGCACTGTCGCACGTGATGGGGCAAAATCGTCTTTTAACCCATCTTTAACTCATCCCCTCTCTTCTACTACCCACATCGACCATTTCTTCTCCGTCGACGACCCCCGTAAGCCACGTCCACCACCCTATTTTGCCTCAAACTCTGGCCAACAGGGAGACCCACCTTCATCGATCTCCGGCCAACTGGTAAGAAAAGCTTCATAAAACCTGCAACTTTCTTGAAGACGAGGAGGGAGAGCTTTCACACCTCTGTGTATGCTTACGTGTTTCTACAGTATATATGTATATATTTACGTAAAATAACGGATTTTGTAAACAACGAGATGAAAACTGTGGACGAAGAAACTGGGTTTCGGGCGTTCCTTGTGGATTCTATAGATCATGCGGAAGCCGAGATCCATTGGTTGTTGGAAGAGGAGAAGAGGATAATGTCGCTGGTTGTAATAACCAGGTATTTTATCTAATTTAAATTTGAAAATTTTATAAGTTTTATGTTAGTGTTTTATGGAGTAAGAAGTTAAGGGGTAAGTTTTAATTTTTATTTTAAAGTTTAGGGGTATTTATTGCCAAGTGAGATAAGTTTAAGGTTTGTTTGGTCTTTTATCCAAACCTCTTTAGCCAAAACCGACATCCTATTTTAGTGAGGATAGGTGTCTATTTTTTTTCAATTAAGAGAAAATATCCTAAGTGTTAGTGTGTGTAGTGTGTTCGGTTTATAGAGAGAGAGAAGGAAATCGAGAGAGAAATTAAGGGAAAGAAGAAGGAGGAAATCCAGAGTTTGCTGTTGTGATTTAAAGGACCAAACTGAAGTAAGCAAGGTAACAAATACATCCTTGTATATGTTTTAATTTCCTAAAAGTGTTCTTGAGTTTGCTAGTTAAGTTTTTAGGTGGGTTTTGTTAAAAATGGATGTTTTGGGAAATCTAAGCTTAAAAGTACGATTTCTGGGTAAATATTGGACTGAAAGTCGTTTTTGCTGAGCTTATTAAAAAAGACGGTGAACAGTAATTTTTCAGGTTTTCGCAACAGTAGGTTGCGAGAAGTGAGGTTTTCGCAACAGTGGGTTGCGAGTTCTGAGGTTTTCGCAACAGTGGGTTGCGAGTTCTTTGGTTTTCGCAACAGTGGGTTGCGAAAAGTGAGGAATTCTCAAGCTGTGGGTTGCGAAAAGTGTTAAAATACAGATTTATTAATGAGGTGTATTCTTGTTAATTAACTATTTCAGATAGTAAAATTCAAAGATAAAAGTGGGACTTGTTGAAGAGATTTTTGGAGAACTATTGGAAAAGCATTCAGGTGAGTTTTATTTAAAAACGTTTTTCAACTGGAATACATATATATGTGATTTATATCTATATGAAATGGATATGTATGGATTGAGAATGTGATACATAATGTGATTATGTGTTTTTATTGAAATGTTTATATACATGATGATATACTGTAATTATATGAGTATTCTGCGAGAATACGGGGCCGGGATCCGAGGTGCGGACCGGTGTGTTGCCGGGTTCCGGTAAGCGGACAGGCGTGTTTACTGTAGATGTTGTACAGCAGAGTGAATTGACTAGTTGGCTTGCAACCACTAGTTTGGCCAATTGTGGAGGAATAAGGGGGAATGAGTGGATACGAAACGCAAGTCTTGGTTGGTATTTAATTACGTGTAATATATGTGTGTTTGTATTAAAAGGGTTTTATTTAATTGGATTCTTGGCAAGTTTCAACTGACAGGGATTTTCTCACTGGACCATTAGGTCTAACCCTCATCATTTCTGTTTTAAAAATATGTATTCCAGGTTGAGGATCGTTCGTTAGCAAAGGGAAGAATTAATGTGTAAGGTGGGGTTAATAGCTGACAAGGATTAGGAACTGATTAGGTATTATGTTGTATCGTTTCGAGACTGCTGGGACCGTACGTGATTGGTTTGGTAATTTCTTTTTATGAATGTAACGATGTGATGCAATATATGTTATTTGAAACATGTTTGGGAAATCGGGTTGTTACAGATGGTATCAGAGCCCTAGTTTAAGGGATTTAGGTATTAGTATATGTACCTAGACTTAAACTGCATGTGAAGTAGGATGTCCCTATTATTTTAGAACCTTGGGATATTAAGTATAACAAGGTAGAAGGAACATCATGTAAGGTAAATTCGAGTTACACCTGGCCAGTGTAATTGTGAACTTACAGTTACATGATTGGACTGGAATACCTTATTATATGGGGTATGTGCCTATGTGTATATTAACCTTGTTGAAATCTACAGAGTGGCAAGTCGGTCTCGACGTATGGATAGAGACGAAGACAGGTATATTTATATAAACTCTACACGTGCTAAAGTGCTATTTGACTTCGGTACAAACTGATTAATTGTATTTTCAATCTTTTGTTGCTTATATGCGTTAGAAAAGAATTTGATAATTGTATTGGTAATATAGATAGGAGTGGAGTGCCTATTAAGTTATTTTTTTATAATGTTGTCGGAATTTGAGGTAGTAGTAAGTATAGGATGGTGTTGGAACTTGATTTTGTTAAAATTGTCGATTAGGTAATGATAAGTGATCCACGGTAATTCGGTATATATTGGAATAAGTAGTTATGATGAAAGAAGAGATTGTCGAGTGATTGATTTAAAGTTTCCGTTTGTTAACAAGTTTTATATTAAGGATATATGAATTAATTTCGATAAGGCTTAGTAAGAGTGTAGGTTTGGAAGCATTTGGTGTGAAAAGAGGTTGGTTCTAATTTAGTAAGAGTGTAACAAATATTTTGGATGATATCGAATTTAGTATGCTTATTCATTATGATATTGCTTGGGATAAATTTAAGTGAGAAATCAGGGATAATTGAACTAGAAAGTGAAGATTGTTTTTGGGAGGGATTAGTAAGGAAAAGCTATTAGTGATCAAGGTGATAACCCGTTATCATATGTGTTTGGATTTGAAAGATTTATCAAGGTGGTAGTAAAATTTATTGTATGAGAACGAAAGTGGATGGTAGTTTAAATTGGAATGAATGATCTAACACTTGCAATTGTTTACAATTTTTTTTCTAATTGAAGGTGCATGTTAGAATTTTGGAAAGTTATTTCGAAAGTGTAGAATGTGGCATTATGTATAATTCAGTATTTCAAACGCTAGGTTATGCCTCCAAATGTTAAAGTTTATGTTATGAATAAAATTTTAAACGTGTTAAATGATTTGTGATATATAAAAATATATATGTATATATATATATAACTTTGTGCTGAAAGAGGCACGGTGAAATATTGTACGTGGAAAGAGGCACGATGACATATTTTGTGCTGAAAGAGGCACGAGGTGAAATAAAGATGTTTTTATGGTTGTTATATTTTGGGGATGGGTGTATAGTGTAGATCCAATTTGTTTATTATCGTTTTGAAAGAATATGTTAACGATATTGGAAAAAATGAAAAAGTGTGTGGTTGTTTCGGGCAATGGATGTGATTTCGGATTAACTCGGTTAAATTCCTGATATGAGGTGTGGTGAAATTATTGGTTAAGTATAGTAATTGTGGGAATTGGGTGTGTGCGATTGGTTTGGAGGTGAAAGAAAGCTAGCTCATAGGATCGGTCTAGAGTAAGCACCTCCTAGTGAGCTATCCTTGGGGAAACGTATTTTATGTTGAGGAAAGAGTAGAAGAAAATAGTCGAATGTAATGATCGGGGTGAAGGACCATGGGATAGGACGTGGTAGTAGTATGAGAGTGATGTTGTGGCAAGTGTGGAAATCAATTGTAATCTAAGGTTCGGGGTCGGTGTAATTAATGCAAGAAAGTGTTGTCTGTCTTAGATATATTTTGGATTAGAGAAGTGACGGTAGAGTTGGGGATGACCTATGGAGAAAAGTTCAACTACGGGTTAAGGTGATACTCCAAGTTGATTTTGTAATCTATTGGGGAGTAGAATGTCGTTATTTTTTTTTAGTGTTGAATTGTTGGGACATTTTAGAGACGGTGATCGAAGGCGCAGTGTGTACAGTCAGCCGAGGCCAAGGGAAAAGGTAGAGTACTTAGTGTAATTTATTGCTTTCTAGAACATAGGAGTATGTATGCTAGATTGCATGGTGCTTATTACACTTTGCTGCATGACTATTACTTGCCAGTAGGAATTTATGCTAGTCATGATAGGTTGTTAAGTGACTGCCTTATAAGTGGTATACAGTAGGAACTAAATAGCCTTAGAATATTTGATTTAGTTCTATTGCGCAGCTCTTGTTTGAGTCTAACCATTGTGGGATAGAATCTTTATTTCGAATGTCTATCTGATTTCACACTGTATGCGACTGTGCATTCGCGAGGCGACTCGTCATGACTAGTGGAGATTCCGTCATAGCAAGGGTAGTAGGATGAGGTGAACCTGGAGTCTGGATTTTTGAATGATATTGGTATGATTGATCTGGGATATTATACCTTGTTTGTATCACGCGGGTTTTCCTCTTGGAGTAAGAGTTGTTGTAGTTAGGAGGGTACTAAATTGTTGGTATGCGCCTTGGTATTGAAGGGTTACGCATAGTGAGAGTTCATTCAGCCTTTCCCGTGTCGATTCTGCGGAAGGGCTTAGCCGAAGCAAGTAAGGTTGTACCGTTAGAAAACACCGGATTGGATCAAAGGTGGAATGATGTGGGGGAAGCGTTGGCGATAGTGGGTCGCAAGGTTAGAAAACTAGGTTGCTGATAACCTGGACTTAACTGAAAGAGAATATGCATACTATGATAATAAAGTATAAGAAATTGATGCTTGAGAGTTTGCTGGATATAGAAAAATGGTTCAATGGGTTGGATATTTACCTAATACTTCCCATGGATTGGAGAATTTAAGTTGAAAAAGGGATTTATATTAAGTGTTATGATTAGTGGGAAGAAAGCAATGATCAATAAATATTTTGATGGTCGTGTGATGAACCTTCTTTATGGAGTTGTTTAAGATAAAGAGTTGTTTTAAACTTGGTGTTGGACTTTGCATGTTAAGTCGTTAATGAGTTATATGATTAGTGACATGAAATTTTTAGCGGAGTTGTGATGAATTCTTTTCGGCTTAGTTTTGTAGTGAAATTATTATATGATGATTTGGTAATTATTTTAGTTGGGTAAGGTGAGACCGGTGTTGATAATTTCAATTGCAGAGTGGTTTAAGTGAAACAAATGTCTAAAGATTTGTGTTAGTATTTTTGTGCTAAGTTGGAGATGTAAGGAATTGATGTGATAGCGAGTTTTTTATTTTATTAAGGAATGAATTGGTATTGATATTTGGATGGAAGTCGGTATGAGTTATGGTGGTGAGGTTATTGAGATAATTGAAATGTTTGAAATTGTGTTTTGCTGATATTCGAGAAATTAAGTTGCTATGTAGACTTTGTTTTAATTTGATGGATGAATTGGTGTCAAGTGCAATTAAGTATGGTTGTGTGATTATAGTAATTATGCTATGCTTTCATGGGAAATGGAAATGGTAGGATGAAGTTTACGGGTTTGATAAAATTAAGAAATGTTTCCGTGATATAAAGTGATTCGTGTTGAGTATATTCTATTCCATGAAAGAGTATAAGAAATAGGTAGTATTTACTAAGCAAATTTTATATTGAAAGTATATTTTTACGTTTTAGAGTTAGTATTGTAAAAGTGTAGAACACGACGTTTGTAGTAAAAGGCCGGTGAGGTTAAAAATAGTATTAGCGTGGTAAATGTCCCGAGTAAGCATATACTGTTCTGTTATTTGGATTAGATTCATATGAGTATAAGTTATTTCTTTCTAAGAGATAAGTGAATTTTCGAGTTAATTTGAATCTTCGTAGGATTTGATTATCGAGTGTGTATCGTTGTTTTAGAGGGGCGGATTTCTTGTGAGAAATTAAAACTCTTGATGTTTTAGGTTGAAATATTGAAGTGGGAACAAATGGTAAACTAGAAGCAGTAAAGCGGTGGGTCTAGTAAAAAGTCCTTTGATGTGTTCATAGAATTTTATATCTTTTCAACAGTAGTTACCCTAGTTCGTTGCTTGAGTGAATTCCGGGACGGAATTCTTTTAAGGGGGAGATGTTGTAATAACCAGGTATTTTATCTAATTTAAATTTGAAAATTTTATAAGTTTTATGTTAGTGTTTTATGGAGTAAGAAGTTAAGGGGTAAGTTTTAATTTTTATTTTAAAGTTTAGGGGTATTTATTGCCAAGTGAGATAAGTTTAAGGTTTGTTTGGTCTTTTATCCAAACCTCTTTAGCCAAAACCGACTTCCTATTTTAGTGAGGATAGGTGTCCATTTTTTTCAATTAAGAGAAAATATCCTAAGTGTTAGTGTGTGTAGTGTGTTCGGTTTAGAGAGAGAGAGAAGGAAATCGAGAGAGAAATTAAGGGAAAGAAGAAGGAGGAAATCCAGAGTTTGCTGCTGTGATTTAAAGGACCAAACTGAAGTAAGCAAGGTAACAAATCCATCCTTGTATGTGTTTTAATTTCCTAAAAGTGTTCTTGAGTTTGCTAGTTAAGTTTTTAGGTGGGTTTTGTTAAAAATGGATGTTTTGGGAAATCTAAGCTTAAAAGTACAATTTCTGGGTAAATATTGGACTGAAAGTCGTTTTTGCTGAGCTTATTAAAAAAGACGGTGAACAGTAATTTTTCAGGTTTTCGCAAAAGAAGGTTGCGAGAAGTGGGGTTTTCGCAACAGTAGGTTGCGAGAAGTGAGGCTTTCGCAACAGTAGGTTGCGAGAAGTGAGGTTTTCGCAACAGTGGGTTGCGAGTTCTGAGGTTTTCGCAACAGTGGGTTGCGAGTTCTTTGGTTTTCGCAACAGTGGGTTGCGAAAAGTGAGGAATTCGCAAGCTGTGGGTTGCGAAAAGTGTTAAAATACAGATTTATTAATGAGGTGTATTCTTGTTAATTAACTATTTCAGATAGTAAAATTCAAAGATAAAAGTGGGACTTGTTGAAGAGATTTTTGGAGAACTATTGGAAAAGCATTCAGGTGAGTTTTATTTAAAAACGTTTTTCAACTGGAATACATATATATGTGATTTATATCTATATGAAATGGATATGTATGGATTGAGAATGTGATACATAATGTGATTATGTGTTTTTATTGAAATGTTTATATACATGATGATATACTGTAATTATATGAGTATTCTGCGAGAATACGGGGCCGGGATCCGAGGTGCGGACCGGTGTGTTGCCGGGTTCCGGTAAGCGGACAGGCGTGTTTACTGTAGATGTTGTACAGCAGAGTGAATTGACTAGTTGGCTTGCAACCACTAGTTTGGCCAATTGTGGAGGAATAAGGGGGAATGAGTGGATACGAAACGCAAGTCTTGGTTGGTATTTAATTACGTGTAATATATGTGTGTTTGTATTAAAATGGTTTTATTTAATTGGATTCTTGGCAAGTTTCAACTGACAGGGATTTTCTTACTGGACCATTAGGTCTAACCCTCATCATTTCTGTTTTAAAAATATGTATTCCAGGTTGAGGATCGTTCGTTAGCAAAGGGAAGAATTAATGTGTAATGCGGGGTTAATAGCTGACAAGGATTAGGAACTGATTAGGTATTATGTTGTATCCTTTCGAGACTGCTGGGACCGTACGTGATTGGTTTGGTAATTTCTTTTTATGAATGTAACGATGTGATGCAATATATGTTATTTGAAACATGTTTGGGAAACCGGGTTGTTACACTGGTGAAGAGCACAGGCAATTATTTTCACGGGAAGTCGTGAAAAGACGAGGGTTTGCACTTGATTGTGGTTGTTCGTGATTTTCTGGTGCTTTTGGATAGTGTATGTAACGATATAAGAAAAACGACGGCCATACAAGCCAGGCATAATCAATCCAGCTCCAGAGCAACGACTCCTGAGGGCTAAAAGTTCGACGGGATACATACATATACATATATATATATATATATATATATATATATATATATATATATATATATATACACACATATATGCTTCGTATATAATCTCCTCTCCTGTTTATATATATGTATACAATATATTAATATATACATATGCAAAGATAAAAGAGAGAGAAAGGAAGAAAAGATTGAGGGAGAATATATATATATATATATATATATATATATATATATACACACACATATATAGAGGTGGGTTCAAACGAGGACGATACCTATTTAAGAAAACACGAGGAACATTCTCAACCACTAATGTCAAATTCGTGTCCACCCGTGCGGCACATTCAATGTTAATTTTTAATTTGAAATTTACACTTTTAACCCCTATAATTAGTTACTTACTTTACTTTATACCTTATACTTTTCTAATTTTAATTTTACACATTCGCCATATTAACACATATAATCGTTTATTAACTAAAATACGTTAAAAAATACGTTTTAATTTTAACAAGTTACATCATTGTAATCGTCTCTTTGATACATTCGAAATGAGCCTAATATTGAATATTTTTTTATTTAATTATTTAATTGTTTAATTATATATCATATGGAGAAAGGTTCAAACGAGAATCGTAACAATTTAAGAAAACACGAGAAGCATTCTCAACCAACCATTTGATTTATTAAGGGAATTAAATGGTAAGGGTGAATAATTGAATATTTTTGCATTATTTAATTTTCTTCGCTCTAATCATCCATCCATATAATCAAATTTGGTGTTGATCGAAATTCTTTCGCATTTACGCAATTAACAACTTTAAAATAGTTTGCTAAAAATTATCCTTTTATTTGCAATTTCTTAGATTTTTTTTAACTATTTAAAATCGTCATTTTATATAAATTTTGATTGATATTTAGTTGACAAGAGGTGGGTTCATATGAGAACGCTAACTATTTAAGAATACAAGAAAACATCCGCTATGTATAAAATCATATATGATTCACGTACAAAATCATATATGATTACGCAACTTTTCCCTCCACTTTAAGTCCCAACCAAAGTCGCGACTTAAAACAAAATCACATATGATTAATAACTAAGTGATATCAGATTGTAAAACAATATCATATATGATCACATATGATTTACTAAAACACAATCACATATGATTAATAACTAAGTGATATCAGATTGTAAAACAATATCATATATGATCACATATGATTTACTAAAACACAATCACATATGATTAATAACTAAATGATATCAGATTGTATAACAAGAGCATATATGATTAATAACTCATTATATCAGATAACAGTCTTATAGATCACATATGATTTATCAACTAAAACAAAATCACATATGATTAATAACTAAGTGATATCAGATTGTAAAACAAGATCATATATGATTAATAACTAGTGATATCAAATAACAATCTTATAGATCACATATGATTTACTATTGTTTCCTAATCACATATGATTTGATAGGTGTTCCTAACAAACATTTCATCAAAAGTTCAAAACTATAAGTGTATGAATTGTAAATATTAAAAATATTTTTATGTAGTATATATGATATATAATTAAATAATTAAATCAAAAAATATTCAATATTAGGCTCATTTCGAAGGTATCAAATAGACGATTACAATGGTGTAACTTGTTAAAATTTAAACGTAATTTTTAATGTATTTTAGTTAATAAACGATTATATGTGTTAATATGATGAAAGTGTAAAATTAAAATTAGAAAAATAAATGGTATAAAGTAAAGTAAGTAACTAATTATAGGGGTTGAAAGTGTAAGTTTCAAATTAAAAATCAAATGTGGGCGACGTGGGTGGAAAACTCGGCGTTGTCATTATTGGTTTAAGCACTCCTTAATTAGTGGTTTAGAATGCTCCTCACGCTTCTCACGTTTAGGTACGCTCCTCACGTGAACCTTCCTCTACATATATATATATATATATATATATATATATAGAGAGAGAGAGAGAGAGGGGGGGGGAAGGTTCAAACGAGTAGCGTGCCTATTTACGAGAAACGCGAGGAGCGCCTTCCATGTACTGGATCACATGTGATCCACTACTCCCGAAAAAATCGGGTAGTGGGCGACCTGGTTCGCGAGTCGCGTGGAAGTCGCCCGGATCACATGTGATTTTAGGCGTGAATCACATGTGATCCACTACATGGACGGAAGCCCCCCGATCAGGTGTGAATCACATGTGATTTTGTACGTGAATCACATGTGATTCAGTACATGGGCAGTGCTCCTCGCGTTTTTTTAAATTGTTACGCTCCTTGTTTGAACCCGCCTATATATATATATATATATATATGGTCTGCGTATATCTGGAAAAAAAATAGAGAGGGAGAAAATATATATGTATGTGAGAGAGGAAGAGATATGGGTGTGTACAAAATTAAATACTGAGAAGGGTGGGGGTGGGGTCGTGGGTGGGAGGGGCTTAGGGGTTAAAAAATTTTCTTTCTTTCCAAACTTCCTTTATTGAATTTTTCTGTTAAAATTTGTCCAACTATTATCATTGTTTTTGAATTTGTTCATCATATAAAATCCATCATCATCCATCATTATATTTCAATGCAAATATCTGTTAAAATACGACGAAAATACAAAAATACCAATGTAATATCCTCAATCGATGATAATTAGACGAAAATTAGCTAAAATTAAAAGAAAATGTACGTGCAAACAATTGCAAACAATTAAACTGGATGCAAATTATAAACTACTATGTTCCATGAAGAATTGCACTTAACATTTAACATGTTAGCATATTTCAATTGAAAATGTTGCTTAAAATGTGGTTTAGATGGAAATCTAAATTACAAAACAAACAACTAGACTCCTTTTTAATTAAAAGTCAAACCGTTTGTTTTCCACTAAACATATTTTCTATGAAACAAAGACTCGCAAATTAAAGGTTTGAGAAACCATAAAGCAACACCACTAGAGCTATCACAAAAAGGATTTCTGTTTATTTTTTGGGTTAAACTTGCTCAATTTCTAAATAATTGTATTTAATTTTTTAGTATAATATTTTGTTATAACTCTCTCATTCACATTCGGTTTGATTGATCAATTTGTTAAGGTATTAAGAACAATCACACTTGAACCGATACAAAATAAGGAATTCCACAATTTATAAAACCTAATTTGAATTAGCCTTTTATTCTTGATCTAAAAAAATACATCTTGTGTCATTGTACTGTACAATTTCTACGTGTACACAACTAGTTATCTATATCTATACTACCTTAATATTGGTTTTGACCAATATCTTAATTACAATTCTTAAAGCATAATGTACAACAATTTAAAGCATAAAATTAAAAAATCTCTTAAATACAACTTGTAAGGCATAATGTACAAGTCTCTAATACATAAGGTTTTAAAACCTGGTAGCTGCCGAGAAGAGAAGCTGGACGCCTTGCTTTGCTTTCTTTCCTCGAACCCTTCTTCCTTCTTATTTCAAGTCTCCTCTGATACAAAGCTTTCTTCCTGTTTCTCCTGTTTGGATAGCTTCGTACAAAGCTTTCTTCCTGTTTCTCCCTCTGCAAAGTTTTTTTTCTCTTTCAGGTTTAATTCCAAATTTAGGTTACCAACGGTTCAAATTTCAAATTCAACATCTTGAATTCTAGCTTCCAGTTTCTCCACAGTTCTCCATAACCCTACATTCTTTGAAGCAAAATCGACCTTGATTCTCAATCACTGACCTTTACCGACTCTAATTCTCTCTACCTTTTCTCTCTTTCTCTCTTCTCTCGCTTACATTTACGGTGCTAAAGGAGGTGGAGGTTCAAAATAGGTGAAGGAATCGTTTCATACATATAAGGTTTGTTCGATTGATTTGATATTTGGAATCGTTTCTCCATAGGCCATTTCATGTTTTGTGGATGCTTCATAACTTGATTGTTTTTTCTTCACTGTTAATGATCACTTCTCTTGTAAACACAAATCACAGTCATGTCCATCTTCAGATATAGATAGGGTGTGCATCGGGTGGTTGAGCGGGTTTTGGATATGGAAACCAAGCCTTGAATTTTGGGTCGGAAAACTTAAAATCCGGATTTTGGATATGGAAACCAAGCCTTGAATTTTGAGTTTCGAATTTCGGATTGCTTTGAATTTCCGATCGGATTTCTCTTTCCATTGAATCGTTATCATCACCATGGTAACCCATATCCATTGCAATAACAGAGGAAGCCCATTACATAGGAATTGTACAAGCTATCATCTGTATTCCTTTGTAATCAATCTATTACACTTGTCTATCAACCCCTGCTTGCCATTACACTTTTTATGTCATCCTTACTAGCATGTTTAACAACCAACATTCTGTAGTAGAAAAAGAGAGAAAATGGCACGCCCATTGATTTGATGTCTGCATACTTGTACACATTTCATTGGATGGCCGGTGCCATGTTAGCAAAATGGCACGTTGCCACGTAGTGGTTAACAGTTGAAACATCCCAAGGGTAATTTGGCTTCTACGTTCAGCTCATTCCTCAATTTCTTTATTTATCCTTTCAACCAAAATACTATTCCATTTCTTTAATATTTATTGAATTATAAATTGAATCAAAAAAATATGTATAATAATTATTTAAAATAACAATAATATTAATAATTGGATAACAGGGCAAGACATCGTATGTTTTGTGTTCTTTATGTTTGACTTTCCTTTTCATGCTATTCCAAGATTATCTTGTTTCAATTTATCCAAATTCTATTTCAATTAGTATATAAAATAAAATTGAAAGTGATAAAATCGTGATATTAGTATCCAAAATGCTATTTCAAGACATGCAAATTAATCACGCAAACTCATGAAATAAAATTGAAAGTGATAAAAAAAACGTGATTCATGACTAAACTAATGCTTCAGAATTGTGATTCATCTGTGCTGCATCGCACGGGTACACCACTAGTATATAAATATATATATAGAGAGAGAGAGAGAGGAAAATTTAAATGAAAACTCATTTTTCATTGTGCATATGAGGACGGATCTCTGCCCCTCCATCTCTATTGATCTAACAACTTATATTTAATAGAGTTTTAAATTAAAATTATTAATTAAGGTGATTAGGGGTAAAAAAAGAAGATAATTTTAATCTCACGCCTACCATATTTGAACTTTTTTATTTTCTTTTTTAATTAAAAACTTTTACCCCTTAAAATTTAAAATAAATTATCTTAAAAGATACTAATATTTTAATCAAACAAATTACATCAAAAAAACGAGAATTTCATGTTCGTCGATATGACATCCATCTCGATATAGTTTTTTTTAACAGTTTTTTACGTGAATTGTTATATGTATGTTATATTCATTATGAATATTTATATAGGTACAAGTGTGTACAACAACTCGACACCGTAAGTCCGTAACACGACATCACCTTTTCTAATACTTTCTTCAATGTCGTAAGGCATCGCATTATTCATCACCGTAACCCAACACCCATCAAGACAAATCGAGAACACATCGACTTTCGGTTGTGAACCGGGAAACAAAAGAGAGTGTGTCACATTTCTACACCTTCATGGGTCATTCATGTATTATTCATCATGATTAATGTATTATTCGTCATGAATAATGTATCATTCAGGATGAATAATACATCATTCAACGTGAATAATACACGATTCATGAATTCATGTATTATTCATCCTGCATGTTATATTATTCATTTTGAATACTGTATTATTCATCATGAATTGTGAATGAACGTTCACCTATGTTATTCATATAGAATGTGGACACCCAAAGATGTGCATACATATTCATAATGATAAAAATAAGTTTTGGTTGTGAATTGGGGAATAAAAGAGAACGCGTCATGTGTCCACACCTTCATAGGTCATTCATGTATTATTCATCATCCATAATGTATCATCCACGATGAATAATATAACATTCAGGGTGAATAATACACGACTCATGATGAATAATACATGAATCAAAAATTTGTGTATCATACATCCTGAATGTTGTATTATTCATCCTGAATACTGTATTATTCATCATGAATAAATGAACGTTCATCTTTGTTATTCATACTGATTGTGGACACCCGGGTATGTGCATACATATTCATAATAAATATAACACATATATAGCATTTCACGTAAAAAACGGTTAAAATAAAATAAAACTATATCGAGATAGATGTCATATCGAATAGCATGAAATTCTCGTTTTTTATGTAATTTGTTTGATTAAAATAGTAGAAATTTTTAAGATAATTTATTTTAAACTTTAAGGAGGTAAATGTTTTTTAATTAAAAAAATAAAAAGTCAAATAAGGTAGGCGATGATTCAAATTTCCAATTTTTCCCTTAATCACTTCTCAAATTAATCTTATTTTGTTTTAACCATCGATTAGTTTTCTAATTTTTGATCAATCGTTATGATTTCCCCTCATGTGCACAATGAAAAATAAGTTTTTAGTTGAACCCACCCATATATATAGGGTTAGGTTCACGTGAGACTAACCTGTTTTTGTGAGACCGTGAGACCAAAAAATAACACTGAAACGTCACAGTGATTCATTGTGAAGGTACGGAAAACAAAGAACCTTCACAGCAAAAACAATGTGAAGGTTTACCTTTACAATACCTTCATAGTCTTTTGTTGTGAATGTTTAGTGTTATTTTTATGGTCTCACGGGTCTCACGGAAATAGTCTGGTCTCACGTGATCTCACATCTATATATATATATATATATATATATATAGGGGCTTAATCAAATGAGAACTATTTAGTTTGTGGTAACTGCGAGAACCAATATGAGCCACTCATTTAAGAAATTTATTTTTATTATTAATTAAATACTAAAGGGTAATTTAGTCATTTAAATATATTTGACAGCTCATGAATCTCTCTCATATTATTTCCAAATCTCACGCCTTTATACCAATCAACCCTAAAAATTGGTTGCTCTCTTTTCTTCTCCCTTAATCTCACCGCCGCCGGCAGCTGCCCACCTCCACAGCCGGCAGCCGCCCACCTCCACAGCCGGTAGCCATCGCCGGTCCCCGGCGTCAGCAATCCACCTCCCTCTCTCTCGTCCACCTCCCTCCTTCCGCCTCCCTCTCTCTCGTCAGCACCTCCCTATGCCTCCCTCTCTCATTCCGCCTCTCTCTCTCTCTCTCTCTCGCGTCTACACCATCGAGAGGAGAAGAAATAGTGGACGACGCCTGGTGGTGGCTACTGGTGGCGGCTATGGTTTTCACGAGAAGAAGAAGAAGGTGAGAGTCTAGGTGAGAGAGAGAATCTGTAACTGCTCGAGTGCTCGGTCGAGTTTGAGAAGTGTTTCGGTGGTGTTGGATCTGCAGAGATGGTCTATGTGTTCTTAAGTTGATAGGAGAAGAGGAGTTCAGACGATGGAATGCTTTTAAAAAAAATGGGGTATCACATTTGGTATTACATTGTATTTTTGTTGACTTACAAATTGTATCACAAAGTATCATGTAGTGTTTTTTTATTAAGTGTATCACATTACGTTTTTTCATTATTTTTGTTATTTATTAAAGGTATCACAGTGGGTATCACAATGGGTATCATATTGGGTATCACAGTGATATCACATTTGTTTTTGTATGTTTACTGGGGGTATCACAGTGATATCACATTTGTTCTTGTATGTATTCTGGTATCACACTGGGGGTATCATAGTGATATCACATTTGTTCTTGTGATATCATTATCATAATCAGATATAGAGAGGAGAGAGGAGAGAGGAGAGAGGAGATTTTAAAAGTGCCTAAAATGCCCTTTTATTTAAATTTCAAACAAAATTACCAAAATTAATAATTTCCTAATTTATAGCTTAATATGTGGCTCACATTGGTTCTTACAGTTACCACAAAATAACTAGTTCTCCCTTGAATGGCCCCCTATATATATATATATATATATATATATATATATATATGGGCCTAATCAAATGATGTAGTTTGTGATAACCGTGAGATCTAACGTAAGCCAATCATTTTGGATAATTAATGTTCTTTACTAAAACAAAATAAAGGGTAAATTGGTAATCTACATTTTTTTGATAACTCACAAACTTTTCTACCAGCACGACTTGCATAAATTCATTTGTCTTCCGATATCTAAACAACACCGCACAGGATAAGCTAGATCATCAAACAACGCCACACCATGTCTATGCATATTGACATCTGATTTGTCGTTGTTTTTACGATCGATTGCGTACAGGTAAGAGATGAAATAGAGGCAGTTGATGGATGATGATAGAGATATAGCTGAAATGTACCCGATGGATAAGAAAAGGCAGATGGATTCATTGTTTTACGGTTGAGAACAATATCTAAAGGGATACCGATCAAATGATGGCACACAATCCATCTCTGTCAGTTTCTTCACCTCCAGAAAGTCGAAGACTTGAAAAAACTTTGCTACCACCACCACTATCCGCTTTATAGTTTTCATCTTGCTACCGCCACTACCATCAGCCTTGGGTTACTCTGTCACCAATATCCACCACTTTTGTTGTTGGTATCACAATTGTTGGTATATTGGTATCACGAGGTATCAAAGTGGTGTTTACTTGTTGGTACTGTTGGTATCACGGGGTATCACAGTGGGTATCAGAGATGGGATCACGGTAGGTATCAGAGTGGGTATCATAGTTCATCTTGTATGTATTTTTTGGGTATCACATTTGTGTTTACTTGTTGGTATCTTGTTGGTATCACAGTTGTGATACCTATTGGTATTTATCATGTTGGTATCACGGGGTATCATAGTTGTGTTTACATGTTGGTACTGTTGGTATCACGGGGTATCACAGTTAGTATCAGAGTTGGGATCACGGTGGGTATTATCGGAAGCCAGAGAGATGAGAGGGGAGAGAGGAGAGAAAGGAGAAATAAAATTTCCTAAATTGCCCTTTAATTAAAATTTTCAGTCAAAATTGCCAAAATTAATAATTTTTTAATTTATCCTATAATATGTGGCTCACATTGGATCTCATGGTAATCACAAACAACCGAGTTCTCCCTTGAATAACCCCCTATATATATATAGAGAGAGAGAGAGAGAGAGAGGAAAGTTCAAATAAAAACTCAATTTTCATTGTGCGCGTGAGGACGAATCTCGGCCACTCCATCTCTTTTGATCCAACAACTCATATTAAATAGAGTTTTTAATTAAAACTATTAATTAAGGTGATTATGGGTAAAAATGAAAGATAATATAAACTCATGCCTACCATATTTGACTTTTTTATTTTTATTTTTAATCAAACAAATTACATAAAAAACGAGAATTTCGTGCTTTTCGATAGGACATCCATCTTAATATAGTTTTTATTGTTTTAACCGTTTTCTACGTGAAATGTTATATATGTGTTATATTCATTATGAATATTTATGTACGTTCAAGTGTGTACAACACCTCGACACCGTAAGTCCGTAACTCGACATCACTTTCTTCAACACTTTTCTTCAATGTCGTAAGACATCACGTTCTTCATCACCGTAACCCAACACCTATCGAGACGAATCGAGAACCTATCGAGTTTCGAGTGTGAACCTAGGAACAAAAAAGAGCGTGCCACGTCTCCACACCTTCACGGGTCATTCATATATTATTCATCATGAATAATGTATCGTTCAAGAATGAATAATATGATATCAAAATCGAAGATATGATATCAAAATCGAAGATCGAATTGATCTCCTTGGCTAAACCTTGGAAATCTCAATGCCAGATCTCTTGTAGGAAGGTTGGCTAGAGATACAGGGTGAATAATACACGATTCATGAATTCGTGTATTATTCATCCTGAATATTGTATAATTCATCCTGAATATTGTATAATTCATACTGAATACTATATTATTCATCATGAATAGTGAATGAACGTTTACCTTTGTTATTCATACTGAATGTGGACACATGGGGATGTGCATACACATTCATAATGAATAAAACCAATTTTTGGTTGTGAATTGAGGAACACAAGAGAGTGCATCATGTGTCCACACCTTCACGAGTCATTCATATATTATTCACCATGAATAATGTATCAATCAGGATGAATAATACAACATTTAGGGTGAACAATACACGATTCATGATGAATAATACATGAATCATAATTTCATGTATTATTCATCCTGAATGTTGTATTATTCATTCTGAATGTTGTATTATTCATCCTGAATATTGTATTATTCAACATGAATAGTGAATGAACGTTCATCTTTGTTATTCATACTGAATGTAGACACCTAGGGACGTACATACATATTCATAATGAATATAACACATATATAGCATTTCACGTAAAAAAAATATATCAAGATGGATGTCATATCGAAGAGCACGAAATTCTCGTTTTTTTGATGTAATTTGTTTGATTAAAATATTAGTAATTTTTAAGATAAGTTATTTTAAACTTTAAGGAGGTAAAAAAATTAACTAAAAAATGTCAAGTAAGGTAGGTGCTATTCAAATTTCTAGATGTGCCCCTAATCACTTCTCAATTAATCTTATTATGTTTTAATCATTAATTAGTTTTCAAAATTATGATCAATGGCTAAAATTGGTCCTCACGTGCACAATGAAAATGAGTTTTCATTTGAACCCACCCTATATATATATATATATACATATATATATATATACATATATATATATATATAGAGAGAGAGAGAGAGACAGAGAGAGTCAATCATATAAGATCCCTAAATATTGTGATAATCGACCAACCTAGTCCAATTATTCCATTTAATCAATAACTAATACAAATGATATCTTAGTATATTTGTAACACCCCAATCTTTGGAAGAAATCGATCTTTTAAGATAAATATGAAAAATCGCATTTTGGATTGAATCCTAGATTTTATAGTCTTGTTGGATGGAGAATTCAAATACGAATCCAACGGTCCTTTCTGAAGCAAAAACGGAACTAAAACGAAGATGTTATGACCAAAACAGTGATCGGGCAACAAATCGGGAGAACTTTTTCAAGTGGACGTCCGCATAGTGCTTCAAGTGGACGTCCGCATAGGCCGAATGTCCAGTTCCATGGAAGAAACAAAAACTTGAGTCCTGATGCAAGTGGACGTACGCATAGGACATCAAGTGGACGTCTGCATGACGTCTGACGGGATTCCCCCCCCCCCCCCCCTTTTTGCTTTAAGAAAACCCTCTCCTCTCTCATACTTTGTTTTCAAACTCGAAATAAACTCACCATCTCCCTCAAAACCGTTCTTCCTCCCCAAGAAACCCTAAATCCTTCCTCTCCTCTTCATCTTTCTCTTCCAAACCAAAACCCTTTTCCTTTCACTTCAAGTGTCTACTAGGAGGGTTGAGTCTGGTTGTGCTATCGTGTAGATGGGCGTTTCGGATATCCGCCATTGGTGGTATTCATGGTAATACTCGCTAAGGTCAGTTGTCTCTTTGGGTGACACTTGAAGGGAGTCGTAAGGGCACTTGGGCTTTCATGTCGTGAAGTGCCATACGATTAACGTTGTATGAGTGGCATACTTTTGTGTTCCTCCACTCTCAATGGATACGGGTCTCCCCCATTGTCGGCCAATACTATTTGGATGTTAATGTACTTATTTTATTATCGTTGGTCTTGTGCGTTTGGCTGCAAATGATAACTCTAATATTGGATTTCCCTCCACATATATTAAGGTTTGAATGAAGCATGTCATTTCCGTGTTTTGGTATTTGGATTTCGCTCCCATGTATGCCCGCATGAGTATCGGGTTTTATTCGTATTTTCGGTAAACTTTGATAATTATTTGAATTGTTGCCCATGGTACATGGGCCAGACATTTTTCCTTTTAATGATTGAATGGTTTGAATAATAGAGATTTATTCACGTTTATATATTTGAGATTTAAACAGTTTATTCACGTTTTGAGTGAGTTTGGATCGAAATTCATTTTGGAAAACGCTATGTACATTTTGGAGAGATCGTCATGGAATTTGTGTGCGTTGAAAAAGGAGTTGTTTACATTCTTATCATAAACCCTTTTGGAAATCATGATTTAAGTTGTACTCTTTCATTTACCAAATTATTATAATCATGATGTAAACTCTTGAACTCAGTAGGCGTTAGTCTAACCTTTTTTATTTGTCGGCATGTGCAACAGGTTCCGGTTGGGAAATAGTACTAGTGACACTGTGAAGAGTTGAGAGCTAGATGTGTGCTTAAGAAGTGAATAGCTTGGTGAAGTCTTCTGCATATTCGGAATAACAACTTTGTATTTGGTTTGAGTTACACCTGACCTTATGTAGTCTTGGTGTATGACTTAAGATTAATGATTGTTGAGGTTAATTATATGTTTTAAAATTGCGGAATTTCCAAGGATGAATTTGTCAAAAAGGGAT
This sequence comes from Saussurea involucrata, assembly GCA_033807775.1. Classification (NCBI taxonomy): domain Eukaryota; kingdom Viridiplantae; phylum Streptophyta; class Magnoliopsida; order Asterales; family Asteraceae; genus Saussurea; species Saussurea involucrata. The sequence goes on from CM066321.1 coordinate 210,242,183, forward strand.
TTTATCCTTTATTTGGTTATTTTATCGAAGTTTTTATTTAATTGTTCTTTCCAAATTTGAGGGTGTTACAAGTTGGTATCATAGCATAAGTTTGAGAGATTTAGGTGTTGATTTTTGGATACCTAGACTCAAACTAGCGTCATTTATGTGAACGAGAGTGAAATTGCACCATTAGGCACCCTAGATAGGATATTTTGAGGTCGATGAAGTCACTAGAAATGGGAATCACGTCTAGAGTAGCAAAGATAATCATGTACGGTACGTTCATAATTGCACCTGGCAGTGTTATGGTGAACCTACAAGTTACATGTGTATACTTGGACTATCTTGATGTGATGATCGTTGGGGTAGTAAAGATGTTTCAAAGCGGGCAACCGTTAAAAGAGATTAGTGATTTTAACATTCGTCACATGGAGTGACAGTAAGCATGATGATTGCATTAAGTGAACCGTTTCGGGTCGGAATTGTTGGTTGGATTAGAACCATAGGCTTATGGAATCAACGTTCTTCGAGGAAATACTATAAAGTGAATCGATGAAATTTTCAAGTGTTACCTTAAGATGTTTGAGCATCCGGATGACGATACTGTGACCAGAGGAGTTCGAGGAGTGTGCTTTTGAGACGTTGAGTGTCCATAAATTCATGCACAAAATTTAGTTTTTAAAATAAATTGCATCAATTGTTCTTGTGTTACAAATCGGCATGTGGGTTATAATTACGAAATCTTGGACAAACGTTTAGCACACACAAGGTTTCAAACCATGAGTTTAGCATGCATGAAATTTATTTATTACAGGTAATTGCAAACTTTTTCGAGACATGCTTTATTCTTTGTTGTTGTCCAATGCTACTTTCGGATACTGTGATATCCATATTTTAATGTCGTTTATGGTTTTGGACAATTAACTGCGACTTACGACTTTAACATTGGATCTCCTCTGTTTGGCACTTTTATTCTCATTTTATAGCATATTTTGCATCGTTTTTATGTTCGGTTCTAGCGTGTCTCATGCATTTTTATTACCTTTTTGTTTAGTTTTTCTCTTGTCAATGCCTATCACTTCGTTGCAGGTATATTCACGTTTTCTGCGAGTATTTTCAGTGTGCAGGTATGTTTGAACCCGATGGAGAAAGGAAGGGAAGAAGTGCAAGCATTGTAGAGAGCCAAAAAGACGAAGAAATGAAGTTGGAAGTTGCACGCCCGCGAGTGATTGGCTGTGTGGCCGCGAGCAAGAAGGAATCTGGATGCTGTCAAATTTACACTTCTCGCGGCCGCGAGCATTATAAAGCACGACCGCAAGCGACGCTGCTGTCAAGTTTTTGTGTCTTTAGTTAGGGCTATTTTGATCATTTGGGCCTGGCTATTTAAGCTTTTTAGAGCTTTCTTTTTGGGCAGAGACCCCTATCGCTACTCTTTACCATTTTTAGGGTTTCCATTACATGTTAGTGTAGATTCTTAGCTAATTTTTGGGATTGGAGCTTACAAACTCTGGATTTGCAGCTATGGCCATGGATGAACTCGATTTTTGAGCATTAATCTATGAATTAGAGAGTAATTGTATCTCCTTCTCCCTTTTATGCTTTCTTTCCTTTCTTAATTTGTGTCTCTAGTCCCGGTAAATCTAAATTCATCCGGTAAGTACCATTACATCATCCGGTAAGTGCTACATTTGCGAGAACCTCAATCACGCGGTAAACCAAACTTCATTTTATCCGGTAAGTCACAAGTTTCATATCATCCGGAAAGCTCTCTTCACCCGGTAAGTTTGTGGTTTATTGTTTCATCCGGTAAAATCAATTGTTTCCGATAACTTTTTTATCTGGTAAGTTTTATCCGGTAAGAATCTTTTGTCCGGAAAAGTGCATCATCCGGTAACTCCCTTTATCCGGTAAATCGCACATAACTTCCACCCGGTAAGTCACAATTTTCATCCGGTAAGTATCTTTTGTTTTCGATAAGTTTGGTTGGTTAGTTCTCGTCGGTACCCGAGTTACCACACGTCTCGTGATTGATAAGTTTTTTTAAAACGAAAGTTGCGATCAATTTGTAATTTTTGTGACGCTTGAGAACTTTTGCGACGATTTGATCTTACTCGCGACGCTCATCATTTTTGTGATTTATTTTTCGTCGTGTTTGATCTAACTTGGTTTGTTTTCTTACAGGTTTCATTCTCGAAGAGTAATTTCGCTCAAATTCGATAATAATCAGATCTTAATTCTTGGACACAAATTTATTTTATAAATTTGTTTTTCAAATTTAATTTTTGATTTTCTTCTGCAATTTTTTATTCTTCAAAATAACACCGATCAACGATCAATTTTTCAGGTAACAATGTCGTATTGCGTTAATGTGGAGTGTCAAGCAAATCAAAGACTACACCAAACGCATATCGAGAAGAAAGAGGATTTGATCTACAAGTACATAAAAGAACTGAAGCAACATAAATCTCAACTCTGGAATTGTTCTGACAAGGTGGCTAAATCTGAAGAAAAGGCAACAGCATTAGAAACTGAAAACACAGTGCTGAAAAAGAAGCCATCTGACTTATTATCACGAGGTGATATCAAGGAGACTGAGAAAGAGAAAGCAAAGCTACATGAAAAGAATATCAAGCGATCAGATGACTTGTGCAACAAGTACATCAAGGAGCTGAAGGAACTAAAATCTCAAATCTGGAACAGTTCTGAGAAGCTTGCTGAAGAAGAAGAGAAAGGTAAACTCCTGATCTGTGAAAACCTTGAGCTTAAAAGTAAACTATCTAATTTTGAAAAGGTTTCTGAAAAGGAGAAAGAATGTTTTGCAAAAGAAAGACAATTGCTTATTCAAAAGCAATATGGGTTTTCAACCAAATATCTTGAAGAGAAGAAAAGTCTTGAGCTTAGATGTCTAAAACTTTCAACACAAATCTCCGACTTTGAAAAAGTTTTGTTTTTTGAAAGAGAAAAGTTTGAAACTGAACGCAAATCTTTTTCTAAAAGGAATGGAGAACTTTCTTTGAAAATATCCGACCTGGAGAAAGAATTAGACATTCTAAGCAAAGAGAATGAGAAAATGAAGGTTGAAGGCTTTAGAACTAAATGTTTGAAAGATGATTTTGCAAAAGAAAGAAAGACCTTTCAGACTGAGATTTCTAAACTTACACAGAGATTATCTGGATTAGCAACCGAGACTTTGAAGAAACAAAAGGTTAAATCTGATTCAAAGAATTTTGTCAAATCAAATGATTTTTCAAAAGATCAGATTCGATCTTCCAATCTTTTCTATAATTCTTGTGTTGACGATAAAGATAATCCATCTTTCAAGAAAGTAAAAATGGAGTGGAGAGTTAAAAGATCTGCTCCTACTCCAAAGTCACCCGTCTCGGTTAAGAGTGACAAGAACAACACAGCTTTTCATGCTAAACCTTTTGTGAAAACTGATCGAGTTTACTCTGTTAACAAACTGATCAGCTTATCTACACAGAAGCTGTGTTGCTCTTATTGTGGAACAAGTGACTTTGTGAAGAAAGACCATGCTAAGTATTGGTATGGTACTTATAGTATCCCTGGTCCTCATAGGGCATCTAACCGACAAGGATCCATCACGAGATGGATACCAAAATCCCTCTAATCTGTTTTGCAGGAATGTCATGTGCATTTAAATTAGAAGATTCTTTTCACATGACGAGCATTCAAAGGTTAGGCCAAATTTGAAGGGGAGCACTATTCTATGCAAGGTAATAAACTTCAACTGAATTCAAAGACCGTGGTAACTCATTCTGGATAACTTACTTGTGTTTGTTATTCTCCTTGTTAAATTCCATGATTGCCACGTGTCATTTTTCTTGATTTAGTTATTTCCATGTCTCAAATGTTTGTTGATTTTTCGATGGAAATACACTCATTTTTGAATTCCACTTTGTGTTCATAGTTCATCAGTTCACACCAATGATTCAATTCTTATCTGATATGTTAATTGTGACTTGTTCTTCACAGTTAAACTTTCTAATCATTGTTTCATTGTTGCAAATACTGTGCTTACTGAGTCATTCTGTTTTTCGCTTGAATATGTTTCTTGAAATTCTGGTAATTCAATCTTGACTTCTGATTACTTCAGATCAGAACTCGAACTTATTTTTTAATGATTTCTGATCATCTCAGATCAGGACTCGTTCATAAATGCGTTGACTTCTAAACATCTCAGTTTAGAACTCGTACGTCACTGTTTACTTAACTGTTCTATTCATTGCATGAAAGGAGTGTTAGGACTTACATTGTTTCTATGGTCTATCCAGAACCGGAAGGACCTACCTAAGAAACACATCCCTTATAGACTACAGTGAGGGGTCTAGATGATAGATGAGTTTGGAGAGAAAAGAATAAATGGTGAGGATGTGACAGGACTTAAAAGAATATATTGGTCCTTACCAAACCGAGTCAGTTATCCGGGTAACCACACAATCTATTCATTCTCGTTCTTTGGAGATGATTATTGAAACAGACATGGACCCAGTGTCGACAACTCCACCCCACCCAGCCACTCAAGTATCTCACAAAAGATGCTTGTTTCACATATTCACGGAGATTAGCGCATAATCTATCTATTCCTCACTCGGAGGTCTTAGATATTGAAAAAGGAAGACATCAGCTCCGGTCTCCGAACTTCATATTCTATTCACTGTGTCAATTGATTTTAACTTGCGTCCCGAGTTAAATCAATTTTTGAGCCTAACAAATAAATAATCTTTTTTCACACATGCACGAGTCTTTGTGATTCCCATTGCATATCTTCGTGATATTGCCGGAACAGTTTGAGAAGTTAAAATTTTTAAATTTTCTTCAGTGATAACTGGAAGTCCTATCAGAGATACCCTTTTGCCAACTCTGAACATAGGCCACACAATTTTTTAATTTGTTGTGACAATAGTTACTTCTGTGTTTCTGTGTTAGCTTATTACCCCGTTCTGGTTACTTACTGTTTGATCTGATTTTTTTTTGCTGCTTGTCACTTTTGTCTTTGAACGTGCATGATGCTCCGAATGATCCTACTCATCATGAGGGGGAGAAAGGGTACAGATTCAAAGACACGGATTATCAAGTTGAGGGGGAGTTAGCAAAAGTCGAGGGGGAGTGAAGCCAAGGGGGAGTAAAGAAGTCCCCATGCAAAAGCCAAGGGGGAGTAACGGTCAAGTTCCGAAATCCGATAAGACTTCAAAGTTCTTACAAGTGATCAACTCTTCTCATCGTTTATCAAGTGATGCTCTCTACAATTCAGTATTTCCTCCTTCAAGCATTTTGATTCTACAAAGTTCTTAAAGCTGAAGCTGAAAGCAAATTCAACTCGCGGTTCAAAGACAGATTCGTTGAAGATTTGAAGACTAAGAGCTTTATTCAAGGGGGAGCGCTGAAAAGACATGAAGACATGCAACATCATTGCATTTCAAAGATTCAAAAGGAAGAGAAGATCAAGACCTGAAGGTTTCAAGACCGATTTTTATTTATATATCTTTAGGGGGAGATTGTTAGGACAATAAATGTCCTACATATTTGAAAGATATATAAATAATTATATAGTGCTTAATTAGTTTAATTATAGAGGTTAATTATTGTAAAAGCCTTAATTATTGTTAATTGGGCTTAGTTTGTTTAATGGGCTTGGCCCTTTGTGTTTAAGGCCTAGGTATTTAAGGTTAGTCTTAACCTTAGAATTAGGTTAGACGTTCGAGAAGTGTTGATCCAAACCCTTAGTGATTTGATAATGACCCTCTCTTATATACTTAGTGAAAATTGTAAGTAAACAATATGTATCAGAGTTTCACTATCGCTGATAAGTACTAAGATCTTACAGTACCGCCGATAGGAACTCTCGCTCTTTAAGTTAAACATTCAGCGAAACTGTTCGTCATAAATGCTCTGAGTCTGTTCAGTCATTATGATGATCGCTGATAAGTTAGTTGTTTACTTATGATCCCTGAAGACAAGTTTCACGTCAACAAAGGTTCTACGCTGAAGTCGAAGATTAAGCTCAAGAACCAGCGACAAGTCTCCTAATGAACTGATGCGGATCAGCGAAGACTCAGATTTGTCCACTCAACGTGAAGTATCAAGTACAAGACTTCAGCTATCGCTGAACTCTATCATTCGCAGATATGAAATGATAGATCGCTGAATCAACGAAAGCTGATCATGAAGTCCTCCGTACAAAGTACTTTTGTCTTAACCTCCCTTGCACGACTCCGTACGAAATGTCAGAAAAGAACCTCCGACTGTCTGAAATCGTACAACCACTCTGATACTACACTGTTCATCCATGCGGCTACTAAGGTTGTCAACCAAGGTCAATGACATGCAACCAACCAGCTGATGACACGTGTAAAGTGTATACTGACTTGCATTAAATGCATGCAGTATATAAAGAGATGAACCCACTTCATTTGAAGTAACTTGCTAACTCTGGACAAGTTCAATCTCTTATCTCAAGATAGGTTATTATTAGTAATTTCCTTATCTCTCTTAGTGCAAGAAACCTTAGTGTTCCAACTTGTTTAGATTTAGGCTTATCCTTAATCTTGTTTCCGCAACAAGCTGTAAATTGTTAATGATTTATCAATAAACAATTTAGAAAAGTAAAATCTGTGTGTTTGTATTCAACCCCCCCCCCCCCCCCCCTTCTACAAACTTGTATAGGCCTTCGGGACCAACAAGTGGTATCAGAGCAGATTTGTTTAATCTCATAAACAAGATCTAATCTAAGATATTTCTCTTCCTTGCTATTATCTGAAAATGGCCACCAACACAAACACAAATTATATAGACAATGGTTCTCTTGCTAAACCTCCCAGATTTTCCAAAGATAACTTCAACTTATGGAAAAATAGGATGACACTCTTCTTAGAAGGTGTAGACCCTACTATGCCTTACTATCTCGAGAATGGTCCATTCATCCCTGTAAGAATTGATGTTGCAGTTCCAGGCGCTGAAAATAGACCTGTTATTCCAGAAAGGCTGGTACCTAAGAAAATCCTTCAATGGACTGACGAAGATAAGAAGAAAGTGGCTATAGATACAAAAGCTAGATCCATACTATCCATGGCTCTTCCTGACGAAGTCTACCATTCCGTCATGAATCTGAAAACATCAAAAGCCATGCGGGACACAATATGTGTTCAGTATGAAGGAACGTCTGAAGTCCAGGACTCAAGAAAGATCAACCTGGTAAGACAATACGAAAGCTTCATTTCTGGTAAGAATGAAACTCTCTCTGAAGTTCACCAACGTTTTAATTGTTTAATTATAGATCTAAAAATTGTTGGTAAGGAATATTCTAACTTTGAAGTGCTGACAAAGTTTCTAGAATGTTTACCTGAAAGCTGGGACAATTATTCTATGTGTCTCAAGTTGTCAAAGGATCTAAAATCAATGACCCTTGCTACCTTATATGGCACGTTGCTGAATCATGAGCAATCAAGCCATCTTAAGAAGAATCTTGTAAAAGATTCCAAAAGCACCCCTGTTGCTTTAATCTCAGAGGAACTCTCTACCCAGCGACCCTCGGTCACTATCACTGAGTTAGAGAGTAACTCTGAAAGGTCATCAGATTCTGATTATTTAGATAATGATGAATCTTTGGCTCTCCTAACTAAGAAGTTCAGGAGATTTGCCAAAAAGAAAATGTTTAAAAAGAACAAACCTCTTTCCATAACTGATAAGCCTAGATCATCAGCTTTTGTTGATAAGGCTACTGCTACTTGTTTTAACTGCGAAAAGACAGGACATTTCGCTAACGAGTGCAGGTCTAAGAAAGTTTCTAGACCCTCAGCTTTTACAAAGAAACCCTTTGCTCCAAGAAATAAAGATGACAAATATTCAAAGCTGAAAGAAAAATATGCAAAGCTGAAAAGCTTTAAGAAGAAGAATAAAGGCCTGATGGCTGACTATGATTGGGCTGCTTCTGATGAAGAAGCATCATCATCTGACTCTGAAGATGATGAAGCAAATCTATGTCTTATGGCCAAGATTGAAGAAGAGGAAGAAAGTTCAGACATTCCCTCCACTTCAACATCTGCTATTCAGGTATCACCTTCTTTCTTTACCAATATTGCAAATATTGATGAAGCTGATAGTCTCCGTAAGATCGATCTCTTGACTAGAAGTTTATACGAAGCCATGAACGGCAAAACTGTGGTTGAAAACCAAAATCTTGATCTCGCTGAAAAGCTTAAAAACTGCCACCTTCAAATAGAAAAGCTTTCTAAAATTGAAGAAGATTTTAAAGATCAAGTATATTTAAATCAGCTAGTCAAAATCGAACGAGCAGAAGCTATCGCTGCATTAAAGGCTGAAAAAGCTACTGTTGAAGGATGGTGTAATTCTTCAACAAAGATCACTGAGATAATAAAGTCTCAGATTCCCCTGAGTGATAAACGTGGTTTGGGTTACAATTATGAAACTCCAAAAACAACCACTGAGCGTTCAATGCTTAAATTTGGAACGTTCGTATCCTCAGTCGCTGATACTTCATCTTCTCAGTGCTCCTCGTCCGTTACACCAATCCCTGAGGAAACTCCTACCTCCTCAAAAGGCAAGGAGAAAATGGTTTATTCAAAACCTACCTCTGTCTTTAAAGACAAAGGTAAAGGAATTGTTATTTACCAGAATCCTCAGAAAGGTACCTTAGTACCAAAACTGAATGCTTCTAAAGCTTCAGTGGCTCATCCCTCTGGATCAAGGAAGCAGAAATATGGATTTATTCAGCGATCTACTCTTAGACTCAGATTGGATGTCCTTGGTAAGAAATCTGAAGAACTGAATGTTCGTCCCATTTCTAAAGCCAATAGTTTACTTGGTGCTGGCACTTCTAATTTGAAATTAAAAGCTCAGCATTCAAATGGTCCTAGAACTACTTTTAGTTATAGGAAATGTTATCACTATGGACTTACCGATCATATTGCTAGTAAGTGCCCCACAGCCACCAAAGCTGAAAAGATAGCTAAGGTGAAGATTGCCCCTAAGGCAAAGAAGACCAACCCTGGTGCAAATCAGGTCAAGGTGAATTCTACCACTGAGGTTAAGAAATTAACCAAAGTGAAGAAAGACAAAGCTGAATCTTCAAATGCTGCGAAGACTGCTGAACCTTCCATTCCAACTACTTCCACTGACAAACGTGTATACATGGTTAAGTGGGTACCCAAGAAAAACTAATCTTCCTTTGTATTGCAGGTTAAGAAGGGTATCTGGTATCTTGATAGCGGATGCTCTAGACACATGACTGGAAAGAAAAGCCTGTTCGCTGAATACAAAGAAGAGAAGGGTCCCTCTGTGACTTTCGGTGGAAATGGAAAAGGACATACCCGAGGGTATGGTGTACTTTCAAATGGTACAACCTCCTTCAGAAGAGTCGCATATGTTGAAGGGCTGAAGCATAATCTTCTAAGCATCAGTCAGCTTTGCGACATGGATAACAAAGTAATCTTTACTAAGGAATCCTGTTTTGTCTCTGACAAAAAGGAGAAGATAGCACTCAGCGGTTATCGTTTGGAAAATGTTTATGTAATAAACATGGACTCTACAACCACTGAGAACTCCTGTTTCTTCTCAAAGGCCTCATCTGATGTCAACTGGCTATGGCATAAGAGGCTATCTCATCTAAATTTCAAGACACTGAACACTCTTTCTTCAAAAGAGTTAGTCACTGGTCTACCTCAGCATTCATACGCCAAAGAGTCGTTATGTTCAGTGTGTGAAAAAGGGAAGCAGACCAAAGCAAGCTTTAAATCAAAGCAAGTTTCTTCAGTGTCATCTCCTCTACAACTACTCCATATGGATTTGTTTGGCCCTGTTAACAAACAATCCATCGCTGGAAAGAAATATACGCTGGTCATAGTTGATGAATTCTCTCGCTTCACTTGGGTAATGTTTCTCCGTTCTAAGAGTGACACCCCTGAAGAACTCATCAATTTTGTTCGGAAGATGGAAACCCTGAACAATCTGACCGTTCGCTCAATAAGGAGTGATCATGGGACTGAATTCAAAAACAGTTCTCTTGATTCCTTCCTTGAGAGTAAGGGTATTTCTCACAACTTTTCTTCAATGAGAACACCGCAACAAAATGGAGTCGCTGAAAGAAGAAATAGAACAATTATTGAAGCTACACGTTCAATGCTCAGCGATTCTCACCTGCCTACTCAGTTTTGGGCAGAAGCTGTCAACACTGCTTGTTTTACGCAAAACAGGTCACTGATAGTTAAAAGATTCAAAAAGACAGCCTATGAACTCTTTCATGGGAGAAAGCCTTCAATCAGCTTTCTTCACATCTTTGGATGTCAGTGTTTTATACTGAACAACAGAGATGCTCTTGGAAAGTTTGATCCTAAGGCTGATGATGGAATCTTTCTTGGATACTCCTCAGTTTCCAAATCCTTCAGAGTCTTCAATCGTAGAAGACAAACTGTTGAAGAAACTATTCACGTCACGTTTGACGAATCCAGTTCAACGAACTCTAGACCGTCCGCTGATACTGAAGAACTGAATCAATGGATGTTTTCTTATCTTGGTGATTCAGAAGATATTCCCACTAATGCTCATCCAGTAGAAGATGATAGTCCTATCATTCCAAATATGCAGAACAGTGAAGCTGAAACTTCTTGGGTCTCAGCTGTTCCTATAAACACTATACCTAACGCTGAACCAAATGTCTCAGACATTCCATCTACTTCTCAGCAATCAGTGAATATAATGACAACTGCATCCATTCCTCTCTTGGCTGATACTCCTGACGTGTAAAGCCCGTATCCCGGTATGTAATTTCTTTTATTAATTCTTTTCTTTTAAGTTTGATTTAATGTGGTTTCCGTTAACGGGGTTAGTCGAGTTTGACCTAATCGTTAAAAATGTCGGAATTTTGGGTTAGTTACGAGAAGGTTTAGGTGGAGGGACTAGAAGTGTCATGGGCCAAAAGTCTTAGTTTCGGCCCATGCACCCAATAGCCGAAACCTTTTCTTTTTGATTGTGTGTTGTCGTGGCTTGCAAGAGAGAATAGAAAACAAAGAAAAGAAAACCTACGGCTCACTATTTGTTTTGGGTTATGTGTGTTGTAGCGTGAGGAGGAAACAAAAGAAAGAAACAACCCTACGGCTTCTTCTTCTTCGTTCCCCCTTCCCTTTGTGTCGTCGGCCGGAAAAAGAGAAGAGAGAGAGAGAGAAACCGAGAGAGAGAGGAAGCGTGGGTGGAAAGGAGGAGGAAGGAGGTCGCCGGCGTAGGAGAACCACCGTCGGTTTCGGTTTGGTTACCGTCGTGTCGTCTCCGTCTCGAGGTAAGAATCTAATCCGTTTTCTTTCCCCGTTGTCATTTCGATCGCAAAACCACCACCACCACCGCCGCAGCCATGGCTGCCGGTGGTGGGGCCGCCGCTGCGTGCCGCCGGGTGACGGCAGGAGGGGTGTGTACGTGTGAGGGTGTGTGGGTGTGTGCGGGTATGAGGTTGTGGGTAAGTCGGGATGGGCGGTGTTTTGGGTGTGGTTTCGCCGGAAGTTTTTAACCACCGCCGCCGCCAACGGCCGCCTCTGCCGGAGGTGGCAGAGGGTGGAGCGTGGGCTGCTCAGCCCATTTAGTCCTGATCAATAAGTCTGCTGGAATCACAGGTCTGAATGCTTACGGCATGGCTTAATGGGTTAAGATTTAATATAAGCCTTGTTGTCATTTCATGTGAAATTGGCAGTTTCTGCCACTGTTTTGGGAAAGCCATAACTTTTTATAGGAATGTCGTATTGGGGTGAAACCAGTGCCAAAAGCTCCCATTCTGAGTCTAGTACGTTTCTTATGTTTTGCGGAAAAACCTGTTCGGACCATAGCTAGTGTCAAACTGCTGTTTTGTACTGAAAGGTACTGTTTTTCGCTGTGCAGCAGGTTGGTTTTGTAAAATCCATAATAAATTGTAGAAAAATCGTTAGAGCGCGTGCGATATGTCCTTGGAACCCTAAGACGTGGGACTTTGTGTTTATGGAAAAATATTTCGGGTTTAATCAGTTTATAAGGGGTTAAACAGGTCCCGAACAGACCTGCGTGTTGAGAGTAAAAAACTGGAAAGATGTGTTTTAAAGTTAGTAGTCGTGGTTTTGGTTTGGGGCGTCACTTTGACAATTGTTAACGCTTATTTAGGTGGAACAAGGTGAACTGGTGTTGGCCGGTTCGTGTTGCGGTTGAGGTCATAAGCTGTGCGTTTGAGGTGAGTTCTCTCACTGTGTAGTTAGGGGTTGTATGCATATCATAGTAGTTTGTATGTACTACTGTCTTTGTGGTGTGAACTGGTTGATTGTGGTGTGTAATATTTGATTGGTTTAAATGCTTAGTATAAATGTGTTACATTACAACTCGGTAGGACCGAGGAAGTGGGAACTCGGTGTGACGAGTGTGTTACATTACAACTCGGTGGGACCGAGGAAGTGGAAAGAAACGTAGTGGGAACTCGGTGTGACGAGTGTGTTACATTACAACTCGGTGGGACCGAGGGCTCGGTGGGACCGAGGTGTTGGATACATAATTACTTGTAGATGTTTACTCGTTTTATGTAACTGTGGTGTTGTTGCTTATGTGCGGATAGGGGTGATGTGTATATAATTCCTATCTGTGCATGTGATGGAATTCACTAAGCTTCGTGCTTACCCCTTCGCAATATCTTATGATTTCAGGTGCGAGTAGCAGTCGGGCATGACGGTACACACGGGCGCAAGGCGAAGGCTGTTTAAGTTTAGCTTTTTAAATGGGGATTTAATTATATAACTTTTCCGCTGTTTAAATTTCATTTGACGGTTTTAATTAACGACGTTTATTTTTATTGTAATGGGATTTGTTGACTTATGGTTTGATTGTAACGAAATGCATTATTTTTAAAATTTAAAATTCCTTGTAATTTTTGGGACGTTACAACTTGGTATCAGAGCACAGCTTGAGTGAATCAAACACATCTCGGTGTGTTTGGTCTCAAGTTGCGGCTATGAAGTTTTAAACTCTTTTACTAAAATCTTTGAGAATAAAGGAAAAAGGAAAACCCGTTTGGGAAACGGTGATCGAGGGCGCAGTGTGTACAGTCAGCCGACGCTATGTGGGAAGGTACAGTACTTAGTGTATTTATCGCTTTCTAGATCATAGGGTATGCATGCTAGATTGCCTATGTTGTTTACACTGTACTGTATGATGATTGCTTGCTAGTAGGAATCAATGCTAGTTATAGTAGGTTGTTAAGTGAAGGCCCTATAGGCTGTATGCAGTAAGAATCATATAGCCTTAGAATATTTGATTTAGTCCTATTGCGCAGCTCTTGTTTGAGTCCAACCGTTCTAGGATAGGATCGTGTATTCGAACGTCTATTTGATTCACGCTGCATGCGACTGGGTATTCGCGAGGCAACTCGTTATGACTAATAAGGATTCCGTGGTAGCAAGGGTAGTGGGATGAGATGAAATTTCTAGTGAGCCGGGAAGAGTGTTTATATACGATTATGTATGCTAGATTGCTTGGTGCTTATTACACTGTACTGTATGGTTGTTATTTGCTAATAGGAACTTATGCTAGCTATGATAGGTTGTCAAGCGAATGCACTATAGGTTGTATGCGGTAGGAACCAAATAGCCTTAGAATGTTGGATTTAGTTCTATTGCGTAGCTCTTGTTTGAGTCCAACCGTTGTAGGATAGAATCTTATATTCGAATGTCTATCTGGTTTCCACTGTATACGACTGTGCGTTTACGAGGCGACTCGTCAGGGTTAGTGGGGGTTCCGCCCTAGCAAGGGTAGTGGGGTATTATGTTTATTCCTAGGGAGCTAGGAAGAGTGTGTACATGCGTCAGTATAGGCATACGTGTATGGTTTTTGTTTGGGCGAGCAACTACTTGGGTACTCGGGATGGGACTCGGAACGGACAGTGATAGGTGTAGATGGTAGTAGTAGAGCTCCTACTACCGGAAGCACAGAATCAATGTTCGAGTCGGGGAAAGTCACGAGGAATCCGAGGAGTTGAGTGTGAGCGTTGTTAGTATGAGTTATTATGTGCTATTAGCTCGTTGTATTAATTACCTAGGATGACCATCACAAGGAGGAACAACGATGTTGAACCGAATACTAGTATTGTACTCGCTAGTGAGCAGATACGGGAGTTGATCGCGGCTGAAGTAAAGCATGCTATTAGGGAGGCAATCCCCGGGATTATTACCGCCGTTCGTGATGAGGTAGTAATGATGCTGGAGGCTGCTCGGGGACAGGGACTCGAGTTAGAGGAACAAGCCAAGAAGAGGAAAACGGCGCAGGCCGTTGCATCAGAATCCGCAGTCCCAAAGAAAACGAGGTTTTCGGACTCACTTTTGAATCGAAGGAGTGGTGGGTTTAAAACCAAGGATAGTAGCGGAAGGAGAAACGACAATTGTTTCAAGTGTGGCCAGGTAGGACACTACGGTCGGGATTTCAGGGCACCACTGGTGGTCTGTTTTAACTGCAAACAGACAGGCCACGTGAAGATCAACTGCCAGAATCCGAGGATTTCTGTTGGGAGTGGGGCACAAGAAGCCCCTGTGGTTGCTCCCTTGCGTATTACCGATGGTCGTGTGAGTCAGGTTAGACCCGAGGCGGCCGAGGTAGAGTTCATCAACTGACGGTGAAGGAGGCACAGACTACGCCTAAAGTGGTGACAGGTATATTTCATCACTTGTTTTCTTTTATTGGATATGGTATGTAGTTGCTTTTTGCTTAAGCTGTGTGATTAGGTACGTTCTTAGTTAACTCGGTGTCTGCTGTAGTGATGTTTGATAGCGGGGCTACCCATTATTTCGTGCCTCACACTTGTAGTGAGCGTTGGGCCGTAGTATAGGACGTCTAAGCTGTCCACTTGTGGTCGAGGTTGCTGTTGTAATATGTGTTTTAAGTAGACTGTTTCGGGTCGGGATTGATGATTGAGCTAGAATTTTAGGCTTTTGAGCCGATTTTGTTTTAAGGAAAAGCCGTAAGATAATTGAACGTGAATTCCAACTTGCCCTTAGAGGTTTAAATGTCCGGATGACGATAGTGGACCGGAGAGATTTGGAGTAGTACGAGTCGAGACGTAGAATGCCGACTAAGTCATGCACAAAGCTTGATTTTGAAAATAAAATTGCCTTAACTAACTCTTGTGTTTCCTATCCTTATGGATTGTGTTGTAGAATTTTGAGAGAATATTTTTGGTAGCATTTTACCATGAGTTGTTTGGTGCGCTTTTTAGTCAGCTAAATGTTTTATTGTCAACAAACCATTTCCTTGTTTTGTATAAATACTGATGCGCGCAAATTTTGATTGGTAACTTCGTTCCATATCATTTTGAATTTTGTAAGTAAACTGAACGACAATGGAATGATTTTCAACATGATTTTACTATGTGAGACGAACGTGTTCATTTTTGCGTAATCACCGACCTGGTAATAGTAGTTTATTGCATACGGTCTTTTTGAAGTGAGAAATCTTGACGTTGAAAATATTTTGTAAATGATTTTGTAAACCATTTGGGAAAAGCGCTTTTAAGTGTTATGTGTCATTTTGAGCATTTACATGTTTGGGTGTTCCACATGTGAGGTTAGTGTAGACCGAATAGTATCGGTTAGGGAATGATGCCCTTTGTAATAAAGAGGATAAATGCGTAGAATTTTTGAGGTAAATAGTATATTTAGGTGTCGACTTTTAGGCTTGAGGCCAAACACCTTAGCGTAATTGGGGAATTGTAGCCGATTTTAAGGAAATTATGTTGATGGTAGTAGTAATCCTGAGATGTTTGCTTGTGGTGAATGGTTATGGTGGAATGACCTTCGTGAGTGATTTTAAATTTACTGGTTTGACGATTCGTGTAAGGTAAATTTTGGGAGTCTAGTAGAACTCGTAGGAGTTAATCGACAGTTAATAGTAGGAATGATCGGATCCGAGTATCCAGTTGGGTATATTGGTAAGCAACTTTAGAATGTTTAGAGCTTGAGATTTGAATCGGGAGGTATGGAATATCTAAGGTTGGGAGACGACCGAAGTCGTTTGGCTAGGAATGATTCCAATTGGTGAAGTGTTCTATCGATCATAATTTCAGTGTCCTAGAAGGAGTACGTTAGTAAGAAAAGTATTCGAGAAGTTTTAGAAGGGGTTTCAAGTGAACTTGGGAACCTGAGGTTGAGATATGGGAGAACTATCTTTAGCTATGCACGGGCATAGACTTCGAGGACGAAGTCTAATCCAAGTGGGGGAGAGTTGTAAAGCCCGTATCCCGGTATGTAATTTCTTTTATTAATTCTTTTCTTTTAAGTTTGATTTAATGTGGTTTCCGTTAACGGGGTTAGTCGAGTTTGACCTAATCGTTAAAAATGTCGGAATTTTGGGTTAGTTGCGAGAAGGTTTAAGTGGAGGGACTAGAAGTGTCATGGGCCAAAAGTCTTAGTTTCGGCCCATGCACCCAATAGCCGAAACCTTTTCTTTTTGATTGTGTGTTGTCGTGGCTTACAAGATAGAATAGAAAACAAAGAAAAGAAAACCTACGGCTCACTATTTGTTTTGGGTTATGTGTGTTGTAGCGTGAGGAGGAAACAAAAGAAAGAAACAACCCTACGGCTTCTTCTTCTTCGTTCCCCCTTCCCTTTGTGTCGTCGGCCGGAAAAAGAGAAGAGAGAGAGAGAGAAACCGAGAGAGAGAGGAAGCGTGGGTGGAAAGGAGGAGGAAGGAGGTCGCCGGCGTAGGAGAACCACCGTCGGTTTCGGTGTGGTTACCGTCGTGTCGTCGCCGTCTCGAGGTAAGAATCTAATCCGTTTTCTTTCCCCGTTGTCATTTCGATCGCAAAACCACCACCACCACCGCCGCAGCCACGGCTGCCGGTGGTGGGGCCGCCGCTGCGTGCCGCCGGGTGACGGCAGGAGGGGTGTGTACGTGTGCGGGTGTGTGGGTGTGTGCGGGTATGAGGTTACGGGTAAGTCGGGATGGGCGGTGTTTTGGGTGTGGTTTCGCCGGAAGTTTTTAACCACCGCCGCCGCCAACGGCCGCCTCTGCCGGAGGTGGCAGAGGGTAGTGCGTGGGCTGCTCAGCCCATTTAGTCTTGATCAATAAGTCTGCTGGAATCACAGGTCTGAATGCTTAAGGCATGGCTTAATGGGTTAAGATTTAATATAAGCCTTGTTGTCATTTCATGTGAAATTGGCAGTTTCTGTCACTGTTTTGGGAAAGCCATAACTTTTTATAGGAACGTCGTATTGGGGTGAAACCAGTGCCAAAAGCTCCCATTCTGAGTCTAGTAAGTTTCTTATGTTTTGCGGAAAAACCATTTCGGACCATAGCTAGTGTCAAACTGCTGTTTTGTACTGAAAGGTACTGTTTTTCGCTGTGCAGCAGGTTGGTTTTGTAAAATCCATAATAAATTGTAGAAATATCGCTAGAGCGCGTGCGATATGTCCTTGTAACCCTAAGACGTGGGACTTTGTGTTTATGGAAAAATATTTCGGGTTTAATCAGTTTATAAGGGGTTAAACAGGTCCCGAACAGACCTGCGTGTTGAGAGTAAAAAACTGGAAAGATGTGTTTTAAAGTTAGTAGTCGTGGTTTTGGTTTGGGGCGTCACTTTGACAATTGTTAACGCTTATTTAGGTGGAACAAGGTGAACTGGTGTTGGCCGGTTCGTGTTGCGGTTGAGGTCATAAGCTGTGCGTTTGAGGTGAGTTCTCTCACTGTGTAGTTAGGGGTTGTATGCATATCATAGTAGTTTGTATGTACTACTGTCTTTGTGGTGTGAACTAGTTGATTGTGGTGTGTAATATTTGATTGGTTTAAATGCTTAGTATAAATGTGTTACATTACAACTCGGTGGGACCGGGGAAGTGGGAACTCGGTGTGACGAGTGTGTTACATTACAACTCGGTGGGACCGAGGAAGTGGAAAGAAACGTAGTGGGAACTCGGTGTGACGAGTGTGTTACATTACAACTCGGTGGGACCGAGGGCTCGGTGGGACCGAGGTGTTGGATACATAATTACTTGTAGATGTTTACTCGTTTTATGTAACTGTGGTGTTGTTGCTTATGTGCGGATAGGGGTGATGTGTATATAATTCCTATCTGCGCATGTGATGGAATTCACTAAGCTTCGTGCTTACCCCTTCCCAATATCTTATGATTTCAGGTGCGAGTAGCAGTCGGGCATGACGGTACACACGGGCGCAAGGCGAAGGCTGTTTAAAGTTTAGCTTTTTAAATGGGGATTTAATTATATAACTTTTCCGCTGTTTAAATTTCATTTGACGGTTTTAATTAACGACGTTTATTTTTATTGTAATGGGATTTGTTGACTTATGGTTTGATTGTAACGAAATGCATTATTTTTAAAATTTAAAATTCCTTGTAATTTTTGGGACGTTACATGACGTCGCTGAAGCTTCATCTTCAGCTCCTCCAGTTCAAGTTGAGTCAGCGTCTCACGCTCCGGCTCAGCGATGGACTATAAATCATCCAATTGATCAAATTCTTGGTGATCCAAACGCTGGGATTCAGACTCGACGAAGTGCAGGTAATATTTGTTTATTTGTAAATTTTATTTCACTAACTGAACCAAAGAAAGTAGATGATGCCCTCAAAGATCCAAACTAGGTCAGCGCCATGCAAGAAGAGCTGACTGAATTCGAAAGAAACAAAGTTTGGAAACTTGTTCAGAGACCAACTAATAAAACAGTAATAGGCACTAAATGGGTCTATCGAAACAAGTTGGACGAACATGGTACTGTAACCCGCAACAAAGCTCGACTTGTTGCTCAGGGATACAGACAAGAGGAAGGTATAGATTATGACGAAACATTTGCTCCTGTAGCAAGACTTAAATCTATTCGTTTATTCTTAGCATATGCTGTACACAAAAACTTCAAAGTACATCAGATGGATGTTAAGTCAGCGTTTCTGAATGGAAAGCTGAATGAAGAAGTGTATGTGGAACAACCTCCAGGATTCTCAGATTCTAAGCGTCCAGGTTATGTTTATAAACTGGATAAGGCACTTTATGGATTGAAGCAAGCTCCACGTGCATCGTATGACACTCTTTCCACTTATCTCCATATTGAAAAATTTGAGCGAGGTAAGATTGACAAAACTCTATTTTTTAGAAAAGTGAAAGGTCATATCATTTTAGTTCAAATATATGTTGATGAAATTATATTTGGTTCTACTAACCCTGAGCTTTGTACTCGTTTCACTGATAGAATGAAAGATGAGTATAAAATGAGCATGATGGGTGAACTAACATATTTCCTTGGTCTTCAGATTAAGCAAACTGAGAAAGGAACTTTCATAAATCAGGGAAAATATGTTAAAGATATGCTGAAGAAATTCGACTTAACTGAAAGTTCAGCTATGAAAACCCCTATGGCACCACCGCTGACACTTGATAAGGACACTAAGGGTGTTCCTGTCAATGTCACGCTGTACCGTGGGATGATCGGCTCTCTATTGTATCTAACAGCTAGCCGACCCGATATTATGTTTGCAACATGCTTGTGTGCACGATATCAAGCTGAACCTAAGATATCTCATATGAAAGCTGTAAAGCGAATCTTTCGATATCTTAAGGGTACAGCGAATCTAGGTCTTTGGTATCCCAAAGATTCAGGATTCGGTCTAACCGCCTATTCAGATAGTGATTTTGCAGGTTGCAAAATGGATAGGAAAAGCACCACAAGAGGATGTCAGCTCCTGGGTAGAAAGCTGGTAAGTTGGACAAGTAAAAAGCAAAATTCAGTGTCCACTTCCACAGCTGAAGCTGAATATGTAGCTGCTGGAAGCTGTTGTTCTCAAGTCTTGTGGATGAGAAATCAGCTACTAGACTATGATCTTCAGCTCTCCAAAATTCCAATCTATTGCGACAGCACAAGTGCCATCGGTATAGCAAACAATCCAGTACTACATTCAAAGACCAAACATATAGAAATCAGATATCATTTTATCAGAGATCATGTGATGAATGGTGATATAGAACTTCATTTTATCCCAACTGATTATCAGTTAGCTGACTTATTTACCAAACCTCTTGATGAGCCAAGATTCAACTTTCTCATCAGCGAGCTTGGAATGCTGAACTTTGAAGGATAAAATCTTCAGCGGTTCACTTTGATCAGCGAAAGGATAAAATCAACTTGTATAACCCATTCTATCATCTTATCTCTGAATAAACTTGATTCACTGATATCAAGGTACGTTTACTCTCTCTGACAATCGCATGAAAATGCAAGATTTCAAAACAAAATGCATCGCTGAATATCTCTTCCTTAACAGCGATATTTTTTAAATTTCTTAAAACCTTCACTGAATATTTTCATTCAGTGCTTCATGTTTTCAAAAGTATCTCTGAGTTTTTCAAAACCTCAGAGACAACCAAGAATATGAAAGGACAGTTGTGACGTCATTACAACGGATAAAACCCCGGCACGTTTTCTCTTCCTGACACACGTTTGCACGTCTCGTTCAAACTTCCAATCAAATGCAAACACGTGTCTGTGTCATGATGAAAATCTTTTCCCGCTCAAGATTTTCTCTTTCTAAAATCTCTATATAAACAAATTCTTTGTTTATATTTTTCTTTTACGCGATCAATCTTCCTCCGCAAGAAAGAATTCACTGTTGCATTTGTGATTTCAAAACTTCAAGAACTGTTCATCATCTTCTTCATCAAACATCAAGGTTAATATGTTCTTATTTATTACCGAATGCGTATAACTTGTTTCCGATCTTCTCATTGTTTTAACAAGATCAAACAAAAGAACTTCGTAAAATGAAATCATTTTTTCTTTCGTGGTTTTAGGAACACAACCATTTCATGGTTGTTCTTCAAGTTTAAATGCAAAATCTTAAACTTGTTCTTCATTCGTTTCCAGAATCTATTTCTTCATAGAAAACTGGAAAAAAAGAAAATGGGTTTTACATTTCGTTTCAAAAATCAAGAAAAACCAAGCAAGTTGATAAAACTCTCAGCGACTTCGCCAAGGTGCTCGCTGATATCTACACAGACTACACCTCTCTCAAAAATTCAGTTTCATCCATGTCCAGCGAGGTAACAACGCTGAAGACATCGGTTGGAACACTAGAGGGAGATATGTCTGCTGTGAAGACAAATGTCAACACTCTGACGACTGACTTAAGCTCTGTAAAGACTGACGTTGGTTCGATGAAGACTATGATCGAACAGCTGCTGCACAAGGTGAATACTCCTGCTCCTGCTCCTGCCCCTGTCCCTGAATCTGAACATTTTACAGCGGCAGATCGCATTGAGCTCGGGAAGATCAATCCTGCTATTTCTGGCCTTGAAGACATATTAGCAAAGATTGAAGTATGTGTAGGTCTCTCTGGCCAAGAAGACAGAGAACCTACCAACGCTGCTGAATCTAGCCATTCCTCCCCCAGTCATCATGAAAAAGAGGGGGAGAAGAGCGCTGAAGATCTCGTCAAGAGCGCTGACCTTTCCCATGAAGAATCTATCAGGGGAGAGAAGACGAATACTGAAGAAACCACCGCTGGACCTCAGGGAGATGAAAACCCTAAGGAAACCGAGAAGCTCGCCTCTGTATCTGAGGGGGAGCAACTCGAAGAATAAGCTGAGAACACTGAATCCGAAGCAGAAGATGATGAAGCCGTCGACATCCCTGATGATGAACCATCTTCTTCTCCAAAGAATGATGATGATGATGACGAAGATGACGATGACTTCTTTATCGTCAAACCTGCTCAAAAGATCAAAGCTCTTAAGGGAATCTCGATAAATGAACCTTCAGGGGAGCGGACAAAGACAAAGCCCTCAGCCTCTGGAGCTGAGAAAGGCAAAGGAAAAAGCGTCGCTGAAGATGACAATCTGATGATCTTGCTTGAAAAGCCGGTTTGTCAGGTATGCTAAACATCTCACTCCATCCCTCCTCTATCATACCTATCAGTTCTACTACCCAAGCCTATACACTTGAACCAATTCTCTCTATCTGATTCTACCCAAGTTCTTACTCGTAAGATCGCTGTGTTTCAGCTAGTCCTCTCCCCTGTTTGAGGATATCGCTGAAGGCTCCACAACTGCGACTTCAATAATACCAGCTGCTGCTGAAGAAATAATCCCAATCTTAGATTTAATCTCTGAGACTGATGAACCAGAAGAACAGCTACTCTCTCACAGAGGCAGACCTTCCTTAGCTCCTCAAAAGCTAAGTGAAGAGGATCAGAAAAGAAGAGAGGAGATAATAAAGCGCTTCGAGGATCAGCGAATCATTCTGAGGCGTGATCAACTTCCTTCAGTTCCTCCAAAGTTCAGAATTTCCAAAGCTGAATACCAGGAACATCTCAGAGCTGAACGCCTACTCGCTGAAAGAAAGGAAGCTGAAGAAAAAGACAGAGAATACGCCATGAAACTTACTCAACGATCAATAAAAGACCCCAAGCTGAAAAGAGTTCCCATTGATGTTCAACGTCAGCTATGGGATGATGCTCAAGAGATCGTTAGAGAAAAGACCAAGGTCTCTGATACGACTTTGGAATGGGCTAAACAAATGCTGACCTATCGATCTAGACCATCCAAAATCGTCAAGGCAAACATCAGAGGAAGACTGTACGCTGAAGTTCCTGTTGTTGAAGTGGACGTCTACAGAGATAACGAAACCAAGCAAACTTTCTATGCTACTACCTTAGAAAAGTTTGGTCTCTCTGAATGGTTAGAAACAAAATTAGCCATTCAGGGATCGCGCTCAAAGTTCAAAAGCCATGTCGAGAAGATCTTAAACAAACAGATCGATATGCTTTCATCTGCTGTGGATATTCCTCCTACTCTTCCTCAACCAAGAAAAGTCCCTGATAAGAAAAAGAAAGCCTCTGGTTCAGGTCCTCATATTTGGAATGAAACGGGCATTGGTTTCTTTCGTGCTGAAATTGTTGGCCCTGATGCCGATCTCTCAATGCTTGACACCTCTCTACCTCCTGGAGAAACATTCATTCCTGGCACAGTTGTAAGTGATCCCTATGGTATATTCTTTTTAGACTACTATGGAAATCATCACTTTCAACGTATCTCTGAGCTAGACATCGCTCCCATCGAACAACTCAGAGATCTCGTATACTGGTGTGAAGTCAGACGCAACATCAAAGCTAGACACCTGAAGCCCTTGATTTTTGAAGCAGCTCTGAAGAAAAAGAATCAAGGAGAAGATGTCCCTGACTGGATGATCCCCACATCAAAGACCCTTGATGAACTTCTCATCAAGGAAGAACCTTTATAAACTGATATGATCGCCCTTTTCTCTATTGTATCAGTTATTCTTCTGTACTTGTAATTTATTTCGCTGGTACTTGTAATCTTTCCATTTCTCTTTGTAACCTGATTCAAAGTTTTAAAGAAAGATTTCAGCGAATGTACTTTACTCTATCAGTACTGAAAAGATCCCAGAAAACAGTAAAAGGGACAAATATTTTATTAGTTCTTTTTATCCTTATGTTTTCATTAAATAGGAATTTTCTTTGTTGCTATGTCATAATCAAATAGGGGGAGATTGTTGATCCAAACCCTTAGTGATTTGATAATGACCCTCTCTTATATACTTAGTGAAAATTGTAAGTAAACAATATGTATCAGAGTTTCACTATCGCTGATAAGTACTAAGATCTTACAGTACCGCTGATAGGAACTCTCGCTCTTTAAGTTAAACATTCAGCGAAACTGTTCGTCATAAATGCTCTGAGTCTGTTCAGTCATTATGATGATCGCTGATAAGTTAGTTGTTTACTTATGATCCCTGAAGACAAGTTTCACGTCAACAAAGGTTCTACGCTGAAGTCGAAGATCAAGCTCAAGAACCAGCGAAAAGTCTCCTAATGAACCGATGCGGATCAACGAAGACTCAGATTTGTCCACTCAACGTGAAGTATCAAGTACAAGATTTCAGCTATCGCTGAACTCTATCATTCGCTGATATGAAATGATAAATCGATGAATCAACGAAAGCTGATCATGAAGTCCTCCGTACAAAGTACTTTTGTCTTAACCTCCCTTGCACGACTCCGTACGAAATGTCAGAAAAGAACCTCCGACTGTCTGAAATCGTACAACCACTCTGATACTACACTGTTCATCCATGCGGCTACTAACGTTGTCAACCAAGGTCAATGACATGCAACCAACCAGCTGATGACACGTGTAAAGTGTATACTGACTTGCATTAAATGCATGCAGTATATAAAGAGATGAACCCACTTCATTTGAAGTAACTTGCTAACTCTGGACAAGTTCAATCTCTTATCTCAAGATAGGTTATTATTAGTAATTTCCTTATCTCTCTTAGTGCAAGAAACCTTAGTGTTCCAACTTGTTTAGATTTAGGTTTATCCTTAATCTTGTTTCCGCAACAAGCTGTAAATTGTTAATGATTTATCAATAAACAATTTAGAAAAGTAAAATATGTGTGTTTGTATTCAACCCCCCCCCCCCCCCCTTCTACAAACTTGTATAGGCCTTCGGGACCAACAAGAAGCGATTCACATATTCATCGAGAGCTAAATTGTTTAGAGAGAGATAGTTAGGATTTTAATTCAAACCTTTTGTAACTATCTTGATTATTGAATATGAGAGGGATGACAAGTTGAAATCATTATCTGTTCTTGTTGTTTCTCATTGAATCGTTGTTACCTGATCAATCTAGGACTAACATAGATTTTATCATTATTTTGATGTTCTTGATAATCTAGATCTAGGGTTTATGTGTTTTTCATTTCTAAATTGTTTTGTTCATAGATTAGTCCTTGTTTAACCTTGTTTTTGGTCTAATATGTTGTTTTCTCCTTTTTTGCTTGATTGATTCTTGGTAATTTGTTGTTTCCTTCATTTATGTGTGGTTAATTTCTTGGTTTGGGGTGAATATGGGCAAGGATCTGATTTGTGTCAATTGGTTGTTTTAAGTAAACAATTTATTGATGAAATGGTTTTTGATTTGCCGACTAACGGAAGTTGGGGGTTGTTAAAAGACTATCATTCGGTGATTGTTGAAATTTAACAGTTGAGATTTAAATGGATTTTAACTTGGGTTAACCAATTGGTGATTTTTATCACATCATGAAAATAGCTGTGTTGATTATTTGGGAATATTTTGTCCAGCCTAATGCTTCCTTTTAGATTAATCGATATGGAAATAATCGGTTTTCAATTAAGAAAGGTTTTCGTCGCCTTGGAAGAGAGATGAAAGTAATGTTTGAATTGGACAAATCCCACTTTGAAAGGTCTTAATCAATATTCACCATTTTAGATAGCTTAGTGTAGGATTTAATGTCTTTTAACTTCAAGTGTTAGTGCTAATTAGATTTTCCTTAGGCTTTTATTTTAGTTGTTAACCTAGTTTTATTTGTCTCGTTGATTCATTGTTTTCTTAGCCTCATTTAATTCTTAATACCGTTATGCTTAGTGTAGCTTAATTGTTAGAATTTGTTATTTGATTTCTAGTGTTAATCCAATCTTCGATTTTTGATTGCGCGCAACTAGCTAAAATCCGACTCGAGTTGGAGCTTATTAAAGCTGACAATAGAGTCACAGTCTAAGGTGTAGTTCAATAACATAGTTATGCGGCTTAACTTTATGTTCCGCCACATACAATGGAATCGGGTCTCCCTCGTCACTGAAATGTGTTGTTTGGGTATTTATTTTTATCAATGTTTTCGGTGACGTATTTTATTTATATGGATTGCTTTCCATATTTTATGGGTTGTGATGTATGCCTCATTCGTGTTCGGGATGTTTTGAATAATAGCGATTTATTCATGATTTTGTAATTTTGGAAATCAATTACTATTTCACTTTTCAAGTGGGTATTGGGTTAGTCCATTTTGAGAATTGTTTTATATCAGGACTTTCGTCACGGGATTTGTGTGCGTTGGAAAATGGGTGGTTTGCATTTAAAGTAAATACTTTTTGGAACTCATGATTTAAATTGCACATTTCTCGTCTTACGAATCATATAACCTTGATAAAACTCTTGAACTCACTAGGCGTTAGCCTAACCTTTTTATTAGACCTGGCAAACGTGTTGTGTCGTGTCGGGTTCAAAGTTAAACGGGTTGATAGTGCCTGACCCTAACCCGACCCGTTTAATAAACGGGTCAGAAAATCCCAACCCTAACCCGACCCGCCTAACCCGCCACGACCCGCCAAACCCGTTTAGCATTTATAAAACTGAAAATTAAATATCGAAAATACACAAAAAAATTACAAATCCAAAATTCAAATGAAAACATTAGAAATCTAAATTTTATAGTTCTAACTTATTAGTTCTAACCAAATCCAAAACATTAAAAATCCAAAGCATTAAAAAGAATTATAATATATATAAACGGGTTATTCGGGTCATTTTCAAGTTGAAATTTTTAACCCTAACCTTTCCCGTTTAATTTTCGTGTCGTGTCGTGTCAACCCGTTTACTTAAACGGGTTGAAATGTATTACCCAAACCCGTTTATTTCGTGTCGAGTTCGTGTCGGGTTAGCGTGTCGTGTCAGTTTTTGCCAGGTCTACTTTTTATTTGTCGGCATGTGCAACAGGTTCCGGTTGGGATATAGTTCTAGTGACACTGTGAAGGGTGGAGAGCTAATTGTGTGCTCAAGAAGTAAGTGACTTGGTGAAGTGTTCCGCATTTGGGGAATAGCAACTTGATTTTGGGGTTGAGTAACACCCGACCCTTTTGTAGTCTTGGCGAATGACTTAGGTTTTGATTGTTGAAGTTGTAATTTTTTATATTGAGGTAATTCCAAGAATGGTTTGTAGAAGGAATTTTATCCTTATTTGGTTATTTTATCGAAAATTTTATGTAGTTGCTCTTTCTAATTTTGAGAGTGTTACAAGTTGGTATCAGAGCGTAAGTTTGAGAAAATTAGGTGTTGGTGTTGGATACCTAGACTCAAGCTATCGTTCTTTTATGTGTATAAGAGTGAAATTGCACCATTAGGCACTTTTAGATATGACATTTTGAGATTGTTGGAGTCTGATAAGTACTCAATTTTGAGTACTTAAGCACTTATTTCTTTGGTTTAGATAGGACCTTTTCATTCTAAAATCCCAACTTTGAGTCTTTTTTATCTTGTTTTGCACTCATGGAGCTAGGGATCATGGTTTACTTGTTTTACTAGTTTGGTAGGTTAATTGGTGTGTTTTTGGCAAAATCTCTCAAAACATGGTATTGTTGCAGCAATGGCACAACATGGAGCAGATGGATCTTGAATGGAAGAACTAAAGAAGAAGAGCTTAAATCTGAATTTTCTGATGTGGAAATGATATTTTGTTGACCTCTGGACAATATTATTAACCGGTTTTAAGATGTAACTAAGTATTAGTTGTAATGTGTACTTTCTAGTTAACTTTTGTACTTGCTAGTTGCATTGCTATGGAACTAGTTGGTTTTATTTACCTCTTTTGCCACCCACTTTGGTTATAAATAGGTGGGTTAGCTTAGCTTTTTAGACACACCTTCTTAGAGCTGATCTTAATCAGTTCTATTCTCTCTCTTTATGTCCATAAATCTTATGAATGTTCTTCAAATCTTCAGGTGTTCTTCATTTAATTTTTCTTTTTCTCTAAATACACTTATGCATTGCTGCAGCACTGGAACAGCACCCTAACTGCACATCTTACTTCCTTTATTATTCTTGCATCTTTACACTTGCTTTATTACAATCTTGTCTTTACTTTTCAGTATTTAATTATGTTAGTTATTGTAGAAACCAGGATTCAATCTTACAATCAAATATGAACAATCAAACAGTAAAATGATAGAGATTTGGATCAACACACTTGTATTCAATTAAGAACGGATTACAGATCTAGAGAGAGAATCTCTCAAAGATTACAAAAGCTGAATACAAAGATATGTGGGAAAGTTATGCGAAAGATTTTCACAAGATCAGTTAGCTTACAGTTGCTAACTCCTATATATACTGTAAAGAAAAGCTAAAGCTAGAGTACATATACATGAAAGACTAATAGAACAATTACACGTGTCCTAATTAGTAACTGACTATAAATGAAAACATCCTAAGATATAAGTTTTGAACAACATGTTGTTCAGAACTTCTGAACATACTTCTGAATAAGCACTTCAGAACTTCCTTCAAGTACTTGTGATATTTTCATCTTCATCATCAGAAGTTCTGAGTCTCCTACTCAGAACTCTGACCCTTCTATTCAGATTCCACACTTGTAATCTTCTGAAGATCTCTCACTCAGAACTTCTGAGTCTTCTACTCAGAACTTCTGAGTCTTCTGTCCAGATCCCAACACTTAGTGATTTGACAAAACTTCAGACCTAACAATCTCCCCCTTTTTGTCAAACACTTATGTATTTATCAACGTTGAATTCTTTGAGACCAATAACGAACTTGAGTAGAATTAAATTTCTCAGAGATAATCTTCTATCAACTTTCTTCTTTGAATGCTTGTGCAGTTTCTTTGAAGTTTCTGGACAAATTATAAATTCACTGACTTTGACATAGAATCTGACCAATAAGCACATCGATTAAGAACAAACTCAAAACATGAAAAAATATTCATCTGTGTCTTAGGAATCCAACGCATCTGGATTCATCAAATTTGAATCTACGAGGAGAAAGTTCTGATCAAAAGATGACTGGTGCGCAAAGCTGTCAAATAAATCTGAAAAATTTACTTTGGTCTGAAATTGGCTAAGTATAACTTCTGAGTAGCCTTGATCATAATTCTGACTAAACACGATCATATTTCTGAACTTGAACACCTGAATGGTCTGAGTAAACTCTTCTGAATAGCATAATCAGAATTCTGAATAGTCGTTGAACAAATTCTGAATAATTTTGACTTCACAATAAGAATTCTGAATACTCTGATAACTTCTGCTCAGAACTCTGAATAATCTGAGTTAACAACTTCTGGTCAGTCTTTAATCCAAATCTGCAACTTCCTGTTTTAAACCCAACAGCTTTCTGGTACGATTATCCAAACAGATTTCTGTTAATCAAACAACAGCAGCGATTTCCAAACTGATTTCTGTTGCAAATTTACTTTTTCTTTGCTCCCCCTTGAAATGACAATTCTCATCTTCATGTGATCAAATTATATTTCTGTCTTTTTCTGACTTTCTTCTCCCTTTTGAATCAATCAATCAGCTTTCATAACATTTCTTTATAAGAACAACAAATTAATTTCCTTTTCCTCTTCTCCCCCTTAAAATAACATTTCTCTCTTTTGTAGTTTCTGTACAAATCAGTTTCCTTTTCCTCTTCTCCCTCTTTTGATTATCATGACCATGATCATTAAAATGATAATGAAACGGATTTGCAATGTACCAATCTAGCTTTTAGAGAAATCTTCCAGAATTTGAATCAGCCGTCAATTCATATAAGTGTAACCCAAAATCAACAAATAATCTTGTTTTCAAGCCTTTGAAGAAAATCTTGGACTGTTTGTAGCACAAAGCCACTAGATACAACAGATATATCTAATTAAAGAGCTTGAGTGATTTTCACTCCCCAGGAATTCCTTCTAATCATTAAGTAGCATAAAGCAATTATATAGAAGTTCTGACAGAAAACATATTTTATGTGTGTTAGTGCATGTGTAGAAAGAATAAAGAAACATATGCTTGAATAATAGGCTCAAAGTGTGTAAACTGTTGAGACAACAACAATTTTCCACCGACTCAATGTGCATGAATCAAGAGCGAAGGTGGGGAAACTTCCTTCTTTTTCAATATCCAAACCTTTCGAATGAAGATTAGATAGAATATATGCTGCGTCCCCAAATCAAATGAAACACCATCTTTTTAAGAAGATAATGAGTGGATGAGTGGGGTTATATCAAGATTGACATGGGCTCACTGCCTTTTTCAATATTGACCAACAAAAAGTGTGAATCAATAGTTTATGTGGGTGCCCTTCTTGAAATGGCTAGATCAGAGATATCTCAATTTTCAATCTCTGTTAACATTCACTCATTCTGTTTTTAGCCTTACCACTACCCACTCTCAGAATTTTACCACTCATCACTTTGAGTTTGTTCATACCCATGAACATTCTCCCCCTCTCTTTTATGATTTGTGACCCCTCACCCCTCAAATACTCATGGATGACCTCATGGGTAGGTTCTTGTAGATCCATAGAGGTAGAAAAAAAAATTCTCACCACTTAAATGTTGTCCATTGAAGTATCCTGCACTTTTAATTTGAATGCACATATATCAGCCTTTTTTTATTACTTCCACAAGATAAGAAAATGAAATTAAATGAACCAGGAAGTATGAATGAATTTTAGAAAGATTAAATCTGATTGAGATCTGAAGTTTTATCCATAAGACAAACTTAATGGATAAATTGATGTAAAGAATACAAGAGAAGTGTATTACCATCGAAAAATGAATCTATTTGAGACATGGTAATAACAAGGTTAAAAGAAAAACTTAACTGGTGTGTAAGAATACTTGAAATGATAGAAAAGATAATACACAAGTATTTATCTTTGGAAACAACCAGTCAGATTGAGATAAAAAATTAAAATCCAACTTCTATGTAAGAAAAATCTTTTAGAACAGTAGAAGTAGTTTGAACATTTGAAAATTTTTATCATTTTTAAAGTGTTCTTCTTTAAACATGATTTGAGTATGAAGTTTAGAAATTTACCTTTATCTTGAAACGATCAGATCAAATTTTGAGACAATACTCTCTCTCAAATCAAGATAATCCTGCAAAATCAATAGATTTTGGTAATCATCTACGATGATTCCTCATTAGATATCAAAAATCCAAAGAGTCAGAATTCTGAGTAGTAGAGTCATAATTCTGATTAGTAGTGTTGGAGCAGGTTTTAATGTTGATTTAAAGTTCAAGGGTTAAACTGTATTTGTTTAAATTAGAGCCTTTTTAGTGAACGGACCGTGGGCTTGTTAACCACGCCCATTGTATTTAATGTTGATTAGCTTGGAAAAACAAGCTAATCATCTCTTTAGCTTTCTGTTTCGTACTGTAAATTCTCTCTGAAAGTTAATGAAAGGGATGACGTATTGAAATCATATTCTTATTGTTTATATCATATTCGATTTCTAAACTGTTGCACGGATCTGGATTCTACAATTGGTATCAGAGCGGACAGACGGATTCGATTCAAAGCTTCATTCATCAATTTCTGGTTAGTTTGACTTTTACCCGTCTGACTATTCTTGAATTCTTGAATATTTGATTCAGTCGAAATTGGTTGTTTTTGCTTATTGGGTTGTGTTAGCATTATCGTTATAAGTGTTTCTGCAAATTTTCACATCCTAATTCATTCGTTTGATTGGTCAATTTAGCAATTTAAGATCAAAGTTTTTGGTAGTGTTCTTCAACAAAAATCGAATTTTTACCATCAAAACGTGTTCTTTTTGCTTAGAAATTGATTGAGTTAGTGTTAGTTTTGTGTTTGGTATTGTTTCTAATCTTTCAGGAACAATTTTTAGTAACTCTAGTTGAGAAATCGATCGAACTGAGTAAACAGCCGCAGTGTCCGGACAAACCCAGCCGCAGTTTCCGGACAAGTTCATTTTGTCCGGACGTTTGTGGTTCCATCCGGATTCTTCCAATTTTTCCGGACAACCAGTTTCTTTCGGGTAAGTCATCCATCCGGGTAAGTATCTTATAATCTCAAACCTATCCGGGTAATATTGTTCCGGATAACTCAAAGTATCCGGAAATCAATTTTATCCGGAAATTCATTTTTTACCCGGAAATTTCGTGGTATCCGGAAACTGCACAGTATCCGGAAACTCCATCGTACCCGGAAAACTTAATACTGTCCGGAATCCACAGCATCCGGTAAGCTTCTGTTTGAATTGTTCTCTATCCGGTAACTTAAGATCATCCGGTAACCTTGGTTACCGGACAACTCAAGATATCCGGACTCCCTTGCTTATCCGGACAACTCTGCATAATTAAACTGCTTTCTTCAATTCTGATCCGGACACTTCCAGATCAGATCACCTATTTGGATTCCTATCCAGTAAGCTAAGTTATTGTCTAACCACTCATAGAACATGCGTTAGGACTCCACTCTTAGTGCCTTGCGTTAGGTTTTACACTTTGAATCAATCTACACGTCTGACGATCACTCCGTTGCAACCGAAGATGTCTTCTTCTCGTGATGCTCTCGCAATTGGCACGGACACCAAGCCACCGTGTCTCTATCCAAACGAGTACAGCCAATGGCGAGATAGGTTTATGATCTTCATAGAGTCCAAGGACAACTATGAGTACATCAAGAGAGCTGTAATAACCAAGTATTTTATCTAATTTAAAATATTAAGATTTTATAAGTTTTTATTTAGTAATTTATGGAGTTAGGAGTTAAGGGGTAAGTTTTAATTTAATAATAAAAGTATAGGGTTATGTTTTGCCAACTAGGGTAAGCTTGAGGTTTAAATGGTCTTTTTGTCAAACCTTTCCCCCACCGCCTCTTTCCACCTCATGTACAGGAGGTGTCAATTTTTAACACTTATAGCAAAAGTGTGAGTGTGTGTTTGTGTGGTGTATTCGGTTGAGAGAGGGAGATCGAGAGAAAGGCTAAAGGAAAGAAGGAAGTTATTTGAAGTTATTTGAAGTGGCTCTAGGAACAATCTGAAGTAATTAAGGTAAGCAATCCATACCTTTTATATGTTTTAATTTCTCAAAGTGTTCTTGAAATTACTAGTTTAAGTTCTTGGTGGGTTTTGTTAAAAATGGATGTTTTGGGGAGTTTAAGCTTAAGGTTAGGTTGTGCTAATGGTTTTAAACATATCTGCACTTTTACAGTAGCTTGCATAGAGTAAAAGTACAAAAATCTGGGTTTTAGGATGAAACAGTGAACTATGACATTCATCGAAGTCGCAATAGAGGACTGCGACATTCAACGAAGTCGCAATGGTCGATTGCGATTTGGGCTTGAAGTCGCAATGGTCGTTTGTGACTTGGATTGGAATCGCAGTAGTTGATTGCGATTTGGGATTGGAATCGCAGTAGTTGATTGCGATTTGGGATTGGAATCGCAGTAGTTGATTGCGATTTGAGATTGGAATCGCAGTAGTTGATTGCGATTTGGGTTTGGGATCGCAGTAGTTGATTGCGACTTAGGAGGGAGTCGCAATAGTGGGTTGCGATTTCGGGGTGAAGTCGCAGTAAGAGGTTGCGACTTTGTACTGTTCATCACGGTTGCGACTTGTACTGTTCATTGCGATTTCATGTTATTTCGGGTTGCGATTTGAATTGAGAATTTTGTAAGTTTTAGTGTTTAAAGAGATATTTGGTATTTTATCTGATTTCAGATTCTGTGAAGGATCAACATACGTGAATTATCTTGGAAGAGTTTTTGTGATAAACACACGAGGTGAGTTTTACTTTAAAAGGTATATTTTTACTGGAATGCAATATGTGATTAACAAATGTTTGATGATGTGTATGAATATGTCATACGTGAGTAATTATAATATATTGAGATATTATAATTACGTGAGTATTATATGAAAATATAATACGTGGTCGGGCTTAGGACCAGTGTGATAAATTGGCTCGCAACCAATTGTTATTGGCCATTGGTGGAGGGATAAGGTGGTATGTGAAAGGTATGTTGTGTGAATTGCATTTGGTATTATTTTACGTGTGATGTAAATGTATTTATATAAAAGTGTGTACTTATATAAATGAATTTTAATGATTTCCAAATATCAGGGATTTACTCACTAGACCCTTAGGTCTAACCCTCATTTTTGTTTTAAAAATCTGTATTCCAGGTGGTGGTACCAGTAAGAGTAAATGATTAGATTACTTGGTGGATAGCTATGTGGAATGATGATCATTATGAAGTTGATGATACTTTTTGTACTTAAATTTCAGTTATTAGCTATTATCAGATCTAAATGGGATCAAGTTTGTACTGAATTTTATATTCGTTAGATCAGACTTTGGGACCAAATGTGTAATGTGAATGATTTTGTTGAAACCCTGTTATGAATTATATGTTATATGTATGTTTTGTTTTACAGGATGTTACAAGAGCCCTGGATAATGGCCCAATTGACAAACCGATGAAGGAAATAGCTGCAACTGCAACTGCACTAGCTCGACGTGAGGAAAAGACTCTGGCTGAAATGACAGATTTTGAAAGAGGTATGACTGAAGGTGAAAAGCATGCAAAGAGATATCTGATTCAAGCTCTTCCTAATTCCATCTACACAGCCATAGATAGTTACAAAGAGACGGCTAAGGGCATGTGGGACCAAGTAGCCAGAATGATGCGTGGAAGCGTTGTAGGAAATCATCTGAAGATAAATAGCGCGATAACGAAGTTCGATGGGTTCAAGCAGCGCAACGGTGAATCCCTCACCCAGACCTATGAACGGTTTTGCCTACTTCTCAATGAACTGAACAAGAACAAGATTGTTCGTTCTAATACAGAAAATGCGCTCAAGTTTCTCAACAATCCGCTACCTGAATGGAAGGTGTTTGCCTCTCATGTCAAGCACAACAATTTGATTGAGAATATCAGTATCAACGAACTGTATGAAACACTTCTTCAAGACGAAGATGAAGTGAAGTGAATGAGCTCCTAGGAGGTAGAACACAACAGCATGGTACAGAGTTTGTTACACGAGATGATCTGACTGCTGAAATGGGAAGATTACAGGATAGCATACAAGCCATGTTCGAACGTAATCTTCTTAATGAAACTGAAAGACCAGATCCGGAACATGAAGTGGAGATACCACTTACCTCTACTGTTCTACCAGGGGTGAAAAGGTGCGATTATAAAATGTTTCTTAGTTGTAAGCCCCCTACATACTCAGGAGATCGGGATCCGGTAAAGGCGATGAGATGGCTGAAGGAAATAGAGGCCATCTTCAAGACGTGTAAATGTGCTGAAGAAGACAAAGTGCTTTATGGAGCTGCGATGCTGAAAGGGGATGCTCTGTATTGGTGGGATGCTCATACAGAATCGAGAGGAGCGGATGTATATACTACTTTTTCATGGGAGGAATTCGTGTTAGCTTTCACAACGCACTTCTGTCCACAAGCCGCT
The DNA here is from genome assembly GCA_033807775.1 of Saussurea involucrata. Lineage (NCBI taxonomy): Eukaryota > Viridiplantae > Streptophyta > Magnoliopsida > Asterales > Asteraceae > Saussurea > Saussurea involucrata. Next base: position 210,277,226 of record CM066321.1, read on the forward strand.
GTCAGACAGTTAGAAGAAGAATTCATGAATCTACAACAAGGAAATCTTTCGGTTAGAGATTATACTGCACGATTTTTGGAGAAGTCTCGTTTTGCAGGATATTATGTTGCTACAGATAAGATGAAGATGGAGAGGTTTATTTATGGGTTGAATTCCGAAGTTCGAAGATTGGTGACTGCCACAGGGCCAAATACTTTTACAGCTGCGGTGGATGCTGCCGAGAATGTGGAAAGAGATAATAAAAGAGATACTGGCGATAAGAGCTTAGGAAAAAGAAAATGGGAAGGACCACCACAGGATTCGAGGAAACCTAGATTTCAGAGGTTTGACAACCGTCCGTCATTTCGACCAACAGAAAGACCATGTTCAAAGTGTAATCGTTACCATCAGGGAAATTGCCAAGTAGAGTCGCGGGTTTGCTTTAAATGTGGGAAAACGGGTCATGTTGTTAAAGACTGTCGAGTAACACGGTTTTGCTTTTTGTGCAACTCTCCGGATCACCTCCAATCAGACTGCCCGCGAGGCAGAATACAATCAGGGGGTACATCGGGGAAACCGGCCATTACGAGACCAGTAGTTCCAAGAATAGAACCGCCGAGAACGAGGGGTCGTACGTTCCAAATGACAGCTAAAGAGGCGGAGGAAACTCCTGATGTGGTCACAGGTACATTTTTCATAAACTCCACGCGTGCAAAAGTGTTATTTGATTTCGGTGCAAACCGATCTTTTGTGTCTCCTTCTTTTGCTGCTCACATGCATTTAGAGCCTAAAATGTTAAAACATGCTTTATTAGTAGACACTGCAAATGATAACCAAGTGGCAGTTAAAGAGGTCTTTGATTGTTGTATGATAAATATAGAGGGATGTGGAGTACCGATACAACTGTTTCCAATAGCTTTGATCGAATTTGATGTGGTAGTAGGAATGGATTGGCTAGCTGAGAATCAGGCTAATATAGTTTGTGATAAGAAAATAATCCACGTTGTTTTACCCGATAAGAGAGCGGTAGTGATTTATGGAGATCGTAAGAATCATCAGTCCAGTTTTATATCTATGGTAAAAGCCCGTAAATGTGTTAATAAGGGTTGCTCTAGTTATCTAGCCTATGTGATAGATAGTAGGCCTGAAAAGTGTAAGTTGGAAGATATTTCCATTGTCAGTGAATACCCAGAAGTTTTTCCTGAAGACTTGAATAGTCTTCCTCCTGTTAGGCAAGTAGAATTTGGAATAGACCTAGTACCTGGAGCCAATCCCATCGCTCGTGCGCCGTACAAATTAGCACCACCAGAAATGAAAGAAATGATGTCACAGCTTCAAGATTTATCTGATAAGGGCTTCATCAGACCCAGCTCATCGCCTTGGGGTGCACCAGTTTTATTTTTGAAGAAGAAAGACGGTTCAATGAGAATGGGTATCGATTATCGGGAGCTGAACAAACGCACGATCAAGAACAAGTATCCACTCCCAAGAATTGATGACCTTTTTGATCAATTAGTTGGAGCTTGTTACTTCTCAAAGATTGATCTCAGATCTGGCTACCATCAGTTGAAGGTTAAGGAGGAGGATGTTTTAAAGACTGCTTTTCGCACGAGATACGGCCACTACGAATTTTTGGTAATGCCTTTTGGATTGACGAATGCTCCAGCCGCTTTTATGGATCTGATGAATCGGGTATGTAAGCCATATCTCGATAAATTTGTTATTGTGTTTATTGATGATATACTTATTTATTCCCGATCCAAAGAGGATCATGCGCGACATCTTCGTTTGATTTTGGAATTACTGAAGAAAGAAAAGTTGTACGCTAAGTTCTCTAAATGTGAATTCTGGTTGCGGGAAGTTCAGTTTTTGGGTCATGTAGTTTCAGAGAAGGGTATACAAGTTGATCCAGCGAAAGTGGAAGCAATTGAAAGATGGGAACCGCCGAAGACGGCAACCGAAGTACGCAGTTTTCTGGGTCTAGCTGGATACTATCGGAAGTTCATAAAAGACTTTTCTCGAATCGCGACACCATTGACTAAGTTAACTCGGAAGAATTTAAAGTTTGAATGGAAAGCAGAACAAGATGAGGCATTCAGAATATTGAAAGAGAAACTCTGCAGCGCGCCGATATTAGCATTGTCAGAAGGTTCTGATGATTTTGTGGTCTACAGTGATGCTTCTAAGTTGGGATTGGGATGTGTACTCATGCAACGAGGGAAGGTGATTGCCTATGCTTCGCGTCAATTAAAGGATCACGAAAGACAATATCCTACCCATGATATGGAGCTTGCAGCAGTGGTCTTCGCATTAAAGATTTGGAGGCATTATCTTTATGGTTCTAAATGTCAAATTTTCACGGACCATAAAAGTCTTCAACATCTTTTCGATCAAAAGGAACTGAATATGAGACAAAGAAGATGGTTGGAATTGGTAAATGATTATGATTGTGAAATTCTATATCACCCAGGGAAAGCGAACGTGGTGGCAGATGCGTTAAGTCGTCAAGCAAAAAGCGGAACAATAAAAGCTATATCGTTACGAGCTGAGCTCCTTCCTAATTTTTTTGATGAATTGTTGAAATGCCAAATAGATGCTTATCAAGAGGAAAGTTTGAAGTCAGAACGGTTGGTCGGGATATCAGCATTGCTTAGGAAAGATGACCGTGGGTTGTTGTGTATGGGAAACATAATTTGGGTACCTCGTTTGGGTGGATTACGGGATCGTGTACTACAAGAAGCTCATCAATCTCGATTTTCTATTCATCCAGGTACGAATAAAATGTATAGAGATTTGAAACAATTCTATTGGTGGCCGAGAATGAAGAGAAGTGTTGCTAAGTATGTAGAAGATTGTACTACCTGCAAGAAAGTAAAGATTGAACATCAGAAACCGTTTGGTCAGTTACAACGACTAGATATACCAATGTGGAAATGGGATCAGATCACTACTGATTTCATTACCAAATTGCCAAGAACTTCAAAGGGATTCGATTCTATTTGGGTGATTGTGGATAGGTTGACGAAGTCTGCTCATTTCTTGCCAATAAAAGAAACTGATTCTTTGGAACGTTTAGCTAAGTTGTACATTAATGAAATAGTAACTCGACATGGAGTTCCAATCTCGATTATTTCCGATCGAGATAGTCGTTTTACTTCTAGGTTTTGGAGAAGCTTTCAAAAGGAGATGGGAACGCAGATAAAGTTGAGCACAGCATATCATCCACAGACTGACGGGCAGAGTGAAAGAACAATCCAAACTTTAGAGGATATGCTTCGGGCTTGTATAGTTGATTTTGGGGGATCATGGGATAAACATCTGCCTTTGATAGAATTCGCCTACAACAACAGTTATCATGCCCGCATTCAGGCGGCTCCGTTTGAAGTATTGTATGGAAGAAAATGTCGAACGCCTTTGTGTTGGAATGAAGTGGGGGAGAAGCAATTGGCAGGGCCAGAAATAGTATAGTTAACAGCAGATAAGATTACTCAGATTCGGGATAGATTGAAAATGGCTCAAGACAGACAGAAAAGTTATGCAGATCGACGCCGAAAACCGTTGGAATTTCAGGTTGGGGAATTCGTGATGTTAAAAGTTTCGCCTTGGAAAGGAGTCATACGTTTTGGGAAGCAAGGTAAACTCAGTCCGCGTTATGTTGGGCCATTTGAAATTACGGAAAGAATTGGTGAAGTAGCTTACAGATTGAATCTTCCGCCAGAATTAAGCAGAATTCACAACGCATTCCATGTATCGAATTTTCGAAAATGTTTGGTGACATCAGATCAGGCAGTCTCTCTACCGGATATTCAGGTTGATGAAAAGATAAACTATGTGGAGGAACCGGAAGCAATAGTTGATCACAAGGTTAAAGTATTAAGGAATAAGGAGATCAGGCAGGTAAAGGTTCAGTGGAAACATCATCAAGGTCAGGATGCGACATGGGAATCAGAAGCTGAAATGAGAGCCAAATACCCTCATCTGTTCGCTTAATCGAATTCCGGGACGGAATTCTTTTAAGGGGGAGATGTTGTAATAACCAGATATTTTATCTAATTTAAAATATTAAGATTTTATAAGTTTTTATTTAGTAATTTATGGAGTTAGGAGTTAAGGGGTAAGTTTTAATTTAATAATAAAAGTATAGGGTTATGTTTTGCCAACTAGGGTAAGCTTGAGGTTTAAATGGTCTTTTTGTCAAACCTTTCCCCCACCGCCTCTTTCCACCTCATGTACAGGAGGTGTCAATTTTTAACACTTATAGCAAAAGTGTGAGTGTGTGTTTGTGTGGTGTATTCGGTTGAGAGAGGGAGATCGAGAGAAAGGCTAAAGGAAAGAAGGAAGTTATTTGAAGTTATTTGAAGTGGCTCTAGGAACAATCTGAAGTAATTAAGGTAAGCAATCCATACCTTTTATATGTTTTAATTTCTCAAAGTGTTCTTGAAATTACTAGTTTAAGTTCTTGGTGGGTTTTGTTAAAAATGGATGTTTTGGGGAGTTTAAGCTTAAGGTTAGGTTGTGCTAATGGTTTTAAACATATCTGCACTTTTACAGTAGCTTGCATAGAGTAAAAGTACAAAAATCTGGGTTTTAGGATGAAACAGTGAACTGTGACATTCATCGAAGTCGCAATAGAGGACTGCGACATTCAACGAAGTCGCAATGGTCGATTGCGATTTGGGCTTGAAGTCGCAATGGTCGTTTGCGACTTGGATTGGAATCGCAGTAGTTGATTGCGATTTGGGATTGGAATCGCAGTAGTTGATTGCGATTTGGGATTGGAATCGCAGTAGTTGATTGCGATTTGAGATTGGAATCGCAGTAGTTGATTGCGATTTGGGTTTGGGATCGCAGTAGTTGATTGCGACTTAGGAGGGAGTCGCAATAGTGGGTTGCGATTTCGGGGTGAAGTCGCAGTAAGAGGTTGCGACTTTGTACTGTTCATCACGGTTGCGACTTGTACTGTTCATTGCGATTTCATGTTATTTTGGGTTGCGATTTGAATTGAGAATTTTGTAAGTTTTAGTGTTTAAAGAGATATTTGGTATTTTATCTGATTTCAGATTCTGTGAAGGATCAACATACGTGAATTATCTTGGAAGAGTTTTTGTGATAAACACACGAGGTGAGTTTTACTTTAAAAAGTATATTTTTACTGGAATGCAATATGTGATTAACAAATGTTTGATGATGTGTATGAATATGTCATACGTGAGTAATTATAATATATTGAGATATTATAATTACGTGAGTATTATATGAAAATATAATACGTGGCCGGGCTTAGGACAGGTGTGATAAATTGGCTCGCAACCAATTGTTATTGGCCATTGGTGGAGGGATAAGGTGGTATGTGAAAGGTATGTTGTGTGAATTGCATTTGGTATTATTTTACGTGTGATGTAAATGTATTTATATAAAAGTGTGTACTTATATAAATGAATTTTAATGATTTCCAAATATCAGGGATTTACTCACTAGACCCTTAGGTCTAACCCTCATTTTTGTTTTAAAAATCTGTATTCCAGGTGGTGGTACCAGTAAGAGTAAATGATTAGATTACTTGGTGGATAGCTATGTGGAATGATGATCATTATGAAGTTGATGATAGTTTTTGTACTTAAATTTCAGTTATTAGCTATTATCAGATCTAAATGGGATCAAGTTTGTACTGAATTTTATATTCGTTAGATCAGACTTTGGGACCAAATGTGTAATGTGAATGATTTTGTTGAAACCCTGTTATGAATTATATGTTATATGTATGTTTTGTTTTACAGGATGTTACAAGAGCCCTGGATAATGGCCCAATTGACAAACCGATGAAGGAAATAGCTGCAACTGCAACTACACTAGCTCGACGTGAGGAAAAGACTCTGGCTGAAATGACAGATTTTGAAAGAGGTATGACTGAAGGTGAAAAGCATGCAAAGAGATATCTGATTCAAGCTCTTCCTAATTCCATCTACACAGCCATAGATAGTTACAAAGAGACGGCTAAGGGCATGTGGGACCAAGTAGCCAGAATGATGCGTGGGAGCGTTGTAGGAAATCATCTGAAGATAAATAGCGCGATAACGAAGTTCGATGGGTTCAAGCAGCGCAACGGTGAATCCCTCACCCAGACCTATGAACGGTTTTGCCTACTTCTCAATGAACTGAACAAGAACAAGATTGTTCGTTCTAATACAGAAAATGCGCTCAAGTTTCTCAACAATCCGCTACCTGAATGGAAGGTGTTTGCTTCTCATGTCAAGCACAACAATTTGATTGAGAATATCAGTATCAACGAACTGTATGAAACACTTCTTCAAGACGAAGATGAAGTGAATGAGCTCCTAGGCGAGAAAAAGACTGAACCAAAGCCATCTGCTGATCCTATTGCTCTCATTTCCTCAAAGCAAAGAAAATCATCGGGAAGTCACTCCAGACATGCTCCAAAGCAAAGTTCTTCTGAGTCAGAAGCTAAAGATAAGCAAGACGACAATTCTGATGATGAAAAGGTTGCCGAATTCAAAAAGGCCATAGCTTTGCTTACCAAATCCTTCGAACAACAAAGGTACTACAAGAAGCCCTCATCCAATAGTCAGCGCTACTCCACCTCCTCCAACAAGCGCCATGACTACAAAGATCGATACGAAGGAAAGAAGAAGGTCAGTGAGCACGACAAGGCTGAGAAGAAGGGAAAGACAGAGAAAGAAGAAGGGAAGAAGAGAGACGAACCCGTAAAGTGTTACAACTGCGGGAAACTTGGTCATTTTGCGAAGGATTGTCGCCAGCCAACAGTAAAGAACTCTCACTACTATGAGGCCAAGCTTGCATTGTCTCGTCAGAAGGAGGCTGGAGAAGCTATGTTTGCTGAAAACGACTACTGGTTGGAAAGATCTGATGATGAAGGCAATTTTGATGTTGCTGATGCCTTCATGGGATACCACTCCTCCGCCGAAGAAGAAACGGCCCCTACAAGTCAGGTATGTGATTCTTGCCAACCCGAATTCTGGAATAAAATGCAAGCATTTATTGATCAGGCAAATTCCTTCCAGGCCACCTCTAAACAACAAAAGCTTGAAATTAGGTCACTGAATGAAAAGCTTGATGTTCAAAAGAGAAAAACAGAGAAATATAAGTCTGATTGTGCTAATTTAACTGATAGATGCAAAATTTTGTCATTAGCACCTAAAGACTTAAGAGCCAAATTATATGATCTTCAGCGTCAGTTTGATCAGTGCATGAATGAGAAAGAAGAAATTGTTTATCAATGTTCTTCTCTTCAAATTCAGCACAAAGAGTTTGTTACGAAGATTCTTGACCTCGAAACCAAACTCCACAAAAGGGGTCAAACTGATCAAACCATTTTTTTGAACAAACCCAAAGAGTTCACGTACTTCAACAAAGAGTGGGAATCGGATATGATAACCCACACTACTTACAAAAGGGAAGATATCAAGTTCCAACCCTATATGATTTTGCGTGCTATGGGTTAGATAAAAAGTACCCAGAATACGCAATTCAATGGACTGGTCCTCTTGAACCAGAAAAGGAGGAGGAAACCGAGGAACATAAACGCACACAAAAACGAGGAATTCAACTTCCATTTTGTTATGAACCGTTAAACTACTCGTATCAAAAGGACAAAAAGTACCTTTCCAATGACTACTTCGACCCCTACAAGGTAGCTACACCCAAGGATTCCTCCAAAAAGGATGAGGATCTAGCACCTGAAACCAAGATTGAGACGGATAAGTTTAAACTCTATGTTCCCCCTCTCATCTTGCAAGCAAAGATTGTCGAGTTGGAGGAGTCGTTTGAGAAAGAAAGGTCTAATTTTCAAAACGAAAAGAAAGTGCTAATCTCTGAGATTGAGAAACTCAAATCTGAGAAATCCGACGGTGTGTCAAGTGAGGAAAAGGAAAAATTTTAGTGGGAAATCAATACGCTCTCCTCAAAACTCTCTGAAATGACAAGAGAAACGATGACAGAGCATATGATAAATAGTCAACTCCAAGTGCAGCTTGACTTGCTCCAAACTGCGAAGCAATTTTCACCTGAACTTTCCTCTAACTTTTCTGACACATCCTCGTGTAAAGCCTTTATAGGAAATATCTCTTTGCAAGAAAATGAAGTTTCTCAAGATGAGTGTGTTAAAAGGAATTTAAATTCTGATTTTTCATACGCTTCTGCACCGAATTCCCCAAAGCACACAACCGAAAGCACAAAGTGTTCCTCGCCTTCCTCACCTGATCCTAGTCCAGTACTTCCCAAGATAGATTTTTCAGAGTACATGAACTCCGAAGGTAACTGTGAAGAAGAGTTTGATTCGTTTCCCTTCGACAAACCTCTTCCAAGTCACACTGATTTTTTATCCCCCGTGGTCAATCATCCGGTTAATTCTTTAAAATAAAGTTGTTCTCAAACAAAGGCCTCAGCTGTGATCAAGATTTCCCAGTCAAAACCAACCTCGAAACCTGTTTCTAAAAGGCAATCACAGCCAAGGCAAGCGACCGGACTATTGACTGCCAACACTACTATTTCTCCAAGTCAACCTGATTTTTTGTCTCCAGTGGTTAATCGTCCGGTCAATTTTCTAAAGGGCGACTGCTCTCAACCCAAGACTCCGGCTGTGATCATGATTCTTAAAAATGTTTCCAATTCTCAAAAACAGTCACAGCCGAAGCAAAAGACCGAACGACCGACCACTAAGACCCCTGTTTCCTCAAAAGTCACTGATCATACTATCCCTGCTGTTTCAGATAAAAATGGTCGCGCTAATAAAGAAACACCAAAGTGGCTAAAGAGGGAATCTGTCAAGAAGGATGCGTCAAAGTCTTCCCCACCTGTTTTCAATTCTAGAATAGACAAAGACAATTATGCTTGGAATCATTGGAACCATTTTGATGTTTCTTTTCCCGTTAAAGTTAACTCTCTGAATCAATTGATTCAGTTATCGCATGATTGTTTATGTTGTTCTAATTGTGGTTGGAATGATTTTGATGATATTCATAATAATGATTGGTATGCGCCTTACTTTGTTGGTAACCTATTTCATACGCGCAAACCCCATAATAATAAGCAACAACACCATTTCAAAAGGGGTACCAATCAAAAGGTTAAACCACAGCGGGAGACTCACCCCATTCCTACACGAGTTGCTCCTACTGGGGTTAAACCGGCACCCAGGTGGAAAGTTGCTACAAATCCTGTTCCTCCAAAAGGTGCACACTATGAACCTAAGAGGAAACAAGTGCCAAAACCAGTTCCCTCTAACAGTGTAAATCTTACACCTAAAGGGAAAGCTGGAACAAAGCAAGCATCCCCAAACGGTGCCAAACCTAACCCTCCAGGACCCAAACAAATTTGGGTACCTAAACAAAACTAATCTTGTTTTGCAGCACGGTCATGTGTGGTACTTAGACTCCGGATGCTCCAAGCACATGACCGGACGGAGGGAGCTTCTCGCGAACTACAAAGAAGAATACGGCGGACACGTGAGATTTGGGAATAACGAGAAGTCGCCGATCGTGGGCTACGGCGACATTGTACAAGACAAGATAACAATCAAGAAGGTATCCCACGTCGCAGGATTAGGACACAACCTCTTCAGCATCGGTCAATTCTGCGACAAGGATCTCGAGGTCAGCTTTAAAGCCACAAGGTGTAGAATCCTCAACAACGACGGAGAAGAGCTACTGGTTGGGACTCGAAAGACCAATCTCTACACCATTGACCTCGCAGCACTCAAATCCGATAAACCTGTCTGCCTCTTGCCAAAAGCCGACTCTGATCAAGTTTGGCTCTGGCATAGACGTCTTTCGCACCTCAACTTCAGAAGTATCAATCAACTGGTGCTAGGCAAACACGTCAGAGGCGTGCCCCAACTTCCGTTCGTGAAGGATCGTCTCTGTGGGGCATGCGAAAAGGGAAAGATGAAGCGCGCAACACATCCGCCGAAGGCAACTTCGAGCACGTCCCGGACCCTCGAACTCATTCATATGGATTTGTGACACCTCCATTTTCGGTTCTACTAGTCTTTTATATGCAAAGAACTTTGCCACTCTCATGGGGAAATTTTTTAAAATGAGTATGCTTTGTGAGATGAACTTTTTCCTTGGTCTTCAAGATAAAAAACTGTCGACGGGAATTTTCATAAACCAGTCCAAATACATTCGGGATATTCTTCGGAAATTCCAATTAGACCAGTCCTCACCAATGAAAATTCCCATGGCAACCAATACAAAGCTTGACGCCGATCCTAACGGAAAGGCTGTCAACGCCAAATTGTATCGGGGAATGATCGGTTCTTTAATGTACCTTACTGCCAGTAGACCGGACATCATGTTTTCGACATTTCTTTGCGCCCGTTATCAGTCAAACCCTAAAGAGTCTCATTACAATGCTGTTAAACGAATTTTTCGTTATTTACGTGGTACTGCTGATCTTGGCCTTTGGTACCCGAAAGAGACTGGTTTTGGCCTATCCGCTTACTCTGATGCGGATCACGCAGGATGCATGTTGGACTGCAAGAGCACCTCGGGACACATTCAGTTCTTGGGAGATAGCCTGGTAAGTTGGGCTTCGAAGAAACAACAATGTGTTTCAACATCAACAGCTGAGGCGGAGTATGTAGCCGCCGCAAGTTGCTGTTCGCAAGTAATATAGATGAGGACGCAACTCAAAGACTACGGCTTTACGTATGTCAAAGTCCCGATCTACTGTGACTCGAAGAGTGCAATTGCCATATCAAGCAACCCGGTCCAACACACCAAGACGAAGCACATCGACGTTCGGTATCATTTTATTAAGGATCACATCGAAAGAGGTACAGTCGAACTCTACTTCGTAAATACTGAGCATCAGTTAGCAGACCTATTTACCAAAGCCTTGGACGAAAAACGTTTCAAATTTCTTGTGTTCAAGCTAGGTATGCTAAATCTGAAGACTTAATCCGAATGTGTGCCTCTTACAAGTTCCATACATCTACGAGCAACTGTATACTCATCATCCGGTGTTCTCACTCCTGATGACTGAGCATACACTTTCTCGCACATGTATTCTACTTGTCTTAGCTACACATTTAGACCATTGTCTCTGTATTTATTAGGTAGATTTCGTGTACTTTTCTTTCTTCGTGTGTTTCTCTTATTTCATTCTGTCGTCTGATTTCCGGTCACTATCTCTGTGCTTTCACCATATGTTCTTGTGTTCAGGGGGAGCACCTTGCGGTATCAGGTAAGATCTCTCATATTTTGAGGGGGAGCGTCACACACACTTTTTCTAAAATATGTTAAAAAAAACAATTATATGGATACTCCTGTGTGCATGTGATAGTCATCGTTTGAGGGGGAGCGGCACAAGTTTTTCTTGAAAAGTCTAAAAGTTTTTGTGTGTCGGACTCCTCCACTACACTCTTCTGCACTATCCGAGGGGGAGCGATAAATCCCCATGCTCAATTTGAGGGGGAGCGAGAGACAGTTCTCTTCCAGTTCAAATTCCTGAAAATCTTCACGGAGAAGGGCTATTCAGAGTTATCCGGACACCTCCAGTATCCGGACAACTCTCGCATCCGGACAACTCTCGCAACCGGACTACTCTCGAATCCGGACACCTTTGGTATCCGGACATAATCGGGACCGGGTAGATATCCGGGTCGGCTCCACTCGGGTTTATATATACGTATCCGGCTTCTTTCAAACCATTTATCTGGAAAATCGCTAAAACCCTAAACCCTTTTCCTCTCTCTCTCTCGCACTCGGACTCTCCCCTTTTTCACGATTCACCGGTGTTTTCGCCCTAATCTTCAGGTATGTTACTCATTTCTCACTCTCGATTACATATCGACTCTTTCTGCACTCCTCACGCCGCAAACCGACCACTGATTGGGTCGATCCAACAGTGCCGAAACCCTTAAGGGTTTTTCGTCGGTTTCGCTTCACTAGATGCGATTAATGGGTAGTCAGTACTCCAATATGCTGTTATTCTCTTCTGGACACCCTTCCGCACCCTAACACTCGATTGGGATCTCCATTTTTGCACATGGCATGATTGCGTCTTCGTCCGGACATATTCGTCGTGTCCGGACACCTTCAACCACATGACGATCCATCCGGAAACCAACATCACCCGGAGACCTAGTTGTCCGGAAATCTTAGGGTTTCCGGTAAGTTCAACTATCGGGTAGTTTGGTGTCCGGACTTTAATGTTATCCGGATTAGTCTATTTGTCCAGACTCTCTCATCACCCGGACACATCTGTCACCCGAACTACCTAGTCCGGAGTCCCAATTTTATCCGGAAACCCCATACCATCCGGTTACCTATAACATCCGGACACATGTGGTGTCTGGAAACCATTTTGTCCGGAAAACTTGGCACTCCCAATTATGTCCGGACACCCCTGTTGCCATTTCAGTACCTGTTTTGTCACTGCCAGTCCTCGATCTGTTTCAGATTGAGCCAATAACAGCAAAGGTACGCGCCGAAAATTGTTCATCCGTCTCAATTACTAACTGTGCTATTTATTTTACAGATTATCTATGGCGGATCAACAGCAACCTCTTCCCGGACAACATGGAGACCCACAACCACCTCCTCAAGAGCAAATACCTCAAGAGGAGGGTATTATTGACGACGCAGCCGATGCTGCCTTGGTTGACCCTGACCATGGTACTGAACTGGAGGCCAACAATCACCACCTAGACCCGACATTGTTCAGACCTCAACCACTTCATCGGGTGCTCCTAGACATTCTCATGAATCACCCTCTCCGTGAGGCCCTTACCAGCACAGCCGATGTCCCAGTCCTGTACGTTCTGCAGGTATGGCTCACCGCCCGAGTCGTCACAGCCGGTAACTCGTAGTCGATCACCGCTCAAATCGATAACCAACCTTTGATGCTCACACCGGACTCATTCCGCCGCCTGCTATCTTTTCCGGAGGCCATCACCAACAATCACGAACGGTATGATTCTGTCGTAAATGATGACACACTGTGCGCTCAAATCCGCGCACTTGGCTACAACCATGACCTCAATCGGCCGTCCGCATTCAATCGCAAGTACCTGGCTCCGATATGGTACACTCTCTTTACAATCCTAAACCACTGTCTTTCCTCGCGATGGAGAGGCATAGATCAGTGCACCGGCGACTTCCTTCGCCTAGTTCATGTTGTGTATTATAACCGCCACATCGACTTCGCAATGATCATCTGGAGGGAGCTCGTCACCGCTATTCGCCACATCGGAGGGTCCAAGCAGAAGAAGTTTCTTCCGTATCCGCGTTTCCTTTCGCTTGCGGTGCGTCAACACATGGACGCGAATCCTGCCATTCCTCGCCGCCTGAACCATCCGGTATGTCCCCATCACCACTTACAGTTCATGGTTATACGCAATCCATCTGATGCGGTAGCCATGCCCATCCCTGAACCACTACTAGCCATTGCCGATCCCACTGCACCAGGGGTAGTAGCATACAGGGGAGCGTTAGGAAATCCCATGGTCCACCCAGAGCCGGAGGGACCTGCCCAGGGACTTAGACCCGGGAGACGTGAGGGTCCGAGAGTAACAGGTAGAAGGGCCCGACAAGCAGGTGCTGTCGGGCGGGGAACGTTAGTTGTGAGAGGAAGTGGAACGAGAGTAGGTGGTGCAGTGGAATCGCAACCCGGTTCCAGCCAACCCCAATCTAGACCCGCTCTTCATCGTTCGACCGAACCATATGTTACTGAACCCCCTTCCCCATCACACCATGTTGAAGACGTGGTTTCTGACTCCACGGACTCCGATACCGACCGTTCTATATGCCTGAAACACATACCTCACGGTATCGGACCCAACCCAGATTATTACACTGGTGGAATCTCCTTTAACTCACCTCCACATACTGGAACCGAACCTATTAGGACATCTGAGGGAGAACAAGTAGAGGAGTTAGGACATGCGAGCCGGAGAGAACTGCGTTCAAAGTTGAACCAGGAAAGATTGAGCCGTAAAGATAACGAGGCTCCTGAGCGAATAGAACCGAGCGACAGCCGGGTAGCCACATCTGCTATCGTGTCTCATACGTTGGGACGGGGTATTGAAGAAGACTCCGTGGACCCAGCGGAGCAATTGCACGACCCCCTTATCCACTCTTTCGTCTCACAACAGACGGATGTTTCAATATTACACGGGGAACAAGCACAACTTCCACCAGCCTCTCATTTGGAGAGTGCTGGTGTTGAAATAAGAGACCAGCAGCCCCCGGTCTCGACTTCATTTCGTGCACCATCGAGTCTAGAGCCACTTGTAACAGATCAATCTTTGGCTAGGACACTTGAAGAGGTACAACACCAAGTCGAGGCTCTTTGTGACTCGACCGGAACCACCGTAGTGTCTTCACCTCTTGGTGAAACACAAGGATCGGCGGGAAATCCTACCACAGCTAACATCACGCTAACTGTGAACGTAGGTGGCTCTACCCCTGTGGTAGACGCCTCAACGGGCAATCTAAGTGATCCCGGGGTTAATTTACCCGACTTGGTGTCACTAGGGTCTCTGGACAGCACCCTTAAGACTGTCTGTCAGGATATGGAGCAACACATGCAGCAACATGTAGCCGCTGAACTTCCAAAGCTATGCGCGCTATCAAAGGTAAAGGCCATCTCGTCGATACTGAAACCGCCTCTGTACCTCCACCGATTCAACAGCAACCAATCTATTCGGTGGAGACCCTGAAGACGATGTTGTTGGCTCAACTGCTCCAGGAATCCGACACTACCGCATCTACCGAAGCAGACCTGATCTCTGTTCTCCGATCACAGGTCACTGCTCCGTCTTCATCCATTACCTCTCGCCTCGACTCCATCGACTCGACCCTTAACGAATACAACAAAGCGCTAACCACGCTGTCTGAGAGGGTCCGTTCACTAGAAGACACTTGTAAGAGTCAAGCCGGCGGTCTCAAACGCAAGCACGATGACCAGGATGATCCTGATCACCGTGAGGGGGAGAAGCGTCTACGCCAAACTGAGACCGCCCAGTTCATGACCGCCGAAACTACAACAGTGGTTCAACAGGAACCCACAACTGCAGCAACTACATCAGAAGCACCCGAAGCCGAGTTGCCACTAGCAGATATGGTCATAGATATGGAAATTTCAGATGAAGAAGACCCGACGGTTGAAAAGCCCGAGGGTTCAACACAGGAACTAGTCGATTTTGACTCGTCAGACAGACCGATATTGGACATGATAGATCCAGAGTGTGAGACCAACCAGGAGACCGAAGACGCATGGTACGAAAAAGCCACCAGTGCCGTAAATCTCTAGGTAAATTTGGTCTTCCCTACTGATGAGGACGACAATATTGACTACGATCAGTTCCTGCTCCAAAATTTATATGGAGCAACCCCCGTTCACTATGCTCAACCCGCCGGAACATCATCAACAAGACCCGAGTCTACTACTTCCGATCTTCCGACAACTGCTCCTCCCACGACAGCTTCTGATCTTCCTCCTCCTCCTCAACAACAACAAATCCGTTGGGAGAAGATCATGGTACTTATCCCTCACTTGGAGGAATCTTTGAAGAAGCTGTTCGTATACAAGCTTCGCCCGATCGAGCCAACCTTCTGTCTGGGTATCTACAACCTTGACCCAGAATTTCAACGCCGATATATCAGCGCAATGCAGCGGTGTCTTCCAGTCAACCAGGTCAGAACCAAACTTCGAATCACAGAGGTAATCAGTATCTATTCAAGACGTATTATGAGGATCGTCTACCCAATTTTCATTGTTCGACGTGAAGATGGGAACGAATGGAAATTTTCAGAAGCTGATTTCAAGAACCTCCGACCACTCGACTTTCTGGTTATTCTGAAAGACTTACGTACAAGAACCATCCGACCGCTAGAGATTACGAAGGCGCTCGAAGCTGTTCGTCGATACATGGTCCGCACCATCATGATGTCTTATCTATCGGACTTCCAAATGGCTATCGAGAACAAGGCGAAAAAGGTAAATCTGATCAAGCCAAATCTGAAAGCGCCTGAGTTAAATATGTATCCCGAGAACGCTATGCTTCTAGAACCAGAATTCGGGATTGTTTACCTCAACGAGCAAAAGGAGAAGAAGTTCATGCGTTTCAGTCAGGTAGACAGATTTTGTGACGGCACGCTTCTAAAGGTCAGAGATGCTCTTCAAAAGATTATTCAGCACAAGTCTGAAAATCCAAGGTATTCTTATGTTCTGAATCCGAATGAATTAACTGCTCGGAATGCCTTGGAAATGATCGAAGATCGCATTGACTATCGTCGCGCCATCAGATTGTTCGAGGTACACTTCGCGCTCCGCAATAGATATGTCTTCAACTGGAGAGATCTAGAGCGCCAACTCGAACTTCAAATCAAAGGGGGAGATTGTTGGAGCAGGTTTTAATGTTGATTTAAAGTTCAAGGGTTAAACTGTATTTGTTTAAATTAGAGCGTTTTTAGTGAACGGGTCGTGGGCTTGTTAACCACGGGCCCATTGTATTTAATGTTGATTAGCTTGGAAAAACAAGCTAATCATCTCTTTAGATTTCTGTTTTGTACTGTAAATTCTCTCTGAAAGTTAATGAAAGGGATGACGTATTGAAATCATATTCTTATTGTTTATATCATATTCGATTTCTAAACTGTTGCACGGATCTGGATTCTACAAGTAGAGTCAGAATTCTGAGTAGTGGAGTCAGAATTCTGAGTACCCTGTTCAGAAATCTGATAAGACTATCCAGAGAAAATGCCTTAGAAAAATGATTGGATTTTGTGATTTTTAAACTTTCAGAACTTTAAATCACCATAACATGCTCAAAAATCAGAATTTTTCAACCAAAATTTGTAGGGTTGCTCAAAATATGATTCTGGACATATTCTCTGGGAATGTTTTCTACCAAAAACACCCACAACTATGAGTTCGATCATACTTCAGAATCAAAAATTGATCTGTATGAATTAGAAATCCATAATCACATTCAGGCCGAGTTTTGGACTGAAGTATCCAAAAGTCAATATTCTCAATTTAAGCACATCATCTGTTTTCAGTCATGTGTCAGTATGATCATTCAACTCTAAACATGAATAACCTGCAAAACAGATTAAGTTGTCTTTGGTACCCATATGAACTTGGGTCTAGGTTTATTAGGTGCAGTGGCATATGCAGACACTCTGTAAAAACCAAACCAGTGCTGACTAAAATTCTTGTTCACAAAATCATCAGTTCCACAATATGAACAACAAAGTTTCTTTTGTGCAATTCTGACTAATTGATTTACAGAATAAATCACATCAGGTTTAACAAAAGATTTGCCTTGAAATGTATTGTTCTTCTTGACATTTGAATTGGGAACTTTTGATTTTGGCACTTCTTTCTTGGAAGTTGTTCCTTTAACTCTCCATTCCATCTTAACTCTTTTGAAGATAAGATTATCTGTAGGCTTAGAAGAAGTATTCACTTTAGGCACATGCGAATTATTATCTAATTCATCAAACAGAGAATTATAGAAAAGATTGGAAGGATGAATCTGATCCTTTGAGAAATCATTTGATCTTTTTACTTCTTTTACAGAAATGTTTTTAAAGATTGAACTTGAAGCTGTTTTAAATAAACATTCAGAATTAGTTGACTTTACAAGCGGAGTCTGATCAATTGTATCAGGACTTGCTTGTTTTGAAACACCAACT
Source organism: Saussurea involucrata (assembly GCA_033807775.1). NCBI lineage: Eukaryota > Viridiplantae > Streptophyta > Magnoliopsida > Asterales > Asteraceae > Saussurea > Saussurea involucrata. The sequence goes on from CM066321.1 coordinate 210,294,889, forward strand.
TTAAAAATAATATCTTCAAGTTCTTTCACCTTGTTGATTAAAACATTATTTTCTTTAAAAATCAGATCATATTTCTTTTGAAGATCAGATTTTACAATTTGCTCCTTCATAATATCTGTTGATAAACCAGATAATTTCTTTGTTATCTTCTTTATCTCATTTTGAAAAATCTTTCGTTCATCTGAAAAATTATCTTTTAAGCATTTTTCTTTAAAACCATTTACCTTCTTCTTTTCAGTTTCTTTTCTTCCATCTTCTAACTCTTTCTCCAACTCATTGATTTTCACAGAAAACTTATTTAACATTCCTGTTTTCTTTTTCTCAAAACCATTCTTTTCTTTTTGAAAAACATTTTCTTGCATTCAAACTCTTTTCTTTCTTTTGCAAAAATTTTCTCCAAATCAGAAATTTTCAGAGAGAATTCAACAGCCTTTGTTTCAAAACCTTTCCTCTCAGTTTCAAAGTCTCTTCTCTCTTTCTCAAATTTCTCTCTTTCAAGTATAACAACTTGTTCAAAATCAGATATCTGTTTCAAGAGTTGACAATTTTTCATTTCACATGATTTGATTCTATTTTCAGAATCTGTCAACATCTTTCTTTCAAAATTGATTTTCTCTTTCAAATCAACATTCTCTTTTTCTAACAACTTTGTGTTCTCTTGAGCCTTTTCAAAATCCTTTAGAAGATCAGATTTGTCTTTTTGCAAATTTATAACAACTTTTGCACTTTCATCAAATTTGGCTTCAAGATTAGCAATCTTGCTTTCAAAATGAACAATCTCAGTTTTTGGTTCAGAAATTGTTTCCTTTGCTTTTACAGGACTTGATTTTTGTAAATTGTTTGAACTTGTTATAGAACTTGCAGGTCTCACAAAAACTTCAACAGTCTCAGGCATATACAAAATATATGTTTCTCTTCTTGAATAAGACTTATTTCCATTTTTATCATAAGTAGGCATGATGAAATGACAAAATCAGATATCAACTATGAATTATGATAAAAAATGAATATCGACACAGATCTAGAACATGCGAGAATAGATCAAATCTATCACAGACATTTCATCAAACAGTTAGAGTACATGAATTGATAAAATCTTCTTTTCAACAAATTCGAAAACATACCTGTGATCTCTGTCTAATTTGAACTATTCTGATCTTCCATTAAACAGCTTTTGTCTCAGACCCCATCGATAGAAATTCTTTAGAAGGCGTGATTGTAAGATGAATAGAATCGAATCAATAGAAAGACAAATTCGAATTTCTTGAACAAACGTAAAACAAATTTAAGAATTACAAAGAATTCAAGAATTGTGAGTAGCAGCGGAATCAATTGATGAATTGATCAAGAAATCTTCAAGAACACGATCTTGAATGAATTTGTTTGTTGATTAGCTCTGATACCAATTGTAGAAACCAGGATTCAATCTTACAATCAAATATGAACAATCAAACAGTAAAATGATAGAGATTTGGATCAACGCACTTGTATTCAATTAAGAACAGATTACAGATCTAGAGAGAGAATCTCTCAAAGATTACAAAAGCTGAATACAAAGATATGCGGGAAAGTTATGCGAAAGATTTTCACAAGATCAGTTAGCTTACAGTTGCTAACTCCTATATATACTGTAAAGAAAAGATAAAGCTACAGTACATATACATGAAAGACTAATAGAACAATTACACATGTCCTAATTAGTAACTGACTATAAATGAAAACATCCTAAGATATAAGTTATGAACAACATGTTGTTCAGAACTTCTGAACATACTTCTGAATAAGCACTTCAGAACTTCCTTCAAGTACTTGTGATATTTTCATCTTCATCATCAGAAGTTCTGAGTCTCCTACTCAGAACTCTGACCCTTCTATTCAGATTCCACACTTGTAATCTTCTCAAGATCTCTCAATTAGAACTTCTGAGTCTTCTACTCAGAACTTCTGAGTCTTCTGTCCAGATCCCAACACTTAGTGATTTGACAAAACTTCAGACCTAACAGTTATAGATCTACATTCCATTGTACTCTTGTCATTTATTTTATTGCATCTTACATTCTTGTCTTTACTTTTAAAGTCATTTATTTTAGTTATTTTTTACTTCCAAGTCATTTACTATTCCTTGCATCATGTTTACTTTCCAAGTACTTTGCATTTACTTTGTTTCATTTATTGTCATGGGTAGCTAATCATTTAGCTTGGGTGTGAGGCAAAGGGTGTTATGATGACCAAAAGAAAGTAGGCATTTTTGTGGCAAAAATGATGTTTCATTATTCCAACCCAAGTTCTTTCAAGATAACAAAATCCTTTGACAAATTGATCACTTTGATAGTGTTAAAGTGTCATGGACCTAGAGATAGGCCATTGAATAACACGTCAATTTGGATGACTTAAGGGGTTATATCGAGAGAGTAACTTGCAATGAGAGTTGTTACTTTTGTTTTCTAAAATGATTCATTCTTGATAAGTTATCATTTTCTCAAGGGATTAAAATGGAGTAGACTTAGAGATAAGCTACTTAGGATTACACAAACGTGGGAGGTATGGAGGTTGTATCAAGAGAGTAACTTTTAACAAAGATAATTTGTTTTGCCATATACTTTAAGAACTCCATTTCCATCGTTGCATTATCTTGGGTTCTGCTCAGAGATGAGATTGCTCTTGCTACTGGGACCATGGGATGGTGAGAGTCCGAGAGGAACGTGTCTCAAAGTAGATAATAAAACTAGTTTTTGTCACTACTATGCTGCAGCATCACTGCTAGAATTCGGTTTATCATAACATCACAAGTCTTACACCCTTGCTTCTCTTTTAATCTTGTTAATTAGAATATGTGTTATTCATCTACCAACCAACCAAAATATTTTCTTCCAAATCGTCATCTGAAATCATTTCTTTCATAATACTAGGGGTGTTCAAAAAACCGTTGGACCGCTTAAACCGGTCAAACTGGACCGTTTTTGGCGGTTTGAGCAGTTTGGCGGTCCGGTTTGGTTTGAAAATTTGTCAAACCGGGGGGTCCGGTCCGGTCCACGGTTTGGCGGTTGTTTTGGGCGGTTTGGACCAAACCGACCGCCATATATATATATTTTTTTTTATTTTTTTATGTATATCATTTAAAGTTTTAGACATTTTCTTAAAGAATTGAGAAAATTTTATATCAACTATCTTAATTTACTAGCATTAACATATCACGTAATTTGATTGTTTAGATTTAAACTAAACATTTAGATTAGTACTTACATGTTGGAGGTGTTCGTGGAAAGGGCGTGTAGACGTCTGGTTAACTATGTTTTATAAAAACCAAAAATAAAGGGTTTATGTGATTTTTAAGTTCTTCGTTTAAGCAAATGAAAATCCGTGATTTGATTGAAATTGGGAGTTTGAAAGATTTTAATCTCTACTACTAACATTTTGTATAAATTGTAATTACTTATCATATTATTATTTCTATTCTTTTTATTCTCCGTAAATAAATATAAGTGGACTATGTTTATTTTTGTGTCGACTTTGTTTACTTTTTTGTGGACTCGAGACAAAGAAGCATTAAAATTCCAACTTATATATGTTTTTTAGTTTAAGTTTTAAAGGCCATAAAGGGCCCAAACCGCCTAAACCGGTCGGACCAAACCGTCTAAACCGCGGTCCGGTTTGACCGGTCTAGGCACTTGATGTCAAACCGCTCGGTTTGAAAATTTACCAAACCGCCACTAGTGGTTTGGTTTGTGGTTTGAGGGGTTAAACCGCCCAAACCGGACCGCGAACACCCCTACATAATACTTTAATAGCAATTTTAACTCCAATCTCTGTGGGACGATACTTGGTACCTTTACCATTTTATTACTTGAAAAGACGACATTAGATCTCATGGTATACTTGCTTTGAGGTTTAATTAGCACATGTCTATAGGTGTATTCCATGCACTCATCAAGTTTTTGGCGCTGTTGTCGGGGATTGGTAAGCTAAAAGACTATTAAAGTATTTTTAAAGATTTGGTTTTTCTAACACCGTTGGGAATTTTAAAGATTTTTTGAAAGTGGTGTATGCCAAGAATACAACGTGGGGAACTTTTTGAATTAGATCCGAATATTGAGAGAACTTTTCATCAAAGAAGAAGAATTCAAAGAACATCAAACTCTCTCAATATGGAGGATGGTCCCCTACCAGGTTTTGAAAATAGACCACCAAGACCACCGCTTTTAGAAAATCCCGTCCGGCCACCTTTGGAAAATCAATTGAGACCACCTTTAGAAAATCCAATTCGGCCTCCGTCAACCTTTGTAAATAATCCACCACTTTTTGGTAATCCACCATTTCATCCTTTTCAACCAAATCCACCATTTCATAATCCACCACCTAACGGTGAGGATGAGAATGATACGAGATCTGTTGGTAATGTTGAACCTCTTAACATCATTGATCTTGCAAATTCTAAAGATGGAAGAATTATGGACTATGCAATCCCCAATTTTGAGCAATTGAATTCGGGGATTGTTAGACCACAATTAGAAACATTACATTTTGAACCAAAACCGATCATGTTTCATATGTTGCAAGCCAATGGTCAATTTGCCGGATTACCATCGGAGGATCCCCATTCTCATTTAGCACCAGGTTCTGTACCATCTTGGAGTGATATGGCTGAAAAGTTTTTGCGAAAATATTTTCCACCTACCCGGAATGCTAAGTCCAGGAACGAAATTTGCATGTTTAAACAAATGGACGATGAAGCAATTCCCGATGCTTGGGAAAGGTTTAATGAATTATTAAGGAAATGCCCTCACCATGGCATTCCCTATTGTATTCAACTCGAGGCGTTTTACAATGGACTTGAATCCAATGCAAAACAAATGCTCGATGCGACTTCAGGATGGGCCTTTACCTTTAATACCTACAATGTCGGGTATGAAATTCTTGAAAAAAATTCAGCAACTGTCAGTACACCACCTCCTGCACCTGTCCTTTCTGTGCAATGTGTCTGTTGTGGTGGGGAACATTCTTATGAACATTGTCCTCATAATTCTGAATCTGTAAACTATGTTCAAAATAGACCTAATCCCCACTCCAACACTTACAATGCCAGTTGGAAGCAGCACCCAAACCTTTCTTGGACTAGTCCATGTTTAAATCCACCTGCACCAAAACAACAAGGCACCGCAAATTTTCAACAACAACAACATGCAAGCTACTCACAAAATCATCACCAAGGTTTTCAAAACAATCAACCATCTTTTCAAGGCAAGTCACCTCCACAAGCTGATTCATCATCTTCTTTGGAAGCAATGATGAAAGGGTTTATGACCCAAACCCAAGCTCTTTTGACCCAACAACACTCTCAAAACCAAGCTTTGATAGCCCAACAACAGTCTAAAAATCAAGCACAACAACTTCAAAATCAATCTCTTTTTAATCAGCACAGCACACATTTGAGGAATCTAGAGACTCAAATCAGTCAATTGGCAGTTAACCAGATCAACAGGGCCACAGGTACTTTACCTAGTAACACAGAAATCCCAAAGGCCCCAGGAAAAGAACATGTGAAAGCTGTAACTCTTAGAAGTGGGAAAGAATTACCTGAAGCTGTGGAAAAGAAATTTGGCCCTTTAACCAAAACAGATTTTGACAAAATGACCAAAGCCATTTCTACACCAGAGATTCAGATAATTCCAAAACCACCAAGTCAAAAGAAAGACCAAGACCCTAAGATCACAAGTTCAATTCCACCCAATGAGACCAAGACCAAAAGCATATTGGACCCATCTTGCTCAAAACCATCAAGCCAAGCTGTTATCAAACCAGTTCCCCCTTACATCCCTTATCCCCAAAGGATGAGGAATGAGAAGGAGGAACTCCAATTTAAAAAGTTTTTGGATGTTTTCAAACAATTGCACATCAACATACCTCTTGTTGAAGCAATTGAGCAGATGCCCAATTATGATAAGTTCCTTAAAGACATTTTAAGTAAGAAAAAGAAGTTGACTGAGCATGAGACGGTTGCCCTCACTGAAGGTTGCAGTGTTTTGTTTTCCAAAAAAATACCCCCTAAGCAAAAAGATCTAGGGAGTTTTACCATTCCTTGTTCCATAGGTGGGAAAGAAGTTGGACAAGCATTGTGTGATTTAGGTGCCAGTGTCAATCTTATGCCCTTGTCAATATTCAAAAGCTTAGGCATAGGAGAGGCTAGACCTACCACTGTTACACTCATCCTAGCAGACAAGACCATAGCCTACCCAAAAGGAAAAATTGAGGATGTCTTGGTTCCGGTAGATAAATTCATCTTTCCGGCAGATTTCATCATTTTAGACTTTGAGGCTGACAAGGACATTCCTATTCTTTTAGGAAGACCATTCCTAGCCACCAGAAGAACTTTAATAGATGTCCAGAAAGGAGAGTTGACTATGAGACTTAAAGACCAAAAAGTCACCTTTAATGTCTTCAATTCTTTAAAATACCCTAGTGAGGTAGAGGACGGCTCAAGCTTAAGTGTCATTGAAGCATTGTGTCATGAAGAGGGAGTCAAACAAACCTGTAGAATAGAAGAAGAGGATGAGGAAGACTTAACCTTAGGAGAGGAAGATGATGATAGGGACTCTACCTTGAGAAAAGAAGAAATTGTCCCCTTGAATGCTGCAGCATTTGAGTTGCTGGAAAATAATGAACAAAAGTCATTTACTCTCTTAATAGTCTCACCACCTAACTTGGAGTTGAAACAACTCCCATCTCATATGAAATATGCTTTTCTAGGAGAAGAAGACAAATTGTCTGTCATCACATCGTCTACCCTAGATTTGCATCAAGAAAAGAGATTGGTGGACATGTTGAAATTGCACATAAAAGACTTAGGATGGACCATTGCTAACCAAGATGTGATAACTATAATGCAAGACTTATTTGCGCAAAACAACAGGTACACGGAGGGGTTGCTTGGTCAAAGAAATGAGTTCATGGACATAATAGAGATGATGGAGACTGAGATAGTGGATAAAGGGCAAAAGAAAGTCAGAACAGATGTGAAAGAATTAAAGGTAGAATTACCTGCCAGGAACAACACACTAATGGACACTTTGCTGGAACAAAAGAATAAGTGTTCGGACAAGATTGATAAGTTATGGACTGAGCTTATAGATTTGATCAAAAAGAAGAAGGCTGAGAAAGATGCAGGGGCTGAGGAGAAGGTTGCTAAGCTCAGAAAGTTGTTGAAAGCCAAGAAGATGAAGATTGCAAAGTTGAGGAAGGAGAATGAGAAGTTGAAGGCAAAAGGTGTTGTCAGGTCCAGTGTTGCAGCATCCAAACAAAATGAAGACCAACAACCTAGTCCATCTGAGTAGGGCAGGTTCAAATCATACTCTTTAGCTCCTTTTTATGTTTTATTTTTATTTCTTGAGTCTGGGATTTGTTTTTACATATTTTAGGTTTATTTTCATTGCATTGGGATCATGATTTGGTATTGTTTATTTACTTGCATAGCCCAAATAATTTCACAAGTCCAATCTCATTTTTAGAGTGATGCATGCTAGAACTAGACTCACAATTGCTTGGGACACAATTTGGTCCACATTCTGCACATATCACAAAAATGATATCGGCTTCATTCTTTTCTCACATTTTTAGCCACTTGAGACAATTGTCAAAACATCCTTTCCTCCATACAATGAGGACATTGTAAATTTCTTAGTTTGGGGTGGGGGTGTCTAAAAATGGCAAGAGCAAAGCTCTACACAAACAGAAAAAAATTGCCAAGACAAAGTGGTTGAAACACCAAAATGTCCCATAGGGGCAGGTGTGTGCATCAACAAAAAGAGCACAAAAAGTGCCAAAAATTGAAAAATTTTCAATATTGATACATGGGGTGAGAAAAGGCAAAGTGAGAAAAAATATGCCAAAAGAGAGAAACCCATACACTTAGAAGCCATTAGTGATTTGTGATGTGGAATGTGTTTGACCATAACAAAAAGAATGTGATGCTAGCTTATGGTTCATGGTTACAATTAGAATGAGATTTGGTCACTTTGGATTTATAAAAGGCCATGCTATGCATCTTTGACATGTCAATTCATGATGTACACTTAATGTCATCCTTATGCAAATTTTTCAGAAACTGGGTCTTTTTCTTTTGTCTTTTTATTGCTTGGGGACAAGCAAATTTCTTAGTTTGGGGTGGTGATAAGTGCTCAATTTTGAGTACTTAAGCACTTATTTCTTTGGTTTAGATAGGACCTTTTCATTCTAAAATCCCAACTTTGAGTCTTTTTTATCTTGTTTTGCACTCATGGAGCTAGGGATCATGGTTTACTTGTTTTACTAGTTTGGTAGGTTAATTGGTGTGTTTTTTGTCAAAATCTCTCAAAACAGGGTATTGTCATGAGTAGCTAATCATTTAGCTTGGGTGTGAGGCAAAGGGTGTTATGATGACCAAAAGAAAGTAGGCATTTTTGTGGCAAAAATGATGTTTCATTATTCCAACCCAAGTTCTTTCAAGATAACAAAATCCTTTGACAAATTGATCACTTTGATAGTGTTAAAGTGTCATGGACCTAGAGATAGGCCATTGAATAGCACGTCAATTTGGATGACTTAAGGGGTTATATCGAGAGAGTAACTTGCAATGAGAGTTGTTACTTTTGTTTTCTAAAATGATTCATTCTTGATAAGTTATCATTTTCTCAAGGGATTAAAATGGAGTAGACTTAGAGATAAGCTACTTAGGATTACACAAACGTGGGAGGTATGGAGGTTATATCGAGAGAGTAACTTTTAACAAAGAGAATTTTTTTTGCCATATACTTTGAGAACTCCATTTCCATCGTTGCATTATCTTGGGTTCTGCTCAGAGATGAGATTGCTCTTGCTACTGGGACCATGGGATGGTGAGAGTCCGAGAGGAACATGTCTCAAAGTAGATAATAAAACTAGTTTTTGTCACTGCTATGCTGCAGCATCATGATGTAGCATTGTTGTAGCATTGGTCTGCTGGAATTCGGTTTATCATAACATCACAAGTCTTACACCCTTGCTTCTCTTTTAATCTTGTTAATTAGAATATGTGTTAATCATCAACCAACCAACCAAAATATTTTCTTCCAAATCGTCATCTGAAATCATTTCTTTCATAATACTTTAATAGCAATTTTAACTCCAATCTCTGTGGGACGATACTTGGTACCTTTACCATTTTATTACTTGAAAAGACGACATTAGATCTCATGGTATACTTGCTTTGAGGTTTAATTAGCACACGTCTATAGGTGTATTCCACGCACTCATCAGAGTCACTAGAAACGGGAATCACGTTGAGGGTAGCAAGGATGATCATGTACGGTACGTTCATAATTGCATCTGGCCATTGTTATGGTGAACCTACAAGTTACATGTGTGTACTTGGACTACTTTGATGTTTCAACCGCTGGGGTAGTAAAGAAGTTTCTAAGTGGTTAGTTGTTAAAAGAGATTGGTGATTTTAACATACGACACTTGCAGTGACAATAAGCATGATGATTGCATTAAGTGAACCGTTTCGGGTCAGAATTGTTGGTTAAATTAGAACCATAGACTTATGGAATCAACGTTCTTCGAGGAGATATTATATGGTGAACCAAAGAAGATTTTCAAGTGTTACCTTAAGATGCTTGAGCATTCGGATGACGATAGTGTGACCGGAGGAGTGCGAGGAGTGTGGTATTGAGATGTTGAGTGCCGACTAAACTCATGCACGAAATTTATTTTTGAAATAAATTGCATCAGTTATTTCTCATGTTCCCAAATCATCATGTGATTTATGTTACGAAATCTTGGAAAACTTTTCAGCATGCACAAGATTTTAAACCGTGATTTTAAACATGCATGAAATTATTTTATTTCAAATGATTGCAAACTTAGTCGAGACTTTCTTTATTTTCAATGATTGCCCGATGTTGTCTTCGGATACTGTATTGGCCATGTTTTGATGTTGTGTAGAGTCTTGGACACGTAACCTCGACTTGTGACTTTAACAATGGATCTCCTCCAGATATGTTAAGGTTTGAATGAAGAGTTACCTTTCATTATTTTTGGTGTTGAACCTTATTGGGAAATATTTTATGCGTGTGTTATTGAAGGGTGTTTCTTTATATCATGTGTCAACAAAAAGGAAATTTTGGGATTATGACATTTTAGTCATACCTTTGCTTTATGCAATTTGACTATTGGAAACGAAAATTTTGGCACCATTCGATTGATTGGATGTCACTGGTTTCAATGATTTTATGGAAGTTTTTCTTGAGTATTATGGAGTTTGGTGTTACGACGTTTTGTGTCGCGTGGGTGCAACTTTGGAGTGGGTATACTTTAACTATTATGTGTGACAACTCATGGGTTTTGTTGAGCATTTTGTCTAATGCGAGTTTTGTTGGGAAGTGTTATTTCATATCGTAAGGAAACCAAAAGAGTACTTTTGGAATTTTGGTGTCGCTTAGTTTTCTTTTTCGAGATTTATGCTAGCATGTTTAATTGCACATTGTTTAGAGTACGAATTGATTTATACATGGAGTGAGCAATGCATATAAGAGTGTCATGATAGTTTATCTTAATGTTTTGTCTCATGTATTTTCAGTTAATTGGTTCTTTTACTATCACTTCACGTAAATACGTTAAATTGATTTACCGGTATGCATATTGTTAATGCCAAAAATCGCCCAAAAGAACAACTTATGGTTGATGTGGACTTTTAACAACTAAAGAAACGAATCTCACGACCAAGCAACACAATCGCAGGAAAAAGTAAACAAGACAAGAGATTTGGTGACACGGAAAACCCCAAAACAAGGGAAAAAACCGCGGTCGACTTGTGAGAGTCGACGGTGCACTATAGTCGCCAAACAGGGGCGAAAGTCCTTTTGTAACAGGTGTTTTGTAACAGATTACAAACGAATGTAAATATAAACTTAGTCGTGTGCAAATGACGTGTGTCGTGTGTCAATCGTGCGAAATAAGCTACTGTCATGCGGTTCGAACTGCTGTCGTGCGAAGATGCTTCAGCGATATTCGTTCGAATTCCTTGTGAATCACTGTGTTTTCGATGTAGAACTGCTTAGAAAGTAGATGGAGCAGATTGGAGTGGAATATTTTTCGGTTGCAGCACAGGCCTTTATATAGCTTCTGTTGGTAATTAAAGGTGTCTTTATGGCGCACTTCGTAACCGCTGTCGGGCTTTAAATGCCATTGATGACTTGATCGTTACTGTCCGTTTGCACCATGAATGCTCGTAGACCTGTAGTAATGAACAAAAGAAACGGGTTTGACTGTTAACGGTTAGTGTAATCGTACGACCGTCTTAAGTCCCATACGTCGGTCGTACGGAACGTACGACTAGCATAAAAACGCATGACCGAGCATGCGTCTGTAAACATCTTGTAAGACCTTATCTTAATACAAGAGTGGTCTTATGGAAATGTCATCTGAGTTTTCTAGTGTCGGTCGTGAGGTGTGGTTTTTTACCCAAACAGTTTGCCCCCAAAATTTGAATTTCGGGCGTGAAGTTCGAATTTTAAATCTGACGATGTGGTTTGCCACATGTCGCATGGGGAGAGGATCTGGTTGAATTCCAACCGTCTTGGTTCGATTCAGATTGGTGAAGATGATGGGGTCGTGACGTCACGACGGCGTGTCATATACGAAAAGACGTTTAGAAGACAGGTGTCGTTCATCGGCATGATGCATGCGAAAAGGCGATCACAGGTGTCGACCATCTAACGGATCGACCTGACATGATCTTTGCCATAAATAGCATGATTCGTGGAATTGTTTCTTCTTTACGCTTGCAACACTTTTGAGAGAGATTTTCGAGAGAAAGATTTAGAAGATTTTCACTGCTTGTTCGAGCGTTCGAGGTTTTTAGACACATAAGGTACGATCTCTTGCCTCTCTTTTCATCATGCGACTCAAGTCGATAGCCAAGAAGGCTGCTGCGCGTAAGGACCTTATGGACCTATACGTAGCACAGGTTTCTGTGCCTGATTTTTCTGTCTCCTCTGAGCCGGCGAGCTCTTTTCAAGAAAAGGAGGAGGTGGAAGCTTTTAGGTTGTCGGTGGGTATTCCCACCGAAATCCATTTATACATTCCCGACCAGCTTAGACCGGCGGAGTGTTTAGGAGGATTCTTCGTCATGTACGAGTATCCCTTTAGAATAGGATTTAGGTGGCCATTTACTCCTCTGGTCAGAGAGTTTTTAGGTATCTTTGATTTATCTCCTGGTCAGATCTTGCCTGAGTTTTGGAAAATCTTTCAGGAGATTGAGCGGATCACCGGTGTGTGGGATGTTCCTTTCACGATGCGTGATCTATTTACGGTGTTTGACGTGAAGTCGGACGACTATCGTCGTTATAGCCTAACCTCTAAGCTGAGGGGTGGACATACCTTGGTCCCTGATACCCAGATTCATAATCGTGGGTGGAAGGCCAAATATGTTCTTGGTCGTGTACGGACGCTTGGTCGTATAGACGAGGACACTTCCTGGGTCGCGTCTGGGTGGAACACCAGCGGTATAAATTTTGTTTTGCCGTACGTCTTTTAATACTTAGCTTTGTCTTTCGCTAATTTTTTTTGTCACTTGTTCTCAGATATCGATTTTGCGAGGTTCGGTCCCGCAGTTGATTCTCAAGAAAAAGTTGCGAGACTTTTCTCTTGTGGGGTCGGAGAGTTATTTGACTCTCCTAGTCGTACGACCGTCAGCGCTTCAGAGGTTGAAGAAAGAAGTCAACGAGAGACTTCGTCAAGTAAGTGTCCATTAATCATGCGTCTTCTGTCTTTCTTCAAATCGTATGACAGTTTCTGACATTCTTGTTTTTTACAGGTGGTTCTGACATGCAGTCGGCTTCGGGCAAGGTGAAGAGAGATACCCAGATGGCCTTGGCTAAGAAGGCCCATGAGATGAAGAGGAAGGATCCTTCGACTTCGGGGTCGAGGATTATGAAGAAGACCAAGTCGGTTCCCCCGAAGGAACCGTCGTCGACGGGTGGAGAGCCACTAAAGGTCTCCACTCCTGAGAGGGCGAAGACGTGTGCGGACGTGCCAAGGACGACGCCGCCTAGGTCGTCAACTGCGGAGGAGAAGAAGAAAGGTCCTCGGACTGAGGGATCCCCTGAAGTTACGACGGTGAATTTTCCGTTACCGTCGAACTTCTTGTTGGATGGCGTCCTGGATAGGGCAAAGATTTTCCCTAACTTGGGAAAATTCCTCCTACCATCCTTCAAAGATCGCTACCGTGGAGCTACTGTGGACGAGACAGGGTCTCACGTCGCAGGCATGACATTCCTGGTAGGTTTTTCATTTTAGTGGTATGTCTCTTCCTCTCTCAGTAAGTAAGACTTACCTTTTCGTGCGACTGCAGGCGTTCCAGGCGTCGTTGTACCTTTTCGGCCAACTGGAAGAACTCCATAAGGTCAAATCTTGCATCGCTGAGAAACTCCAGCGAGCGCAAGATGATGAGCGTAAAGCTCGAAAGGAAGAGCGGGCGGCTAAGGCCAAGGCGAAGGCTCTCTCCGTTCAAGTGGACGATCTTAAGAGTCTCCTAGAGACATCGTCGATAGAGAAGGAGGAGCTCCAAAATTGTCTCAAGGAGACGTTGGAAAGGGCCTCTGCTTATGAAGCAGAGGTGACATTGACTAAGGCATCCCTCGTCGTGCGTGAAAAACAAGTGGGGAAGCTTAGGTCGTCGGTTAAGGCCGTTGAGGCCAAGACGGGGGCCTTGGAGGAGAAGCTCCTCTCGTTTGAGACGCTGACCCGTCTGAAGGTCAGGGCGGTGATTATGCGCCGTCACCTGCAGGGGAAAAATCCCTTAGCTGGCGCTGAGGCCGAGGTCGCATCCTATCTGGATCATGTCGGGACCGATGAGGATCTCGACCAAGAAGATAGGATCGACGATACTGACTCCGCAGAGACAAAGACGGGTGATGCGGAAGACGAGGGTGGAGTCGACCAAGGCCCTCAGTAGATTTTGTAACTTTGTATTTTAGGGCGACCGTTGGTGGTCGTGCCTTTTCTTGTATTAACTTTGGATTTAATATAAGCATATTTTTCTTTATACCGTGTGTTTTACTTTGTTGTAAATAAACAAAATAAACTAGTATAGAAAATAGTAAAGCGAACGTACAATCGTACGATACGGGTACATATAACATTGGAAGTAGTCGGGCGACCTGGCCGCAAATACTTTAAGTATGGAACTCAAGTCATAAGACTTCGGTTCCGACACTTGACTTAAAGAACACTTGTGAAGATCACAAGACTCGTTCAATGACTCATAAGATTCCTTTTTGTGACATGCAAGTCTTAGAGACTGGCTTCTCACTGTAGAACCTGTGGTGATCATAAGATCTGTATTCTGAATTGTAAGATTCAGTTCTTGTCGTATGAGTCATGAATTATAAGTCATGACTTTGTCTTCTCACGATATAGATCGTAAGATTGATGTTCGTGCGATCCTGCGAACCTGCCATATAAGATCTAGGGGTGGTCGTTGGTTTGACCAACGACCCTCCGATGCTTAAGTCAGTAATCGTTTGTCGAAATAAATTGAAACAATTCAAAAGAAGTACTTTTTTAGATGTACTGCATTCTAGCTTCATGGGATGTCTTGGTCGTCGAGGGTTTGTAGCTTGTAAGCACCCTTCCCGACGACCTCAGATATTCGATAAGGTCCTTCCCACTTAGTGGGCAACTTACCTGCATTGGGTTCCTTAGTGTTCTGGAACTCTCGTCGTAAGACGTAGTCACCTACCTGAAAGATTTTGGCCTTAACGTTTTTATTGAAATGTCGCTCGACGACTTGTCATTGAGATGCCATCCTGACCAAAGCAGACTCTCTTAACTCTTCAAGAGCGTCGAGGTCGTAGCTTAGGTCTACCAAGTTATGATCGACAGACGTATGTCTCGATGTCGGGAGCTGAATTTCAATGGGTAGGACGACTTCACAACCGTAGACCAATGACAACGGTGTTTGTCCTGTCGATGTTCTGGGCGTCGTATGATTGGCCCATAGGACCGATAGGAGTTCTTCGACCCACTTCCCTTTTGCGGCCTTAAGTCTTTTCTTGATTGAATTGATGATGACTTTATTGCTTGATTCTGCAAGACCGTTAGATTGGGGATAACGTGGGGTTGAGTTCGTAAGTTTGATATTACGATCCTCACAAAATCGTAGTGTACGATCGCTTATGAATTGCGACCCATTGTCGCACACGATTTCGGAATGGATTCCGAACCTGCATAGGATGTTAGTCTGGATAAAAGAAATAACTTCTTTGTCCCGAATCTGGGAGTAAGCAGCTGCTTCTATCCATTTAGAAAAATAATTTGTAAGGACTAATAGAAAGACCTTCTGCCCTGGGGCAGGAGGTAATTTGCCAACGATGTCCATTCCCCACCTCATGAAAGGCCATGGAATTAAGGACGTATGTAAAGGTTCGGAGGGTTGGTGAGTTATACCTGAATGTCGTGGACATGCGTCACAGCCTTGGACGTACCTGGTGGCATCTTGCCTTAATGTCGGCCAATAATAGCCTTGTCGTGAGATACGATTTGCAAGACTGCGACCACCCGAGTGGTTGCCACATTCGCTATCGTGCATCTCCTTTAAGATACTTTGTACCTGTTCGGGATTATCGATGCATCTTAGGTTTAGACCCGTCGACGAGCGTCGATATAGTCTATCGCCAATGATTATATAGTTCGATGCTTTGAATCGAATCTTGCAAGCTTCCATTCGATCTTCAGGTAGTTGGTCGTGCATAAGATAATTTTTGATGTCAGTCGACCAACTGTCTTCCGTGCTAAGAGCACAGATTTCTTTAGAGTCTTCAATAGACGAGGTCGCTAGATGGATCATGGGAATAGCCTCTAATGAGGGCTTATTTAGCGATGATCCAAGGTTAGCAAGTGCGTCCGCCTGAGTGTTTTGATCTCTGGGAATTTGCTCGATTGAGAATGGATCAAACATCTTGGATTTATCTTTGTTTGGGTAAAAATTCACCAGTCTCGACCACGACCAAGACATTAAGAACGTTTATTGCATTTCTCTTGTAACAAAGTCAAATCACAAACACTCCGTCTTTTGACCAAAGCCAAAGTCGAGAATACCTCTCGACACTCGACCGTCGTGTAGAAACACACGACCTCGACCGACTAACATATGACTCTTCTGTTATGATTTCATCATTTAATGCAGGTCAACATCATTTATAACCAACGGATGAAACCGACAGAGCAGTTATGAGCATTAAACAACAGTGACCGTTGCGAGCGTTAATATAAGAATTCATGGAGTCATTAAATGTATCCGAAGACTATAAATACGAAGGCAAAGTCATCATTTACAGATCATCGAATCCTGGAATTACACTGCGTACTCAAGAACATCTGAAGAAAATAACTTTCTCTCAAGTGATCGCTCTCGACGCACGACTTACACTCTCGACCAACAGTCTTAGCACACGACACACTAGTTTTACATTCGATACATTGTTATTTCCACATTTCAAGTCATTTGTATTGTAATCATTGTACTCTCGACACCAGAAACAAAGGATATCGCCCCTGTTTGGCGACCATAGGGGCCCCATCTGGACGATTTCAAGTCATTTGTATTGTAACTTTAGTTGTTAAGCTCCACAATCAACCTTAAGTTATCCTTCTGGACGATTTTTGGCATTAACAGTTTGGCGCCCACCGTGGGGCCCCATCTAGAGAAAATCTTCGATAAATGTGCGTCCTACTAACGGTTTCTTGCAGTTTCCCCTGTTTTCTGTTTCAGGAAAATGGCAGGTAACGGAAACCCAGATCAAACCGCTGCCCAAATGCATGAGAAGCTTGAGAATGCGCAGGATTCTCCTGCGATAGTGGACGATTATCGCCTGGAAGAAATCGTCCTAGATCAGAGCAAGTTAATATCCTTCTTGTAGGATCGTCCCTCGATCCATGCCTAAAGGACAAGTTAATATCCTTCTTGCAGGAGTATGCCGATTGTTTTGCCTGGTCGCACGAATATATGGTCGGTATAGACCCTGGCGTCATTTCTCATAAACTCAATGTCGACCCATCGTTCAAACCTATTAAGCAAAAGCACAGGAAATTTGCTCCTGAAAGGAATAAGGTGATAAATGACGAGGTTGACAACCTCCTCAAGACAGGGAAAATTCGAGAAGTAAAATATCCCGATTGGCTTGCTAATGTCGTGGTCGTGGCAAAGAAAAATGGCAAGTGGAGAGTCTGTATCGACTTCACAGATCTCAATAAAGCTTGTCCAAAAGACCCATTTTCGTTGCCACATATCGACGCCATGGTCGACGCGACAGCAGGGCATGAGTTATTAACATTCATGGATGCTTATTCTGGGTACAATCAGATCCTGATGCACGTCGATGACCAGGAGAAAACTGCGTTCATGACAGATCGAGGTATTTACTGTTATAAAGTTATGCCTTTCGGACTAAAAAATGCAGGTTCTACCTACCAACGTCTGGTGAATAAGATGTTCAAAGACCATCTCGGCGACACGATGGAAGTGTACATCGACGACATGCTCGTCAAGTCAAAGCAAGCTGTCGACCACGTCGAGCATCTGAGGCGGTCGTTCGACATCCTTCGGAGGTACAGCATGAAGCTCAATCCGACGAAGTGTTCCTTTGGCGTCAGTGCCGAGAAATTCTTAGGCTACATGGTCACTCGTCGGGGAATCGAAGCCAATCCCGACCAGATCAAAGCCATTATCAAGATTAAGTCTCCGAGAAATTTCAAGGAGGTCCAAAAGCTCACTGGTCGAGTAGCAGCTTTGAACAGGTTTATCTCTTGATCCTCAAACAGATGTCATTTATTTTACAATGTCCTCAGGAAAAACAAAGGCTTCGATTGGACCGACGACCATGAACAAGCGCTACAAAAATTGAAAGAATACATGACGTCACCACCCCTGCTGTCGAAGCCTCACGATCATGAGACCTTGCAGCTGTATTTAGCTGTCAGTCCAAATGCAATAAGTGTCGTCCTGACGCAAGAAGATGAAAAGCAAAAATTTCCAATCTACTACGTAAGTAAATCCCTATTGGACGCCGAAACCAGGTATTCCTCAATGGAAAAACTACTCTTATCGCTTGTTACAGCCGCAAAGAAACTGCGGCATTATTTCGAATCACACCCGATTACTTTCGTTACTAACTATCCCATCAAGTCTGTCTTGAGAAAACCTGAGTTGACAAGTCGATTGGCGAAATGGAGCATATATCTTAGCAGTTACGATATCGATTTCAAACCCAGGACAGTGATCAAATCGCAAGCTCTAGCTGATTTCATCGCCGACTTTAGTCCTGAATTGGGAAAAGAGGCAGAACTCGAAGTGTCTACTGTGGCGACTCACAACGACGTGCCTTGGACCTTACACGTCGACGGATCATCCAACGTCAGGGGATCAGGACTTGGCGTCGTCTTAAAGTCGCCATAGGGGGGCAAGATGCTATATTCCGTGCGATGCGATTTCAAATACACCAACAACGAAGTTGAATACGAAGCCCTGGTCGTAGGGATGGATATGGCCCACGACTCAGGGGCAACCTCACTACATGTCAAAAGCGATTCTCTTCTGGTCGTGAACCAGATGAATGGAGAATTCGCAGCCAAAGATTCAAAAATGACGTCGTACCTAAAAGTAGCAAAAGGAAGATCGGAAAAGTTCAAATCATTTTCTATTGAACAGATCCCAAGGGATCAAAACACTCAAGCCGATGCTCTGGCAAACCTTGGGTTCGCTCTAGTCGAACCAATAATCGACAATATTACCCTGATCCATTTAGCGACATCGTCCATCGAGAATGACGATGCCGTCCAGATCGAAGAGCAAGAAGATGATTGGTCGTGCGACATTCGAATTTTTCTTGTGCACGACCAACTCCCAGAAGACAAGATGGAAGCTCGAAAAATCATATTCAAGGCATCCAGGTATGTCATGATCGAAGATAAACTCTATCGACGATCATCGACAGGCTTAAACCTGAGATGCGTCACCAGTAAGAGTCAAGTTCAAAAGATCCTCCAAGAAATGCACGATGGGGAGTGTGGCAATCACTCCAGAGGTCGCAGTCTGGCTAATCGTATCTCTCGACAAGGCTACTTTTGGCCGACACTACGACAAGACGCCGTCAGGTACGTCCAGAACTGTGATCCCTGTCAACGACATTCAGGTATGACTCATAAACCTTCTGAACCTTTACACTCAACGCTTATCCCATGGCCCTTCATGATGTGGGGTATGGACATTGTCGGCAAGCTACCGCCTGCCCCTGGGCAAAAGGTATTTCTCCTCGTACTTAAGGATTATTTCTCCAAATGGGTTGAAGCAGCTGCCTTTTCCCAAGTTCGGGACAAGGAAGTCATCTCTTTTATCCAGACTAATATCATATGCAGGTTTGGGATTCCATCCGAAATTGTCTGCGACAATGGGTCCCAATTCATAAGCAACAGGACTCAACAATTCTGTGAAGATCGCAACATCAAGCTGACGACCTCGACGCCCAGATATCCTCAGGCAAATGGACTTGCTGAATCAAGCAATAAGACCATCATCGCTTCAATTAAGAAGAGGCTGCAAACCGCAATGGGAAGGTGGGTCGAAGAACTCCCTTCGGTCCTGTGGGCAAATCGCACGATGCCTCGCACGTCCATAGGACAAACTCCTTTCTCTTTGGTTTATGGTTGTGAAGCAGTTCTACCAGTCGAAGTTCAACTCCCTACCTCGAGACATACTTCCGTCGACCACAATCTGGTTGACCTAAGTTATGACCTCGATGCTCTAGAGAAGCTCAGAGAATCAGCGTTGGTCAAAATGGCATCACAAAAGCAGGTGGTCGAACGACATTTCAACAAAAATGTTAAAGTTAAAAAATTTCAAGTAGGCGACTGCATCCTAAGACGAGTGTTCCAAAGCACTCAAGAGCTCAACGCTGGTAAGCTTTCCACTAAATGGGAAGGTCCTTATCGTATCTCAGAAGTCGTGCGTAAAGGTGCCTATCGGCTCCAAACCCTTGACAATCAAGATATCCCACGTAGCTGGAATGCGACGCATTTAAAAAGGTTTTTCTTTTAAATCTCTTTCCTTTTCTCACAACGATTTTTTCACCACGACGATTACTAACTTAAGCATCGGAGAGTCGTTGGCTAGCCAATGACCAACCTCTGACATCGTTTATTCGCAGGTCGCACGACATAAGTCTATTACACGACTTTTATCTCGCTAGGTCGCATGATATAAGTGTTCAAGTCTATAACTTGCTTATTCTATCGCAGGAACGCACGATTCAGGAACGACGTACGATCTAGTTATACGATCGTAAGGTCTAACATTTCAATTGATCTAAGTTTCTAAGACTTAGAAAATTTTGTATGTTCTAGATGAACACATCGATTACATATGTTTGCTAATACAATTCAAATGTATGACTTATATCATAGTCGTTATACTACAATGGATGTCTAAGTCGCATGTTTACTTCCACAATCGAAATTCACAATTAAACGTTATGTTTGCTTATAGGACATGTAAAACAAAGAGATATGCGAAATAAAAATTCCATTCATCGAATCAACTATTACATTAGATAACTCGATCACCAACAATCGAGCATAAATAATGAATCTATCCTAAGGCTGAGGAGTAGCATCGGTCGCGTCTTTACCCGAGGCCACAACCTAAGGCAAGTTCGTTCGACGGCGAAGCTAAGCGAATCCTTGCCTAACAGATGTCAGATCGTGCTCGACCAAGCCTCCGGTCCTAGAAAGCATTGAGGAACTTATGCCAGGATCAAACGAGTATATGAAACAAAGCTGGGAGTTGTTTCCCAATACCATGCGCCATGACATGTTACGAACAAGAGTCCGCAGTATTTTGAGAATTCGGCTCTTAAGATTAATGTTAAGGTTGGAGGAAGGAATATGATATTCTCCGTAGCTCTCGGCAATCGACTTCCGATCCAACGTGGTGTTCCCCCTCTCATGGGCGGAAAACACTAAACCTTTAGTCTTCTCTATCTCCGCACATCGGGCGAGAGAATATTAAAATACCTGAAAAATACAAAGAAATATGTTAACAAAAACCATCGAAACATAAGCTTTGAAAAAGAAACTTACCAAGAACGCCAGTCCGGCTACATGCGATCCCGTCTCTTCGATGGAGACCCCTTGAAAATGCTCCCCGAAAGATGAGAGCTGATATTTCCCCAGATGCAGAAACAATTTCGTCCCTTCAAGGACATTGTTAGCTAAGAGGTCCGACGACAGCGTAAAGTTGACCGTCATGACTTCCTTCTCACCCTCTCCCATCTTTGCACCCTTTCCCTTGTCGGTTGACGAAGGGATCGACGTGGCTGCAGGGGTGTCTTCACCTTCTCAGACAAGGTCCGCGAATGTCGCGTCAATCGCAATCGGTGTCTTCACCTTCTCAAACACAATGACTCTCGACAAGTCATTAACCTTCGAAGATGTTTTTCTCAGAATCGTCATCCTCGTATTTGGTAAAAATCCAGACGCAGCAGTCGAGGTCTTTTATCCCTTGTCTTTACTATTTTGAGCAAACTCAAGTTGTGTCGCTTTCTTAGCAGAACTAATTGGCACCTTCGTCTACGATTCTCCTGAAAAACGTATTAAAGGGAAACATTATGTGATGAACATAAAAACAAAAGAGGCCAGAATCTCCAGAATTGGGGCATTAACTGGGTCGATGTTAAAACTCGAGCAGAAACACCTCAGCTAAAGACGAGTGGAATACTAGATTTTTAAGGTCATCAAGATCTTCAGCAGGAACCTACAGACTTAATTGATACATTTCTCGAAGATTTCTAGCAATAAACAGATGAGAGACCAAGAGTCGTACCTTATATAGGCGCTCTAAACCTCAAATCTCTAACAAGTCGAAAATCTATCGCAAATTTGGAAAAGATTCGGCGAAGAACAGCAAGCAAATCAAAGAATATCTCTCTTAAAATCTCTTTGAAATCGCAAGAGGAAAAGATCCGACGAGGGTCACTATTTATGCAAATAATCGTGTCAGGTAGAGCCTCACGATAGTCGACACGTGCCCCTGCCTTTTCGAGTACTCGACAGATCGTCGACACCTGGCAAATACAGCTGTAATGCACGATCGGGCGTCAGCATGACGTCACGACCTTATCCCCTTTTCGACTTCCCATTCCGTTAGAATTGGACCGATCCAATTCTAAGGTAACTGAAAGGATTTTTTATACGTGTCACTAGCAAAATTTAAAAAACTTTTGAAACTTGAATTTGCCACTCCACTTTTTCAAATTTTGGGGGCAAACTGTTTGGGTAAAAATTCACCAGTCTCGACCACGACCAAGACATTAAGAACGTTTATTGCATTTCTCTTGTAACAAAGTCAAATCACAAACACTCCGTCTTTTGACCAAAGCTAGAGTCGAGAATACCTCTCGACACTCGACCGTCGTGTAGAAACACACGACCTCGGCCGACTAACATACGAATCTTCTGTTATGATTTCATCATTTAATGCAGGTCAACATCATTTATAACCAACGGATGAAACCGACAGAGCAGTTATGAGCATTAAACAATAGTGATCGTTGCGACCGTTACTAGAAGAATTCATGGAGTCATTAAATGTATCCAAAGACTATAAATACGAAGGCAAAGTCATCATTTGCAGATCATCGAATCCTGGAATTACACTGCGTACTCAAGAACATCCGAAGCAAAGAACTTTCTCTCAAGTGATCGCTCTCGACGCACGACTTACACTCTCGACCAACAGTCTTAGCACACGACACACTAGTTTTACATTCGATACATTGTTATTTCCACATTTCAAGTCATTTGTATTGTAATCATTCTACTCTCGACACCAGAAACAAAGGATATCACCCCTGTTTGGCGACCATAGTGCAGCGACGACTTCCACAGTCGTTCGTGGGTTTTTTCCTCGTTGAGGTTTTTCCCGCGTCACCAAAATCCTTGTCTCTTTACGATTTTATGTCTTTGTTGCACGCTTTGTCATAAGATTCCTTTCTTTAGTTGTTAAGCTCCACAATCAACCTTAAGTTATCCTTCTGGACGATTTTTGGCATTAACAATCTTTGGCTACCTTGAGGTAGGCCATTATTTTGGAATCTTTGGCTGAAAATTCCCCGCTCATTTGGTTTACGACCAGTAGGGAATCGCTTCTGATGTGGAGCGCGACTGCCCCCAAGTCGTGAGTCATATTCATGCCCACGATCAGGACTTCGTACTCCGCTCGTTGTTAGTAGCTTTGAAACTGCATCGTATGGAGTACACCATCTTGCCCCCTTGTGGGGACTTTAAGACGACACCAAGGCCTGCTCCTCTAGAGTTTGAGGAACTGTCGACGTGGAGTATCCAAGTCGTGTCGCTTATAGTCACCACAGTACAAATTTCGGTATGCGCTTCTTTTTCCAGTTCGGGACTGAAGTCAGCGACGAAGTCAGCCAAGACCTGCGATTTTATTGATGTACGAGGCTTAAAGTCGATTTTATTGATGTGCTGAGGTATATACTCCATTTCGCTAGTCGTCCTGATAACTCTGGTTTTCTCAGGATCGATTTAAGAGGAAAGCTTGTCACGGCGGTAATGGGATGCGATTCAAAGTAGTGTCGTAACTTTTTTGTTGTTGTTACTAGCGACAAAAGCAATTTCTCCATGGACGTATATCGAGTTTCTGCGTCCAATAAAGATTTACTAACGTAGTAAATCGGCATTTGCTACATGTCGACCTCTCTAGTTAAGACGGCACTTACAGAGTGAGGACTTACGGCGAGGTACAGTTGTAAGACCTCGTGTTCTTCTGGTTTTGAAAGTAATGGCGGGACGGCCATATATTCTTTCAATCGTTGTAAAGCTTGCTCGTGATCGTCCGTCTAGTCGAAGCCCTTATTTTTTCTTAAGACGTTATAGAACTGACGACATTTATCCGACGATCGTGAGATAAAGCGATTCAGGGCGGTCACACGACCCGTAAGTCGTTGGACCTCCTTAAAGTTTCTGGGCGACTTGATGTTCATCAAGGCCTTGATTTGATCTGGGTTAGCCTCTATGCCTCGCCGCGTGACCATATAGCCCAGGAATTTCCCTGCGCTTACCCCGAATGAGCATTTCGTAGGATTCAATTTCATCTGGTATTTTCATAGGATGTCGAAGGATTCCTTCAGATGAGTGATATGATCGGTCGCCTGCTTGGACTTGACAAGCATGTCGTCAATGTAGACCTCCATGGTGTCGCCAAGATATTCTTTGAACATCTTGTTAACCAATCGTTGATAGGTCGACCCTGGATTCTTCATACCAAAAGGCATGACTTTGTAGCAATAGATGCCTTTGTCTTTCATGAAAGCAGTCTTCTCTTGATCTTCGATGTGCATCAAGATTTGATTATACCCAGAATAGGCATCAATGAACGTCAGGAGTTCATGTCCTGCGGTCGCATCGACCATAGCGTCGATGTGGGGTAATGGAAACGGATCTTTAGAACATGCCTTATTAAGGTCTGTGAAGTCAATGCAGACTCGCCATGTCCCATTCTTCTTTTGTACGACCACGACATTGGCTAACCAGTCGGGGTATTTCACCTCTCTGATCTTCCCGGTCTTGAGCAAATTGTCGACCTCATCGTTGATCACTTTGTTCCGCTCAGGAGCGAACTTTCGACGCTTTTGCTTTACTGGTTTAAAATATGGGTCGACGTTCAGCTTATGAGATATGACACTGGGGTCTATACCCACCATGTCCGCGTGCGTCCAAGCGAAACAGTCAGCATATTCCTGCAAAAAGGAGATTAGTTGACTTTTTATGGTAGGATCTAATGATGCCCCCATGAAGACAATTTGATCAGGCCTGTTCTTATCCAAGATGACTTCTTCCAGACTATAGATATCCCCAGATTCAGGGGTGTCCTGGATCTGAAACTGCTGCGCCGCAGGATTTGATTGGGCTTCCATTATCCTGGAGTTAAAAAAAACTTTTCGAGATTGTTAGAGCGATATATGCGATGGTCTGAGATTTTCTCTAGATGGGGTCCCACGGATGACGCCAAACTGTTAATGCCAAAAATCGCCTAAAAGAACAACTTAAGGTTGATGTGGACTTTTAACAACTAAATAAACGAATCTCAAGACCAAGCAACACAATCGCAGGAAATAGTAAACAAGACAAGAGATTTGGTGACACGGAAAACCCCAAAATGAGGGAAAAAACCGCGGTCGACTTGTGAGAGTCGACGGTGCACTATAGTCGCCAAACAAGGGCGAAAGTCCTTTTGTAACAGGTGTTTTGTGTACAACAGATTACAAACGAATGTAAATATAAACTTAGTCGTGTGCAAATTACGTGTGTCGTGTGTCAATCGTGCGAAATAAGCAACTGTCGTGCGGTTCGAACTGCTGTCGTGCGAAGATGCTTCAGCGATATTCGTTCGAATGCCTTGTGAATCACTGTGTTTTCGATGTAGAACTGCTTAGAAAGTAGATGGAGCAGATTAGAGTGGAATGCTTTTTCGGTTGCAGCACAGGCCTTTATATAGCTACCGTTGGTCATTAAAGGTGTCTTTATGGCGCACTTCATAACCGTTGTCGGGCTTTAAATGCCATTGATGACTTGATCATTACTGGACGTTTGCACCATGAATGCTCGTAGACCTGTATTCATGAACAAAAGAAACGGGTTTGACTGTTAACGGTTAGTGTAATCGTACGACCGTCTTAAGTCCCATACGTCGGTCGTACGGAACGTACGACCAGCTTAAAAACGCACGACCGAGCATGCGTCTGTAAACATCTTGTAAGACCTTATCTTAATACAAGAGTGGTCTTATGGAAATGCCATCTGAGTTTTCTAGTGTCGGTCGTGAGGTGTGATTGTTTACCCAAACACATATCTTTGTAGCCACTATTTTTGGAGCATTAACGCGCCGCGTTTGGGCGATTCAAAATTTAAAGTCGATTTAAATTCTTCTAAGTGTCAACCAAATTACATACACCTACTGTTTTCCTACGTTTTGAAAAAATATTTTAATATGTGTAAGTCCTGTTACAAGATTTTACTTCCATGTCATTATACGACTAAACGAGAAAATTTCGGCGTTTCATTTGTTGAATTGCTTCTTTTAAAATTTCGTAAGGACTATCTGTAGCGTGTAAATTTGTTAAGGGAAAACTACTAGGAGAGTGTTGCAAGTTTGCATGCATGTTCTAATTTGAGATTTCTTCATGATGGTAACCGATATTTTCGAAGGATACAAGCATGTTGTTATTTTGCTTTAAACTGGAGACCGGCACAAACGATTTCATATTTTAACCAAGGTGTTTATATAGATCGCACATCATTTGCGAAAAAAACTAACACATGCGACTTTTGTTGGTGAATTCTATTCCATGTCGTTTTATGGTTAAAAGAGGAAACTTTGGAGTTTGATGTCGTTTAAATTTCTTTCCAAAGTTTCGTACGAACATTTTGTGCTCACTGTTGTAATGCAGGAAATTTCTTTTACGTACATGACATAAATAATTCCATGTTAGAACCATAGCGGTTCATTTTAAAAGTTTGCCAAGCATACTTTTGCGTCTCGTTAGTAACTCGAGTAGTGATCAAGTGATTTTCAAAATGATTTTCACATGCGGACGAGTGTGCCCATTTTACACAACTACCGGGTAAGTAGTAGTAGATTTTTTTTTACACGTACGATAAATTGCTATAAAAACCTTTGTGTGGAAAAATCTTATGAAAGTTTCGTACAAAATCTTATGCAACTTTTGTTGGTGAATTCTATTCCATGTCGTTTTAAGGTTAAAAGAGGAAATTTTGGAGTTTGATGTCGTTTAAATTTCTTTCCAAAGTTTCATACGAACATTTCGTGCTCACTGTTTTAATGTAGGAAATTTATTTTACGGAAATGACATAAATAATTCCATGCTAGAACCATAGCGGTTCATTTTAAAAGTTTGCCAATCATACTTTTGCGTCTCGTTAGTAACTCGAGTAGTGATCAAGTGATTTTCAAAATGATTTTCACATGTGGACGAGTGTGCCCATTTTGCACAACTACCGGGTAAGTAGTAGTAGATTTTTTTTACACGTACGAAAATTGCTATAAAAACCTTTGGAAGTTTAAAGATAAATATGAAAAATAGAATTTCGGATTGAATCCTAGATTTGATGGTCTTGTTGGATGGAGAATTCAAATAAGAATCCAACAGCCCTTTACGGAGCGAAAACGGAGCAAAAACGAAGAAGTTATGGCCAAAACAACCTTCGGTACAACTTCGGCTAAAGTGACCGGCGAAAATGACAATTGTCACAATCGCATGTTACTCTTGCCGGTTTTGTACCGAGGGCCATGGGACCACGATGAGAGTGCCCAACGAAAGTGACACTTGTCACTCTCGCACGTCACTTTAGCCGACGGGCACCTGGAGTTTAAAAATGCGATTTTCACCCATTTCATTTCCCCACTTCTTCCCTTCATCCATTTCTCTTCCAAACCGAAACCCTAAGCACCCAAAGTCGATTTTGAGCCATTTAGCCACAAGATTCGAGATTTTCAAGTGATTTCTTCATCTACCATGGTTTTGGGAAACAAATCTTGAAACCCTTTCACTTCATCTTCTTCACCCAAAGCTTTCTAGGGTTTCATCCAACCTTTTTGTCCATTTGGAAGAATTGGAGCTTGTGGTGTTTTGTTGGTGATCTAGAGGTGCTTTGTTATGGGATCCTTGTTGTGATTGAGGTAATCATCTCTTTTCTTCATCTATGGAAATTAGGGTTTTGGGTATAAGTTGAGATTATTGATGAAATACTTGGGGAATGATTTTATATGGTTGAATATGATTTTGATGGTTGTGAACTCATGGATCTAGGTTTTAGAAGATTTTGCTTGAGGATTCAAGTTTCTTCAAAGGAGCTCAAATTGGGGAAAAATCTAGATTTCGTCTAAATCTAGCAAGGTGAGTTCAAGTTGATTTGTGAAAACGTTGTACATGCCAAAATGTTCATTTTAAAGAGTTTTGTGTGTTTTTACATGAAAATATTCATTGGTGGATTTTGATTACTTGGAAAATTTAATTTTATAAATCTTGCAAAATAACCATTTTTGGGATTTTTGGATAACTTGATAAAATAAGTATAAATGGAAGCGTTTTGATACTTAACGCGTGACTGGAGGTTATCTAGTGAAAATACATTTTTTAGTGTTTTGTTGGAAATGTGCATAATTTATGTGGTTGTATGTTTTAAAGCATGAACGTGTGGGTCATTGGGTTTTGAGTCATTTCCGACCTTGTGAACATTTCAGAAGTTGTAAACCCTTCGGTTTGAGAAAAGTCGTATTTTGGGTATTTTGATGGATGAACCTTAAGTATTGTTATTTTAAATGATTTATCTTGATTTTGTAAATCTTTGGGTATAGATGCACTTTGAGGTGTAGTTTGGAAAATGACGTGTCTTAAATTAAGAGTTGTGTAGAGCAATTCGAGTCTCTGGAGCATATTTCGCATAAATGTGGATTATATACGTTTTAATGCATTATTCGGTTTTCATGAGTGTTAAATTGGTTTTGGTTGAGCTTGTAGCTCGGTTTATGACTTTAATGAGTCTTGAGGACATTTTGTCCGGATTTCAACGATTGAAAGTGGAGCTTTGGTAATCAGTTGCATTTATTGCATTTTAATTGAAGAGTACATGTTTTGAGTGCGTGTGTCGTTAAAGTGGAGTCATGTACGTTTAGGCCGTAATGAGTTGGATCCATAGGCATCTTAGTCGGTCATATCATTATAAGTGGGAATCCTTGGTATTTTCACTGTGGGAAGTATGCCATTGTGGCATTTTGTATCCCGGCGTTGTGGAGGGGAACCACTTTGGGTTGTACTCCAAAATTTCGTGGTTGTTGTCCTAACTCTTGTGCATGAGGGTTGAACATCATGGGTTATAAAGTAAGGAGCTGAGACTCTAATTCTTGAATGCTAGTAAGTAGGCAATAAAGGTTCAATGGAAACCTTGAGGTGTAACGTACTAGAGAATGAACATGCAATAAGATCGTGTACCCTTGAGGTGTAGTTGGGCACAACAGGCAATAAAGTATATGGTGGTGTCACCCGTTGTTGGGTGTGGGACTTGAGGTGTAGCTTATTATAGCAGGCAATAAAGTCCGACTCGAGTTGGAGCTTATTAAAGCTGACAATAGAGTCACGATCTGAGATGTAGTTCAATAACATAGTTATGCGGCTTAACTTTGTGTTCCGCCACATACAATGGAATCGGGTCTCCCCCGTCACCGAAAGGTGTTGTTTGGGTATTTATTTTTATCCATGTTTTCGGTGACGTATTATATTTATATGGATTGCTTTCTATATTTTATGGGTTGTGATGTATGCCTCATCCGTGTTCGGGATGTTTTGAATAATAGCGATTTATTCATGATTTTGTAATTTTGGAAATCAATTACTATTTCACTTTTCAAGTGGGTTTTGGGTTGAGTCCATTTTGAGAATCATTTTATATTAGGGCTTTCGTCACGGGATTTGTGTGCGTTGGAAAATAGGTGGTTTGCATTTAAAGTAAATCCTTTTTGGAACTCATGATTTAAATTGCACCTTTCTCATCTTACGAATTATATAACCTTGATAAAACTCTTGAACTCACTAGGCGTTAGCCTAACCTTTTTAATTGTCGGCATGTGTAACAGGTTCCGGTTGGGATATAGTTCTAGTGCCACTGTGAAGGGTGGAGAGCTAGTTGTGTGCTCAAGAAGTAAATGACTTGGTGAAGTCTTCCGCATTTAGGGAATAGCAACTTGATTTTGGGTTGAGTAACACCCGACCCTTTTGTAGTCTTAGCGAATGAATTAGGTTTTGATTGTTGAAGTTGTAATGTTTTATATTGAGGTGATTCCAAGAATGGTTTGTAGAAGGAATTTTATCCTTATTTGGTTTGTAGAAGGAATTTTATCCTTAATTGTAACACCCCGATCTTTGGAAGGAATCGATCTTTTAAGATAAATATGAAAAATAGGATTTTGGATTGAATCCTAGATTTTATGGTCTTGTTAGATGGAAAATTCAAATACGAATCCAAACGGCCCTTTCCGAAGTGAAAACGGAGCTAAAACGAAGAAGTTATGACCAAAACAGTGATCAGGCAACAAACTGGGAGAACTGTGTCAAGTGAATGTCCACATAGTGCTTCAAGTGGATGTCCGCATAGGCCGAATGTCCAGTTCCGCGGAAGAAACATAAACTTGAGTCCTGATGCAAGTGGACGTCCGCATGACGTCTGACAAGATTTACCCCCTTTTGGTTAAAGAAAACCCACTCCTCTCTCATACATCATTTTCAAACTCGAAATAAACTATCCCTCTCCCTCAAAACTGTTCTTCCTCCCCAAGAAACCCTTAATCCTTCCTCTCCTCTTCATCCTTCTCTCCCAAACCAAAACCTTTTTCCTTTCACTTAAAGATTTGAAGCTAGAGTTCCATATGAGGGCGTAGGGGTGTTTTGATGGTGGATTCTTGTGGTGGTTAAGGTAATCCCCATTATTTTCTTCCACCTCTCTCCTTCCTCAAGAATACTAAGATGGGTTGAGGAAATCAAGTTTTAAAGGTTTCAAGCTTCAAGATCTTCATCTTCTTCACCACTTTTCCACCATTGTTGAGCTAACTTGGGGTTTTCTTCAAATACCCATTTGTAAGTCACATTCCCTTCCCAAACCTTTATTTTTAGTAAACCTAGAAGTGTTTTGTTAGTGAATTCAAGTTGGGGTGAAGGTAATCTTCTCTTTTCTTCCACCTAAGAAATTCGGGTTTTGATATTCATTGAGATGTTGATGGAAAATGTTTGGGAAACGATTTTAAGTATTAGGGGATGAATATTTATGGTTGAAAACTTTTGGATTTAGGTTTTGGAAGTTTTGCTTGAAGACGCAAGTTTCTTCAAAGGAGCTCAAGTTGTGGAAAATCTAAATTTAGCCTAAATCTAGCAAGGTGAGCTCAAGTTGATTTGTGAAAACATTGTACATGCCAAAAATGTCTATTTTAAAGTGTTTTTATGTTTTACATGAAATTATCACTTATTGAGTCATTTGGTGGGTTTTGATTATTTGAAGTGTTTAACTTTACAAATCATGTAAAACATCCACATTTGAGATTTTTGGTATTTTGATAAGTAATTACCGTAAACATGCCCTTTTGGTGATTTATTGGACACATAAAGTTTATTCAATGGTTTATGCACTTTTGGTGCGCTTGATTTCATAAATCATTTGGAAAATGCACGTTTTTGTATTAAGGGATATTTTGCGAACATAAGGGTTTGAGTCCTTTTGGAAAATCTTTCGTCCCAATCCGTAATGAGTTTTGGGCTAATTATATTCTTCGAGGTATGTGTTTACATATACGTCGTTTAAGTGTGTTTCATTATATGAGAGCCGTTATTTGTTGGTCTATTGGGTTTTGAGCATTTTAGCTCGATTTTGACTTAAAAGAGTCTTGAGGACATTTGTCTGGTATTAATGGTTCAATGTAGAGTCTCATTTATGATTTGCATCTTATTGCATATTATTGATACTTACATGCTCGAGTGCATTAGTCATTCCTGTGTAGTCATGTTGTTTTGGACTGTGTTGCATTGGATCCATAGGCACGTAAGTCAGTCTTTCTTTGATGGTCAATTGGTGCTGCGGGATTTGACCCGGAGGCCCATGTTTTATGACCTTAACCGTTCAAGTATACACTAGGAGGGTTGAGTCCAGTTGTGCTATCGTGTAGACGGGCGTTTGGGATCTCCGCCATTCGGGGTAATGCCATGGTTGTAGTCCTCGAATGTGTCTGGCCTTTGGTGGTATTCATGGTAATACTCACTAAGGTCAACTGTCTCTTTGGGTGAAACTTAAAGGGAGTCTTAGGGGCACTTGGGCTTTCATGT
This sequence comes from Saussurea involucrata, assembly GCA_033807775.1. NCBI lineage: Eukaryota > Viridiplantae > Streptophyta > Magnoliopsida > Asterales > Asteraceae > Saussurea > Saussurea involucrata. The sequence goes on from CM066321.1 coordinate 210,326,856, forward strand.
CGTGAAGTGTCATACGATTAACGTTGTATGTGTGACATACTTTTGTGTTCCTCCACTCTCAATGGATACGGGTCTCCCCCGTTGTCGGCCAACACTATTTTGGATATTAATGTCCTTATTTTATTATCGTTAGTCTTGTGCATTGTAACAACCCGCACAAAACTAGCCAAAACATAAGTCCATCAAATTAATTCAAAACTGTCAAACATGGCCACACATCACAATATCAAAATTTCAACATTTGGGTTCGCGGAATTTACCCTAGATACAGCTGAGAAAATATACATCTAACTAAATAAATAAAGGAAAAGTCTTCTATTCCACTAGACGCAAGCTCCAGCTCACATCTTCCCATTTCCCTTAGACAAGCTCTCTAAAACCTAATTACCTGAAAAGGGTTTTAGATTTGAAAAGCAGGGGTTAGACCCCAAGGTCTAGTGAGATCCCTCGAATAACAACATTCGCACCACACATAATAATTTAAAAGAGTTCACATAAAATAGTAAACAATTACACCCTTATCAGCTAAGACAAACACACGCATACCGACGTTCCACGATTGGTCACACTCACACTTGTGACATAGTGTTTGGGTACACACTGCCCTCAAAACCTGACAGAATCTATTCAATCATTCCGTATGGGACACACTCCCCATAACAATCATAATATCACCTCTTTAGCATGCATAATTACACCACGTACATACACACAGTTTAAAGTATAAATGAACAAGTAAATAGTTCAAATATCGCCAACCTTCGGTTTAGAAAGACTCTCCTGAAGTCCACGCTTAGTGTTCTCACTTGAAACAGCTATGCCTGACCCGTACCTACATTTTACCCAAATCACACGAGGTAAATAAGTCACTCAACCACTCACGAGTTACTCCCTTTTCCAAAACACTATAACATTGATGGACTACTACTCACTTCCGGAATCCATCGGACTAAGGTTCGATTCCGGACACTTTATCCGGATTCCGCAATTCTTTCCCGGACTCCCTTCCGGTATCCGGTATCCGGACTCGACACACCTCCGGACTCCATTCCGGTATCCGAACTCGACACTCTTTCGGAATCCATTTCAGTATCCGGACTCCACACTCTTCCGGATTCCATTTCGGTATCCGGACTCCACACTCTTCCGGATTTCATTCCGGTATCCGGACTCGACACTCTTCCGGATTCTATTCCGGATTGTGCGATTTTCGGACAAATGGGGTTTTTATCGCACTGACAATCCCCATTTCACACATCGGTTAGGCTCCAAAAATCGATCAAAAGATACGACCACCAAGAAGCCATCATTACCAACGATTAGCGAGTATTATCATTAGATTTCCCAAACCAATTTGGATGGGATAAAACACTCAGCTCTAATTTTCTCACAGAGGATATATCAACCAAAAGATCTCTAAGACCCAAAACCTCACTATTCCAAGTCCATACCAAGATTCCAATTCACTGTATAGAGTAATGGGATAAGGAAAAGGGATTTACCTCAAAGAAATAATGATTCTCCTTTCCAACTTCGATTCTCCACGTTCTCTTCCAGATAGCAAGTTTTCTCCCAATTCACACAGTAGCCGCACTCCACAATGAGAAGGAATTGAGGTTTAAGGGTTTTAACCCTACTTCCCAACTTCACACCATAGACACCAAACTTTTCAACTTTCACACTTTACACACCAACTTATTATTATTTACAAAAAGAACCCGGTTATTACAGCATCCTCCCCTCAAAAGAATTCTGTCCCCGGAATTCCATCTTCGAACAAATGAGGAAAACGGGTCCTCATGTCTGATTCCACTTCCCAAGTTGCTTCTTGTCCCTTAGGGTGCGTTTGGTACGCAGACATGATAGGACAGGACAAGGTGGGATAGGACAGAACAGGAAAGGACAGAACAGCTGTTCCACGGTTGGTAAGACAGAACTGGACAGAACATAACATATAACATTGACCAATTTACCCTTACTAAATTTAAAGAATGAATAAAATATGAAATAGAAGGTTTATATGATGTTTTAGAATATAATTAGATTTTATTTTAGGTTATATTGGTAAAACATAAGTCTGTTCCAGCTTGTTCCATGGGGTGGGGTGGGGTGGAACAGGCATGTTCCAGTTTGTTCCACCTTGTTCCAGTCTGTTCCACATAAAAGTCCTGCCAAACGTGGGACACTGGACCATGTTCTGTTCTGTTCTGTCCTGTCCAGTGTACCAAACGCACCCTTATGGAAGCGCCACTGAACTTTCACCAGCGAGATCTCTTTATTTCTCAACTTTCTGACCTTGCAATCTATGATCGCCAACGGCTCCTCAACATAATTTAACTTTTTGTCCACACGAATATCTGCTAACGATACTGCCATGCTTTCTTAGGCCAGACACTTCCTCAAATTCGACACATAAAAGGTCGGATGAACTCCCTGAAGTTCCTCAGGTAATTCCAACTTGTATGCCACCTCGCCCACACGTTCGGTGATGGCAAACGGCCCGACATACCTAGGCCCTAGATTCCCTTTCTTTCCAAATCGCACGATGCCTTTCCACGGTGACACCTTGAGCATTACCTTATCCCCCACCATGAACTCAACCGGTTTTCTTCTCTTATTCGCATACATCTTTTGGAGGTCCTGAGCCACCTTCAACTTCTCCCTTGTCACACTAATCTTATCGGCAGTCAACTGCACAATCTCCGGTCCTGCCATCTGCTTCTCTCCCACTTCATTCCAACACAACGGTGTTCTACACTTACGCCCATACAATGCTTCATATGGTGCTGCTTGAAGACTGACGTGATAACTATTGTTATATGAGAATTCGATCAACGGCAGATGAGATTCCCGCGAGCCCTTGAAGTCTATCACACAAGCACGCAACATATCTTCTAAAGTCTGTATAGTTCTTTCCCCTTGTCCATCCGTCTGAGGGTGATAGACGATGCTCATCGAAAGATGCGTACCTAACTCCCTCTGAAGACTCCTTCAAAAAGACGACGTGAAACGACTATCACGGTTAGAGACTATGGACGACGACACCTACATGCCTCGTCACTACTTCATTGACATTCAACCTCGCCAACTTCTCTAACGAGTCATTCTCCCGAATAGGTAGAAAATGAGCCGACTTGGTGAGACGGTCAACTATCACCCATATGACATCATACCCCTTCGGGGTCCTTGGTAGCTTCATGACAAAGTCCATCGTGATACTGTCCCACTTCCACACCGATATCTCTAAGGGCTGCATTTCCCCATAAGGTCTTTGATGTTCTACCTTGACCTTCAAACAGGTCATACACCGCTCAACAAAGTAAGCGACACCCTTCTTCAACCCCGACCACCAATACATTTGCCTCACATCTCGGTACATCTTATTGGTTCCCAGATGTACCAAATATCGTGATTTATGCGCCTCCTCCAAAATACGCTCCCGTAAACCTCCCAACTTAGGAACCCACACTCGGTTCCCCAAACATTTCACACCGCTCCTGCTACACTCCAAGGATGCCGCATAACCGACAATTCTCTCACTTTTCCACCTTTCTTCTACAAGAGCTTCATCTTGGAACTTCTTAATTTCCTCCAACAGATTAGAAGTTACATCGACTCAAAAGGCCACCACTTTAGTTGGCTCCCTTCTTTCCTTCCGACTCAAAGCGTCGGCCACGACGTTCGCTTTACCCAGATGGTAAAGGATCTCACAATCATAGTCACTTAACAATTCGACCCAGTGTCGCTGCCTCATTTTAAAAGTTTGCCAAGCATACTTTTGCGTCTCGTTAGTAACTCGAGTAGTGATCAAGTGATTTTCAAAATGATTTTCACATGCGGACGAGTGTGCCCATTTTACACAACTACCGGGTAAGTAGTAGTAGATTTTTTTTTACACGTACGATAAATTGCTATAAAAACCTTTGTGTGGAAAAATCTTATGAAAGTTTCGTACAAAATCTTATGCAACTTTTGTTGGTGAATTCTATTCCATGTCGTTTTAAGGTTAAAAGAGGAAATTTTGGAGTTTGATGTCGTTTAAATTTCTTTCCAAAGTTTCATACGAACATTTTGTGCTCACTGTTTTAATGTAGGAAATTTATTTTACGGAAATGACATAAATAATTCCATGCTAGAACCATAGCGGTTCATTTTAAAAGTTTGCCAATCATACTTTTGCGTCTCGTTAGTAACTCGAGTAGTGATCAAGTGATTTTCAAAATGATTTTCACATGTGGACGAGTGTGCCCATTTTGCACAACTACCGGGTAAGTAGTAGTAGATTTTTTTTACACGTACGAAAATTGCTATAAAAACCTTTGGAAGTTTAAAGATAAATATGAAAAATAGAATTTCGGATTGAATCCTAGATTTGATGGTCTTGTTGGATGGAGAATTCAAATAAGAATCCAACAGCCCTTTACGGAGCGAAAACGGAGCAAAAACGAAAAAGTTATGGCCAAAACAACCTTCGGTACAACTTCGGCTAGAGTGACCGGCGAAAATGACAATTGTCACAATCGCATGTTACTCTTGCCGGTTTTGTACCGAGGGCCATGGGACCACGATGAGAGTGCCCAACGAAAGTGACACTTGTCACTCTCGCACGTCACTTTAGCCGACGGGCACCTGGAGTTTAAAAATGCGATTTTCACCCATTTCATTTCCCCACTTCTTCCCTTCATCCATTTCTCTTCCAAACCGAAACCCTAAGCACCCAAAGTCGATTTTGAGCCATTTAGCCACAAGATTCGAGATTTGCAAGTGATTTCTTCATCTACCATGGTTTTGGGAAACAAATCTTGAAACCCTTTCACTTCATCTTCTTCACCCAAAGCTTTCTAGGGTTTCATCCAACCTTTTTGTCCATTTGGAAGAATTGGAGCTTGTGGTGTTTTGTTGGTGATCTAGAGGTGCTTTGTTATGGGATCCTTGTTGTGATTGAGGTAATCATCTCTTTTCTTCATCTATGGAAATTAGGGTTTTGGGTATAAGTTGAGATTATTGATGAAATACTTGGGGAATGATTTTATATGGTTGAATATGATTTTGATGGTTGTGAACTCATGGATCTAGGTTTTAGAAGATTTTGCTTGAGGATTCAAGTTTCTTCAAAGGAGCTCAAATTGGGGAAAAATCTAGATTTCGTCTAAATCTAGCAAGGTGAGTTCAAGTTGATTTGTGAAAACGTTGTACATGCCAAAATGTTCATTTTAAAGAGTTTTGTGTGTTTTTACATGAAAATATTCATTGGTGGATTTTGATTACTTGGAAAATTTAATTTTATAAATCTTGCAAAATAACCATTTTTGGGATTTTTGGATAACTTGATAAAATAAGTATAAATGGAAGCGTTTTGATACTTAACGCGTGACTGGAGGTTATCTAGTGAAAATACATTTTTTAGTGTTTTGTTGGAAATGTGCATAATTTATGTGGTTGTATGTTTTAAAGCATGAACGTGTGGGTCATTGGGTTTTGAGTCATTTCCGACCTTGTGAACATTTCAGAAGTTGTAAACCCTTCGGTTTGAGAAAAGTCGTATTTTGGGTATTTTGATGGATGAACCTTAAGTATTGTTATTTTAAATGATTTATCTTGATTTTGTAAATCTTTGGGTATAGATGCACTTTGAGGTGTAGTTTGGAAAATGACGTGTCTTAAATTAAGAGTTGTGTAGAGCAATTCGAGTCTCTGGAGCATATTTCGCATAAATGTGGATTATATACGTTTTAATGCATTATTCGGTTTTCATGAGTGTTAAATTGGTTTTGGTTGAGCTTGTGGCTCGGTTTATGACTTTAATGAGTCTTGAGGACATTTTGTCCGGATTTCAACGATTGAAAGTGGAGCTTTGGTAATCAGTTGCATTTATTGCATTTTAATTGAAGAGTACATGTTTTGAGTGCGTGTGTCGTTAAAGTGGAGTCATGTACGTTTAGGCCGTAATGAGTTGGATCCATAGGCATCTTAGTCGGTCATATCATTATAAGTGGGAATCCTTGGTATTTTCACTGTGGGAAGTATGCCATTGTGGCATTTTGTATCCCGGCGTTGTGGAGGGGAACCACTTTGGGTTGTACTCCAAAATTTCGTGGTTGTTGTCCTAACTCTTGTGCATGAGGGTTGAACATCATGGGTTATAAAGTAAGGAGCCGAGACTCTAATTCTTGAATGCTAGTAAGTAGGCAATAAAGGTTCAATGGAAACCTTGAGGTGTAACGTACTAGAGAATGAACATGCAATAAGATCGTGTACCCTTGAGGTGTATTTGGGCACAACAGGCAATAAAGTATATGGTGGTGTCACCCGTTGTTGGGTGTGGGACTTGAGGTGTAGCTTATTATAGCAGGCAATAAAGTCCGACTCGAGTTGGAGCTTATTAAAGCTGACAATAGAGTCACGATCTGAGATGTAGTTCAATAACATAGTTATGCGGCTTAACTTTGTGTTCCGCCACATACAATGGAATCGGGTCTCCCCCGTCACCGAAAGGTGTTGTTTGGGTATTTATTTTTATCCAGGTTTTCGGTGACGTATTATATTTATATGGATTGCTTTCTATATTTTATGGGTTGTGATGTATGCCTCATCCGTGTTCGGGATGTTTTGAATAATAGCGATTTATTCATGATTTTGTAATTTTGGAAATCAATTACTATTTCACTTTTCAAGTGGGTTTTGGGTTGAGTCCATTTTGAGAATCGTTTTATATTAGGGCTTTCGTCACGGGATTTGTGTGCGTTGGAAAATAGGTGGTTTGCATTTAAAGTAAATCCTTTTTGGAACTCATGATTTAAATTGCACCTTTCTCATCTTACGAATTATATAACCTTGATAAAACTCTTGAACTCACTAGGCGTTAGCCTAACCTTTTTAATTGTCGGCATGTGTAACAGGTTCCGGTTGGGATATAGTTCTAGTGCCACTGTGAAGGGTGGAGAGCTAGTTGTGTGCTCAAGAAGTAAATGACTTGGTGAAGTCTTCCGCATTTGGGGAATAGCAACTTGATTTTGGGTTGAGTAACACCCGACCCTTTTGTAGTCTTAGCGAATGAATTAGGTTTTGATTGTTGAAGTTGTAATGTTTTATATTGAGGTGATTCCAAGAATGGTTTGTAGAAGGAATTTTATCCTTATTTGGTTTGTAGAAGGAATTTTATCCTTAATTGTAACACCCCGATCTTTGGAAGGAATCGATCTTTTAAGATAAATATGAAAAATAGTATTTTGGATTGAATCCTAGATTTTATGGTCTTGTTAGATGGAAAATTCAAATACGAATCCAAACGGCCCTTTCCGAAGTGAAAACGGAGCTAAAACGAAGAAGTTATGACCAAAACAGTGATCAGGCAACAAACTGGGAGAACTGTGTCAAGTGAATGTCCGCATAGTGCTTCAAGTGGATGTCCGCATAGGCCGAATGTCCAGTTCCGCGGAAGAAACATAAACTTGAGTCCTGATGCAAGTGGACGTCCGCATGACGTCTGACAAGATTTACCCCCTTTTGGTTAAAGAAAACCCACTCCTCTCTCATACATCATTTTCAAACTCGAAATAAACTATCCCTCTCCCTCAAAACTGTTCTTCCTCCCCAAGAAACCCTTAATCCTTCCTCTCCTCTTCATCCTTCTCTCCCAAACCAAAACCTTTTTCCTTTCACTTAAAGATTTGAAGCTAGAGTTCCATATGAGGGCGTAGGGGTGTTTTGATGGTGGATTCTTGTGGTGGTTAAGGTAATCCCCATTATTTTCTTCCACCTCTCTCCTTCCTCAAGAATACTAAGATGGGTTGAGGAAATCAAGTTTTAAAGGTTTCAAGCTTCAAGATCTTCATCTTCTTCACCACTTTTCCACCATTGTTGAGCTAACTTGGGGTTTTCTTCAAATACCCATTTGTAAGTCACATTCCCTTCCCAAACCTTTATTTTTAGTAAACCTAGAAGTGTTTTGTTAGTGAATTCAAGTTGGGGTGAAGGTAATCTTCTCTTTTCTTCCACCTAAGAAATTCGGGTTTTGATATTCATTGAGATGTTGATGGAAAATGTTTGGGAAACGATTTTAAGTATTTGGGGATGAATATTTATGGTTGAAAACTTTTGGATTTAGGTTTTGGAAGTTTTGCTTGAAGACGCAAGTTTCTTCAAAGGAGCTCAAGTTGTGGAAAATCTAAATTTAGCCTAAATCTAGCAAGGTGAGCTCAAGTTGATTTGTGAAAACATTGTACATGCCAAAAATGTCTATTTTAAAGTGTTTTTATGTTTTACATGAAATTATCACTTATTGAGTCATTTGGTGGGTTTTGATTATTTGAAGTGTTTAACTTTACAAATCATGTAAAACATCCACATTTGAGATTTTTGGTATTTTGATAAGTAATTACCGTAAACATGCCCTTTTGGTGATTTATTGCACACATAAAGTTTATTCAATGGTTTATGCACTTTTGGTGCGCTTGATTTCATAAATCATTTGGAAAATGCACGTTTTTGTATTAAGGGATATTTTGCGAACATAAGGGTTTGAGTCCTTTTGGAAAATCTTTCGTCCCAATCCGTAATGAGTTTTGGGCTAATTATATTCTTCGAGGTATGTGTTTACATATACGTCGTTTAAGTGTGTTTCATTATATGAGAGCCGTTATTTGTTGGTCTATTGGGTTTTGAGCATTTTAGCTCGATTTTGACTTAAAAGAGTCTTGAGGACATTTGTCTGGTATTAATGGTTCAATGTAGAGTCTCATTTATGATTTGCATCTTATTGCATATTATTGATACTTACATGCTCGAGTGCATTAGTCATTCCTGTGTAGTCATGTTGTTTTGGACTGTGTTGCATTGGATCCATAGGCACGTAAGTCAGTCTTTCTTTGATGGTCAATTGGTGCTGCGGGATTTGACCCGGAGGCCCATGTTTTATGACCTTAACCGTTCAAGTATACACTAGGAGGGTTGAGTCCAGTTGTGCTATCGTGTAGACGGGCGTTTGGGATCTCCGCCATTCGGGGTAATGCCATGGTTGTAGTCCTCGAATGTGTCTGGCCTTTGGTGGTATTCATGGTAATACTCACTAAGGTCAACTGTCTCTTTGGGTGAAACTTAAAGGGAGTCTTAGGGGCACTTGGGCTTTCATGTCGTGAAGTGTCATACGATTAACGTTGTATGTGTGACATACTTTTGTGTTCCTCCACTCTCAATGGATACGGGTCTCCCCCGTTGTCGGCCAACACTATTTTGGATATTAATGTCCTTATTTTATTATCGTTAGTCTTGTGCATTGTAACAACCCGCACAAAACTAGCCAAAACATAAGTCCATCAAATTAATTCAAAACTGTCAAACATGGCCACACATCACAATATCAAAATTTCAACATTTGGGTTCGCGGAATTTACCCTAGATACAGCTGAGAAAATATACATCTAACTAAATAAATAAAGGAAAAGTCTTCTATTCCACTAGACGCAAGCTCCAGCTCACATCTTCCCATTTCCCTTAGACAAGCTCTCTAAAACCTAATTACCTGAAAAGGGTTTTAGATTTGAAAAGCAGGGGTTAGACCCCAAGGTCTAGTGAGATCCCTCGAATAACAACATTCGCACCACACATAATAATTTAAAAGAGTTCACATAAAATAGTAAACAATTACACCCTTATCAGCTAAGACAAACACACGCATACCGACGTTCCACGATTGGTCACACTCACACTTGTGACATAGTGTTTGGGTACACACTGCCCTCAAAACCTGACAGAATCTATTCAATCATTCCGTATGGGACACACTCCCCATAACAATCATAATATCACCTCTTTAGCATGCATAATTACACCACGTACATACACACAGTTTAAAGTATAAATGAACAAGTAAATAGTTCAAATATCGCCAACCTTCGGTTTAGAAAGACTCTCCTGAAGTCCACGCTTAGTGTTCTCACTTGAAACAGCTATGCATGACCCGTACCTACATTTTACCCAAATCACACGAGGTAAATAAGTCACTCAACCACTCACGAGTTACTCCCTTTTCCAAAACACTATAACATTGATGGACTACTACTCACTTCCGGAATCCATCGGACTAAGGTTCGATTCCGGACACTTTATCCGGATTCCGCAATTCTTTCCCGGACTCCCTTCCGGTATCCGGTATCCGGACTCGACACACCTCCGGACTCCATTCCGGTATCCGAACTCGACACTCTTTCGGAATCCATTCCAGTATCCGGACTCCACACTCTTCCGGATTCCATTTCGGTATCCGGACTCCACACTCTTCCGGATTTCATTCCGGTATCCGGACTCGACACTCTTCCGGATTCTATTCCGGATTGTGCGATTTTCGGACAAATGGGGTTTTTATCGCACTGACAATCCCCATTTCACCCATCGGTTAGGCTCCAAAAATCGATCAAAAGATACGACCACCAAGAAGCCATCATTACCAACGATTAGCGAGTATTATCATTAGATTTCCCAAACCAATTTGGATGGGATAAAACACTCAGCTCTAATTTTCTCACAGAGGATATATCAACCAAAAGATCTCTAAGACCCAAAACCTCACTATTCCAAGTCCATACCAAGATTCCAATTCCCTGTATAGAGTAATGGGATAAGGAAAAGGGATTTACCTCAAAGAAATAATGATTCTCCTTTCCAACTTCGATTCTCCACGTTCTCTTCCAGATAGCAAGTTTTCTCCCAATTCACACAGTAGCCGCACTCCACAATGAGAAGGAATTGAGGTTTAAGGGTTTTAACCCTACTTCCCAACTTCACACCATAGACACCAAACTTTTCAACTTTCACACTTTACACACCAACTTATTATTATTTACAAAAAGAACCCGGTTATTACAGCATCCTCCCCTCAAAAGAATTCTGTCCCCGGAATTCCATCTTCGAACAAATGAGGAAAACGGGTCCTCATGTCTGATTCCACTTCCCAAGTTGCTTCTTGTCCCTTAGGGTGCGTTTGGTACGCAGACATGATAGGACAGGACAAGGTGGGATAGGACAGAACAGGAAAGGACAGAACAGCTGTTCCACGGTTGGTAAGACAGAACTGGACAGAACAGAACATATAACATTGACCAATTTACCCTTACTAAATTTAAAGAATGAATAAAATATGAAATAGAAGGTTTATATGATGTTTTAGAATATAATTAGATTTTATTTTAGGTTATATTGGTAAAACATAAGTCTGTTCCAGCTTGTTCCATGGGGTGGGGTGGGGTGGAACAGGCATGTTCCAGTTTGTTCCACCTTGTTCCAGTCTGTTCCACATAAAAGTCCTGCCAAACGTGGGACACTGGACCATGTTCTGTTCTGTTCTGTCCTGTCCAGTGTACCAAACGCACCCTTATGGAAGCGCCACTGAACTTTCACCAGCGAGATCTCTTTATTTCTCAACTTTCTGACCTTGCAATCTATGATCGCCAACGGCTCCTCAACATAATTTAACTTTTTGTCCACACGAATATCTGCTAACGATACTGCCATGCTTTCTTAGGCCAGACACTTCCTCAAATTCGACACATAAAAGGTCGGATGAACTCCCTGAAGTTCCTCAGGTAATTCCAACTTGTATGCCACCTCGCCCACACGTTCGGTGATGGCAAATGGCCCGACATACCTAGGCCCTAGATTCCCTTTCTTTCCAAATCGCACGATGCCTTTCCACGGTGACACCTTGAGCATTACCTTATCCCCCACCATGAACTCAACCGGTTTTCTTCTCTTATTCGCATACATCTTTTGGAGGTCCTGAGCCACCTTCAACTTCTCCCTTATCACACTAATCTTATCGGCAGTCAACTGCACAATCTCCGGTCCTGCCATCTGCTTCTCTCCCACTTCATTCCAACACAACGGTGTTCTACACTTACGCCCATACAATGCTTCATATGGTGCTGCTTGAAGACTGACGTGATAACTATTGTTATATGAGAATTCGATCAACGGCAGATGAGATTCCCGCGAGCCCTTGAAGTCTATCACACAAGCACGCAACATATCTTCTAAAGTCTGTATAGTTCTTTCCCCTTGTCCATCCGTCTGAGGGTGATAGACGATGCTCATCGAAAGATGCGTACCTAACTCCCTCTGAAGACTCCTTCAAAAAGACGACGTGAAACGACTATCACGGTTAGAGACTATGGACGACGACACCTACATGCCTCGTCACTACTTCATTGACATTCAACCTCGCCAACTTCTCTAACGAGTCATTCTCCCGAATAGGTAGAAAATGATCCGACTTGGTGAGACGGTCAACTATCACCCATATGACATCATACCCCTTCGGGGTCCTTGGTAGCTTCATGACAAAGTCCATCGTGATACTGTCCCACTTCCACACCGATATCTCTAAGGGCTGCATTTCCCCATAAGGTCTTTGATGTTCTACCTTGACCTTCAAACAGGTCATACACCGCTCAACAAAGTAAGCGACACCCTTCTTCAACCCCGACCACCAATACATTTGCCTCACATCTCGGTACAACTTATTGGTTCCCAGATGTACCAAATATCGTGATTTATGCGCCTCCTCCAAAATACGCTCCCGCAAACCTCCCAACTTAGGAACCCACACTCGGTTCCCCAAACATTTCACACCGCTCCTGCTACACTCCAAGGATGCCGCATAACCGACAATTCTCTCACTTTTCCACCTTTCTTCTACAAGAGCTTCATCTTGGAACTTCTTAATTTCCTCCAACAGATTAGAAGTTACATCGACTCAAAAGGCCACCACTTTAGTTGGCTCCCTTCTTTCCTTCCGACTCAAAGCGTCGGCCACGACGTTCGCTTTACCCGGATGGTAAAGGATCTCACAATCATAGTCACTTAACAATTCGACCCAGTGTCGCTGCCTCATATTCAGCTCCTTCTGATCGAACAAATGTTTAAGGCTTTTATGATCGGAGTAGATCTGACACTTAACTCCATAAAGATAGTGTTTCCATATCTTTAATGCAAAAACCATTGCCGCTAACTCCATATCATGAGTAGGGTAATTCTTCTCGTGCTCCTTCAACTGACGGGATGCATAAGCAATCACCTTCCCACCTTGCATCAGTACACACCCTAGCCCCAACTTAGATGCATCGCTGTAGATTACGAATCCTTCCGTACCGCTAGGCAAGGATAAAATCGGAGCGCTACTCAACTTGTCCTTCAAATTACAGAAAGCTGCTTCATGGGCCTCCGTCCACTCGAACTTGGCACTCTTCTTGGTCAAAGCGGTCAAAGGCGTGGCTATACGAGAAAAGTCCTGAATGAACTTTCGGTAGTAGCCCGCTAAGCCAAGGAAACTCCTTACCTCCGACGGTGATCTCGGTGGTTCCCATCCTCTAATGGCTTCCACCTTGGTCGGGTCCACCTTGATACCTTCTCCCGACACCACGTGCCCCAAGAATTGGACTTCCCTAAGCCAAAACTCACACTTGGAGAATTTAGCAAACAACTTCTCTCGCCGCAACAGTTCCAACACTAGACGAAGATGCTCTTCGTGCTCGCTCTGGGATCGAGAATAGATGAGTATGTCGTCTATGAACACGATCACACACTTGTCTAACAGCGCACTGCACACCCGATTCATTAAATCCATGAATACCGTCGGAGCATTGGTCAACCCAAAGGGCATGACTGGAAACTCGTAATGCCTGTACCTCGTGTGAAAAGCCGTCTTAGGCGCATCCTCTTCCCTCACCTTCAACTGGTGATAACCGGATCTCAAATCTATCATCGAGAAGAAGCTCGCCCCTTGGAACTGGTCAAACAAATTGTCGATCCTCGGGAGCGGGTACTTATTCTTAACGGTCACCTTGTTAAGCTCACGATAATCTATGCACAATCGCATAGACCCATCTTTCTTCTTGACAAAAAGTATCGGCGCTCCCCAGGGTGATGAACTAGTGCGTATGAATCCCTTGTCCAACAACTCCTGCAACTGCGTCATCATTTCCTTCATCTCCGCCGGTGCCAACCGCTACGGCGCACGCGCTATTGGTGCCGCTCCAGGCATCAACTCGATCCTAAACTCGACTTGACGATCCAGGGGTAAACCCGTCAAGTCATCCGGAAATACCTCCGGGAACTCACTCACCACAGGAACATCCTCTATTTCCCTCTTCTCTTTCTTAGCGTCTAATACATACGCTAGGAATCCCTGACACCCCTTCTCTAAAAAATGCCTCGCCTTCATCACTGAGATAAGGCAGGACTTACGCTCACGTCTATCTCCATAGATTACCACCTCAGACTTATCAGGCAAAGCAATACGGATCATCTTCTTATTGCACACGATGCTAGCACTATTACTAGCTAACCAATCCATTCCCACGACAATGTCAAACTCTCCCATATCCATTGGGTACAATCGCAAGGGAAAAGAGTGACCCTCTACTTCAATACTACATCCCTCATACACCTCTCCCACCAAGACCCGACTATCATCTGCAATTTCTAGCTCAACACCATACTCTGGCGATACAAACGAACGGTTTGCACCCGAGTCAAATAACACTTTAGCAAATTTCGAATTAACAAGAAAGGTACCTGTCACTACATCCGGCACATCAACCGCCTCCTCCGCCGACATATGAAAAGCCCTACCTTTCGCTCGAGCTGGCTCTACTTTTCTTTCTCCACCCCTTCCACCTTGACTCCCACCAAAACCAACTGAAGATCCCTTCCTCAACTGCGGACAGTCAGGCTTGATATGATCTGGAGAACCACACAAATAGTAAGCCCTCGGGTTAGGACACTCGCGCTATGTATCCCAACTTCCCACACATGAAACAACCATCAGGTTCAAAGGAACACTCTCCACAATGCACTTTGTTACACTTTCCACATGGACTCTCACCGAACCTCGGTCCCACCCACAACTCAGGCTTAAAGACCTTAGACCTTTTCACATCCCGAACAGGTCCTTCCCACTTTCTCTTATCCACATTCCTCTCTGACATTTGTCGATTCTTCTCCTTCTCAGTTAATTCTGCCACGTCGACCACCGCCTGAAAGGTCGCAGGGCCACGGTTTTCCACAAGTTCCCTCACACTGCTCTTCAGTCCCCAGACATATCTTTCAACACGCCTTTCCTCAGTAGGCACATATATCTCTGCAAATCGTGCCTTCTCGATGAACTTAGAGGTGTACTCCTGTACTGTCATTGACCCTTGCTCAAGCCCCATAAACTCCTCTTCCAACTTCTTTACTGCCACCAACGGGCAAAACTGAGCCTTGAACCTCCTAGTGAACGTTTCCCAAGTAGTCGTCTTCGCTACCTCTGAACCCTTACCACCCATCTCAACATTCCACCAGAAGATGGCATCTGCCTTCAGCATAGATATATCAAACAATACTTTATCCCCCTAGGAACGCTTGCTCGTGTCGAAAGCCAGTTCCATCTCACAGACCCATCTCATAACTAAAATCGGGTTACGTCCCCCACTGAAAGATGGAGGCTTGCATGACGCGAAGGTTTTAAAAGTGTGTCATTTCACTGCCCTCGATTCCCCTGCCACAAATGGGGTCACCTGAGAGTGATCTCCCACTTCAGTTGGAGGTAGGCTAGAAGCTTCCGTCTTCATCGCATTCCCACTCGTAGTCCGCCCATCCGATGCAGACCCAATTCGATGCTTCAGCAATGCTTGAAGTGTTTCTTACAACTTACCCATCTCAGCAGTAAACTTTTCCTCAGCCACAAAAGCCTGGTTATGGTTTCGTCTCGAGCTTTTTGACTGGCTTCCTCCTCCCACCGAAGCGGTACTCTCGTGCTGGGACGGCTCGCGCACCTCAGGTCCTCCTACACTCTTAGCCCGACGGACAGTCGGCGCCTTCTTCCCACCTCGAGTCACCACTCTAGTTTCTCCTGCCTGGGTAGCCGCTCGTCGGGGTGCCCTTCCCCGACCTCTCCCACGACCTCCGCCCCTCCCACGGGTGGTCGTCTGCTTCGGATGATTCACCGGTCCGTCCTCCAGTATTTCTTCAACGCGGATCTCTCCCCCAGTCGGTACTGTTCCCACGACTGGTACTGACCTACTTCTCAAACTTCTTTCTGACATTCTGGATTACTGAAATATCACACGATAAACATCTTAAGGCAACAATCCCAAAATAACAAGGCAAAATAAGCACAGTCATGCACCTGTAAATTTGCAATTACACTGGCCAGGTGTAACTTCGAACTTACCTTACATGATAGTTCTCACCACCCTATTATTCATGTCCCCAGTGAGGTCTTCATAGGCTTTCCTACTTTCTCATTTGTACTCCCTAATTTCCCACAGTTTAAGTTTAGGCCCGTCCGGTCACCTAATTCTCTTAAACCAGGGCTCTGATACCAACTCTAATAACCCGCACAAAACTAGCCAAAACACAAGTCAATCAAATTATTTAAAAACTGCCAAACATGGCCCACACATCACAATATCAAAACTTCAACATTTGGGTTCGCGGAATTTATCCTAGATACAGCTGAGAAAATATATATCTAACTAAATAAATAAAGGAAAAGTCTTCTATTCCACTAGACGCAAGCTCCAGCTCGCATCTTCCCCTTTTCCTTACACAAGCTCTCTAAAACCTGATTACCTAAAAAGGGTTTTATATTTGAAAAGCAGGGGTTAGACCACAAGCTCTAGTCAGATCCCTCGAATAACAACATTCACACCACACGTAATAATTTAAAAGAGTTCACATAAAATAGAAAACAATTACACCCTTGTCAGCTAAGACAAACACACGCATACCGACGTTCCACGATTGGTCACGCTCACACCTATGACATAGTGTTAGGGCACACACCCGCCCTCAAAACCTGACGGAATCTATTCAATCATTCTGTATGGGACACACTCCCCATAACAATCATAATATCACCTCTTTAGCATGCATAATTACACCACGTACATACACACAGTTCAAAGTATAAATGAACAAGTAAATAGATCAAGTATCGCCAAGTATCGGTTTAGAAAGACTCACCTGAAGTCCACGCTTAGTGTTCTCACTTGAAACAGTTATGCCTTACCCGTACCTACATTTCACCCAAATCACACGAGGTAAATAAGTCACTCAACCACTCACGAGTTACTCCCTTTCCAAAACACTGTGACATTGACGGACTACTACTCACTTCCGGAATCCATCGGACTAAGGTTCGATTTCGGACACTTTATCCGGATTCCGCAATTCTTTCCCGGACTCCCTTCCGGTATCCGGTAACTTCCGGACTCTCCCGGTATTCGGACTCGACACACCTCTGGATTTCATTCTGGTATCCAGACTCGACACTCTTTCGGATTGCATTCCGGTATCCTGACTCGACACTCTTCCGGATTCCATTCCGGTATCCGGACTCCACACTCTTCCAGATTTCATTCCGGTATCCGGACTCAACACTCTTCCGGATTCTATTTCGAATTGTGCGATTTCCGGACAAATGGGGTTTTTATCGCACTGACAATCCCCATTTCACCCATCGGTTCGGCTCCAAAAATCGATCATAAGATACGACCACCAAGAAGCCATCATTACCAACGATTAGCGAGTATTATCATTAGATTTCCCAAACCAATTTGGTTGAGATAAAACACTCAGCTAAAATTTTCTCACAGAAGAGTTATCAACCAAAATATCTCCAAGACCTAAAACCTCATTATTCCAACGTTACTCTATAGATTAATGGGTTAAGGAAAATGGTTTACCTCAAAGAAATAATGATTCTCCTTTCCAACTTCGATTCTCCATGTTCTCTTCCAGATAGCAAGTTTTCTCTTAATTCACACAGTGGCCGCACTCCACAATGAGAAGGAATTGAGGTTTAAGGGTTTTAACCCTACTTCCCAACTTCACACCATAGACACCAAACTTTTCAACTTTCACACTTTACACACCAACTTATTATTATTTACAAAAACGAACCCGGTTATTACATGCATTTGGCTGCAAATGATAACTTTAATATTGGATTTCCCTCCACATATATTAAGGTTTGAATGAAGCATGTCATTTCCATGTTTTGGTATTTGGAGTTCGCTCCCTTGTATGTCCGCGTGAGTATTGGGTTTTATCCGTATTTTGGGTAACGTTTTATAATTATTTGAATTGTTGCCCATGGTACATGGGCCGGGCATTTTGCCTTTTGACGATTGGATGGTCTGAATAATAGAGATTTATTCACGTTTATATATTTGAGATTTAAATGTTTATTCACGTTTTAAGTGAGTTTGGATCGATATTTATTTTGGAAAACGCTATGTACATTTTGGAACATTCGTCATGGAATTTGTGTGCGTTGGAAAAGGAGTTGTTTACATTCTTATCATAAACCCTTTTGAAAATCATGATATAAGTTGTACTCTTTCATTTAACAAATTATTTTTAATCATGATGTAAACTCTTGAACTCAGTAGGCGTTAGCCTAGCTTTTTTATTTGTCGGCATGTGCAACAGGTTCCGGTTGGGAAATAGTACTAGTGACACTGTGAAGAGTTGAGAGCTAGATGTGTGCTCAAGAAGTAAATAACTTGGTGAAGTCTTCCGCATATTGGGAATATCAACTTTGTATTTGGTTTGAGTTACACCCAACCTTATGTAGTCTTGGTGTATGACTTAAGATTAATGATTGTTGAGGTTAATTATATGTTTTAAAGTTGCGAAATTTCCAAGGATGGTTTTGTAGAAAGGATTTTATTCTTTATTTGGTTATTTTATCGAAGTTTTTATTTAGTTGTTCTTTCCAAATTTAAGGGTGTTACAATATTCAAGACAACTAAACAATTATTATGATAATTAGTAACGAATATGTTATTTGAATATCATAACTTTTTTCTTTACTTAATATTTTGCTATTTAATATCATCCACAAGCATCCATAGTTTTTCCTCTTTGATATTCACCATTAGGGATGAGCATTAGAACTGGGTATCGCCTTTGGAACCGAAACCGCTCTAGAACTGTCGGTTCCAGAACCGGAACCGATGTGATTAGTTCCGGTTCCTAAAATACGGAACCGATTTAGACTGGTTCTGGTTCTGGTTCTCATTTTTTTGGAACCGTTACCCAACTATTTTTTAATAAAAACTATTTATATATTTATTATATTTAAATATTTAATGATGTGATATTAGTTTTGTATCTTTATTAGTTGTTTTATTCGTTTTCATCCAAGTGTTTTATTTGAGGTATTGACGACTTGACGTAAAGACGTGAATTGTTATGGAAGTCGTTTTATTGATGTCAAGACTCAATACTCGAGAGTTTCTAATTTATTTATGTAATAATTAGTTTTTATCGGATTATTTTTCACCATTTGTTGTATTTATTACTTTATGTTGGTACTTTATAGTTTGCAATAGACTTAAAATTACAATTTTATTGTATGAATTATTAAAAAAAATTAAAAAAGTTGACATTGGGTACCCGGAACCGGTCCCGGTTTCAAAATATAAAGAACCGATGTAAGCGGTTCCGGTTCCGGTTCAATGAATTTTAGTCGGGTACCCGGTTATGCTCATCCCTATTCACCATCACGTATTTCGATAACTAGGAATTCTTTTTTTCCTCCCTCCTACGGAAAAAAAACATCCATTTCAACATGTGACCTTTGTTGAAAAACATAAGGAAACGATAACGTTTTTGGCACCCATATTCATCGCAATTTCATGATACATATAGAGACATATTCGATTGATAACCCTATTTCTATACTTATTTATAATTAGTTTTTATAATTTAAAACTAAAAACCAAGACAAAAAAAAGGTAAAACAACCTGAATACCCATGAGTTAACAACAAAGACCAATGCTGTTAAAAAATGCATGTAACACAAGGCAATTTTCCATAATTATTTCGTTTTAGGAATTGAAAGTGTTAAAATGTGTAAACAGGGCCGTCCCTGGGGAGGGCGGGCTGGGCACTCGCCCAGGGCCCAAAAAAATTAGGGGCCCGAAAAAAAAATTAGTTTATATATTTACTTAAAAAAACTGAACTTATATATTTAGTTTAAAAGGATTATGAATCAGTCAATTTTAACCCAATTGTAAAGGAATAGAAGGGCCCAAATGCACCACAAACCCTCATCCGTGGTAGGGGCCCAAATAGTGAATGAAATCAATTGGAATTTGGAAACAAAATCGATTGCTACTGTGAGACGGGAGTGACCAAGATTCCAAGAAATAGGCGCCAAACTAGTGAAATTGAAGCAAAATTGAGTCGTCGTTTCAGTTTCCCCAACGTTCGATGAAGAGTTTGATGAGCCAGGGCCATTCTCGTGCGTCGTCCGACGAATTCCTCAACGGTCCTCTATGGTTAGACCCAAATTGTATAAGGTTAGGTTACCGTGTTCTTTTATTTCTCACCTAATCTGTTTTAAACTTCTGATAATTGATAATCTATGCTCTGAATCTGAATCTCTGATTGTGTATTATTGCATTTGTGCGGTTGCGACTGTGTATTTGTGTGAGGCTGCGATTGTGTGTCACTGTGTCTGTGCATTTGTCTAATTCTATCAAGGAAGCAAGTAAACAAAAACAACAGGTGGCTTCCTAGTTCCTATCAATTTTTTGATTTATTTTCTATGTTATCTTCTATTCATGATAACCACAAGGCTTGTGGCGTACTGGTTAAGGCTTGTGGGGGATGTGGCTAGTAACCTATCTACCCCAAGTTCGAATCCAGGCGCTTCCAACTTGTGGCCACTGGGGATAAACTCAGGGCTGCACGCTTTAGCAGCTAGGGCAATTGCCTCACCTTGCCGGGATTAGTCGGGGCAATGTCCTCGGATACCCTTCCAAAAAAAATATTCTATTCATGATTTTGCTTTATTTTGGTTATTTAAAGGGTATTTTTTTTATTTTGATCCATAGCTTTGATTCGTTCTTTTATGTTATCTTATATCTAGACAAAAAAACCATTGATAAGCAATTAAGCATTATGGTGATTTGATAAGCATTCTGCCTATTTGAGATTCTAGTTTCTAAATTTGAGGTTCTAATTTCTAAATTTGAGATTCTAATTTCTAATTTGAGTTTCTAATTTCTAAATTATTGTTTCAATTTTATGATTCTTGTTGAGATTCTAAATTCTTTTTTTTTATTTTATTGTCTTAATTGAATTAACAGATTACATTTTATTGAGAAATGGTCAAGTGGAGTTGAATTCTTTGGACTCGGACACTCGTATTCCATCATTCATATTTCAATTCAGGTGCTTTTGTTCCCTTTCACTTTGAGTTGTTATTCATTCATATTCCAATTCAGATAGTATTAATTTATATGTTATTATTGATGATTTTGCATCAAAAAATGCTCGAAGAAGTTGTATTGTATGAATTAGATGTTTGATGATTTTGCATCTAAAAATGGCCGAATAAGTTGTTTTGTATGAATTAGAGGCTATTATTGATGATTTTTTATTCAAAAGTGCTCGAACAAGTTGTTTTGTATGAATTATTAGTAAACTACATGGACAAACATGTAATTCACTATCTAGGCGGCAAAAAAGTAGCTTATTTTTTGGGTACATGTTTGGATAACCATAAGTTGGCTTCTTGAAACACTATTTGAAGTAGTTTTTTAGAAGTTTTCTTTGTGAATATTCCAATATTGCTCTTATTAATATTAATTATTATTTAATAACTATTATTATAAATAAATATTAGTTTTTTAAATATACTTATTATTAATTAATAAATATTAACTGGAAATTATTAAATTAAATTTTAATTTATTTTAATATGAATCAATATATTTTAATTATTTTTATTTATTTTTTAATATTAATCAGTATATTTTAATTATCAATTACTATTATCTTTTTAGTTATTATTTGATTATTTTTTTATATTGTATGTAATGGTTATTTAAAATCATAAGTTAATATATATTTTTTCGAAAACTTGTTTTAAGAAATTCAAAATTTATAATATATATGTAATAATAAATTTTAAATTCTTTTAATTAACATGTTATATTTTTTTTATTTTCTTTATTACATTGGTTGTATTAATTAATACATTATATTGCTATAAATTTGTTTTAATTATATGATAAAATATTGTAATTGACAATTCTTTGAAGATACCATTTTTGGTCATTTTACATGCTTTTATATGTTAGTTTTTGTCAAACGTGACTTCTTCATCAACTAGCTTATTAGTCAACAGATAGCTTATCAACTAGTTTGCCAAAGATAGCCTTAATTTAATTAATACCTCAACAAACTTCTTTATAAAATAATAATTTTTTTTTCTCTATTCTTCAATATAATAAAATGTTATAATTAATACATCACTCCCTCATCCAATATCTAATTCTAAAGATTTCTTTTCTATTCTTTAAATATGGCGATTTTTTCTCCTTCTTTTTCTAAATTTAAGAGAATGTTTTATGGATTTAATTGGAGCAAAAAATCTCTAAAATCTCTATTTTTTTATTTTCAAAATTTTATTGCAAATGTATTCAAAGTATTTTTAACAAATTCTTTATAATTTTCAAAAATAAAGAATAAAAAATACAAATTCATAAAAAAAATTATGCCTAATTCAAAAGTTAATTCTATTTTAGGAGTTTTAGCATTAGTTAGGTTATTAAGTTTTTTACAAATTGAGTATTTCAATAAATTTTTAAATATTATATATAAGTTAATAATATACTTTCTTTATACTTTCTCCATAAAAGGAATTTTCTATTTTTTACATTTCTTTTTAAAAAGTTTAGTAAATTTGAAGAGTTTTATGATATCTCTTACTTTATCTATTTTAGGAGAAGACTTAAAAAAATTGTTGGATCAAAAAAATAAGCTAAAATCTATAAAATTGTTTTCGTATTTTATTTAACAGAGTTGGATCATATATTACAATACAAATTTTAACACAATTTCTAAAATATCACATCAACTTTAGAAATTATCTAAAATTTACCCTCCACTACAAGGGTTTCTAACTCAAAGTAACACTTCATCATAAAAAACTATATTTTAATCAAATAACAATTAAATTATAATTAAATATTTTTTTAATAGAATATAATACTAAATATTTTATTAATTAAATAATAAAAATAAAATAAAATGCTTAATTTATAAAATGTTTTTATTCAATAAATAAATGCTTTTAATTATACATAACTGTTATTAAATGTTAAAACATTAAATTAAAATACAAAGTAAAAATATTACATTAATCGTCATTTTCTTTTTCTCTGAATCTCTGTCAAATCTTTTCAATCAAATCTGATTGTAAACAATGATTCATTGATCATTACATACTTGTATCTGTTTCTGGAGATAGATTTCATACTTAGGAAGTATGTTATGAGAGATTTGAGACATGTTTATAGTAAAATTAACATTATCGTCTATATCATCAAATTGAGGGTAATAAATATGACATTTATCTTTGATGATCACGTTGTGCATGATTATAGATGCTCTAATTATTTTTTGCACCACATACGAGATGACCCACAAATAATAGCGACACATTTGTGGAAACAGAAAGACTAAAGAACAAACACGCAAATCGAAAAATGATCATAAAATTGATAGAAATGGATCTCACAACGAAGATTGTATGAACATCGGTTTCAAAAAAATTAAACAAACAATGATGTAACTTTATATGTGTTAAGTTTGTATTTTTATTATGTAATTTATTTTATTGTAATATAAATTATATTTTACATTTTTAATATTCGTTGATATTAATGTTAAATTTATAAGAAAACCGACTATAATGTTAAATTTACAATTTAATAGATAAAATTATATCAATATTAAATATTAATTAATGATCAGAATAGTGACATTTTTCATAAAAAAAAGTGTTCATACATTTTTCATAAACATACTCCAAAAAACATCACAAAGCATGATATGACATAAAACAATTTTGTAACACCCTCAAATTTGGAACGAGCAACTAACTTTAATTTTCAATAAAATAACCAAAAGATGATAAAATCATTTCTACAGATCATCCCTGAAAAATACCTCGGAATTTAAACATCATAATTTCCATAATTAATAACTTAAGACGGGCGTTACTTAACACAACACAAGTTGCTAATTCCAATTAAGTGCGGAAGACTTCACTAATCAAAATCACCTCTCGTGCACTCTACTAGCACTCGCCACTTCACAGTGTAGCTAAAGCTACTCCCAACCTAAATCTGTTGCACATGCCGACAAATAAAAAGGGTTAGGCTAACGCCTATTGAGTTCAAGAGGTTTATCATGACCATATAATTTCATAAATCGAGAGAGATGTAGTTTTAGTCATGAGTTCAAAAGAATTTACTTTAGATGCAAATCGCCCATTTTCCAACTCACACAAATCCCGTGCTGAAAACTTTAATATAACAAGATTCCCAAAATGATTTGCATTAAATATGAAGACAACCTGATTTCCAAGAATACATATTTTAGACTATGGCAACGCCACGTAAAACATTTCTTTGTGATGTAAGCTCAAACCCAAAACTCACCCAAAATGTGAATAAACATTAAATTCCCAAATGGTATAAATGTGAATAAAACTCCATTATTCAAAACATCCCAACCAGGATTAAACATAATACATTGCCCATAAATCATGGAAAACAAACTATTTAGATATATAATTACGTCATCGAAAACATGGGTAAAAGTAACTACCCAAAATAACACCTCTCGGCGACGGGGGAGACCCGCTTACCAACGCAAGTAACGGAACACAAAAGTAAGCCACTTGACAAGTTGGTAAAGCCAAACACTTAATAAGACATATAACGGATGCCGAGTGTGGCTACTTAAAACCGCACCCAATTTGGGGCAACATCCTTAACGTATTCGCACGTAGGACTTATACCATACCGTCGATGCCTAACCGTGCCGCGATGTGGAAAACTATCGTCCCATCATCGGCATAATGACTATACGTATTCACACGTAGGACTTATACCATACCGTCGATGCCTAACCGTGCCGCGATGTGGAAAACTAGCGTCCCAACATCGGCATAAAGACTATAGTGTTTATGGATCCATTGCATTACAAATATAACATTACATGACCCCAAACGAATGAACTAGCGCATTCAAAACATGTAATTCTCAAGTAAGATGCATTAAATGCAAAACATAATCAAACGCCCAACATCGAGCTATCAAAATCGGACAAATGTCCCCAAGACCCAACGGAGTCAAAACCGAGCCATGAGCTTCATAAATCAAATGACCATTAGTAAAAGTCATAAAATGAATTAAACGTAAACAACACACGTTTATGCGAATACCCGTTTTAAATTCATGAATAACCCAAAACACAACATTGGGTGGGACATCCCATTTTCCAAAGGAACTCATATCGTTTACACTTTCAAACCATCCCATAACATAACTTATGCATATTTCCAAATAAGCACTAGAAGTGCCTTTTCACCAAATGATCTCTATTTATGCAATAAATCATCAAAACAATTTCGTCTATGATTTACTATCAAGTTTCTCCAAAAATCCCAAATATGGGCATTTTACATTTACCAAGTTAAACATTTCAAAGGTTAATACCCACCAAATAACCCAACAATTAATAATTTTCATGTAAACACATAAATACTTGGAAAATACATTTTTTTGGCATGTAGAAAGTTTTCACAAAGCAACTTGAACTCACCTTGTTAGATTTAGGCTAAATCTAGATTTTCCCAAACGTAAGCTCCTTTGAAGAAACTTGCATCTTCAAACCAAATTTTCAAAAACCTAGATCCATAAGTTTCTAACCATAAATATCCACATCCAACCACAAGGAATCATTTCCCAAACATTTACACCCAAATCCCAACTTATATAAAACCCCTAATTTTATGGATGAAGAAGAAGAAGATCACCTCAACCAAACACCACCAAAAATCATCCAACAATATCCCAAAATAGAAAGAAGTTGAAAACAACAACAACCTAGCTTTTGGATAGAGGAATATTACCTTTATCACTTGAATCTCCAAACAAAAGCTCCTAATCATCCACAAAAGCTTCAAGCTTTCATATCTTCAACAATGGTGAAAAGTAGGTTTAAATTGGGTGAAGAAGATGAGGAAGGAGAAGTTGGGTTTTAGGGTTTCTTGGAGAGAAACCGATTTAGAGAGAGAGAGTGTTAGGTTGGAGATGGGAAATGAAATGAGGGGAGAGAAAGAGGAAAGATCTTAAAATACCAAAATATCCCATCGGACCTTCCGCGGACGTCCGGCCTCGTGCCATGCGGACGTCCGGCCCTAGCTGAACCGAACCCCTTAATTTTTTTGTTGCTTCCGCGGATGACATGTGGACTTCCGCGCATCGCGGACGTCCGGCATGTGCCTCTCGCGGACGTCCGTGACTCCAATTTTGTTTCTCCAATTTTCGGGGTGTTACAAATTTCTTATTAAGATATTATACTGTACAATTGTTCATATTATTGGAGTACTTCAAATTGATACGGATCGGGCACTTCAAGGAGATCCACCCGGGGATACAAGTTCGGACATAGATCCGGTTCAAAGTGGCTAGCAAAGGCCCGGTTTCGATAAGTCTAATCCAACCAACGATCTATTTCCTTTCAAGTATCGTAATCTTTAAGATTTGTTTTCTTTTAGTTAGTTCCTTTATTTGTGGGTTTCCATATTTATCGTTTCCTTATGTTCTCCTATTTAAACGTTTGTAACTTGGTTGGATTGTTACGTTTTATGAATTAAGAAAAGTTTCTACGAACAATTGTTCTTGATTACTCGGTTGGCCGAGAATCGTTCTATTTAAGCTAGGGTTCTCAGGATGTCAGATTTCAGGTCCTCAGGTCCTCAGGATGTCGATGCACGGGAAAGATCGTCGTCATGCAAACCGTAGATTCGCCGCCGGAGGCAACGGCTATGAACAACGTGATCCTCGCGATGTCGCTGAGATCGAACGATTGCAACAAAGGATTCGTGATCTCGAACTCAACCAATATGAGCGGGATGATCGATCCGCTACCGAATCTGTCGTCTGGGAGGATGACCGCGACCCACACTTCCAGAATATTTTTGGCCGACAACCCCAAGACGCACACCGCCATCACGACCCACTTCGTGCTTTCGGTATTCGTACGGAGGTTCCAGAATTCGAAGGACGGTTACAACCAGATGATTTCTTGGATTGGCTCCAAACTGTGGAGCGGGTTTTTGATCTTCACGATCTTCCTGACCCAATGAAGGTAAAACTGGTCGCTATCAAGTTAAGAAAATCGGCATCATTATGGTGGGAATACGTACAGCAACAACGATCTCGGGAAGGAAAGTACAAAGTCGACACATGGGAGAAGATGAAACGTCTCATGAAGGCTAAATTCTTACCGGCTACTCATAAACAAGACGCCTATCTTGACTATCATAATTTGCGCCAACAATCGCTAACAGTGGAGGAATTCATTGGGGAGTTTGAACGCATGCGTCTACGATGCAGCGCCGAAGAAGACGATGAACAGGTAATCGCTCGATTTTTGGGTTCTTTACGACAGGACATAGCTGATGTGGTTTGCTTGCAACAATTTTGGTCGTTTCATGACGTATGCAAACTCGCCTTACGGGTTGAAAAACAAATAGGGTCACGTACTAAACCGGCGTTTCGGTCGACTCCCTTCACCCGTAACCCTACCTCTACCACAGCATCACGCCCCACACAAAAATCTGAACCGGGTCCAGCCACACCCACTCCGACCTGTTCTTCACAGAACGCAATCCGGTGTTTCAAATGTCAAGGTATCGGCCACCTCAAACGGGACTGTCCGAACAAACAAGTGCTCGCTTTTGTTGATGAGCCGGATCCCGTTTACGACACTGAAGAGGACGACGATTCAGCGGTTATTTACCCCGACAAGGGTGATCTACTTGTCACACGCCGACTTCTCAACACAACTTTAGCCGATTCCGAAGATGATACAACGTGGTTACGCACTAATATCTTCCGCACTCAGTGTACCACGAAGGGTAAGGTATGTTCCGTCATCATCGATAGTGGGAGTTGTGAAAACATGGTAGCCACTTCCATGGTTGAAAATTTGGGATTACCGGTTCAAGACCACCCCGACCCCTATCAAGTCACGTGGTTAAAAAAAGGCAACCTACTCAAGGTAACCCACAAGTGTTTAGTCCAGTTTTCAATTGGGAACAAATACACTGACGAACTATGGTGTGAAGTTATTCCAATGGATGCGTGCCATATCCTGTTGGGCCGACCTTGGTTATATGATCGACGGGTTAAACACGACGGATTCCGCAATACCTACACCTTCAAAAAGGACGGCCTCAATATCACACTTGCACCTCTCCATCCGAACAACGACCACCAACAGGTTACATTTAGATCCAAAGCGGAGTTTACCGGGCTCACACGACAAACACGTGTCCCGATTATTTTCGGTCTTCTTGTTACCGAAGAAAACCCCACTCACCAACCAGTACCGTCCGCTATACAACCCCTCCTAGCCGAGTTTTTAGATGTTTTTCCGGACGAAATTCCGGCCGGTTTACCGCTGATGCGGGAAATCCAACATTGCATTGATTTTTTTCCGGGTGCAAGTATCCCCAACAGGCCCGCGTACCGCATGAACCCCAAAGAATTCGCCGAGCTACAACGTCAAGTTAATGACCTATTAGACAAGGGTCTCATCAGGGAGAGTATGAGCCCCTGCGCCGTTCCCGCATTGCTCGTTCCGAAACCCGGGGGCGCCTTCAGGATGTGTATTGACAGTCGCGCTGTTAACAAAATAACAATCAAATATCGTTTTCCCATTCCCCGGTTCGACGACTTATTAGACCACTTACATGGAGCCCGTATTTTTTCCAAGATTGATTTACGCAGTGGCTATCACCAAATTCGAATGCGTCCGGGAGATGAATGGAAAACGGCTTTTAAAACACGGGATGGTCTTTACGAATGGATGGTCATGCCGTTCGGCTTATCTAATGCTCCAAGCACGTTCATGCGCCTCATGAACCACATTTTCAAGCCTTTCATCGGTAAGTGCGTCGTCGTTTATTTCGATGACATCTTAATTTTTAGTCAGGACGAGGCGGAACACATTACCCACTTGCGCAACATCTTCTTGGTTTTGCGAGAACAAAAACTGTTTGCCAATCACAAAAAGTGTCACTTCATGACAACTGAGGTTCTCTTTTTGGGCTATTTAATATCGGGCGACGGTATTCGTATGGATAATAGCAAAGTTTCGGCAATCACAACTTGGCCCACGCCAACTTCGTTGCGGGAGGTTCGTAGTTTTCATGGCCTTGCTTCGTTCTATAGGCGGTTTATACGCAATTTCAGCACCATTGTGGCTCCAATCACCGAATGCCTCAAAAGTAGTAAGTTTGCTTGGTCCGAGGCAGCCCAATCCGCCTTCGAACGGCTCAAAAAAATTGTTACCGAACACCCGTTCTTGCTCTCCCAAATTTCGAAAATTGCTTCCAGGTAGAATGCGATGCATCGGGCCTCGGGATCGGAGGAGTTTTGAGTCAATCGAATCGACCTATCGCGTTCTTCAGTGAAAAGTTGAATGAAACAAGGAGACGCTACAGCACATATGACAAGGAATTTTATGCCATCGTTCGTAGCCTTGAGTATTGGCGACATTATCTTTTGCCGGCCGAATTCATCTTATACTCGGATCATCAAGCTTTAAAGTTCATCCAGGGCCAAGCTAAACTTAATCCACGACACGCTAAGTGGGTCGAAACATTGCAAGATTTTTCCTTTGTTATTCGCCACAAAGCCGGCTCTTCCAACTCGGTGGCCGACGCGTTAAGCCGACGACACTCACTTGTCACATCGACCACATTCCAGGTTACCGGGTTTGATTCCGTCACCACGTTGTATCCAGATGACCCCGACTTCCGTCACCTATGGGAAAAAACGGCGGCAGCCCCTTTTCGTGACTTCGTGCGTCGCAAGGGATTTTTGTTCAAAGGCCAACGCTTATGCGTCCCCTTCTCGTCATTCCGCGATGCCATTATCATTGAATGTCACCAAGGCGCCTTGTCCGGTCACTTTGGAAGAGAGAAAACAGTCGCGTTGGTAAGTGAACGTTTTTTTTGGCCCAAACTTGTGAAGGATGTGACCAAAGTTCTAAAACAATGTCGTATTTGCCATGTCGCTAAGACGCATCACACTAATCAAGGCCTCTATACGCCGTTACCCACCCCCGAGCATCCATGGGAGGATATAAGTTTGGACTTTGTTCTCGGATTACCGGTGACACAACGAAAAAAAGATTCAATCATGGTAGTTGTCGATCGTTTTTCAAAAATGGCACATTTCATTCCTTGTGCAAAAACGTATGATGCCTCACAAGTAGCACGGTTGTACTTCGCCGAAGTTGTTCGTTTACATGGGGTTCCTAAGACAATCACTTCTGATCGTGATGTTAAATTCGTGAGCCACTTTTGGCGTACCTTGTGGAAAAGACTTGGGGCCAAGTTACAGTTCAGTAGTTCCCATCACCCGCAGACTGACGGACAAACGGAGGTTACTAACCGCAACTTAGGCAACCTACTTCGTTGTCTAGTTGGTGATCACCCCAAGCAATGGGATCTCGCTTTACCTCAGGCGGAGTTAGCGTACAACCGCTCCAATCATAGCTCGACGGGTCGAAGTCCCTTCTTGGTTGTTTATGGCCGAAACCCTTTCACGCCTTTGGATTTAGCTCCTTTGGCTGACCCTATTGTTTTTAGTACTGATGCTGATGAAAGGGTCGCTCAAATCCAACAGTTGCATGCTCAAGTTCGGGACCAAATTACAAAGCACAATCTGCAATATCAAACTCGCGTTAACAAGCATCGTCGAAAGGTTGTCTTCAATGAGGGGGATCTCGTGTGGATTTACCTCCGGAAAGATCGTTTTCCACAAGGCCGTTATGGTAAGCTCCATCCCCGGGCCGATGGCCCGTTTCGTGTTCTTAAGAAGATCAGTGACAATGCCTATAAAATTGACTTGCCCGGCCATTACAACGTTTCGGCTACTTTTAATGTCGCGGACCTCGCCCCGTATACGCCGGACGGCAATTATGATGATGACTCGTGGACGAGTCCTTTCGTAGTGGGGGAGGATGATACGGATCGGGCACTTCAAGGAGATCCACCCGGGGATACAAGTTCGGACATAGATCCGGTTCAAAGTGGCTAGCAAAGGCCCAGTTTCGATAAGTCTAATCCAACCAACGATCTATTTCCTTTCAAGTATCGTAATCTTTAAGATTTGTTTTCTTTTAGTTAGTTCCTTTATTTGTGGGTTTCCATATTTATCGTTTCCTTATGTTCTCCTATTTAAACGTTTGTAACTTGGTTGGATTGTTACGTTTTATGAATTAAGAAAAGTTTCTACGAACAATTGTTCTTGATTACTCGGTTGGCCGAGAATCGTTCTATTTAAGCTAGGGTTCCTAACTTACACTTCTACGAATCCGTATCACAAATACAAATTAAAAACATTGAAGAACTGAAACCGAATAATCCATAAGGCCATGCGTACCCCAGCGGGTAAGGCCAGGTGGCGCCCGCGGGTTCAGCGGGTTCGGGGTGCGGGCTCGGCGATCGGGTTCCCCACCCCGCTCCTACCCGAAGAGTTTATCAAAAAAAAAATTAATTCTAACGGTAACATATTCAACGGCTATTTTGCAAATAATTTTTTTTTTCAATTTAAACACTATAAATCAACCTCAAATCTCATCCATTTTTCACACCAAAATTTAAACACTCACCTCAATCCTTAAATATTTTCTTTCATTTCTTTCAATCCGATATAAACTTTATGGATTCGCCACCCGGTTCATCGTCTGGTTCTTCATCATCCATTGACACCGACGAGGAATTCGGTCAACTATTTGATCGTTATGCAGATTTGTTGCAAGAAGCTGTAGATAGACGGTATGATAGCACCGCCTCATCGTCAAGAAGACCGAGGCCCGAGAACATAGAAAGAGGTCGGGTAGATGCTAACGACCGGCTTTTACGGGACTACTTTGGCGAAAACCCGGTGTATAATCCGGATTTGTTTAGACGGCGGTTTAGGATGACCAGGCAACTATTCGAACGGATAGTTCAAGATTTATCGGGAGTGTATCCGTATTTTACACAACGGATTGACGGACTACGCAAACAAAGTTTGTCTCCGATACAAAAGTGTGTATCCGTTGTTCGACAATTGGCGTATGGAGTAGCTTCCGACGCACTTGACGAGTACTTGAGGATGGGAGAGAAAACGTCACGAGATTGTCTGCACACTTTCTGCACAGGTATTGTTGAACTCTATGGTGACAAATATTTACGCAAGCCTACTTACGATGATATTCAGAAGTTGTACCACGTGCATGAAGCTAAACACGGATTTCTCGGCATGCTCGGTAGCATAGACTGTACTCATTGGTCGTGGGCAAATTGTCCGAACGCATGGCGAGGTCAATTCATGAGAGGTGATCATGAACATCCGACAATCATGCTAGAAGCGGTGGCCTCCCAAGATCTATGGTTCTGGCACGCATTCTTTGGTGTTGCCGGTTCCAACAACGACATCAATGTTCTCAATCAGTCGCCCATCCTCAACGATGTCTATGACGGAAAAGCACCCGAGTGCCCTTTTGAGGTTAATGGAGTCACCTACAAGAACGGATATTATCTAACGGATGGGATATACCCGGAATGACCTACTTTTGTAAAAGCGTTTACGTGCCCACATGATGGTAAACAAATAAAGTTCAAGGCCGCACAAGAATCGGCACGTAAAGATGTTGAACGAGCTTTTGGCGTGCTTAAACAACGTTGGCATATACTTAAGTACCCGACACGCGGATGGCATAAGAATAAATTGGCGAATATTATGTACACTTGTCTCATATTACACAATATGATACTCGAAGACGAAGGCCATGCCATTTGTGCTGATGGAAACGCCGTGGTAGCGGATGAAACACAAATCACTGAGGCACAACGCGCGACAAATGTTCGAGAAGTCAAAAACCGAGAGACTCATAATAACCTTCGGTCGAATTTGGTCGAACATATTTGGCGTATCCGACTTCCCAACAACGACGACGAGTAGATTTTTAATATTTTGTAATTTTTAATTTTATTTTGTAATTTTTATTTTTATTTTGTAATTTTTAATTTTATTTTGTGGGTTCAAGAGGTTCAAAAGGTTGGGGTACGGAATTTATGGGTTCAAAAAGATTCAAGAGGGTTCAAAGTGAAAAGCTGATGTGGCGCTGATGGTTCAACAGGTTGTGAACCTAACTAATTCTGTAATATCAGTGGAGTAATAAGATTCTCTCCGTGTGCGGCTCCGAAGGCTCCATTTCATTCACACTGTACGGAGAGAAAGCAAGAGTCAAGTCATGGCGAATTGAACAATTCAAAGGGGGGAAAAGGGGTGAAGAAGCCAAAGAACGAATCAACCCTTAAATTTCACTTCTTTTCTCACTTCTTTACAAGGTATAGCTCTTTAATTTCTCTCTTACCTTCTGATTTTGGTGGATCATTATGTTAAAAGATAGAGAAAATTGCTCAAGTGATGGCGTCAATGGAGGTCAATCCTCTGAATCGAAGCTAACACAGTTAGGGTCTGAAGAAAATCGAGCGAATCCGGATGAAAAAATCGGGTTTTCCGAGAAAGGTAATGGTTTCTGTAGAAATTCAGACCAGGGTTTGGAATCAAAACCCTCGAAATTGGGGATTTCTCAAGAGTTGACTTTGAGCTATCTTTGTGATAATTCAAAATTAGGTTCTTCAGATAAAGGAAAATTGGTTGTTTCTGAGGATCAAAATAATCATAACCAGGATGAAAACAGGTGGGTAGAGAGAGATTTTCTGCAATTGTCAGAAAATTCATCAAAAAGAGAGGTTGAAGATGATGAAATTTACAGAATGAATAGAGATAAGAAGCCAAAATTAGAAACCCTAGACCTATCTCTAGCTTTGCCTGATACTTCGATGTCTTTGGCTGCATCGAATCGTGTTCAAGATGGTGATCCTTCAGTGAGTTTGAAGCCAAGTAGGAGTTTACAATCATTGGGTAGGTCAAATAGTAACAACACTCAAACCACTTTCTCCAATGATTTCACAACTGGTTCCATGTCTTATTCGTATTCACATCAGTTTTCACATAACCCAAGTTGCTCCATGACTCGAAATTCAACTGAGAATTATGAGAATTCGATGGGTAGTCATAGGAGAGATTGTGACCAAATATGGAATGGTGGGGAGGGCACTAACGGGTCGGTTCATAGTCGGTTTAGGCCCGTTGGTGATGGTGGTGTTGCGTTGGTACAACCTAATCGGGCCAATTCTGATAATAATCTCTCATTTTTCCCATCTGAACTTCCTGCACGGATGAAAATGGACACCCAATCGGGTGATTCAAGGGGGAGAGGTTCTGAGAACACAAAAGGGTTTGAGGGTTTGGATTTTGGAAGATCGCGTAAGCTTTCGCGACCCGAAAAGATTCTTCTAGAAATTGTATCGGAGTCTATTCCCACAATGGCTCAGATAACTCAAGAGCTTCCGGAAGAAGCAATTGAATCCACAAAAGATTACTTGAAGAAACTGATTTCGGTTCCTGAAAAGAGAGATGAATTGGTGAGATTGCAGCTTCGGCTTGAGAGAAGATCTGATCTTACAAGTGAATCACTCTCAAAAGCAAATCAAAACCAACTTATTCTTTTGGTTTCCATAAGAATGGGCCTCGAGAGCTTCTTATCTGTCCAAACCCGCCTTCCAACAAACGAACTTATTGAGATCTTTTTATTCGAAAGGTGTAAGAATGTGAATTGCACAAGAGTATTGCCCGTTGAAGACTGTGACTGCAAGATTTGCTCAACAAAGAAAGGATTTTGTAGCGAGTGTATGTGTCCTGTTTGTCTAAACTTCGACTGTGCCAGCAATACTTGCAGTTGGGTTGGGTGTGATGTGTGTGGCCATTGGTGTCATGCAGCTTGTGGTATTCAAAAGAATTTAATAAAGCCGGGTCAAAGTTTGAAGGGGCCGGCGGGCACAACTGAGATGCAGTTTAACTGTCTTTGCTGTGGTCATTCTTCTGAAATGTTTGGGTTCATTAAGGATGTTTTCAAGTCTTGTGCAG
The DNA here is from genome assembly GCA_033807775.1 of Saussurea involucrata. Classification (NCBI taxonomy): domain Eukaryota; kingdom Viridiplantae; phylum Streptophyta; class Magnoliopsida; order Asterales; family Asteraceae; genus Saussurea; species Saussurea involucrata. The sequence goes on from CM066321.1 coordinate 210,361,989, forward strand.
AACAATGGGATTTGGGGACATTAATCAAAGAGCTTGATTGTGTTAGGAAAATCTTTAGGGGGAGTGGAGATTTTAAAGGGCAGAAACTTCAAATGAAGGCCACTGAGTTGATATCGAAACTTGAGAACAAAGTGATGTCCCCTTCAGAAGTATGCGGTTTCATCCTTCAATTCTTCAACTGTAAGTCTCTTATTGTTTGCTTTTTTCCTCAAGTTTGATGAAATATTTTCTGCTTATCGTTGTGTGTGTATATATTATAGAGTTTTGATTCAAATGACATTGGTGCATGGATGTATCTCTTATTAGTTGTTATTACTATGTTAGCACAGAACGAGTGGACCTATTTGCCCATTTTAAGCATTATAAATAAATTGATGGTATTGATTTGAGTCCAAAAGATTCATCTATTTGGCCTTGATTGGAAAGTATTTTTAATATTCAAAAATAGTAAAACAGTTTTCTTAAATTATGTGTCAAGTCAAATGTTGCTATCTTGATGGGCCGGAGGGAGTAACAAATTTTTTATTTTTTTTTCAATTTTCAAGCTAAGATTACATATCATTAGCGGCATCTATTTTGTGTTTATGTCTTTGGTCAAAAGTTGCCATTTTTATGAGACAGAACGGGTATGATTGTTTTGGTTAAAGATGATTCAGATGGTAAAACCAAACCAAATTAACTGGACCCGATAAATCTCACACAAAGCTAAGATTACATCATTGCCCATTGTTTTGCCATTTCTAAGCTGAATGTTCATCACTTAATATCATTAGTATTTCTTTCAACATATAAGTGTTTACACCATTAAACTTATTAACCGGGTCTCGGGTCTCCTTTTTAATTAAACCAAGGGGCATGCCTTCAAGCTATTTGTAAGGTGGCTCTTTTTTTATTAAATGGTCATGGTTTCAAGTTATGGAAATAGCCACGACCATCCCATCATCTCCAACCGAAAGTGCTAAAGTGATGAATTTTTAAAACTATTTTAATTATTAAATTTTCAACCAATTAAAACAAAAGATTTATCAAAATTATATTTTATTTGAGTTAAAATGGGGTTCATCATGGTAAAGTTGGTTTGGAAGGTTATTGCTACATTTCAGACCCGGGTTCGAGTCTTGATAGTCTTCTTTTTGTAATTTTTAGCATTTAATTTCATATTTGTTATGTTTCTAAAAAAGTCGCAATAATAGGACTCGAACTTGAGACCTCAAGTTTTAAAAGCAAGGGACTAACCACCAAGCTAATATTGTTTGTGAAAAATATCTTCTATATTTGTTTTTTATAGTCATATGGTGCCACCGTTTGAAAACAATTCTAGTTCCGCCCCTGCGTGTGCTTCAACATGGCCTATATATGACCCACCAAGAAGCATTTTAGCACATTTATGGCACTGTTGGTTGAAGATGGCCTTAGGGTAGGCTAGAAATAGAATTAAAACCAAATGAAATATAGAATGGTGAAACCCAAAAAGCAAACATAAATGATCTTGTTGTAGAAGCACTGAACTTGTGATTTCTTGTTGTAAGAGATAGGCAAGCCATTTATTTAAAGTTGACTTCAAGTTTGCATTTCAGTGGTCGATATGTCTATCATTTACTTACTAATTGAGATTTGTTTAGTTCATATGAGTTTGCTTTTTGCAATCCTTATTTATTACTCCCTCCGTCCCAAAATAAATGTCCACAATGAAAAATGCACACAGTTTTAGAAATGTGTAATTATACGCTTTTTAATTAACAAAAGGATAATTTTACCCCTAGTTATAGAGAGAGAATTTTCCGATCTCATAAGTAAGGGTAGAATGGGGAAGTAGACTTTTACTTTTGAAAGTTGACACTTCTTTTGGAATGGAGGGAGTACCATTTATTGTTTTCAGTTTGCAAGCTTCAGGTCACATTCCAAAGCCTGCTAGAATGCTACAATAACATACAACTAAGGGTAAATGTATGGCATAAATCCCAAAAAGGTTGAGAACCCATGAATCATGTGTTGTTTCACATTGTGAAATAATGCATGTTAAAGTCAGACAACAGTGTTGTTTCACATTATGAAACAAATAGTACATGTAAAAAGGTTTCACATCGTGAAACAAATATATGTGAAACAAAACCTTGAAACCTAGCCATATATGAAAAAGAATATCATGTGAAACGATAGATTGAGATTAGTTAATGGGTTTGAAACTTTTTTGTCAACGCCTTGCAAATGGTAATTATTAGCATGATTTTTGTTTTGTGTTTTTTTTTTCTTTCTTCAACAACTGTTCTTAAATTGTGTTCTAATTTATGATTGCATCCTTTTTATAGCCATAGACACTGACATCACGCCCGAGTTTCCTGTCTCCAACTCATCCTTAAAAGACACCATTCCAGCATCAAAACCTCACCCATTGCAGCAAACCTCCTTCTATAACATGGGATCATCAAGTGGCAGGGGAGATAATAATCCCCATGAAAACAATCTCAAAACAAATCCCCACATGATGAATTCCAACAAAATGATGATTGAGGACGAATGGTCGGTGAAATCAACAAAAAAAGACGCATTTGACAGCGTGGAAAGCCTCGTGAGAATAAAAGAAGCGGAAGCAAGAATGTTTCAAACGAAAGCGGATGAAGCAAGAAGAGAAGCAGAAGGGTATAAACGGATGATCAGGATAAAGATCGAGAAGTTGGATGAAGAGTATACCGAGAAGATTGGGAGGTTAAATTTGCAAGAAACGGAAGAAAGAAGAAAACAGAAAGCGGAAGAGGTTAAGGTTTCGGAAAACGATCATTGTGAGTATTACAAGATGAAGATGAGAATGCAAGCAGAGATTGCTGGGTTATTGGAGAGAATGGAGAAAACTAAACAGCAATGGGTGTGATCTCTCAATTCTCAACCTTAAATTCATTCATCTTTTCAAGTATTTGGATTCAAAATTGTAGGATTGATGCTTGTTTTTTGTTGTAATCTTGTTTTTGAATGTTATTTTTGATTTTTGGATTATGGTGATTTTGGGTTTTCTGTTTTACCATTGTTGCATATCTGATTGAATTTTACAGTGGTATTGTTGTTTAGCTGCACAAAGTTGTTAAGTGCAGGGGATTAAGTTGCATTACTTGCTTGTACTTTGTGTTTATAGGATTTGTAATGTATGTAATTCAATTGCAATCGATCTTGATCATGTCTAAACTTATTAAGGACCAATCTTAGGATAAGAAAGGGACCTTAACAATGAAATAGGAGCCAAGTGCATATGTAAAACTCCCAGGTAACTTGGAGCGATGTAGCTTAAATGACATTCCGATATATATATATATATATATATATATATATATATATATATATATCTGATTCTTGTGTAACACTACATCGATTACCATCTTAGAGCATCCACAACAGAAAGGATGTTTTTATCGAATTGTTCTTAATAATCTTGACTGTTATTGATAGTTTATGGTAGGGCAATCTTCTAGAAGATTGTTTGGCATAGCAATCTTCTAGAAGATTGTTTGGCATAATAAAACCCTTTGTGAAACGTTTTTTTTTAATTATGGGTGTTCGGATCAACTTGTGTGCACCTCCACTAATCCCAAGCCCCTGAAGACAATAAGGAAAATTCTCAGTGGCCTTGCAAGACTCGAACCGATGGCCTATGAGGAGAATTCCCAAAAGTTCAAACCTTACTGCCAGTTGACTAACACCACAAGGTTTTTTTTGAAGCAAAAGCATTGTGAAATGTCTTTGCTTCTCACACAAATGTAAATGCAGAAATATAAAAGTTTAAGGGGAAAATGAAAAAAAGTGGTTCACCAATATCGCTACATGTCGATCATATTGTTTTATGGTTAACAAAACAGTTGTACAAATTCAAGTACACTCTTCCTTTTGACAAGAACTTTGAAGGATCAATACACATAATATAAGTCACTTGTAATGATATAAAAATCACTGAAGAACCCAATAGATACCAAACACTGAGTGTGAGGACTTTGTTCAAAAACTTGATCGATGACTTAATAGTTAAAATATTAAAGTTCGTTGGGTTTCTTTGGTTTTAAAAAATTGAAGGATTTAATTGCTTAATGTCAAAAAGTTCAATGATCTATTTGTTAAAAGAAAGTTTCATAACTTAGTCACTCAAAATTTAAAAAGTTCTTAGTATTTTTAAACTTTTCTTTTTTATTTTTTTAGAGTAAACTACAAATTTCGTTCATGTGGTTCATTTTTATTATGGATCGGGTCCCTCGCGTTAACAACTCTTTAAATATCCGTTAACTTAGAGGGATTCTCATTTTCTCATTGTCATCATGAAATTTGTGATTACTTTAAGGACCTATTTTGCCAAATTAAAACTCAAGAAACTTAAACTCTTTCCCATCTTTTCCCCTATATTTGGTGAAAACAAAAAATAAACACAAAAACTTATCCAATACCAACAAAACCAAGAATATATGCATGATCAAACACTTGAGATTAGAACAATATATTTTTTATATACGCAAAGACCCAATTAAACAAACCCTAACAAAATTGAAAATGAGAATCTTTTTAAGTTAACGGAGATTTTAAACGGTTGTTAACACGAGGGACTTGATCCATAACAAAACTGAAACCACGGTGACCGTCCTTGTAATTATTTGATTTGAAGAACCCAATCCAAAATTTCACCATACCACATGGACGCAATTTGTAATTTACCCAAAACTGTAAGATCGAGTTTTCTCTTTATAAAAATCTAATCCATTTTAGAATTTTATACGTGTATTTTATCTCTGAGTATAATATATATATATATATATATATATATAGAGAGAGAGAGAGAGAGAGAGAGAGAGAGAGTCAGGTTCAAACGAGATAATTTGGTTAGATCAAGATTAGATCAAGGGTCAAGATGATGGTTTCACAAAGTTTCAATCTTTTGGAGGGTTTCAAACTATCCTCCTTCTCTCTCTCTATATATATATATATAGAGAGAGAGAGCCTTAGGTTCATTTGAGAAGTGCTAAATATATGAGAAGTAGAGAAGTAATCTTGGCCATTTATTTGGTCAAAATAGACTTTAATTGGTCAAAAGTTGCGGCTTTGACAGGTCAAAAGTCGCGGTTGTTCCAAAAATAGAAGGGCAGTTTCGTAACTTTTACAAAAACACGGGACACGTTCATATATGAACCTGTGTGATTCACATATGAACTATCTGTTCATATGTGAACCCATGTAATTCACATATGAACTCCTTTTAACTAATTCATATATGAACCTTTGTGATTCATATATGAACCTTTGTGTTTCATATATGAACTAATTAACTGTAGTTTCATATATGAATCAGTTGAACCAATTAACTGATTCATATATGAACCTTTGTGATTCTTTGTGATTCACAAAGGTTCATATATGAATTAATTAAAAAGAGTTCATATGTGAATTACAAATGTTCATATATGAACGTATAGTTCATATGTGAATCACACAGATTCATATATGAACTCGTCCCGCGTATTTTTACGAAACCATCCCTCTATCTTGTGCAGACCACGCATAGACCATGCGGAATTATCCGCTGCTTCTCGGTCAAAGCCGCCGATCTTGACCGAATGAATGACTAAGATCACTTCTTTATTTCTCATATATTTAGCACTTCTCAAATGAACCTCTCCCTATATCTATATATATATATATATAAAAGGTTGCATTCCGGTGAGAAATTAAGGTTAACGTGAGAAGTGTAAAATGTGGTTATCAACCGTTGGATGAGAAATGGTCGCACATTAGGATGATAAATTTCAATGAGTTAGCCTAACAATAGTCATCTCAATTCACAAGAAAGCATACATAATAAAGTACTCTTTATCATCTTTACAAAAGGAGTAAGGCGGAATAGACCAATGAAAAATCTGAATCAAATGATTTAAATTCACAAGTGAATATAGTGTCAGTTAATTTGGAAGAGGACTACTTTCAAAATGCTACCTTTGTATGCACAGGAAGATTGTTATAGTGAATGTGAAAACTCAACAGTCATCACTACCTAATTCTGGTCACCTTAATTAATAGAACTAAGAACTGCAGATAATAATGTTTGACAAAGTACGCTAATTCTGGTCACCTTAATAGAACTCAGAACTGCAAATCTTAACTTCTCATAAAGCTGAACAAAGTAACTGTGAGACAAACATAAACTCCTGCTAGATTTGAGCAACGCTCAAACTTAGCCATAGGAAGAACCTTTGTCAGCATATTTGCAGGATTATCATCGCTACATATTTTTCTCACCACGAGATCACCCTTATCAATCATCTCCCCCACATCAATGTGCTTTATACACTCGTCCAACATCCGATTATTAGTGAGAAAAATCGCACGTTGATTATCACAAAAAATGGTGTCCACCATCAAGTCATCACTAAGCTCCCCAAATAACCCATTAAGCCATATCGCCTCCTTACACGCTTCATTAATTGCCCTGTATTTTGCCTCAATAGCAGACAAAGCTACCGAAGATTGTAAAACGACCTTCCAACTTATGGCACACGAGCCAAATGTGAATACGTAACCCGTAAGAGAACGACGCGTATCCAAATCACCTGCATGATCAGAATCCACATAGCCTACTACCCCATTTTTTGACGTCCCAAAATGCAAACAATAATCCTTCGTACCACACAGATACCTAAAAATCCATTTGACCGCTCTCCAGTGCTCCTTTCCGGGATTTGACATGTACCTGTTTACCATATTCACAGCATATGACAACTCCGGACGTGTACATATCATCGCATACATCAATGATCCCACAGCACTCGAATAAGGAACACGAGACATATACACTTTCTCCTCATCAGTAGTAGGTGATAATGAAGCCGATAATTCAAAATGAGGTGCTAAAGGTGTAGAAACCTCCTCAGCATTATGCATGTTGAACCTTTTCAGTACTTTCTCTATATAACTCTCCTGGCTCAAAATTAGCGTATTTTCCTTGCTATCTCGCATAATCTCCATACCGAGTATTTTCCATGCAGCCCCCAAATCTTTCATTCCAAATTCCACGTTCAGTTGATCTTTGACAATCTGAATATCTCTTTTGTTTTTTGCTGCAACGAGCATATCATCCACATATAGAAGAAGGTATACAAACGATTGATTACCACAACGCTTCGAATACACACAACTATCATACGAACATCGAGAAAAACCATGTGATGACATGAATGAGTCAAATCTGTTATACCACTGTCTTGAAGAATGTTTGACCCCATTTAATGACTTGTTCATCTTACAAACCAAATCTTCTTTTCCATAGCTCACAAAGCCTTCAGGTTGGTCCATGTATATGTGTTCCTCTAAGTCACCATGTAGCAAAGCAGTCTTTACATCTAATTGCTCAAGCTCAAGATCATGCAATGCAACAAGACCAAGTAATGCACGAAGTGAGCTATGTTTGGCTACAGAGAAGAAAGCATCAGTAAAATCAAAACCTCGAACTTGATTGTATCCCGTTGCTACCAGTTGAGCCTTGAAGCTGGAATCTTGGCCGCCCATTATCCTATCTTTTCTGCTATACAACCATTTACAATGAATAGTCTTCTCGCCTTTGGGTAGAGGGACAAGATCCCATGTATTGTTCTTCTGTAAGGACTCCATCTCATCGTACATGGCAACTAGCCATTTATCCGCATCCTTGGAATTAACTGCCTCATTAAAAGTTGAAGGTTCCTCAATTGATTCAATATCTTGAGCAACTGTTAAAGCATATGCCACCAAATGACCCTCAACATACCTCTTAGGAGGTAGAATTTGTCTTCTATTTTGAACCTGAGCAATTCTACGTTGTGGTTCAATTGATGGTGTAGTAACATCATCTTGAACACTAGAAGACGATAAAGTTGACATTGCCACATTAGAATCATCGATGATAGTAACACCTTGCAAAACATAAATGTTTGTAGTCTTTTTATTTCCTTTCATGATCACATGTGAGCCATTGTAAACCTTGATCACTCCACTTTCACAGATAGACCTATAGCCCTTTTTATCGATTGCACTAAGAGAAATCATATTCCTAGTCAAATTTGGCACATGCTTCACATTCCCCAAAGTACGAATAACGCCATCAAACATCTTGATTCGAATATTTCCCACACCTTCAATTTTGCATGTAGAACCATTTCCTATAAGACACGAACCCAAAGTAGGCACATATGTGGAAAACCACTCTCTGTTGGCACTCATGTGGTAGGTACATCCCACATTAAGAATCCACTCATCCAACGGCTTATGGCCCCGATTTGAAACGGCTAGAAGCTCGTCAATACTCTCTTCAACTGCACCAGCTTGTCTTGAGCCCATATGTTGTTTTTCTATGTTTTTGTTATGAAGCTTGTAGCAATCTTCAATCAAATGGCCTTTCTTTTTGCAATAATTGCATAACATGCTCTTTCCTTTTGATTTCGACCTTGTACGACAAGGACTTTTTCGGTCATTTGACCTCCCTCGTGCATTAAGGCCATCAGATTTAAAATCATCACGTGTTTTAGTTGTCACAGTTTGCTTCATCTTCTCCTTCGGACATAACAAAACAAAGACTTCCTCTAGTGTATCACAGCTATAAAGGATGGTATCCCGGAAGTTTGCATATGATGAGGGCAATGAACATAGAAAAATCAATCTCAAGTCTTCCTCGTCGTATTTCACATCCATGTTCTTTAAACCGGAGACGATCTCCTTAAACTGTGAAACATGATAAGAAATTGAACCACCTTCAGTAAGTCGAAGAGAATATAAACGTAGCTTCAAATGCAACTTGTTCCGCATACTCTTTGTCGAACATAACTGCTCTAACTTCAACCACAATTCTGCTGCACTATTCTCTTTTAACACATCTTGTAGGATATCATTCGATAAGTGAAGTCGAATCAGGGATGATGCCTTCATGTCTCTTATTTGTTTTTCTCCGTCTGACCAAGTTGGCGGCATTCTCCCGAAACCCAACAACGCCTCATGTAAATCCATTTGAATCAATACATCCCTCATTTTCACTTGCCACAATACAAATCTTGTATTCCTATCCAATAATGGGATATCATATCGCATCGATGCCATATTGAAGTTAATGACCAGAACGTGAACCTACAAAACCAAACTTGGATAAGCTCATATATCATGCACTTGTTATATATATAATAAACAATACAATTTACCTCTAATCTCAATCAACAATGTTCAACATAAGTCAGACTAGGCAAAAAAGTCAACCATCCCACTGATCATTATTTCAACAGATCCATATATATTGTTTTGTAATGAAACAATTGGTGGAATATATAATCAACAGAATTCATACTAATCAATGGTGATTTTGGGGAAAATACGTATTTTCATATGAGAGTTAAGTTAACATAGAGACCTAATTTGAGAAATAAATCCGTCAGGTATGGCGATTCCATGTGGCACACAGTCTTCCAATTAAGTTGTAGGTGATATTGAACGCTAGTTGCTGAAGTCAATGGTGAAGTTGATTGACATGTATCATGAGTTCTAAGAAGCATACCGAGCAACGTCAATATGGTTTTCAATATCGATTGTGACGGTACTTGCTACTCTCTTCTAAAGTAGCGTACACCATTGACGGATTAAAGTCGCATGCAACAAAAGGAATTTCGATCAATAATGAGAATCACAAATATCAAATTGCTAAGCGAAAGAGACGCCTGAAATGACGAAGCCGAAAACATTTCCTTCTGCGTATTTTTCGTTTCTGATACGTTCGTATGGGAGGATGTATTGGTATTCCTTGTCCCACATCGCTCTCAGGCAGAGGAGATGCTGGGTTCATATAGTACTCCTTGGCCTAACTGGTAAGACGCGTTTTGTAAAGCCGTGAGGGTTAAACCCCAAAGCGGACAGTATCTGACCCGGTTGGTTGAGGTGCGTATCAATGGTATCAGAGCAGCCTCTTGCTCGACTCGTTGTGGGAGACAACTCTCTGGACCACCATTCGAGGTCGAATGGTCTCCGAGGGGGGAGTATTGATACGTTCGTATGGGAGGATGTATTGGTATTCCTTGTCCCACATCGCTCTCAGGCAGAGGAGATGCTGGGTTCATATAGTACTCCTTGGCCTAACTGGTAAGACGCGTTTTGTAAAGCCGTGAGGGTTAAACCCCAAAGCGGACAGTATCTGACCCGGTTGGTTGAGGTGCGTATCAGTTTCTTGTGTAAACAGGATGAACTATTAAAAACCTAGTGCTTATAACCAAGGTAAATTGAAAGAACAATCTAGCAAGGCATACAGTGGTGCATATTTTGCGATCAAATTGTGTTAATATGAGGAAATTTTCATGATGATCATCTTAGAATCTTATCAAAAATTTCAAATCAACAACGACGAACAAACTGAAAATAAATAAGAGAAATGAAGTTGGAATGAATTAGGAACGAGGCCGGAGAGAAAGAAGAGGCACCTGTTCTTCCAATGGCGGATCAAACCTACTGTAGTGATCGAGATGAAGCAAAGTTCCTCAAATTTTCGTTACTGGTTTTTGTACGCCCTTCGATTCCACGCCATGGATACACCCACCTTCTGTGAAACTGTCTCTCGAGATGAAGCAAAGTTCCTCAAATAGCATATTTTTTAACTTTTAGAGTAAATTATAAAACTGGTCCGCCAAGTTAGTCAACAATCTGATTTTAGTCCCTAATGTTCGGAAATTACAAGGATGGTCATCAAAGTTTCATTTTTGTTGCGGTTTTCATCCTTGAATGTGTTAAATCTGTTAAAAATTGTCGTTAAATGCTGTCACGTGTTAGTCACAAAAAGGCGATTTCAGTCATTTTATCTATATTTTGTAAAATAAATATAGGGAAATTAATTAAAATACCCCAAGTTTGACTTTAACTTACCAAAATGCCACAAATCTCTTTCAGTTTGCCAAAATGCCATTTTTTCCGCGATGGGAGCCTGCGATCGCGGGCAGTGGCATTTTTGAAATAAATTTACCCCGCGATCACGGGGAGGAGCCCACGGTGGTTCTAATTTGGGGAGTTTTGAATTCATATTTACAATTTCAACCCTTAGGCCATCCGTAACGTACGCGGGCTCGGGCTCGGGCTAGGGAGCGGGCTCGGCGGGCTCCAGCGGGTTACGCTACGGGGGGAGCGGACTGGTTGTGCTCCCAAGGGGGTGGATTGTAAGATCCCACATTGGTTGGGGAGGGGAACAAAGGTTGCCTTAAAGGAACCTGCAAAGTTTAAACAAAATCAGTATAGAAGAAAGCAAAAAAGAAAGACAAAATAATGAACTTCCAGCACCAAAATATAACAAATGTTTGTTCCCTTCATCGCACTGACCACCTCATTGAATCAATGAAAAGTTCCAAGACCCAATAAAATTAGACAGTGGTACATGTACCGTGGCCAGTGGATTGGATTTCAAGTGATCCAAATATACAAGTCAATCAGCAACCATTTACGTAGGGCAGTCGATAACTTTTTTGATGGGAACAACAAAAGCGGATCATATAAAGTTTTAATCATCACTATAAAGTTAACATTCCCCTAGGATCCAAAAAAGAAACATGTACCCACTTTTATTCAACACAATTGCAAGTAAAAGTAGAAAAGTCTTGGAATCAAGTTTGCAACAACTCCAAATCAACATTGACGTGTTTGTACGCCATAAGTCCAACCATCAAGTAAAACCTCCGTTATTGACGTGTTTGTACGCCATCGGTTTGAAAAGGATAACTTAAAGAAGTACACCATCGACTAATTTAAGAACTGAAAATCAATAACCGAATGACCAAAAGGTCAAAAACCGCTATACTCTTTATTTAGTAATCATACAACCATCAAATCAACGAAGAACCGATCTCGAGTAAGTAGTAGAGGTTTATAGATATATACCCATGGAAACGATGTTTCGTTGGAACTGTTCAATGATAGGAGTTTCGAGAACACGAGGTTTTTTTTTTACTTTCTTCCCCTTTCACTCCCTTTCTTTTCCTTTCCTTCGTAAAAAGAGTTTCGAGAACACAACGTAAGAGGTTAAACAAGTACTTCCTCCCTCCCAAAATAAGTGTCCACATTTCTACTTTAGTTTGTCCTAAAATAAGTGTCCACTTTCAAAAGTGAACGTTAATTATAAGATGAGGAAAATTATCCTTTGGTTAATTAAAAAGTGTAATAATTACACATTCCTAAAATTGTGTGTCATTTTCATTGTGGACATTTATTTGACGGAGAGAGTAAGCTGTTTGACCCTTGAAAGTCAAAAGTGGGACATGTAGATATGGAACAAAAGCAACTAAACACGTTTTTTTCTAAAGTAATACAAACATTCTTATAAGGGAAATTAATTAAAATACCCCAAGTCAAACCAACTGTTACCAAAATACCCTAAAATTTTTCAACTTTGCAAAAATGCCCAAAATACCTGCGATGGGGTCCCGCGATCGCGGGATACGCTGACGTGACACGTATTTTGGGGCCAAATGCCCCGCGAAGCCCCTCAACTTTGGCCGCGGTGCACTTTTGGTCCCTGCCCGCGATCGCAGCCCGTGATGGCCCAAAAAATTACACTTTTGGTTCTTGAAATTTTACACTTTTGGTCCCTGAAAATTTACACTTTCAGCCCCTATACTTAGACGAATCTTGCATGCTTTTACTGTTTTTTTCCACAATTATTGCAATTTAAAGACCGATTTGTGGTTGAAATTCATTTGCATGTTTCAATCAATGTTAAATCAATGTTTTTGGAATACCAGTTTGTGGATGAAATGAGAGATTGGTTTTCTGATATGTTGGTTGTTTCATTGATAAATAGACGTAAAATTCAAGCCATAATCCCCACACAACGATTTCATTGTTTGTGTTTGAGATACTACTGAAAAAATGAGTTCATCTGTTGCAAAAGCTAAGCTATATTTCTGTTTTGATGGTGAATGGGTGCAAGATAACAATGAGTGGAATTTTGCTTATAAATCTAAGCATGGTGTAAAAGTGTCAGTAAACTACACTTATCAGAAGTTTGTTGCATACGCCATGCAAAAATGTGGAATCAACTCTTCTGATATTTGCAAGTTAGTATTTAAAAATGGCGATGGGTCATTTGTGGATTTATCCAACGATGGGGATATCTCTACTTTTCTGCACCTTGCAGTCGATTCAGAAAGACCCCCATTACTCTTTGTGTATCCCGGCGTATCCGACGGTGACGACGACGGTGACGACGACGGTGACGAGGAGGGTGATTCTCAACAAATAGAGCATCTTGATTCTCAACAAATAGAGCAGCATGATTCTCAACAACAACAACCACCACAACCACACGAATGGCGTACTGCTGGAGTTACTGATGACGAAACCCACGTTTTCAGAACGGGTAATTCTGAAATAGACAGATCAGACACCGATAATGATGATCACGAAGAATATACCCCTAGTAGAAAATCATGTAGTCAGATAAATGACTTTTTTTATATGCCCCCTATTCTTCCAGACTCCCATACCCAGACACAAAGCTACGAACCTACACCTTATATTCGCAGTGAAAGTTTAACAGCAGGTCAGATATTCGATTCGAAGGATCTCTTAGCAAGTCAGATCGGACTCAAGTTCTTGGAAGAGGGTTTCCAAAGTCGCGTGCGGGCATCTGACAAAAGCAAATACGTAGTTGAATGTGCTAGAGAAAAGTGTGAGTGGAGGTTGTACGCGATTCACACGGGTCCCAAAGGAGGGGCGATAATGATTAGAAAGTTGCACGACGTACACACTTGTACGAGGACGCAACTTAATCCCCACCACAAACAAGCCGACAAAAAGACTTTGGGTGCGATCCTGAAAAACAAATTTCTTGATGTTAGCAGGTCATTACGTCCAAAGGACATCGTCCACGATGTTCACCGGCAGTTCGGCGTCACGATTGATTACCACCAAGCGTGGCGTGCGCGCTGCCATGCACTGTTTATGGTGAGAGGCACGTTCGAGGAGTCGTATGAACGACTCCCGACATATTTATATAATTTGCAGCTGCAGAACCCTGGTACTGTCACGCAGCTACGGACCGATTCACGTGGACGGTTTGAGATGTGCTTCGTGGCCCTTGGACCCGCGGTACGTATTTTAACACGTCATATGTTTACACATTATAAACTATAACATTTACACATTATAAACTATAACATTTTAACCTATGTTTTTGCAGATCCGCACATTTCTGGAAAATCTACGTCGTGTCCTGATAATAGACGCAGCCCATTTAAAGGGCCGTTACTTGGGTATGATGTTCCTGGCGGTTGCCATGGACGGGGATAACTCCATCGTTCCAGTAGCTTTCGGCGTAGGCAAGTCCGAAACCGGGGACGAGTGGACTTGGTTTCTGTCCATGTTGAGACAAGCTATCGAAGACCCGCAAGGGTTGGTGTTTATGTCTGACAGGGCTCCTTCCATAAGCGCCGCAATCTCTGCCATGTACCCAAACGCCCCTCACGCCATATGCTGTCGACATTTGGAGATGAATGCCAAATCCAAGGACAAACGTATTACCACCTACAAGGATGTCTATTGGGCGGCATGCAGAGCATATACGGATCGGGAGTTTAACAAGTACATGAATATGATACGATACAGTGTCAAGGAAGCAGCCAAAGTCTTTGACGATGCTGGACCGGAGAGGTGGTCTACGGCCCATTTTCCTGGACAACGGTATGACATTCTGACCTCGAATAGTGCAGAGTCTGTGAATGCACTCTCCTGTTTTGCGCGTAGATGTCCGATTGTTAATCTTATGGACTACTTTCGGGCCTTTCAACAAGAGTGGTACCAAATTCGACGCCTAAAAGGAGCTAAGATACAAAATGCACTCACACCAACGGCGGAGAATATCGTTCAGTACAGGGCACGTCGTGCGGCGACATGGCCGGTAAGAGCAATCGGGTATGGGAAGTACGAGGTGCATGATGACTATATTAACGCGATTGTGAATATGGAAGACCACCTTTGTTCGTGTCGCGAATGGGATAAATCTGGGTTACCGTGCGGCCATGCCATCGCTGCAGCAACATATATGGGTCGTACAGATTGCAGCGACTTGGCTGTACCTTTCTTCACGTCCGAATATTACCGAAAAACATACGTGGAGGTAATAAACCCAGCTGGACCCCCTGCAGCATGGGTGTATCCACCCGACCCGCTTCCACCATGCTATCCACCTTTAATGGATAAGAACAGGGCCGGGAGACCGAGAAAGAACGACCGACGTCCATCACGTGGTGAAAGTTCGATACAACGAAGATGTACTCGGTGCCAATGCGTAGGACACACTCGTGGAGAGTGTCCAAATCCCGCCCCTTCAACCGTGCCAAGGAGACATTCTGTCAGTCACACCCCGGGCCCGTCACAGCTTGAACCATATGGAACAAACCCATATGATAATGTTGATCTAAACACTGATTTGTAAATGATATATATACACACATACATATGCTTCTAAATGAACATTGATAACACAGCTAGTTTGTAAATGATATATATATATTCGTATTATATATTTACACACATAAAGAAAATAGGAGACCTTCAATTTTTCTTAGTATTTTCTTGACCTTGTTCTTGCATCCATGGCAGTGAATGTTAACTCTGAGTACACATGTCTGTTTATATATTCATATTAGATACGTTTTAATTTTAACAAATTACACCATTATAGTTAATTATTTAATTTATGGTACATCTCATATTTTTTTTTCAATTTTGTTTTACACTCCTATCGCATTAACATAATAATCATATATTAACTAATTCATTAAATCGTTTTAAATTATTATTATTTGAATGTGTTTATAGATATCGTGAATGGCAATAGGAGAAGGTAGAATTGTTTATAAATGGGGTTTTGACAAGTTGGTATCACTGGACTCATTTAAGAATTGTGAAAATGGGTATTTGGCGAATGATGATTCATATGTGTTTAAAACACTTCAGCTCCAAACACACATGAATCATCATTCGTCAAATACTCATTTTCACAATTCTTAAATGAGTCCAGTGATACCAACTTGTCAAAACCCCATTTCATATTATATATATACACACACATACATATGCTTCTAAATGAACATTGATAACACAGCTAGTTTGTATTCCATCCAACAAGCTCTTCATCTTCAATCTTTCTGACCCTTCTTCAACGGCTTCTGCTTTTGCAACCACGTATGGCCATTGTGTACCACAACCCGCACACACTTTAGCAAATGAGTTGAAGGTTGTCATATATTCTACAAGAGAAGTAGGCCCACGAATGAGGTAACCTCTGACTTGACCTTGCATGATGTATCCAACCTAACCGTGGTTCAGCGGCTTAAAAACTACATTTCAGAGAAATTAACAACAACAAAAATACAAAACAACAACACAGTAAAAAAAATACAAATAACAACACAGTAAAAAAAATACAAAACAAAAAAAATATAACCACCACCTACTTAAAAATTGATTTAGTTTCATCAATCCAAGCTTGCTTCTCGTTTACCTTCGCTTGAATAATTGCGAAGTCTTGCAGAATATGGTGAATTGCTTCTTGTTCTCGACGAACACGAGCCTCCCGAGCTTTTATATCCCCTTTCATCCTTTTGATCTCCCTGTCTTCCTCTTCGATCTTTCTCAAATCGACTGCCTTCCTGTCCATAATTTTTTTCCACTCTTCTGTTAGTTCATCTATCTCCTTTTCCTTTTTTTTCTATGGCGACCTCGATTTGAGGTGGCATTTTTTCAGGAGTAGACTTAGGGTTTGATGAAGATGCCATTTGTGGATGAAATGAGAGAAGAGAGAAATCAATTCAAAGAAAGAAAGCAAGAGAGAAATCAAGAAAGAAAGCAAGAGGAAGTGTGAATTGTGAATTGCATACTACTGATATTTATGGATGAAATCTCAAACATGCAAATGAATTTCAACCACAAATCGGTCTTCAAAGTACAATAATTGTGGAAAAAAACAGTAAAAGCATGCAAGATTCGTCTAAGTACAGGGGCTGAAAGTGTAAATTTTCAGGGACCAAAAGTGTAAATTTTCAGGGACCAAAAGTGAAAATTTTGGTCCATCGCGGGTTGCGATCGCGGGCAGGGACCAAAAGTGCACCGCGGCCAAAGTTGAGGGGCTTCGCGGGGCATTTGTACCCAAAGTACGTGCCACGTCAGCCCTAGCCCGCGATCGCGGGATCCATCGCGGGTATTTTGGGTATTTTTGCAAAATGAAATTTTTTTTGGGTATTTCGGTAACAGTTGATCAAACTTTGGGTATTTTAATTAATTTCCCTTCTTATAATTATAATTATGATTCATTTCTTATTGTGAATAATCCCTTTTGTGCATTTCCACTAAAACATTTGGACTTACAAGTGCTTAAAGATTTCTGGAAAAGGTTCATACCACAAGACCAATAAATTTAGTCAAATAGTTCAAACAGACTACCAATTAATCACATGCTCATAGGATCTCCAATTTCTTAAAAAACTAAGGCATTAGTTGGCAACACTCTCCAATGTTAGAACAAAGTAGTCTTAAAAAAGCAACTCAACCTATCATCTTTCTTCAGCAACAAGATTATCATCCGCAATTTTCTTCAACATTCCAAGCGTTTTCACAACAAGATTATCATCCGCAATTTTCGCAACAATTTCCGCCACAATTTTCGCAACAATTTTTCCAACAATTTCCCCAACAATTTCCTTACCAATTTACACGTTCCGGTTTGATTCAACAAGGTTTTACTTCGGCCAACTACAATCTTCCTTCACCCGTAATCGATCTCGACGACGACATTGTTCCGGAAACCCAACATTCTAGCCCGCACACACCACAATTCATCTACACACAACAATCTATCCCGGAACCATCAAACCCGACACCAACGAGAAAAGGAAAAAAAAACAATATGAAAATAGAGCCGCCAAACAGATGTGGAGTAAAGACGAGGAACTCGCGTTAGTGTTGATGTGGGTTGACGTTTCGGAGGACCCCGTTGTCGGTAACGCACAAACCGGTGGTAATATTTTTATTGTTATTATTATTATTATTATTCTTGTTAATATTCTTATACTTGAATTTACATAAATGTAGAAAATTTTTGGACCCGAATCGGGCAAGTGTTCTTTAGTTTTATGGGTCGCGGAAATTATAGAACAACTCATCAACTCAACACCAAGTTCAACGACCTCAATAAAAGAATAAATTCTTTTGGCGGCATCTACAACAACTTGGTCACTAATAGATCAAGCGGAATGAGTGAGACCGACATTTCACGAACGGCACACGAACGGTACCGAACACAACTTGGGTTTGCTTTCACTCACGAACAAGCTTGAGAAGTCCTCAAAAAATGTCCAAAATGGGGAGCCGTTCCAACGATGACGACAACTTCATCGCGGGGTTCAAAACGTACCAAACCTTCCGATGATGACGATGAAGACGTCAACGAGGTCGAGCAACTTCAACGACCCATCGGGAGAAACAAGACAAAAAAAACATCAACGAGTAATACGAGCGGGTCGAATACGAACGAAAGTGTTACTCAATTATTGACGAAGTTCAACGACAAGATTGATGATACAATGGAGTACAAAATGAAAAAACTCGAACTCGAACGAGAAATTGAACGAGAAAAACGATTTGATAAAGACTTCGAGTTTTTCATAATCCCGCATGATCACCTTACGGGAGATATTTTGAGGGCTACTTTGGCGAAAAAAGAGAGAATTAGAAAATTACATAATTTTGGGTAATTTTTTATTTTGTAATTTTTATTTTTTTAGTGTTTTGTATTTTGTAATTTATTTTTAATGAATTATATGAATTTTTATTTTTATTATTTATCTTATTTTTATTTATTAAAAAATATATAAATATTTTTATTTTGTTAAATAATTAAATGTATAAATAAAAGAATTAAAAAAAATGAGGTGGCAAGAGGGCTTGAGGGTTGCGCTACGCCACTTTAGGGCTTGAGGGTTTGAGGAGAGGGTTAGGAGAAAAGCTAACGTGGCGCTGATGTGGCGCTTGAGGGCTGCGCTACGAATGACCTTATACTTATTTACTTACTTTACTTTATACCTTTTACTTTCATAATTTTAATTTTACATTTAACACATATAATCGTTTATTAACTATAATACGTTAAAAAGATACGTTTTAATTTTAACAAGTTACACCATTATAATCGTCTCTTCGATACGTTCGAAATGAGCCCAACGTTGAATATTTTTGGATTTATATATTTTAATATATATCATATACACTACATAAAAATATTTTTTATATTTAAAATTCATTTTCTTATAGTAAAAAGCTTTAATTTATGGTACTCTTATAGTTAAAATACGTTTTATTTATTTTATTATCGATGGTCCAAGTGTAAGTATTAAAAATTGGCGGAGTGTGGTGGACAGACATCGATCCTTTTGTGCATACTCTGTAACTGCAAATACTTCAGCTCCAAACACACATGGATCATCGTTCGCCAAATACCCATTTTCACAATTCTTAAATGAGTCCAGTGATACCAACTTGTCAAAACCCCATTTCATATTCTTCTCGTGAAACCTTCTCCTATTGCCATTCACGATATCTATAAACACATTCAAATAATAATAATTTAAAACGATTTAATGAATTAGTTAATATATGATTATTATGTTAATGCGATAGGAGTGTAAAAAAAAATTGAAAAAAAAAACAAGAGATGTACCATAAATTAAATAATTAACTATAAGGGTATGAATTTTAAATATAATTTTTTTATGTAGTGTATATGATATATATTAAAATATATAAATCCAAAAAAATTCAAGATTGGGCTCATTTCGAACGTATCGAATAGACGATTATAATGGTGTAACTTGTTAAAATTAAAACGTATTTTAGTTAATAAACGATTATATGTGTTAAATGCAAAATTAAATTATGAAAGTAAAAGGTATAAAGTAAAGTTAGTAAATAAGTATAGGGGTTGGAAGTGTAACATTTCAATTCAAAATGATCAAAATTGGTCCACCGCCGCGCGACCGTGGGGAAAAAGTTTCTCAAAGTGTCAAAAATGGTCCTTGCAAGTTTCAAAAAGTGTCAAAAATGGTCCCTGCCCTGCGATCTCGAGCTTCCATCGCGGAGAAAAATGACATTTTGGCAAACTGAAAGAGATTTGTGGCATTTTGGTAAGTCAAAGTCAAACTTGGGGTATTTTAATTAATTTCCCATAAATTTAATGTACAAGTTATTAAAACATGTATACAAGCATTTGTAATATTTAGAAAAAAAAATAAAAAACAAGAAAAAATCCAAAAGTCAATGGATAGCGAACTCCAAGATCTCCTTTTTTCGGTTTGAACTTTGAAGAACCTCCTTCCAAATCTCGTTCATGTGAGAGCACTTAAAAGTTCTTTTTAATGGATTGAGCACCTAAGGACGAAAACCGCAACGAAATTAAACTTTGATGACCATCCTTATAATTTCTAAATGTTGTGAATGAAATTCAAATGCTTTTACTCTTGTTTTTGTATATTTTGAGACATTATGAATAGTATGTCTCTGTTTTGTTTTTCAAGAATATTAAATATGTTATTTAAAATGTATACAAGTTATTTACTAAAATGAAACATATTAAAATAGGTTGTCATTTGACACAAGTCTTTATTCAATTGGAAAATATTACAGGATGTTTTATGTTATAGAGAGATAGATTTATCATTGATTAAATTCTTTTTATGTTTTAACACCCGATTGTAAGATTTCTTCTATGATAGAATCAGTTGAGAGAGACGGTAATTTACTGGATGTCAACGATAATAATGTGAAACGTATACAGATTTCAATAAAACATAAAAAAACTAGACTGACCAAATTTGAATTAAATAAAAAATACTAAACTTTATATTTGTGAAGGAGCAATAACAACAGAATTTGATCAATATGAAAACGGAAATGAGATTCCTTTTAAATCATGATACACATAAATTCCAATCCAATTCGATTAACAACCTAACTTCTACAATATGGGGTATTTATTATATATCTGTAAGGTGTAGGAATACAAATATTTAGTGTGTATTTAATATGACTCATTTTTTTAAATATATTAAGGTTGGATATATGAGAGAGAAGAATATATACGCAAATATGTTAAAAGTATAAACAAATATATATACCAATCTTGACATTTGTAATGTTAATTATTTATGTTTTGTATGTTTGGAAAATGTGTGAGGACTAATTGTGTACATTGAGATAACTTCTGGATGGCGCTGCAAAGACTGAGGTTGCAAAGGGTAGCGGTACAAATAAAGAAGATTTTGAGGACTGAAGTACAATTTCTAATTGTTATAAATAGAATATGGCGATTAGGGTTTGTCATAATTCTCTAATTCTGTTAGGGTTTCTCTCCGATTCTCTCTTTCTCACTTCCAGATTAGTTTTAGAGTTATTTACTTTCAATCTTCAAATCTCTTGAAGATTATGAGTGTGAGAGATATTTGTAGTGAGGTTTAATATGTAAGTATATGAGTGTGAGTGTCATGTAGTGAGTATTTCTTTGTAATCTGTTTCTCAATCTTTAGAGTTAATAATAAGTTTAGTTTTATATTTCGAACATGTCATCAGAGCGTTATGGTGAGATCTTCTTCAACAGAAACATCACCGACGCCTGGTTCTGGTGTGGTTCATGTGTTTCACCTCTGAGGATTGTATTTTACATTTAAAATTCTGACTCACGAGGATTTTGGTGTTGTTACCTTAATCCGACGACTTCAGTCGATTCTTGCCTTATTTTTCTCACTCTATTTCAGATCTGGTTGTATTTTACACTTATGAGGATTGTATCTTACTTTTAAAATTCCGACTCACGAGGATTTAGGTGTTGTAACCTTAATCTGACGACTCCAGTCGTTTCTCGCTTTATTTTGGTTCAGATCTGGTTGTTTTAGAAAAGTCTGATCAGAAGGGTTTTTGACTTGTTATAGCTCTTATCCCTATATATTCAGCTTCTTTTCTTTTGTTTTTAGTTTTTCAATCAGATCTGTTACATCTAGTCTTTTTTGTCATTATATGCGTCGATTTGTATCCTGTCTTGATAAACTTGGTCCAACGACACATTTGTGAACTTCTTGGTGCGTAGATATTGTCTGAATCACAGACATGGTCACTCACCGAGTGTTTTGTATCCTTTCTTCAATTTTTTTACATATCATATTATGTTTCTTTTTCGTTATTAGATCTTATTGTAGTATTAGATCTATCATCATTCTGTTGAAATATTTCATTTCAGATATGTTATCAGTATACTCGGATTTATCATCTAGATCTTGTTGTAATATTAGATCTATCATCATTCTGTTAGATTTATCATTTTAGATCTGTCATCATCACACTTAGATTTGTTATCAGTATGTACTTTTCCTATATCTGTGTTCATTTCGTGTGTGTGATTCGATCTCTCTAGATCCAGTTGCATGCACTCAGATCTGTTATCATCACACTTAAAATCTATGATCATTTTCTGTGTTCAGTAGTCTTTACAGTTTGTTTGATTGTGAAAAGTGTGTGAGGATAGAACTAAAGTTCTAAATCACACTGCATTCTTCTCACTGCAGATCTTGCTTGAAGATATTATCTGTGTGATATCTGTCTTTTCCTCTTTTGGTTTTTCGTTTACATACTATGTTCAGGTTTGTATCCTCTCTCTATTATATGCTCTAGACCTCAGTTGTTCACTGAGGCTTTCTTTCTTCCGCTGCATCTCTTGCGTACACACTCACTGTAAGTCTTCTTTCCTTTCTCTGTGTGTGCCTCTTTCCTTTCTTGTTCTAGTTTGGGGACCTAAGTGTTTGGCTTGACCTACCACTTCGAGTGGCAAGAAATCCTGCCATCTATCATTTAGGGGTTTTCCCGTGCGTGTTTTTATTTTCTGTTTCTATCATGACTGGTACAGAAGATCCCAAAGGTCCAGAGGGGCAATCACTGATTGCAAAACTGGACTTTGGGGACCCTCTCTACCTTCATCCCAGCGACACCTCTGGTGTGTCCATTCTCAACATGAAATTAACTGGTACATAAAATTATAAAGTGTGGTTCTATGCTATGATCTTGTCTTTGGAAACTAAGAATAAACTTGGTTTTGTTGATGGAACTGTCCTACGTTCCACTGATAATGAAATCTTAGGGAAACAATCGGATAGGTGTAATTCAGTTGTGTTGTCCTGGATTCATGGTTCAATGTCTGAGGAACTATTTGTTAGCCAAGCATTTTCTAAAATTGCATCTGAAGTTTGGCTAGAACTGAAAGAGACCTATGACAAGATTGATGGGTCTGTGACCTTCAATCTTTATCAAAAGATAAATTCACTTACTCAGAATGGGTCCTCTGTTTCTGATTACTATCACAAATTAAATGCCTTATGGAAACAATTTGATGCATTAGTTAAACTTCCTGCATGTTCTTGTAATGCTTTACAGGATTTTTCTAAACATAGTCAACTGATAAAACTAATGCAATTTTTAATGGGACCAGATTATGTGTACATGCAACTAAGGAGTAATATTTTAACAACTGATCCATTACCAACAGTTAAGACGACTTTTTCTTTAGTCTCTAGAGAAGAGTCACACCGTGGTGCGACTAGTCCCTTTTTCGAATCCAAAACTCAAAATACTGCTTTCTTTAGTAAACCACTTGACAATAAGAAAAAGCCAGGGAAATCCCCTTTAGTTTGTAAACACTGTGGTGTGACAGGCCACACCATAGAAAGATGTTTCAAGCTAATAGGGTTTCTAAAAGATTTTCAATTTACAAAGGCCAAGACAAATCAATTTTCAAAACCTTCTTCTAGTAATGCTTGTAGCACTGAAGGTCCTATCAATGGTTCTAGTTCCAAGTCTCTCACAGAAGAGCAAATCATCAAATTACTTTCTCTTCTGGATCATAAACAAAATGAAGGTGTCACTGCCAACATGACAAGTAAGGTTTTTGCCAATATGGCTCATATTTCAAAATTTTCTCAAACTGGATGGATTATAGATTCTGGTGCTAATCAACACATGACATCATCTGTTTCTCATTTAGAAAATGTTGTTGATGTATCCAATTTGAATTTAAAAGTGACCCAACCCAATGGGGATGAGGCACAAATTAATAAAATTGGAAATTACAGATTGAATGATGGCGTGGTGTTGTTTGATGTGCTTGTTATACCAGATTTTCATGTCAATCTTCTGTCTGTTCACAAACTTGCTAGGGACAGTAAAATCTTTGTTGGATTTGATGAATTTAAGTGTTACTTGGTTCAGGGTTTACTTCCATGAGAGTAGTGGACTGGTAGTGAAAATGGAGGCTTATATGTGTTTAACCAAAATAATAAGGGTGAGATGTTTGACTCTAGTTTGTTAAAGAATAAACGTAACACCTCAAATATGTTCATTTTCTGCTATGTTTCACGCCAACTTTGGCACAGTAGGATTGGACATCCTGCTGAACATGCCCTATCTTGTTTAAAGAATAAACTGAACTTAGGAACTAATGCTCAACCTTCCCCTTGTGACATTTGTCACATGGCCAAACAAACAAGGGAAAAGTTTAATCTTAGTAACTGTTTGGGCAAAAAATCACGTCACTCGACCGCGACCAGAACAAGTAAGACGTATGATTAAGGACTATATCTTGTATTAAGATAAGGTCTCGACAAAGACCCAGAACACCATCGTCGTCCCTCATAAAAGGTAAGTCGAGAGTTCCTTACGACGCTCGACCATAGCGTCGCCCGATCCGCACGACTATTATATAAGGACGTGCGACCTCGACCAAAGCTAACGTTCACCACGACCGTTTGTTAAGTGTTTAATGCAGGAATAAAAGTCATTAAGGAGCAACGACTATAACCGACGCAATCATTAAACAGCCGGCGACCGTAACGGACGAAGATCATTACTCCGGCGACCGTTTCCAACCGTTAAGGCCATTAAAGGAGCATTCATGGATGAAGCTAAGGACACGAAGACTATAAATATCAAGCTCAATCAACATTTCAAGACATCGAATATCCGGCGATTAACAACCGAAGCAATATTCAAGAACACCTGAAGTGAAGAACCATTATTCTAAGTATCGCTCTTGACGCACGACAACAGCCCTCGACCAGCAGTTCACACTTTGTTTCGTACACGAGAAACACCTATTTTTACATTCAAACACTTGTACTTTACATTTCGAAGCATTTCCTTCATTTGTATTGTAATCTCTGTACGATCGACACCAGTATCCAAGGACATCGCCCCTGATTGGCGACCATAGTATAGCGATGACACCCACTGTCGTCCGCAGGTTTTTTCCTCGTTTGAGGTTTTTCCTGCGTCATCAAATCCCTTGTTTCTTTATTTTATTTATCGCCGCACGTCTCGTCGAAAGATTCTTTCTTTAGTTGTTTAAGTCCACATCGACCTTAAGTTGTCCCTTTGGTGCGATTTTTGGCATTAACAGTTTGGCGCCATCCGTGGGACTACATCTAGAGAAAATCCTCGACGAACGTGCATTCTACTAATAGTTTCTTGGAGTTTCTTCTATTTTCTGTTGCAGGAAAATGGCAGCCCCTGGAAATCCGCAGCAAGCCGTCGCTCAGATGTATCAGGAGCTCGAGGTTGCCAGGAATCAACTCAATGCAATGGCAGAGCAGAATCGCAGAGCAGCTGAAGAGATCGCGCGGCTAAGGAATCCTTTTGGACCCCAGAATGGTCCTAGACCATTCACCCAGAATCCAGGTTCGGGACCAGGCCCGTCCGCACAGAATCAGCATCCAGGTCCATTCATGCAGAATCAGCAGCCGGTTCCATTCATTCCGAATCCCCAGTCTGGGCAGATTCCCCCTCAGCACATCCGACCACCACCCTTGAACAATGGATCCCAACCATTGCAAGGTGGCGCCCAGCCGTTTCAGAATGGATCCCAGCCATTTTCCCAGCCGTTCCAAAGTGGTCTGCAACCTTTCCAGCAAGGATCGCAACCTTTCCAGCATGGATCGCAACCTTTCCAGCAAGGATTACAACCTTTCCAGCAGAGATCGCAACCATTTCAGCATGGACCACAATCGTTTCAGAATGGACCGCAGCAATTCCACTATGGGTCGCAGCCATATTTTGTTCCGTTCAACGGGGACACCAATGGTTCGTCGCATGATAATGGCACTAGTCCAGGGACCAATCCCTCGACAGGGGCAAATCCTGATCTTAACGATCCCGTCGTCCAGCGTTTGAAGATGTTAGAAGACCAAAATGAGCGCGTCCTGTCCTTGCTCGCCAAGTTGCCTGGGGCAGCCGTGCCTGTCGACGTCGAGCCTCGCTCGGGGTATCAGGCGTCGCCCTTCATCGACGAGATCGCCACCGTCGAGGTCCCAAAGAAGTATAACATTCCTGCCTTCACTCCCAAGTATTCGGGTGTGACCGATCCAACCAAGCATGTCGCGCAGTATAAGCAGCTCATGTGGACAATCTCGATTCCATACATGTACCAGGAAGTATGCATGTGCAAGACTTCGGGGCGACTCTCACTGGTCCAGCTCTCCAGTGGTTGATCAATCTCAAACCCAAATCTATCGGGTCGTTCGCCGAATTGGTCAACCAATTCTCCCAGCAATTCGCCAGCAGTCGTAAGATGGAAAAGAAGACTAGTGATCTGTACTATGTCGTGCAGAAGACCAATGAGTCTATTCGAAGTTATTTCAATAGATTTAATGCCGAAATGATCAGTATCCGCAATTGTGACATCAAAACTGCGATCGAAGCTTATAAGCGTGGTCTAGACGATAGTTCAGGTTTATATATCGATCTGACCAAGTATCCCCCAGAAACTTTCGAAGACGTCCGAGCTCGAACCTTAGCATATATGAGGGTCGAAGACGACGCAGCCTTTCGTCGCAAACACACTGACGACAAGAAGCCGTTAGGTGTCAAGAAGCCAGAATTCAAGCCGAAAGCCATATCTAGAATAGAGCCAGCGCGTCAGATCTCAAACGTTCGTTTCAAGACGAAGGTAAAAGCTAAAACCGTGACTAAATTCCCCGTGTATCCCAAGATCTCCTCTTATGGGTTCAAATGGTCAGCTAAAGACTTAGTCGAAGCTCTGAAGACCACCCAAGCAACCATCCGGTGGCCGAAGAAGTCTGACTTGGACGATGCTAAGAAGGATAAATCAAAGTGGTGCGACTTCCACGTCGACCATGGTCATGCGACAGATGATTGTATCGCACTCAAGAAGGAATTGGCATATCATGTTCCACAAGGTAATCTCAAAGATATTATCGATGATGTCGTTCTTCCAGCTAATAGCCACCGATCGTCAGTGCCCAAGCTTGCAAAGATCATCAATTGCATCACTGGTGGTTCGAACGTGTGTGGTCTGACGTACTCCGCAGCTAAGCGTCATGCCAGTCAAGCGCCCGACGACCGACCTATTCCTCGTTCATCCAGACCCAAAGAAGACTTGGAGTTGGAAGCTCTGAAAATTGTATTCGATCAAGTCGACCTCGGTGATTCATATCAAAAACATCACGACGGATTGATCATTCAGCTCACGGTCGGCAATTGTTTAACCCGACGAGTGTTAGTCGATGGGGGCAGCTCAGCAAATTTCATTTTTCTCAACACCATCAAAGCCATGGGAATCGATCGTTCGGAAATCATCCGACGTTCGACAACCTTGGTCGGTTTCAATGGAGAAGCGACGAGCACTTTTGGAGAGATTATCATGCCTGTCTACGCCGGAGGAATCAACAAGAAGACCAAGTTCAGCGTCATCGACTGTGCGTCGGCCTGTAACATCATTTTAGATCGACCATGGATTCATGATATGAAAGTCGTTCCTTCGACATATCATCAAATGTTGAAATTCCCTACGCCATGGGGAATCCAGGAAATCAATAGTGAGCCGAAAGTCGCTCGTGAATGCCATAAGTCCACCTTGAAGCCGCGAAAATAGACTGTCAAGCAGTTGCAAGAGACATAACTGCAAAATCTCGACAGGTTCATCCCTCTATCCCTGACTTCTTAGATAAATTGATATCTTTTCCGCAAGTCGACTATCTTGCCCTGTCGCACGAAAGCACGGTCGACGCAGACATGGACGATATTCTTCAAGATCTCTGTTCATTTAAAACCCACTTTCTCCCGAGAAGAATGGGATATTAAATGACAGGGGGCAAATACCCCACTAAAAACAGAATCTGAAAAGGTATGTTCCCTATATCTTTTTCATTCCTTTCATACGATTTTTTATCACAAACGACTACTGACTTAAGCATCGATGGGTCGTTGGTTAGCCAACGACCAACCCATGACATTGTTTTATCGCAGAATCGCACGACAGTAGTCACCAAGTCTACTATATGATTTTAATTTCGCATGGTCGCACGACGTAAATAATCAAGTCCATGACTTGATCATTCTCCTGCAGGAACACATGATTCAAGTTTATCGTATGATCAAATCATACGATCGTAAGGTCTAACGACCCCACAATCTAAGTTCTTCAACTTAGAAAAATTTCATGTTCTGAATGAATGCTTTGATCGCATGCGCTTATGTTTGCTTATACGATATAGAAATATGAAAGTCTTATGACTTACGTTCTAATCGTTGTATTACAATGGATGCCCAAGTCGCACGACTCTTTGTACCTAATGAATTTTTACAGTCGATATTACATATGTCCATGACATGTATGAGTCAAAATAATACTCAGGTTCAATAGAAAGGTAAACTTTTTTACCTTTCATCGCTAAAGCAAAACCTATACAACGTAACATAGGTCTCTAACGACCATATCGGCTCGGATCGCCAGACCATAGGTCTTTAAAACGACCATATCGGCTCGGAACGCCAAAACATATGTCTCTAACTACCGTATCAGCTATGAACGCCAGATCACAGGAACACGTCGACCGAGAACATCAACCCGGCGACATGGGTCCCTGTCTCCTCGATAGGAAAACGTTCCCTGAAAGACAGGAGAAAATATTTTTCCAGATGAGGAAACAACGTCGTCCCGTCTAGGACACCATCGGCCGATGACCCGTCCCCCTTGTCGGCAGACGCTGGGGACAACACCTTGGACACTAGCTTCGTCACTGTCGCCGAAAGCGCCGAACTTGCTGGTGTCGCGTCCATCGCGCCTGGACGGCTGGATGACGCCTTCGCCTCTTTAGGCGTGACAATTCTTGACGAAATGTCAGCCCTCGAAGACTGTTCCTTCAGAACTTCGTCTTCTTCAAAGATTCCCGACCCAGCTGTCGAAGCATTCTTTATCCTTTCCCAGCCTCGAAGGGCAGGCACAACTTGCGTCACCTTCTTTGATGATCGACACGCGTCCATACCTATCCGAATCTTTGACACCTGTCTTCGACAGCTGGTAAGCATCATCGTGCATCAGTATGACGTCATAACTTTTCAACTTCTCGTTCAGTTAAAGGTGAACGGGTCTAGTTCCACGACAACCAGGTAAGTCCCTCAATCCAGGTCACAAGTCTAAGCGTTCGACAAGGAAAATTTAAAACTTAAATTTGACATTCAATTTTCAAATTTTGGGGGCAAACTGTTTGGGCAAAAAATCACGTCACTCGACCGCGACCAGAACAAGTAAGACGTATGATTAAGGATTATATCTTGTATTAAGATAAGGTCTCGACAAAGACCCAGAACACCATCGTCGTCCCTCATAAAAGGTAAGTCGAGAGTTCCTTACGACGCTCGACCATAGTGTCGCCCGATCCGCACGACTATTATATAAGGACGTGCGACCTCGACCAAAGCTAACGTTCACCATGACCGTTTATTAAGTGTTTAATGCAGGAATAAAAGTCATTAAGGAGCAACGACTATAACCGACGCAATCATTAAACAGCCGGCGACCGTAACGGACGAAGATCATTGCTCCGGCGACCGTTTCCAACCGTTAAGGCCATTAAAGGAGCATTCATGGATGAAGCTAAGGACACGAAGACTATAAATATCAAGCTCAATCAACATTTCAAGACATCGAATATCCGGCGATTAACAACCGAAGCAATATTCAAGAACACCTGAAGTGAAGAACCATTATTCTAAGTATCGCTCTTGACGCACGACAACAGCCCTCGACCAGCAGTTCACACTTTGTTTCGTACACGACAAACACCTATTTTTACATTCAAACACTTGTACTTTACATTTCGAAGCATTTCCTTCATTTGTATTGTAATCTCTGTACGATCGATACCAGTATCCAAGGACATCGCCCCTGATTGGCGACCATAGTATAGCGACGACACCCACTGTCGTCCGCAGGTTTTTTCCTCGTTTGAGGTTTTTCCTGCGTCATCAAATCCCTTGTTTCTTTATTTTATTTATCGTCGCACGTCTCGTCGAAAGATTCTTTCTTAAGTTGTTTAAGTCCACATCGACCTTAAGTTGTCCATTTGGTGCGATTTTTGGCATTAACAGTAACCACACATCCAAGGTCTTAGGTGAATTAGTTCATCTAGACCTATGGGGTCCCTATCGTGTCCCTAGCAAAGATGGGTATAAATATTTTCTTACAATAGTTGATGACTTCACTAGATCAGTTTGGGTATACTTATTGAAAAATAAAGATGAGGTGTTTGACAATGTTGTTTCTTTTCACAGTTTATTGATTACTCAGTTTGGGAAACATGTTAAAGTTTTCCGAAGTGATAACGGGACTGAATTTGTAAATAATAAACTTGGTGAGTTTTTCAAATCAAAAGGTATTTTACATCAAACTACTTGCATCTACACACCCCAACAAAACGGGGTAGTAGAACGCAAGCATAGGCATCTTTTGAATGTTGCTAGGGCTTTGATGTTTCAAAGTGGCATCCCTCCAAACATGTGGAATGAGTGCATTTTAACTGCAACTTACCTAATTAATAGAACTCCTTCCTATGTGTTAAGTGGAAAATGTCCGTATGAAATTGTGTTTGGTTTTCCTCCAGTTTTGTCACATTTAAGGAATTTTGGATGTTTGTGCTTTTCTGTTAGACCTAATAATCTTGATAAATTTGCTTCACGTACCGAGAAGTGTGTGCTTCTTGGATATGCTAATTCTCAAAAGGGTTATCGTCTTTATAGTTTAGATACTAAAAAAATTATCATTTCAAGAGATGTGAAATTCTATGAAACAATCTTTCCTTTCAAAATGAAAACCAATAATCAACATCAACTCTAGTGACATCAATTCTTTAAATTATTTTGACAGTATTATTCAAACTAATTATTTTTCTGTTGAAATACCCGATGATGATTCAAGGGATAACTCACAAAATGAAAATCGTGGCCCCTCTCGTAGTCTTGATCAAACTGAAAACAACAGTAACCGTGGTCATTCTGGTAGCCTAAGTCAAGATACTAGTTCAGGTAAGGCTAGTAGCACTAGTGGAATTAATTCCCAAGATATGTCTGCCGGATCTGTAGATCCTGGTAGTCACACTATGGTTGCCAATGACCAACGTGATGCTGAAACTGAAGTTCATTTGAGCTTCCCTCCTGAGGGTGATTTTATTGAACCTTCTACTAGAAAATCTAATCGCGTGTCTAATATGCCTAGGAAATTTTCTGATTATGTGGTAGAAGGCAAGGTCAAGTATGGAATAGAAAGGGTAGTGAATTACTCTTTTCTTAGTCTAAATAATTTTTGTTTTGTGACTACTCTAAACAAATCTGTAGAACCAAATAATTTTTTTGATGCTTGTAAGGATCAAAATTGGATTTCTGCAATGAATGAAGAAATGGAAGCTTTGTATCGAAATAACACCTGGATTATTACTACACTTCCAACTGGTCAAAAACCAATTGGTTGTAGGTGGATATATAAAATTAAATACAAATCCACTGGTGAGATTGAGAGGTACAAAGCTAGGTTAGTTGCTAAAGGGTATTCACAGCGTGAAGGTTTAGACTATGATGAGACTTTTTCTCCTGTAGTTAAAATGGTCACGGTAAGATGTGTAATTGCTTTAGCTATTCAAAATAACTGGCCCTTATGTCAGTTAGATGTAAACAATGCTTTCTTATACGGTGATTTAGCCGAAGATGTTTACATGAGTCTTCCCCCAGGGTATTTTTCGGCTAATGACAAAAGGGTTTGAAAATTGGTTAAGTCTTTATATGGTTTAAAACAGGCCCCTCGTCAATGGTACGCAAAATTATCTACTTGTTTAATTGATCATGGATTTGTGCAAAGTACAAGTGACTATTCCTTGTTTACCAAGGTTAATGATTCTGTTTACTTGGTTTTACTTGTTTATGTGGATGACATAGTTCTCACGGGAAATTCTAGTGATGAGATTAATAAAGTAAAGAATCATTTACAATCAAGTTTCAAAATCAAGGATCTTGGTGAGTTAAAATTTTTCTTGGGTATTGAAATTCTAAGGACTGACAAAGGTGTCTGTATGTCACAGCGTAAGTATTGTCATGAGCTTCTTAGTGATTTTGGGTATTTGGGGAGTAAACCTATAAGTACTCCTATGGGTATGAATCTTGTTGTCACTGACTCAGTAGGGTCTGATTTAAAAGATCATCCTTTAGTTAATTTCATTGAGTATCAGAAACTAATAGGTAGATTAATTTACTTATTAGCAACACGTCCTGATATTTCTTATGTTGTTCACATTTTAAGTCAATTTATGCATTCACCAAGACAGTCTCATCTCGAATTAGCTCTTCGTGTTTTAAGATATTTAAAAGGTTCTCTAGGAAAAGGTGTTAACTTTACCTGTTCAGCTGTTTTTAAAGTGAGTGCTTATGTGGACGCTGATTGGGGTAAGTGTCTTTCAACTAGGTGCTCAGTTACTGGTTATTGCTTATATTTGGGAAATTGTATGGTTTCTTGGAGGAGTAAGAAACAGTCTACTGTTTCACGCTCCTTTGCGGAATCGGAATATAGGGCAATGGCTTCTGCCCTATGTGAGATCATTTGGGTTCTTAACATTTTAGCAGATTTAAAATTGGAAAATCTACATCCTGTTGAGCTTCATTGTGATAACAAGTCTGCTATACAAATTGCTAACAACCCTGTTTTCCATGAAAGGACAGAGCATATTGAAATCGATATACATCAAGTTAGAAACAAAGTAACTTCTGGATTACAAAAGACTGTTATAGTACATTCTTTAGATAACCCAGCTGATATATTTACAAAATCGCTTGGTGTCAACACAATTATTTGTGTTCAAAATTAAATATGTTAGATCTTTTTAGATCAAGATTGAGGGAGGGTGTTAAAAGTATAAACAAATATATATACCAATCTTGACATTTGTAATGTTAATTATTTATGTTTTGTATGTTTGGAAAATGTGCGAGGACTAATTGTGTATATTGAGAGAACTTCTGGATGGCTCTGCAAAGACTGAGGTTGCAAAGGGCAGCGGTAAAAATAAAGAAGATTTTGAGGACCGAAGTACAATTTCTAATTGTTATAAATAGAATATGGCGATTAGGGTTTCTCATAATTCTCTAATTCTGTAGGGTTTTTCTCTGATTCTCTCTTTCTCACTTCCAGATTAGTTTTAGAGTTCTTTACTTTCAATCTTTAATTCTCTTGAAGATTATGAGTGTGAGAGATATTTGTAGTGAGGTTTAATATGTAAGTATATGAGTGTGAGTGTCATGTAGTAAGTATTTTCTTTGTAATCTGTTTCTCAATCTTCAGAGTTAATAATAAGTTTAGTGATGATGGAGAAAAATATCATTTAATTGAAGTTAAATATTCTTTTAAATTGGTCCATTTATGCATGGATGTGTATTGGCATGTTAAAAAAAGGTGTTTTTGGATAGGGCCCTAAAATTTTATGGGCTCCATTTATTTATAGACTTAACCCAATTTATAGTTATAAAAGACAACAGAGATTAAAAACAGAAAACAAATCTAAAACTCTTTGCAATCTTGGTTTTTTGTTCCCAATTCAATGATTCACAAAGACAAAAGATTGTTGATTGAACTCCCCAAATGCATATATAATGAAGCAAAACCTTTTACAGAGGCACGAAAGAGTCATATTAGTTTACATAAAAATGTATGTCATTTTTAGTGTGGACACTTATTTTGACACAAGTGGTACAAGTGTAACAGGACCTCCAAAAAGATTTGAACGTCCTTGGTATTTATTGGGACCGATGTAAATTTTATATACATCTTATTCTTCTTGTTTGGGTTGGTTTTGTTAAATGAAACCTCAATATGTTGATTTTTAGCAAGAATTGAGGAACGAGGGATCAAAACAAAGACCAATACCAACCAAGTTCCAGTAAATAATATGAACAAATCTCACAAGTTCAGCTTTGAAAAATCGATCGCATCATCATGATTCGGCATCTCATCATCACGACATAGTTCACAATCTTCATTCGCAGGCATTACTTTCAAACAATGATCAATATTCTTCTCTAACCATGCCAATCGTCTTTCGAAACTCAACACCGCAACATGCAAACTCCTCACATCAAGCTCGCCCACTCTTGCACAAGAACGCAATAAAATGTAATAATCCGCATGTGCAGCATACATATAGGCCCCGTCCCCTTTTTTTCTCGTGTAGTGTAGGTAGTCAAATCGTTTGACTTTGGTCCTCGGAGGGATATAATAAAACTTGTTCTCTTCCATGTTTGATATCATTCGTTCTATCGCTCTTTCTTTGTTGAATTCCTTAAAGTTGATGAAGTTGATTTGGGGAACCTCGTCTTTAGGTTTCTTGGTCTTGTTCGTCTTGCTTTTGGAACTCTCTCGAGGTCTCTTGTGCGGACCACAAGTAGGGGTCGAGAAGGGGGACTCCCGAGGACTTGATGGCTTATGGTCCTGCAATAAATAACAAAAGAGATTATGAAACTTATGTAACCATACCAAACCTAGCATGCACAAAAAGCACAAACGTGGCCCGATCTCAACATGGAAAAGCCGAATACTTCAAGAGGTACATAAATTAAGAGACATTTTTTCTGTTCAAAACACCATTATGTTTAGGTGCACAAGAACAATTTAACTAATAATCTATATCCTCATATATATCTATATATACATATATATAGGGTCAGGTTGAGGGGAAAACCTCAAAAAACGGAAAACAGATTAACACCCCGGTAGCCCTTCATCTGGACTTGTGCATACAAGTAATTTGTAACATGCACCTAATGCACTTGTGCATAAAAACCAAAAAACAACTTAATTTTCCTTAGTTTTTCATTTTTTTGAGGTTTTTTCGTGAACCTGGCCCTATAAATATATATATATATATATATATATATATATATATATATATACCTCTTGAAATTTTGATTCATTTTGATGACTTCATCTGCCTAGTCATCAGTGAAAATATGAGTTAATGCCACAAATCTTAACCAAATGGGTTCGACCATGCCAACAATTATGGGATACACGTTAAACTTTTCAACCAAAGCCTTAATCTGCAGCTCGATCATTTTCTGGACTCATGGGCCCAATGTCTTTTAAAGACAAAATTGGTTAGAACCCAAGAGCCCAATGTAATCTAAAAACCAAAATGGCTAGAAACCATGAGGCCAATCTCATCTAAAGATCAAAATGGCTAGAATTGAATCCATGAACTTATTTTGTTTGTTTGACCACTTTTTGCTTTTGGCTCTTCAGGGACATGGAAGGATAACTATCGGAGGGAATGTGTTAGGGCAAGTTTTATGTGTTGATTTAAAGTTCAAGGGTGTAATTTGTATTGTCTTAAACATAGTCCATAGTGAACGGGCCGTGGGCTTGTTACCACGGGCCCAGCATATATAATGTGCAACTAGCTTAGAAAAATAGTGAGTTGTCTCATTTTAGCTTTCAGCATTGTAACGATTATTCTCTGATCAAATAGCTAAGTGGGCAGCCTTTTTGATTACTTTATTCGTTCATATCTTTATTCACATAAACACGATTGTTGCACGGATCTGGATCCTACAATTGGTATCAGAGCAGACGGACGGATTGATTCTAAGGTTTGAATTCATCAAATACTGGTTAGTTTGACTTTCACTCGTCTGACTTTTCTTGAATTCTTGATATTTTTGATTCAATCGAAATCAGTTGTTTTTGCTTATTGGGTTGTGTTAGCATTATCATTCTAAGAGTTTCTGCAAAATTTCACATCCTAATTCGTTCGTTTGATTGGTCAATTTTGCAAATCAAGTTCAAAACTTTTGGTTGTGTTCTTACTCAAAAAATCCGATTTTTGCTACCAAAAAGTGTTGTTTTTGCTCTAAAATCGATTGGGTTAGTGTTGTTTTGTGCTTGGTGTTGTTTCTAATCTTTCAGGAACACATTAGAGTAACCCTAGTCGAGTTTCGATCGAATTTAGCAAAAACAGCCGACTTTTCCGGACAAAACAACCGCGTTTTCCGGACAGATCAAGGTGTCCGGACGTTTGTGGTTCCATCCGGACAAGTCATCTTTCCGGGTAAGTCATCCATCCGGGTAAGTCAATCATCCGGGTAAGTCTTTCAAATTTCTATTTTTCCGGGTAATCTAGTTCCGGACAACTCAAAGTATCCGGAATTCGTTTTATCCGGAAATCCTCATTTACCCGGAATCATCGAAGTATCCGGACACATCATTCTTTCCGGAAACTTCTAAGTACCCGGTAAAGTCTTGATTTTCCGGTTACTGCCATCCGGTATCTTCAGAGCATCCGGTAACCTTGGTTATCCGGACAACTCAAGATTTCCGGACAACTCCTGCTTATCCGGACAACTCTGCACTTTTTGAAGCTGTGTTTTCGTAAATCCAATCCAGATACTTTCAGATCACTACCTTACTTGGATTACTATCCGGTAAGACCACTGTAGTCCACTTTAGAACCTGCGTTAGGACTCCACTCTTAGAATCTTGCGTTAGGTTCTCATTTCGAATCGATATACCCGTCTGACGATCACTCCGTTGCAACCAAAGATGTCTATTTCTCATGATGCACTTGCAATTGGTACCGACACCAAGCCCCCATGTCTATACCCAAACGAATACAGTCAATGGCGCGACAGATTCATGATTTTCATTGAATCAAAGGACAACTATGAGTTCATTAAGCAAGCTCTTGAAGAAGGTCCCATCGCGCCACCAATGAAGGATATTGCAGCTACTGCAAGTGCTGGACCCAAGAAAGAGAAAAAGTCCTTTGTCGAAATGAGAGAGTTTGAAAGAGGGAGGATAGAAGGGGAGAAACAAGCAAAGAGATATCTGGTACAAGCTCTTCCCAATTCTATCTACACCGCCATCGACAGCTACAAAGCCACGGCTAAAGGCATGTGGGACCAAGTTGCCAAAATGATGCGTGGGAGTGCAGTGGGAAATCAGCTGAAGATCAATACTGCTATAACCAAGTTCGATGGTTTCAAGCAGCGTCCTGGCGAGACTCTTACTCAGGCTTATGAACGTTTCTGCTCTCTACTCAATGAGCTGAACAAGAATGGGATAGTTAGGTCGAACACTGAGAATGCTCTCAAGTTCCTCAACAATCTCTTACCCAAATGGAAAGTTTTTGCTTCTCATGTCAGACATAACAACCTGATTGAAAGAATCGGCATAAATGAACTCTATGAGACACTTCTTCAGGATGAAGATGAAGTGAATGAACTGCTTGTCGAAAAGAAGACTGAACCCAAGCCTGTAGCTGATCCCATTGCTCTAATTTCCACTAACAAGGGAAGATCTTCGAGCCGACACACCGAACGGGCTCAAAAGCATAATTCTTCTGATTCTGAACCGGAAGAGAAGAAAGATGAAGATTCTGATAGTGAAGTAAACGACTTCATGAAAGCCATTGCCCTCCTGACAAAGACCTTCAAGCAACAACAGTTTTACAAGAAACCAACGTCTAATGGTCAGCGCTACTCCACTTCTGCCAACAAGCGTCATGACTACAAAGACAAATATGAAGGTAAGAAGAAGGTTGATGAGCAAGATCAGACTGAAAAGAAGGACAAGACTGAGAAAGTTGACCGCAAGAAGAAAGATGAGCCCGTGAAATGCTATAATTGCGGGAAACTTGGTCACTTTGCCAAAGACTGCCGCCAGCCTACAGTGAAGAATGTCCACTACTACGAGGCTAAGCTAGCTTTAGCAAAACAAAAGGCGACTGGAGAAGCAATGTTCGCTGAGGATGATTACTGGCTGCAAAGATCTGACAATGAAGATGAAGATGAAGTTGCTAATGCCTTCATGGGATATCATTCCTCCACTGATGAGGAAACCGCAGCTACACTTGCAAATCAGGTATGTGAATCTTGTCAACCAGATTTTTTAAGTGCTATGCAATCATTTTATGGTCAGGCTGAATCCTTTAAGGCCACTTCTAAAGAACAAAAGCTTGAAATTAAAACTCTAACAGAAAAGCTTAATGTTCAAATAAAGTTAACTGAGAAGTATAAGTCTGAAAATGCTGATTTAAAGGATAAATGCAAAATCCTTTCATTAGCACCCAAAGACTTAAGGGCCAGAATATCTGAACTTCAGCGTCAGCTTGATCAGTGCTTGAATGAGAAAGAAGACATTATTTATCAATGTTCTTCCCTTCAAGTTCAACACAAGGAGTATGTGGCTAAAATCCTAAACCTTGAAACCAAACTCCACCAAAGGGGACAAACAGATCAAACCATTTTCCTGAACAAACCCAAAGAGTTCACATATTTTAACAAAGAGTGGGGAATCGGATATAATAATCCCCACTATTTAAAAAAGGGAAGATGGCATGTACCCATTTTGTATGATTTTGCCTGTTATGGATTATCTACAAAGTACCCGGAGTACAAAATCAAGTGGACTGGTCCCCTAGAACCTGAAAAAGAAGAGGAAACAGAGGAATACAAGCGCACACACAAACTCGGAATTCAACTTCCATTTTGCTATGAACCTCTAAATTACTCTTATTAGAAAAAATCCAAAGAAGTACCTCTCGAATGACTACTTAGACCCCTACAAAGTGCCAACACCCAAGGATTCCTCCAAGAAGGATGAGGATGTAGCACCAGCAACCAAGACTGAGACGGATGAGTTTAAACTCTATGTTCCCCCTCTCATCTTGGAAGCAAAGATAGTAGAGTTGGAGGAGTTATTGGAAAGAGAACGGCTGGTTTTTCAAAATGAGAAGAACGATTTAAACAAAGCTCTTGAGAAACTCAAAGTTGAGATAACCGATGGTATGACAAGTGAAGCAAAGGAAAATTTTCTGTGGGAAATCAATACGCTTTCATCTAAATTGTCTGAAATGACAAAAGAAAAGCAAGCTTTACTTGACAAACTTGAGAAACAACAACCGGTCAAAACCGAAGCTGTGTCTGATGAAGGACAGGAGATCCTTCGGAGTGAAATCCATCGACTTACATCACAACTGTCTGCTTTGGCAACAGAAAAGATGGAAGAATATGCGAAAAATGGTCAACTTCAAGAGCAAATTGACCGACTCCAATCTAAAAAGGAGATTTCACCCGAACCTTCCTCAAATTCATCTGACAAATCTTCGTGCAAAGTTTATTTAGACAAGATTTCCAATTCACAAACCGGTTATGCTTCTCAAGACGAGAGTGTTTTAAGGAATTTGAACTCTGATTTCTTCTTAGCTTCCGCACCAAATCCCCCAAAGCACACAAGCACGAAGAGTTCCTCGCCTTCCTCCACCAGTCCAAGTCCCGACATTCCTGAAGTAAATTTTTCTGAATTCATGAACTCAGAAGGTGATGATGAGGGAGAGTTCGAGTCGTTCCCCTTCGACAAACCTCTTCCGAGTCACACAGATTTTTTATCCCCAGTTGTGACTCATAAGGTCAATTTTGAAAAGGGAGCATGTTCAAACTCAAAAGGCCCAGCTGTGATCAAAATTTTAACATCTAAACCTGTTTCCCAAAATACGTCACAGCCAAGGCAAAAGACTAAACAAGTTTCCATTAAAGCTCCAAC
The DNA here is from genome assembly GCA_033807775.1 of Saussurea involucrata. NCBI lineage: Eukaryota > Viridiplantae > Streptophyta > Magnoliopsida > Asterales > Asteraceae > Saussurea > Saussurea involucrata. The sequence goes on from CM066321.1 coordinate 210,401,953, forward strand.
TCCTTCAAAAGTCACTGATCATTCTGTACCTGCTGTTGCAGCTAAAAATGGTCAAGCCAGACGAGTAACACCAAAGTGGCTAAAGGAGGATTCTGTCAAGAAGGATGCATCAAAGTCATTTTCCCATGCTTTAAATTCTAGAATAAACAAAGACAGTAGTGATTGGAATCAACAGTATTATTTTGAAGTTTCTTTTCCGGTTAAAGTGAATTCTCTTCCACAATTGGCTCGCTTATTGCATGATTGCGTGTGTTGTTCAAATTGTGGTTGGAATGATTTTGAAGCTAGTTTGGAAAAAGTAGTGTCTTTTCCTGTTAAACTAAACTCTCTTCAACACTTGATTCGTTTATCGCATGATTGTCTTTGTTGTTCTAATTGTGGTGGGAATAACTTTTATGACATTCTGAAAAATGATTGGTATGCACCATCTTGTGTATATAATCTCTATGCAAAACACAGTCCCCGTAATTACAAGAACAATCCATCTCATAAACGGGGTAATCATTCAATGGTTCAACCACGGCGGGAGGCTAGATCCAATCCTAGATGGACTGCTCCTACCAAGGTTAAACCAGCTCCTAAAAGGCAACCTGGCACAAAACATGTTCCTCCCACGGGTGTACAATCTGCACCTAAGAGGCGACAAACGCGAAAATCAGTTCTCCCAACGGGTGTACATTCTTCACCTAACGGGAAAGGCGTGCCAAAACAGGTTTCTTCAAAGGGAGCCACTCCTAACCCTCCAGGACCCAAACAAATTTGGGTACCTAAACTTCTCTAATCTTGTTTTGCAGGGCGGTCATGTGTGGTACTTAGATTCAGGATGCTCCAAGCACATGACCGGAAGGAGGGAGCTTCTCACGAACTACAAAGAAGAATATCAAGGAGATGTGAGATTTGGCAACAACGAGCGTTCGCCGATTGTGGGCTACGGCGACATCGTGCATGATAAGATCACCATCAAGAAGGTGTCACACGTCCAAGGGTTGGGTCACAACTTATTCAGCATAGGCCAATTCTGCGACAAAGATCTTGAGGTCAGTTTCAAAAAGACAAGGTGTAGAATACTCACCGACGACGGTGAGACACTACTGGTTGGACATCGAAGAACCAACCTCTACACCATTGATCTCTCGGATCTTTCAATTGATAACCCTGTCTGCCTCCTGTCAAAGGCCTCTTCCGACCAAGCTTGGATCTGGCATCGACGCCTCTCGCACCTCAACTTTAGAAACATCAATCAGCTGGTGCTCGGCAAACACGTTAGAGGCATGCCCAACCTTCAGTTCGTAAAGGATCATCTGTGCGAGGCATGCGAGAAGGGAAAGATGAAGCGTGCATCCCATCCACCAAAGGACACTCCCAGCACCTCTCGGACTCTCGAACTCCTTCACATGGATTTGTGTGGACCGATGCGTGTTGCGAGTATCAACAAGCGCAAGTACGTTCTGGTGATAGTGGACGATTACTCCCGTTACACCTGGGTGATGTTTCTCCGCTCAAAGAATGAAACTCCTGAGATCATCATCAAGCATCTCAAGACGGTCCAATTTAACAAGCATCAACAAGTTCAGTCCATCAGAACCGACAACGGAACGGAATTCAAGAATTCCAAGATGGACGGTTATCTCTCCTCCGTAGGAATTTCGCACACCTTTTCTGCCGCACGCACTCCTCAGCAAAATGGTGTGGTGGAAAGACGTAACCGTACCCTAGTCGAAGCGGCACGCACAATGCTTTCCCAAGCCAATCTACCACTATATCTTTGGGCTGAAGCAGTATCTACAGCTTGTTACACGCAAAATCGCACGATTCTGTACAAGCGATTCAACAAGACGCCCTACGAGATCATGAATAATCACATTCCGACTATTGGCTACTTTTACGCGTTCGGATGCACGTGCTACGTACTGAACGACAAAGATGATCTCGGCAAACTAAGCCCCAAAGCGGATAAAGGAGTCTTCATCGGATACTCAATGCAGGCTAAGGCTTATCGCGTTTACAACATACGGACTAAATCCGTTGTTGAGAGCATAAACGTGACATTCGACGAAGCCGCAGAGTTGGCTTCTGAACATCGCAGTTCAGAACCCGGTTTAACTGGTGTGTTAGCTTCCGGACCTTCTAGTTCGGGATCTACACAAATGACAGTAAATCCGAATTGTGCATCTTCATCGAATGCAACTTATTCTGATTTAGATTTATTGTTTGAGCATTTTTATGCTGACATATTTCATGCTCCCCCATCTGTCTCAGCTATTCCTCGGATTGAAGCTGCTCGTCTTGAAGATTTGGACAACCTCTCTGGTCCACCGCCTTCTACAAGCTCACCCTCTAACACCATGGAGACAGTACAGCAGTCATCACCTGAGTCACCTGTTCCTGTGATTTCCCCGGAGGACCCAAACCCAGTTCCGGAGATCGTTCCTACAGATTCGCCTTCCTCGACAACCGACGATCAACCTCGGCATTCCTCGGAACCAGAAGTTGTACAACCATTGGCGAATCCTTCCCCACCTCCTCCGAGAACTCAACCTGCTACTCTCGAAGCTGTACAAGACCTTCCATCTGGTTCGTATATGGATCCGGACACATCTCATTCCACCCAGCAGCCGCTTCCACACACCACTAAATGGACGAATGCACATCCCCTGCATCAAATCATCGGTGATCCCTCTACACCTGTTCGTACGCGAGGCGCTTCCGCCAACTTCTGTCTCTTCTCCGGCTTCTTAAGCAAGATAGAGCCAACAACCGTACGCGAGGCGCTTGAAGATTCGGACTGGATAATTGCCATGCAAGAAGAGCTCAATCAATTCGAAGCTCTAAAGGTGTGGCGATTGGTTCCACGTCCAAAACACAAAACGGTGATCGGCACCAAGTGGATCTTCAAGAACAAGAAGGATGAAGACGGCATTGTTGTCCGCAACAAGGCGCGACTCGTGGCAAAGGGATATCGTCAGCAAGAGGGGATAGACTTTGATGAGACCTACGCTCCGGTGGCGCGAATCGAAGCAATCCGCATGTTTCTAGCCTATGCTGCGCACAAGAACTTCACAGTCTTCCAAATGGATGTGAAGACGGCCTTTCTATACGGCGATCTCGAAGAAGAAGTTTATGTGTCACAACCTGACGGCTTTGTGGATGATTCGAAGCCTGACCATGTCTACATTTTAGACAAAGCACTATATGGTCTAAAACAGGCCCCGCGAGCTTGGTACAATACTCTCTCTAAGTTCTTATTAGAGAAAGGCTTCACACGAGGTACAATTGACTCTACTCTTTTCATTAAAAATGAGGAAGGTCATATAGTCTTGGCTCAGGTATATGTTGATGACATCATTTTCGGTTCTACCAATCCTCTATATGCCAAGAACTTTGCCAAACTAATGGGAAAATATTTTAAAATGAGTATGCTTTGTGAGATGAATTTCTTCTTTGGTCTACAAGTTAAACAACTTTCGACCGGAATATTCATTAACCAGTCCAAATATATTCGGGATATTCTTCGGAAATTCCAATTGGACCAGGCCTCACCAATGAAAACTCCCATGGCATCGACTACAAAGCTTCACGCCGATCCCAATGGACCGGATGCGAATCAGAAGCTGTATAGAGGAATGATTGGCTCTTTAATGTACCTAACTGCCAGTAGGCCGGATATAATGTTCTCGACTTTCCTGTGTGCCCGGTATCAATCCAACCCAAAAGAGTCTCACATGACTGTTGTTAAACGAATTTTTCGTTATTTACGTGGTACTGCTGATCTTGGCCTATGGTACCCGAAAGAGACAGGTTTTGGATTATCAGCTTATTCTGACGCCGATCACGCGGGCTGCATGATGGATCGGAAGAGCACATCGGGGCACATTCAGTTCCTGGGTGATAGTCTGGTAAGCTGGGCATCAAAGAAGCAGCAGTGCGTTTCCACGTCAACTGCCGAGGCGGGATATATGGCCGCCGCAAGCTGCTGTTCCCAAGTCATCTGGATGCGGACACAACTCAAGGACTACGGTTTCACGTATGTCAAGGTCCCGATCTACTGTGACTCGAAGAGTGCTATTGCTATCTTAAGCAACCCGGTCCAGCACACCAAGACGAAGCACATCGACGTTCGGTACCATTTCATTAAGCATCACGTCGAAAGAGGTATTGTCGAACTCTACTTCGTAAATACTGAGAATCAGTTAGCAGACCTGTTTACCAAAGCCTTGGACGAAAAGCGTTTTAAAACTCTGGTGTTCAAGCTAGGTATGCTAAACCTGAAAACTTAATCCATTTGTGTACCCTTGTCAAGTTCCATACCTCTACGAGTAACTGTCTACTTATCATCCGGTGTCAACACTCTGGACGATTGAGCAAACACTTCCACGCACTGGTATTCTACTTGCCTCAGTAACACAGGTAGATTTAGTTTCTGTATTTGTTAGGTAGTTTCGTCTATTTTCCTCTTTCTTCGTGTGTTTCTTTTATTCAATACCGTCGTTTGTTTGTTAATTCCCGATCTCTGTGCTTTCACCATTTGTTAATGTGTTCAGGGGGAGCTAACTGCCATATCAGGTAAGTCTTCTAATCTGTTGAGGGGGAGCGTCACACATAGTTTTTCTTAAACAGTTCAACAGTTTTTTTATGTGTGTGGGCACTCCCAAGTCCACCTTGGTCTACACTTGAGGGGGAGCGACACAACGTTTTCTATCCAACACTCAAAATTTTGTGTGTCGGATCCCTCACTTGCACCCTACTGCACGATTCGAGGGGGAGCATTGGCAATCACGAGAGAAAGATCCCTGGCAGCACAGTTTACTGAGCATTCTACGGAAATTGCCAAAACAGTGTTATCCGGACTCTTGAGGATGTCCGGACACATCTGTTTGTCCGGACAGTATCCGGACCGGACAGACCCGGGTCGGTCAACTTCTCCGGACAACACCCGGGTCCTATAAGACACCCGGGTACCTCATATTTCATTCTACCCGGTTTCTCTTGCACAAACCCTAAACCCTCGTCGATATTCTCTCTCGCTCGGACTCTCCTCAATCGCACGATTCACGCACACGTTTCACTCCAAACTCAGGTATGTTGTTCGTGATTCCCACTACCTCTTTATTATACGAATCTCGATTCTTATTGCCTCTCAATCAAACCTCGGTTTGATCGAGATTGTTAATCCCGAACACCACACCTCGAATCCACACGATTTGGGGTTCTTTCGGCGTAAGATTGATAGGGAATGACCAAGGGTAGTCTAGAATGCTATTTGGTCTACTTATGTGCATTTACACTGGCCTTTAAACCTAGATTTGGTCGATTTCTCACCAAGGCGTTTCGTCCGGACACACTCATCGTGTCCGGACACCATCATCGACATGTGCTTCTATCCGGACACACTCAATGTGTTTGACGATACATCCGGACTCTCTCAATCTACCGGAAACCTAGTTGTCTGGAAACCTTATGGTTTCCGGTAAGTTCAACTATCGGATAAGTTTGGAGTCCGGACAACGCCTTTATCCGGAATACTCACTTTATCAGGGAACCTTGTCCGGGTAATTCAATTTTACCCGGACACTCGTATAATCATCCGGACTCCTCTGCCATCCGGACAAATCATGTTATCCGGACACCTCATTTTGTCCGGAAAAGTGCCCTGTGCTGTCCAGTTCTTGCCTGTTTTTTTTTTATCAAAACCAGTCCTCGATCTATCTCAGATTGAGCCATTCAAAGCTAAGGTACACACCTACACTTGTAATTCTAATTATGACCCTAACCGTGTGCTCCTTTGCAGATTTTCAAATGGCGGAACAACAAAACCCGGAAGAACAAATTCCTCAGGAGGAGGAAATTATAGACGAAGTAGCTGATGCTGCACTGGTCGACCCTGACCATGGCATCGAGCTAGAGGCGAACAACCACTACCTCGACCCGGCGCTTTTCAGACCAAACCCCCAACATCAGGTCATACTCGACATTCTGATGCGCCATCCCATTTCTGAGGCACTCACTCGCACAGCCGACGTTCCCTTGCTCTACGTTCTACAAGTCTGGCTGACGGCGCAAGTCCGCACAATTGGCAACACTCAGACAATCACAGCGCGAATAGACAACCACCCGTTTACACTGACGCCGGATTCTTTTCGCCGTTTACTATCCCTGCCTGAGGCCACTGCCAACAACCATGAACGGTACGATCCTGCCGTTAACGATGCGACTCTCTGCGCCCAAATGCGTGCTCTTGGGTACAACTCCGACCTTCCACGGCCATCGGTCTTCAATCGAAAGTACTTGGCGCCTATTTGGTACACGCTCTTCACTATTCTCAACCGATGCCTATCCGCCCGATGGAAAGGTATTGACCAATGTACCGGCGACTTTCTCTGCCTTGTTCACGCCGTGTGCTACAACCGCCACGTCGACTTCGCCATGATCATCTGGCGTGAACTTGTGACCACCATCCGACATATCGGCGACACCAAACAGAAGAAGTTTCTTCCATATCCGCGATTCCTTTCGCTTGCCGTTCGACAACACATGGATGCCAATCCCACCATTCCACGACGACTCACACATCCGGTATGTCCCATACGCCACCTACAATTCATGGTGATCCGCAACCCATCCGATGCGGTCGCCTCACCCATTCCTGCCGCCCTACTAGCCATAGCCGATCCCGCTGCACCGGGGGTAGTTGCTTATAGGGGAGAGTTAGGAAATCCCGTGGTCCAGCCAGAGCCGGAGGGACCTGCCCAGGGACATAGACCCGAGCGACGTGAGGGTCCAAGAGTGAGAGGTGGAAGGGCCCGACAAGCAGGTGCTGTCGGGCGGGGAACGTTAGTTTTGAGAGGAAGGGGAGCGAGTGTAGGTGGTGCAGCGGAATCGCAGCCCGGTTCCAGTTCAGCCCAACCAGGTCCTTCTTCGAGACCACGCCTACATCACACCACCAAACCATATATAACCGAACCCTCTTCTCCAAGTACCCAAGTCGAAGACGTGGAATCCGACTCCACGGACTCCGATACCGACCGCAACATCCGCTTGACGCATATCCCTCACGGTATCGGACCCAACCCTGATTTTACCGTTGGCATCCCACTTGACTCCCCTCCACATACTGGAACCGGACCTACCACTAGGGAATCTGAGGGAGACACAGGTGATGAGTTAGATCATGCGAGACGGAGAGAACTGCGTTCAAAGTTGAACCAGGAAAGATCGAGCCGTAAAGATAACGAGGCTCAAGAGCGACCCCAACCGAGTGATATCCGGGTTGCCACATCTGCTATCCCGTCTCATCTGTTGGGACGGGGTATTGAAGAAGCCTCCGTGGACCCAGCGGAGCAATTGCACACCCCCCATAGCCACTCATCCGTCTCAAAACAGACGGATGTTTCAATATCACACGGGGAACAAGCTCAACTTCCACCGGTCTCTCACTCGGAGAGTGCTGGTGTTGAAATAAGAGATCAGCAGCCCCCGGTCTCGACTTCTTTGTGTGCACCATCGAGTCTAGAGCCTATTGTTACTGAACATTCTTCGCCTAGGACACTTGATGAGGAACAACACCACGTCGCGGCTCTTAGTGACCCGACCGGAACGTCTATAGTGTCTCCGACTGCCGGAACACGAGGATTGGACGGAAATCCTACCACAGTCAACATCACGCCAGCTGTGAACGTAGGTGGCTCTACCTCTACGGTAGACGCCTCAACGGGTACTCTAAGTGAGCCCGGTGTTATTTTACCCGACTTCGTGTCAAAAGGGTCTCTGGACAGCACCCTTGAGGCTGTCCGACAGGTTATGGAGCAACAAATGCAGGAACATGTAGCCGCTGAGATTGCCAAGGCGACGCGTGCTTTCAAAGGAAAGAGCCCTCTCGTCAGCACTGAATCTGTCTCTGTGCACCCACCGTCTCCACTGCAACCTACTTACTCGGTGGATACTCTAAAGACGATGCTCTTAGCCCAACTGATCCAGGAATCCGACACAACCACATCTGCTGAAGCAGACCTGATCTCCGTTCTACGATCCCAGGTCACTGCTCCTTCTTCGTCCATCACATCATGCCTTGACGCCATTGACTCGACCCTCAACGACTACAACAAAGCACTTGCCACGCTGTCTGAGAGGGTCCGCTCACTAGAAGACACTTGTAAGAGTCAAGCCGGCGGTCTCAAACGTAAGCACGATGACCAGGAGGATCCTGATCACCGTGAGGGGGAGAAGCGACAACGTCTAACCGAGACCGCCTCCCTGCTCCACACTGAAGGTACATCTGCGGTTCATCAGGAACCCCCAACTGCGGCAGCTACAACAGCCGAACCAGAAGCCGAGTTGCCTCTAGCCCAGATGGTCATTGATATGGACATTTCAGATGATGAAGCCCCAACGGTTGAAAAGCCCGAGGGTACAAGACAGGAATTGGTCTCTGAAGAACCATCAGACATGCCTTCGCTCACCTTGAGAGATCCAGCATGTGACACCAACCCGGAAACTGAAGACGTATGGTACGAAAAAGCTGCCAGAGCCGTCAACTTCGAGGTAAATTTGGTGTTTCCTACTGATGAAGACGACAACATAGACTACGACCAATTTCTGCTTCAGAACTACTATGGTGCACCTCCCGTTCACTCGACTCCACTTGCCACGACTACAGATCAACCCGACAACTACAATGCAGAAATCCCGACATCTCCTCTATAAACGACAGCTCCTGATCTTCCTCCCTCTCCTCAGCAACAAAACCGTTGGGAGAAGATCAAGATCCTCATTCCTCATCTGGAGGAATCCCTGAAGAAGTTGTTCGTTCACCAAATTCGCCCGATCGAGCCGACCTTCTGTCTTGGCATCTACAGTCCTGAACCAGCACGTCAACTCCGATACGTAGAAGCCATGAAGCGGTGTCTTCCGAGAGATCAGGTTCGAACCAAATATAAAATTTCAGAGGTGCTAAAGATTCAGTCAAACAAAATTATGAAGATCGTCTTTCCCGTTTTCACTGTTCGACGTGAAGACGGAAAAGAATGGATTTTTTCTGAGGCTGACTTTAAGCATCTCCATCCGTTCGACCTCCTGGTCCTTTTGAAAGACCTTCGCACCAGAACCATCCGACCGCTTGCTGTAACAAAGGCGCTCGAAGCGGTTCTACGATTCCTCGTCCGTTCCATTATGATGTCTTATCTTACAGACTTTCAAATGGCAATCGAGAACCGATCAAAGAAGGTAAATCTGCTCAAACCGAATCTGAAAGCTCCTGAACTGTCGATGTATCCCGAGAACGCAATGCTGCTTCAACCGGAATTTGGGATCGTCTTCCTCAACGCTCAGAAAGAAAAGAAGTTTATGAGGTTCAGTCAGGTAGATCGATTTTGCGACGGCACACTGCTCAAGGTTCAAGACGCTCTTCGGAAGATCATCAAGCACGAATTAGAAAATCCAAAGGTATCCTATGTTCCAAATCTGAATGAAAGAACTGCACAGAATGCTTTGGATATTGTTGAAGATCGTCTTGACTACCGTCGCGCCATCAGATTCTTCGAGGTTCATTTCGCTCTACGCAAACGTTACGTCTTCAACTGGCAAGAGATAGAGCGCGAATTTGAACTTCAAATCAAAGGGGGAGATTGTTAGGGCAAGTTTTATGTGTTGATTTAAAGTTCAAGGGTGTAATTTGTATTGTCTTAAACATAGTCCATAGTGAACGGGCCGTGGGCTTGTTACCACGGGCCCAGCATATATAATGTGCAACTAGCTTAGAAAAATAGTGAGTTGTCTCATTTTAGCTTTCAGCATTGTAACGATTATTCTCTGATCAAATAGCTAAGTGGGCAGCCTTTGTGATTACTTTATTCGTTCATATCTTTATTCACATAAACACGATTGTTGCACGGATCTGGATCCTACATAATGGTTGAAAACCAGTTGTGATACGCAAGTCATTTTGTTGTATAGTTCAAAGGTTGTACATCATGCACGCTGACTGTTTATTGGTGGTAGTGGGCTTTAAGCGGCCTAAGGGTCCCGTGGTTTTACTCTCGCCTTGAGAGGTTTCCACGCTAAAATTTGTGTGTGCTTGATTGTTGCTTATTTCTGTTTTTGGTGGTTGATTAATATTGCATTTTGTATACCTTATTTGTTTGCATCCTCAAAGGTTCATATAAGTCGGGACAATTTTGTCCAACGAAGGTTTATTCCGCATTGTTGTTACCGTTGTGACAAGCCGAGATGTTGTTTTCATGGAAGAACATATTTCGAAAGATGTTGAGAAGGAAGAGACGGTTCCTCAACATAATGATGATCTTACTGATTTAGATCCAGTTCCTCCCAAGCATGTTGAGACAGATGATGAAAATGGTGTTCAGAATGATGAACAAGATGGCACTGATGATGGTGATGTTCCAGAACAAATTGATATGGATGTAGAAGTTCATCTAGAGTTACCAGTTCCAGGTATGCCATCATTTATCCCACTTAGGCGGTCTACGAGAGATCGTCATCCTTCTACATGATACTCTGATGATAAGTATGTCTTACTCACTAATGGGGGAGAGCCCGAGTGTTATGCAAATGCTATGGAAAATGAGCACAAGAAAGAGTGGGTTGAAGCCATGCAAAACGAGATGACTTCCTTGCATGAGAATACTACATTTGAGTTGGTAAAGTTGTCTAAAGGAAAAAGAGCTTTGAAGAACAAGTGGGTCTACAAAGTGAAGACAGAAGAACATATTTCACGACCCAGGTACAAAGCTAGATTAGTGGTCAAAGGCTTTAGTCAACGAAAAGGTATTGACTTTGATGAGATTTTCTCTCCGGTCATGAAGATGGGATCGATCTGTGTGGTTCTTGGCTTAGCAGCTAGTCTTGATCTTGAGGTTGAGCAAATGGATGTCAAGATAACTTTCCTTCACGGTGACTTGGACAAAGAAATCTATATGGAGCAACCTGAAGGCTTTCAGGTTAAGGGTAAAGAAGATTATGGGTGTAGACTTCAGAAAAGTCTATATGGTTTGAATCAAGCACCCAGACAGTGGTACAAGAAATTTGAGTTGGTTATGGGGAAACATGGCTACCAAAAGACGACTTTAGATCACTGTGTTTTCTTTCAGAGGTTTGGGGATGATGATTTCATCATTTTGTTTCTATATGTTGATGACATGTTAATTGTTGGCAGGAATAAAGAAAGGATCGTCAAGCTGAAGCAGCAGTTGAGCAAGTCTTTTGCAATGAAAGACTTAGGGCCAGCAAAACAAATTCTTGGTATACGGATCACCCGTAATAGGGCTTCCAAGAAGATCCACATGTCACAAGAGCAATACATTGAGAAGGTGCTTTGCAGATTCAACATGGATAAAGCTAAAGTGGTCAATTCACCCCTAACTACCAACTTTAAGCTAACCGATAACGATTGTTCCTCTTCAAAGAAGGAGATTGAAGAGATGGATTTAGTTCTGTATGCATCGACCGTTGGGAGTCTGATGTATGTGATAATATGTACAAGGCCTGATATACCTCATGCAGTAGGTGTTGTTAGTCGAATTCTATCAAATCCAGGTAAGAAGCATTGGGAATCAGTTAAATGGATTCTTCGATATCTGCGAGGTACTTCCAAATTGGGTATAACATTTGGGAATGAAAAACCATTGCTTCTTGGGTATACTGATTCTGATATGACAGAAAATATGGACAACATGAGATCCACTTCTGAATATTTGATGAACTTTGCAGGGGGAGAACTATCGTGGCAATCAAGACTGCAAATATGTGTTTCCTTGACTACAACCGAGGCTGAGTATATTGCGGCAAATGAAACATGCAAAGAATTTGGCTGAAAGATTTTCTGAAGGGCAAACAACACTGCTACGTGGTTCTTTGAGATAATCAAAGTACCATTTGTCTTGCGAAGAATTCAACCTTTCATGGAAGAACGAAACATATTAAGATGAAGTATCATTGGATCCGAGAAACTCTTGAAGATGGATTGTTTAGCAAGGGAAAAGCTAAAGGTATGTTGTGAGATCGTCGGGATGGCGAACTCTTCCTCATAGGCAGAAAGGGGGAGATTTGTTGGGTTTTATGTTTAAATATTTTTGGCCCATGAGGAATAGTTAAACTAGCCCAACAATAGTGGCCTGATACAAGCTATATATTGCGTTGTATCCTAGGGATTTTTATAACAAGAAGTGAGAGTCTACAAAATACAAAAATGAGAGAAAAGAGAGAAATATTTTACTACCATTTTGCCTATTCCAGGAGTTCGAACCATCGGATCGTTGTGATATTTTCACATCATAGTCACGACATCTATATCTACATTCTGAACGGTGGAGATCGGGTTTTGAGGTCCGGAAGTCGCCCTTTTGCTGTTCGACAGATAGCAGTTTTTCTTGGGTGACATTTCTTCCTCTTTTCCTTTTGGTTTGATTCCATATTTCTTGATGATTTGTTCCAAGAGTATGATGATTGTGGTGTGCCTCTAGTTTTATCTAGAGAAGACTTTTGTTTTGTTTATTAGTGGTAGTGGGCTTTAAGTGACCTAAGGGTCCCGTGGTTTACTGTAACACCCGAAAAATCCTAGGTACTTGTAATATCTGAAAAAAGGGGGACTTAAATTTAGCAATCTAATAGTAGTATAGGGATGACATGGTTTATGTATTGTTTCTTGGAGGACCAAATAGGTAAATTAGTACCAAAAAGGTAAAAAGAAAAGGTGGATGTTTCTCACTTTTGCTTCATCTTCTTCTAGATCGTGAGTTTTCAAAGTAGGTGTATGTGTGTGAGAATTAAGTTCCCAACTACACTCTCAACCTACTCTCTCACCCACACCTTTTTATTCTCTATGATTTCTCTCTTCCCTTTATTTCTTTCTCTCATTTCTTTGCTTCTTGACCCATACCTCTCTAACCCCCTCACTTTCGGCCATATCTCCACCACCTAATAACTTTTCTTTTGATTTTTGAACCAAACATAATCACTCTCATATATGGACGATTTTGAGAAATATTTTAAGGATTGAGCTAAGATTCAAGTTTTAGGTGTTGAAACTTCAAGATCTTCATCTCCTCCAATCACCCTTCCACCATTGTTGACTTAGTTTTTGGGTTCATTCCTAAAAACGAATTGTAAGTCCATCTTAAACTTCTAAATCTTTATTCTTGTCAAAGCTTTTCATTTTAACCTTCTAGAACCTCTCTCTTGATGTATTTCTCATATTATGAGTTTTGATCTATTTTGGGTAGTTTGGGAGATTTGAGATTTTGACGGAGATTTGTATGAATCTGATTTTGGGAGTTACTCTTGGTGTGTTTTAGGTTTGTTTGTGACGTATATGAGGTTTCTAGTGATGGATGTTAAAGCCTTCACCAAGGAAGCTCAAGATTTGGGTAAAATCTAGATTTAGCCTAAATCTAGCAAGGTGAGTTCAAGTTGCTTTGTAAAAACTATGTACATGCCAAAAATGTCCATTTTACAGTGTTTATGTGTTTTACATGAAATTATCCTTTGTTGAGTTATTTGGTAGATTTTGATTATTTGAAGTATTTAACTTTATAAATCTCGTAAAACGCCCATATTTGGGATTTTTGAGTATTTTGGCAAATAAAGCATGAGTGAAAATGTTTTGATAATTTATATTATGAATGGAGATTACTTGGAAAGAAATGCACTTCTAGTGCGTATTTTGGAAATATGCATAAATCGTATATGGAACGTTTTGAAATCATATGTGTTATTCATTGGATTTTGGTCATTCTCGACCTTGTGACTATTTTAGAACCTATAAACCTTGTTGGTTTTGGGCGAAGGCCAAATTTGATTTGAGAACCAAAGGTTTGGGAAAATATGCATTTGGCCCACGTAACCATATTGGCTCACGTATTTTAGTCAAATGTTTATTATGCCATTTTGGGTTCGATTTATACTCAAATGAGTCTTTGGGGTAATTGCCCAGTTTTAGTAGCTCGATAAGGAGCCTTTGACGTATTATGCACTTAACTGCATTTTATTTGTGAATTACATGTTTTGAATGCATTAGTTCATTCGTTGGAGTCATGTAACGTTTTAGACTGTAATGCATTGGATCCATAGGCATATGAGTCAGCCATTTAGTTTAATGGGAACTTTATCCCTGTTTTGGAATTGGAAACAATTTTGGTTAGCGGGAACGAGGTATAGACCGTGGGTGGTTGAACTTGATGTCCTTGCACTTGGGTATTATGCCAATGATGGGACGCTAGTTTTCCACATTGAGGCACATTTAGGCATCGAGGTAAGGTGTAAGACCTATGTGCTAATATATTCCACTCGGGTTTCACGTTCAATGATGGGACGCTAGTTTTCCACATTGTAGCACGAAATAGGCATCGACGGTATGGTATAAGTCCTACGTGCTATTACGTTCTTGGATGTTGGCATTTCATGGGTGTGTGTTTTAAGTAGCCACACGCGACATCCAATACGTGAATCTCAAATAACGTTGATAAGTGGCTTAACTTTGTGTGCCCGCCACATTCGATGGAACCGGGTCTCCTCCATCACCGAAAGGTGTTGTTCTGGGTATTTATCTTTATCCATGTTTTCGGTGACGTTTTATATTTATATAGATTATTTCCCATGATTTATGGGTTGAGTATTATGCCCATTCGTGTTTTGAATGTTTCGGGATACAAAGTTTTATTCACGTTTTCATTAGTTAGGAAATTAAATCATTATGCACGTTTTGAGTGAGTTTTGGATTGAGTTTACTTTATGATTGGAAAATGTTTATATTAGTGTTGTCATCACCTAAAATACGGTGTTATTGGAAACATGTTGTTTTCGTATTTATTATAAAGTCTTTTGGAAATCATGATTAATGTTGCAACTCTTTCCCTTCTTAACGATTTATATAATCATGTTGAAATCTCTTGAACTCACTTGGCGTTAGTCTAACCTTTTTAAATTGTCGGCATGTGCATCAGGTACCGATTGGGAAATGGTATTAGCGACACTGTGATGAGACGAGTGCGAGTTAGGTGCACGTGGAGGATGTGACATTGGGTGATGTTTCCGCATTGGGAGATAACGACTATTATGGGGTTTTCGTAACACCCGACTTTTATTTTGTCCGTATATAAGACATGAGCCATATATGTTGAGGTGAATTATAGAATTTATTTTGAGGTATTTCCAGTATCGAATTATAGAAGGAAGTTATACCCTTCATTTGATGTAGTATTGAAAGTTTTAAATTAGTTACTCTTTCCGAATTTGAGGGTGTTACATTTACTCTCGCCCTGAGAGGGTTCCACACTAAAATTCGTGTGTGCTTGATTGTTGCTTATTTCTGTTTTTGGTGGTTGATTAATATTTCATTTAGTATACTTTATTTGTTTGCATCCTCAAAGGTTCATATAAGTGGGGAATTTTTTGTCCAACGAAGGTTTATTTCGCATTGTTGTTACCGTTGTGACGCGTTTTCCCCATCACTGACTAGGTTGGTTTTAAATCGCGAGAGAGGTCGATTAGATCCAAAAGTGGGTTTTTTGGTGCTCTAAGTTAAAAAGGTTCTTTTTCTGATCTGGTTCCTTGCTTCGACTTTAATGGTTGTGTTTCTTTAGGATTACATTGGACTAATCATATATGTATTTTGGGCGTATGTGTTTTTGTTCCTCCTTTTTTGGTCTCCACTTGAAGCCGCAAGTTGGTGGTTGATCACTGATCCTTCCAGCTTGTTTGCTATAGTCTCATGCTTTTTTGGCATGGTTTCACCTATATGAGGCTTTCTTTTTGGGTTGGTTATAATCAACATATGCTCTAGGTATTAGTTTGTGTTTTGACCTGGTGTTAGTTGTCGTATGATTCCAATTCTGAGCTTTGGTTTAAATGGAAGATCTGTTTTGTCTGGATGGAAATTTAATTTAGATCAGAGCTTTGGTTTGTTGATATAAGTTGGGTTTGACTATAACGTGAGAAGCGTGAGAAGTGGTTATCAACCGTTGGATAAGAAATGGACGCACATTTGGATGAAATTTACCGAGATGCAATAGATCAAGTCCTTTCTAAGCCGCAATTATTGGGAGGGCATTTGATTAAATATGATCAACGGTTCAGATTCACTTCTCACACTTCTCACACGATCATTCGCCTATATATATATATAGGGGCAAGTTCAAACGAGAAGCTAAACCTTATGCGAGAAGGCGATAAGTGTGATATCATATATGATACACAAACTTAATCATATATGATTAAACACATGTTACATTGGCAATACATAAATGTTTAATAATATATGATTAAACACACCCACATGCTGTGTAATCATATATGATATCACACTTCTCGCCTTCTCGCATAATGTTTAACTTCTCGCATGATCCTCCCCCCCCCCCTCTCTCTCTCTATATATATATATATATATATATATATATATATATATATATATATATATATATATATATGCGGGCCATTCAAGGGAGAACTGGGTTATTTGTGATACTGTGATATCCAATCTCAACCACAAATAAGAGATAAATTAGGAAACTAATTGATTTTGGTAATTCTGACTTAAATTTTTAATCAAAGAGCATTTTAGGTATTTTAAAAGTATTCTCTCCCAACTCTGGCGAACTTTTTTTTGACAAACACATGACACATGTGATACCATACAAAATGCAGTATGCACTATGATACCCAAAATACATACAAAGATGCACAATGTAACACCGTGATATCCACTGTGTTACACTGTGATACCATACAAAATGCACTACAATACCCAAAATACATACAAAGATGAACAATGTAACACATTGATATCTGTTACACTGTGATTACCATAGAAAATGCAGTATGATACCCAAAATACACACAAGATGCATAATATAACACAATGATACCCACTATGATACCCACGGTGATACCACAATGATACATTGTAATACACATCGTCATAAGTTCATCGTCGGTCAAGAAAATAGTTTCACTTAGCCGTCATGCTTACAAAATCGTTTAGCAAATACACCACTATATCTACAGTCACCGACCTCGTCCGTATCAACCGCCTAACCATCACTTCCTCCTGCATGACGACCACCGCCTCCACCACTGCCAGATCTGGGTTATTTCTCCGACGAAAGTTCAATCGAGAGACGAGGGATAAGAGAGTGGTGCCTCCGTATCCATCGTCTCCTTTACGGCGACCACCGCCTCCGCCTCCATCATGTGTGATCTGTGTTACATTACCTATCCGGCGAAGTTCAATCAAGAGACGAGGGATACGAGACGATCTGTTTTCATTGATTATACAGTCTCCGTTAAAGGGTTGTTTACGACCGTGGGAGTTGAGACGATTAAGAACTGTGGTTCTAAACAACATGTAAGAGAATGGATGAATCGGAGCTCCTTCGTTTCATTTTGAAAAATCTCGTAAATACGACGAATACCACTATCTTTGCCGTAGGTGCTGCGGCGGCCATGAGAAGGGATGAATTTTTTTTAGGGTTGACATAATTAGATATAGACCAGAGCAGGATGTATGTTCAATGCGTGAGAGAGAGAGAGAGAGAGAGTATTAAATGCAAAATTGGAAAATATTAAAGTAAATTCAATACTCCACTCAAATTACTAATCTGCCCTTTATTCTATTTTAGTAAATAACAACAATTATCCTAAATGAGTGGTGCATATTGAATCTCACGGTTATCACAAACTACATAGTTCTCATTTGATTAGACCCCTATATATATATACTACTTTAATATTCATTTTAACCAATTGTCTTAATTACTACTCTCTATGCATGATGTACTCCCCTTTAAAGCATAAAATTGAAAAAACTCTTAATTACTACTCTCTATGCATAATTGTAATACCCCGGGTAAATCCGTTAGTTAAAAATCTAATTCCGTTAAGTTTATTTAACTTTAAAGTTTCTATTTAGGGAAAGTTTGGATAAGTTTATAAGTTAAGGGTGTTTGGGTCATTGTTGAATAGTTTAAAGGCTAAAAGGTAAATAGGGTTAGATATTATCTCTTTAGACTTCAGATATTTTCATTATTCAGATTTCAAGTGTGTGTTTGTGTGTGTTTTGAGAGAATAGAGAGAAAGAGGAAGAAAGCTAGGTTAAGGCATCATTTGGTGAGTTTGGAAGAGATTACAGGTATGTTTCCTTTGCAATTTATGTTTGTAATGGTTGGTAAATGGTTTCTGTCGGATTAGAATCAATAGAATCGAACTGGTATGAATTTATGTCGATTTCTGGGTAAAATAGGAAGAACCGACAGAGGTGTCCGGACACAGTATGAATGTGTCTGGATAGTTCTGTTGGGGGTGTCCGGGTGGTTATGTCGATGGTGTCCGGATAACGTTTTAAGGTGTCCGAACGAGTGTTTGTCCGGGTAAGTCTCTATTTTCTTATGTTTTCCGGATGAGGTAAGATGCCGGGTGGTGTCCGGGTTACTTTGGTATCCGGATGTTGTCCGGATAGTTGTGGTGTCCGGAAACGTCAGATTGTCCGGATTAGTCATGCTGTCCGGAAAGTTGTGTTGTCCGGACAGTTCTGTTTTGTCCGGATACTTTAGCTGTTTTGGTCACTTTTGAGGATTTGAGTTATCTAGAGTCCTTGGTCTTCTAGTATGTTTTATGTGATCAGTTGGTAAGGGGATATTTGTATTTAATCTATTTGCAGACTCTGTGGATTGGGATTGATAGACTGAATCTTTGGAAAAGGCTTGGAAGAGTTGTAATAAGCATTCAGGTGAGTTTTGCTTTAAAACGTTTTTGAACTGGGATACATATATATGTGTATATATGAGATGATTATGTGGTAGGAATATGATTATGTGTATATAAATGACAATATGATGTAATGAGATATATATTGTATTTATATAAGCTTTGCACTACACGAGTGCACTTGTTGCCGGGTTCCGGTGAGCGGACCGGTGTGTAGCCGGGTTCCGGTGTGCGGACCGGTGAGTAGTCGGGTTCCGGTGTGCGGACCGACGGGTAGCCGGGTTCCGGTGAGCGGACCGGTTGTTGATTTATTAGTTGGCTTGCTACCAACTAATATGGCCATTTGTGGAGGAATAAGGTGAATGAGATGTACACGATGCACGAGTCTGGATTGGTATTTAAATACGTGTGGTATGTTTATATTTTACGAAAGAATTACTAAAGGTTTATTAAACTATTTTGATACAAAGGATTTACATAAAAGGTTTTATAATGATTTTGGAAAGGACCGGGATTAACTCACTAGACCCGTTTGGTCTAACCCTCATTTTGTTTTCAAAAATATGTTTTCCAGGTTAAGGATCGGCAGTAGAGGATGAAGTGTAGGAAGCTTTTGATGGATGTTGATTAGGTGGCTTTTATATATATTTTGTAATTTATGAGACCGAAGGGACCGTACTTGGTTTGTTATGTAACTTTTGTTGTAAATCAATGATATGTATGCATGTTATGTTATTTGTTGTATGTTTGGGAAACCGGGTTGTTACAATAATGTACTCTTGCAAGGGTTTTAAAAGCCGCCAATACCGAGAGTAGAAACTCCTGGCCTTGCTTTCTTCCCTCGAAGTATTCTTTCTCATTGTTTCACGTCTCATCTGAGCCAAAACCCATTTGGATTAGGGTTTAAGGTTGCTTTCTTCCTCTACCTACTGCTGTAATCACTGAAATGGAAGATAGAGAGGATCAAATTTCTTCCCAGACAGCTGTATCTCTCAAAAAACGTGTCTTTCCCTTCCAATAAGCCTTTTGCTTGGTATACAACTTCTGGCATTGCCGCTCAAGGTTGCATATTCAAAATTTTATCTGAATATTCAAATTTGATCTAATCCAACTATTCATTTCTCTATTTTCAAAGTCTATGCCTTGTCTCCAACTTTTTCTCTTCAATCCTAGATGGGTGTTTGATTCATTTTCAACCCTAGTAACGATATTCATCTCCATAGCCCACCACAAGATCTGGTGTGAATGAAGTATTCATCTCCAAAACCTATGTTCTGAACGATATCCTCTCCGTGAAATATGTTGGTGCCGTTAATCAAGTTCTCCTTGCTTCTTTGTTTTGTTTTTTTCCTTAAAAATGGTAGTTGTGTGTTGTTTATTGTATATCTATATATGCTCGTTTGATCTCTTCCAGCTGCCGTGTTTTTGGGGGTGTTTGGGATTGCTTATTTAAAACAACTTATGCTTATTTTTAAAAGTGTTTATCAACTTATGCCGTGATAAAAGGGAGTTAGGGGTAAAAATGTAATTTGTAAAATAAGTTATAAGCAGTTTCAAATAAGTTATCAAAAACAACTTATTTGTGACGGAGAAAAGTCATAAGCGCTTTTCTTTTTTTTCAATCCAAACACTAAAAATAGTTTATTTGCGGTGAGGAAAAGCAATAAGCAAATAAGTTTGAAAAAATAAGCAATCCCAAACACCCCTAAGTTAGAATGAATTAACTTATCAAAAACAACTTATTTGTGGTGGGGAAAAGTCATAAGCATTTTTCTTTTTTCCAATCCAAACACTAAAAATAGCTTATTTGCGGTGAGGAAAAGCAATAAGCAAATAAGTCAAAAAAATAAGCAATCCCAAACACTACCTTAGTTTAATTTTTAAATTTTGTTTATCGGGCGAAAATGAGCTTATTGGTAGCCAAATAGATATCAAGGAAGCATGTTGGTTTCCTTATATATTATTGTATTCATTACATATGTTTTCTCTGGCAGAATAACTTTACATGCTTCGCTTTATCAATGAGTTTATTTTAAGATTTCGGCACCATTTTTTTGGTGTTGTATGTTTACCTCAGTTGCTTATCTTTATAACATCTTGATGATCGACACTTACAGGGCATCCAATTTCTCTCATCTTGGGCAAATCTGCACATATTTTGGACAAGATCTGGATAAGTATATTCTTGGTCATTTGAATGGTTATGTTGATCCTGTTTGTTTAGATCTGGATGTAATAACCAGGTATTTTATTTTTGGTATCTTATTTTATTTTTATAAGTTTTTATGTTAGTATGTATTAAGATAAGAAGCTTGAGGTAAGTTTTAAATTTAATTGGGAGTTTGGGGGTAAATCTTGCCAATTAAGAGAAATATAGGGTTTGAAGGTAAAAATGAAGATATTTAATTTGCCAAACCGCCTCATGTGTTATGAGAGGGTGAGGTGTAGTTCAATTAGGATGGTGAGTATCTTGTGAGAGTGTGTGAGTGTGTGTGTTCGTTTACGTGAAGAAGGAAAGAGAGAGAGATAGAACCGAAAAGAGGAAAAAGAAGAAGGAATCAAGAGGTTGCTGCAGTGATTTAAGGACCAAATTGAAGTAAACAAGGTAATAATCCATACCAATTCTTCCTTTTATGTCTAGGAAGTTTTTACATGAGTTTTGAAGTGGGTTTTGATGATTTATGGATGTTTTGGGAAATCTAAGCTTAAGGTTAGGTTATGTTCATAGTCTTAAACATATCTGCACCTTTACAGTAACATGCATAGCTTAAAAGTACGATTTCTGGGTTTTTAGGATGAACAGTGAACTGTGACATTCAACGAAGTCGTAATGGTTGATTGCGATATTCAACGAAGTCGCAATGGTCGGTTGCGACTTGGCTTTGGAATCGCAATGGTCGGTTGCGACTTGGTTTGGAATCGCAGTAGTTGATTGCGATTTGGGTTTGGAATCGCAGTAGTGGATTGTGACTTGGGATTGGAATCGCAATAGTGGGTTGCGATTTAGGGTGAAGTCGCAGTAGATGGTTACGATTTGGCACTGTGCATTGCGATTCTAATTTACTTTTAGTAGGTTGCGACTTGAGTCGAGGATTTCATAAGTTTTGTTTTAAAAGAGATATTTGGTATTTTTGTGTGATTTCAGATTTTGTGAAGGATTGTCATACGTGATAATTATCTTGGAAAAGCTTTGGTAATAAACAAAACAGGTGAGTTTTACTTTAAAAGTATTTTTACTGGAATACATTATGTGGATAACAAATGTTTGATAAATTGTATGAATATGTCATACGTGGGTGATTATAATATATTGAGATATTATAATTACGTGAGTATTATATGGGAATATAATACATGGTCGGGCTTTGGACCGGTGTGTTAAAATTGGCTCGCAACCAATATAGTTGGCCATTGGTGGAGGGATAAGGTGGGATGAGACAGGTATGATGCATCAATCTTGACTGGTATTAATTTACGTGTGATATATGTGTAAGTATATAAAGAGTATTTTATATAAATGAATTTCTAATGATTTCCAAATGTCAAGGATTTTCTCACTAGACCCTTAGGTCTAACCCTCATTTTCTGTTTTAAAAATATGTATTCCAGGTGGTGGTTCCAGTAAGACCAAGTGATTAGAACACTTGTTGGATAGCTTTTGAGGAGATGATCGTTAAGAAAGATGTGGATGCTTTTGTACTTATAAACTTGTTGTTAGTTATTATGTTATCTAAATAGAATCAAGTTTGTACTGTATTTCTTAAAGTTGTTTAGTCAGACTTTGGGGACCAAATGTGAAATATGAAGTACTTTTGTTGCAAGCATGTAATGAAATATATGATTATATGTATGTTTGGATTTTGGGTTGTTACAGATGGTATCATAGCCATAGTTTAAGGGATTTAGGTATTAGTATCTGTACCTAGACTTAAACTGCATGTGAAGTAAGATGTCCCTAATATTTTAGAACCTGGGGATGCTAAGTATAAGAGGTAGAAGGAACATCATGTAAGGTAATTTCAAATTACCCCAGGCCAGTGTAATTATGATCTTACAGGTACATGTTTGAACTGGAATACCTTGTTATATGGGGTACGTGCTTATGTGTATATTAACTTTGTTTGAATCTACAGAATGGCAAGTGGCACTAGACAAAGGAATCAAAGAGGAGGAAGGAATTCGGGTGGAGAGAATCCACCAACAGGAACAGGGGGAAGAGGAGGAGATCGTGGTGGAGGCAGAATCGGTAGGGGAACTCGGGGCCGAACTGGGGGAAGAACACAACCGCATGGTACAGAGTTTGTTACACGGGATGATTTGACTGCGGAAATGGGGAGATTACAGGATAGCATACAAGCTATGTTCGAACATAATCGTCATAATGAAACTGAAAGACCAAGTCCGGAACACGAAGTTGAAATACCACTTACCTCTACGGTCTTACCGATGATGAAAAGATGTGACTATAAAATGTTTCTTAGTTGCAAGCCCCCTACATATTCAGGAGATCGGGATTCGGTAAAAGCGATGAGATGGCTGAAAGAAATAGAGGCTATCTTCAAGACATGTAAATGTGCTGAACAAGATAAAGTACTTTATGGAACTGCAATGCTAAAAGGTGATGCTCTGTATTGGTGGGAGGCTCATATAGAATCGAGAGGAACGGATGTATATACTACCTGTTCATGGGAGGAATTCGTGTTAGCTTTCACAGAACATTTCTGTCCACAAGCTGCTGTCAGACAATTGGAAGAAGAATTTATGAATCTACAACAAGGGAATCTGTCGGTTAGAGATTATACTGCACGATTTTTAGAAAAATCTCGTTTTGCAGGATATTATGTTGCTACAGAGAAGATGAAAATGGAGAGATTTATGTATGGGTTACATTCAGAGGTCCGAAGACTAGTGACTGCCACAGGGCCAAATACCTTTACAGCTGCGGTGGATGCTGCAGAAAATGTAGAACGAGATAATAAAAGAGATGCCGGAGATAAGAGCTTGGGGAAAAGGAAATGGGAAGGACCACCACATGATTCAAGGAAGCCTAGATTTCAGAGGTTCGATAACCGTCCGTCGTTTCGACCAGCGGATAGACCATGTCCGAGATGTAATCGCTACCATCAGGGAAATTGTCAAGTGGAATCGCGGGTTTGTTTTAAGTGTGGGAAAACCGGTCATGTTGTTAAAGATTGTCGATTAACGCAGTTTTGCTTTTTGTGTAATTCTCTGGATCACCTCCAATCAGATTGTCCAAGAGGTAGAATACAACAAGGGGGAACATCCGGGAAACCAGCCATTACTAGACCAGGGAAACCAGCCATTACTAGACCAGTAGTCCCAAGAATAGAACCGCCGAAAACGAGGGGTTGTACATTCCAAATGACAGCTAAAGAGGCGGAGGAAATTCCGGATGTGGTCACAGGTACATTTCTCATAAACTCCACGAGTGCTAAAGTGTTATTTGATTCCGGTGCAAACCGATCTTTTGTGTCTCCCTCCTTTGCTGCTCACATGCATTTAGAGCCTAAAATGTTAAAACATGCTTTATTAGTAGATACTGCAAATGATAGCCAGGTGGCAGTTAAAGAAGTTTTTGATCGTTGCATGATAAATATAGAGGGGTGTGGAGTACCGATACAACTATTTCCAATAGCTTTGATTGAATTTGATGTGGTAGTAGGAATGGATTGGTTAGCTGAAAATCAGGCTAACATAGTTTGTGATAAGAAAATAATCAATGTCGTTTTACCTGATAAGAGATCAGTAGTGATTTATGGAGATCGTAAGAATCATCAGTCCAGTCTTATATCTATGGTAAAAGCCCGTAAATGTGTCAACAAGGGTTTCTCTAGTTATTTACCTTACGTGATAGACAGTAGGCCTGAAAAGATTAAGCTGGAGGATATTTCTATCGTTAGTGAATACCCAGAAGTTTTTTCTGAAGACTTGAATAGTCTTCCTCCGGTTAGACAAGTAGAATTTGGTATTGACTTAATCCCTGGAGTCGCTCCTATCGCTCGTGCGCCATACCGATTAGCACCTCCAGAGATGAAAGAAATGATGGCACAACTTCAAGACTTGTCTGATAAGGGCTTCATCAGACCCAGCACTTCGCCGTGGGGTGCACCAGTTTTATTTGTGAAAAAGAAAGACGGTTCAATGAGAATGTGTATCGATTACCGGGAGCTGAACAAGCGTACTATCAAGAACAAATATCCGCTTCCAAGAATTGACGATCTTTTCGATCAATTAGTTGGAGCTTGTTACTTCTCCAAGATTGATCTCAGATCGGGCTATCATCAGTTAAAAGTTAAAGAAGAAGATGTTCTAAAGACTGCTTTTCGCACAAGGTATGGTCACTACGAATTCTTGGTAATGCCATTCGGACTGACGAATGCTCCAACCGCTTTTATGGATTTGATGAATCGGGTATGTAAGCCGTATCTCGATAAATTTGTCATAGTATTTATCGATGATATACTTATTTATTCTCGATCCAAAGAGGATCACGCACAACACCTTCGTTTGATTCTAGAGTTATTAAAGAAAGAGAAGTTATATGCTAAATTTTCGAAGTGTGAATTCTGGCTACGAGAAGTTCAGTTTTTGGGTCATGTAGTTTCAGAGAAGGGTATACAAGTTGATCCAGCGAAAGTGGAAGCAATTGAAAGATGGGAACCGCCGAAGACGCCAACCGAAGTACGTAGTTTTCTGGGTCTAGTTGGATACTATCGGAAATTTATAAAAGACTTTTCTCGAATTGCGACGCCATTGACTAAGTTGACTCGGAAGAATCTAAAGTTTGAATGGAAAGCAGAACAGGATGGGGCATTCAGAATATTGAAGGAGAAACTTTATAGCGCGCCGATATTAGCATTGCCAGAAGGTTCCGATGATTTTGTGGTCTACAGTGATGCTTCTAAACTGGGATTGGGATGTGTACTTATGCAGCGTGGAAAAGTGATTGCCTATGCTTCTCGTCAACTGGAGGATCACGAAAGACAATATCCTACCCATGATATGGAGCTTGCAGCAGTTGTCTTCGCATTGAAGATTTGGAGACATTATCTTTATGGTTCTAAATGCCAAATTTTTACTGACCATAAGAGTCTCCAACATCTTTTCGATCAGAAGGAACTGAATATGAGGCAAAGAAGATGGTTAGAATTAGTAAATGATTATGATTGTGAAATCCTTTATCACCCCGGGAAGGCGAACGTGGTAGCAGATGCACTAAGTCGTCAAGAAAGAAGTGGAACGATAAAAGCAATATCGCTACGAGCTGAACTCCTCCCAAATATATTTGACGAATTACTGAAGTGCCAAATAGATGCTTATCAGGAGGAAAGTTTGAAATCAGAACGGTTAGTGGGAATATCAGCATTGCTGGGGAAAGATGACCGTGGGTTATTGTGTATGGGAAACAGAATTTGGGTACCTCGTTTGGGTGGATTACGTGATCGTGTACTACAAGAAGCTCATCAATCTCGATTTTCTATTCATCCAGGTACAAATAAAATGTATAGAGATTTGAAACAATTCTATTGGTGGCCGGGAATGAAGAGAAGTGTTGCTAAGTATGTGGAAGATTGTACTACCTGCAAGAAAGTAAAGATTGAGCATCAGAAGCCGTTTGGTCAGTTACAACGACTAGATATACCAATGTGGAAATGGGATCAGATCACTACTGATTTTATTACCAAGTTGCCTAGAACTTCAAAGGGATTCGATTCTATTTGGGTGATTGTGGATAGATTGACGAAGTCTGCTCATTTCTTGCCGATAAAAGAAACTGATTCCTTGGAACGTTTAGCTAAATTGTACATTAATGAAATAGTAACTCGACTTGGAGTTCCAATCTCGATTATTTCCGATCGAGATAGTCATTTTACTTCTAGATTTTGGAGAAGCTTTCAAAAAGAGATGGGAACGCAGATAAAGTTGAGTACCGTATATCATCCTCAGACTGACGGACAGAGTGAAAGAACAATCCAGACATTAGAAGATATGCTCCGGGCTTGTATAGTTGATTTTGGGGGATCGTGGGATAAACATCTGCCTTTGATATAATTTGCGTACAATAACAGTTATCATTCCAGCATTCAAGTGGCACCGTTTGAAGTACTGTATGGAAGAAAACGCAGAACGCCTCTGTGTTGTAATGAAGTGGGGGAGAAACAATTAGCGGGGCCAGAAATAGTACAGTTAACAGCAGATAAAATTACTCAGATTCGGGACAGATTGAAAACGGCTCAAGACAGACAGAAAAGTTATGCAGATCGACGCCGAAAACCGTTAGAGTTCCAAGTCGGGGAATTTGTGATGTTGAAAGTTTCACCCTGGAAAGGAGTCATACATTTTGGGAAGCAAGGTAAACTCAGTACGCGGTATATTGGGCCATTTGAAATTACGGAAAGAATTGGTGAAGTAGCTTACAGATTGGATCTTCCGCCGGAATTAAGTAGGATTACACCCGACCAGGCAGTCTCTCTACCAGATATCCAGGTTGACGAAAAGTTGAACTACGTGGAGGAACCAGAAGCTATAGTTGATCACAAGGTCAAAGTATTGAGGAATAAAGAGACCAGACAGGTAAAGGTCCAGTGGAAACATCATAGAGGTCAGGATGCGACGTGGGAATCAGAGTCGGAAATGAGAGTCAAATACCCTCATCTGTTTGCTTAATCGAATTCCGGGACGGAATTCTTTTAAGGAGGAGATGTTGTAATAACCAGGTATTTTATTTTTGGTATCTTATTTTATTTTCATAAGTTTTTATGTTAGTATGTATTAAGATAAGAAGCTTGAGGTAAGTTTTAAATTTAATTGGGAGTTGGGGGGTAAATCTTGCCAATTAAGAGAAATATAGGGTTTGAAGGTAAAAATGAAGATATTTAATTTGCCAAACCGCCTCATGTGTTATGAGAGGGTGAGGTGTAGTTCAATTAGGATGGTGAGTATCTTGTGAGAGTGTGTGAGTGTGTGTGTTCGTTTACGCGAAGAAGGAAAGAGAGAGAGATAGAACCGAAAAGAGGAAAAAGAAGAAGGAATCAAGAGGTTGCTGCAGTGATTTAAGGACCAAATTGAAGTAAACAAGGTAATAATCCATACCAATTCTTCCTTTTATGTCTAGGAAGTTTTTACATGAGTTTTGAAGTGGGTTTTGATGATTTATGGATGTTTTGGGAAATCTAAGCTTAAGGTTAGGTTATGTTCATAGTCTTAAACATATCTGCACCTTTACAGTAACATGCATAGCTTAAAAGTACGATTTCTGGGTTTTTAGGATGAACAGTGAACTGTGACATTCAACGAAGTCGCAATGGTTGATTGCGATATTCAACGAAGTCGCAATGGTCGGTTGCGACTTGGCTTTGGAATCGCAATGGTCGGTTGCGACTTGGTTTGGAATCGCAGTAGTTGATTGCGATTTGGGTTTGGAATCGCAGTAGTGGATTGCGACTTGGGATTGGAATCGCAATAGTGGGTTGCGATTTAGGGTGAAGTCGCAGTAGATGGTTACGATTTGGCACTGTGCATTGCGATTCTAATTTACTTTTAGTAGGTTGCGACTTGAGTCGAGGATTTCATAAGTTTTGTTTTAAAAGAGATATTTGGTATTTTGTGTGATTTCAGATTCTGTGAAGGATTGTCATACGTGATAATTATCTTGGAAAAGCTTTGGTAATAAACAAAACAGGTGAGTTTTACTTTAAAAGTATTTTTACTGGAATACATTATGTGGATAACAAATGTTTGATAAATTGTATGAATATGTCATACGTGGGTGATTATAATATATTGAGATATTATAATTACGTGAGTATTATATGGGAATATAATACGTGGCCGGGCTTTGGACCGGTGTGTTAAAATTGGCTCGCAACCAATATAGTTGGCCATTGGTGGAGGGATAAGGTGGGATGAGACAGGTATGATGCATCAATCTTGACTGGTATTAATTTACGTGTGATATATGTGTAAGTATATAAAGAGTATTTTATATAAATGAATTTCTAATGATTTCCAAATGTCAAGGATTTTCTCACTAGACCCTTAGGTCTAACCCTCATTTTCTGTTTTAAAAATATGTATTCCAGGTGGTGGTTCCAGTAAGACCAAGTGATTAGAACACTTGTTGGATAGCTTTTGAGGAGATGATCGTTAAGAAAGATGTGGATGCTTTTGTACTTATAAACTTTGTTAAACCCTAAAGATCTAATCAAGATAGAGAAGATATGAATTCGTCATCTCATTCATCAAGAACACATTACAAGATTAGGAGTTCTGTACTTTGTCTCTCTAGAATATAAGAATGTGAGTTAAGTATGTCTAGAGTCCTACCAACTAATACACAACAAAACCTATTTATACTAAACACATTACAAGGTGTAAACAACACAATACAACTCAATACATTGACTTTGACTTTGACCTTTCTATATTTAAACCTTGAAGACATATTGCACTAACAATCTCCCCCTTGGATTCAAGGTTTAAACAAATGCGATCAGCAAGCTTTAGCTTTCTTGAATCTTCGGTCTTCATCAAAGCTTGTCAAAGTCAAAACGTCATCCAATTTTCAAACGTCAAATAACGAACGTCTTTCTTCGAACAGGAGAATATGAATCTTCACACAAAGTTTTTTAATACAATTAAGCACAAGTTCAAGAAAAAGAGATCACAGAATGATCAATCGATTTTCCTCAAACTCTTGAAGAATTCTCCCCATTTCCATTGACTTGAGAATTTCATTCTTCAGTGTCGATCTTCATAAACGCGCGAGTTCAAAAGAAAGAGATCACTGAAAGGATCAATCGATTTCTTAAAAACTCTTGAAGAATAAAACTCCCCCTATCCTTTCTAGAAACGACGTCTTCTTTCTACAAATCTCCCCGTTGACAATAAAACGAATCTTTGATTTTAAACTTTCTTTGACATGAAATTGATGTAGACATTCTCCCCCTTTTTCGATGAAAGTGAGCATCACGAGCATCGAAAATCTTTTCAATTTCAGTCACGAACAATCTCCCTCTTCAAAAACATTTCTTCCCCTTGAAAAAACACGAACAATCTCCCCATAAGAGAAAGATCTTGCTCCCCCTAAAAATAAGAATTGTAGAGCAAGATGATTTTCTCCCCCTGAAAATTTGCATAAAAAATCATATAAGCGCACATTTTAACAAACTTATATAAATAAAATAGAATTCATTGAACAACATTTTATAACTATTAACATTTAATCATTTGAACACCAAACAAAAGAAATTCAACTTAATGAAATGTAACAGATATTTCCATCAAGTGAAATCAAATGCATGCGTTTGGATTCAAAAACAAGACATCATCGCATATCGAGTTACAAAAGTTAAATTTCAACCCCTTTATAAAATCTATTTGGTGGACTAGCATGCGAAATATGATTAGCAACAAGCAAATGCACCTCTAAAACCTATAAGAATACTTTGCTCTTACTCACACTATTTGTCCAAAAACAGAATTTTCACAAATTTACAGGTTTATCGCGACTTTGTATTTTCCCCAAGTTTCAAGAGATGTGTGCTCTTAGGCATCTTTTCATATTGTGCACATTGGCAACTTTTATTATGTGCACATTGGCATCTTTTATAATCAAACAGTTTATTAAGACTAAGATACACCGTAAACGTAACTTTCTAACTGGTCCTATAGCAGGATTTGGGTCAGCCGATCCCAGACCAGTTGGCCTTAGGGGCTAGGTGACAAGCACCCCTTGGAACTTACTCTCCCGAACCAGAAAGGCTACATCGATATACCTTAATCCCATCTGTACCAGTAGAACATGGCTTTCTACCTGGTTCTATAGCAGGATTTGGGTCAGCCAATCCCAGATCAGTTGATCTTAGGGGCTAGGTAACGAGTACCCCTTGGGACTTAATCTCCCAAACCAGATAGGCCACAGGCACAGACTATCAAACTGAATGATTTTATTATATATATATATAATATATATATTTTTTTTTATTATAGCATCTCAATCACTTGGTTCAAAAACGTAGTGCTTCTCCCATATTTTCGTTTCCATTCATGATTAAAACGAATAGGCTTTGTGAGCATTGTATTCTAAATAAGTCTAGATTTACACAATTTTGCACTTATATCAAAATCTCAAACATGTTTCGCTGACCTTTCAACTTATTTCAGAAGCGAAAGTAGAAACAAATATAACTCCGACGATACAAAAATTCTCGTAAAATCATCCTTAACACACATTTTATTCATTGAATGAAAAATTGAAGAATTTTTCACTTCATTGAATTAAATTTGTGAAGGTTCAAACTTTCAACGTTAGTAGACATAAAATATAACACAATGTTACCTTTAAGCACATGTCCTAAAAATAGAAAGATATGACAGTGAAAGGATATCACCTGATAAGTACGAGTTCTAAACTGATATGTTTAGAAGTCATAGCCTTTGAAGTACGGGTTCTAAACTGATTTGTTTAGAAGCCTTTACCGTTGAAGTGCGGGTTTTGAACTGATTTGTTCAAAAGCCATTACCGTTGAAGTGCGGGTTTTGAACTGATTTGTTCAAAAGCCATAGTCTTTTATATCTCTCCCCCTACAAAATACCAAAAGATTTGTCATTAATCACATGTATATAAAAAAAATAATAAACTCCCTGAAAATATGTGATGTTCAATATCTTCTTGAATGCACAAGTACTTCATCTTCCGAGAGTTCAACACTTGTCTCTAAATCTGCAAAACAGATTAAGTAGTTTTTGGTACCCAACGAGTCTTGGGTTCTGACACATTAAGCGGAGCTCTATAAGAAGGAAAATGGTAAGTACCATACCAATATTGAACATAATTATTATTAACAAAATCATTATTTCCGCAATAAGAATTAACAAAAGAATTAACTTTCGTTGTAAAATTCTTATTTGGAAATGATGATTTTGGTACATCTTTTCCAGGAAATTTACCTTTTACCTTCCATTGCATGTTGACTCTTTTGTAGGAAGGAAGATCAGCATAGTATTTGGAAGACATATCCACAGAATGCTCGTAGAAAATGTTAGAAGGACGCATCGGACATTCTGAAAAACACTCGGAGTTGTTGAACGACCTCACTTTGTCTTTTAAGGCATTTCGTTCCTTTGTCATCAACTCGAGCTTCTTCCGAATATCACAATTCACCCTATTTTCCTTCATGATATCTGTAGATAAACCCGCCAAATTCTTCGTGAGTTTCTGAATTTCTTGCTGAAATATCTTCCGTTCTACAGAAAAATCATCCTTTACGCTCCTTGCTAGAAAATCCGCTTTCTTCATCTTCTCAAGTTCTTCACTTTCTCTATCCAACTCCATTTGTATTTCAGAAATTTTCTCAGTCAGCTTAGCATTCTTTGCTTCAAACCCTTTCCTTTGAACCTCAAAATCAACCCTTTCCTTTTCCAACTTTTCCTTCTCTAAAAATAAGACTTTCTGAAAATCTGAGTTCTGCTTGGAAAGTCTTAGACATTTGAGTTCAACATCTTTCTTGTCTTCAATTTCTTTAGTTTTTGTCTTCAAAGCCATTTCAAGTTTCGAAATCCTTTGAATTAGATCCACTCTTTCTTTCTTGTGATCTTCTCTTTCCATAACCAACAGATCTTTCACTTCTTGTAATCTCCTTGTAAGCTCGGAAATTTTCTCTTTCTCGTCTTCTCTTTCAACTTCCTTTTCTTCTATTTTCTGAAAATCAACTTTCTTTTCTTCTTTTCTTCTTTTCTCTTGAATTCAACCTTTGATCCATGCATAAGCTTCGTTAGTTCCTTCCACAAAAGCATCGGGTTGTTTTTTAAAGCTCCAACGCGTTTATAAATGTGTTGTGGAAGTGCAAGAATCAAGTAGTTCGAGGCGTCCTTATCAGCTTTCTTTCTTTTATTCTCTTCTTCTGTAAATTCATTCTCCTTTTTATATATGATCAAAGGACCTTCGGAGAAAGTTTTTATCATATATTCTCCATTTTGTCTTCTCGAAATGAAATCCATGAAGTCGACCGTCCATTTCACAAAATCCGAATCCTTGTTAAGCATCGGAGGACGATTACCTGAAGCTTGAAAATTCATCTTGAAAAAAAATATATAAAACTTTTTCTTGAAAAACTCTTAAAATGTATGAAAAACACAATAGAATTTTTTTTTTAATTCCTGAAAAATAACCAAGTGTCAGTTTTCGCAAGCAACAGTTGCGAAAAGTTAAAGTTTTCGCAAGCAACGGTTGCGAAAAGTTGACTTAGAAAATTTTGAATGAGATCTGAGGTTTGCGTGACTTTGGCTTGCGAAAAGTCACTGTTTGTGTGACAGAGGGTTGCGAAAAGTTACTGTTTGCGTGACTTTAGGTTGCGAAAAGCAACACTTAGAATCTGAAGATCTTCAAAAAAGATGAACTTGCGAAAAGTTCTATGAGTCTTGCGAAAAGATTTATGAGTCTTGCGAAAAATTTGGATCTTGCGAAAAGTTCACAAAAACCTCAAAAAACGTCTGAAATCTGAATGACTTTGCAGGAAACTTCACATATATGCTCGAAAATAATGTCTGAACACTTTATCTTTGAACAACAACCTCTGAAAACCTCTGAATCAGAAAAATGAAGATCGAACAGTAGCAGTTTTCGAAACCACCAAAAACTCTGAAAATCGCAAAATTGATGTCGAAATTCTCCGAAATAGCTCTCGATCTATGAATGAAAAATGCACTAATCAGAAAAACGAATCCAATGAACCAAATCTTGATCAAATTCGACCAATAATCACACAAATTTGACGAAAATCCAAGAAAACGATATTTTCTTGAAAAAACAAGAAAATCGATCAAGTTTCCTTAAGAATTCCGCAAATTTGATGTGTTAGATCAGTAGAAATTCTCCTCTAAATCTTGAATCTGCTCTGATACCAATTGTTAAGCCCTTTCTTAAACTTGTTGCACTATCAAACTTGTTGTTAGTTATTATGTTATTTAAATAGAATCAAGTTTGTACTGTATTTCTTAAAGTTTTTTAGTCAGACTTTGGGGACCAAATGTGAAATATGAAGTACTTTTGTTGCAAGCATGTAATGAAATATATGATTATATGTATGTTTGGATTTTGGGTTGTTACACTGGATAAGTATATTTTTGCATCTCGTTTATTTTTTGTTACCGGTGTTCATTCATCTATTTTTTATTCATTTATTGGTTGCTGATATGAGGTATCGTATTCAATGTATGTTATCCCTTTGGGTTCAAATTGCATGTCCTGGTTTTGATCATCTATTAATGTATCTGTTTGGGAATAGTATGAATTTCTTGTTGGGATGTTCTTGGAACCATAATGCATTGATTGTTAATTGGTCTTAATCGTATTAATATGTTCCAGTTAAGCTATGATGAATTTTTCTAACTTATGAGGGCTGTTGTTTTCTGGTTTAAATCTCAATAGAAGCTGGTTTATGGAAGGCTAAGGGCTAAATCTCAACAAAGGTTGTTTACTTCCTTCTCTAATGGTAGCTAGAATTCCCTTAATCATCTCTAGACATGCGATTCTGAATTAATTTCAAAGCATGGGTTGCTGTTTTGGATGATCATTTTTGCAATGGCCTTTGGTCAAAATGAAAAATCTCTTTTGGAAAAAGTTGAGATTATTGTGACTTTTTCTGACACTAAAGTCGCATGAATTTCAGCCGGAGAGTCTGTTGATTTGGATTGATTGGTACAAGTTTATT
The DNA here is from genome assembly GCA_033807775.1 of Saussurea involucrata. Lineage (NCBI taxonomy): Eukaryota > Viridiplantae > Streptophyta > Magnoliopsida > Asterales > Asteraceae > Saussurea > Saussurea involucrata. Next base: position 210,436,395 of record CM066321.1, read on the forward strand.
AGGCGACCTATTCTTTTGGAAATCACGTATGGATTAGCACAATATTGGAAGCCCTAAACTATTTACTTTGTATGTGTGTGTGTATATAAGTAGAATTGGATTTAACCACTGTTGTTTTTAGACCAAATATATTTGTTACCAAGTTGGTTAATCATAAAATGCGAGTGTTATTTATTAAACTTCTCTTTTTCAGGTGGGGTTGTATTTGCAGTCCCATAAGCAACAATCCTTGGATGAACACATGCAGAATGAGAGTAAATTATAGTGGAAATGGTGTTGTCATATGAATAAGTTATAATCCAATGGATGCCAAGGAGTATTGTAAAATAGCTGAAGTTCATCATGAATATTTAAATTGGTCTCTTGATTTTGATCAATTGCTTGCATAGGTTTTCGATCTCGGTTATAACTTATAAGTGGCATATACTGAAATGTTGATTGATGGGTGAAATACGCATTTTCATTATTTAGATCGTCTATTTAACACAACAAACAAATAACAATTTAGGGGGTGTTTGGGATTGCGTTTGTAAAGTGCTTATTAACTCATTTCGATGTGGTACAGGTTATAAAGGGTTTTTTGTGTTCGGATGAAAAAAAATGTTTATATTGGTTGGATACGGTAATAAGGAGTTTTTGATAAGTTATTTTTTTTCTAACTTATTCCGGTGTGGTACCACTATAAGTTACTATTTTCCAACTTATTTGCTTATTTGTCAAACATTAAAGAACAACTTATCCACTTATAACATTTTGGTATTGCCATAAGTAATTCAAATACTTTTTATAAAAATTGTCAGTCACACCACATAAGTTGATAAACACTTTTACAAAAACAAAACGCACAATTTGTTTTAAACAAGCAATCCCAAACACCCCCTTAGATTAAGTAATTCATGGATAATGGATTAATGGCTTATAGAAAAAAAAACCCAAAGTTAACCTTAATATTTTCAAAATCTTTTGGTTTTGTGGTTCGTAAGTTCTTTTTGTTAACTTCCGTTAAATAAAGGGTATTTTGGACTTTTTATCATTGATTTTATTTTTTTAGTTATTTCTTTTCTTTTGAAGTTGGAGAAGAGAAGATTCAAAAAAGTAATTAAGATATGAAATCAATGATAAAATGTCTAAAATGCTCATGTACTACTAGAGTTAATAAAAAAATTTAACCGCCATCCGTAGAAGTTCCAAAATCAAGAGATTTGACAAACTCGAAGACATTTTTGCAATAAGTAACATATAAGAATTGTTGGTGCAAGTGTACCACATCTCTATATATTTATATATATTTATTTTGATGATTACAAACACACCGCATTATTGTTTCCTGACGAGGATATAATACGTGGTTTCCTGACGAGGTTATAATACGTGGTTACCTGCCGAGGTTATAATACGTGGTTACCTGCCGAGGTTATAATACGTGGTTACCTGCCGAGGTTATAATACGTGGTTACCTGCCGAGGTTATAATACGTGGTTACCTGACGAGGTCATAATACGTGGTGATTTTTTTTAAATCACATAAAATTAGCCGAAAATTGAAGCCTTAAGATCCGTTTTGGTGCAAGTGTTTCGTATTGGTTTGTATATCTTTGTCTCTATTGCTTTTTGCATTTTATTTTATCCCTCAAATTTTATAAAATCAAATTGATATCGTTATTAATTTGAGGGGGAGCGTTTTAGCTCTTTACCCATGAGTTTATGCTACCTCAATTATATGCATATTTTGAGGGGGAGCATCTCTCGAGGGGAAGCATACCGTCTTTCTTGACCCTTTTTGTTTCGACAAACGGGGGAGAGAAACCGCACATGCTCTTGCTTAGCGGTTGTGTTTGTCATCATCAAAAAGGGGGAGATTGTTGGTGCAAGTGTACCACATCTCTATATATTTATATATATTTATTTTGATGATTACAAACACACCGCATTATTGTTTATCTAACAATTTAATCCAAGTGTACAGTTCTTGAAGAACACGAAGATTTTATCTGAAGAATTCAAGACGGAAGTGTTTACGTCGTCATTATTGTTTATAACTAATAATGATAAACACCCTAAAATAATATACCACTTGGATATTTCTAAAAACCTTAAATAATTTATTTAAATAAGTTTATTGAGAAGATCCAGCAGATTTGGTTGCGTCCTGGAAAGTCCTTTTTCTGACGGAGGTATACCGCGGCGGTACAGCCGGTATACCGCGGGTACACTTTGGCCGGTATACCGCGGCTGTTCAGCCGGTATACCGCGGCAGGCTCGGTGTACAATTGTGATTGGTTGAAAGTTACTTTTCCTGACGGCGGTATACCGCGAGTCCCAGCCGGTATACCGCGGGTACGTAATTCCTGTCAACTTTGCATGTAGCCGTTGGTGTGTCAGTTACTTTTTCTGACGGCGGTATACCGCGTGCATTTGGCGGTATACCGCGGATGCACAATGCCGTTGGAGCTTCCTGATATATATACATGCATGCTGGAGAAGAGAACAAGTAGACCAGACCAGACCACATAACAGCAACAACAAACAGCAACTCTCAGCTCTCTCATCTATTTATAATATATATTTTATAAAACATTTTTTTATAAAATATCCAAGTGTGAGATATTATACAAGAGTGATTACCCATTGTGAGTTATACTCCTCTTGTAAGCATTTGAATAACGGGTGTGTGATCCTGTTTATCTCATAGCAGAGGCTTGAGAAACTATTACAAATTCATTTGTATTTGGTTTGTGTTCTACCGTAAAGAATACATTTATTGGATCGTGTCGAGAAGTGTCTCGGCTGCTGGTTTATCACAGTTGGTGGTAAATCAGTAAATCTCTGTGTCAAGTATCTCTATCCCTTATCTCTTTATTTATTCCGCTGTGCTTTATTATATTTATTTATATAAACTGCTTTGCATTTATATTTATTAATATAATCTCTGTGCATTTAAATTATATCTGTTTATATAATTGTTGTATACTTATTTATTTATACTCTGCTTTATTTATTCTGTATTTATTTGTAAAAAGATTTTTTGAAAGTAAAAGATTTAATATACAACCTTACCCCCCCTAAAGTTGAAACGAGAAAACCCTATGTGCAAAAACCCCCATATATGTCAAAAATGAAAAATGTGAATTATGGGAGGAAACCGCATGCTCGTATGTATAATGGTAATTTTTCTAGACCTAAAAATAATGTAAATTTGCATGCTTCATTTTACGTCTATGATAAATACGATCGTAAAATAAAAATGGTTAGAAAATGGATTCCGAAAGGAATGTTTAATGTTGATAATCCCGGTGGGATGCGTTTGTGGTTTTAAACCATTTTTATGGCTTTGTATGTTTGTCGTGTTTGTTTTATGTCGACAACATATTTTTTGCAGTTTATGTTTTATACTAACTGTTAAAAGGACCCATAAGAAAAGGGTACCACGAAATATTTTCTTTGCCTTTTGTAGGTGTTTCCTGACGAGGATATAATACGTGTTTCCTGACGAGGTTATAATACGTGGTTTCCTGACGAGGATATAATACGTGTTTCCTGACGAGGTTATAATACGTGGTTACCTGCCGAGGTTATAATACGTGGTTACCTGCCGAGGTTATAATACGTGGTTACCTGCCGAGGTTATAATACGTGGTTACCTGCCGAGGTTATAATACGTGGTTACCTGACGAGGTCATAATACGTGGTGATTTTTTTTAAATCACATAAAATTAGCCGAAAATTGAAGCCTTAAGATCCGTTTTGGTGCAAGTGTTTCGTATTGGTTTGTATATCTTTGTCTCTATTGCTTTTTGCATTTTATTTTATCCCTCAAATTTTATAAAATCAAATTGATATCGTTATTAATTTGAGGGGGAGCGTTTTAGCTCTTTACCCATGAGTTTATGCTACCTCAATTATATGCATATTTTGAGGGGGAGCATCTCTCGAGGGGAAGCATACCGTCTTTCTTGACCCTTTTTGTTTCGACAAACGGGGGAGAGAAACCGCACATGCTCTTGCTTAGCGGTTGTGTTTGTCATCATCAAAAAGGGGGAGATTGTTGGTGCAAGTGTACCACATCTCTATATATTTATATATATTTATTTTGATGATTACAAACACACCGCATTATTGTTTATCTAACAATTTAATCCAAGTGTACAGTTCTTGAAGAACACGAAAATTTTATCTGAAGAATTCAAGACGGAAGTGTTTACGTCGTCATTATTGTTTATAACTAATAATGATAAACACCCTAAAATAATATACCACTTGGATATTTCTAAAAACCTTAAATAATTTATTTAAATAAGTTTATTGAGAAGATCCAGCAGATTTGGTTGCGTCCTGGAAAGTCCTTTTTCTGACGGAGGTATACTGCGGCGGTACAGCCGGTATACCACGGGTACACTTTGGCCGGTATACCGCGGCTGTTCAGCCGGTATACCGCGGCAGGCTCGGTGTACAATTGTGATTGGTTGAAAGTTACTTTTCCTGACGGCGGTATACCGCGAGTCCCAGCCGGTATACCGCGGGTACGTAATTCCTGTCAACTTTGCATGTAGCCGTTGGTGTGTCAGTTACTTTTTCTGACGGCGGTATACCGCGTGCATTTGGCGGTATACCGCGGATGCACAATGCCGTTGGAGCTTCCTGATATATATACATGCATGCTGGAGAAGAGAACAAGTAGACCAGACCAGACCACATAACAGCAACAACAAACAGCAACTCTCAGCTCTCTCATCTATTTATAATATATATTTTATAAAACATTTTTTTATAAAATATCCAAGTGTGAGATATTATACAAGAGTGATTACCCATTGTGAGTTATACTCCTCTTGTAAGCATTTGAATAACGGGTGTGTGATCCTGTTTATCTCATAGCAGAGGCTTGAGAAACTATTACAAATTCATTTGTATTTGGTTTGTGTTCTACCGTAAAGAATACATTTATTGGATCGTGTCGAGAAGTGTCTCGGCTGCTGGTTTATCACAGTTGGTGGTAAATCAGTAAATCTCTGTGTCAAGTATCTCTATCCCTTATCTCTTTATTTATTCCGCTGTGCTTTATTATATTTATTTATATAAACTGCTTTGCATTTATATTTATTAATATAATCTCTGTGCATTTAAATTATATCTGTTTATATAATTGTTGTATACTTATTTATTTATACTCTGCTTTATTTATTCTGTATTTATTTGTAAAAAGATTTTTTGAAAGTAAAAGATTTAATATACAACCTTACCCCCCCTAAAGTTGAAACGAGAAAACCCTATGTGCAAAAACCCCCATATATGTCAAAAATGAAAAATGTGAATTATGGGAGGAAACCGCATGCTCGTATGTATAATGGTAATTTTTCTAGACCTAAAAATAATGTAAATTTGCATGCTTCATTTTACGTCTATGATAAATACGATCGTAAAATAAAAATGGTTAGAAAATGGATTCCGAAAGGAATGTTTAATGTTGATAATCCCGGTGGGATGCGTTTGTGGTTTTAAACCATTTTTATGGCTTTGTATGTTTGTCGTGTTTGTTTTATGTCGACAACATATTTTTTGCAGTTTATGTTTTATACTAACTGTTAAAAGGACCCATAAGAAAAGGGTACCACGAAATATTTTCTTTGCCTTTTGTAGGTGTTTCCTGACGAGGATATAATACGTGTTTCCTGACGAGGTTATAATACGTGGTTTCCTGACGAGGATATAATACGTGTTTCCTGACGAGGTTATAATACGTGGTTACCTGCCGAGGTTATAATACGTGGTTACCTGCCGAGGTTATAATACGTGGTTACCTGCCGAGGTTATAATACGTGGTTACCTGCCGAGGTTATAATACGTGGTTACCTGCCGAGGTTATAATACGTGGTTACCTGACGAGGTCATAATACGTGGTGATTTTTTTTAAATCACATAAAATTAGCCGAAAATTGAAGCCTTAAGATCCGTTTTGGTGCAAGTGTTTCGTATTGGTTTGTATATCTTTGTCTCTATTGCTTTTTGCATTTTATTTTATCCCTCAAATTTTATAAAATCAAATTGATATCGTTATTAATTTGAGGGGGAGCGTTTTAGCTCTTTACCCATGAGTTTATGCTACCTCAATTATATGCATATTTTGAGGGGGAGCATCTCTCGAGGGGAAGCATACCGTCTTTCTTGACCCTTTTTGTTTCGACAAACGGGGGAGAGAAACCGCACATGCTCTTGCTTAGCGGTTGTGTTTGTCATCATCAAAAAGGGGGAGATTGTTGGTGCAAGTGTACCACATCTCTATATATTTATATATATTTATTTTGATGATTACAAACACACCGCATTATTGTTTATCTAACAATTTAATCCAAGTGTACAGTTCTTGAAGAACACGAAGATTTTATCTGAAGAATTCAAGACGGAAGTGTTTACGTCGTCATTATTGTTTATAACTAATAATGATAAACACCCTAAAATAATATACCACTTGGATATTTCTAAAAACCTTAAATAATTTATTTAAATAAGTTTATTGAGAAGATCCAGCAGATTTGGTTGCGTCCTGGAAAGTCCTTTTTCTGACGGAGGTATACCGCGGCGGTACAGCCGGTATACCGCGGGTACACTTTGGCCGGTATACCGCGGCTGTTCAGCCGGTATACCGCGGCAGGCTCGGTGTACAATTGTGATTGGTTGAAAGTTACTTTTCCTGACGGCGGTATACCGCGAGTCCCAGCCGGTATACCGCGGGTACGTAATTCCTGTCAACTTTGCATGTAGCCGTTGGTGTGTCAGTTACTTTTTCTGACGGCGGTATACCGCGTGCATTTGGCGGTATACCGCGGATGCACAATGCCGTTGGAGCTTCCTGATATATATACATGCATGCTGGAGAAGAGAACAAGTAGACCAGACCAGACCACATAACAGCAACAACAAACAGCAACTCTCAGCTCTCTCATCTATTTATAATATATATTTTATAAAACATTTTTTTATAAAATATCCAAGTGTGAGATATTATACAAGAGTGATTACCCATTGTGAGTTATACTCCTCTTGTAAGCATTTGAATAACGGGTGTGTGATCCTGTTTATCTCATAGCAGAGGCTTGAGAAACTATTACAAATTCCTTTGTATTTGGTTTGTGTTCTACCGTAAAGAATACATTTATTGGATCGTGTCGAGAAGTGTCTCGGCTGCTGGTTTATCACAGTTGGTGGTAAATCAGTAAATCTCTGTGTCAAGTATCTCTATCCCTTATCTCTTTATTTATTCCGCTGTGCTTTATTATATTTATTTATATAAACTGCTTTGCATTTATATTTATTAATATAATCTCTGTGCATTTAAATTATATCTGTTTATATAATTGTTGTATACTTATTTATTTATACTCTGCTTTATTTATTCTGTATTTATTTGTAAAAAGATTTTTTGAAAGTAAAAGATTTAATATACAACCTTACCCCCCCCCTAGGTTGTCTAACAAGAATCATTTTTCAGTTGTAAGCAAAACGTTGGGTATTGGCAACCTCAGCCAGCCCAAAACAAAATCCGTTCCCTAGCTAGGAATCACATATGAGGAGGTACATGTTATAATACCTTAGTACAACTTTTTATAGCTTCGTCTTTGAGAAATACTAATAGATAACAAGTGACAATCATGTCTAATATGTGTTATCCTTGTTAATAGTTTTTTATCCCTACTAATGGTTAATACATATACATCTTAACGAAAGAATTACATTAAATTTTCATTTGCAAGCAAAAGGTTGTCGACAACCCGCCTACAGGAACCACAGGGATTTCAGATTCAGTTCAACGACTAGGACTCATGGATGTCTTCAAGTCTCCTCCTCACAGGATTCAGAGTTGAACCCATTGTGAATTTTAGCAAAATCGCTCCGCCCTTTTACCAAATGAGCTAGACACCAAGGGATTTTTGTTTTCCATTTACTATAAATTTCACATCTTGCTCACCTGGTGCATCGCACGGGCACAGGCACACTGCTAGTATATATATATATATATATATATATATATATATATATATATATATATATATATATAGAGAGAGAGAGAGAGAGAGAGAGAGAAAGAGAGAGACCCACTATTTTGTAAACTTTCTTATCGTGTAAACTTTGGATTTCATAGGTTTTCTTGATGAAATTGTTTCATGAAATTGTTTATTTTGATGAAATTTCTTGATAAATTTTTTTCATATCATTCATTTATTGATTAAATTGTTTCATATATTTGTGTTTTTATGTATTTCTTGATGAAATTGTTTCATATCATTCATTTCTTGATGAAATTGTTTCATATATTTGTGTTTTTATGTAGTTTTCATTTATTTTTTCATTCCTATGAAACTGTTTCATATATTTTCTCAGTTTGATGAAACTTTTTTCATTTTTACATAAAAAACACAAATATATGAAACAATTTTATCAAGAAATGAATGATATGAAACACTTTCATCAAAATAAACAATTTCATCAAGAAAACCTATGAAATCCAAAGTTTACACGATAAGAAAGTTTACAAATTATTACGCCACTATATATATAGAGAGGTGGTTTCATATGAGAACGCTAACTATTTAAGAAAAAAAAAACCACCATGTACAAAATCATATATGATTCACGTACAAAATTATATATGATTACACGACTTTTCCCGCCACTTTAAGTCGTGGCCAAAGTCGCGCGTATCCAGTTTTTGCAGTTAATGTAAAATCACATGTGATTTTGCACATGATTTGTTGTTTTCTGGTTTTCTTAAATAGTTAGTGTTCTCGTTTGAACCTTTCTCTCTTTATATGTGTGTGTGTGTGTGTGTGTGTGTGTGTGTCTGTGGGCGCGCGCTCGTGCATTTGTTGCTTGCTTGATAGGCCTCTCTCTACACGTACATTTTTCTTCTCTCTCAGTATCTTGACTCCATATGTTGTTTATCTTGCTATTCATATATCTTTTTTACAATAAATGTAAAATGGTAAAAAGAACTGTACCCGAATGTGAAGATAGATACAACCAACCCTCACGTGTTTGACAATTATTATGAGAACTGCATTCAATTTCTTCTTGTTAATGTTATGAAATTTCATGGACTATGTCTTAATACAAGAAGAGCTCACCCACAAAGGGTGGCAACACACCTCACATGCTATCCAATTACTGTTACTCGATTATGACTCATTAAAGAATCGTTGAGGAATATTCGGTATAGTCTTTTTGGTGAACAATTTGCCTTTCTTTTGTTAGCTTTTTTTCTCTCTAAAATGTCTATTGCAATTTCGTTGCCATGGTCAATTCAAGGTTTAAATTCAAGTTAAAACCAAAAAAGGGTGTCATGTTCTGCTAACAAGGGGGTTGGGATAAAACTTGAAAGAGTTTCTTTGTCGAGTGAGTGTCGATGGTTGGGAGTGAGACTAGCGCAAATCCCGTTTTTCTTGAAAAAACTCCATGCATTGTAATAGGAAACTAATGCGTATATATAACATAACATTGTAATCATATTTCACTTTGAAACAAAATCCATGACATGTGTTATGGGTTAGTTTAGATCGACATCTGCAAAATTGTATTGTTTTAGTTTGAACAGTTATTTAAGGCTACTGAGTGAAAAATTACACAGTCAACAGAGTAGCGTGTAGTGCTTTAAGTTTTCAATGAGTTTGAACAATTGCTTAACATTTGAACTTCAAAGAAAATCTATTATTGTGGTTAATGAGTGTTTTGGACTATATTAAACGTTTTTTAATAAACCCATACATCATATGACTAACCTTACTTTGTTTATTTGAATATATATGTTTTTGGATTTGATACCGCATGAGCACTTATAAAGTGTATTTACCTTACCTGTGAGCATGACAAATACCTATAATCTTACCCGGTAAAAGACATAAAAAAGATCAAGAATCATACTTAATAAACTAAGTGAGGGCAAAGACTTTTGCATGTAAGCATTTAAGTCTAGAAAATGATGTCATGCATTTTTTGTTCTATTTGAAAAAAGTGTCGCTGGAAAGATTTTTTTTATGTCAAATCCTCTTTTTCTACTTATATTACTTGGGTTTTGGAGTGCAAAAAGAGTTGCAACAAAATAATATTAAACATGTGGGTTATTTATCGAATATTTCCCATCAAGATGTATATTTTAGCACAGTTTTCTTTTCAATAAAGGAGCATTATGCCATCAAAATTATATTTGGCAATTTTTTTTTGATCCAAATGGAGAAGCCTCTATTCAGTGGGCATCGATCTCGTGTTGAAGACAATAAAAGCTTGAATCTCTGCTTAGCATTGAAGTGGTGAAATATTTTTTGTTGTCCTTTTTGGATTCTTTAACTTGTAGTTTTGAGACAACTTCATAAGTGAGATTAGGTGTAAATAATCTTGATGATGCCCCATGCTTGATGACTTGCCTTCTCATGTAAACAATGCTTTGTTAAAAAACGCTTCTCGATATACATCAAAGTTTTGTATCCCACCGCATCGAGCGGTTACATTACTACTATATATGTATATATATATATATATATATATAGAGAGAGAGAGAGAGAGAAGGGGGGGGGTTTCATACGAGGAGAACGCCTAAATAAGAAAATAAAGGGATGCATCTCAACTATCTACAGGACTAAGATTTTGAGTGGCAAAATATGTTTTGTGCCATTAAAGCAACATTTCCACAGGGGCAAAAATAAAGCACGGGTAAAATAGGTAAAAGAGGTAGCATGCCCGTTAGACATGACCACGTACGCGAGATACGGGGAATCATTATCCCTATGCACTAGAAACTGTAATCGTTCCCAAAAAAATCAACCCCTTTCAACGTGTAATCTTTAGCAAATCATTTCCATAAACGGAGAAATTGAAGGTTTATACTCAAACTCTGCGCGGACGAACTCAAGAATCTAAAAAGAAACAACACTCCGATAGCAAAATCAATGGATTCGACATGTTTGAAATTTTGATTGCATGCTTTATTTTAGGGTTTTAAATATAAGGAGAAGTGTTCCTGATCAAATTCTGCTTGTTTATGGTTGAAACAACTCGAAAAAGTAATCGTATAGCAAGGGAATCACGGATTGGGAACTTTAGAAACACCAGGTTGACGTTGATGATTGTGAAAATACAACGTACTATAAGCGAACGCACAATATCAAATGAGGCATTGATAAATGAAGAAGGTAATACATAGAATAAATTGTTTATGTTGTTTTGAAGTTCTTTTATGTTGTTTTCTATAAACAGTATTAAAACAATGCAGGAACCATTATATGATTATTTGGATTAAGTTTAACACAATAGAGATTTTGTAAGATACAAAAATTTTGGTACATTATGAGATATAGATACATCACATATGTTTGAACTTACAATCATATGTGATTAGTGTTGGGGTTTTTTTTTTCAATATGACAAATATTTTGGTTTAACAATGTAAAGATCATATATGATGTAGCATTGCCATAATACACTTAGTTTGATATGGCTGAATCATATGTGATTTATATAGGACTGTTATAATGTTCAACCATTTGATCATATATGATTTAGCATTTCCATCACACTGTTAGTTTCATATTACTAAATCATATGTATCTTTGTTTAACCATTTGATCATATATGATGCAGGGTTAAATCATATATGATGTAGCATTTCCATCACACTGTTAGTTTTTTATATTACTAAATCATATGTGGTGTAATACTATTATTGTTTTATAAATATAACAGTTATGTTAGTTTAACCATTTAAATATCATATATGATGTAGCATTTTGTTAGGACCATAAATGTTCTATTAATTAGAGAGTTATATAAAGAATTATAGAGTTTGATTTATATTTCTAAAAGCCTTTAATTGTAAATGGGCTTTAGTGAGTTTGTGAGCTTGGGCCTTAATAGTCATGGGCCTACGTATATAAAATTTTCGTAAAACCTAGTTTAGTTTAATCGTTCATAATCTCTTATTGTAAAACCTCTCTGAACGTATTAACCTTTGAATATCAATATATGGATGACAACCTTTTGATCTAATTGTTTATCATTGTTGATTGATTATTGTTGATATTGCACTAATTTGGGATCCACACATTTATAGAACACTGTTAGTTTCATATGATTGAATCATATATGATTTAATGGTGATGTTTTTTTCAATATAACAATTATTTTAGTTTAACCATTTAAAATCATATATGATGTACCATGTTAACAACAATGTTACTTGTATGATAGTGTTGTACAAACTTTATTGATATGTATAGAGTAACTAAATTTACAATTGGTCACATTCTTCAATACTTAAGGAGAGAAAAGCACTAGAGACTGTTAAAGATGTAAAGAAGGCAAAAAAGTTAGGAAAGACAGTGGGAACATAGAGAAAGGAAACAAAAAGAAAGAAAAGGTTGTTGGAAGGGGTATAACCAAGAAACAAGATTCAAGTAGAGATCAACAAACCAAAAACAACCCAGAAAGCCAAGCAAGCACCAAGTATAAGGTTGAGGATAACACCCAACCCACTTTTTAATGCTATGAGGTCAGTGTCTACTTCACAGGAAAGATGCATAACTAAAATGGATTTTGGTGGGCTAATTGGAATGAGGTTGGATGGAATACCATCCACCCTCGGACTCCATGTAACATTAAATTTTGATCCATACACCATGACCATCAAGACTTCAAATGTCCTAATACAGATAAATGAATAAGCAATTAGAGACATGATTGGAGCACCCATGGGTCATATCAGGTACGACACGTGTGAAACAAATGACTATGGTCCAACAATCATGGCAGAATGGATCAAGCATTTCAACCGGGAGCTTATAAGACCAACGGATGTAAATACATCCTTAGCCGTTTAAGGTACTGCAAGAACAATTGGAGTGGCGACGATGAAAAAACATTCTTTTGTGGTCCATTGACGACACTTGTGGTAAGTTTTATAGATATATAAGTACGACACAATTTTGTTTTTTGCAATTGATAAAAATGCTTAAAATTTCTTTGTAGCTACTTTACGTGGACAACATTAAGTATAGTGTACCACGTATTATAATAGTTAGACCTGCAATCAAGGGATGGTCATCTGACTTATTACAAATGATTGTGGAATTTGATCTCGAAGCGGGAGGACTTGGATTGGGAGAGTTTGATGAACCATATGAGGTTAACAATGGAGAAGACAACATGATGAATGTAGTACCTCCTTCGCCAGTTAATATTGAGGTACATAATTAATATGTCATCATTTGTGATATTGATAGTATGCATGCTTCACATATCATATGTCATCATCTGTGATTTTCTTAGTATGAATATTGCACAATTGCATTCTGTCCACCTTGAGTATAAAAAAAAATCATATGTGATTAAGGACTGCATAAACATTTTTTCCCCACTTATGAAATAAACAATCATATGTGATTGTAGAAAAAACAAATTGTAATTGTAACATGTGTGATCAATTGTGATATTCTTAATATCCACACTATGCATAAGCTTATGTCTACTAAGTGGAGAAATATGTTTTATGATACTGAAGAATATTCGATTGTGACATTCTTTTTATCAGGGGAATGTGAGTAAATTGGATGACACATACAACCAACTGATGACATTGAAAACAACATTCAACACAACATTAGATAAGGCATCTTCTAAGTTTCCGGGAACATCGTCAAATCTTGATGAGTGGCAAAGAAAACAGGTTGATTTTTTTATCATTGAAGAACAGATTCCTGAAACTCAATTCTTGAATGTAGAAGATCAGGATGATCTTCATAGTGATAATTTGAAAATTGACGGTACATTGGTTGTACAAGAAACAATAGAAACCGAAGGTGGGAAACTGGAAATTCAAGAAAGGAATGTAGAAGACCAGATTTATCTTCTTGTTGCAAAGTTAAGCATCGACAATACAGACACTATATAACATACACGATACCAACAAAAGGTGAGCAACATGACTTTAAGACTTTCACACAATTTTTCAACGTCCAGATGTTATTGACTCGTGTGATTTTAAAGTTGCACAAAAAACAACAGAAAAATAAGTAAAGGATAGAGAAGCACATGTGGCAGAAAGTAGCACCGATCAAGTCGATAGTTAGGAATAAGAGGCCATCAATATCACCTCCAGGACCAAATTTCTTCATCGGTTTAACACAAGAATTCGGTGAAGACTATGATAATAAAGATACAACCATTCCAAAGGAGGGAGATGCACGTGGAGATCGATGCATACATTCAAGGGGAACATCTCGTGACGGAACAGGTTGTGACGAAGTTGGTTTTGACGGAACAACATAAGGAACCAGAGCCCTCTAAAGTCGGGCTTACCCTAAAGTTGAAGTTGAATAAGGAAAAGTTTAAACCGATTCAAACAGACTGAAACACCAAATTTCAATCAAACCACAGGTCTGGCCGTACAAAACCAAGGGACAAAACGTGAAATCAAGGCTGGACTCCCAATTTGTTTCACGTATATGAACAGAAAGGTGGAACCTAATGCACAAGTAACAAAAGAAGAAACAATGGTGGCTACTTAGATGTTTGCAATGCAAGGAGATAAGATGTAAGTGAAACATAAATTCTTTTACTTATTGATAACATTAAATGTGCACACACTATTGATTCACTCACATATGATTAATAAGGACACACACATATGATTCAATCACAAATAATGCTATATTGATCGGCTATCTTGAAAATATATGAGACAAAGTGTTCAAGACTTTTGATGGAGCAGAGGTACCGAACGACATTTTTTAAATATGTGCCTCAGTTATTGATATTGGTCATACATCCTGAACAATGAAGAGAAATTCAAAAATAGGGCATCATGACGTCTCTTATTTTTCAAAACAACGATGGTATGTACTACTAGAATTATCAAATCAATTAACCCTTATTCAGAAAAATAATAGAAATATGAACATGTATGTTTAACTATGTAGACCAATGACATGCTACCACCAAAGATGGAGAAAACAACAATGGTTGAGTCGTTTACATCAAGTTTAAAGGATGCCATGACCAATATGAACGAAATAGATTCACTCAGAATTGTTGATATGGTATGCATGGCAGATCTAATATCAAAATTGTATGTTAGTTGGAAAAATTTGGTACAATGATGTTTAAATACGCTAACTACAAAGTTATGTATTCTTTCTCCACATATTTTCTTTCTAATAAAGTATTCAACACATTTCTATTTGATTGTTTTCAACCTAAACAATCCCAACTTTGTCATCTTGGATAATAGTGCAACAAATCTGAAAATTGATGACAAATATGAGGAGCTTTCGAATGTCTTGGTAAGAAGAAAATATTGGCAAAACTAATTTACAGTTACAAATCAAAATAGTTGATAACTTATATCATATGTATTGTGTCATGCAGCAAAGGACATTGATTGATTACTTAAAAGGTGAAACATCATGGGTCAACGACATGTTAAAGTTGAAAGCGAACAAATACAAAATAAAGTGGGGAACAATAGACAACTTTATCGACTGTGGAATATTTGTGATGTGCCTTACGCAGACGTACAAAGGTGAGACTATAAGCAAGTATTATTGTGGATTTGAGAAGGATATGGAGGACAATACGTCCAACTACAAACGTTCAAAAAGAAATACCTTTCTAAGATACTGCTTTCAAACGTAGACACTTTGAGGTATAAAGTGATCAACTTTTGAGGTATACAGTGATCAACCAGGCTACAGTCTTTGCAAAGATAGATGGTAAGTTGACAAACAAGATGATACAAGATGCAATGAAAACCAAAGATCTACGCTTGGTGTAGTTGTTGTTTATGACCCGTCTTTTATAGACAACTAATTGATACTTTAACTTTTGGGATGGTTCTTTCATCTTAGAAAAACTTGATGTAGGTATTATGGTTTTAGGAACACTTTTGGATATTTTTGTTGGTAATTGGTAATATTTTGTTGGATGATTTTGATGATTGATGCTATATGGGAATTTTGATGATCATTTGGGATGTTGTTAGTATGCATAGTTCACATGTGTAATCATTTGGGATGTTGTTAGTAGGCATAGTTCACATATGTCATCATCTATGATTATGTTAGGATGCATAGTTGTGATCATCTGTGATCATGTTAGTATGCATAGTGCACATTGCTTTCTGACCACATTAACTATACAAAAAATCATATATGATTAAAGTGTACATATTTACACATGTGATCATATCAAAATTAAAATGGCCGAGTATAATAGTGTAAGGAATAGTAATAAAATTTAATATTCGTAAATTAATCTTCCAAAGGACATCAAATTAATTGTGATCATAGTGGTTTCATTATGCACAAAAACACAAACTTCCAGCTACTATATATGTTCACATGTGATTTTGTTAATATGCATACTACTCATATGCAGTTTGCCCAACTTTTATAATCAATAATCATAAGTGATCTTGTTCGTCTTAACTTTTGAATATGTTTTATACAACTTCCAAAGATTTAAGCCACTGATACTAACATAACCTTAAACTTAAAATCAGAGATTAAGTAAAGAAAATATTATTAAAAATAAACCATAACCAAAACAATCGTTTAAACTGTCCAAATCAATACTATGCAATCACTAATCAAGTTTAATCAATAGTTTGTGCACACTAACAAAGTTACTTAGTAATTCCTTTCTTCACTGGACAATTGCAGGAGTCATGGTTTGTAAGTTCGTTCACCACATCCTCTACACTTCCTCTTATGTCGAGCATTTTTTATAGCTCTCTCGCTGCCACCAATTAAACATTTACCGGTCCCACATCCTTTGATTCAAATACCTTCAGGTGCATATTTCAATGGTCGTAGGCTTTGACACACCCAACAAGTTCTCAAATTCAGCATCATTGTTAACTGCACCATATAGTGAAGGTATATTAGGGGCAACTTCCTCCTTTATGGATCGATCCTTTCCCAAAAACAACGTAAGTTTGTCATTGTCGCCGTAAATTGTATTGAGTATTTGATCAAACTCAGACCGGATACCATTAGTCAATTTGTCAGATTGTTCATTGCTTCCAGCATGAATACGATGAGTACCCAGTCCTTGGGTGGTCCAGTCTTTGACTGGGCTTACCCCCCAGCCTGTGGTTGGGCCTTAGGTCCAGCGTAAGCTGGGTCGGGACAGCGGCGGATTAGTGGACTGCCCTCGGATGTCCAATACCGCCGGGGAGGCGTGCGTGTGTGTGTGCGTTGTGTTCGTGGTAGTTGATCGAAAGGGTCGATGCCGCTATGCCTTCCAAAAAAAATCCATAGGGATAACACCTCTCATCCATCTCCTACTAATATACCGGCTATGTATCTCATCAACATCAATGTTGAATAAGATAATGGATATGTGGCAACAAAGAATGCCAAAATTTGCTTACATATGCCACAAATGAGACAGGCTCCCTCATGATGCGAATTGCACTGATTGCATTTCGGGAAGGGTCCATTGTAACGTCCTACTTCCTTTGCATTCATCCCAAAATTTCCTACTACTTTCTTATTCCTACTTGAACTACTTCCAATCGCCTTTCCTGACTGACTCTCTGTCCTTCTCTTACTACCGACACCTTTCTGAGTCAAAGTTCCTGCCCTGACCGCATCGTGGGTCAAACTAGTTGCTAATTCCACTGCGGCTTGGATTGTGGTCGGACTTGCTGACTTAACCATCCATCGGATCTCCGGAGCTAATCCATGCAAATATCGGTCAATCCTTTTGCTCTCTGGTGTAACCATGTGGGGTACTAACTTCGCAAGTTCATGAAAACGAGCGGTGTATCGATCTATCCCCGAACCAACCATGGTAAGATCCCAAAGTTCAGTCTCCAATTTCTGAACTTCGCTCTTGGGACAGTATTCCTCAATGAGTAATTCCTTGAACTCAGTCCAGTACAGCTTGTATGCATCCTCCCTTCCACGGGTTTGGACTTGAATGTTCCACCAGGTTAGAGCTCGCTTTTGCAACTGACAGGCCGCATACTCTACCATGCGATCCTCCGATCACTTACTGATATGGAGTACCGACTCCATGCTATCAAACCATGAAAGTAATCCTATAGCACCCTCGGTTCCGTGAAATTCCTTTGGTTTGCAAGTCATGAATGTTTTGTAGCTGCATCCTCCATTGTCTTGAATGTCATTGGGATTTCCTCCTCCCGCATTGACATTCCTATGACTCTGATTGATGCCTGCAGTGACTTGAGTTACTATGTCGGGTATCGCCTCTTGGATATGTTGAGCTATGATTTGGGCAATATCGGGGATTTGCTCTTCAGGATTTCCTCCCGTGCGACGTGTGGATCTTCTCGGTGGCATTTTTCTAAAACATATTTGCAAATGTCGATTTGATTAAAATTTTGAGTAAATACAATCGGATATTTTGTAAAGAATACGTTTGTAATTCGAAATATTGGAAATTAATAAAAATAACTGTCGCATGTTCAACACATGTATAAAAACGTGAATTGCCCTTTTCATTAATAACCATTAATAATAGCCGTTTTAATACAAAATTTCTGATGTGTGCCACACATCAGTACTAGGGTGTTTTAGAAGACAGAATTACAAATCTAAATACAATGTTTAAATAACTAGAAATAAAGTTCCACTTCGCGAAGCTTCCACCATCCCGGTCAGTATCCTCCCTGATACATCTCAAACATGATCCACGACACCATCAAAGTCAGTAGCATCACTACTACTATGCACACTATCTCGGCCCTTAAGGCTATCCTTTGAGCTATCCTTGCTCCACTTAGGGCGTCAGACGACATGTTGGTTAGGAGGTGACTTAACTCTACTAGTTCTGTCGTGACTTGACTCTGACGACTGACCCTCATCTGACATCCGTGCAAATCTGCTGTCACAGCTCTAAGGTGCTGCTCTTCGGCCCAGGTCATGCCAGACATACGACCAATAGGCACTCCTTCGATCACTCGCGAGGGTTCCGGCGCCTCTTGCCGATCGGACCTCAAACTCACTCGTCTAGGTATAGGGACACTTTTCCTAGTCGTTAGCCTCGTACGTGGCCCTCTAGAGTTAGGTTGTATTGCTATAGGAGTGGGTTGTGGTGGAACCGCGGTCGGTGGTATCCTCGGTTCATCATACGGGTCTCGTTCGCCTTCCGATGATCGCTCGCTCGACGGCGTGTAGGAGGGTTGAGAGCTTGATGATGACGATGATGACATAGTGGTACTGAAGTAAGAGTGTGATGATGATGATGACATAGTGGTACTGAAGTAAGAGTGTATAACATTACTATCGCGCAAATATAAAAGCTAAGCGTACTATACTATTGCATACTATAGGCAATAACTACGCTCATACTAGGCATACAACGTGAAGCATCAAGTGCGAAAAACACACATATTCCTAGTATATCCATTTCCGGTCTCGCATTACTCTTTCTTTAATTAAACATAGGTGATCAGGCTTTGTTTAATTAAAGACCGATGATGCAATACCCGAATTAGTTATACTAGCAACATGTTTAGTAATTTAAGTGTTCTTTCCCGTTTTTGGTTATAGTTGCAGTTTTCCAAAGGAAAACCGGTATTCTCTATAACCTTTGGCTCTGATACCAAATCTGTCACACCCCGCTAAAGCGGAAACACGGGATGTGCAGCTCAAGTTTCACAGCAAAAGTTACAAGATCACATCAACCATCAAAATACATTTCAAAGATGAAGATATTGTCTTTTACAATCGTTTTTCAAAAGGGGAAATGACATAATTAGAAGATAATGAAGAAAGCTTCATCACGTGTAGCCTTCCTAGATCCCAACCTTAAAGACGTTCTCCTGAAAAGCATGTCAATGAAAAGGTCAACTAATGCACTAGTTGGTGAGATCACATGTTTAACGAGTTCAACAATGTTGTCATAGAAAATAGTTTAAATCCGCACAAGTGGATAAGGCAACCGGATATAAAAACACTTGCTCAAGGTAATCGTATGTAAAATGTTTAAGTTATGAGCCCGTTACCCGACCTATACCGACAGAATCGCCCCACCGCATGTTCTATCGCCAACAATGCGTAAATACAAACAATAATTATGCACTCAAACAAGCGCTACTTGTGAGTGGGGTGTCAACCAAATAACGTTATCCATAATTACCAACGGCTCAATACATGAGTTAAACGGGTAACGTAAAAATAAACGGGGACTTTTGGACGATAGCAAAAGAAAACTCAAACTTACAACATTTGCGAAAACATAGATACCATAGAGCATAAACAAGTATAGCAAGTTTCGTATTTCCAAGAAAATGAGATAACCGGTGCGTAAAATAGTTGTAGTAACGACATGCTTTTCACCCCAAAATATGTAAAATATTGAAAAATGGGCTGTGATAACTCACTTGATAAGCGATAGAATCCGGGAATCTCTCACAAGTACTTCGAGACGATCCTACTTCAAACCTATGAACGTAAGGTCACTAGTGACTTTTCGATCTCGAAGATTCGGTACTAACTATCCAAATCATCATAAAATGCCTTTATTGTGATTTAATTATTATAAATCGTATGGAGTTATCAAAATTTGTAATTGTAACATATGTATACTTTGTTCTTGTTAGATTAAAGTTACCGCAATTTCGTCGTAATAAGTAACGAAAAGGGTTTAAAGAATGTATATATATAGTACATATATATATATATATATATATATATATAAACAGAAATTTTATCGTAAGAACGATAAATAGGGGTTTTGAATGAAAAGACGAAGTATTTAAAGTACATAAATATAAATGTATAGTGTGTATATATATATATATTCCACAATTTCATCATAAAATGACGAAATGAGATCAAGAATATATAAAATGCATAAGTATATATAGATATGTTATATATATATATGTATATTCCACAATTTCATCATAAAATGATGAAATGGGATCAAGAGTAAATAAAATGCATAAATATATAAATATAAGATACACATATATATTCCACAATTTCATCATAAAATGATGAAATGGGATTAGAAGTTAGTCTTCAATTATAGTAAGACATTTGTCCTTTGCTGTCCAGATTTTTGGTGTCACTGTGTGTCCACTTTTGGGTAACCTCCAGGTATAGTTAGGTCAAGATATTTTATGTCCAAGTGTTTTAATGAGTTAGGAAACTTTTGGCATAAGTTTCATAATTTTTAGAAGTGTTTAAGTACATGAAATAATACTTGACGTAATACACGACAGAAAACTTGGCTGTTTGCGCACTGTTTTTGTGAAAACTGTTTGGTGCATGAAATCTTTGAGTTTTTGAGTGAAACCACTTGAGTTTGAATCCTAACACAAAATAATTATTTCCAGAAAACGAATTACTCAATTTGGAGTTTTATTGAGTGAGATATGACCCTTTGAAGAGGGGTGTGGAATCTGACAGCAAGCTGTCAAATATGCATGTGCATTCTCTTGACTTTTTACCCAAAATTCTTATCCCTTTTTGCATGCAATCCGATTTGACCCTTTTCCATAAACTTATTTTCAGTTCCAAAACACATTTTTGAACCATTTAAATTACATGCAAGTTACCCATCATCTCATCTTTTATAAAATCTTGAAAATGGTTCTTTTTGAAGAATGTTGGTGTTTATGCCAAAAACTTCATCATGCATCTTAAAATTGTGTATTTTTAGCTTATGCATGTTGGTTTAAACATGTTTTTTAGTGGATTCAAAGACCTACTCATGAAACCTTTGAACCAAAAGATATGGATTTTCCTAGAAAACTACATGCATGTTTGTTAAAAGTTCATCTTTGATCTTAATATGGGTTTGATTATGGATTAACCACCTTTTTAATAATATGCAAGTGCTATGGTGGTAAATCTACAAACATTAAGATGTGTAAAGATGATTTTTAAAATATTAAAGAAAATTTAGAAGAAGGTGAAGAACATTCATAAAAAAAATGCAAGAAATGAAAACTTGACAAAAGAGAGTGTGTGGATTTCATCCAACACACTTGTAATTACCTTGAACACTTTTATCTCTTGGAAGAGATGTGTTTAAGGGCTGGAGTTGTTGGATGAAGATGGTTGAAGATGGAGAGAGAAAGAGACGATTCGATTCAAGGTGATTCAAAGGTTTCTGGTAAGTTTTTCTTTTGTTTCTGTCGACTGATAGGTTATTGAAAAAGTTCATCTTTCTATTCTTATTGAAATTGCTTGATTCTAATTATTCTATCTGATTCATATTAGTAATATTAGAGTTTCTGCAATTTTTAAGTGTCCAGTTCGTTCGTTTGAGTGTTTTCTAAGCAAAAGAAAATTTTCAAGTTTTTGAGTCTCTATTCTTGTCAAAGTCATAATTTTTGCATCAAAATCATGGCTTTTTGCTCAGAAATCGATTATGGTAGTGTTTTTGGTTGTTTCCTAACCTTTCAGGAACAAAATCTAGCAATCCTAATTGCTTCCAAGATCCGAATTTCACTCTCAGCCGCTGTGTCCGGACGTCTGTTGTATCCGGTAAGTTCCCCTATTTCGCTACTATCCGGACGCCATATTCCGGATTGTCCAAGTTTCCGGACGATCTACTTCCCGGATCGCTCAAGTTCCCGGATGTACTTATCCGGTTTGCTCAAAGTTCTCGGTAAGTCTTTTCTATCCGGACCACACATCTTTTCGGACATTAGAGTTCCGGTATCCTTGATCGGACACTTCTGCTTCCTGATTTCATCCGGTAAGTTCTACTACCCGGTATCTTTATCTTTCGGGTAAGCATTTTATTCGGTCACTTATTTCTTCCGGTAACCTTATGTTATCCGGTTTCCTTTGGTTTATTCGGTAACTCTTGCTTACCCGGTCAATCTATTCGGACACCTCTCTTTCCCGGTAAATCTGATTTTTCGGACACTCATTTTTCCCGGTAAGTTTGCTCATATCCCGGACACCTACATTTTCCGGATTCCCTATCCGGAAACCACCCGGATTACATATCCGGGATCTCTCTGAAACTCTCAGTTTTAAAAAAATTCCCGGGGCGTTGCCCCTTGACCCCACCCGCTAAGTCGTAGGAGGGGGACATTTGAGTATTCTTGATATTGTCTGATTTTTCCGTAAATCAATATTTTCAACTGTCTGACGATCATCTAAGTGCAATAAAGATGTCTTGTGCATCTCAATCTGCAACAGCTTGTCAGGTATGTCTACCTCATAATGCTTTAGTTGATAAGATTCAACTGCTTGGTCAAAAGGTAGAGTCCCATATGTTTACCTCTAATGAACAACTACTTGAAATTAATTCGCTAAAAGAAAAGTTAGATGTTCAAACAAAGATCACATAAAAGCTTAAGTCTGACAACACCTACTTAAAGGAAAAGTGTGCAAATCTTTCGATAGCACCAAAAGATATTCGAGCCAAGATATCTAAATTAAATTCAAAGCTTGATCAGTGTGAGGATGAGAAAGCAGATATTATCTATCAATGTTCCTCTCTTCAAATTCAACACAAAGAATTTGTTTCTAAAATAACTGATCTTGAAACCAAACTCCATAAACGAGGTCAAACTGATCAAACGATTCATATGAACAAACCTAAGGATTTACTTATTTCAATAAAGAATGGGGAATTGGGTATGACAACCCACATTATTTGAAAAAGATTTTGACTATGAGGCCTACTCTATACGAGTTTAATTTCTTTGGCCTTGATAGAAAATACCCCGAATATAAGATCAAATGGAGTGGACCTCTCGAGGAAAAGGAAGAGGAAACTGAGGAATACAAACACACACACACCACTAAAACGCAATTACCTTTTGCGTATGAAGCTCTCAACTATTCCTAGAAGAAAAATAAATCTAAGTACCTTTCGAATGACTACTTTGACGGCTACAAGGTTGCAAAGCCCAAGGATTCCTCTAAAAAGGATGAGGCCAGCACCTGAACCCAGAACTGAGACGGACGAGTTTAAACGCTATGTTCCTCCTCCTGTTTTGGAATAAAGAAATAGTCGAGTTAGAGGAGAAACTCGAAAAGGAAAGGACTAATTTTCAAAAGGAAAAACAAGAGTTTTTAACTGAACTTGAGAAACTCAAATCCACCAAAACTGAATCTGCATCTGTTGAGGACAAGGAACTCCTTCGGGTAGAAATCAATAGGCTCACAACCAAACTGTCTGCCTTGGCAACAGAAGTGATGCAAGAGCAAGTGAGTAAAAGTCAACTCCAAAAGAAGTTTGACCAACTCCAAAAAGAAAAGGTGAATCTACTCGAACCTTCCTCGGACACATCAGATACATCTTCGTGTAAGGCCTTTATTGGCAAAACATCTTCTAGAAAAGGAAAAGAGTCTCAAGATGATTGTGTTCAAAATAATCTTAACTCTGAATTTCAAAAAGCTTCCGCAACAGATTCTTCTGATAACACAGATTCAATGTGTTCCTCACCTCCCTCTTCCGATCATGTTCCATCTGTCCCTGATATTGATTTTTCAGCATATATGAATTCCGATGAAAGTTCAGATGAGGAGTTTGCAAAGTTTGAATTCAACAAACCTCTTCCAAACCACACCGACTTTCTATCTAAGGCAGTAAATCGACCGGTTAAATTTCTTAAAGTCGAGTGTTCTTCAAAACTCAAGACCCCGTTTGTGAACAACGTTTCTAAAACCGATTCTCATTCTAAAAAACGTTCATAGACGCGGCAAAAGACCAGTCGATCAAATGATAGAAATCCTTCCTACTCAAGCTCTACTGATCATACCTTTAATGGTAGTTCAGATAATATTGGTCGAAGAAAAGGGTTCAAACAAGTTTGGGTGGTGAAGAAGTCAAATGAAAGCACAACGAATACAAAGTCATTTAAGCCAGTTTCGTATGCTAGGACATACAATCATAAGCATGATGCTTTTAATTCTCGTACTTCTGTTGAACAAAGTGTGATGTTTTCTTTAAGAGTTTACTCAATTCAACAGTTGCTTCAACTTTCTCATGATTGTATTTGTTGTTCTGCATGTGGTATGAATGATTTTGTTGACCGTAAATATTCATCTCATTGGTATGGTACTTATAGTATCCCCGATCCTCACTATAATAGGGCATCTAACCGTCAAGGATCCATCAAAGGATGGATACCAAAATCCTTCTAATCTATTTTGCAGGAATGTCATATGCGTTTTAATTCATATTATTCACATCACATGACGAACATTCAATGGTTATGCAAATTTTGAGGGGGGGTACTATTTTATGAAAGGTAAGTGAACTTTAACTGAATTCAAAGACCGTGGTCATTCATTCTGAATAACTTACTTGTGACTGTTATCCTCCAGTTTTAACTTCCATGATTTCCACGTGTTATGTTTCCTTGACTTAGTTATTTCCATGTCTCACATATTCGTTGATTTTTCGATGGAAATACACTCGTTTGAATTCCTAGTTGTTTTCAAAGTTCGCTATTTGTTGTAAATGATTCAATTCTTATCTGACACATTAATTGTGACTTGTTCTTCACAATTAAACTTTCGATCATTGTTTCATTTTTGAACATAATGTGCTCAATGAGTCAATCTATTTAGCGCTTGATCTTGTTTATTGAAATTCTATATTTCAAATTCATTTTTATGACTTCTGATCATCTCAGATCAGGACTCGTTCTTAAATGCTTTGACTTCTAAACATTTCAGTTTAGAACTCGTATTTAAATGTGTACTTCACTGTTTTTGAAACTGTTTCATTCAATGCATGAAAGGAGTGTTAGGAATTACATCGTTTCTATGGTTTATCCAGAACCGGAAGGACCTACCCAAGAAACGCATCCCTTTATAGACAACAGTGAGGGGTCTATATTGATAGATGAGTTCGGAGTGAAAGAAAAATGGTGAGGATGTGACATGACTTAAAAGAATATATTGGTCCTTACCAAACCGAGTCAGTTATCCGGGTAACTACACAATCTATTCATTCTTGTTCTTTGGAGATGAATATCACAAAAGTATCTCACCTAGCCACTCAAGTATCTCACAAAAGATGCTTGTTTCATATATTCACGGAGGTTTAGCACATAATCTATCCATTCCTCACTCGGAGGTCTTAGATATTGAAAAAGGAAGACATCAGCTTCGGTCTCCGAACTTCATATTCTAATCACTGTGTTAATTGATTTTTAACTTGAGTCCCAGGTTAAATCAATTTTTGAGCCAAACAGATATAAACTAATTCTTTCACACATGCACGAGTCTTTGTGATTCCATTTGCATATCACCGTGATATTGTCGGACCAGTTTGAGAAGTAATTTTTAAGATTTTATTTCAGTGATAACTGGAAGTCCTATCAGAGATACCCCAATGCCAACTCTGAAGATAGGTCACATAATTATTTAAATTGTTGTGATAACAGTTACTATTGTGTTTCTGTGTTATATTTTTACCCCATCCTGGTTACTTACACGTTTACCTACTAATTTGCTACTCATTTGTTTTGTCTTTGTAAGTACATGATGCTTCGGATGCTCCTTCTCAACATGAGAGGGAGAAATGACACAGATTCAAAGACACCGATTATCAATTTGAGGGGGAGTTAGCAAAAGTTGAGGAGGAGTAACTGTTGTAAAGTTCCGAGATTGATCAGTTCCGAAAAGAGCTCAAATTATTTACAAGTTATCAATTCTTCTAATTCCTTATCAAGTGGTGTTCGCTACAATTCATTATTTCCTCCATCGAGCATATCGGTTCTACAAGTTTTTAAAGCTAAAGCTGAAAGCAAATTCAACTCGCGGTTCAAAGACAGATTCTTTGAATCTGGTGACAAAGTTGAAGATATGAAGACCAAGATCTTTATTCAAAGGGGAGCTTGGAAAGTCATGAAGACAAGCAACACCAAAATGTTTCAAAGATTCAAGAGGAAGAAAAGATCAAGACCTAAAGTTTTCAAGACCAATTTTTTCTTTATATAACTTTAGGGGGAGATTGTTAGGACGATAAATGTCCTATTAATTAGAAAGTTACATAAAGAATTATAGAGATTAATTATTATTGTAATAGCCTTATTAATGTTTAATGGGCTTAGTTTAGCTTAATGGGCTTGGGCCTTAATTATAAAAGGCCTAGGTGTAAATAGATAGCTTAGACTAATTGTTTAGGTTAATCGTTTTAGAATCGTCCATTTAACCATTGTAAACATACTCTCTGAATTCTCTGAATGGTTATGAAATATACGGATGACAAGTTGAAATCATACTGCGTTTATTGATTACTGTTCGTGATTTCTACTTATTGCACTAATCTGGGATCCACAAATCCGTATATATATATATATAGTACGTCACCGAAAACATGGATAAAAATAAATACCCAAACAACACTTTTCGGTGACGGGGGATACCCGCTTCCATTATACGTGGCGGAACACAAAGTTAAGCCGCATAACAATGTTATTGAACTACACCTCAGATCGTGACTCTATTGTGTGCTTTAATAAGCTCCAACTCGAGTCAGGCATTATTGTCTGCTAGCTAAGCTACACCTCAAGTCCACCACCCAACAACGGGTGGCACCACCGTAACCCCCATTGCCTGTTGTGCCCAGCTACACCTCAGGGATACATGATCTTATTGCTTGTTCAGTCTCTAGTAAGTTACACCTCAAGATCTCCATTTGACTCATATTTCCTACTTACTAGCATTCAAGAATTGGAGTCTTGACTCCTTACTTGATAACTCAAGATTTTCAACCCTCGTGCACAAGTGTTAGAACATCAAACTACAAACCAAAAAACATTCCGGAGTACAACCCAATAAGGTTCCTCTCCACAACACCGGGACACAACATTGCCAAAACGACATACTTCCCAAAGTGAGAATACCACGACTCTCCACTATACAAACATGAATGACTCATATGCCTATGGATCCAATGCATTACAGTCTAAAACATTACATGACTCCAAATAAATGAACTAACGCATTTATAACATGTAATTTCCATCAAGATGCAATTTAAAAGCATCATACATTCAAGGCTCCTTATCGAGCTTAATAAAACTGAGCAAATATCCCAAACACTCATTTGAGTATAAATCAAGCCCAAAAGGCATAATAAACGTTTGGCTAAATATGTGAGCCAATATGGTTACATAAACCAAAATGCTTCTTTTCCCAAAATCTTTGTCTATTAAATCATCATTCGCCTTCGGCCCAAAACCAAAAAGGTTTACAATTTCTAAAATGTTCCCAAGGTCGAGAATGACCAAAATCCAATAACTCACACGTTTATACTTTCAAAACGTTCCATACTACAATTATGCACATTTCCAAAACACACACTAAAAGTGTGTTTTATCAAATAACCTCTATTTATAAAATAAATCATCAAAACACTTTCCTTTATGATTATCTACCAAAATACTCAAAAATCCCAAATGTTGGTGTTTTACAAGATTTATAAAGTCAAACACTTCAAATAATCAAAACCCTTCAAGTATCCCAATATTTGATAATTTCATGTAAAATACATAAATATCTTAACATGGACATTTTTGGCACGTACAACGTTTTCACTAATCAACTTGAACTCACCTTGCTAGATTTACGCTAAATCTATATTTTACCCCAATACGAGCTCCTTGAAGAAACTTGAATCCATAAACAATTCTTCCAAAAACCTAGATTCACAAATTTTCCAACCATAAATATATGTATTCAAGTGCTTAGAATCATTCCTCAAACATCTTATCTCAAAATCTTCACTTTGACCAAAACCCTAATTTTGCCCTAATTTCCCGAAAATCATCCAAACCGAAATCAATGACATTAAAACACTAGGAATTCATTAATAGATTATTTATAACTCATAATAAAGATTAGAAACTAGGAGGATGAACTGACCACTTAGGTTTTGGTGGAAAAACCTAGAAATCTCAAGGAATGGAAATGAACACTTGAATCTTGCACGAATAGATGAAACCACTTGCATAGATGATGAAGAAACACTTTGATTTACAAGAACTTAGCCCCAAAATGAGTTAGGGTTTATATGAGAGGGTAGTAGGTCGACTTGGGAGAGAAAGGAAGAGATTAGAAATGAGAAATGAGAAATGAGGGAAATGGCAGAAAAATCGTATTTTTAAGGCTATGGTACGTTCATGCTATTGTGACATGCGATTGTGACAGTGTCACAATCTCAGGCACAATAGCACAAGTCGTACCGAGAGTTTTTGCATCTGGCTACTGTGACATGCTATAGTGACAGTGTCACAATCGCGGGCACTATAGCACAGAATGTACCGAACACTATTTTTGCCATAACTTCTTCTTTTTTGCTCCGTTTTTGCTCCGAAAAGAACCATTGGACTCGTATTTCAATTATTCATCCAACAATACCATAAAATATAGGATTTAAGCCCAAAATCCTGTTTCCTCTATCTCTCTTAAAAGATCGATTTCTACACTAACGTGAAATTGTGTTTACCCAAAAATTACGGGTGCTACCCCATTGCCATAATTACATGGCACATTCGTTGGGACGACCAACCACTCGGTAACGTCGTTGCTATTGTGACATATGTCACAATCACATGGCACTATAGTCGAGACTACCATACCTTTAGTACCATTGGTGCTATTGTGACAGATGTCACAACTGCATGGCACTATAGCCATACTCCATAATTGGTTCTTCCTTTACTGATTTCCCCAGTTTAACATTTCTTCAATTGGGATAAAAATCAGGGTTACACGTTATCTAGTTAAAAAGAATTAGAGGGGGTGGAAAGGATGGTAGAACCAGTGTGTGTAATTGGTAATGTTGTGCCATGTCCAATCATCTTGTCATCAGTGTATGGATTATGCAGCGAGAGGTGTTTCAAGTCGGATGTTACGGGATGTGATGTGCCAGTGTCAAGGAGCCAGGGCTGATTATGATTCTTGTCGGATGTTACATCAAGAAATTCAAACTCTCTTCTTAGACTTAGAAAACCAAGGAATAAGAATTTGACTAAGTATCCACAAGATCCTTTATCACATAAACCTTGGGTACTGCTGGTTAGACAAGAGGCAGCATGGTTTGGTTTTCATCAACAAAGATTGTTGTACCATTGAAGACAGCTGCTTTAAATGTTTGGGGATTTTTTTCTTTCAGTGCAACTCTACTGTTAACTGAAAAGTTGTGATCTCCATTTGGTGCTTTATTTCCTGGGTTTGCAATGGCCTTTGGCCAAATTGCAAGTGGGCTGATGAATATAAAGCATGAGCAATATCAGATTTTTGGAGTTATAAGGTTGATCTACCAAGCATTTGCTTCCATACATATCACTTCAATGTTGGATTCTGTTCACAACTACACTACTTGTATATTAAGATTTTTCTCTCAAAATAATTGGTTTAATGGACTTAGACCATCTTAATTTCAATCAAATTGATGAAAACCTCATAAGAGCAATATGATATCAAACAAGGCACATATGCATACAATAACACCATCTGATGGATTATATGTGATGATGGGTTTCTTCATTTATGGGCCGTTTACTAAATACTTAGGGGCCGTTTATTAAATGCTTACCGGGTAAGCGCTTACCATTAATCTATTTTGATGATCCAGAATGTTGCCTCATAAGGTAAATAAGAGTGGTCCTGGTAACTCTTACTTACCCGATAAACGTTTCGTAAAATGACCCCTTACGTTTAATTCTTAATTGGTTTTGAGCTAGAAACTCCTATTAGAATCTAGAAGGTTTAAAAAAAAGGACGGTGTATGATAGATAGGTTGCGGTAGACCAAAATCGAGCCACACATAAGTGAGTATTAAAGATGGTTTAAATGTCAAAGAGCCCAAAAGTATAATAAATATGTTTCATGAAGCAAAGAATGTGCAGTGATATTACCTTTGCTTATCTTAGGTTTTTGGAATATATGTCTCGATTTGGAGTGAAAATGAAAGCACTTGGAGTTGAAGAGTTTTTTCTGTTACCAATCCCTCAAAAGCTCTTCCTTTATGTTGAAGAGATACATAGGGGTCGTTTACCAAATCTTTATCTACTGGATCACTTACTTACCGGATGAACATGGCAATGACCGAGAATCTTACCTGCTAGTCTTACCCGGTTAACACTTACTGCGTAAATTGTTGCATACGATGCCGTTTTAATGGACTATAGTCTTATCCAATAACATAAGTGAGAGCGTTGACTCTTTCAAGTAAGCACTTACGGATAAGCGTTTGAATAAACAGCCTCTTAGGCTGTTTCGAGAGCATTCGAATGTTTTACACTATGCTTTCTGTCAAACCATGCATTTTGGCTATAGTTTGCCTACTTAATTATTTCTATTTAATTTTGGCTTGTAAATTGATATCTTCGAACCACCATCACATCACCTTTGTACGTTGTATATAAACATCTATTCTTCCTGTACAATACTCTATGTAAAACTTGATTTGTTTTTGTTTTGTTAATGAAAACTCAATGGGATATTTGTATGTTGATTTTTAGCAAGTATTGAGGAATGAGGGATCAAAACAAAGACCAATACCAACCAAGTTCCAACAAATAATATGAACAAATCTCACAAGTTCAACTTCGAAAAATCGACTGAATCATCATGATTCGGCATCTCATCATCACGACAAAGTTCACAATCTTCATTCGTAGGCATTACTTTCAAACATTGATCGATGTTCTTCTCTAACCACACCAATCGTCTTTCGAAACTCAACACCGCAACATGCAAACTCCTCACATCAAGCTCACCCACTCTTGCACAAGAACGCAATAAAATGTAATAATCCGCATGTGCGGCATACGTATAGGCCCCGTCACCTTTTTTTCTCGTGTAGTGTAGGTAGTCAAATCGTTTGACTTTGGTCCTTGGAGGGATATAATAAAACTTGTTCTCTTCCATGTTTGATATCATTCGTTTTATCGCTCTTTCTTTGTGGGACTCCTTAGACTTGATGAAGCTGATTTGGGCATCCTCGTCTTTAGGTTTCTTAGTCTTGTTCGTCTTGCTTTTGGAGCTATCTCGAGGTCTCTTGTGGGGACCACAAGTAGGGGTCGAGAAGGGGGACTCTCGAGGACTTGATGGCTTATGGTCCTGCAACAAATAACAAAAGAGATGATGAAACTTATGTAACCATACAAAACCAAACAAACCTAGCATGAACAAAAAGCCCAAAGCCACGCCCGAGCTCAACATGGAAAAGCCGAATACTTCAAGAGGTACATAAATTAAGCAAGTGACAGTTTTTCTGTTCAAGAACACCAATATGTTTAGGTGCACAAGAACAATTTAACTAGTAATCAATATCCTCATATATATATATATATATATATAGAGAGAGAGAGGGGAGGTTCAAGGGAAAACCTAAAAAATGGAAAACTGAGGAACACCCCTCATAGCCCTTCATATGGACGGTATGCACTTGTGCATACAAGTAAATTAGGTTGTTTTTTTGGTTTTTATGCACATGTGCATTACTCATTTGTGCATATGCACATGTGCATAATTAGTTGTATGCACAAGTGCATGCCGTCCAGATGAAGGGAGACTAGGGTGTTCCTTAGTTTTCCCTTTTTTGAGGTTTTCCCCTGAACCTGACCCTATATATATATAGGAAACAATAAAAATAAATACACACTGAAAAGAACAAGCACGAAGACATACCTCTTCCTTTTGATAAAAATTCCAAAGGTCCTCTATTATCTGCTGTTCCTCATGATCCTCGAATGACAGTTCTAGTTCCACACCAGCAAAAACCACATCCTTACAGTATTCAAGATACGTTTGCAAATCCTTACAATGATCTATCAAGCACGAGCAGTGCAATATGTCAGACAATACTAAACATATTTAACAACTCAGCCTATTGAAAAAAGAAAATAAAAGTTGATTGAATTTCATGCAAATCGAAAGTTGAAACGGTTTATAACATTTTCAGATCATGGTACAAACTTCAAACGGAACTTGTAACAGCTTACCACTTGTATCAATGAGCTCATTGTATTTCGCCTGAAGTACAAGTAAAATCTCTGTAGCATCCAATTTAGATCGTCTCGGTGGCTTACTATATGGCTTTGTATCAGAATCATCGCTATCATCATCTTGCAACTTAGGATTAATCGAAATCGATGACAGCTCAGCAGCACTATTTACATCAACATCACACTTGGATTCCGCCTCCTTTTCTTTAACATCATCTATATCCGAGATGTTCAACTGTTTTCCATCTTTTGAAGACCGCTTATTGGCAGAAGATAATGCCATTTCCCACTTCCCAAAACCATTTATATTGTAAAGAATCCTAATTGAAACTATAAGTATCGACAATACACAAGCACGTGTAGGCAGCCTGAACTCGTTAGCAGATAACCACAGCTCAGGTGGCATAGACCACTCATATATGCGGCATGCATGAGGGAGAATAGTCTCAACTGGAAGAGATAACTTTCTAAGATAACGGGAAGCAATTGCGTAAAAGTTGACTGGAGGTAATTCCAAATGTATCGAATGAGCAATACAAGCTGCAAATGACTCCAATTTTTGTATCGAGATTGGCTGTATAGGTCTGAACATACGACTTGAACTTAGCGGACATGCATTAGTAGGGCGTCCAATTTGTTTCTCGATTTCAACAAAAGCAGCAAAATAAGGAAGCTTTCCATCAAGTGCCCACTTCACTATATCTGTCGACAAGATCGGCTCCCTTGCCAAATGGCACACCAAAAAAGAAATTACTAAAGAATAATGTAACGGAATTGTCTTGCTCAAAGATTGGTACCATATCATTACAGATCTTTTTCCAAGTATATTATGAGGTTCAGCTCTATGTTTAGCCCTAGCCCCAACAACTTCTGTTTCCCCTGAAATGAAATAAAAGTATGCGAGTTAACAAGAGTCGAATATCTCTTTTTTGAAATAGAACATACTAAATATATGTATAGAGGGACGTTCAGTGGAAAACCTCAAAAAAATGGAAAACTGAGGAACACCCTGGTATCCTTCCATCGGGACGGTATGCACTTGTGCATACAAGTAAATTTTTTTATTTGTTTTGTTTTTATGCACGTGTGCATGTTACAAATCACTTGTATGCACAAGTGCATACAGTCCGGACAAAGGGCTACGCTACCAGGATGTTCCTCAGTTTTCCGTTTTTTTGAGGTTTTTCCGTGAACTTACCCTATATATATATATATATATATATATATATACCTTGTACTTGAGACTCTGATTCATTGATGACTTCATCCGCCCAGTCATCAGTGAAAATCTGAGTTGATGCCACAAATCTTAACCAAATGGGTTCGACCATGCCAACAATTATGGGACACACGTTAAACTTTTCAACCAAAGCCTTAATCTGCAACTCAATCATTATTTGGACTCCCATCACGTACCTCATCCTAATTTCTGAGTAATAATCTTCATAACCCAATGTTCTTGGACCTCTCCCAAAATCGGCGGGCTCAGTGGGCCCAACACCATCACCTGCTTCAGCATCATCCTCTTGGGTCCTTAAAGTCTCCCAAAATTGGGAAGGAGGTTGGGACTGGGAGAGTGGTTCGGTTTTAACTACGGGTACACGCCTTTGAACAATACCCCCTACATTCTCCTTGGTCAAAATCATCTCCTCATTATCAACAGCAGTGTCCCTAATTCCATCAGCTTGAGACCCACAACGCTGGCAGTAAAAGAAGCCATCAGAACCATCGTCCAACCCCACAAAGCCACAAAATTGGCATTCCAAACTCAGTCCATTAGTCATCTATGCAGGTATAGATGTGATGTCTCTAGATATGTTGCTTATAAACACACAACAGGGGTGTAAATAAAGGTGCGAAGGGCAGTTGGGTAGCAATTCATAATGGGTTAGGGTACTAATGAGCGGGTCAAATGGGTAGTTTTTTCAAGAGCGGGTCAAATGGGTAGTTTTTTCAAGAGCGGGTCAAACGGACTGCAGGTTAGGTTGCTAACACTTTTTGCCTTTCATAGCTTTCTTTTTTCTACAAGAAAAGCAAATAAGTAGATAATGTTAAGCATATCTTGTTATAACAAAGCAAGCAACTAGATAAAACAGAGAAAAATAAAATCAAAATCAAACTAAACCCCCAAAAATCACATTTTGTTTCTTTTTACTATCTTTATAAAACAATCTTACATAAAAGAACCTGCCTCTGAAGCCAAAGGGTTCTTATTCAGATGCAAACAACTTCATTTGCAACTATAATATCTCCTAGATTACTTTGTAGAGCATCGTATTAGTTGAACCTTTGGTCGTCATAACTTATCGAACCAATTACCATGTTTTCAAAAAAAATAAGTAAGATAATCTTAAGCTATGATCAACCTTGTTTTAAACTCACTTAAGCTCACTTGGGTATCCAATCATATAAGCTCACTTTGAGTCCTCACAGAGGCAAAGCCAATTAATGTATCAAATAATAGTATTTTAGCAAACGGGGAAAATCAAGTATAAGGTAATCTCAAGATTAATCCATGTTATAGAACAAATTTCAAAAAAAATAAATTCAAACAAATTATCCCAAATCAGTTTCAAGTAAATGGAGGAATTCCCCAAAAACTTGTATTTGAAAGTCCCTTGATAACAAATTGACCTACAAGTAACCAAAGCAAAAAGGCAAAAGAATTTATTCCTACATTGTCAAAACATTTTTAGTTCTATAGCAAATGATTCATCCCAAAACAATTTCAAACTAGACCACCAGAAAATCACTCAAAAATTTACTTTCAACATCCTTATAAAACAATCTTACATAAAAGAACCCATCATTGAAGCTAAAGAAGTCCATCAATGCACACAATTTCATTGTTGTTTGCATCCAAAAATATCTCCTATATGAATTAGCATCTAATTAGCTAAACTTTATTCAGAATTTTATCAAACCAATTACCAAATTTTCAAAGTAAAACGGGTAATACTGTAGTCAAAATCATCTCAAGATTTTAGCACAAACACATACAAATTTATTTAGAAGTATATTTAAGAGCAATTTGGCCAAACGTATTTCATAACTTTCAAGCATAAGACAACTGATCTTAAACCAATTTCAGTTTACATCACCAGGTCACCAAAAACTTGCTTTTCTAAGCCCTAAATCAAGTGTAACTAAGATATACATATAGGTGTTATCAGAGGCGGAGGCAGGATTTCCGATAAGGGTAGTCCTCAAGTTTAAGAACATTAACCCTAATATAAACAATTGTTAATTGTATTCTTCATTCCCTAATCAGAAATCACATAAAGAATGTCATTTGTCAAGATTCAACACTTGGCAATTTTCAAACAAATATCCCAACAAGATTCAAGGAGCTAGCACATCATCAAGAATCAAGCAATTAGAAGTGTAAAGACTAAAATTCCAGGTAATTAATGATTTAAAGCTAATCAATTAAATCAAAGATAATCATCCTATGAGTCTATGACAGAAAAGCCAAAAAGATGCCCCCAATATATAAAATAAAAAATAAAACTATTATTTCAGGGATTTGAAACCTACTAAAGTTAGATGCCCAAAAATACATAGAAATAGGAGTTTAGTGTGTGTATATCAGTATTGTTAGGATGAGGGCCATTTATGAATGTATCACACAGTACTCACCAAAATGGTTATAAAAAATTCAAGAAACAAACCTCCAAAGAAAAACAGAGAAAATGTGAGTTTAGTTTATATGAATGTATCACTAAGTAATCATCAAAATGGTTATGGAAAATCCAAGAAACAAACACCCAAAGAAGGAAGACCCAATAAAAACACAGAGAAGTGTGAGTTTAGTGTGTATGCGTGTACCATTCTTATCAGAATGTATGATCGTTGATTTTCACAAAATCCATAGTAAAACATAAAGAAGCAAGTAGTGGCTTCAAAGTCTAATTCAGTCTGGATTTTTTCAAACCACATTTAAATGTTGAAAGTAATATAGTTGGATAGCAAATTTCTCGGTAACCTAGCTCAAAACTCAGACAAACATAAATCAAACTCACATAACTCAAACTCAGTAATCAAAGGTAGCATTGGATATTCAACTAGTAGCATAATGTATCATCAATCTTTGGACCAGTTGAGTAAACCTAAGTAATCTGTTATGCTTGGAAATTATAATATAAAATAAACCTAATAAAGTAATAAGAATCAAATAAACTTTAACAGTTAACATTAAAAATTATAAAATTGAAATTTTACCTACAATGTCAAAGCCTCAACTCTCAAAGAGTCAAACTGTGAAAGGCAAAAAAAGCCAGTCTGCCGCTGAGTGCCACCGACCACCGTCCACTGCCCTAGACCGGAGTCACAGGGCCACGGAGGGAAAGAGCGAGAGACGAGACGAGAGGCGACTGGCGAGAGTGAATACGACTCGTGATTCGTGAACACAGAACAGGCCGGTTACCGGTAACGCTAAAAAAAGTTGTAGCCCAAACTGAACCTACTCCTTGGTTGTTGGGCTGAAAAGATAATGTTCATGGGCTTCTTGCTGCCCTAATAATAATCGAATTTTATTAAATTAATAGTTTGTTTGTATTTTTCAATTCTTAATTTAAAAGATATGTAAATTTATATTGATTTTTTTTTCTTAAACTTGAGAAATTTTAACATTAATTTTTGTGTGGATTTAATAGTTTTTAAATAAATATAAAACATTATATTTAATATATAATTTATTTGAAGAAATTTAATTTGTGATTGAATATATAAAATTTTTGAATAAGAAAAACCCTGAATCACATTAAATTTTAAAGTATGACACTTTTGGTCCCTATAATTTGTTTAAATACCGATTAATTCTTCCTAATGGTGTTAACTAACATTGTTAAGTGGATTATGAAGAATAAAAAGTTAGAAACCACCTGTGTAATTCACTCTTAATGAAAGACAATAAACCTTATTTATAAAATAACCTAACTAAGAGATAAAGTATAATTTTTAACCAAACCTAGTACTAATCATAAAACAACAATGAAAAGCAAATTAAATAAGGTATAATTAAAAAGAAAATACTTAAATAATAATAGTCTAATTATGAAGCAAATACTTAATAACTATAATCTAACAAAGAATAATCGTAAATGAATTAGAAAACGAAATAATCAAACAAACAAATGAATGCAATACGTACAAGACTCGACAATACGTGTGCACGAGCTGGCACGCAACCCACGTCATGGGAGAAGTCGCCAGAGCCTCAGTCTTACATTTCTCGATACAGGATTGTTGGGCTTCTTTCGAGCTCGTTTTCTTATTTTCTAAGTATGTTCGCAGGGACGGACCCTTGTAGAGGCTAATAGGAGCCCTGGCCCCTGGGCGTTTTTTCTATAGTGTAAAAAAGGTTATTTGTTGGGCCCCCCACTCCTAAGTCCAGTCCAATTGACATAGTTCAGCCAAAATCCAAAACCAATCCAATTGTACTGTTGTGCGACTTTGTGTGAAGACTAAAGCGGTGAAGGAAGCTGATCGATTGACTGAACTGCACACACAGGCGCATAGCTCTCGCATGTCGCCTCTCTGTCTCTCGCCCTCTCCCAGCCTTCCTCTGACCCTCTCGGTTCTCTCTGTCTCTCACTCTCGAAACGGGTTCTCTCTGTCTCTCACTCTCGGTTCAATTGTCCGACTTTGAGATTTTGAGCAAAGTCAACAGCACTGATATGCATTATTTATTAATGCATATTATATCTTTTTCTTCTCCTTTTTAGTTAGAATTTGCTATTTTATCCCAACATTTGAGTCATTTTTCTTACTTATTTTTACCCTTTGTTTCATGGAGCTAAGAATTTGATTTACCCGTCTTTTACTGTTTTAGGAAGGCTAATTGCATGTGTTTATATAGTGCAGCCCATGTCAATGCTACAGCATTGAAGACTGGACGAAAGAAATGAAGAATTGCCTTCTAGAAGACTTTTTGTGGCTGACTTTTGGCACCATTTCCAGCCATATTCTAGAAGATCTGAAGTCTATGTTGTTATCTTTTGTAAAACTCTTTAAACTCAAAGGCATGTGGTGTAATAGTTAGTAATAGTAGAAGTACTTATGGAATAGTAGTCAAATAGTGTAAGTTAGGCAACACCACCTTACCTTCTATTAGTATAAATAGGAGTGGTGTGTGTGTATTTTGTGATAGACAATTGGTGTGGATCTGTTCTCACAATAGATCTGCAGAATTCTCCTTAATTTTATGCAATTTTAAGTTATTGTTCTTCATATTGTTCTTCATCTTGTTCTTGGTGTTCATCCCATTTATGAGTTGATGCAGCATTGGTCCAGCATTGCTACAATAACTCATAATCCTTTATTTTCTTGCACTTTATCTTTACGTAATTTACATTTCAGTCTTTATTTTATGTATTTTTATTTCTGCAATTTACATTTCCAGCAATTTATATTTCAGTATGAGTAGCTAAGTTTAAATAGCTTGGGTGTGAGATAAAAGGGTGAGATTTTAAATATAACGAAAAGTGGACATCGTTTCTCAATAATGATGTTCACCGTTTCAAGTTAAGTTTTATAAAATGTCCAGTTACTTCTAGATGGTTGATCACTTTGAAAGTGTTAAAGTGCCATGGTGTCAGGAATGAACCATTGATATGCACGTCAATCCAAATGACAAAGGAAGTATGCTCGGAAGAGATATTGATAAAGGAATTTATCGTCTCTGTCTTTTCTAGGTTAATTTTGCCCGATAAGTTGATCATCTATGTGGGTGGTAACAGTGTAGAGTGTGTGCCAGGAATGGACCGCTTAGAACACGTCAACTTAACTGATATGGGAATCAGCTCGGAAGAGTGATTTTAACAAAGGAATTTGTTTATCCGTATACTTGGAAGGCTTCACCTTGCTATTGATAGTTCTGACAGCAATGCCAGGAATGGATTGTTTGGCTGCTAGATCATTAGTGAGTCGTTGAAAACCCGAGAGGGAATCCTGAAAAGTAGATGGTGAACTTAAGTGTTGAAAAACGGATGCTGAAGCAATGCTACAACATTGGCCTGCTGGACTTTATATTTAAATCTCACCCCAACATCTTACACCCTTGCTATCCTTTATTAACTGTTATATAATCTGTGATAATTCCAAACTCCAACAAACAAATATTAATCTTCGACTTGATCCTTAGAAACCATTTCTTTTAATAGACTTTTAATACGCTTTTAACTCCGATCTCTGTGGGAACGATACATGGTTCTTACCATACTATTACTTGAAAGACGACATTAGATTTTAATGTATACTTGCATTAAGGTTTAATTAATTACACGTCTATCGGTGCATTCAAATCACTGTCAAGCACGCAGCAACAAACTATAGGTATGCTAATAGATTTTAATTTTTCCTAGGTTTTGTACTTTTGTTGTTGATCTGAGACGATTGAGAGGGTATGTTGAATTAGTGAATTCGATTCCTATACTTTAACTCCCTCCCCTAAATTTGCTATTGTAGTGTTCATATGGAACGTTGTTTAATTGATCATTGTTTGCCCTAAATTTGGAATTAGATTATTAGTTGATTGCCCTAAATTTGATTTTAGTTTTTGCCCAAAATTTGATATTAGATTATTAGTTGATTTCCCTAAATTTGATTTTAATTGTTTGTAACAACCCAAAATCCTAGTGAATTTTGGAGTTTGGTGGTCAAAGCGTAAGAAACGAAAGTTAAGTTAAGGGGTCATTTATGTAATTTAAGGAAGGTATATAAATGCACAAACATCTAGGGCAGCCCCCATTTGCAGAAATCAGTGAAATTATCTTGTGTGGGTGTTGGTAGCGTGAAACAAGGAAAGAAGAAGAAGAAGAAGAAAGCAAAGGAGAGGAGAAATCATTCAGGTAATCCTTCCCAAATTCGTATTCTGTATGATTTAGTATTTCCTTCTTCATTAGTTTGGATTTCTATGTTTGAGATCAGGGATTTATTGAGTTTTCAACCACATTCCTAAAAAGTGGGTTTTATGGGTTTTGTCTTAATGAACCGATTTAAGGGGTTATAGATGGATTAACTGAGCGATTGGGGATTGTGGATGAACCCTTATAGTTGTTTAATCAAACTAATGGCATAAATCGGAGTTTAAATCAGTTTTAGACCTATTAAGTTCGAACAACCGAGTTTTCCGGACACCAGTTCGGTGGTGTCCGGATATGTTGCATGTGTCCGGGTAAGTGCCTCGGGAAGTTGTCCGGGTAGTTTTGCCCGGATAAGTGTGGTGTCCGGATAAGTGTGGTGTCCGGATGAATATAGTGTCCGGATAAGTGTGGTGTCCGGATAAGTATAGTGTCCGGATAAGTGTAGTGTCCGGATAAGTGATGTGTCCGGGAAGGGGTATCCGGACAGTAGGGCTGAGATATTTTTCTGATGTGGATCTATTGCCTTAGGTGTTCGGTGGGTGTAGCTTGAAGGTGTTTAGGAAGTGCATTGCTCGTCAATTAAGGTGGGTTCCCTAAA
Organism: Saussurea involucrata; assembly: GCA_033807775.1. NCBI lineage: Eukaryota > Viridiplantae > Streptophyta > Magnoliopsida > Asterales > Asteraceae > Saussurea > Saussurea involucrata. Next base: position 210,477,810 of record CM066321.1, read on the forward strand.
CCTTTTTACGGCATAGAATATTAAACGTTTTCTTTACTGATTATGGTTCAAAGCGCATGAAATGTTTACAACTGATATGCATGTTTCTTACGCACATACTTTTATGTCGAATGAAAGCTTGATATGATGAAATGAGATAGAAGAACTTTTAAAGGTTATATTTTCATGCCTATGAAATGTATATGTATGTTATGTGATGTCGGTCTGCACTGTGGAATCAGAGAGCCTCGGGATCGGATGATCCCTTGGGTGCGTATGACGAGACGGTAGGTTGGAATTTGTTTCCCTCCTAGGCGGGTATCGGGGAGTCTGCTTGGGCCCCGATACGAGAGGGCAAAAGGGGAGTCTGCTTGGGCCCCGATCGCGGATGTTTATGTGATTCCCTATACAGTGCAGTACCATATGTGTGATAGTTCATGAATTATTCTAAAATGATTTCTGGTGGTTCATACATGTTGTTTTACGGAGGGAATTCACTAGACCATGTGGTCTAACCCTCGCATTTTCAAAACTAAACCGATTTCAGGTAAGCGTTCCGCGAGTTCCTTGGGGAAGAGATAGGAGAGGCATGGCCTACTTGGAGATTAGAGCGACTCCAAGACTTAGACTAATGACGTAGTTAGAGCTCGGCTGTGGATTTTGTAGACTTCCACTGTCATTGTTAAGCTCAATTATTGATGTATTGAACAAGTTAAACTTTTGTAATGTAAAACGCTCAGTTTCTATGATTTAATGCTTGCCAAGTTTAGGGACGTTACAAATGGTATTAGAGCCATAGTTTAAGGGATTTAGGTTGCCTTTAGGGCCTAAACTTAAACTGTAAGACGAAGAACACAGCCGAGACATAGGATTGACTCTAGGAACGATCACTATAACTGCGTTTAAGAATAAGGTGACAAGGACAAACGTGTAAGGTAAGTTTGGGGTTGCACCTGGCCAGTGCAATTGTGAACTTACAGGTACATGCGCGTGCTTACATTACCTTATATAGCATTTTGTGATGTCATGTCTAGCAAAGGTTAATTATTGCTTTCTTTCAGTATTCGCGAATGGCTGGGAGGAATTTGAGGAGTAAGTCGGTACCTGTTGTACCAAGGAATCAGGAGGAAGAAGTCCTAGAGAACGGACCGGTTAACCGCGAAAGGGGTCGCGGGAGAGGTCGCTGAAGAGGCCGTGGAAGAGGTCGTGGAAGGACAAGGAGTGTGGAAATTCCTGTCAATCAAGAAGACTCTGTTCAGGAAAGTTCTGCTACTGTAAGAAGAGGGAACCCGACGAGGGGATGTGGTCGAGGCCGGGGTTCCACATTTTTCACTCGAGAAAATTTGGCTGCTGAGCTGGGTAAGATTCAAGAAACTTTGCAGACTCTCCTTACTAAACATAATGAGTCGGTTTCGGTAAGCAAAGAGCCGACTGAGAACAAAGAGAGTGCAGATTTGTCAAGCCCTGTAGAGACTGGTACTGGGAGCCACTCGAAAGCTTTATCCTTGGTGGTGAATGAGTCAGCAGCTAAGGGTTGTAACTTCAAGGTCTTTGCCTCATGCAAGCCCCCTACGTTCAAGGGCGAGTGTGACCCGGTTTTGGCAATGAAGTGGGTGAAGGAGATGGAGCTGGTTTTCGATACGTGCAAATGTGCTGATGGGGACAGGGTGATGTTTGCCTTGTCCATGTTGAAGTCTGATGCAGTTTATTGGTGGGAAGCCGAAACTGGAGGAAAGGGTTCTGCGATGGCAAAGGGGATGTTGTGGGAATCGTTTGTTGACAGGTTTAAAGAGCAGTTCTGCCCACTCGCGGCAGTGAAAAGGCTGGAAGAAGAGTTTATGGGTTTAGAACAAGGAGGAATGATGGTACGGGAGTACACTTCTAAGTTTATTGAGAAGTCCCGTTTTGCTGACTTGTATGTACCAACGGAAGGGCGAAAGGTGAACCACTTCATCCATGGTCTGAGAAGTAACATTCGGGAGCTAGTTCTGACGAGAAACCCCACTACCTTTCAGGCGGCCATCAATACGGCCGAGCTGATTGAGATGGAAAAGAACCGTCAGACTTCTGAAAGGGGTGGCGACAAGCGTAAATGGGATGGGCCGGGTAATGACTCCAGGAAAGGGAAGATGTTCCGACCGGATAACCGTGCAAACAAGGATACCGTGTACGAAATGCAACAAGGTGCACCGGGGTGATTGCATGGCAGGTTCAAACTCATGCTACCGGTGCGGCTTGCCTGGTCACATGTCAAGGGACTGCCCCAAAGGGAAATCATGTTTTCAGTGTGGAGCTACCGGTCACACCAAGTATGATTGTCCGCAGTTAAAGAAGGGAGGATCAACTTAGTATGGGGAACGTCAGGGAGGAAGGGGCGGTGATAAAGGAGCAGAGCCGACGCGTCCGAAAGGACGTGCATTCCGCATGACTGCGGAGGAGGCGGAGGAAACTCCAGATGTTGTGGCAGGTACGTTTCTAGTGAACTCTCTATGTGCCAAGGTGTTATTTGATTCAGGAGCAAACCGCTCTTTTGTATCACATGAATTTATGAAATGTTTGGGGGTGAGGCCTAGACGTTTAGAGAGAGCTCTAGAAGTGGAAACTGCCAACGATGGTTTGGTGTATGTTAAGGAGGTGATAGAGGATTGCGTCATAGATATAGAAGGAAGATTGATACCTATGAAATTATATCCCATGGCAATGGGAGAGTTCGATGTGGTGTTAGGTATGGACTGGTTAGCCGCGAATGATGCGAACATCGTTTGCAACAAAAAGCTGATCAGGATTCAATCACCGAATGGGGATCCCATAGTAATTTATGGGGACCGCCGTAAGAGAAATAATAGCCTTATCTCTATGATTAGGGCTACTAAGTGCTTGAAGAAGGGGTGTAGGGGATACTTGGCGTATGTGTTGGATGCCAAGAAAGAGAAGCGTGGGGTGGGCGATGTGCGGGTAGTAAATGAATACCCTGAAGTATTTTCGGACGACTTGACCAGTCTACCCCCGGATCGTCAGATCGAGTTCAGAATCGATTTGATGCCCGGAGCGGCACCGATTGCCCGCGCACCATATAGATTGGCGCCATCCGAAATGAAAGAAATGATGACTCAGTTGCAAGAACTGTTAGACAAGGGATTCATCAGACCAAGTACATCACCATGGGGAGCACCTGTACTCTTCGTGAAGAAGAAAGACGGTACTATGCGGATGTGTATTGATTATCGAGAACTCAACAAAGTCACGATCAAGTACAAGTACCCGATACCGAGGATTGACGACCTGTTCGATCAGTTACAGGGAGCCAATTACTTTTCAAAGATAGACTTGAGGTCAGGTTATCATCAGCTCAAGGTACAGGGGGAGGACGTGCCGAAGACTGCCTTCAGAACCCGTTATGGACACTACGAATTTTTGGTGATGCCGTTTGGATTAACCAACGCCCCGGCAGCATTCATGGACTTAATGAATAGGGTATGCCAACCCTATTTGGATCAATTCGTGATAGTGTTCATAGATGACATCCTGATATTTTCAAGATCGGAAGGGGAGCACGAAAGCCACCTTCGTACAATTCTCGAGCTATTGAAGCAAGAGAAGTTGTATGCGAAGTTTTCCAAGTGCGAGTTTTGGCTGAGGGAAGTGCAGTTCCTCGGGCACGTGGTGTCTGAGAAGGGGATCATGGTCGATCCGGCTAAGATTGAAGCCATCCGAGACTGGGAGCAACCTAAGAATCCGTCAGAAGTTCGAAGCTTCCTCGGGCTGGCGGGTTACTACCGGAAGTTCATCAAGGACTTTTCGCGTATTGCCACGCCACTGACCTCCTTAACGAAGAAGAATGTCAAGTTCGTCTGGTTAGAGAAACAAGAAGAAGCATTTCAGAAATTAAAGGATATGCTGAGTAGCGCTCCAGTTTTGTCGTTACCGGACGGTTCGGGTGATTTCGTGGTTTTCAGTGACGCATCGAAGCTCGGTTTGGGTTGCGTACTCATGCAGCGGGGAAAGGTGATCGCATATGCCTCGCGGCAATTAAAGGATCACGAAGTTCGGTACCCCACTCACGATTTAGAACTGGCGGCAGTGGTCTTCGCTCTAAAGATTTGGCGACATTACCTGTATGGGACGAAGTGCCAAATCTTCACGGACCACAAAAGCTTATGTCATCTCTTTGACCAAAAAGAATTGAATATGCGCCAAAGAAGGTGGATTGAATTGTTGACTGACTACGACTGTAAGATCGAATATCATCCGGGGAAGGCAAACGTGGTGGCGGACGCTTTGAGCAGTAAGGAACGAAGTGAAACCCCCAGGATTATGGCCATGAGGGCCGAGGTCACATTCAACCTGTTAGCTGAAATAAAGAAATGTCAGGCTGAGGAGCTCGAAACTGAAAATCTTAAGAAGGAGAGAATGGTAGGGCAAGCGTCCATATTAGTAGAAGATAGTCGAGGGGTGCGGTGTCTGAATGGGAGAATCTGGGTTCCGAAACTCGGAGGGCTCCGAAAGCTGATTCTCGAAGAAGCTCACAAATCGAAGTACACGATTCACCCCGGAACTAACAAGATGTACGGAGACCTACGACGAGACTACTGGTGGCCCGGATTGAATAAAGACGTGGCTCACCTTGTAGAAACCTGTATGACGTGTTCACGTGTAAAGATCGAACATCAAAGACCGTACGGGAAGCTCCAGTCGTTAGAGATACCGACATAGAAGTGGGATCAGATCACGATGGATTTCGTGACCCATTTGCCTAGAACTCCGAAGGGTTATGACGCTATTTGGGTGATCGTGGATCGACTCACAAAGTCAGCCCACTTTTTGCCTATACGAGAGTCTTACTCGTTGGAGCAGCTAGCCAAGTTATATGTTGATGAGATCGTAACCCTCCATGGCGTGCCTTCGTCGATAATATCCGACCGAGATAGCAGGTTTACCTCTAACTTTTGGAGAAGCTTCCAAAGAGAAATGGGTTCACAGATCAAGATGAGTACCGCTTATCACCCTCAGACCGACGGTCAGAGTGAGCGTACGATCCAAACATTGGAAGACATGTTGAGAGCATGTGCTTTAGATTTCCAAGGCTCTTGGGAAAATCACCTACCATTGATCGAATTCACTTATAATAACAGCTACCATTCGAGCATCAAGGCCGCGCCGTTTGAGGCACTCTATGGTAGAAAATGCCAGACACCTTTGTGTTGGAACGAGGTGGGTGAAAGGCAGTTAGCCGGACCAGAATTGGTACAACTGACTTCAGACAAGATAGTCCAAGTACGTGAAAGGCTGAAGGTCGCTCGCGACCGCCAAAAGAGTTATGCGGATAAAAGACGAAAAGACATAGAATTCCAGGTCGGAGATTTTGTTTTGTTAAAGGTGTCCCCGTGGAAGGGAGTGGTACAATTTGGGAAACGGGGGAAGCTAAGCCCACGTTACATCGGACCATTCGAGATCACGGAGCGGATTGGGGAGGTGGCGTATAGGTTGGATCTACCGGAAGAACTGCGCAGCATCCATAATGTGTTTCACGTGTCTAATCTAAGAAAATGTCTAGCCGACGTGACTAAAACGGTTCCGTTAAATGACATTAAGGTGGACGAAAGGTTAAATTTTGTAGAAGAACCCGAAACCATCACGGATGTTAAGGTAAGGAAGTCACGGAACAAGGAGACTAAGCTGGTTAAGGTGCAATGGCGGCACCACAAGGGCCCGGAGGCTACGTGGGAGTTGGAATCGGAAATGAGGTCGTGGTACCCGCAGCTCTTCCAATGAGGAATTCCGGGGACGGAATTATTTTAAGGGGGGGAGTGTTGTAACAACCCAAAATCCTAGTGAGTCTTGGAGTTTGGTGGTCAAAGCGTAAGAAATGAAAGTTAAGTTAAGGGGCCATTTCTGTAATTTAAGGAAGGTATATAAATGCACAAACATCTAGGGCAACCCCCATTTGCAGAAATCAGTGAAATTATCTTGTGTGGGTGTTGGTAGCGTGAAACAAGGAAAGAAGAAGAAGAAGAAAGCAAAGGAGAGGAGAAATCATTCAGGTAATCCTTCCCAAATTCGTATTCTGTATGATTTAGTATTTCCTTCTTCATTAGTTTGGATTTCTATGTTTGAGATCAGGGATTTATTGAGTTTTCAACCACATTCCTAAAAAGTGGGTTTTATGGGTTTTGTCTTAATGAACCGATTTAAGGGGTTATAGATGGATTAACTGAGCGATTGGGGATTGTGGATGAACCCTTATAGTTGTTTAATCAAACTAATGGCATAAATCGGAGTTTAAATTAGTTTTAGACCTATTAAGTTTGAACAGCCGAGTTTTCCGAACACCAGTGTTCGGTGGTGTCCGGATATGTTGCATGTGTCCGGGTAAGTGCCTCGGGAAGGTGTCCGGGTAGTTTTGCCCGGATAAGTGTGGTGTCCGGATAAGTGGTGTGTCCGGATAAGTATAGTGTCCGGATAAGTGTGGTGTCCGGATGAGTATAGTGTCCGGATAAGTGTAGTGTCCGGATAAGTGCTGTGTCCGGGAAGGGGTATCCGGACAGTAGGGATGATATATTTTTCTGATGTGGATCTATTGCCTTAGGTGTTCGGTGGGTGTAGCTTGAAGGTGTTTAGGAAGTGCATTGCTCGTCAATTAAGGTGAGTTCCCTAAACCCTTTTACGGCATAAAATATTAAACGTTTTCTTTACTGATTATGGTTCTCAAAGCGCATGAAATGTTTACAACTGATATTTATGTTTCTTACGCACATACTTTTATGTCGAATGAAAGCTTGATATGATGAAATGAGATAGAAGAACTTTTAAAGGTTATATTTTCATGCCTATGAAATGTATATGTATGTGATGTGATGTCGGTCTGCACTGTGGAATCAGAGAGCCTCGGGATCGGATGATCCCTTGGGTGCGTATGACGAGACGGTAGGTTGGAATTTGTTTCCCTCCTAGGCGGGTATCGGGGAGTCTGCTTGGGCCCCGATACGAGAGGGCGAAAGGGGAGTCTGCTTGGGCCCCGATCGCGGATGTTTATGTGATTCCCTATATAGTGCAGTACCATATGTGTGATAGTTCATGAATTATTCTAAAATGATTTCTGGTGGTTCATACATGTTGTTTTACGGAGGGAATTCACTAGACCATGTGGTCTAACCCTCGCATTTTCAAAACTAAACCATTTTCAGGTAAGCGTTCCGCGAGTTACTCGGGGAAGAGATAGGAGAGGCATGGCCTACTTGGAGATTAGAGCGACTCCAAGACTTAGACTAATGACGTAGTTAGAGCTCGGCTGTGGATTTTGTAGACTTCCGCTATCATTTTGTTAAGCTCAATTATTGATGTATTGAACAAGTTAAACTTTTGTAATGTAAAACGCTCAGTTTCTATGATTTAATGCTTGCCAAGTTTAGGGACATTACATTGTTGCCCTAAAATTGATATTAGTCATAGCCCTAAATTTGATTTCATTGATTTGTTTACATAATTTATTTATTTGTATTGAGTTTTTTATATTAGTCTTTACCCAAAAAACCAAATTTTACTCTAGAAATCAACCAAAAAATCGAAAAAAAAACTCTTGAAATCAATAGAAAAAAACCCAAAAAATTCTCTTGAATTAACACAAAGAAACCAACAAAACCCATCGAATCAACGCAAAAACTTAAAAATTCCCTTGAAATCAACCAAAAAACTAAAATAAAATCTCTCGAAATCAACAAAAAACTTAAATAGTCCCCTAAAGGGAGAATTAGGCTAAAAACACATCGACAACAATTTCTTAAGCTTCCGTTTGTGCACCCTCTCGAATTCAACAAATTGGTCGTACAAGGTGCATTTGAATGACAAATTAGTCTTACAAGGTTCGGCCCCTGCGATTTTAAAGCTTGTGTTCTGCCCCTGTATGTGCGGAAAATCTTGATAACTCTTTAATTTTTCCTATATCATATTTTCTTTTTGTTTTTGTTGTGTGTTTGGTTCACGAAATCCCAACATATATGAAAATGACTCGATTAAGACATTTAAGTTATGGTAAAAGGTTTTTTTAAGACAGAGAAAGGAGACCGTTACCGGGCTTCGGCATTGCCGTCAAAATAAATTAACGGTCAATAGTATAAGCATGCCTAACTAATAAATGAGCCGACCCATTGGCGAGGCGGTTGACCCACTGAACGGATATGTGGTCTTTCGAGTTAAGAATGTGTCTTATTTCCTTGATGATGTCGCCAAACTCCGAGTTGTCCACATAAGTGTCGTAAATTTCATCCACAACAATCTTGGCATCGGATTCGATTATAACTTGAACCTCGTTGCGACTAATAATCCAATGAATGGCATCCTGAATAGAAAGGGCTTTGCATTCTCTCGTGAGCGGGACGAAAGAACAAGGCAAAGCGAAGGCCGAGATGAAGGCACCTGAGTTGTCACGGAAGACGGCTCCAAAACCCGCTTTATGATTCGAGACAAAAATCGCAGCATCCAGGTTACATTTAAAAAAACAACGCGCGTCGGTTGCCAACTAGGAACGTGAGGGGGTTCGAGATGATATGAAGGGTGCGAAGAGGAATTAGCCGAAACCCTCCAATCCGAAAGCATAAGATTAGCGCGATTAATTACCGAAGAAGAATCGCGAAGGCCGACATTCCAAAGAACGACATTTTGACGAAAGCAAATGCTCCACAAAATCATGAGAAAAAAGGTCACGGGTTTGACCTTGGTTGTCGCAGATAAAACTAAAGACCAACTCATGGAAGAAATTGGTCGCAAGGAGTAAATCCTCAATGATATTCCCAAGACCCGCCTTCCAAATTTGTCTATTTAACGGGCATTCGATCGAGGCATGCCAAACATTTTCCAAGTCACGGTTACAAATGGGACAACTAAATTTGTCTATTTAACGGGCATTCGATCGAGGCATGCCAAACATTTTCCAAGTCACGGTTACAAATGGGACAACTAGCTACGGTTCTAATACCTTTCAATTGAAGGGTGTGGCGAGTGGGTAAAACATTTGTAATGGCTCTCCAAGCAAAAAAAATCACTTTATTAGGTATGTTGGCATTCCAGAGAGAATTCCAATCGCCACTCAAAACGAGGTGAGTTGACGGGGCATTTGTTCCGTGACAGTGCGATAGCTAGATTTGACGAAATAAATCCCGTCATGCGACCAACGCCAAATGAGAGTGTCCTCGCGATTGAATATTGGAGGAGGAAGATTGGTAAATTTAATACGACCCTCAAGGGAAAATAAATCATTTAAAAGGGGGCGACCGTTCTCCAATGGGGTACTAATAGTGAATTTCGAGCCGTCTTTGAGCTATGGATCTTTCCAAACATTAATAGAGTGACCATTACCAATCTTCCAACGGAGACCCGCTTTGAGGACATGTTGCGAATGCCAAATACTCGTCCATATGAAGCTAGAAGCGTTTCCCAATTGGGCCGTCATGAAATTACCGTGAGGATAATATTTAGCTTTAATGAGGCACCCAACGAGGGAAGACGGGTTTTGTAAAAGTCTCCACCCTTGTTTACCGAGCATACCAAGATTGAAGGCGGTGAAATTACGGAAACCGAGGCCACCAAACTTTTTCGGGGTGCAAAGCTTATCCCAAGAGAACCAATTAATGGAGCGGTTGCCTTCGGTTTTATGGCCCCACCAAAAGGAATTGATCATTTTTTCGAGGTTTTGGATGACCGAGCCTGGTAGAAGAAACACGTTCATATAATAGACCGGAATGGTTTGAGCAACGACTTTAATAAGCGTGGATTTTCCAGTAGAGGAAATGGGTTTTTTACTCCAAGATTGAAGTTTCGCCCAAAGTCTATCGCGAATATGCCGTAAAATAAAATATTTTGAACGACCCACAAGGGGGGAGGCCCAAATAACGACCCGTATTAATTGGGTTTTGAATCCCAAGGATATGGGAAAAAGCATGCATAAGATCGGGGGCCAAGTTGCTACTTCCCATGATACCCAATTTCGCATGATTAATAGCTTGACCCGACGCTTCCTCATAAGTTGTGATCATGTCTTTGAGGTGTCTAATTTCATCAATTGAGGCCCTGCAAAAAAAAACATCATCCGCGAAAAAAAGGTGAGATATAGACGATGCACTTTTGTTCGCTTTACTTCCATGAATTCAGCCAACTGAGTCCTCGTGGTTCACAAAGGATGAAAGGCCTTCCATGCAAATAATAAAGAGGTAAGGGGAGATGGGGTCCCCTTGACGAATACCTCTTTTCAGAAAGATAGGCTCAACCATCTCGTTGTTGACTTTAATAAAATACTTGATGGATTCAACGGTCATCATTATCATGTTGACCCAATGGGGGGGGGGAACCCAAATCCATAAGCATGTGTCGCAGAAAGTCCCAATTCAAGCGGTCATAGGCTTTGCTAATATCAATTTTAAGAGCCACATCCCCCATCTTTTTCTTTTTATTGCGTTGCATGGAATGAAGCATTTCAAAGGCAATAATGATATTTTAAATGATCAAACGGTTTTTGACAAAGGCCGTTTGGTTTTCCGAAATAATGGAAGGGAGTAATGGTTTGATTCGGTTAGCCAAGACTTTGGTGACCACTTTCATAATGACATTACAAAGAGCGATGGGTCTATAATCCTTAAGGGACGGCGGTTCGTTAACTTTAGGGATGAGAGTGATGAAGGTGTCGTTAATGCCCGTGGGTAGAGACCCATTAGCAAGTCAAAGCTTCCCGACATTAAAAATTTCATCACCCAAAATGTCACATTTCTTTTGGAAGAAGCGGGGGTTAAAACCGTCCGGAACCGGTGATTTATCCGGTGCATTTGGAAAAGAGCCTTTTTGAAATCCTTTTTTTTCAAAGAGGGCCTTGAGCCACGAAAGATACCGAGCCGATAGACGATTATTGACATATTTAGTGATACAGTTCGGGCATCCGAATCTTAAAGAGAAAGTGCGATTGTAATGTCGGTAACGAGATTATGAACCTCGTTAGAGTCCTCGATCCAAGTACCTTCATCATTTTTCAACTTGAGAATTCGGTTTCTTTTGCGACGCCCATTCGCATAGGCATGAATTTTTTTTGTGTTCTGATCCCCTTCCTTGAGCCAATGGGCTTTCGCTCTTTGTCGCCAATGAACTTCCTCCTTAACGAGGGTGTTTATAATTCGGTGTCTTTCCTCTTCAAAAGCCTTCGAGGCACTATGGTCTCTAGAGTTCCAAAAAACATTCAATTTTGTATAGGCTTCCTTAATTTCTTTTTTAAAAGAAGCATTGATGTTTCTCCCCCATTTGTCGAGAATAGTTGTGAGATTGGAGAGTTTAGTGAGAAAATCGGAGTTTCTGGAAGAACTCTAAGCATTAGAAAACGTCCTCTCAAACGACTCTTCCTACAACCATTTATTTTCAAACCGAAAAGACTTAAAAGAAGGGAAAGAGCATCGTACCTCCGTGTGAAGAACAATCGGGGAATGGTCCGATATAGGTGCGATGAGATTGTTAACCCGGTAATCGGGGAAAAGATTAACCCAATGGTGATTTCCAACCGCGCGGTCAAGGCGTTCGGAAACCTCATTTGGTTTTCCTTTGTGACGGCTCCGAGTGAAGGGATGACCAAACATCCAGAGGTCAATCAAATTGCAATCCGACAAAGTGTCTCAGAAACCTCGAATACACCATTCCAGGTGTTTGTTAGGTCCCTTTTTCGCTTTGGGAAAGGAGATCGTTGAAATCGCCCAAAACCCCCCAAGGACGGTTGGGGCGTTCGTTAAGGATCTTAAAAGATTCCACGAATCTCTACGGCAATTCCGTTCGAGGAAACCATAAAACCCGGTAATTCTCCAAGACCCATTACCGGGATCCACGATATCCATATGTAACGTCCCAAAAATTACAATAAATTTTAACTTTTAAAAATAAGCATTTTAATAAATGAAACCTCATTAAATATCCAAAACTGTTTCGTTTGCAAACTTAATAATAAATATTCTCGTTAATAATAAACAACGGAATTAAATCGTTTAAATGATCAGTCTAATTCTCATAATATCAAACTCTTCAAGCGCGCCAGTGTGTACCCGTCACGCCTTGGAGCCGCTAGCACCTGAAACCACATTTATAGGAAAAGGGTAAGCACAAAGCTTATTGAATTTCACATGCGCAGATAGCAATTATATACACATCACTCTTATCCGCACATGAGCAACAACACCACAGTTACATAAAACAAGTAAACACATACAAGTAATTATGTACCCAACTCCTCGGTCCCACCGAGTTCACACAACATTTCCATCCACTTCCTCGGTCCCACCGAGACCTCGGTCCAACCGAGTTCACATAACATTTCCATCCACTTCCTCGGTCCCACCGAGCCCTCGGTCCAACCGAGATGTATATTATACACATTTATTCTAACCATTTAAACCGATCAAATAATACGCACCACAAACAACTAGTTCACACCACAAGAACAATAGTACATACAAACTACCATAACATGCATACAATTCCTATCTACACAGTGAGAGAACTCACCTCAACGCAAAGTAGATGTCCTCAACAGCAAAACGAGCCGGCCAACACCAACTCACCTTTTTCCACCTAAATAAGTGATATCAAACGTCACAACGAAGTCCTAGCCCAAAGTCACAACTATAAGCTTACACACGAAAAATCCAGCTTTTACTCTAAGATTTACAGGTCTGTTCGGGACCTGTTTAGCCCCTCTTAAACTCATCAACCCAGAATTATTATTCCATAATCAGTTAGTTCCATGACTTAGGGTTCCAGGGACATATCGTACGCGTTCTAACGATTTCCCTACAATTTACTATGAATTTTCTAAAAACAGGACGCGAAACTGTCACATTCAGACCTGCTGTACAAACAGCCATTTTACGCCTAGTTAGAGGCCGAACCAGACTTCCGCTAAAACACGAAAAGTGTGCCCGGCACAGAATGTGAACCGTGGGCACCAGTTTCGCCTCAATCCGAGCTACGACGGAAAAGTTATGAACGAAACAAAACATGGCAGAAAAACGACTTCCACATAAAATGATAACTTAGCCTACACTTTCCTTAAGCCATGACTTAACACAATCAGACCCGAACTCAACTGGTCCTTATGGGTTAAAGCTACTAGAGCTGGACTCAACCGCGTACCGCCCACTGCCACCTCCGGCAGTGGTGGTCGCCGGCGGCGACGGCGGCGGTTTACTAAATTCCGGCGAAATCACTCGAAACCACTTACCCCGCCTCACACACACCTACACACAAACGAACACACCCACACCCACATAAGCATACCCGCTGCTGCCCACGCGGCGGCGCACGGCTGCGGTCACACCACCGGCAGCCATGGATGCGGCGGTGGTGGTGGTTCGTGGCGTTTCGACAACAAGACCAATAACGAAAGGAAGGAAACGGAACTACCTCGACGCGACTTCTTCTCCCCCTTTTTCCAGCAGAAACGGCGACGACGGCAGCGGCGGTCTCTCTCCCGGCTGCTCCCTCTCTCTCTCTCACGGCGTCGCCTTCTCTCTCTCTCGACAGTCTCTCTCTCCTCTCGGCGGTCTCTCTCTCCTCTCGGCAGTCTCTCTCTCTTCTCGGTGGCAACACAAAGGGGGAAGGGAAGGGGAGTTACGGCCGTGCTCAAGGAGAGGGTAGGGTTGTTTTGAGCGAGGGCCGTGAATAAGAAACGGGAGGGAAGGGGCTGCATCACATGGGCCGAATCCCATGCAAAAGTTTAGAAAAAATGCAACAATGGTCCCCACAGCTTGTAGGTCTCAACTTAAACCTCAAAATCCCAAACTTTAACAATTAAGGTTCTGGCCGCCTAACCCCGTTAACAAGAACGTTAATAAAAGATTTAAAAATAAGAAAATTTTAAAACGTACCGGAATACGGGCTTTACAACTCTCCCCCGCTTGAATTAGACTTCGTCCTCGAAGTCTCGACCGATAAATAACTCGAGATAGTTCTCGCGCATCTCCATTTCTGGTTCCCACATCCACTCGAACCCCTTCGGTGCTGCCACTGGACTTTCCTCAACTAGAATCTAAATTTCTCACCCCGTCTAGAATTTTTCGAATACTTTTCTTACTAACAAAACTCCTTCAAGGACACTGAAATTATGATCGGAAGAACACTCCAACAACTGGATTCATTCCTAGTCAAACGACTTCGATTGCCTCCCAACCTTAGATGTTCCATACATCCCGATTCAAATTTCAAGCTCTAGCCATTCTAAAGCTGCTCACCAATATACCCTACAGGATACTCGAATCCGATCATTCCTGTCATTAATTGTCGATTATCTTCCACGAGTTCTACTAGACTCCCAAAATTTATTTCACATGAATCATCAAACCAGTAAATTTATAATCACCCACGAAGGTCATTCCACCATAACCATTCATCACAAGTAAGCATCTCAGGGTTACTACTACCATCACCATAATTACCTTAAAATCGGCTACAATTCTCCGATTACACTAAAGGTGTTTGGCCTCAAGCCCAAAAGTCGACACCTAAATATACTACTTACCTCAAAAAGGTTACTGCGCATTTATGCTCTTAATTACAAAGGGCATCATTCCCTTAACCGATACTATTCGGCCTATAGTACCAACACGCGTGGAATACCCAACCTTCCACCGTCTACTTATCCTCCACACTCGCTCTACGAAGCCTAGTTACACCGTATCAAGATACACCTTAACGTCTACCTCCCAGGTACGTCTCAAGGCCCGGCACATCGGAACTACCTCCCAGGTAAGTGCCCAAGACTATATCCTCCCAGTGCCTACTGGAAAGTCAAGGTCATAACACATGAATACCGGGGTCCCACCCCGAGATACCCAACCGACCATTACCAACGACTAACTGACACGACCAAGGATCCAATGCAAAACAGTCTACCAACAACATGCCTATCCCGGAATGACTCACTCACCCAAACATGTAAATACTCAACGTGCAATAAATGCAAAACTGTGCAACAAAACAACCCATCAACAAGACTCATGACATGTACTTAAAGTAACCGCTCGACCTTACACCGGGTGCGACAAAAGTGTGCACATAATTTCAAAATCAGTTCCACGACATTCGACCCCAAAATTTCTCTTTTTAAACATAAAATGTCGTGGCACAGGGTTCACCAACAAATTTTTACGCGCGTCGGCTAGTCATACAAAACGATGAAACGGTTTACAAATATATTTTTGTTAAAACACAACTGTCTCGTGTAAGTTTCAAACTTAAAGATAGAAACCAATCCGTTTCCATCATTTGAAAATATCGACTAAAACCTCATAAAATCTCAAAAGGTGGGGTTCTTTAAATTGATTTCCAAGATTTCCCCAAATGGTCACATAAACAAATAAGATATGCACCTCGTGAAATTAAACCCACATGACTCAACATGCCGTAAAACAAAACTTATTTTAACCAAATCACTCAAATAGTTTTATACAGACATCGTGGAATGTAACTTTCCGTCTCAACTCTAACATATGTGGAGGAGTTCCAATGTTAAAGTCACAAGCCGTAGTCACTTGCCCAACATTTTAAACACCACAAAACACGGATATCATCTTACCCGAAAGAACCGTTGGAAAATAACGAAATGAGACAAATTCTAACAAAGTTTGCAACTCCCGTGATAAAACGGTCTCATGCACTTTCAAAACCATAATTCGAAATCTTGTGTGTGTGCTAAACATTTCTCAAATTTCTAAAACACAATCCACATAAGGATTGGAAACACAAGAATTAGATAATGCAATTTTATTTCAAAATCAAACTTTGTGCATGACTTAGTCGGCATTCTACGTCTCGACTCAAATGGTCTACTTAAAACAAACATCACATCAGCAACCTCAACCACAAGTGGACAGCCTAACCGTCCCATACTACGGCCCAAACGCTCACTAAAAGTGTGAGGCACGAAATAATGGGTAGCCCCGCTATCAAACCTCGCCACAACGGGCACCGAGTTAACTAAGAACGTACCTATCACCGCTTTGAGTGTGGCCTGTGCCTCATCCCCATCAGTAGCCCTCGAATTCGGGCAGCTGGCCTTCAAGTGTCCCATCTGGTTGCAGTTAAAACAGACCCTCTGAGGTTCCTTGCAGTCGCGACCGTAGTGCCCCACCTGGCCACACTGGAAGCATTTGTCATTTCTCCTTCCGCTACCATCCTTGGTTTTAAACCCACCGCTCCTTTGGTTCAAGAGCGAGTCCAAAAACCTCGTTCTCTTTGGAACCGCCGATTCTGATGCAACGGTCAGCGCCGTTTTCCTTTTCTTAGTCTGTTCCTCTAACTCGAGTCCTTGTCCCCGAGCAGCCTCCAACATCATTACTACCTCATCACGAACGGCGGTAATAATCTCGGGGATTGCCTCCCTAATAACATGCTTTACTTCAACCGTGATCAACTCACGTATCTGCTCAATAGTGAGTTCAATACTAGCATTCGTTTCAACATCGTTGTTCCTCCTTGTGATGGTCATCCTAGGTAATTAATACAACGAGCTATTAACACATAATAACTCATACTAACAACGCTCACACTCAACTCCTCGGATTCCTCGTGACTTTCCCCGACTCGAGTATTGATCCTGTGTTTCCGATAGTAGGAGCTCTACTACTACCTTCCACACCTATCATCGCTCGTTCCGAATTCCATCCGAAATGTCCAAGTAGTTCTCGCCGATAACTACACCCATATGCCCGTACCAGCATATGTACGCACTCTTCCTAGCTCCCTAGGAATTCCACCTCGAAACACTACCCTTGCTACAACGAAATCCCTACTAGCCATCACGAGTTGCCTCGCGAATACCCCGTCACATGCAGCGTGAAGCAAATAGACAGTCGAATACAAGATTCTATCCTAGAACGGTTGGACTCAAACAAGCGCTGCGCAATAGAACTAAATCCAATATTCTAAGGCTATGTGATTCTTACTGCATACAACCTATAGGGCATTCACTTAACAACCTACCATGACTAGCATAAATTCCTACTAGCAAGCAATGAACATGAAGTACAGTGTAAATAGCACAAGCAATCTAGCATGCATACTCCTATGATCTAGAAAAGCAATAAATACACTGAGTACTGTACCTTTTCCCTTGACTCCGGCTGACTGTACACACTGCGTCCTCGATCACCGTTTCCCAAACGGGTTTTCCTTTCTTTTATTTTTCCAAGAATTTTTAAGAGAAGATTTTCATAGCCGCAACTTGAGATCAAACACACCGAGATGCGTTTGATTCACTCAAGCTGTGCTCTGATACCAAGTTGTAACGTCCCAAAAATTACAATAAATTTTAACTTTTAAAAATAAGCATTTTAATAAATGAAACCTCATTAAATATCCAAAACTGTTTCGTTTGCAAACTTAATAATAAATATTCTCGTTAATAATAAACAGCGGAATTAAATCGTTTAAATGATCAGTCTAATTCTCATAATATCAAACTCTTCACGCGCGCCAGTGTGTACCCGTCACGCCTTGGAGCCGCTAGCACCTGAAACCACATTTATAGGAAAAGGGTAAGCACAAAGCTTAGTGAATTCCATCACATGCGCAGATAGCAATTATATACACATCACTCCTATCCGCACATGAGCAACAACACCACAGTTACATAATGCAAGTAAACACATACAAGTAATTATGTACCCAACTCCTCGGTCCCACCGAGTTCTCGGTCCCACCGAGTTCTCGGTCCCACCGAGCCCTCGGTCCAACCGAGATGTATATTATACACATTTATTCTAAGCATTTAAACCGATCAAATAATATGCACCACAAACAACTAGTTCACACCACAAGAACAACAGTACATACAAACTACCATAACATGCATACAATTCCTATCTACACAGTGAGAGAACTCACCTCAACGCAAAGTAGATGTCCTCAACAGCAAAACGAGCCGGCCAACACCAACTCACCATTTTCCACCTAAATAAGTGATATCAAACGTCACAACGAAGTCCTAGCCCAAAGTCACAACTATAAGCTTACACACGAAAAATCCAGCTTTTACTCTAAGATTTACAGGTCTGTTCGGGACCTGTTTAGCCCCTCTTAAACTCATCAACCCAGAATTATTATTCCATAATCAGTTATTTCCATGACTTAGGGTTCCAGGGACATATCGTACGCGTTCTAACGATTTTCCTACAATTTACTATGAATTTTCTAAAAACAGGACGCGAAACTGTCACATTCAGACCTGCTGTACAAACAGCCATTTTACGCCTAGTTAGAGGCCGAACCAGACTTCCACTAAAACACGAAAAGTGTGCCCGGCACAGAATGTGAACCGTGGGCACCGGTTTCGCCTCAATCCGAGCTACGACGGAAAAGTTATGAACGAAACAAAACATGGCAGAAAAACGACTTCCACATAAAATGATAACTTAGCCTACACTTTCCTTAAGCCATGACTTAACACAATCATACCCGAACTCAACTGTGCCTTATGGGTTAAAGCTACTAGAGCTGGACTCAACCGCGTACCGCCCACTTCCACCTCTGGCAGTGGTGGTCGCCGGCGGCGACGGCGGCGGTTTACTAAATTCCGGCGAAACCACTCGAAACAACTTACCCCGCCTCACACACACCTACACACAAACGAACACACCCACACCCACATACGCATACCCGCTGCTGCCCACGCGGCGGCGCACGGCGGCGGTCACACCGCCGGCAGCCATGGCTGCGGCGGCGGTGGTGGTGGTGGTTCGTGGCGTTTCGACAACAAGATCAATAACGAAAGGAAGGAAACGGAACTACCTCGACGCGACTTCTTCTCCCCCTTTTTCCAGCAGAAACGGCGACGACGGCAGCGGCGGTCTCTCTCCCGGCTGCTCCCTCTCTCTCTCTCACGGCGTCACCTTCTCTCTCTCTCGACAGTCTCTCTCTCCTCTCGACAGTCTCTCTCTCCTCTCGGCAGTCTCTCTCTCCTCTCGGCGGTCTCTCTCTCCTCTCGGCAGTCTCTCTCTCTTCTCGGCGGCAACACAAAGGGGGAAGGGAAGGGGAGTTACGGCCGTGCTCAAGGAGAGGGTAGGGTTGTTTTGAGCGAGGGCCGTTGATAGGGTTAGTTTGTTAACCCTATTTTAGCCACTTTTTAGTAGGTTTTGAGTCTGTTTTATTTGCCCAAAGTCTGTAATTGAGTCCTTTTTAGTAGTTTTTTAGCATTTTCTGTGTTTTAGGTGTCAAGCATGATTTAATGGTATAATCTCCGTTTTTGGATCTTATTGGGCCTGTTTTGATTTCAGATTTTGGCTGGACACTACTACGGCAATGCTATAGGAGTTGAGCGCAAAAGGAATGTTGTAGGAGTGCCGCAGGATCGAACAACTGGGCCATTTTTTGGGTATCTTATGGAAGAAGCCTCTTTTGATGACAAGGCTGGAGTTGACTTTTTGGAATGGACATAAAGCTGAATGGGACATCAGTCTTAATCTCCTTTTAGTTGCTTTGTCTCCACACAACTCCCCTATATATAGAATGCTTCTATGCTTTTGTAAAATATGCTTTTGAGCTAAAAACACAAAAACTCTCCACAAGTATTTAGCTTTTCTCTCTAGTTTATTTACCTCTTAATTTCCAGTGTATTTACCTCTGAATATTCAGAGTTGTGGTCACGATTTCAGTAGTTTGTAGTCAAGCTTTTGGTTTCAAGTATTAATCTAAGTGGTTCGAAGTTAAGTTCTTGTGTTTTACTTTCCGATTCTCGCAAGTCTCCAAGTTCTCAATATTTTCTTAGTTACTTACTTAAAATCTCAAGGTTCGTGATTTTTAGTTTGGAGTCCTTCCCTCTAAAAACCGTAAGTTAGTGTTTCAAAGTTTTAACGGTTTCAAAGCAACAAGTAGTTTTGTGACGTAACTTGCACGACAAGTTTCCATAACTTGGCGAACAAGTTACCTTGGTAGTTTAGTAATTCTGTTTCCTTGCATTCTTAGTTCTTATTATTGTTTTTATTTTCTTGTTGTTGAAATTCCTGTATTTAATTTCTGTCTTTCCATTTCTGTCATTTACATTTCTTGCAATTTAATTTATGTCTTTCCATTTCTATCATTTACATTTCTTGCAATTTCCTTTCAGTACTTTCCATTCATGTCATTTACATTTCTTACACCTTTCGAAAGAAGAAATCAAGCCATGAAGGGCTAATCGCCTGAGCTTGGGGTGTAAAGCAAAGTTTAGATGTAAAATCTGTGTGAAAGTAAAGAGGTGTATTGAATATAACATTGTATCTAACTATTTATTTCAGGTGAATGATCTTACATTGAAGATTGCATTTAATTAATTGACAACTAATTTTATGTATGAAAATGCATTAACATTCAGTGTTAAGGTTAAGGTTAATTAACTGAAATAATAAAAGAAGACTATAAAGAGTTTTAGTGCCTCACAAGTACTACACTTTTACGGTGTAGGATGGTAACATTGTGTTGTGCTAGGATTCACAAAGTCTAACATAAATGATATTGTATCGATAGCACGTTGACCAGTGTGTACTCTTGGGAGGCCGTTTGAACCGATAGTTGGTGCTGTGGCAGTCCTATAGCACTTGTGCTGGAGGACTGACTGGATGTTATAATACCTTTTTACTCAATCACTTGTTTTCATCTTTATAGAGCTTTGCACCCTATGCTTCTTCTCTAAAATTGATTTTTAGCTGATAACTCAAACCAACCAATCAAACAATCTGTTTTCGAAATCGCCATCTGAAATTAGTTTTTAAAGACTGGACTTTTGAAAGTCTTTCACAAGATTTCCCTGTGGATCGATATCTGGTATTTTACCATTATTACTTGTTACGAGACGATAGTAGTTCAAGGTGTATACTTGCACTGAGTCCTATTCTAAGTGAATCTCTAAGGTTGCATAAATCTTACAACAAGTTTTTGGCGCCGTTGTCGGGGATAACTTCGCTGAAAGAATTTCGTTTTAAAGTTTTTAAGCTCTAATTTTTCTACCACCTTTTTGAAAAACAGTGCATGCCCAGAATATTGCACGGAGAACTTTTTCAAATTGATCCTGAGATTGAACGCACTTTTAGACAAAGAAGGAAAGCACAAAGAGCTGCTTTAGCTCACAACTCTCCAATGATGTCTGAAAATGAGTACACCTCGGATGAAGGTGAAAATGACTTCGAATTTGGGCCGAATGGACAACCTAATAATAGACCACCCGCCAATAATGGAATCCCTGACATAAATTGGGAAAATTTCGACGATCGAGAAAATCTTGAAAATCTTGGCAATGGAAATCTTGGAAACGGACCCATTCCTTGAAACGGACCAATTCCTAGAAATGGACCGATTCCTAGGAAAATCCTCGCCAAATTCCTCGTCAGATTCCTGAAAATAGACCAATTCATAATCTTGAAGATGAGGAACAAAACATTTTCCGGCTTGCAAATTCTAAAGATGGAGGTATTATGGCTTATGTTGTTCCTGTTTTAAATCAATTACATTCAGGAATACTAAAGCCTACCCTCGAAACTCATCATTTTGAACCCAAGTCGATAATGTTTCATATGCTCCAAATCAACGGCCAGTACGCTGGTTTGGCACACGAGGATCCTCATTCTCATCTCAGGTCTTTCATGGAGATTACAGATTCTTTCAAATTGCCAGGTGTACAGGATGATGCTTTAAAGCTAAAACTTTTTCCATACTCTCTAAGAGATAAAGCAAGATCCTGGTACAACTCGCTGCGACCAGATTCGATAATCACATGGAACCAAATGGCAGAAAAGTTTTTAAAAAAATATTTTCCACCCACCAGGAACGCTAAGTCCAAAAACGAAATCTGCACTTTTAAACAAATGGACAATGAAGCAGTTCCTGATGCATGGGACAGGTTTAAAGAGCTGTTGAGAAAATGCCCTCACCATGGCATTCCGTATTGCATTCAGCTAGAGACATTTTACAGTGGTCTAGATATCAATGCTAAACAAATGCTTGATGCTACTGCAAACGGATCTTTCACAGCTTGTACCTACAATGAAGGATATGAAATCCTTGAAAAGATTTCTGACAATAATGGACAATGGTCTGATCCACGTGCACTGCCACCTAAAAGAACAACAGGGACGTCAGATTCTGATGCTTACTCAACATTAACCGCACAGTTGGCAAATATGGCGACTCTAATTCAAAATCTAGCCACACCTGTGCAGGCTAATGCTGCTATAGCTATCCCTGGTGTTTTGCCAGTACAATGTACCTTTTGTGGAGATGGACATTCTTTTGAAAATTGTCCAAGCAATCCAGAGCAAGTAAACTATGAGCAAAACAACCAAAAAGGAGGACCTTTTTCTCAGACTTACAATTCTGAGTGGAGGAATCATCCAAATTTTTCATGGCATAGTCCTTCTCTCAATCAACCATCACAAAGACCACAAGGACAGTCCAATTTTCAAGGACAATCCAATTTTCAACAAAGAAGTCACAACAACCAACAACCCAATTTTCAAAACAGACCATCTTCTTTCCAAAACAACAAGCCCAATCAGCAGGCTGAGTCATCTACTTCCTTGGAAGCAATGATGAAAGGGTTTATGGCCCAAACTCAAGCCTCAATTAAAAATCTCGAAACTCAGATGGGGCAAATGGCTTTGGAAATGAAGAAAAGATCGGTAGGAACTCTTCCTAGTGATACAGAGATTCCACGTAGAGATGGAAAAGAGCAGGTTAAGGTTGTGACTTTAAGAAGTGGAAGGCCTTTAGAAGAAAATCCCAGAAAAGAACCAGATTATGCTGCTACAATACCAGATTCTGCTGCTACAATACCTACAGACCAGTCCTGTAGCACTAATAGGACCAAAGCTAGCGATAAGCCTGTTAATATTCAAGTCATTCCTACTAAATCAGACTACCCCTTACTGTTCCCTGATGCACCTAAGAAAGTCCAGACTACCAAAGAAAGTGCAGTAGTGGATGTGTCACACTCTGGTGGCAGTCCTACGGCACTCCTTCAGCCCAGTCCTATAGCACCCTGCAGGACTGAAGAGATTCCAACTGTGAAACCCACACAAGCACCTCTCCTTCACAAGATTGACCCCTCTAGTTCAGTCACTCCTTACATTCCTTATCCCCAAAGGATGAGGAATAATAAGGAAGAAGTTCAATTTAAAAAATTTCTTGATGTTTTTAAACAGTTGCACATAAACATACCTTTGGTTGAAGCTATTGAGCAGATGCCAAATTATGCAAAGTTTCTAAAAGACATTTTGAGCAAAAAGAAAAAGTTGACTGAATATGAGACAGTAGCTCTGACTGAAGGATGTAGTGCCTTGTTGTCCAGTAAAATTCCCCCTAAACTGAAAGATCCTGGATGTTTCACAATCCCATGTTCTATAGGAGGAAAGAAAGTAGGAAAAGCCCTTTGTGACTTAGGTGCTAGTGTAAACCTTATGCCTTTGTCCATTTTCAATACCTTAGGCATAGGTGAAGCTAGACCTACCACTGTCTCCCTACAATTGGCTGATAAGACCATAGCCTGGCCTAAAGGAAAAATTGAGGATGTCCTAGTCCAAGTTGATATGTTTATCTTTCCAGCTGACTTTATCATCCTAGACTTTGAAGCTGACAAAGATATCCCCATCCTTTTAGGTAGACCTTTCCTAGCCACCGGAAGAACCTTGATTGATGTTCAAAAGGGAGAGTTAACTATGAGAGTACATGATCAAGAAGTAACTTTTAATGTGTTTGATTCTCTCAGGTACCCTGAAGAAAGAGAGGAATGTTCCACTTTGAGCATGATAGAGAATTGGTGTCAAGACAAAAGCTTGGGAGAAATGTTGGGAATGGAGGACTCTGACAAGGAGGAAGATTTTGAAGACCTGGAACCACCACAGGAAGTTGCTGCTTTTGAGACCCTAGATCATAAGGATAGGAAAACTCTTGTCCCATCCTTAGAAGTTGCACCAGACTTAGAACTAAAACAACTTCCCTCTCATTTAAAATATGTCTTTTTAGAGGACCCTGGGAAGTTGCCTGTCATTATTTCATCATCACTAGATCTAGAACAAGAGGAAAGATTGGTCAAAATGTTGAAACTTCACACAAAAGCCATAGGATGGACCATTGCTGATCTCAAGGGCATAAGCCCAACTATTTGTCAACACAAAATCATTTTGGAAGATAAAGACTACTCATCAGTTGAGCCTCAAAGAAGACTCAATCCTGTGATGAAGGAAGTTGTCAAAAAGGAGATTTTAAAATGGCTTGATGCAGGCATAATCTATCCTATTGCTAGTAGTACTTGTGTCAGTCCTGTGCAATGTGTACCCAAAAAGGATGGGGTAACTGTTGTACCAAATGAGAAAAATGAACTTATACCTACTAGGGTAGTGTCTGGTTGGAGGATATGTATGGACTATAGGAAGCTTAACAAGGCTACCCAAAAAGACCATTTTCCATTACCTTTTGTTGACCAAATGCTAGACAGACTGGCAGGAAAAGAGTTTTATTGTTTCTTAGATGGCTACTCTGGTTACAATCAAATTACCATTGCGCCTGAAGACCAAGAAAAGACCACTTTCACTTGTCCTTTTGGAACCTTTGCATTTAGAAGAATGCCCTTTGGACTGTGTAATGCTCCAGCCACTTTCCAAAGATGTATGATGTCTATTTTTTCTGACATGTTAGAAAACTCCATGGAAATTTTCATGGATGACTTTTCTGATTATGGGACATCATATGACCTTTGCTTACAAAACCTGGAAAATAGTCTTAAAAGATGTGAAGAAACAGACTTGGTTTTAAACTGGGAAAAGTGTCATTTTATGGTAAAAGAAGGCATTGTATTGGGACATCTCATCTCAACAAGAGGCATAGAAGTTGATAAGGCCAAATTAGAAGTCATTTCAAATTTGCCAGAACCAACAACAGTCAAAGGTATCAGAAGTTTTTTAGGACATGCTGGTTTTTACAGGAGGTTTATAAAAGATTTTTCAAAAATTTCAAAACCTCTTTGTTTATTGCTACAGAATGACCAAGTGTTTAATTTTAATGAAGATTGCAGAAAAGCTTTTAACACTTTGAAAGAAGCATTGGTCATGGCTCCGGTAGTAATAGCACCAGATTGGTCCCAACCATTTGAAATCATGTGTGATGCCAGTGACTGGGCAGTTGGTGCAGTCTTGGGTCAAAAGAAAAATAAAATTTTCCATCCTGTTTACTATTCCAGTAAAACTCTCAATGATGCTCAAATCAATTACACCACTACTGAAAAAGAATTATTAGGTGTGGTTTTTGCTTTTGAAAAATTCAGATCATACTTGATTGGTACTAAAGTAATTGTTCACACAGATCATGCTGCAATCAAGTATTTGATTTCTAAAAAGGATGCAAAATCTAGGCTAATAAGGTGGGTCTTGTTGTTACAAGAGTTTGATTTGGAAATCATTGATAGGAAGAGTGTGGATAATCAAGTGGCTGACCATTTGTCTAGATTGGAAAAACAAGACAAACCTGTTTTTAGTGGTGAGATTTGTGAGACATTCCCTGATGAAAGAATTTTGGCTATACAGCATACCAATGCTCCTTGGTTTGCCGTCATTGTAAATTATTTAGCATGTGGAGTCATTCCTAAAGAGTTTACTAAACACCACAAGAAAAAGCTTATCTACGATTCAAAGAAGTATCTGTGGGATGACCCATTTTTGTTTAAAATTTGTGCAGATCAGATGATCAGAAGATGCATACCACAAGAAGAAATGACATCAGTTTTACAGCACTGCCATACAGGACCTTGTGGAGGACATTTTGGAGGAAGTAGGACAGCAGCAAAGGTTTTGCAATCTGGGTTGTTCTGGCCTACTTTGTACAATGATGCTCATAACTTTGTAAAAAGTTGTGATGAGTGTCAAAGAAGTGGGAATATTTCTCAAAGAAATGAAATGCCCCTAAATGGAATTCTAGAAGTAGAATTATTTGATGTTTGGGGCATAGACTTCATGGGACCTTTTCCAATCTCCAATAATTGTGCCTACATGTTACTTGCTGTAGACTACGTGTCCAAATGGGTGGAAGCTTTGGCTTGCCATTCCAATGATGCTCGGACAGTTGTCAAATTTTTGCAAAAACATATTTTTACAAGATTTGGTACACCCAGAGCCTTGGTAAGTGATGAAGGCACCCATTTCATAAACAAGTTGTTAGAGGAGGTTCTTGAAAAGTACAACATTCAGCATAGGGTGGCAACAGCTTACCACCCTCAAACCAATGGTTTGGCTGAGCTATCAAATAGGGAGATAAAAGGAATTTTAGCAAAAGTGGTTAAACCACACCGGAAGGACTGGGCCTCCAAATTGGATGATGCCCTATGGGCCTACCGGACTGCTTTCAAAACCCCTATTGGAATGTCCCCTTACAAATTAGTTTATGGAAAGGCCTGTCATTTGCCAGTTGAGCTAGAGCATAAAGCATATTGGGCCATCAAAGAACTCAACATGAATCTGGATGAAGCTGGTAAGAAAAGAACTCTTCAACTCTGTGAAATGGAAGAGCATAGGAATTTTTCCTATGAAAATGCCAAGTTATATAAAGAAAACACCAAAAAGTGGCATGACAAAAAGATTCTTCCAAAAGAACTCTATGAGGGTCAAAAAGTCCTTCTGTTCAATTCAAGATTAAAACTTTTTCCTGGAAAACTGAACTCAAGATGGACTGGGCCTTATCAGATTTTCAAAGTATACCCTTACGGTACAATCGAACTCATCAATCCAGACAAGGGCACTACTTTCAAAGTCAATGGTCATAGAGTCAAACCGTTTTTTGACCCCACTGAAGCACCACCACAACCATACACGTTTGTTGAGCCTAACGAGTAATAAATAATTTTGTTATATTTATGTCTGTATATATATGTATAAAATAATAAAAATACAAAAACATTCATATAAATGTAAAAAGAACAAAAATATTTCTTTTTCATTGTGTAATTCTTTTAGAATAATTTTTCTTTTTATTTTGGGCCTTGCCCTATTCTGCTGATTTAAATCAAACCCATGTTGAAGCAGTTTGGTCCCATGGGATGTTTATTTTGCAGATAAGAAAACGAAGAAGTCGGCCCAACTACTTGAGCCCATAACCCGAGTCTCTTCGATAACTGTTCAGTCATTTCAAACGATTTCTGACTAAGAAGTGATAGTCTGTTGTTCATCATCATCTTTTTCCAGAGACTTCGTCGGAAACTAGCATCATCGCCGAATACCATCCCTTCGTCCACAAAGTATGACCTGGTACTCGTTTTCTACAGAAAAACCATAGGTGCAGTACGCTTGCTTTGTTGTTTACCATCTTCCTCGTACACCCCATTGTACTACCTGCTGCAAACCCATCTCGCGTACGAGTAATACCACGTACTCCCCTACTCTCGGTTGTAACCCTCTTCTCCACGCTTCATCCTTTCTAAAATACGCCATCGATAAACCCTAAACCCACCATTTATCTCTTAAGTTCTTATTCCCTCTGCTACCCCCTGTTTAACCATCTTCTATGGCGAAAACCAAATCCAAAGCCCGCAGACGAGAAGTCCCCTCTGAACGCCCCGATACACATGGAGAAAACCCCATTGATGCTACTCCTATTAGTCAAGCACCACCAACCAGGAGTTTACCCCCTGTTCCACTGTTCAAACCCAAGCGCAGAGTAACTCGAAGCAGCGGGAAGATGAAAACGAAGCCAATGACAGAAGAAGAAGGGCCTGCGATTGACCTCTCCGATAACTCCGATTCTGAGGAAGAAGCTCCACCAGCGCAGAAAACAAAATTTGAGGTGGAAAGTTCGAACCCACTGGAAACTTTGGCACATGCAGTCCAGGCCATGGTTCACCCATTTTCTGAGGCATCGCGCGTCCACACCCATGGTATGAATCCTTTCTCAAAACCCTTATCTGTGAACCAAGTAACCACATTCCCAAAACACCCACAACCCTCTGTGGGTGTTGCATTAGAACAAACTTTGGGACCACACAGGGAAATTCTTGCCTCCTCATCATTTTTCCAAAGACCTTTGATGTTAGTAACCCCATTTTCCAAACCAAGGTCTCTATCTAACTTGAGCCAAATCCCTGTTGGATTCATATCCATGTTGCATGCCGGGAAGCCTAGGAATTTTCCTCCCTTGCCCAAACTACCTATTGTGTCATCCATTAAGATCCCTGAACTAACAGTCCTACCAAGCGGAAAAACCTTCACACCACCTCCTGTACAAACTGATACCATCACCCATACACAATTTGCTGCCTTTCTTGCCAGGTTGAACCGCTCTTACCAGCCTAGAATGCCAACTAGTTTTGCTTTTGCAGCCAATAGGGTTGATCATGTCCCTAGGGACACCTCCGTTACTATGAAGGCTATGATACCAAGAAACCCTGTTAGTGAGCAGCCTACCTCCGTGATGGTTGAGGACCATGTGAGCACTGAGAATGAACAGGAAGTCTTCGCAGACACCTCTGTTTTAGAGACCAATCCCACCGAAACCATGGTACTAAAAGAGCCTTTACCAAACACTACCTCGGTTAAGACCCCTGTTTCTAAGGACACTTCAGGCAAGATCCCTTTGATTCGAGTTCCTTTTGGGAAGGCCACCAGTGATGTTCCACTCTTCAAGGAAACACTGGATCCTCTTAACAAACCTATGGAACAGCTCCATGTTGATTGGTCTGATGATGATAATCCTCAAATGGACACATGTAGTAATTGGGGGGCAGATGTTTTGGAAGAGGAGATAGTCATCACTCACACTAGTGATGCATCTCCTCCTCCTTCTAACCCTGAAATGCAGGAACCAACTACCAAAGTGGCCTCACCAAAGAAGCAGATTAAAAGAAAGGATGGGAAGAATATGCAGAAAAAGGCGGCCCCTACATCTCTGAAGATCAGATTGCGATCCATCTCCAAACCTGCAAAGAAAGTACAGAAAGAAAGGAAGAGAGATGTGGATGTAAAAATCACAACTGAACAGGTAAGGGACGTGGCTGAAAAGAAGCAGCAGAAGAGAAAGAGGGGAGAAATGGAAGAACAAAGTGTGGGAGAGACATCTAGCACTCCTCAGAGGATCACAAGATAGAAAGCCAGAAGTTTTCAATAGGACAGCCCTAACACTGCAGTCCTACAGCACTCTTCTAGTAGTGCTGCAGGATCAAAAAGAAAAACCAAGAAGGTATCCTCTTCATCCTCTCCTACTGAGTTGTTTAGCACGTCTACAACACTAAATAGATACCCAATGTTTGCACATAGAGTTGGCCAAACACCTAAAGGGTTTGCCCCTCACATAGTTTCGGCAAATCCTCACATTAGAACCATCATTGAGGAACTTGGGTGGGAAAGGTTGTGTGTTGTGCCTCCACATTTCAATGAGGACTGGGTAAGAGAGTTTTATACTGAGATGTCAGTGACCCATGGGGAAGAGCTATTGGTTAGACAGACCCCCGTTTCCTTCTCCTCTGAGGCTTTGAATGATCTACTAGGATTGACACCACCCTTAGAATCTGAATTTGAGAGATTAAGAGGTGGGGTTACGGATGAGGAGTTAGAAGACATACTAACCACCCTAGCAAACCCTGGAGCCTCTTGGACCTTGAAGGGTGAGTGTAGAACACTCAGGACATGTTTTCTGAAAGCCGAGGCTAACGTATGGTTCTACTTCATTCGACACACATTGAACCCAACTAGCCACGACACCAACTTGTGCATGGATAGGGTAATCCTGCTGTATTGTATAATGGAATGTTACCCTATTAATGTGGGTAAACTAATTTGTGGGTGCATGAGAACTAGCTTGGAGAGATCCAATACCAGACTACCTTATCCCTCCATCATACATTCACTCATGGCTAATGCAAAAGCCCCTGTTTTGAACACTGACACCTTTTCTAAGGAAAGAACAGTGATGGATAAGATAAATCTTCAGAGGCTAATGAGAAATAGTGAGGCTGCTGACACAGTAGTTGTTGAGCCTATGGCTGCTGCACTAGAAAAGCTCAAGGTAAAATTGGTGAAAGAGATGGATAAGCAGGCGAAGGCAATGAAGAAGTTGGTGAAAAAGAAGGTAAAAGAGTTAGCTGTGCAAGTTGAGAAAGTTGGAAGGGAAGTTGAGAAAGTTGGAAAGGAGGTTGAGGAGATCAAGAAAGATAGACTGAAATGGGCTGAATACAAGCAGCACAAAGCCCAGGTGAAGGAAGCGTATGCGAGAGGGAGTTCACAGCAACCGTTGACAGTACCACCACCCCCGAAGTCCATGTTGCAGATCCATTCAGCTCCTACTCAGCCTGAGTAGGACAGGTTCTGCCATTCTTCCTTGTTGCTTGTAAATTAATTTATGTTTTATATTTTGAGGTTTCAGTTTAGGAGTCCAGTTTGAGTATTTGTCTCTATGAAATCTTAATCCATGGTCATAGCTGAATAAGCTCGACTTGTTGGGATCTTTTGCTGGTTTATGTGTAATTGCTGTTAGTATGTCATGTTTAAACCGTTAAATCATGTGCAGAAAGCAAGTTTGAGGTGGGAATTTCCCATTCTCATCTTTGCTTTTCTGCTTCAATGTTTTCTTGGGAGCTGATTTTCATGACTCTGCTTGTTTTATAATCTGTATGCATGCACCTCTGTTTTCACCACTGCCTTAACATGATTGGTATGTACTTATAGCCACAGTAATCTGATGTCTTGTTTGTTTTGTTGTAAACTGCCATCATAGCCCACCTAACAGCTTTCCAACCTGTTAAGACTAAATCATCAAGGGTATTTTTTCCTCATAAAGCCAGAAATATAAATCCCAAACAGACCCCCTCTGCTCCTAATTTCCGTGACAATGGGGACATTGTCCATTTTAAGTTTGAGGTTGGGGTAAGATTTGCCTCACACATCTTGAGGCAAACCTCACAAATCTTTCAGAAGCAAAGTGCTCTTTTGTGCTTAAAGAGTGTCAAAGACACCAAAATATTAAAAGAGACCAATGAGTCCACTCTATTCCTCAATATGAGATGAATGGCAGTAAAATTGTGCCATTGAGTGAACAAAGTGAGGGAGCGAAAAAAGGCAAAGCATCAAAATCAAAGGAAAAGCCGAATGCATACCCAAATTTCAAAAAAAAATGTATGTCTTGATGATTTTTGTTAACACTAGGAAGGTTCTGGTTGGTTATGAGGGTGTGTTTTTGGGCTAAGATGAATAAATTCAGTTTATGAAGGGCTATTGGATTCATGCTATGAATGTTGTGAGCAGGTTTGTGCTTAAATAGTGGTTCGCATTATGATTATGGATAAAACAGGGGCTAATTTTTTTTTAGGTTCTTAGTTTTTTTAGAAGCTTGAGTCGTTATTTTGTCTATTTTTGTTGTTTGGGGACAAACAACGTTTTAAGTTTGATGTTGTGATAGGGTTAGTTTGTTAACCCTATTTTAGCCACTTTTTAGTAGGTTTTGAGTCTGTTTTATTTGCCCAAAGTCTGTAATTGAGTCCTTTTTAGTAGTTTTTTAGCATTTTCTGTGTTTTAGGTGTCAAGCATGATTTAATGGTATAATCTCCGTTTTTGGATCTTATTGGGACTATTTTGATTTCAGATTTTGGCTGGACACTACTACGGCAATGCTATAGGAGTTGAGCACAAAAGGAATGTTGTAGGAGTGCCGCAGGATCGAACAGCTGGGCCATTTTTTGGGTATCTTATGGAAGAAGCCTCTTTTGATGACAAGGCTGGAGTTGACTTTTTGGAAGGGACATAAAGCTGAATGGGACATCAGTCTTAATCTCCTTTTAGTTGCTTTGTCTCCACACAACTCCCCTATATATAGAATGCTTCTATGCTTTTGTAAAATATGCTTTTGAGCTAAAAACACAAAAACTCTCCACAAGTATTTAGCTTTTCTCTCTAGTTTATTTACCTCTTAATTTCCAGTGTATTTACCTCTGAATATTCAGAGTTGTGGTCACGATTTCAGTAGTTTGTAGTCAAGCTTTTGGTTTCAAGTATTAATCTAAGTGGTTCGAAGTTAAGTTCTTGTGTTTTACTTTCCGATTCTCGCAAGTCTCCAAGTTCTCGATATTTTCTTAGTTACTTACTTAAAATCTCAAGGTTCGTGATTTTTAGTTTGGAGTCCTTCCCTCTAAAAACCGTAACCTTTGGTTGTTTAAGTTAGTGTTTCAAAGTTTTAACGGTTTCAAAGCAACAAGTAGTTTTGTGACGTAACTTGCACGACAAGTTTCCATAACTTGGCGAACAAGTTACCTTGGTAGTTTAGTAATTCCGTTTCCTTGCATTCTTAGTTCTTATTATTGTTTTTATTTTCTTGTTGTTGAAATTCCTGTATTTAATTTCTGTCTTTCCATTTCTGTCATTTACATTTCTTGCAATTTAATTTTTGTCTTTCCATTTCTATCATTTACATTTCTTGCAATTTCCTTTCAGTACTTTCCATTCATGTCATTTACATTTCTTACACCTTTCGAAAGAAGAAATCAAGCCATGAAGGGCTAATCGCCTGAGCTTGGGGTGTAAAGCAAAGTTTAGATGTAAAATCTGTGTGAAAGTAAAGAGGTGTATTGAATATAACATTGTATCTAACTATTTATTTCAGGTGAATGATCTTACATTGAAGATTGCATTTAATTAATTGACAACTAATTTTATGTATGAAAATGCATTAACATTCAGTGTTAAGGTTAAGGTTAATTAACTGAAATAATAAAAGAAGACTATAAAGAGTTTTAGTGCCTGACAAGTACTATACTTTTACGGTGTAGGATGGTAACACTGTGTTGTGCTAGGATTCACAAAGTCTAACATAAATGATATTGTATCGATAGCACGTTGACCAGTGTGTACTCTTGGGAGGCCATTTGAACCGATAGTTGGTGATGTGGCAGTCTTATAGCACTTGTGCTGGAGGACTGGCTGGATGTTATAATACCTTTTTACTCAATCACTTGTTTTCATCTTTATAGAGCTTTGCACCCTATGCTTCTTCTCTAGAATTGATTTTTAGTTGATAACTCAAACCAACCAATCAAACAATCTGTTTTCGAAATCGCCATCTGAAATTAGTTTTTAAAGACTGGACTTTTGAAAGGCTTTCACAAGATTTCCCTGTGGATCGATATCTGGTATTTTACCATTATTACTTGTTACGAGACGATAGTAATTCAAGGTGTATACTTGCACTGAGTCCTATTCTAAGTGAATCTCTAAGGTTGAATAAATCTTACAACAGCCGTGAATAAGAAACGAGAGGGAAGGGGCTGCACCACATGGGCCGAATCCCATGCAAAAGTTTAGAAAAAATGCAACAATGGTCCCCGCAGCTTGTAGTTTTCAACTTAAACCTCAAAATCCCAAACTTTAACAATTAAGGTTCTGGCCGCCTAACCCCGTTAACAAGAACGTTAATAAAAGATTTAAAAATAAGAAAATTTTAAAACGTACCGGAATACGGGCTTTACACCATATCAATATGATTATGCGAACAAGACAAAAGCGAAAGTGATAGTTTTCATTCCAAAAGACACAAATGCCACCATTATGGCCATTACAACCAACCGCAAAGCAATAATTAAAACCCAAGTGAGATTTTAAACTAGAGGCTCTCGCTTGGGGAACAAGTGTTTCAAAAAGGAAATAACATCTGTTTGGGAACTACGAATAAGCTTCCTGAGAACCGAAAATGCCCGAGGGTTGGCGAGGCCCCGACAGTTCCAACTTAAGACGATCATTTGTCTAGGCAGGCTTGTGAAGCAAGTCTCGCATATGGTGCGGTTTTATCTTGCATATCCGCCTTCATTTTCTTTCCACTAATCGTCCTAACTTTGTCTTTGATGGAGATTCATTTTCTTGATGGAGGAGTGGATGGTGTCATATCTTCCGGAGTCAAATGGGTGTAAGTTACCAGGGATGTGGGTATCCATACCTGTAGAAACGACGGTTTGCATGGGATTGGTAGGATTGGCGACGGTTTGCGTAGAAGTAATAGTGACATGTTGCATGGAAGAGGATTCTTTGGCGACAGCTAGCATAGAATTATTAATGACAGCTTGCATGGAAGGTGGGTCTTTGGCGACGATTTGTATGTGGATATATCCGACACTTTGGTGTTGTTCGGTAGCGGCTTAATGGTCTGTGTGGGAGATATGGCTGATTCGCACAACCATATCTACCCGTTCGGTAGCGGCTTAATGTAAAAAATAGTGGCTGACCGAATTAGCTATGAAAATAGTGTCCTTCCCACTCAGCTCCCTTATTTCCCATTTTACCCCTCTCTCAACTACCCACTTTAATTACATCTAAACCCCAAAAACTTATCACCGCCTCCCTCCTCACTTCAGCAAACCCATCGACATTTCTCCATTCACATGCTCGCCATCTTCTCGCCACCACCTGCTCGCCACGCCGACGACCCTATCGCATCGCAGGTATGACTTTCTTTTCTGCTATAATCTACTATAATCTGCTGTGATTTTTTTTTAGTTTCTTTCATACATCTGTATGTTCATAATCTGCATATCTGGTTTCTCCATTTTCTGATTTCTCCATTTTCTGCTATAATACATCTGGATTTTCATAATCTTTCATACATTTGTATATATGATTTCTCGATTTTCTGCTATAATACATCTGTATGTTCATAATCGATTTTCTTTCTGATGTGTTAATAATCAGATATGTGTTAATAATCTGATTTTAATGATTATTGTGATTATTGTGAGTTGTTAATAATCTGATAATTTGTTGTTGTGATTTTTTGTTGTTCAAAATGTGATGGATTTTTTTGTTGTCATTTTCTTGATTTTTGTGTGAATTTGTGTATATGGTGTCCAACTAGGAATGGAACAAACGGGTGATTCACAACAGCCGAAAAGGACTAGGATAAGTTGGAAAAACATGGCTGTTGTGAAAACCTTTTTAGAAACTTGTATACTTGAAATAGCATTGAACGAAAAGGAAGGTGGAAGTCTAAAATCAATGTCTTGGAAGAAAGTTTCTGAAACTCTGAAAGATGTCCACAACTTTGAAGCTGATAGAAAGCAAATGCGTAATCATTATGATTATTTAAAGGGAAAATATGGGGTGTGGTTGAAGCTTAAAAATAAGACGGGAAATGTGTACGATCCTTCAACAAACTCATTTAATTTGACACCAGAGCAATGGGAACTTGAGATTCAGGTCACTTTCTTTTATATTTCTTTTCTTATATTTAAAATTAGTTTAATCGGTGACTTATAGTTATTTTTTTAAACACAGTCAAACAAATATGTTGAATCTCTAAGGACAACTAATCTTCCATTCCTCGAGTTGTGCACTCAATTGTTTGAAGGCGGTGTTTCCACGAGCGTTGGAAGCTTTGGACCGCTATCAAATGATCCTGAGCCAACCGTCGAGCCTTTCTTTGTTTCAAACAATGAGGAAGTGGAGATCTCCAATTCTCACCCCACATCCTCAACTCCTATATCTTCGGCTCGTACTCAAGTGAGAACCAACAAGAGGAAAGTTACCCAAACCGACATAGATGAGGAGATATTGTCCGTTTTAAAAGCATTGGCCGTAAAACGCAATGAAAGTCATGAGCCTCCTTCCTACATGGATTGTCTTAAAAAACTCAATGACATTGGATGGGCAAAAGATGATCCATTGTACCGTATTGCAATGGCTCTTCTTGGTGACAAGGAGAATAGAGAGCATTGGTTGATGATACCGCCCGGATTTGCGGTTGATTGGGTGAAGACGATTGGAGATAAACAAGGCTACAAGTAGGTGGTTGGCGGTTGATGATAGGTTTTTTTGGCCATTGATGTTTATGACTATGCTTCTTTTTTGTTGATGTTTATGATACATTTCCAATGGCTTTTTTGTTGATGCTTATGACATTTCCATTGGCTTTTTTGTAGATGTGTATGCCATTGATGTATTTGGAATGATATGTTTATGATATTTGACTTTATGCTATCAAGTTGTGTTATAATGATGTGTGCAAGTTGTTACGATTATTTCTAATGGTTTTTTTCAATTTTATAGACATAAATGATCCACGATGTTTTTTTTTCAATTTTATAGACAAATGATTCATAATGGGTTTTTTTTCAATTTTATAGACATAAATGATTCACGATGTTTTTTTTTCAATTTTATAGACAAATGATTCACGATGTTTTTTTTTCAATTTTATAGACAAATGATTCACAAATGGTTTTTTTCAATTTTATAGATATGTTGACTTACGAGGAAGAACGTTTGTTCGTAATTCTATTGTTTTGGTATATAAGTCGAAGAAGGAATTCTTCGCCGACTATTGTAAGGGTGCGTGATAACACTTCGGCTATGAGTGGACATGCATATACACAAGAGTTGCTACATGGATCTAGTTTGCAATGTCAAGAGTTGATGCGTATGTCTCGTGAGGCATATGTGTTACTATGCAATCACTTTAAACAAAGGGGTTGGGTAAAATGTGGTAGAGTTATAAGTGTCGAGGAGAAATTAGCTATGTTTTTTACAATGGTCGGACATAATGAACGCTATAGGGTGATAAAACGCATATTTCAACATTCCACCGACACCGTCCATAGTTGTTTTCATGAAGTTCTACGAGGTATGATAAAGTTTGCAAGAGAAATTGTATGTCCGGCAGCATCTGAAACAAACACCCAGATTATGTCAAATCAACAAAGTCGTTTGAGAGAAATATTTCCGGTATGCTTTGTTTTTATATTTTTTGTTATAGTGACGTAAAAATCTATGACATTTTAAACGTTTTTTTTTGTCAATGAAGGGTGCAATTGGTGCACTAGATGGGACTCTCATACACGCAGTCGTGCCTGCTAGTCATCAAACAACTTATAGAGGAAGAGGAGGTGGTCGATGCTACCAAAATGTTCTAGGCATTTGTGATTTCGATATGATATTTACATTTGTTTAGGCGGGATGGGAAGGCATTGCGCATGATTCTTGAGTATTAAATGAAGTTGCATTTAACCCAAATTTCGGTTTCCTTTTCCACCCGAAGGTATACATCATTGTTAATTACATACATGCTTAATTTGAAATAATGTTTGCATTATTGCCTAATTAATCGTCGCTTGCAGATAAATATTATCTTTGTGATGCTGCATATTCTAACGCTCGTGGATTTTTAGCTCTGTATCGTAACACAAGGTATTGGTTAGCGGATTATCGACGTAGACGTGCTTTAACTAAAGAAGAAAAGTTCAATCATGCGCATGCACAACTTCGAAATGCCATTGAGCGTGCTTATGGTGTCTTGAAAGCAAAATTTCCAATCTTGAAGCAAATGGCTCCTTTTCCATTTACAAAACAAAGAAATGTGGTCATTGCTTGCTTCACGATACATAATTTTATAAGAAAATGCAATATTCAAGATCAACTTTTTATGGAGTACAATGAAGACACTATTTTCACCAATGACGAAGAAGATGTTGGAAGTGGGGAAGCGGAACTAGATGGATCACAATGGGGTGCTAATATGTAACGTCCCGCATAACGAAACATACATATAACATACATTCCATAACATGTTTACAACAAAGTACTTCACCTTTCACATTTGGTCCCATCTAAAGTCTGAACATAAAAATTCATTACAACTTGATCCACTTTGAATTACATAGTAATAACAAAAAATATAACTACAAAAGCATCCGTAGCATCATGATGATAATCTTCTCCAAAGCTAGCCAACAAGTATTCTATTTACTTGTTCTTACTGGAATCACCACCTGGAATACATAATTTTTAAAACAGAAAAATGAGGGTTAGACCTAAGGGTCTAGTGAGTAAATCCCTGACATTTGTAATTCATTAAAAACTCATTTATATAAAACACTATTTATATAAATACAAATACCACACACGTAAGATAATACCAACTAACAATTATTCATCATACCTGTCTCATTCCACCTTATCCCTCCACCAATGGCCAAATCAATTGGTTGCGAGCCAATTTATCACACCGGTCCAAAGCCCGGCCACGTATTATATTTTCATATAATACTCACGTAATTATAATATCCCATTATAATCACTCACGTATGACATATTCATACACTTATCACAATTCATTATTCACATATTGTATTCCAGTAAAAATACTCTTTAAAATAAAACTCACCTGATCTTTTAAGCAAGGTCCTTCAAACTTTCTTCAAAATAGATTATCTTTTAACCCAGATCCTTAATATCTGAAACAAATTAAAGCATACATACTCTTTAACACATAAACAGGAAAACCCAACTTTTCGCAACCCACTATTACGAAAAGTTCACTTTTCGCAACCTACAGTTGCGAGTTCCTCACTTTTCGCAACCAACAGATGCGAAAACCTCACTTCTCGCAACCCACAGTTGCGAGTTCCCTACTTTTCGTAACCAACAGATACGAAAACTTAACTATGCGCTTTAGCTGCTTGCGAAAAGTGGACTTTTCGCAACCAAGGCTTGCGAATTCCTACTTTTCGCAAGAACACTGTTCATCGTCTTTTTCAGATAAGTTCAGTTCAGTTCATTTTCAGGAAATCCAACTTTTCCCCAGATTGCACAAAAATGTTCTAAACCCCTTTTAACACTCTAAATTGCCACTAAAATACACAAATTCATCTAAGATTACCTAAACCCACCTCAAAATCCAAAAGAAACCTAATTCTTATAAAAGAGTGTTTGAATAAGATAATTACCTCTTTGATTTTACTGCACCAATACAAAATTCCAGCTGAAGTGTCTTAAATTCTTCTTCTTCTTCTTCTACGGTTCTTTCTCTTTCTCTCTCTCAGCCGTGAACAATTTCACACACACATACACTATTTGGGTTCTACTTTACTGTTTCAATTTGAGATATTTCTTCTATTTAGTATACCGAGTCGGTTTGTGTCTTAAAGGTTTGGGTAAAATACCCAACTAACCCTAAACTTGCTTTACTTGACAAATCACACCCTTAAGCTTCTATTATAAAATAAAAACTTATCCCTAAATTTCTTAATTCCACAAAATACGAAAATCAAGACTTATAAATTCCAATTTTAAATTAGATAAAATACCTGGTTATTACAACATCCCCCCCTTAAAAGAATTCCGTCCCGGAATTCAGTTAAGAGAACAGATGAGGGTATTTGGCTCTCATTTCCGACTCCGATTCCCACGTCGCATCCTGACCTCGATGATGTTTCCACTGAACCTTTACCTGTCTGATTTCTTTGTTCCTCAATACTTTGACTTTGTGATCAACTATAGCTTCCGGTTCATCCACATAGTTCAGCTTTTCATCAACCTGGATATCTGGTAGAGAGACTGCCTGGTCTGAAGTCACCAAACATTTCCTAAAATTCGATACATGGAACGCGTTGTGAATCCTGCTTAATTCTAGAGGTAAATCTAATCGGTAAGCCACTTCCCCAATTCTTTCAGTAATTGCAAATGGACCAATATACCTCGGACTGAGTTTACCTTGCTTCCCAAAACGTATGACTCCTTTCCAGGGCGATACTTTCAACATTACAAAATCCCCAACCTGAAACTCTAACGGTTTCCGACGTCGATCAGCATAGCTTTTCTGTCTGTCTTGAGCTGTTCTCAATTTATCCCGAATCTGGGTAATCTTATCTGCTGTTAACTGTACTATTTCTGGCCCTGCCAATTGCTTCTCCCCCACTTCATTCCAACATAGAGGCGTTCTGCATTTTCTACCATACAATACTTCAAACGGTGCCGCTTGGATGCTAGAATGATAACTGTTGTTGTAGGCGAATTCTATCAAAGGTAAATGTTTATCCCATGATCCCCCAAATTCCACTATACAAGCCCGGAGCATATCTTCTAAAGTCTGGATTGTTCTTTCACTCTGCCCGTCTGTCTGTGGATGATATGTTGTGCTCAACTTTATCTGCGTTCCCATCTCTTTTTGAAAGCTTCTCCAAAATCTAGAAGTAAAACGACTATCTCGATCGGAAATAATCGAGATTGGAATTCCATGTCGAGTTACTATTTCATTAATGTACAATTTAGCTAAACGTTCCAAGGAATCAGTTTCTTTTATCGGCAAGAAGTGAGCAGACTTCGTCAATCTATCCACAATCACCCAAATCGAATCGAATCCCTTTGAAGTTCTAGGCAACTTGGTAATAAAATCAGTAGTGATCTGATCCCATTTCCACATTGGTATATCTAGTCGTTGTAACTGGCCAAACGGTTTCTGATGCTCAATCTTTACTTTCTTGCAGGTAGTACAATCTTCCACATACTTAGCAACACTTCTCTTCATTCCCGGCCACCAATAGAATTGTTTCAAATCTATATACATTTTATTTGTACCTGGGTGAATAGAAAATCGAGATTGATGAGCCTCTTGTAGTACACGATCACGTAATCCACCCAAACGAGGTACCCAAATTCTGTTTCCCATACACAACAACCCACGGTCATCTTTCCCAAGCAGTGCTGATATCCCAACCAACCGTTCTGACTTCAAACTTTCTTCTTGATAAGCATCTATTTGGCATTTCAATAATTCGTCAAAAATATTTGGAAGCAGTTCAGCTCGAAGAGATATTGCTTTTATCGTTCCACTCCTTTCTTGACGACTTAGCGCATCTGCCACCACGTTCGCCTTCCCGGGGTGATAAAGGATTTCACAATCATAATCATTTACCAATTCCAACCACCTTCTTTGCCTCATATTCAGTTCCTTCTGATCAAAAAGATGTTGGAGACTCTTATGGTCAGTGAAAATTTGACATTTAGAACCATAAAGATAATGTCTCCAAATCTTCAAGGCAAAAACAACTGCTGCTAGTTCCATATCATGAGTAGGATATTGTCTTTCATGATCCTTCAGTTGACGAGAAGCATAAGCAATCACCTTTCCACGTTGCATAAGTACACATCCCAAACCCAGCTTAGAAGCATCATTGTAGACCACAAAATCATCTGAACCTTCTGGCAATGCTAATATCGGCGCGCTGCAGAGTTTCTCCTTCAATATTCTGAATGCCTCGTCCTGTTCTGCCTTCCATTCAAACTTTAAATTCTTCCGAGTCAGCTTGGTTAATGGTGTCGCGATTCGAGAAAAGTCTTTTATAAATTTCCGGTAATATCCAGCTAGACCCAGAAAACTACGTACTTCGGTTGCTGTCTTCGGCGGTTCCCATCTTTCAATT
Source organism: Saussurea involucrata (assembly GCA_033807775.1). Lineage (NCBI taxonomy): Eukaryota > Viridiplantae > Streptophyta > Magnoliopsida > Asterales > Asteraceae > Saussurea > Saussurea involucrata. Next base: position 210,518,974 of record CM066321.1, read on the forward strand.
GCTTCCACTTTCGCTGGATCGACTTGTATACCCTTCTCTGAAACTACGTGACCCAAAAACTGAACTTCCCGCAACCAGAATTCACATTTAGAGAACTTAGCGTACAACTTTTCTTTCTTCAATAACTCCAAAATCAAACGAAGATGTTGCGCATGATCCTCTTGGGATCGGGAATAAATAAGTATATCATCGATAAACACAATGACAAATTTATCGAGATAAGGCTTACATACCCGATTCATTAGATCCATAAAAGCGGCTGGAGCGTTCGTCAATCCGAAAGGCATTACTAAAAATTCGTAGTGGCCGTATCTTGTGCGAAATGCAGTCTTTAAAACATCCTCCTCCTTAACCTTCAACTGATGGTAGCCAGATCTGAGATCAATCTTGGAGAAGTAACAAGCTCCAACTAATTGATCGAAAAGATCATCAATTCTTGGAAGTGGATACTTGTTCTTGATCGTGCGCTTGTTCAACTCCCGATAATCGATACACATTCTCATTGAACCGTCTTTCTTCTTCACAAATAAAACTGGTGCACCCCATGGCGATGAGCTGGGTCTGATGAAGCCCTTATCAGATAAATCTTGAAGCTGTGACATCATTTCTTTCATCTCTGGTGGTGCTAATCTGTACGGCGCACGAGCGATGGGATCGGCTCCAGGTACTAGGTCTATTCCAAATTCTACTTGCCTAACAGGAGGAAGACTATTCAAGTCTCCAGGAAAAACCTCTGGGTATTCACTAACAATGGAAATATCTTCCAGCTTACACTTTTCAGGCCTACTATCTATCACATAGGCTAGATAGCTAGAGCAACCCTTATTAACACATTTACGGGCTTTTACCATAGATATAAGACTGGACTGATGATTCTTTCGATCTCCATAAATTACTACTGATCTCTTATCGGGTAAAACGACATGGATTATTTTCTTATCACAAACTATGTTGGCCTGATTCTCAGCTAGCCAATCCATTCCTACTACCACATCAAATTCAATCAAGGCTATTGGGAACAGTTGTATCGGTACTCCACACCCCTCTATGTCTATCATACAACAATCATAAATCTCTTTAACTGCCACTTGCTTATCATTTGCAGTATCTACTAATAAGGCATGTTTTAACATTTTAGGCTCTAAATGCACGTGAGCAGCAAAAGATGGAGACATAAAAGATCGGTTTGCAGCAGAATCAAATAACACTTTAGCACGCGTGGAGTTTATGAAAAATGTACCTGTGACCACATCTGGAGTTTCCTCCGCCTCTTTCGCTGTCATTTGAAATGTACAACCCCTCGTTCTGGGCGGTTCTATTCTTGGAACCACTGGTCTAGTAATGGCTGGCTTCTCCGATGTACCCCCGGATTGTATTCTACCCCGCGGACAATCTGATTGAAGGTGATCTGGAGAATTGCACAAAAAGCAAAATCGTGTTACTCGACAATCTTTTACAACATGCCCAGTTTTCCCACATTTAAAACAAACCCGCGATTCCACTTGACAATTTCCCTGATGGTAGCGATTACATTTCGGACATGATCTTTCCGCTGGTCGGAACGACGGACGGTTATCAAACCTCTGGAATCTAGACCTCTTTGGATCCTGTGGCGGTCCTTCCCATTTCCTTTTCCCCAAGCTCTTATCACCGGCATCCCTTTTATTATCTCTTTCCACATTCTCGGCAGCATCCACCACAGCTGTAAAAGTATCTGGCCTTGTTGCAGTCACCAATCTTCGAACTTCTGAATTTAACCCATAAATAAACCTCTCCATTTTCATCTTTTCTGTAGCAACATAATATCCTGCAAAACGAGACTTCTCCAAAAATCGTGCAGTATAATCTCTAACCGACAGATTTCCTTGTTGTAGATTCATGAATTCTTCTTCTAACTGTCTGACAGCAGCTTGTGGGCAGAAGTGCGTTGTGAAAGCTAACACAAATTCCTCCCATGCAAAAGTAGTGTAAACATCCGTTCCTCTTGATTCTATATGAGCCTCCCACCAATACAGAGCATCCCCTTTCAGCATCGCAGCTCCATAAAGCACTTTGTCTTCTTCAGCACACTTACACGTCTTGAAGATGGCCTCTAGTTCTTTCAGCCACCTCATCTCCTTTACTGGATCTCGGTCTCCTGAGTATGTAGGGGGCTTACAACTAAGAAACATTTTATAGTCACACCTTTTCATCATCGGTAAGATAGTAGAAGTAAGTGGTATTTCAACTTCGTGTTCCGGATTTGATCTTTCAGTTTCATTGTGGCGATTATGTTCAAACATAGCTTGTATGTTATCTTGTAACCTTCCCATTTCTGCCATCAAATCGTCCCGTGTAACAAACTCTGTGCCCTGTGGTTGTGTTCTTCCTCCAGTTCGGCCCCCAGTTCCCCTTCCGGTACTGCCTCTACCACGATCTCCTCCTCTTCCCCCTGTTCCTATTGGTGGATTCCCTCCACCCGAATTCCTTCCTCCTCTTTGATTCCTTTGTCTAGTGCCACTTGCCATTCTGCAGATTCAAACAAAGTTAATATACACATAAGCACATACCCTATATAACAAGGTATTCCAGTTCAAACATGCACCTGTAAAATCATAATTACACTGGCCTGGTGTAATTTGAAATTACCTTACATGATGTTCCTTCCACCTTTTATACTTAGCATCCCCAGGTTCTAAAAATAATAGGGACATCCTACTTCACATGCAGTTTAAGTCTAGGTACAGATACTAATACATAAATCCCTTAAACTAGGGCTCTGATACCATCTGTAACGTCCCGCATAACGAAACATACATATAACATACATTCCATAACATGTTTACAACAAAGTACTTCACCTTTCACATTTGGTCCCATCTAAAGTCTGAACATAAAAATTCATTACAACTTGATCCACTTTGAATTACATAGTAATAACAAAAATTATAACTACAAAAGCATCCGTAGCATCATGATGATAATCTTCTCCAAAGCTAGCCAACAAGTATTCTATTTACTTGTTCTTACTGGAATCACCACCTGGAATACATAATTTTTAAAACAGAAAAATGAGGGTTAGACCTAAGGGTCTAGTGAGTAAATCCCTGACATTTGTAATTCATTAAAAACTCATTTATATAAAACACTATTTATATAAATACAAATACCACACACGTAAGATAATACCAACTAACAATTATTCATCATACCTGTCTCATTCCACCTTATCCCTCCACCAATGGCCAAATCAATTGGTTGCGAGCCAATTTATCACACCGGTCCAAAGCCCCGCCACGTATTATATTTTCATATAATACTCACGTAATTATAATATCCCATTATAATCACTCACGTATGACATATTCATACACTTATCACAATTCATTATTCACATATTGTATTCCAGTAAAAATACCCTTTAAAATAAAACTCACCTGATCTTTTAAGCAATGTCCTTCAAACTTTCTTCAAAATAGATTATCTTTTAACCTAGATCCTTAATATATGAAACAAATTAAAGCATACATACTCTTTAACACATAAACAGGAAAACCCAACTTTTCGCAACCCACTATTACGAAAAGTTCACTTTTCGCAACCTACAGTTGCGAGTTCCTCACTTTTCGCAACCAACAGATGCGAAAACCTCACTTCTCGCAACCCACAGTTGCGAGTTCCCTACTTTTCGTAACCAACAGATACGAAAACTTAACTATGCTCTTTAGCTGCTTGCGAAAAGTGGACTTTTCGCAACCAAGGCTTGCGAATTCCTACTTTTCGCAAGAACACTGTTCATCGTCTTTTTCAGATAAGTTCAGTTCATTTTCAGGAAATCCAACTTTTCCCCAGATTGCACAAAAATGTTCTAAACCCCTTTTAACACTCTAAATTGCCACTAAAATACACAAATTCATCTAAGATTACCTAAACCCACCTCAAAATCCAAAAGAAACCTAATTCTTATAAAAGAGTGTTTGAATAAGATAATTACCTCTTTGATTTTACTGCACCAATACAAAATTCCAGCTGAAGTGTCTTAAATCACAACTGAACAGGTAAGGGACGTGGCTGAAAAGAAGCAGCAGAAGAGAAAGAGGGGAGAAATGGAAGAACAAAGTGTGGGAGAGACATCTAGCACTCCTCAGAGGATCACAAGATAGAAAGCCAGAAGTTTTCAACAGGACAGTCCTAACACTGCAGTCCTACAGCACTCTTCTAGTAGTGCTGCAGGATCAAAAAGAAAAACCAAGAAGGTATCCTCTTCATCCTCTCCTACTGAGTTGTTTAGCACGTCTACAACACTAAATAGATACCCAATGTTTGCACATAGAGTTGGCCAAACACCTAAAGGGTTTTCCCCTCACATAGTTTCGGCAAATCCTCACATTAGAACCATCATTGAGGAACTTGGGTGGGAAAGGTTGTGTGTTGTGCCTCCACATTTCAATGAGGACTGGGTAAGAGAGTTTTATACTGAGATGTCAGTGACCCATGGGGAAGAGCTATTGGTTAGACAGACCCCCGTTTCCTTCTCCTCTGAGGCTTTGAATGATCTACTAGGATTGACACCACCCTTAGAATCTGAATTTGAGAGATTAAGAGGTGGGGTTACGGATGAGGAGTTAGAAGACATACTAACCACCCTAGCAAACCCTGGAGCCTCTTGGACCTTGAAGGGTGAGTGTAGAACACTCAGGACATGTTTTTTGAAAGCCGAGGCTAACGTATGGTTCTACTTCATTCGACACACATTGAACCCAACTAGCCACGACACCAACTTGTGCATGGATAGGGTAATCCTGCTGTATTGTATAATGGAATGTTACCCTATTAATGTGGGTAAACTAATTTGTGGGTGCATGAGAACTAGCTTGGAGAGATCCAATACCAGACTACCTTATCCCTCCATCATACATTCACTCATGGCTAATGCAAAAGCCCCTGTTTTGAACACTGACACCTTTTCTAAGGAAAGAACAGTGATGGATAAGATAAATCTTCAGAGGCTAATGAGAAATAGTGAGGCTGTTGACACAGTAGTTGTTGAGCCTATGGCTGCTGCACTAGAAAAGCTCAAGGTAAAATTGGTGAAAGAGATGGATAAGCAGGCGAAGGCAATGAAGAAGTTGGTGAAAAAGAAGGTAAAAGAGTTAGCTGTGCAAGTTGAGAAAGTTGGAAGGGAAGTTGAGAAAGTTGGAAAGGAGGTTGAGGAGATCAAGAAAGATAGACTGAAATGGGCTGAATACAAGCAGCACAAAGCCCAGGTGAAGGAAGCGTATGCGAGAGGGAGTTCACAGCAACCGTTGACAGTACCACCACCCCCGAAGTCCATGTTGCAGATCCATTCAGCTCCTACTCAGCCTGAGTAGGACAGGTTCTGCCATTCTTCCTTGTTGCTTGTAAATTAATTTATGTTTTATATTTTGAGGTTTCAGTTTAGGAGTCCAGTTTGAGTATTTATCTCTGTGAAATCTTAATCCATGGTCATAGCTGAATAAGCTCGACTTGTTGGGATATTTTGTTGGTTTATGTGTAATTGCTGTTAGTATGTCATGTTTAAACCGTTAAATCATGTGCAGAAAGCAAGTTTGAGGTGGGAATTTCCCATTCTCATCTTTGCTTTTCTGCTTCAATGTTTTCTTGGGAGCTGATTTTCATGACTCTGCTTGTTTTATAATCTGTATGCATGCACCTCTGTTTTCACCACTGCCTTAACATGATTGGTATGTACTTATAGCCACAGTAATCTGATGTCTTGTTTGTTTTGTTGTAAACTGCCATCATAGCCCACCTAACAGCTTTCCAACCTGTTAAGACTAAATCATCAAGGGTATTTTTTCCTCATAAAGCCAGAAATATAAATCCCAAACAGACCCCCTCTGCTCCTAATTTCCGTGACAATGGGGACATTGTCCATTTTAAGTTTGAGGTTGGGGTAAGATTTGCCTCACACATCTTGAGGCAAACCTCACAAATCTTTCAGAAGCAAAGTGCTCTTTTGTGCTTAAAGAGTGTCAAAGACACCAAAATATTAAAAGAGACCAATGAGTCCACTCTATTCCTCAATATGAGATGAATGGCAGTAAAATTGTGCCATTGAGTGAACAAAGTGAGGGAGCGAAAAAAGACAAAGCATCAAAATCAAAGGAAAAGCCGAATGCATACCCAAATTTCAAAAAAAAATGTATGTCTTGATGATTTTTGTTAACACTAGGAAGGTTCTGGTTGGTTATGAGGGTGTGTTTTTGGGCTAAGATGAATAAATTCAGTTTATGAAGGGCTATTGGCTTCATGCTATGAATGTTGTGAGCAGGTTTGTGCTTAAATAGTGGTTCACATTATGATTATGGATAAAACAGGGGCTAATTTTTTTTTAGGTTCTTAGTTTTTTTAGAAGCTTGAGTCGTTATTTTGTCTATTTTTGTTGTTTGGGGACAAACAACGTTGTAAGTTTGATGTTGTGATAGGGTTAGTTTGTTAACCCTATTTTAGCCACTTTTTAGTAGGTTTTGAGTCTGTTTTATTTGCCCAAAGTCTGTAATTGAGTCCTTTTTAGTAGTTTTTTAGCATTTTCTGTGTTTTAGGTGTCAAGCATGATTTAATGGTATAATCTCCGTTTTTGGATCTTATTGGGACTATTTTGATTTCAGATTTTGGCTGGGCACTACTACGGCAATGCTATAGGAGTTGAGCACAAAAGGAATGTTGTAGGAGTGCCGCAGGATCGAACAGCTGGGCCATTTTTTGGGTATCTTATGGAAGAAGCCTCTTTTGATGACAAGGCTGGAGTTGACTTTTTGGAAGGGACATAAAGCTGAATGGGACATCAGTCTTAATCTCCTTTTAGTTGCTTTGTCTCCACACAACTCCCCTATATATAGAATGCTTCTATGCTTTTGTAAAATATGCTTTTGAGCTAAAAACACAAAAACTCTCCACAAGTATTTAGCTTTTCTCTCTAGTTTATTTACCTCTTAATTTCCAGTGTATTTACCTCTGAATATTCAGAGTTGTGGTCACGATTTCAGTAGTTTGTAGTCAAGCTTTTGGTTTCAAGTATTAATCTAAGTGGTTCGAAGTTAAGTTCTTGTGTTTTACTTTCCGATTCTCGCAAGTCTCCAAGTTCTCGATATTTTCTTAGTTACTTACTTAAAATCTCAAGGTTCGTGATTTTTAGTTTGGAGTCCTTCCCTCTAAAAACCGTAACCTTTGGTTGTTTAAGTTAGTGTTTCAAAGTTTTAACGGTTTCAAAGCAACAAGTAGTTTTGTGACGTAACTTGCACGACAAGTTTCCATAACTTGGCGAACAAGTTACCTTGGTAGTTTAGTAATTCCGTTTCCTTGCATTCTTAGTTCTTATTATTGTTTTTATTTTCTTGTTGTTGAAATTCCTGTATTTAATTTCTGTCTTTCCATTTCTGTCATTTACATTTCTTGCAATTTAATTTTTGTCTTTCCATTTCTATCATTTACATTTCTTGCAATTTCCTTTCAGTACTTTCCATTCATGTCATTTACATTTCTTACACCTTTCGAAAGAAGAAATCAAGCCATGAAGGGCTAATCGCCTGAGCTTGGGGTGTAAAGCAAAGTTTAGATGTAAAATCTGTGTGAAAGTAAAGAGGTGTATTGAATATAACATTGTATCTAACTATTTATTTCAGGTGAATGATCTTACATTGAAGATTGCATTTAATTAATTGACAACTAATTTTATGTATGAAAATGCATTAACATTCAGTGTTAAGGTTAAGGTTAATTAACTGAAATAATAAAAGAAGACTATAAAGAGTTTTAGTGCCTGACAAGTACTATACTTTTACGGTGTAGGATGGTAACACTGTGTTGTGCTAGGATTCACAAAGTCTAACATAAATGATATTGTATCGATAGCACGTTGACCAGTGTGTACTCTTGGGAGGCCATTTGAACCGATAGTTGGTGATGTGGCAGTCTTATAGCACTTGTGCTGGAGGACTGGCTGGATGTTATAATACCTTTTTACTCAATCACTTGTTTTCATCTTTATAGAGCTTTGCACCCTATGCTTCTTCTCTAGAATTGATTTTTAGTTGATAACTCAAACCAACCAATCAAACAATTTGTTTTCGAAATCGCCATCTGAAATTAGTTTTTAAAGACTGGACTTTTGAAAGGCTTTCACAAGATTTCCCTGTGGATCGATATCTGGTATTTTACCATTATTACTTGTTACGAGACGATAGTAGTTCAAGGTGTATACTTGCACTGAGTCCTATTCTAAGTGAATCTCTAAGGTTGAATAAATCTTACAACAGCCGTGAATAAGAAACGAGAGGGAAGGGGCTGCACCACATGGGCCGAATCCCATGCAAAAGTTTAGAAAAAATGCAACAATGGTCCCCGCAGCTTGTAGTTTTCAACTTAAACCTCAAAATCCCAAACTTTAACAATTAAGGTTCTGGCCGCCTAACCCCGTTAACAAGAACGTTAATAAAAGATTTAAAAATAAGAAAATTTTAAAACGTACCGGAATACGGGCTTTACACCATATCAATATGATTATGCGAACAAGACAAAAGCGAAAGTGATAGTTTTCATTCCAAAAGACACAAATGCCACCATTGTGGCCATTACAACCAACCGCAAAGCAATAATTAAAACCCAAGTGAGATTTTAAACTAGAGGCTCTCGCTTGGGGAACAAGTGTTTCAAAAAGGAAATAACATCTGTTTGGGAACTACGAATAAGCTTCCTGAGAACCGAAAATGCCCGAGGGTTGGCGAGGCCCCGACAGTTCCAACTTAAGACGATCATTTGTCTAGGCAGGCTTGTGAAGCAAGTCTCGCATATGGTGCGGTTTTATCTTGCATATCCGCCTTCATTTTCTTTCCACTAATCGTCCTAACTTTGTCTTTGATGGAGATTCATTTTCTTGATGGAGGAGTGGATGGTGTCATATCTTCCGGAGTCAAATGGGTGTAAGTTACCAGGGATGTGGGTATCCATACCTGTAGAAACGACGGTTTGCATGGGATTGGTAGGATTGGCGACGGCTTGCGTAGAAGTAATAGTGACATGTTGCATGGAAGAGGATTCTTTGGCGACAGCTAGCGTAGAATTATTAATGACAGCTTGCATGGAAGGTGGGTCTTTGGCGACGATTTGTATGTGGATATATCCGACACTTTGGTGTTGTTCGGTAGCGACTTAATGGTCTGTGTGGGAGATATGGCTGATTCGCACAACCATATCTACCCGTTCGGTAGCGGCTTAATGTAAAAAATAGTGGCTGACAGAATTAGCTATGAAAATAGTGTCCTTCCCACTCAGCTCCCTTATTTCCCATTTTACCCCTCTCTCAACTACCCACTTTAATTACATCTAAACCCCAAAAACTTATCACCGCCTCCCTCCTCACTTCAGCAAACCCATCGACATTTCTCCATTCACATGCTCGCCATCTTCTCGCCACCACCTGCTCGCCACGCCGACGACCCTATCGCATCGCAGGTATGACTTTCTTTTCTGCTATAATCTACTATAATCTGCTGTGATTTTTTTTTAGTTTCTTTCATACATCTGTATGTTCATAATCTGCATATCTGGTTTCTCCATTTTCTGATTTCTCCATTTTCTGCTATAATACATCTGGATTTTCATAATCTTTCATACATTTGTATATATGATTTCTCGATTTTCTGCTATAATACATCTGTATGTTCATAATCGATTTTCTTTCTGATGTGTTAATAATCAGATATGTGTTAATAATCTGATTTTAATGATTATTGTGATTATTGTGAGTTGTTAATAATCTGATAATTTGTTGTTGTGATTTTTTGTTGTTCAAAATGTGATGGATTTTTTTGTTGTCATTTTCTTGATTTTTGTGTGAATTTGTGTATATGGTGTCCAACTAGGAATGGAACAAACGGGTGATTCACAACAGCCGAAAAGGACTAGGATAAGTTGGAAAAACATGGCTGTTGTGAAAACCTTTTTAGAAACTTGTATACTTGAAATAGCATTGAACGAAAAGGAAGGTGGAAGTCTAAAATCAATGTCTTGGAAGAAAGTTTCTGAAACTCTGAAAGATGTCCACAACTTTGAAGCTGATAGAAAGCAAATGCTTAATCATTATGATTATTTAAAGGGAAAATATGGGGCGTGGTTGAAGCTTAAAAATAAGACGGGAAATGTGTACGATCCTTCAACAAACTCATTTAATTTGACACCAGAGCAATGGGAACTTTAGATTCAGGTCACTTTCTTTTATATTTCTTTTCTTATATTTAAAATTAGTTTAATCGGTGACTTATAGTTATTTTTTTAAACACAGTCAAACAAATATGTTGAATCTCTAAGGACAACTAATCTTCCATTCCTCGAGTTGTGCACTCAATTGTTTGAAGGCGGTGTTTCCACGGGCGTTGGAAGCTTTGGACCGCTATCAAATGATCCTGAGCCAACCGTCGAGCCTTTCTTTGTTTCAAACAATGAGGAAGTGGAGATCTCCAATTCTCACCCCACATCCTCAACTCCTATATCTTCGGCTCGTACTCAAGTGAGAACCAACAAGAGGAAAGTTACCCAAACCGACATAGATGAGGAGATATTGTCCGTTTTAAAAGCATTGGCCGTAAAACGCAATGAAAGTCATGAGCCTCCTTCCTACATGGATTGTCTTAAAAAACTCAATGACATTGGATGGGCAAAAGATGATCCATTGTACCGTATTGCAATGGCTCTTCTTGGTGACAAGGAGAATAGAGAGCATTGGTTGATGATACCGCCCGGATTTGCGGTTGATTGGGTGAAGACGATTGGAGATAAACAAGGCTACAAGTAGGTGGTTGGCGGTTGATGATAGGTTTTTTTGGCCATTGATGTTTATGACTATGCTTCTTTTTTGTTGATGTTTATGATACATTTCCAATGGCTTTTTTGTTGATGCTTATGAAATTTCCATTGGCTTTTTTGTAGATGTGTATGCCATTGATGTATTTGGAATGATATGTTTATGATATTTGACTTTATGCTATCAAGTTGTGTTATAATGATGTGTGCAAGTTGTTACGATTATTTCTAATGGTTTTTTTCAATTTTATAGACATAAATGATCCACGATGTTTTTTTTTCAATTTTATAGACAAATGATTCATAATGGGTTTTTTTTCAATTTTATAGACATAAATGATTCACGATGTTTTTTTTTCAATTTTATAGACAAATGATTCACGATGTTTTTTTTTCAATTTTATAGACAAATGATTCACAAATGGTTTTTTTCAATTTTATAGATATGTTGACTTACGAGGAAGAACGTTTGTTCGTAATTCTATTGTTTTGGTATATAAGTCGAAGAAGGAATTCTTCGCCGACTATTGTAAGGGTGCGTGATAACACTTCGGCTATGAGTGGACATGCATATACACAAGAGTTGCTATATGGATCTAGTTTGCAATGTCAAGAGTTGATGCGTATGTCTCGTGAGGCATATGTGTTACTATGCAATTACTTTAAACAAAGGGGTTGGGTAAAATGTGGTAGAGTTATAAGTGTCGAGGAGAAATTAGCTATGTTTTTTACAATGGTCGGACATAATGAACGCTATAGGGTGATAAAACGCATATTTCAACATTCCACCGACACCGTCCATAGTTGTTTTCATGAAGTTCTACGAGGTATGATAAAGTTTGCAAGAGAAATTGTATGTCCGGCAGCATCTGAAACAAACACCCAGATTATGTCAAATCAACAAAGTCGTTTGAGAGAAATATTTCCGGTATGCTTTGTTTTTATATTTTTTGTTATAGTGACGTAAAAATCTATGACATTTTAAACGTTTTTTTTTGTCAATGAAGGGTGCAATTGGTGCACTAGATGGGACTCTCATACACGCAGTCGTGCCTGCTAGTCATCAAACAACTTATAGAGGAAGAGGAGGTGGTCGATGCTACCAAAATGTTCTAGGCATTTGTGATTTCGATATGATATTCACATTTGTTTAGGCGGGATGGGAAGGCATTGCGCATGATTCTTGAGTATTAAATGAAGTTGCATTTAACCCAAATTTCGGTTTCCTTTTCCACCCGAAGGTATACATCATTGTTAATTACATACATGCTTAATTTGAAATAATGTTTGCATTATTGCCTAATTAATCGTCGCTTGCAGATAAATATTATCTTTGTGATGCTGCATATTCTAACGCTCGTGGATTTTTAGCTCTGTATCGTAACACAAGGTATTGGTTAGCGGATTATCGACGTAGACGTGCTTTAACTAAAGAAGAAAAGTTCAATCATGCGCATGCACAACTTCGAAATGTCATTGAGCGTGCTTACGGTGTCTTGAAAGAAAAATTTCCAATCTTGAAGCAAATGGCTCCTTTTCCATTTACAAAACAAAGAAATGTGGTCATTGCTTGCTTCACGATACATAATTTTATAAGAAAATGCAATATTCAAGATCAACTTTTTATGGAGTACAATGAAGACACTATTTTCACCAATGACGAAGAAGATGTTGGAAGTGGGGAAGCGGAACTAGATGGATCACAATGGGGTGCTAATATGTAACGTCCCGCATAACGAAACATACATATAACATACATTCCATAACATGTTTACAACAAAGTACTTCACCTTTCACATTTGGTCCCATCTAAAGTCTGAACATAAAAATTCATTACAACTTGATCCACTTTGAATTACATAGTAATAACAAAAATTATAACTACAAAAGCATCAATAGCATCATGATGATAATCTTCTCCAAAGCTAGCCAACAAGTATTCTATTTACTTGTTCTTACTGGAATCACCACATGGAATACATAATTTTTAAAACAGAAAAATGAGGGTTAGACCTAAGGGTCTAGTGAGTAAATCCCTGACATTTGTAATTCATTAAAAACTCATTTATATAAAACACTATTTATATAAATACAAATACCACACACGTAAGATAATACCAACTAACAATTATTCATCATACCTGTCTCATTCCACCTTATCCCTCCACCAATGGCCAAATCAATTGGTTGCGAGCCAATTTATCACACCGGTCCAAAGCCCGGCCACGTATTATATTTTCATATAATACTCACGTAATTATAATATCCTATTATAATCACTCACGTATGACATATTCATACACTTATCACAATTCATTATTCACATATTGTATTCCAGTAAAAATACTCTTTAAAATAAAACTCACCTGATCATTTAAGCAAGGTCCTTCAAACTTTCTTCAAAATAGATTATCTTTTAACCCAGATCCTTAATATCTGAAACAAATTAAAGCATACATACTCTTTAACACATAAACAGGAAAACCCAACTTTTCGCAACCCACTATTACGAAAAGTTCACTTTTCGCAACCTACAGTTGCGAGTTCCTCACTTTTCGCAACCAACAGATGCGAAAACCTCACTTCTCGCAACCCACAGTTGCGAGTTCCCTACTTTTCGTAACCAACAGATACGAAAACTTAACTATGCGCTTTAGCTGCTTGCGAAAAGTGGACTTTTCGCAACCAAGGCTTGCGAATTCCTACTTTTCGCAAGAACACTGTTCATCGTCTTTTTCAGATAAGTTCAGTTCAGTTCATTTTCAGGAAATCCAACTTTTCCCCAGATTGCACAAAAATGTTCTAAACCCCTTTTAACACTCTAAATTGCCACTAAAATACACAAATTCATCTAAGATTACCTAAACCCACCTCAAAATCCAAAAGAAACCTAATTCTTATAAAAGAGTGTTTGAATAAGATAATTACCTCTTTGATTTTACTGCACCAATACAAAATTCCAGCTGAAGTGTCTTAAATTCTTCTTCTTCTTCTTCTACGGTTCTTTCTCTTTCTCAGCCGTGAACAATTTCACACACACGCATACACTATTTGGGTTCTACTTTACTGTTTCAATTTGAGATATTTCTTCTATTTAGTATACTGAGTCGGTTTGTGTCTTAAAGGTTTGGGTAAAATACCCAACTAACCCTAAACTTGCTTTACTTGACAAATCACACCCTTAAGCTTCTATTATAAAATAAAAACTTATCCCTAAATTTCTTAATTCCACAAAATACGAAAATCAAGACTTATAAATTCCAATTTTAAATTAGATAAAATACCTGGTTATTACAACATCCCCCCCTTAAAAGAATTCCGTCCCGGAATTTAGTTAAGAGAACGGATGAGGGTATTTGGCTCTCATTTCCGACTCTGATTCCCACGTCGCATCCTGACCTCGATGATGTTTCCACTGAACCTTTACCTGTCTGATTTCTTTGTTCCTCAATACTTTGACTTTGTGATCAACTATAGCTTCCGGTTCCTCCACATAGTTCAGCTTTTCATCAACCTGGATATCTGGTAGAGAGACTGCCTGGTCTGAAGTCACCAAACATTTCCTAATATTCGATACATGGAACGCGTTGTGAATCCTGCTTAATTCTGGAGGTAAATCTAATCGGTAAGCCACTTCCCCAATTCTTTCAGTAATTGCAAATGGACCAATATACCTCGGACTGAGTTTACCTTGCTTCCCAAAACGTATGACTCCTTTCCAGGGCGATACTTTCAACATTACAAAATCCCCAACCTGAAACTCTAACGGTTTCCGACGTCGATCAGCATAGCTTTTCTGTCTGTCTTGAGCTGTTCTCAATTTATCCCGAATCTGGGTAATCTTATCTGCTGTTAACTGTACTATTTCTGGCCCTGCCAATTGCTTCTCCCCCACTTCATTCCAACATAGAGGCGTTCTGCATTTTCTACCATACAATACTTCAAACGGTGCCGCTTGGATGCTAGAATGATAACTGTTGTTGTAGGCGAATTCTATCAAAGGTAAATGTTTATCCCATGATCCCCCAAATTCCACTATACAAGCCCGGAGCATATCTTCTAAAGTCTGGATTGTTCTTTCACTCTGCCCGTCTGTCTGTGGATGATATGTTGTGCTCAACTTTATCTGCGTTCCCATCTCTTTTTGAAAGCTTCTCCAAAATCTAGAAGTAAAACGACTATCTCGATCGGAAATAATCGAGATTGGAATTCCATGTCGAGTTACTATTTCATTAATGTACAATTTAGCTAAACGTTCCAAGGAATCAGTTTCTTTTATCGGCAAGAAGTGAGCAGACTTCGTCAATCTATCCACAATCACCCAAATCGAATCGAATCCCTTTGAAGTTCTAGGCAACTTGGTAATAAAATCAGTAGTGATCTGATCCCATTTCCACATTGGTATATCTAGTCGTTGTAACTGGCCAAACGGTTTCTGATGCTCAATCTTTACTTTCTTGCAGGTAGTACAATCTTCCACATACTTAGCAACACTTCTCTTCATTCCCGGCCACCAATAGAATTGTTTCAAATCTCTATACATTTTATTTGTACCTGGGTGAATAGAAAATCGAGATTGATGAGCCTCTTGTAGTACACGATCACGTAATCCACCCAAACGAGGTACCCAAATTCTGTTTCCCATACACAACAACCCACGGTCATCTTTCCCAAGCAGTGCTGATATCCCAACCAACCGTTCTGACTTCAAACTTTCTTCTTGATAAGCATCTATTTGGCATTTCAATAATTCGTCAAAAATATTTGGAAGCAGTTCAGCTCGAAGAGATATTGCTTTTATCGTTCCACTCCTTTCTTGACGACTTAGCGCATCTGCCACCACGTTCGCCTTCCCGGGGTGATAAAGGATTTCACAATCATAATCATTTACCAATTCCAACCACCTTCTTTGCCTCATATTCAGTTCCTTCTGATCAAAAAGATGTTGGAGACTCTTATGGTCAGTGAAAATTTGACATTTAGAACCATAAAGATAATGTCTCCAAATCTTCAAGGCAAAAACAACTGCTGCTAGTTCCATATCATGAGTAGGATATTGTCTTTCATGATCCTTCAGTTGACGAGAAGCATAAGCAATCACCTTTCCACGTTGCATAAGTACACATCCCAAACCCAGCTTAGAAGCATCACTGTAGACAACAAAATCATCTGAACCTTCTGGCAATGCTAATATCGGCGCGCTGCAGAGTTTCTCCTTCAATATTCTGAATGCCTCGTCCTGTTCTGCCTTCCATTAAAACTTTAAATTCTTCCGAGTCAGCTTGGTTAATGGTGTCGCGACTCGAGAAAAGTCTTTTATAAATTTCCGGTAATATCCAGCTAGACCCAGAAAACTACGTACTTCGGTTGCTGTCTTCGGCGGTTCCCATCTTTCAATTGCTTCCACTTTCGCTGGATCGACTTGTATACCCTTCTCTGAAACTACGTGACCCAAAAACTGAACTTCCCGCAACCAGAATTCACATTTAGAGAACTTAGCATACAACTTTTCTTTCTTCAATAACTCCAAAATCAAACGAAGATGTTGCGCATGATCCTCTTGGGATCGGGAATAAATAAGTATATCATCGATAAACACAATGACAAATTTATCGAGATAAGGCTTACATACCCGATTCATTAGATCCATAAAAGCGGCTGGAGCGTTCGTCAATCCGAAAGGCATTACTAAAAATTCGTAGTGGCCGTATCTTGTGCGAAATGCAGTCTTTAAAACATCCTCCTCCTTAACCTTCAACTGATGGTAGCCAGATCTGAGATCAATCTTGGAGAAGTAACAAGCTCCAACTAATTGATCGAAAAGATCATCAATTCTTGGAAGTGGATACTTGTTCTTGATCGTGCGCTTGTTCAACTCCCGATAATCGATACACATTCTCATTGAACCGTCTTTCTTCTTCACAAATAAAACTGGTGCACCCCATGGCGATGAGTTGGGTCTGATGAAGCCCTTATCAGATAAATCTTGAAGCTGTGACATCATTTCTTTCATCTCTGGTGGTGCTAATCTGTACGGCGCACGAGCGATGGGATCGGCTCCAGGTACTAGGTCTATTCCAAATTCTACTTGCCTAACAGGAGGAAGACTATTCAAGTCTTCAGGAAAAACCTCTGGGTATTCACTAACAATGGAAATATCTTCCAGCTTACACTTTTCAGGCCTACTATCTATCACATAGGCTAGATAGCTAGAGCAACCCTTATTAACACATTTACGGGCTTTTACCATAGATATAAGACTGGACTGATGATTCTTTCGATCTCCATAAATTACTACTGATCTCTTATCGGGTAAAACGACATGGATTATTTTCTTATCACAAACTATGTTGGCCTGATTCTCAGCTAGCCAATCCATTCCTACTACCACATCAAATTCAATCAAGGCTATTGGGAACAGTTGTATCGGTACTCCACACCCCTCTATGTCTATCATACAAAAATCATAAATCTCTTTAACCGCCACTTGCTTATCATTTGCAGTATCTACTAATAACGCATGTTTTAACATTTTAGGCTCTAAATGCACGTGAGCAGCAAAAGATGGAGACACAAAAGATCGGTTTGCACCAGAATCAAATAACACTTTAGCACGCGTGGAGTTTATGAAAAATGTACCTGTGACCACATCTGGAGTTTCCTCCGCCTCTTTCGCTGTCATTTGAAATGTACGACCCCTCGTTCTGGGCGGTTCTATTCTTGGAACCACTGGTCTAGTAATGGTTGGCTTCCCCGATGTACCCCCGGATTGTATTCTACCCCGCGGACAATCTGATTGAAGGTGATCCGGAGAATTGCACAAAAAGCAAAATCGTGTTACTCGACAATCTTTTACAACATGCCCAATTTTCCCACATTTAAAACAAACCCGCGATTCCACTTGACAATTTCCCTGATGGTAGCGATTACATTTCGGACATGATCTTTCCGCTGGTCGGAACGACGGACGGTTATCAAACCTCTGGAATCTAGACCTCTTTGGATCCTGTGGCGGTCCTTCCCATTTCCTTTTCCCCAAGCTCTTATCACCGGCATCCCTTTTATTATCTCTTTCCACATTCTCGGCAGCATCCACCGCAGCTGTAAAAGTATCTGGCCTTGTTGCAGTCACCAATCTTCGAACTTCTGAATTTAACCCATAAATAAACCTCTCCATTTTCATCTTTTCTGTAGCAACATAATATCCTGCAAAACGAGACTTCTCCAAAAATCGTGCAGTATAATCTCTAACCGACAGATTTCCTTGTTGTAGATTCATGAATTCTTCTTCTAACTGTCTGACAGCAGCTTGTGGGCAGAAGTGCGTTGTGAAAGCTAACACAAATTCCTCCCATGCAAAAGTAGTGTAAACATCCGTTCCTCTTGATTCTATATGAGCCTCCCACCAATACAGAGCATCCCCTTTCAGCATCGCAGCTCCATAAAGCACTTTGTCTTCTTCAGCACACTTACACGTCTTGAAGATGGCCTCTAGTTCTTTCAGCCACCTCATCGCCTTTACTGGATCTCGGTCTCCTGAGTATGTAGGGGGCTTACAACTAAGAAACATTTTATAGTCACACCTTTTCATCATCGGTAAGATAGTAGAAGTAAGTGGTATTTCAACTTCGTGTTCCGGATTTGATCTTTCAGTTTCATTGTGGCGATTATGTTCAAACATAGCTTGTATGTTATCTTGTAACCTTCCCATTTCTGCCATCAAATCGTCCCGTGTAACAAACTCTGTGCCCTGTGGTTGTGTTCTTCCTCCAGTTCGGCCCCCAGTTCCCCTTCCGGTACTGCCTCTACCACGATCTCCTCCTCTTCCCCCTGTTTCTATTGGTGGATTCCCTCCACCCGAATTCCTTCCTCCTCTTTGATTCCTTTGTCTAGTGCCACTTGCCATTCTGTAGATTCAAACAAAGTTAATATACACATAAGCACATACCCTATATAACAAGGTATTCCAGTTCAAACATGCACCTGTAAAATCATAATTACACTGGCCTGGTGTAATTTGAAATTACCTTACATGATGTTCCTTCCACCTTTTATACTTAGCATCCCCAGGTTCTAAAAATAATAGGGACATCCTACTTCACATGCAGTTTAAGTCTAGGTACAGATACTAATACCTAAATCCCTTAAACTAGGGCTCTGATACCATCTGTAACGTCCCGCATAACGAAACATACATATAACATACATTCCATAACATGTTTACAACAAAGTACTTCACCTTTCACATTTGGTCCCATCTAAAGTCTGAACATAAAAATTCATTACAACTTGATCCACTTTGAATTACATAGTAATAACAAAAATTATAACTACAAAAGCATCCGTAGCATCATGATGATAATCTTCTCCAAAGCTAGCCAACAAGTATTCTATTTACTTGTTCTTACTGGAATCACCACATGGAATACATAATTTTTAAAACAGAAAAATGAGGGTTAGACCTAAGGGTCTAGTGAGTAAATCTCTGACATTTGTAATTCATTAAAAACTCATTTATATAAAACACTATTTATATAAATACAAATACCACACACGTAAGATAATACCAACTAACAATTATTCATCATACCTGTCTCATTCCACCTTATCCCTCCACCAATGGCCAAATCAATTGGTTGCGAGCCAATTTATCACACCGGTCCAAAGCCCGGCCACGTATTATATTTTCATATAATACTCACGTAATTATAATATCCCATTATAATCACTCACGTATGACATATTCATACACTTATCACAATTCATTATTCACATATTGTATTCCAGTAAAAATACTCTTTAAAATAAAACTCACCTGATCTTTTAAGCAAGGTCCTTCAAACTTTCTTCAAAATAGATTATCTTTTAACCCAGATCCTTAATATCTGAAACAAATTAAAGCATACATACTCTTTAACACATAAACAGGAAAACCCAACTTTTCGCAACCCACTATTACGAAAAGTTCACTTTTCGCAACCTACAGTTGCGAGTTCCTCGCTTTTCGCAACCAACAGATGCGAAAACCTCACTTCTCGCAACCCACAGTTGCGAGTTCCCTACTTTTCGTAACCAACAGATACGAAAACTTAACTATGCGCTTTAGCTGCTTGCGAAAAGTGGACTTTTCGCAACCAAGGCTTGCGAATTCCTACTTTTCGCAAGAACACTATTCATCGTCTTTTTCAGATAAGTTCAGTTCATTTTCAGGAAATCCAACTTTTCCCCAGATTGCACAAAAATGTTCTAAACCCCTTTTAACACTCTAAATTGCCACTAAAATACACAAATTCATCTAAGATTACCTAAACCCACCTCAAAATCCAAAAGAAACCTAATTCTTATAAAAGAGTGTTTGAATAAGATAATTACCTCTTTGATTTTACTGCACCAATACAAAATTCCAGCTGAAGTGTCTTAAATTCTTCTTCTTCTTCTTCTACGGTTCTTTCTCTTTCTCTCTCTCAGCCGTGAACAATTTCACACACACACACATACACTATTTGGGTTCTACTTTACTGTTTCAATTTGAGATATTTCTTCTATTTAGTATACTGAGTCGGTTTGTGTCTTAAAGGTTTGGGTAAAATACCCAACTAACCCTAAACTTGCTTTACTTGACAAATCACACCCTTAAGCTTCTATTATAAAATAAAAACTTATCCCTAAATTTCTTAATTCCACAAAATACGAAAATCAAGACTTATAAATTCCAATTTTAAATTAGATAAAATACCTGGTTATTACATAATAGCACATAATACATGGCTAACTTGCGTGATCAAATCGCAAATGGACTAGTTTAAAATGTTTGAGATTTTTTAATGTATCCGAACTATGATGTGGACCAGTTTTTATTTAAGTACTTATTGATGTTGTTTTCATTATAACATTGAATCAACTTGTTTTTAATATTATTATGTTAAATCAAGTTGTTTTTATTTAAAAAAGGTTTAAATTGGTATTTTTTTAATAATTATAAGTCATTTATTCAATATTTTTAACAAATTAACAATTTATTTATATAAGCAAAAATAAAGATTGGGGGCAAAATGGTCATTTCTGACATTCTGACTGTTTATTCAGCACAACAACCGAACACCCAGTGGTGGAGCCACACCAGTGCCAGAAGTGGCACCGGTGTCTCCTGGGTTTTTTTGAAAAAAAATATCCCTATTATGTTTATGAAAAAAACTAATACATATCCCTATTATGTCTATAACTAGTGCGTGGCACCGCACGTTGTGCGGTGACGGAATTTGTCTTGTTAAAAAATATGTAACCAAATTAAAATAAATGTCATTTTTAATAGGGGTGTGCAAAACCCAAATAATCCGAAATCCGAACCCGAACCAAAAATAAAGTATTTTTGCAATACCCGAATACCCCGAAATCCAAAAATCCGAAACCCGACTTTTGGGGGAATATTTGGGTTCGGGTCGGGTTTGATCTTTGGCCACCCGACCCGTCCGAAAACCCGAAATAATATACATATATATTTTAAATATTATATAAATATATTTATTTATCTAATTATCTTTAGAAAATCGTAAATTATAGTCGGTAGAAATGTTTTTTAATTTTTAATCTTATTATCGATTTCATCAATCTCTCGTTCGATTGAATAAATCCTTAAAATCTATTGAATTTATATGCACTTTTTGTATTATAATAATACCCGAACCCGACCGACATTAACCCGAACCCCGACCAACCCGAACCCGAAGAAATCCGAAATCCGAAACCTAAAGTTCGGGTCTTGATTTTCATATCCGAAATTCGATCGGGTTTTCGGTTTGTCCACCCGAACCCGCCCAACCCGCCCGATGCACACCCCTAATTTTTAATTGATCCTTCTAGAAATGTTACCATAGGCCAATCAAATAAAATTCGTCTATCCAATAAAAGTTACTTAACTTGTAGAAATATCCGATAAATGGATGTTCCTCATTCATGTACACTCAATATATTATACTTTGAAGCTTCTTCGAGAAAAGTTCAAAATTTATTTTGCTGTCTTTTTTGTTCACATTCATTTCCTATTACAAAAGATATGCCAAAAATTGATCATGTTTTCAAATGTGGATCCAATAAAATTTCCAAACAAAACACAAATAAGATAAAGAGTAAACTCTACTTTTGGTCCCTGAGGTTTAGTGATTTCTTTTAAACAAATACATGTGGTTTCATAAGTCAAGTTGTGGTACCCATGGTTTTGATTTTACGCTAGATTCGGGGTCTGGTCACTAACGGGGTTAAATGGCTTCGTTAGTGTCAGGGGCAATTTCGTCTTTTCACTATTTCCCTCAAATATTAATGACACTCGACTCTTCGTCTTCACTAACACTTCACACACTTCAAACTTCAAACCTCACTCTCTTCACACAAACACTGAGCTAAAACCCTTTTCTATACAGAGCTTTACCCAACATTGATAACAGTAAGGATGAACCATGGAGGTTGCTTTACAAGCTTTCCTGGAAGGAGATACGAGAATGGTAAGACTGATTATGTTGATTTGGTTAACACAGAAGGATTAAATGTAGAGGAGTTTCATTTAATGGTGTTAGCATTAGGGTATGATAGACATGAAATCAAATTTTACCATTTCTTGATTCCTGAAGGTGATATGGATATTGGGTTAAGAGGGTTAGGTAGTAACCAGGATGTGTTAAACCTCTTACAATATGCCCCTGCTATTAAACTCATTGATGTGTTTGTGGAACATGGTAGGACTAACCTGTCAACCCCAAATCAAAGCATGGATCATATAATTCATAGATTTGATCCTTTCATGGGGTTGGACTCAGAGTTACCAGAACAGGAAGAGGAAGTAGGCTTGGACAATGGCTTAGACTTGAACCAGGCCTTGGACTTGAACCATGATTTGGACTTGAACCATGATTTGGACTTGAACCAGGGGTTGGAATTGATTCAGGGAAGTGACAACCATGATGATATAGAGAGCCATAATAGTAATGAGTATGATGAGGTATTTGGTATAGATGATGACTTGGAGGATTATGTAGATGGTTATGTGGACTGGTTTGGTGTAAATGGAGAGGGAAGTGAAAGTGTGAATGTGGAGGGTGATATTGATCCTTTTGAGGTTGATAATTTTGAATCAGGGGATAACAATGGCAGTTTGTGCAAAGGCATGACCCAAACACAGTGTAAGGAGATTGACTTCTATTTAGGCCAGACTTTTGGTAATAAAACAACCATTATCAACCTAATCAAGCAGCATTCAATTCAGACCAGAAGGGACTTAGTGGTGATCAGAAATGATGCTGCAAGACTTAGGGCCGTTTGTAGGGGATCATTGCCAAAGTTAAAGGAGTCCAATGGGCCTATTAAGGGAAGAAAGACTGGTTGGAGAAAGTCCAATGTGCCCTGTTGTCCATGTGTTTTGTATGTATCATGTTCAGAAAATGAAGAAACCTGGACTGTGAAAACCTATTTTGACACCCATAAATGCTTCCAAACGAAGGAGGTTGGTATGGCCACTGCATAATTCCTATCAAAGCACATAACAGAGCAGATCAAGGTAGATCCAAATATGCCATTGAAGGCAATTCAATCCCACTTATCAGAGAAATTTGAGATCTATGTGTCACCTGGCAAGGCAATAAGGGCAAAACAGATGGCCATGAAGAAGATCTGGGGAGACTATGGGGCACAGTACCAACACCTGAGGGATTACCTATCTGAGGTAAAAAGATGCAACCCTGACACAACAGTTAAGATGGAAGTTGAGGAAGAACCCAATCCAGCTAGTGAAACCAGGAAATTCAAAAGGGTATACATATGTTTAGGTTCTTTGAAGAGAGGATTCAGGGCAGGTAGAAGGGATCTATTGGGACTAGATGGTACTTTTATGAAAGGTCCATTTCCAGGGCAAATTCTAACAGCAGTGGCATTGACCCAAATCAGGGCATATATCCAGTGGCATATGCCATAGTAGAGGTTGAGAATACAAGTTCATGGATGTGGTTCTTAGAATGCCTTGGAGATGACCTTGATCTTCAAAGAAATTCCAACTTCACTTTCATTAGTGACAGACAAAAGGTATGAATCAATTTCCTCTGTTTGTGGTTTTCAATTTCCTCTGTTTTTGTAATTGAATTGTATTCTCATTGTTACACTATTTTGAAAATAGGGCATTCTTCCAGCAATTGCCAATTTGTTCCCTTCTGCTGAGCATAGATACTGCCTCAGGCATATTCATGATAACATGAAACAACAGTGGAAAGGGAAAGCATACAAGGATCACTTGTGGCAATGTGCAACAGCCCCCACTGTCCCACAGTTTAAGACTGCAATGGAAAGTTTGAGAATGTTCAATTCAGAGTGCTATGAATATTTGAACAAGATCCCCCCTCAATCCTGGAGCAGATCACACTTCACAGGTATATTTTAACCTATTTTTACTTTGGTAAGTATATATGTCAACTTGTTTTTACTTTGGTAACATGGATCAACCTGTTTATACTTTGGTAACAGGCAGGTGTCACTCTGATGTGTTATTGAATAACATGTGTGAGGTATTCAATAGACAAATTGTTGATGCTAGGGATAAACCAATTTATTCATGTCTGGAATACATTAGAGTGTATCTAATGAAGAGGATAGTGAATGTATGCAAAGTCATAGAGAGTTGTGATGGCCCACTTACCCCAACTGCAAACAAAATCTTGGAGACTGCCAAGAAAGAGGCATCCAAATATCAAGTCTTGTTTAGTGGAGGAGATAGGTACCAGGTATGTATACTAAAAAGAGGTTATTATGCTTTGTTTTAATGGTATTTACTGGATATGGACTTATTTCTTTCCTATATAATAGGTTTCTGGCCCTTGGAATGACCAATGCATAGTAGATGTGAGAGCAAGGACATGTTCATGTAGGAGGTGGGAGTTAACTGGAATTCTATGCAAGCATGATGTGGCTACAAACTGGAACATGGGAGCAAATGGTAACAATGTGTTACCTGAAGATTGTGTTGAGCATGTATACAGAGTAAACACATGGAAGGAAATGTATAGCTTCAAGATTGAGCCAACCAATGGAAGCCTGCTATGGGAGAAAGGTGACTGGGCAACAACTTTAATCCCACCAACTCACCATAAACAGATTGGGAGACCAAAGAAGAAGAGAAGGAACACACATGAGGAGTTGTCTCAGAGGAGTGGGGACACCGGTAAACTTCCTAGGAAAGGGAAGACTGTGACTTGTGATAAGTGTAAGAATCAAGGACACAATTCCAGGACTTGTAAAGGACAAGGAGGACAAGGAGGGAAAGGAGGACAAGGAGGGAAAGCAGGGAAAGCAGGGCCTTCACAAGAAAGGGCATGACTTGAAGTTTGTGTTTGTGTGTTTTGGTAGTTAATGGTTGAAACAGTTAGTTTGGTGGTTTGGTGTTGGTTGAAAACAGTTAGTTTATCTGTTTATGTCTTAGGTTGGTATGTATTGTATTTATGGTTGAAACAATAGCTTTTGTACTGTAATTATTGGTATTGAAAACAATTAGTTTTGTGTTTACTCTTTGTGTTATGTTGTGTCCTAAAACAGAATGGAATTGTATGTGTTATCTGTGTCTTGCAGATGACCAAAACAGGTTTGGTTTTGTGTTATCAACAAAGGTACCAAAACAAGTTAGAGTTCTGTTATGTTATGTTGTGTACCAAAACAGGTTTGCTTTTGTGTCTTGCAGATGACCAAAACAGGTTTATATTGATGTTATCAACAAAGGTACCAAAAACAGTTGGATCAAACCACCAAAACATTCACCTACTTTTATAACAAATAGGATGTCATTACAAATAGTACCAACACAACTAGTTTTATAACAAACAGGAGATGATTTGGCACCATTACAAATAGTACCAACACAAAACTAATGCATACATTGTTCCCCAAATGCTAACCCATACACACCTAGTTTTATACCATCCACATCATTAAGAACACTAATGTACCATCCCCTAAATGTATGCATTGTTCCCCAAAAGCTAACCCATACACAAAAAACAGATCATGTCAAGGCTAAATGCATGAAATACACAAATAAACTCCAAGTGATGACCAAGAGCAGATTCAAGTCTTTCTCTCTGACACATTCTTCAGCTCTGTTTTTGGCTTTGAGTAGCCCAGGAATGACATCAATGGACCTTGAACAAATAGGTGGATCAAACCACCCAAAAAGGGAACATTGGCCCTGTTAATAGAAAAGGCTAACTTTTATTAGCTAAGCATGATTACTTGCAGAAAATGTAGAAAATCGTAACAGTGTACCATTCTTCCACATGTATAAAACCTTCGACCAGGATTTGCGGTGGTCCATGATGTTTTCACAGCTGCTTCACATCCACAATAACATAGCACCATGATTGTTAAAGAAGAAGAAGTGTTGAATCGTCAAAGGATGAGGAAGATGGAAGTTAACAGAAGGAATGAAGTGAAGAAGAAGAAGAAGGAAGGCGGGTTAAAATAGGAGGGAAATAGTGAAAAGACGAAATTGCCCCCGACACTAACGAAGCCATTTAACCCCGTTAGTGACCAGACCCCGAATTTAGCGTAAAATCAAAACCATGAGTACCATAACTTGACTTATGAAACCACATGTATTTGTTTAAAAGAAATCACTAAACCTCAGGGACCAAAAGTAGAGTTTACTCTAAGATAAAATTATTTATAAACAATTCTTTGTTTTTAAATGACACAAGTACTTTTTTTGTAATGCATACCTAGCTTTGAATACTCATTCAAAGTTATTGGTTGAATATTCTATTTTCATCTCAATAAAATATGTTGCCAAAAAAATATATAAGAAAACAAAACATAAATGGATCTATATTACAACACAATACAATAAGTTGAACTTTTATTACGTGCTATAATTCTTCATACACCAACTTTTCAAGAACCATTACAAACATATTGTAGGTTTTTAATATTTAGTTTTCTAGCTTACACGAATTACAAAACATCACATCTTAAAATTGTTATTTGGAAACCAAAAGTTTCACACGATAAACATCAATATTGAGTATTGACATAACTCAAGAATCAAAATACTCCATAAACTTCATATTGTCTTCTCCAAAATCTTCAATTTACATTGATATAAGAAAATCAATTGAAAAAAAATTCTATGGAACTACTTGAGTTGACAATAAAATCAACATGAAACCATTGAGCAAACCCACAAAAAGTCCCTACATAAGCAAAAGAAAAACTATGGGCCTGCTTGTTTTTTGTTTGTCTCCTCTTAATTACCACTTATATCTTATTTAATTAGACATTTCAAAGTTAAGACTGTTTGTTTTCTTTTTAGTTCCAGAGGCACTTATCCCTTAAATACATCTAATTCGGTTAGAGGTAACCCACTATCTGATTCACCTCTAATTCGCTTAGACACAGTCGGTTCTACGTCTCACGCCATCACCTTCAAAGGTACGTCTCTATCAACATCATCGGCTCCATGAATCTGTGGCTCTTGTCCATTAATCTGTGATTTTTTTCGTCCATGAACTTGTGATTTTCATCCCTGGATCTGTAGCTTTAGACATACGCCTCTATCAACATCATCGACTCCAATCGCTTACCCTAAACCCTAATTTGGCCTGATATTCAAGGGACAAGAAGATGGCACCTTTAAGACTCCAATCGCTAGGAGTTTTTGAGTTTCGACGGCCAGAAGTGGTTACGGAGGAAGAATACGGTGGCGATTAGGAAGGCAACTGTGACGAGCTTGTAGAGATTTTTGGAACCCAGGTGAAGAAATCGAGTGATTTAGATGGGGAAAACTGATGATTGTTCTTCGCAGTGATGATTGTTTAACGTGAAGAAATCGAGTGATTTAGATGGAACCCAGTGGCGATTAGGAAGGCTTATGTCTTGTTTAGTTTGTTTTTTGATCTTGAACTCCACTTTCTGATGCTTAAATCAATGTGGTGAGAATATCAGTGGGTTTTAGAGTATTATTTTATTAGATACAACCAAAACATCTCAATAAAAATTATGTTAGAATTTTTTAATGTGTTTGAAAAGGATGGTATAATAATCTGATTAAAATGTATTTATGTTTTTTTAATTCAATATATATATATATATATATATATATATATATATATATTCAGACATTTCACAAAAACAAACAGTATAATTAATTTAGATTTTAGATTTCAGAACCAACTCTTAAAAATCAGAAGTGAAATCAGATTTCAGACTTCAGCACCTCTTAAAAAACAAACGTCACCTATATGTTAAGTTAACACACAAAAAGCAAGTAAATAAACTCAAAAGATACTTCTACTATGGATAACTAACCTTATAAAGTTGAACAATAACTTCGTGGGATGAAAAGTGCAAGCATCTTGTATGTCAAAAATTATTAACATGCTCTAATGGATGTCAACATTCATGATTTCATTTTATATGCAAGATGGAGAGAGGGAGCATTCATGTTGCAAATTGAAAATTTAGTGAAGACTTTTGAACTTCTTCAATTAATCTCTTCATATAATTACATTATTACCAAAGTAATTATAAGAGAAAGTAAACTTAAAGGAAGTTGGCATTTGAAAGGACATGTTGGATTATAAATAACTATTGGCAAATAGCTAAGAGAAAATAAAAAGAAAATACCATAAATTGAGAAAAACATGATTATACTTTATACATGGATATATCTCTTTATGGGGAAATTGACGAAAATAGCCATTCCAACATCCCAAATTGAGAAAATAGCCAAAATTTCTCCTGTATTACGAAAATGGCCATGGGTCCGCACTCGATTCCAGTGCGGACCGCACTCGTACCCAAAACGACGCCGTTTCCAGCTCCAGATGATTTTTTTATTAAATCTGGTCCGGCACCGCAAGTGCGGACCCGGGTCCGGCACCGCAAGTGCGGAGCCAAAAGAAACCCTAATGCGGCTCTCTTCTTTAAAAACAAGAACAACCCCACCAGCCACCCACTACCCCACCTGCGATTTTTTTTAAAAAAATGGTCCCCTCCTCTCTGTTATTTTTTTAAAAATTTGGTCCCCCTTGGCACGTGAAGTCGAGCACGAGAGTGGAATACACACATTTTTTACACACAATGTCGAACGAGGTAAGTTTTGTTAACACAATGTTCTCATCTTTTGTTGTTTTAATCTAAGTTTGTATCAAGCTTTGTGTAAGTTTTTTAATGTTTGTATTGTATGAAAAATGTAATGTTTGCTAAATTTTACATAATGTTTTTGTTCACATTTGTTGTATTTTGGAGTATGTAATGTTTTTTTAACACAATGTTCTCATCTTTTATTTTTTTAATATAAGTTTGTATTAAACTTTGTGTAAGTTTATTAATGTATGTATGAAAAATGTAATGTGTAAGTTTATTAATGTTATATTTGAAGAATGTAATGTTGTTTAAGTTGGGAAAATTCTGTTTTCTGGAAGTTTACAGATTTGGCCCCTATAGTTTGAAAAATGACGGTTTAGGCCCCTAAACTTTGAAAATTGGCACTTTAGGCCCCTAAACTTGGATTTTCACCAAACTTTGTAGACAAGTAGTCCCATGCATTTCCAAAATTCTGTTTTCTAGAAATTTACAGATTTGGCCCTTATAGTTTGAAAAATGACGGTTTAGGCCCCTAAACTTTGAAAATTGGCACTTTAGGCCCCTAAACTTGGATTTTCACCAAACTTTGTAGACAAGTAGTCCCATGAATTTCCAAAATTCTGTTATCTAGAAATTTACAGATTTGGCCCTTATAGTTTGAAAAATGACGGTTTAGGCCCCTAAACTTTGAAAATTGGCGGTTTAGGCCCCTAAACTTGGATTTTCACCAAACTTTGTAGACAAGTAGTCCCATGCATTTCCAAAATTCTGTTTTCTAAAAATTTACAGATTTGGCCCTTATAGTTTGAAAAATGACGGTTTAGGCCCCTAAACTTTGAAAATTGGCACTTTAGGCCCCTAAACTTGGATTTTCACCAAACTTTGTAGACAAGTAGTCCCATGCATTTCCAAAATTTTTGTTTTCTGAAAATTTACAGATTTGGCCCCTATAGTTTAAAAAATGACGATTTAGGCCCCTAAACTTTGAAAATTGGCACTTTAGGCCCCTAAACTTGGATTTTCACCAAACTTTGTAGACAAGTAGTCCCATGCATTTCCAAAATTTCTGTTTTCTGGAAGTTTACAGATTTGGCCCCTATAGTTTGAAAAATGACGGTTTAGGCCCCTAAACTTTGAAAATTGGCACTTTAGGCCCCTAAACTTGGATTTTCACCAAACTTTGTAGACAAGTAGTCCCATGCATTTCCAAAATTCTGTTTTCTAGAAATTTACAGATTTGGCCCTTATAGTTTGAAAAATGACGGTTTAGGCCCCTAAACTTTGAAAATTGGCACTTTAGGCCCCTAAACTTAGATTTTCACCAAACTTTGTAGACAAGTAGTCCCATGCATTTCCAAAATTCTGTTTTCTAGAAATTTACAGATTTGGCCTTTATAGTTTGAAAAATGACGGTTTAGGCCTCTAAACTTTGAAAATTGGCACTTTAGGCCCCTAAACTTGGATTTTCACCAAACTTTGTAGACAAGTAGTCCCATGCATTTCCAAAATTTCTGTTTTCTGGAAATTTACAGATTTGGCCCCTATAGTTTGAAAAATGACGGTTTAGGCCCCTAAACTTTGAAAATTGGCACTTTAGGCCCCTAAACTTGGCATTTTGACGGTTTAGGCCCCTAACATTGGATATTTATATACGCAGGCAAATAGGGAGTCTTTGACGATTAAGTCAAAGCTAATCCGGTTGAGAGAAATCAGTGGGAAGTTAACCGAGCGTAGGCTTGATCTTTTTCGCACCACTTGTTTTGGTGCGTTTCTGGATTCTCAGGACTTCCATAACGACCCTGCGCTTGTTCTTACCATGTTGAAGAATGAGATACCCCCCCTGGTGATCTGCCGAGGGATTCTGTAACGTCCCAAAAATTACAAGGAAATTTAAAAAATTTTAAAACATACATTTCATTATAAAACAACCATGATTTAATAATTCACGTCTTAAATAAAATTAACGTCGTTACTTCAAACCATCAACAAAGTTTATGCAGCGGAAAATTTCATAACTGAATTCAAGGGTTCAAAAGTGAAAGTTTAATAATATTTGACACTCCGCGCTCCATGTGTGTACTGTCACGCCCGACTGCCGCCCACACCTGAAATAACAACACATTGGGAAAGGGTAAGCTAAACGCTTAGTGAATTCAATCACGC
The DNA here is from genome assembly GCA_033807775.1 of Saussurea involucrata. Taxonomy (NCBI): domain Eukaryota; kingdom Viridiplantae; phylum Streptophyta; class Magnoliopsida; order Asterales; family Asteraceae; genus Saussurea; species Saussurea involucrata. The sequence goes on from CM066321.1 coordinate 210,550,066, forward strand.
ACGTAGGTAGCAACCCCACGCATATCGCCCCTACTCGCAAGTAGGCAACATCACCATCAGCACGAATATCAAACCACATAATGATTATTATATAAGCACGAACCTCGGTCCCACCGAGTACACAAAATACATTAATACAAGCTCAGTCCCACCGAGCCCTCGGTCCCACCGAGTAATTAATACAAGCTCAGTCCCACCGAGCCCTCGGTCCCACCGAGTAAAAATTGTTGTACTAGCTTAGTCCCACCAAGCCCTCGGTCCCACCGAGCCCCTCAGTCCCACCGAGGTGTACACATGCATATATATATTCCACATACGAATCTAATAAATCACAACCAGTTATCACATCCCATCTAGTTCACGTAAGCACATAAATACACGTAATCACACGTAACACAAAATAACGACATACATGAAATTCCTAACTACGCGGTGAGAGAACTCACCTCAAGGCTAAGCAACGTGCTCACGAAACGCAACACCAACACGGCAATCTTCTTCACTTTCTCCCACCTAAATACGTATAAAAAGTCAAAAGAAAGTCCCGACCCATAACACGTTTACTAGCTTTCAAACGACTAAATATTCCAGCTTTTTCTTAAAGGTTACGGGTCTGTTCGGGACCTGTTTTACCCCCTTAAAACTGATAAATACAGAAATTAAAATTCATAAATACGAAGTTCTCAGTCTTACGATTTCAGGGACGTATCGCACGCGTCCTAACGACTTTTCTATAATTTACTATAGATTTTACAAAAATGCTTCGCAGAACAGCGAACACCCGGACCTTTCAGTACAACATGGCAACTTCGCCCTAGCTATGGTCCGAATTGGTCTTTCCACAAAACAGAGGAAACTTAATAGACTCCGAAACGAGACTTTTGGCACCAGTCCCATCCCAAACCGACATTCCAAGCAAAAGTTATGCGTAAAACAAAACAGGGACAGAAAGCTGGAAGTTTTTCGGACCAGACTGTATAAACAGCCCCATACGGCCCAGCTACAGGCCTAAACAGACTTTCGGCAAAACACGAAAAACTTTCCTGACTCGATTAGTGAACTTCGGCCACCGATTTCATATCAATCCGAGTTACGAGTAAAAAGTTACGGCCACGACAAAACAGTGGCAGAAAATCGACATTCACATAAAATGACAAAATACCAATCTTGCGACCACTTTTTCACCTAGCTAGAGGCTGAACCAGTTTTCCGCTAAAACACGGAAAACGTGACCGACCCCGTACTGGAACCGTGGGTACCAATTTCGGCTCAATCGGAGTTATGACGGAAAAGTTACGCACGATTGAAGAACTGGACAGAACACTAAAAATTACATAAAAAGATAACTATTGAATTTTTACACCATTAAGCCATGTCTTAATCAAACAGACCCGGAAACCTACAAGCTTACTGAGACAAGGGCCATGCCACGCTGGGCAGCATCCGAGCACCACCCACTGCCGCCTCCGGTGGCGGTGGTGGCGGTTTACGGCGGTGCTTAGACAACAAAAGAACAACCGAAAAAGATTAAACGGAACTACCTCACCGCGTCTCCTTTCTCTTCTTTTCCGACCAAACCCGACGTATTCTTCCTCTCTTTTTCCGGCAACCACGCGGCGGCAGCCTCCTCCCTTTCTCTTCTCCGGTCGGCGACCACCCTCTCTTTCCCTTTCGATTTTCTTCTTCCTCGTCGATCTCTCTCTCTTTCTCTTGCACTCACTTCGCCGGTGACAACAATGGGAAGGGGATGGGGAGAATGACTTGCGATTGGGGTGGTGCTACTGTGAAACCGAAGGGGAAGGGGGATAGGGCGACCCTTGGGCTGACCCCTTTCCAAACTTTGGGTGGAAGTCCCTACTAGCCCCTTAACTTATCCCTTTCCTTGCAAGAACCCAAGAGTTGTCACAATTAACCTTTTGGTCCGATTCGACTAAACCTCGTTAACTAAAATATTAACAATAATTAGAATAATTAATAAATAAAATATGTACCGGGACACGGGCTTTACAACTCTCCCCCGCTTGAATTAGACTTCGTCCCCGAAGTCTACACCCGCAAACAGCTCCGGATAATTCTCTCGCATCTCCGCTTCAGGTTCCCAAGTCCACTCGGAACCCTTTCGGTGTCTCCATTGAACCTCCACCAAACCAACAACCTTGTTCCGCGAGGTTCTCGTCCTCCTGTCAAGAATAGCAACTGGATTTTCCACGTAATTAAGCCGCTCGTCGATCTGAATATCTTCGAGCGGTACTACTGCAGACTCATCCATCACACACTTCCGCAATTGCGAAACGTGGAAGGTGTTGTGAATCAGGTTCAGTTCCTCCGGTAGCTCCAACCGGTAAGCCACTTTCCCCACGCGGGCGATGATCCGGTAAGGCCCAAAATAACGAGGTCTTAGCTTCCCCCGCTTACGAAGCCGGATCACCCCTTTCCAGGGTGAAACCTTCAACAATACATCATCACCTACCTGAACTCCAAGTCGGATCGCCTTTTGTCAGCGTAGCTCTTCTGCCGACTCTGTGCAGTAACCAAACGGTCCCGCACCATTTGAATTGTCTCGGTCATCTTCAACACGATGTCAGTACTCCCTAACACCCGATGCCCAACCTCACCCCAACAAACGGGCGTCCTGCATTTCCTACCGTACAAAAACTCGTATGGCGGCATGCCAATACTAGAGTGGTAGCTGTTGTTGTAGGAAAATTCCGCCAAAGAACACACAAATCTTTGTACATCTTTGTAGCTCCCGGGTGAATCGAGAACTTGGACTTATGAACTCCTCTTCGAGAAGTCCCTGCAACTGATTGAAAAGATCGTCAATCCTTGACAAAGGATAACGATCCTTTACCGTAAGCTTATTCAGCCTCCTTCGCTCCCCAACTCGCGTGTCCATCACATAAGCCAAGTATCCCTACCCACTATGCTGAAGGTACCTCTGAGCTCTCGCAGCCAAACCTATGGCCGTAGTCTGCCTAGACAAATTTCCCTGAACTAACAGTTCTCCCCCGCTTGGGGTTCGAACTCGCACTTGTTTGTGACGACAAACAATCTCCGCGCCAAACTTATCCATCCAGTCCATGCCCACAATCACACAAAGTTCCCGCATAGCAATCGGGATCAGGTCAATGGGAAACCGCACTCCTGAGATCTCTAGGGTACAACGCGAAACACGTCCGTGACCGTCAAGGTCCTAACATCAGCCACCTCGACAACAAGAGGATGACTCAATCGTCCTACAACTCGACCCAAACCCTCGCTAAAAGTGTGAGACACAAAAGAGGGAGTAGCCCCGCTATTAAACGTCACAACCGCAGGCACCGAGTTAACTAGGAACGTTCCTAACGTATAACTGAACCACAAATAAATACATGACATGGAACGGAAAGACAAGAAGAAAGAAACAAAAGGGATATACATGTAACCACTTTAGGCGTCGCTTGCGCCTCATCCACCGTCAACTGATGAACTCTCCCTCGAGCCGCTCCCGCCCCCGGCTGATCAGTATGACCATCAGTGATGCGTAATGGGGCATTCCCAGGCGCCCTCTGTGCTCCACCCCCAATAGCTACCCCTGCTCTAGGACAGTTGGCCCTTACATGGCCCGTCTGATTACAGTTGAAGCAAACCACTAACGGAACCTTACAATACCGGCTGAGGTGACCGGGTTGGCCACACTTAAAACACCCCTCAACTCTCCTCACTCCGGTATCTCGGGGCTTAAACCCGCCATTCCCAGAACCCGCGCGCGTATCTGTGAACCTCGAACGCTTCGGTGCTGCCGAGATGGGCGTCACTGGCTGTGCCGCCTTCCGCTTCTTAGCTTGGGTCTCCAGCTCAAGCTCCCTCCTTCGAGCGGCGTCCATCATGGCGGATAACGAAGCGTACTGTGCCGTGCTAACAAATTCTCGGATCTCCGTGCGTAGCATATCTTTATACCTTGACATCTTTATCTCTTCCGAGGCGGCATACTGAGGACAGAATAATGCCATCTCGGTAAATTTCCTGTTCATCTCTTTTACCGTCTCTGTTGTCTGGGTGAGCTCTAGGAATTCTTTAGCGATTCGCTCCATCTCTACTGGCGGTACATACTCCGCACGGAAACGAATGACAAACTCGTCCCAAGTCAAGGTAGTGCGTTCGGCAGCCGTCAATGCCGAGACGCACCAATCCTTTGCGCCGTCACGAAGTAGATTTACTGCAAAACGGACCTTTAGGTTGTCCGGGCAACCACTGGTCAAAAATGCGAACTCCATGTCAGATACCCATCGCATACTGGTAATCGGATCCAGGTCTCCCTTAAATTCTGGCGGGGAACAGGCGGAGAGATCCCGGTATTGGAATTCTCGGTTACGGGGATGACCCTCCGCAGGCAGTGGAATAGCTGCAATACGCTCCTCCAGTAGGATCACCACTTCCTCTCGAATAGCAGTGATGATCTCGGGGATCGCCTCCCCGATCGCGCGGGAAACCTCAGTAGCAATCAGTTCCCTAATACGCTCCTCAGTAATCCCCGACCCGGCTCGCGACGCTGCCGCGTTGTTCCTTCTTGTATTGACCATTCTAGAAAGAGAAAATTCAGAGATCTAAAAGCACATATAACTCACCCTACCACGCTCATACTCCACTCCTTGGCTCCCTCGTGACTCTCCCCGACTCAAGCATGGATCCTGTGCTTCAGATAGTAGGAGCTCTACTACTACCCTTCACACCTATCCTTACTCGTTTCGAGTCCTGTCCCGAGACATTCAAGTAGTCGATTACCACAAATAAACACATATAGCCAATCCAGCCCGTACAAACACCTTTCCTAACTCCCTAGAAAGGTCATATCACCCACTATCCCTTGCTAACACGGAAACCCCACTAACCTTGACGAGTCGCCTCGTGAATGCACGGTCGTATACAGTGTAAAACCAGATAGACGTTTGAATAAGAAATTCTATCCTAGAACGGTTGGACTCAAACAAGAGCTGCGCAATAGAACTAAATCTCATATTCTAAGGCTATTCAGTTCCTACTGCATACAACCTAGAGTGCATTCGCTTAACAACCTATCAAAGCTAGCATGAGTTCCTATAAGCGACAAAACCAGCATACGGTACCATACAGTTCACATAAGCAATCTAGCATGCATACACTATACCCAAACAGCGATAGATACACTAAGTTCCTTACCTTCCCAGTTGGCGTCGGCTGACTGTACACACTGCGCCCACGATCATCGTTTCCAAAGGAGTTTTCTTTTCTCATTTAAAACAAAATTTTTTGATAAAAGAATTAAAAGATCTCTTAGCCGCAACTTGAGACCAAACACACCGAGATGTGCTTGATTCACTCAAGCCGTGCTCTGATACCAAGTTGTAACGTCCCAAAAATTACAAGGAAATTTAAAAAATTTTAAAACATACATTTCATTATAAAACAACCATGATTTAATAATTCACGTCTTAAATAAAATTAACGTCGTTACTTCAAACCATCAACAAAGTTTATGCAGCGGAAAATTTCATAACTGAATTCAAGGGTTCAAAAGTGAAAGTTTAATAATATTTGACACTCCGCGCTCCATGTGTGTACTGTCACGCCCGACTGCCGCCCACACCTGAAATAACAACACATTGGGAAAGGGTAAGCTAAACGCTTAGTGAATTCAATCACGCACGTAGGTAGCAACCCCACGCATATCGCCCCTACTCGCAAGTAGGCAACATCACCATCAGCACGAATATCAAACCACATAATGATTATTATATAAGCACGAACCTCGGTCCCACCGAGTACACAAAATACATTAATACAAGCTCAGTCCCACCGAGCCCTCGGTCCCACCGAGTAATTAATACAAGCTCAGTCCCACCGAGCCCTCGGTCCCACCGAGTAAAAATTGTTGTACTAGCTTAGTCCCACCAAGCCCTCGGTCCCACCGAGCCCCTCAGTCCCACCGAGGTGTACACATGCATATATATATTCCACATACGAATCTAATAAATCACAACCAGTTATCACATCCCATCTAGTTCACGTAAGCACATAAATACACGTAATCACACGTAACACAAAATAACGACATACATGAAATTCCTAACTACGCGGTGAGAGAACTCACCTCAAGGCTAAGCAACGTGCTCACGAAACGCAACACCAACACGGCAATCTTCTTCACTTTCTCCCACCTAAATACGTATAAAAAGTCAAAAGAAAGTCCCGACCCATAACACGTTTACTAGCTTTCAAACGACTAAATATTCCAGCTTTTTCTTAAAGGTTACGGGTCTGTTCGGGACCTGTTTTACCCCCTTAAAACTGATAAATACAGAAATTAAAATTCATAAATACGAAGTTCTCAGTCTTACGATTTCAGGGACGTATCGCACGCGTCCTAACGACTTTTCTATAATTTACTATAGATTTTACAAAAATGCTTCGCAGAACAGCGAACACCCGGACCTTTCAGTACAACATGGCAACTTCGCCCTAGCTATGGTCCGAATTGGTCTTTCCACAAAACAGAGGAAACTTAATAGACTCCGAAACGAGACTTTTGGCACCAGTCCCATCCCAAACCGACATTCCAAGCAAAAGTTATGCGTAAAACAAAACAGGGACAGAAAGCTGGAAGTTTTTCGGACCAGACTGTATAAACAGCCCCATACGGCCCAGCTACAGGCCTAAACAGACTTTCGGCAAAACACGAAAAACTTTCCTGACTCGATTAGTGAACTTCGGCCACCGATTTCATATCAATCCGAGTTACGAGTAAAAAGTTACGGCCACGACAAAACAGTGGCAGAAAATCGACATTCACATAAAATGACAAAATACCAATCTTGCGACCACTTTTTCACCTAGCTAGAGGCTGAACCAGTTTTCCGCTAAAACACGGAAAACGTGACCGACCCCGTACTGGAACCGTGGGTACCAATTTCGGCTCAATCGGAGTTATGACGGAAAAGTTACGCACGATTGAAGAACTGGACAGAACACTAAAAATTACATAAAAAGATAACTATTGAATTTTTACACCATTAAGCCATGTCTTAATCAAACAGACCCGGAAACCTACAAGCTTACTGAGACAAGGGCCATGCCACGCTGGGCAGCATCCGAGCACCACCCACTGCCGCCTCCGGTGGCGGTGGTGGCGGTTTACGGCGGTGCTTAGACAACAAAAGAACAACCGAAAAAGATTAAACGGAACTACCTCACCGCGTCTCCTTTCTCTTCTTTTCCGACCAAACCCGACGTATTCTTCCTCTCTTTTTCCGGCAACCACGCGGCGGCAGCCTCCTCCCTTTCTCTTCTCCGGTCGGCGACCACCCTCTCTTTCCCTTTCGATTTTCTTCTTCCTCGTCGATCTCTCTCTCTTTCTCTTGCACTCACTTCGCCGGTGACAACAATGGGAAGGGGATGGGGAGAATGACTTGCGATTGGGGTGGTGCTACTGTGAAACCGAAGGGGAAGGGGGATAGGGCGACCCTTGGGCTGACCCCTTTCCAAACTTTGGGTGGAAGTCCCTACTAGCCCCTTAACTTATCCCTTTCCTTGCAAGAACCCAAGAGTTGTCACAATTAACCTTTTGGTCCGATTCGACTAAACCTCGTTAACTAAAATATTAACAATAATTAGAATAATTAATAAATAAAATATGTACCGGGACACGGGCTTTACAGATTCATTATATTACCGTTTTCACGGGCACACACTTAGGTTTGGCCCGGAGGAGTTCTGTCTTATGTCGGGACTCCTTTTTGGCGAGATGTCGGGCCTTCCTGCATCCAGGCCTGAGGGGTTTGTTCATAGAATATTTGGGAACGGTAAATTGACCATTGGCCGCCTCAAGCCCTTATTTGACACCTTCAGCAACCAAGTTGGTGTAGACGGTTTCTCGGACATTGATGTTGTCCGAGTATGTTTGATGATGGTGGTGGAGGAGTTGTTCCTTGGTCGACAGCATCATTTGCCCATTTCGCACATCGTCCTTGCATTGATAGAGAATCTTGGGGCTTGGAACCGATATCCTTGGGGCAGTTTCATCTGGGATTATACATATTCCCAGATGAAAGATTTTATTGAGCGTCGTACAGATCTTAAAAACAAGCTGACGTTAACGGGCTTTATCCAGCCGTTCAAGGTTAGTTACCATAATATTAAATATTTCTACAATTGTTAATGAGTTTGTAGGTGTAACATTACTTTTTCCACAGATATGGATTCTCGAGACTTTTCCTCGCTCGAGTAGGTATTTCGTGCAGCACAACCGGGTTCCTAGGATAACTAGGTGGGCTAGGACCCGAAAAGTATTATATACACAAGAAATTAGTGACATTTTATTGGTGTTGATGCCGCGGGTAAGATTTTTTACAATGTTGGAGGTTTGTATGAAGATAACCCCTAAAATTCTAATGTTTCGTCAACTCTTGCATATTTTAGGACCAACCACTCACGAGACTTGACGCCACAGATCAAGAGGAGGCAGAGTGGTGGTATTGGTCCAGCCAGATGTTCTTCCATCCAGATAGTGACCCTGAAGACGACGGCGACGATGATGACGATGACGACAATGATGACGAGGACGAGGCCGTTAACGATCATGGGCACAATACATCATGGATTCCGGAGTCCACCAACACCAATCCGAGCTTCACCAATCAGGGATTTCAGGCTCGGCCACCACCAATCCGTTTCTCAGATCTGCCCTTTAGGGAGTTTTCGTCCGATGACCCGAACTGGGCGCATGTGGGTCTGCTTCAGCAGGCTGGTGTTTGGCTTGAGCATCGTTTTGAGGCGGGTTTGAATGTAAGTATTTCATTTAACATCGTTTAACATTTTCGTATGCAAACTTACTAACACAGCCGAATGTGTCGTTCAGGCACCCCCTATGGACACTAACTGGTATGACGGGTTTGAGGATATATTGACTCCCAGTCCAACACAGGCGAATGTGTCGTTTCATCCCGGTTCATCACAGCCGAATGTGTCGTTTCGTCCACCAGGACCGACGATAGTGCCGCAATCCCGCTCTTCCATGAGCATGTCACTGCCGCTTCATGATGCTGGCGTGCGCATGTCACCCGTGTTCAACAGTCCTGTGAGAGACCTAAACCCAGCTCTGAACGAGGAGGAGAGGCTTGGTAGGGGGCACGCCAGCCTGTTGTGAATTCGAGATATTTTAATTCTCCTTACACACAGCTCGGTGATACTACCCCCGTCAGGCCCCGTCCGGCTGGCACCAGTAGGCTGCAGCGTCAGGATACGAGTCTTCAAGCCACCGTGTCCCAAAATGTTGAGCAACTCTACATCCTCAGGCAGTTGCCGACCACTTTGAGGATTTCTTGTTTACCTCGGCAACATGCAGTTCCAACGTTTTGGGGGCAACTATTGGGCTATGAAAACCATGGATGGTTTGAAGACATGGTTAGTACATTCATATGTTATTATAGTCCTACAATTTGAATACCAAAAAAGCTTTCCTGTACCTGTAGCTTATCATTGAATGGTTTATTTATAGCATATCGAGGCATGGGTTCGAATGACGCTCATCGCACGTTCTCTAGATAGCAACTGGACGATGGTCATCCCAGAGTGGTGGGGAATGCTGATACGTGGGAACATACTTGAGGTAGTCGCGCATATGAATGGGTCAATGACTTTGTCAGACGGATTTCCTACATGGACAGGAAATGTCAACATTGTATGTAATCTAAGTTTCCCTATTTCAAACATTATGAATTTATACTATCTAACTAATGTTAACTTTATGTTTGCAGGTTCTTATACCCATGAACATCGATAACAACCATTGGGTGGTTGGGGAGTTGTCCTTACATTCCATGCAGATGATTGTATACGATAGTTATCAGACCGGTTCTCGTAGAATTACCGAGTTGCTTGAGATATTCAAGCAAAATTTGACCTACGTATTCAGGTGTATACAAGAGCATGAACGAGCTGACCGGATGGAACAATTCAGATGGAGTTATGCAGCGGAAGTTCCCCAGCAGAATGGTCAGCTGGGCGACTGTGGTGCTTTCACCTGCCGATTTTTGTCAGATAGGGTTAGCGGGCAACTACCAGACATGGATATCGATATCGCGGCTTGGTGGAGACAAATGGCAGAATTATTTTGGACCTGCGTGTTGAATTAGCTTTTAATAGTTGTATAGCTTTTATTATTTACGGTATAGTTTTTATTGTTTGGTGTTTCACTTTTATTATTTACATCTTTACATCAATCAACTTCACAATAGTTACACATGAAACAACAACATAGAAAGTGTTACTAAAAACCAAAATCATTTATTCATGACCAAACTACAACATGAAACAACAACATAGAAAATGCAACACACACCATGAAACAACAACATAAAAACTGCAACAACACTACCACCACCTAAGGATAAAGTGCATTACACCTATCGATGAAGGCTTGCTTCTCGGTTATCTGTGCTTGAAGAACTGGGAACTGTTGTACAATGTTGTGGACGTGTAAGTTTTCTTGACGAATACGGGACTCCCTATCTTTGATTTCCCTCTTCATCCTTTTTATATCCTTTTCTTCATCTTCCATCCTTTTCAGATGAACCCCCTTCCTATCCCCCAACCGTTGCCACTCTACAGTTAATTCCTCGATCTCCCTTTCACTTTTTTCTACCTCCATCTTTATCCGTTTCGGCATTACTTGTGAAGACTGTGGGTTTGAAGAAGATGCCATTTGCTTTCCAGAAAGATGAGTACAAAGTCGTATGAGTGTTGTGAGTCTTAAGTTAGAATTAACTTGAGTATTTATAGCCACAACATCGCATCCGCAAGTGCGAACCTACCCGGCACCACAAGTGCGAACCTACCCGGCACCGCAAGTGCGAACCTACGGCTATAAGTAGGTGGTCTGATGAATTAGTAATTCACAAGTTGTTATCTATCGTTTCTACCATCCACAACAGAACCAAACCTTCTCTACCATTTCGTGCCACTATTATGGCTGGGGGTTCTAGGTCAAAAGGCAAAAGGTCCACCAATGGGGCTGGAACTTCACGACAAAACGACAACCAACCCGTCAAAGATGGAGCTTACAGGAGTACGTGGTGGGTACCATCCACAACCGAGGAGTGGGCATCATGGGGCCGAACTAGGGCCGATTATCCATTCACGGAAGAGGAGACAAATCAGTGGAACGCTGCACGGGAGCAATACTACCTCAACCATCGCTTCAATGAACCACCAATGTATCAATCTAACCAGTCGGAGGATCTTACAGGAACTCAAAGAATGCCATCCCCCGTAAAACGGTCAATTGATGACGAGAACGCCGAGATTGAAAACATAAAACGTATGTGGAACCAAAACAGGTTGGTTATTCAAGGGAAGAAGGACTGCCTGGAGGAGAAGAAACAAGACCTGGCACAAAGGAGGCGGGATCTTAGGGATCTGCAAAAACAAATTCGCGAACTAGAAGAGGAGATTACAGAGCTCACAGAGAGTTACACGGGAATGGAGGAGGTTATTGATGAAAAGGTTGTCTGGATCAACAAAATGCAGGACATCTACCCGTAGTAGTAGATTTCTTCAAATGTACTAGTTTCCATGCTTTATGAGTATCAATAAAATGCAACTTTCATGTTTACTTTATTTTATACACAACAACCCTTAACAGACACGACAAAGTACATTGAAATCAGCAGTAAACATAAGGACAACAAGCTTGAAAGACAATTGAACGTAACAGGCATAAGTTGAGACTTCAAACAGGTTTACTCGTTAAAATCAATATTTAGATCGATAGTTTGATGCCTAGAACTGTCGTAGTTGGTCTCCTGGGTCGCCTGTGTTTGAATTTGTCGGCTACCGGATGCTCCTTGATGTTGGCGGCTACCGGAGGCTCTTCGACGTGGTCGGCTACCGGATGCTCCTTGATTCACTGGAAACTCTGCATGACAGTTTGATCGATTATGTCCGCTTTGCTTACACCGTGAACATCTTCTCGGTGTCGGATCCTCGCCACGGGATGGGATACGGTCGTGGTTGCTCGGTCTACCAACGCGTTTCTGCATCAACGGAGGTTTAACGGTCATAAGTGGTGGGTCTGGAACAACCCACGTTTCAGGAGGCCCAGGCGGATGTATGACCTCTGAGAGTGTTGCTCGCCAGGTAGCCGTCGTGAAGTAACCAAGCGCCAGGTGGGTGACATCTGTACACCGGAGATATCTTGCAACGGCGATTGCATGACTGCAAGGTAAACCGGACATCTGCCACTTCATACAAGTGCAATTACGATTATTGTAAGCCACCTTCGCGTCCCTGCGCATATCACATACTTCGTATACACCATGGCCAATTTCATGGACAGTAAACCTCGACGACTTCATTTGTCTCCTTTTAACTTTTTTCATTGCAAACGGGGTTAGAAAATCTACCCATTTTGCTGTAGAAACAACAAATAGTCAAAATACTGAAAATAATCTCACCTAGTTGTAACAACAGTAGATTGTATGTAGGTTGATGTATGTATAGATGATAACCTGCGTTGTTCCGACGTTTTGCATACCAGTCTTGTTGCATTGATCGAAAGTAATCCATGAGGGACACGATAGGTAACCTCCGAGCGTAACGGGACAGTGCATTGACAGACTCGGCACTGTTTGAAGTCATTATGTTGTAACGGATTGCAGGAAAATGGGCCCTAGACCATCTTTCTGGCGTAGTATCAGATTCCAAAACTTGGACTCCCACAGGTACAGCAGCTCGTAGAGCTGCCATTCTAAGATCGAAGTCACGCACCGTGTACGCTTTACAGACCTTCCAAAACATAGTCTTATAATGGTCGATCCTATTATCCCTGGTTTTCATGTTCATCATTAGATGGCGACAACAGAGCGCATGATGGGCATGTGGGTACACCGTATTGATAGCTTGGCGTATTGAACCGGCCCTGTCCGAAACAAACACCAACCCTTCTGGTTCGCCGATACACTGCTTCAGGTTGGACAAAAAATAAGTCCATCCCTCTCCACTCTCAGACCTACCAACTCCGAAAGCGAGCATGAAAATTTGATTGTTGGCGTCCATAGCAACGGCTAAGAACATTGTGCCCAAGTAAGGCCCCTTCAAATGAGCGCCGTCTATTATAATGACCGGGCGCAAATAGCTCGTAAACGATCGGATCTACGAAAAGTTATGCTCAAAACGTTAGAATACTATATAATATAATGAAAGTGTAGACTATATAACAGGAAATAATATATACCGCACAACCAAGGGCGTAAAAACAAAGGTTAAAACGTCCTGCAATATCTCTCTGTATTCGGGAAAAGGTACCAGGGTTTTGAAGCTCCAAATTATAGAAAAACCCAGGGAGTCGCGTGTAAGAATCGTGGGGGTCGCCCCGCACCAAGGCTAGCGCAAAAGCTTTTGCACGCCACGCTTGCGAATACGAGATATCTACGTTGTATTGCTCCTTGATGTCCTTTACAATGTCGGATCCACGGAGTTTACGGCTTTCATCCTGTACTTTAGGCATGATTATATCACCCAGTACTCTCCTATTGGCGTTACGGTGGTTAGGATGCATCTGGGTCCTTGAACAAATGTGTACGTCTTTCATCCTGCGTACCTGGAACATATCGCTATCTTTGACATTTGCAGCATACACACGCCAATCACAGTTACAATCCCTACACTTCGCTTCAAATCGGGTATTTGAAGATCTCTCCACATAATACTGGAAACCCTCTTGAACACACTTTTTTCCAAGGGCGAGGGTCAGGTCGTCTTTCGAGGCGAAGAAGTCCCCTTCATTCACTAATGGACTACGATTATATGCTACGGGCTCTTGGTTAGGTCTTATGAAATGTTCATCCCGATCTGGAAGGGGATAAGGTTGGCCAAAAAAATCATTTATTCCCCCGTATGATTTAATAGGACTGGTTTCTTCTTCTTCATCTTCTTCACCGTCTTCTTCGTCGTCTTCTTCATCGTCTTCTTCATTTAGATCTAGACCAGGAATATCCAAACGGTAAACATGGGACTCGTCGTCGTCTTCTTCTTCTTCTTCTTCTTCATGTGGTTCTTCTACCGGTTCTTGGGTCTCCGGAACAATTTCGGGGTTATAGTCACTATAACCATAATTATTGGGACTAAGAAAATCATGATTATACCCATACACATGCTCATCTTCAGACTGAAATGAGGCACGTAAGCTTGACTCTGCTCAACAGGAGACACATCTGGCTCTCGTACGGTGTTCGAACCACCACCAACATCAGGCTCTCGTACGCTGTTGGAACAACCACCAACATTGTTTGTGTCAGCAAACTCAATATAAACACAAAGTGTTGGTGGATTTCTTACAGCCGCAGCAGATTCCATAAAAGCTTTTACATCGTCGGTGTCTCGTAACTCATAAATTTGGCCAGAAAATTGGTAAACTATTTTAGTCGTACCAAAATTAGGGTCGAATCCACATCTGCTTTGAACACACCTAACAAACTTAGAATGTGTCATGTTGGTTGGCACCATGACTCGCATTACCGGGAATGCGGAATGATACACCCAATCCGTCCCGTTCAGTTGCCAAGAACCCCCAGGCCAAATACGCGGCTTAATTTTATCAGGTAAGGAACTCATTTCTGAAAAAATTTGTTTCAAAGAAATTGGAAAACTAAGAAAAAATCGTACATAAATACACAAAATAGGGTTCGCCAGGTCCGCACTTGCGGTACGGGGGCCGGGTCCGCACTTGCGGTGCCGTACGGGTCCGCACTTGCGGTGCCGGGTCCGCACTTGCGGTGCCGGACCAGATTTAATAAAAAAATCATCCGGAGCTGGAAACGGCGTCGTTTTGGGTACGAGTGCGGTCCGCACTGGAATTGAGTGCGGACCCATGGCCATTTTCGTAATACGGGAGAGATTTTGGCTATTTTCTCAATTGAGTGTTTTGGAAATGAGAGGTGTGCTCATTTTCTTTTTAGTTTTCATAAATAAAATTTATTAATCAATAAAAGTGTTATCATTTAATATAGGGAAATTAATTAAAATACCCTAAGTTTGAAGTTGACTTACCAAAATACCCCAAAATATGAAAAGTTTACCCAAATGCCCCAAATTTCCGCGGTGGAGTCCCGTGATCGCGGGCAGGGACCATTTTTGAAATTTTATGTGCTTCATATTTACACTTTCAGTCCCTGCCCGCGGTGGAGTCCCGCGATCGCGGCCCGCGGCGGTCCCGCGGTGGGGACTGAAAGTGTAAATAATCTTGCAAAAACTTTCACAATTGGTCCCTGCCCGCTATAGAGGGCCCCCTCCGCGGAAATTTGGGGCATTTGGGTAAATTTTTTATTTTTTGGGGTATTTTGGTAAGTCAACTTCAAACTTGGGGTATTTTAATTAATTTCCCTTTAATATATAAAAGTATCCAAAACCTAAAGAGAAAATGAAAGAGAAAATACCATAAATTGAAAAAAAAACATGATTCTACTTTATACATAGATATATCTACATAAATAAAATTAATCTTTGTGTATATAAATAAAAAAATGAGAGGTGTGTTCATTTTCTTTTTAGTTTTCATTAATAAAATTAATAAACCAAAATTATTAATAAATAAGAGTGTTATCATTTAGTATATAAAAATAACCAAAAACTTAAAAAGAAAATGAAATTTAATGAATAAGAGTGTTATCATTTAGTATATAAAAATATCCAAAAATTTAAAGAGAAAATGAAAGGTTTGCTCACTTAATAACACTTTTATTAAAAAATAACTCAAAAACATGAGAAAATAGAAAATTATGAATAAAACTTTCTCAACATGCCACGTCATCTCTTCATGATTCTACTTTATATATAGATATAGATAGATATGTATATATATAGGGGTTAAATCATGTGAGAACCAAAAAAAGATTGAGAACCATGAGAACCGATCTAAGCCATAATTTGGTTTTGATTCCATGGTTATAATTAAACTTTTGATCACATGGTTATAATTAAAAGATTGAGAACCGTAAGAACCCATTTAAGCCGTAATAGATCAAATCAATTAATTGTTTAGATTGGTTTCCATTGTTCTCAACCTTTTTACGGTTCTTATTTGATTACCGCCCTATATATATATATATATATATATATATATATATATATATATATATATATATAGAAATGTGTCTTCTAAACCATTATTTTTTTATCTATTGAAAGACCAGACCATTATTTTTATGTATTGGATAATGGGTCTCCTAAACCTTTTATCCATAATTCCTATACTATTATTTCTCTACCGTAAAGTAAAAAAAAAATAGGTTTGTGAAAGGTGCAACCATATCGTTTTAGAAGGTGCAACCGTACCTCGTAATCAACCAAAAAACCAAATAAAACTCTTGAAATCAACCAAAAAACCGAAAAAAACTCTTGAAGTATACCAAAAAACCAAAAAAAAAACTCTCGAAATCGATAAAAAGAACTTAAAATCCCTTGAAACCAAGAAAAAAATCTTTAAAATCTCTCGAAACGGTAGCATTAGACTAAAACAACATCGGACGATATGGAAAAAATTAAGTTTGTCAAAGAGAATTTTTTACAGAAGAAAAATAAAGTTGAAGTTCATTGGTGCTCCCCCTCGCATAAGTTTCTGGCTCCGCCGCTCGAACACCAACATATCTGTTAAGACTCAGACAATCAAATCCACTCAAACAACTATATCCATTAAGGTCTTAACAACAAACGAACCGAACAACACATTTGCATGATTTGAAAAGGTGAGGGATAAGTTGCATGGGGAGTCAAAGTACTGATTTTGTGAGAATTGGGGTTTACATGGGGAGGGGGTGGGTCCACGTGAGTTTAGACCATCCACATCAACAAATCAAGCCAAACTTTTTTTGAGTAAGACAAAAAATTTCATTTAAAAGAAAAGAAAAATGAAATTGAATGCAAACCAAACTCTTCAAACCGTTTGCTGGTGCAAACTTTGTTTGGGGAATATTTTATTAATAAAACAAGATTTTTTAGATAAATTATATAAGTAGGTGCCAAAATCTAATTGGTTGGTTTAGATTTTATTAGGATAAAACTTATCTGATTAAAAAGATAACTTTAATAAAAAAATTAAAAATTGAAAAATATACCAAAATTCATATTTTTCAATTCCCTACAAATAGAGACCAATCTTGACATATTTTCAACACACCAATCTTTCTCTTCATTTCAATACTCTCATCATCTTGAAAATTTCAAAGATCTTGATTTTTTTTTCAAGTTTTCCTCTATGGATCCAAACCAGCAAATTTTTTGGATTAACTCTCAACATCCTGATAACTCTCAATATATCCCTGAAAATGTTCAAACCTCACAAAAAGCCTCGAGAGCCGACCATCCATGGGACACTAAAGAAGATATGGCTTTAATGTCAGCATGGGTTTTTGTTAGCGAAGACGCTACTTGTGGCAAAAACCAAAAGAAATGAGCGCTTTTTTCACGAGTGAAAAAATACTATGATGCAACTCGAGAAGAAAATCCAGAAAGAATGCGCGAAAAGAACGAAAATCAAATGAAAGGTCGTTGGACTCGACTTAACGAAAATGCAAACAAATGGATTGCTGCTTACAAATAAGCATATCGTCAAAAAAGAAGTGGAATGAGTATGACAGATGTTGAGAAAGGAGCTCATGCAATTTATGAGGCGGGTGGGAAAAAGTTTTCGGACTTGCTCGTATTTAACCAAGTTATGTGTAAACATCCCAAGTGAGAATTAAAGTTAGATCGTGACACAACACGTTCTCGTTCAGAATATGAAGTGGGTTGTGAAGATAGTGGTGGAAGCACGAAAAGGTCTAAAACTACGGAAGAAGAAGACACCAACCAAAAATCTTCAATTGTTGGTGGTTCAACAATTCAGCGTCCTACGGGTAGAGATGCGGCAAAAAAAAGAGGAAAAGGTAAGGCATCACAATCTTCTTCATTTTCTAATGACTTTTCTGCAGAACTTCATGCAATGACGATTACAAGAAATAATGAAGTTGAACTCATGACAAAAAAACTGAACTTTGACAAAGAAAAATTTGAAGTCGAACACCACCACAAAAATCTACGTATACTGATGGCGAAAGAACGTCTGTCACCGGGAGAGGAGGCGTTGAAAGAACGTCTTTTGACAATGTTGTATGGATAGTGATATTATGTATTAGTAATTTATTATTCCGTGTATTTTTTTAATTTACGTATTATGTATTAGTAATTTAGTATTCCGTGTAAGTTTTTTATATTTATAATTATGTTTTAAAATATGAAATTATTTTTATTTATTTTTTATTTAAAGTTAAAAGATATATATATATATTCTAAAATATTAAATATATAATTTTTATAATATAATTTTTAAGATTGGTTTGAATTATGAATAAAGTATAAAAAAAAGTTAGATTGGATTAGAATTGAAGATTGAATAGTGAAAGAAGAAGAAATTAATTTTTTAATAAAGATTGGTTTGGTTTGATTTGTGGATAAACATGGTCTTATGGGTAGTGTTGGTAGGAATGGTATATGAATTGTTTTGATGGGGGATATTGGTAGATGTGTACCATCAAAAGAGATAAGGCCTTCGGTACCGGGTGCGGGATGGGGTGCGGGATGGGTGCGGGATGGGCTACGGGCTCAGCGGGGTTGGCGGGGCGGAATGAAATCTGGGGATGGGTTCCCGATTCATCCCGAAGATTTATTAAAAAAAAAATTATTTAATTTTTAAAAATAATGCCGTTGAACGGCTCTTTGTAAAAAAAAACAATTCTCGATTTAATCCCACTATATATTTAACCCTCAACCTCTTATTTTTCACACCTCTCAACCTCTTATTTCTCACACCTCTCAAACTCTCTCAAATTCTCTCAACCTCTTATTTCTCACACCTCTCAACCTCTCTCAAACACTCTTCCATTCTCTCAAATTCTCTTAACCTCTTATTTCTCACACCTCTCAACCTCTTATTTTTCACACCTCTCAACCTCTTAATTTTTATTATTTATCTTATTTTTATTTATTAAAAAATATATAAATATTTTTATTTTGTTAAATAATTAAATGTATAAATAAAAGAATTAAAATAAATGAGGTGGCAAAAGGGTTTGAGGGAATGGGGTACGGGTGTTTAGGGATTGTTAGGGATTGAGTGAAGGATGAGAGAAAAGCTGATGTGGCGCTGATATGGAGTGGAATATTTGAAAGATTCCCTCCATGGGGTACTAATGACCTGATGGGTGTGGGGGGTACGGCTAGACATCCTAGGGGTAATGATGGAAGTATCCTCAAAAGAGGAGTGCTTTGGGATGGATTACTCTTGTGTGTGGGAGACCGTGAGTGAGGGGGACGTGTGGGGAGGGAGTACATTTTTTTGTCCTTTTTCTAGCTTGAATAATCTGAGAAGGAGTTGGTATGGTGGTAGAGTGTGAGAGTAGGTCAAAGCTTTTGTTCTCTTTAGAGCATCTCCAAATGGTAGCTTGAACAAAATTTGAAGAAGACTTGAACATAACTTGACTATTGGAGAAAAGACTTGAAATTGACTTTAATTATCAAACAATTCTGAGAGTCTAAAAAAAGAAAAGGTATAATATGGTGGTAGTACCTCACTTTAGGATAAAAAGGGTAGAAAAAAAAATTAATGTGACGTTGAGGTGACAATTAGGTTTCAGTGGATTCATTGGGTAGGCGATACTCATAGTCTTAGGAGACATGGGTGTGGAAAAAGTAGCCATAGAGTTGGTACTATTATCTGATTGTTTACAAGGGTGGGTCAACGGAACACCTTTCAATGGTTTTTTTTTTATTTTTTCCAAAGCAATGAGCCGTCGATTTTGTGTTAATAAGGTTGGAATGAGAAGTTTCCAAATACACTTTTTGATATATAGGCTTAGGAAGGTAGCTTGGAGTGGAAAATTTACCTTTTTAGGATCGCTTCTGTTCTCAAACTAAAGAGAAATTAATTAAAATATCGGAGTTGGAATATCAGTTATCAAAATATCTTAAATCTTTTCTAATTTGCTAAAATACCCCATAATCTCGTGATTGAGCCCTCTATTGCGGACCAGGCTCAATTGGCCCGAGATCCACACATATTTGTTATGTTTTGATTTGAAAGTTATATTTCATACCCCTATAATTATTTACATAGTTTACTTTATACTTTATATTTTTTTATTTTTAATTTTACGCATTCATCATATTAACACATATAATCGTATATTAACTAAAATACGTTAAAAAATACGTTTTAATTTTAACAAATTACACCATTATAATCGTCTCGTTGATACTTTCGAAATGAACCCAATATTGAATATTTTTTGATTTAATTATATTATACTTATTTAGTAAATTTACTTTAGGGAAATTAATTACAATACCCAAAGTTTGACTTTGATTTGCAAAAATACCCAAAATTTCTTTGGTTTTGCAAAAATACTCATTTTTTCCACGAAAAGATATGCAGCTACCCAAAAAAAATGCCCTGCAATTTGGAGCCACAAGTCCGGCGATGTATACTCAAACCCATCAATTTGGTGATTTTGATTTGAAAATTTACATTTTATACCCTTATGATTATTTACTTAGTTTACTTTATACCTTTTACTTTTCTAATTTTAATTTTACACATTCATCATATTAATACATATAATCGTTTATTAACTAAAATACGTTAAAAAATACGTTTTAATTTTAACAAGTTACACCATTGTACTCGTCTCTTCGATACCTTCGAAATGATCATAATATTGAATATTTTTTGATTTAGTTATTTTATTATATATCATATATATACTACATAAAAATATTTTTAATATTTACAATTCATACCGTTATAGTTAATTATTTAATTTATGGTACATCTCTTATTTTTTTCAATTTTGTTTTACACTCTTATCACATTAACATAATAATCTTATATTAACTAAAATATGTTAAAAAAATACGTTTTAACATATCACATTAACATACATAATTACGTTAAAAATGCTTTTTAATTTTAATAAGTTACACCATTATAATCGTCTCGTCATTACCTTCGAAATGAACACAATATAGAATATTTTTTAATTTAATTGATTAAATCGTCAAATTATATGGATTATACGTCTCGCTGCATTGCAGCGGGTAAATAACTAGTATATATATATATATATATCCTTAGATTCAATAGAGAAGTGCAAATATTTAGAGAAATAGAGAAGTAAAAAAACACGGGACCGTTCATATATGAACGTTCATATATGAACGTTCATATATGAACAGTCATATATGAACGGTCCCGTGTTTTTTACTTCTCTATTTCTCTAAATATTTGCACTTCTCTATTGAACCTTTCCCTATATATATATAGGGTGCGTTTCATTTACAAACCAAATAGATTGTACAAACCCTACAAACCACTATATTAGAAAACAACATATATATTTATGATAATTATTATGATTCATTAATAATGATTGTGATATATATGGAAGATGATAACGTTCATTAATTATGATCATGACTTTAGATTAGGAAACATAATAAAATCAGATATTGATTAGAGTTGATGAACGGCTAAGATTGGTTTGCAGGGTTTGTACAATCTATTTGGTTTGTAACGGAAACGGACCCTATATATATAGGGAAGGGTTCAATATAGAAGTCCAAATATTTAGAGAAATAGATAAGTGATCTTGACCATGTATTCGGTCAAGATCGGCGGCTTTGACCGAGAAGCAGAGGATAATTCCTCGCGTGGTCTGCACATGGTCTGCAAAAGATAGAGGGGTAGTTTCGTAAAAAATACGCGGGACAGGTTCATATATGAATTTGTGTGATTCATATATGAACATTTGTAATTCACATATAAAATATTTTTAACTAATTCATATATGAACCTTTGTGATTCATATATGAATCAGTTAATTTGTTCATACGAGAATTAGTTAAAAAATTCATATATAAATCACAAAGGTTCATATACGAACACAAAGGTTCATATGAGAATTAGTTAAAAAAAATCATATATAAATCACATAGTTTCATATATGAACACAAAGGTTCATATATTAATTAGTTAAAAAAAATTATATGTAAATTACAATGGTTCATATATAAACACAAAGATTCATATATGAATCAGTTAATTGGTTCAACTGATTCATATATGAACCTACAGTTAATTAGTTTCATATATGAAACACAAAGGTTCATATATGAATCACAAGATTCATATATGAATTAGTTATAAAGAGTTCATATGTGAATTACAAAGGTTCATATATGAACGTATAGTTCATATGTGAATTACAAAGGTTCATATATGAACGTATAGTTCATCTGTGAATCACACAGATTCATATATGAACTCAGCCCGTGTTTTTTGTAAAAGCCGCAACTTTTAACCAGTCAAAACCGCAACTTTTGGAATAGCCGCAACTTTTGACCAATTATAACCGATCTTGACCGAATGAATGGTCAAGATCACTTCTCTATTTCTCTAAATATTTGGACTTCTCTATTGAACCTATGACTATATATATATATATATATATATATATGGGCCTATTCATGGGAGATCCTAGTAAAAGGTGATAATTGTGAGATCCAATCTCAACCACAAATCAGAGATAAATTAGGAAACTATTTTATTTTGGTAATATTGACTTAAATTTTAATCAAAGGTCAATTTAGGTATTTTAAAAGTATCCTCTCTCCTCCCTCATCCCTCCTCCCTTCTCTCTCCTCTCTCCTCTCCGGCCCTCTCTTATCCGGTGAAATTTTTTCCGACAAACACATGACACACTGTGATATCACATGTTACACAAATCTTCAAACATTAACTGCATTGTTACATAATATCACAGTGTATCACAAATCTTCAAACATTAACTGTAGTGTTACATAATATCACAGTGTTACACAAATCCTCAAACATTAACTGCAGTGTTACATAATATCACAGTGTATCACAAATCTTCAAACATTAACTGCAGTGTTACATAATATCACAGTGTATCACAAATCTTCAAACATTAACTGTAGTGTTACATAATATCACAGTGTATCACAAATCTTCAAACATTAACTGCAGTGTTACATAATATCACAGTGTATCACAATTCTTCAAACACTAACTGCAGTGTTACATAATATCACAGTGTATCACAAATCTTCAAACATTAACTACTCTGCTGTACTTACCTATCGACCCATTTTGGGATCCCAGATCTTGGGATTTCAAAGTACCTGTGTAGAAAGACGAGGATCGGTTAGAGGAGTTAGAGTTTCTATTCTAACGGTCCATGACGACATCGCTCCAAAACACAATCATCCCGGCGTTCTCTCCCCGGCCATGGTGTTGATACTCCTTCGAGAGATATTCGACATTGTTTCTCCGGATTTTTTTGCTGATGGATCGTTGTTTGGTGGAATCGTTGTTTGATGGAAGTAAACACCATCTTTCATGGCCATAAAATGTACCATACGGCAAAGAGAAACCATGGATGGATCTTGAAGAAAGGAATGAGAGATTTTAGGGTTATGAAGAGAGAGGAGAGAGAGAGAGAGAGAGAGAGTGAAAAAAGGACGTATAAGATAAGAGGGGATATTTTAGGATTTATTAATTAATTAGAGTAATAAAACAATTTACTAAAATACCCTTATATATTTCTTTTAGATTTATATTAATTAACTTAAATGTGTGGCTCATACTGGATCTCACAGTTATCACAATCTACCAAGTTCTCATTTGATTAGGCCCACATATATATATATATATATATATATATATATATATATATATACGGGCTTAATCAAATAAGAACTATTTAGTTTGTGGTAACTGTAATAACCAATGTGAGCCACACATTTAAAATAACTAATATAAATTTTAAATAAATACAAAAGAGTGTTTTAGTAATTTGTTTCCTAAATCTAATTAAATAATTAAATCCTAAAATATCTCCTATATTCACTATTCACGTCTCTCTCCTCTCCCTCATTTTTTCTATATACCAAATAATAAAACCCTAAAAAATTTGAAGTACACCTCTCTCTTGAAGTCCACCCCCAGCCGACAGCCGCCCACCTTCACAGCCGGCAGCCATCGCCGGTCGCCGGCGTCACCAATCCACCTCCTTCTCTCTCGTCCACCTCCCTCTCTCTCGTCCACCTCCCTCCTTCCGCCTCCCTCTTTCTCGTCAGCACCTCCCTACGCCTCCCTCTCTCTCGTCTGCACCATCGAGAGGAGAAGAAAGAGTGGACGACGCCTGGTGGTGGCTACTGGTGGCGGCTGTGGTTTTCACGAGAAGAAGAAGAAGGTGAGAGTCTAGGTGAGAGAGAGAATTTGTAACTGCTCGAGTGCTCGGTCGAGTTTGAGAAGTGTTTCGGTGGTGTTGGCTCTGCAGAGATGGTCTCTGTGTTCTTAAGTCAATTGGAGAAGAGGAGTTGCGGCTGTTGCTAGAGTTCAGACGATGGAGAAGAGAGTGGCGTTGGCCGACGGTTCTGATCGAGAGGGAGGCGGAGAGAACACCGGTGACTCGCATTATTCTTGCTTGGTATCACCAGAGTATCATAGTTGGTATCACCAAGGTATCACACTTGGTTTGTATCACCGGAGTATTGCTTTACTAAGTGTATCAAATTAAGTTTTTTTCTTTAGTTTCGTTATGTTGTTAAGGGTATCACAGTATATGAGGTTTGTTTGTTTTGTAGATCTATGTTTTATGGAATTTTTCATGTATTATGCTCAAAGGTAACACATGGTTACATTAGGTATCACATTGGTACCACAGATGTTCTTGGAGTATTACCAAAGTAACGAATGTGATGCTGAATTGGATGGCAATGGGTATCACAGTGGGTATCACATTGGTATCACAGTGGGTATCACATTGGTATCACAAATGTTCTTGGAGTATTACCAAAGTAATGAATGTGATGCTGAATTGGATGGCAATGGGTATCACAGTGGTATCACAAAAGTTCTTGTATGTATTTTCGGTATTACGATTGGCTGGAGAGAGAGGAGAGAGGAGAGAGGAGAGAGGAGATTTTAAAAATACCTAAAATGCCCTTTTAATTAAATTTTAAACAAAATTACCAAAATTAATAATTTCCTAATTTATAGCTTAATATGTGGCTCACATTGGTTCTTACAGTTACCACAAAATAACTAGTTCTCCCTTGAATGACCCCACATATATATATATATATATAGAGAGGAGGGTTCATGTGAGGAGCGCATCAAAACGTGAGAACGTGAGGAGCACCGTCCATGTACAAAATCACATGTGATTCACAACACAAGGACTAAAAATCATATGTGATTAACATTTTGGACACGCGCGGTTTGTTACGCGGTTTGCTTGTGAATCACATGTGATTTTGTACATGGACGGTGCTCCTCACGTTCTCACGTTTTGATGCGCTCCTCATTTGAACCCGACCCTATATATATATATATATATATCGAACTCCTTAACATATTTTAACGTAATTATGTATGTATATATTTATATATATCGAACTCCTTAACATATTTTAACGTAATTATGTATGTTAATGTGATATGTTAAAACGTATTTTTAACATATTTTTGTTAATATAAGATTATTATGTTAATGTGATAAGAGTGTAAAACAAAATTGAAAAAATAAAAGATGTACCATAAATTAAATAATTAACTATAATGGTATAAATTGTAAATATTAAAAATATTTTTATGTAGTATATATATGATATATAATTAAATAATTAAATCAAAAAGTATTTAATATTGGACTCATTTCGAAGGTATCGAAGAGACGAGTACAATGGTGTAACTTGTTAGAATTAAAACGTATTTTTTGAACGTAGTTTAGTTAATAAACGATTATATGTGTTAATATGATGAAATTGTAAAATTAAAATTAGGAAAGTAAAAGGTATAAAGGAAACTAAGTAAATAATTATAGGGGTATAAATGTAAATTTTCAAATCAAAATCACCAAATTGATGGGTTTAAGTGTACATCCAGGGACTTGTGGCTCTAAATCGGGGCATTTTTTTTGGGTCCGCAGTCGCGGATCTTTTCGTAAAAAATAGGTATTTTTGCAAAACTAAAGAAATTTTGGGTATTTTTGCAAGGGCAATGATGTCTTTATTTTTTTGTCCCACGTTGTTCCAGGGGTTTACCGTGGGACAAAAAAAATTAAAACTGTCCCATGTTGTACCATAGTGTTCCATATTTTACCCTCCCAAACATGGGACAAGAATTTTATGTCCCGTTCTATCCCATATTGTTCTGTAAAACAAACGCACCTTAAGTGCTCTCACGTGAAATAGATTTGGGAGGAGGTTCTTCAAAAAAAAAATTAGAGTTTGCTTTTCATTTGACATTTGAGTTTGTTTTTTATTTTGATTTTTTTTTAATATATTACAAATGCTTGTATACATGCTTTGATAGCTTGTACATTAAAATTTATTTTACAAAATATATATAAAATGAATTAACACAGTCAAGGACGAAAACTGCGACAAAAATGTAACTTTGACGACCATCCTCGTAATTTCCGAACATTAGGGACTAAAACCAGATTTTTGACAAACCTAAGGGACCAGTTTTATAATTTACTCTAAAAGTTAAAATATGCTACTAAGGCCATCCGTAGCGGAGCTCGGGCTCACACCAGGGTTCGTGCGGGTTCAAGCGGGAACGGGTACGGGGGGCTCGGGCTTTAGGGCGGGTTCCAGGCCCCGGGTTCTCCAACCCGATTGATCCCGATCAATTCTTTTTTTTTTTAATTTTTTTATAAAATTTTGAAAATATAAACGTTGTTCAACGGCTCTTTGTTTATTTTTTTTTAATTTTTTTTCAATTTAATCACACTATGTATATTAATCCAAACCTCTTATTTTTCACACCAAAATCTCTCAAATTCTCTCAAATTCAATACCTTCTTTCCTTTATCTAAAATTTCATCATGAATCCAAACAAAACACCTACATTCTGTCGTAACCGATCGGATACACCGCAACCGCAACAAGACCCGGAGCTTGGTTTCCAAGCGTTTTCACAACAAGGTTATCATCCGCAACAATTTCCGCCACAAATTCCTTACCAATTTACACGTCCCGGTTTGATTCAACAAGGTTTTACTCCGGCCAACTACCATCTTCCTTCACCCGCAATCGATCTCGACGACGACATTGTTCCGGAAACCCAACATTCTATACCGCACACACCACAAATTTCATGATTTTTAGCGTTTTGTATTTTGTAATTTTTATTTTTTTAGCGTTTTGAATTTTGTAATTTTTATTTTTAATTTTATTATTTATCTTATTTTTATTTATTAAAAAATATATAAATATTTTTATTTTGTTAAATAATTAAATGTATAAATAAAAGAATTAAAAAAAATGAGGTGACAAGAGGATTTGAGGGTATGGATACTCCACTTTAAGGTAAAAAAAAGTAAGGAAAAAAGCTGATGTGGATTGAGGGTTCTGGTACTAAGTTAAAATATGCTATCAGTCGTCAGAGATACAGTTTCAAAGAAGGTGGTTGTATCCATGGCGTGAAATCGAAGGGCATACAAAAACCAGTAACCAAAATTTGAGCAACTTTGCTTCATCTCGATCACTACAGTAGGTTTGATCCGCCATTGGAAGAACAGAACAGGTGCCTCACCAACACTTCCGGCCTCGTTCGTAATACATTCCAACTTCATTTCTCTTATTTATTTTCAGTTTTTCGTCGTTGTTGTTTTGAAATTTTTGATAAAATTCTAAGATGATCATCATGAAAATTTCACCATATTAACACAATTTGATCGCAAAATATGCACCATTGTATGCGCTGCTGGATTGTTAGTTCAATTTTCCTTTGTTGTAAGAACTAGGTTTTTAATAGGTCATATTGTTTACACAAGAAACGAAAAATACGCAGAAGGAAATGTTTTCGGATTCGTCATTTCAGGCGTCTCTTTCGCATAGCAATTTGATATTTGTGATTCTCATAATTGATCGAAATTCCTTTTGTTGCATGTGACTTTAAACCGTCAATGTTGTACGCTACTTTAGAAGAGAGTAGCAAGTAGCCGTCACAATCGACATTGAAAACCATATTGACGTTGCTCGGTATGCTTCTTAGAACTCACGATACATGTCAATCGACTTCACCATTGACTTCAGCAACTAGGGTTTAATGTCACCTACAACTTAATTGGAAGACCGTGCTAGATGGTTCGCCACTTGGAAATCTCCATACCTGACGGATTTATTTCGCAAATTAGGTCTTTATTTTAGCTGTAATCTCATATAAACATACGTATTCTCCCCAACTACTGTTCTTCTCTGATGATTTGCACCGTACTCATCGTCGTTGATTATACATTCCACCTATTGTTTCCTTGCGTTTCTGGTTCCATGTAAAAATCTAGGTGTCCGCTCCTACTCTCTATTTTATTATATCCTTGAATGTTTGATGGTTGCTATATGTTATTTGATTGAGATTTGATGTGTATGTTGCATTACAAAACAATATGGATCTGTTGAAATAATGAGCAGTTGTATTGCTGAACATTGTTGATTGAGATTAGAGGTAAATTGTATCGTTTATTATGTATATAACAAGTGCATATATGATATATGAGCTTATCCAAGTTTGATTTTGTAGGTTCACGTTCTCATCATTAACTTCAATATGGCATCGATGCAATATGATATCCCGTTATTGGATAGGAATACGAGATTTGATTTGTGGCAAGTGAAAATGAGGGATGTATTGATTCAAATGGATTTACATGAGGCGTTGTTGGGTTTTGAGAGAATGCCGCCTACTTGGTCAGATGAAGAAAAACAAATAAGAGACATGAAAGCATCATCTCTGATTCGACTTCACTTATCGAATGATATCCTAAAAGATGTGTTAAAAGAGAATAGTGCAGCAGAGTTGTGGCTGAAGTTAGAGAAGTTATGTTCGACAAAGAGTATGCGGAACAAGTTGCATTTGAAGCTACGCTTATATTCTCTTCGACTTTCTGAAGGTGGTTCAATTTCTTATCATGTTTCACAGTTTAAGGAGATCGTCTCCGGTTTAAAGAACATGGACGTGAAATACGACGAGGAAGACTTGAGATTGATTTTTCTATGTTCATTGCCCTCATCATATGTAAACTTCCGGGATACCATCCTTTATAGCTGTGATACACTAGAGGAAGTCTTTGTTTTGTTATGTCCGAATGAGAAGATGAAGCAAAATAGAAGACAAATTCCACCTCCTAAGAGGTATGTTGAGGGTGATTTGGTGGCATATGCTTTAACAGTTGCTCAAGATATTGAATCAATTGAGGAACCTTCAACTTTTAACGAGGCAGTTAATTCCAAGGATGCGGATAAATGGATAGTTGCCATGTACGATGAGATGGAGTCTTTACAGAAGAACAATACATGGGATCTTGTCCCTTTACCCAAAGGCGAGAAGACTGTTCATTGTAAATGGTTGTATAGCAGAAAAGATGGGAAAATGGGCTGTAAAGATTCCATCTTCAAGGCTCAATTGGTAGCAGCGGGATACAATCAAGTTCGAGGTTTTGATTTTACTGATGGGTTTTTCTCTGTAGCCAAACATAGCTCACTTCGTGCGTTACTTGGTCTTGTTGCATTGCATGATCTTGAGCTTGAGCAATTAGATGTAAAGACTGCTTTTCTACATGGAGAGTTAGAGGAACACATATACATGGACCAACCTGAAGGCTTTGTGAGATCTGGAAAAGAAGATTTGGTTTGTAAGATGAAGAAGTCCTTAAATGGGCTCAAGAATTCTTCAAGACAGTGGTATAAAAGATTCGACTCATTCATGTCATCGTGTGGTTTTTCTCGATGTTCGTATGATAATTGTGTGTATTCGAGGCGTTGTGGTAATCAATCGTTTGTATACCTTCTTCTATATGTGGATGATATGCTCGTTGCAGCAAAAAACAAAAGAGATATTCAGATTGTCAAAGATCAACTGAAGGTGGAATTTGGAATGAAAGATTTGGGGGTTGCACGGAAAATACTCGGTATGGAGATTAGGCGAAATCGCAAGGCAAGAACGCTATTTTTGAGCCAAGGGAGTTATATAGAGAAAATACTGAAAAGATTCAACATGAATAATGCTAAGGCGGTTTCTACACCTTTAGCACCTCATTTTCAATTATCGGCTTTATTATCACCTACTACTGATGAGGAGAAAGCCTATATGTCTCGTGTTCCTTATTCGAGTGCTGTGGGGTCATTGATGTATGCGATGATATGTTCACGTCCGGATTTGTCATATGCTGTGAATATGGTAAGCAGGTACATGTCAAATCCCGGAAAGGAGCACTGGAGAGCGGTCAAATGGATTTTTAGATATCTGTGTGGTACGAAGGATGCTTGCTTGCATTTTGGGAAGTCAAAGAATGGGGTAGTAGTAGGGTATGTGGGTTCTGATCATGCTGATGATTTGGATAGGCGTCGTTCTCTTACGGGTTACGTATTCACATTTGGTTCGTGTGCTATTAGTTGGAAGGCCGTTTTACAATCTTCGGTAGCTTTGACTGCTATGGAGGCAAAATACAGGGCAATTAACGAAGCATGTAAGGAGGCGATATGGCTTAATGGGTTATTTGGGGAGCTTAGTGATGACTTGATGGTGGAGGCCGTGTTTTGTGATAATGAACGTGCGGTTTTTCTTACAAATAATCGGATGTTTGACGAGCGTACAAAGCACGTTGATGTGCGGGAGTTTGTTGATAAGGGTGATCTCATGGTGAGAAAAATATGTAGCGATGATAATCCTGCAAATATGCTGTCGAAGGTTCTTCCTATAGCTAAGTTTGAGCATTGCTCAAATTTAGTTGGAGTTCATCGTTTGAATTGAAGTAGCCCTTTTTCGGGGTTAATATGTTTTGCTAATTCAATGATATGATTGTCGAGCTTTGCTTTTTGGAACATGCCTCCTGATGCCTGATGGTTTTGATTTCTTTACTTTTTTGGAACATTGACTACATATTTGATGTTTTCCTTGCCATATTTGCATTTGCCGTTATAGCGGTCAAAATACAAAATATTATTGTTCCAAAAGTATCAGTTCATATAATAATTTTAGAATTATATATAATTCTTTTGAAAACCTATGGAATTGTGATAACTAGTGTATCATGAGGCTATTTCATATGATTTTTTTGCATCTAAGACTAGGATTTAAAAGTATTAATTAACATATATTTGTTTCACAATGTCTTTGCTTCACATGTACTCGGTTTACAATGTGCGCATTTTCACGTATTGTAAAACAAAAAGTACACATAAAAAAGTTTCACATTGTTAAACAAACACATATGCAACAATCACATTGTGAAACACGTATATGTTAGTGAATACATTAAATACTACCCTAACATGAGAAAAGATCATGTGAAACAAAACCATAATGTAGAAATTCTCACGGATTTCACAAATTTTAGAGTTCTCAAATGATTAAGCCCTATGTATATGCATCCATAAACATATCATATGTGCATTAATTAAGAATATAGTTTCAACATCAAAACATCAACTTAAACAAGTTTCACAAAACAAAATAAGAAAGGTGTTCATATAACCGCAAGCAATAGGTAAAGTAGTTGTGAAGAAAGCATTGGCAGATGGCTAGAACCGTAGAAAAGAACGATGCAAAATGGAAACCTTATAATTATTTAAAAAAAATGCCCAATAAAAACCACTCCAAAATATCAGTATATCATACCGATATTTTTGTCAAAAATCGCTGCAATATCATCAAATATCACTGCTATTATCGAAACCGATATTTCCTCCGGGTCCGATATTCGAGATATCACTGATATATCGCCGATATTAACAGTATAATTGCATCGGATCTTAAATCTACTTAACCTTTATTTTGCCTTCATTTGCCTTTTTCACTTCATATTTGATGTTTTTCCATTTCCACATTTGCATTGCACCGCAAGCAAGATAAAGGAATATCTGTGCAAACAATATATGCTGGAACTTGGACCTACTGTACCTTTATTTGGCGTGTTCCTAGGATTACAATGTATCGGCGAGGGTAGAATATGTAACTTTATAATACAACGATTACCACTACTGCCCCTTCCAGTATATATTCGGTTATGATAAAGATTGAGAAGGAATTGTTTTTTTAAGAGGCGTTAAGTCTAAAGTCTAATTTTACTTCTGATTTTTAAGAGGTGATAACCGGATCAATAAAACTGTTTGCTTTTGTAAACTGAAAAACGTTTGAATATGTATAATTATTTTTTTTCCTAAAATATTAACTTGCATATGTCAATTGAAGTGAGCATCGATGATCGAAGAACAAAACGAAAAGAAAAAACAAAAGAAAGATGTTGGCAGTCTGGCAGATTTGTGAGGTAGTGGAGTTTTAATCATATTTCAAACACTGAAACGCCGATTTAAGCGATTCAAGATGTTCTGGAAAGCAAACACATAGATCTACAATCTTCGTGTTTTGCATTTTTTGCAAATTCAATGTGCATCTACGCTAAAACCGACGTTGAAATCGAAAAAATGGTACTGAATGGAAACAAGAGATAATTAAGTGGCTAATTTATCACTTAATTTACCAGAGGACATTAAGGGTTAAGAGACTGAAAAAGTTAAAAAAAACAAACGGTCTGAATTCTCTTTATGTCTGACCGAATCAGACATAAGTGACAAATAAGAGCTTTATTTTTTTAGGAAACAAACACCACCATATGAATTGAACTTACAGAACTTATGAGAAAGTTAAAGGGATCGAGCAAATCGTTTTACTTTATCACAAACACTTAGAATTGCTTGCTACATAGAACCACATTGAATGTCTGTTAAGATACAGATTTTGATCTTGAATTTTTTTTAAACGGCAGAAATTTTATTAAAACTAGCATGACACTAGGGAAATAAATTACATATCTAAAATGGCGAGAAGTGGGTTTTGTAACCATCCCATCCAATTAATCTTACCATACTAGTCTTACTAGTAACCCAATAGTACGAATGAGAGTCATAATATTATCCCACAACACTGCCTTCATGGGCTTAGGAGTTCTCAACAACGTCCCATTCCTATGAGACTAAATAACCAAAGAGTCGTAAGTATGACCGTCCGTAGACAAGCTGACTCCACTTTCTTCAACCTGAAAGAGCTCAACCAGTCCCTCCAATCCAAATTAGATTTGAGAGTGGGAATATCTATAAACTCCACCGACGGCCAATTTTCTTTCAAATATCTCTGGTCATATAACATTCGAAAAACAAATGATCCACAAGTTTTTGATCCAAGTCACAAATCAAACATAGGATCATTAAATTGTTATACATATATGTAGTAATTTAATTTCTCTATATGAAAACAAAGTTGTAACCTAATAGATTATATTTCAAAAATATGTAGATAAAACTCTTCAAAAAGAATTGTTTGCTTAAGAAAAAATATAATTTTTTTTTCTTTGTATACTTATAGTATGTTATCTTAATTATATAAACTGTGTAGATATAACTTTTCAATGCTATGTTCCTTTTCTCTGGTCCTATTAGATTTATTACATTTTTTAAAACTGTTATATATATATACACACTAATAAGGTCATTTCTTTTGTGTGTTGTCTTATTAGTTGTCTAACTTCATCGATATATATACTTTGTTAGGTTGTCTAACTTCGCCCTAACAACTTCTTATAATGTCATTGTATAAGACTCTATAAATTAACATTCTTATCTTTAAACCTAAGTCCTGGCCTATTAACTTCTTAAGTACTCCGTTACGTCATCAAAACACTAGAATTTTTGTATTCTACCATTATTAAACATTAAAACTTAAAAAATTAAGTTTTAATATGGTACTATAGTTTTTCGGCGATGATACCCAATGGTAGGACAAAACGAATCACATTATAGTATTGTTAATAATCATAAAAATTTACATTACCACGAACAAATTCAAAGATGACACGGACAGCCACCACAAGATCTGTCAAAAAGGAAAGTACTTTGCAGCTGTCAGTATTAATTCCATATCAATCTAGATAGGAAAGTATTGATTGTCTAGGCTGTGTTTCCTAATTTTGTGATTCTGTATAGCTGTAACTTTTGTGTATATATTGCATAGCTTCAATAGAGAAATTATTCACAGCTCTCAATTATTCTCCATATTTCTCTGCTGTGATTTTATGGTATCACAACAGGAACTATTCCTGGCTCTTTTCTTCTTTCTGCTGCACTTTATTCATCTCGTGTAGTCTTTTCCATTCCTTCCAGCTTTCATGGCGAATGGTGATTGATTCACCTAAATCAAAAGCCAACTCTGTTTCTAATCCATATTTCACTCATCATTCCGATCATCCCGGCTTGATTCTAGTTTCCAAAGCCTTGAATGGTGATAATTACACGGCTTGGAAAAGGGCTATGACCTTAGCCTTGAATTCAAAGAACAAGCTAGGATTTGTGGATGGTTCTATTGAAGCTCCAGTCAAGGAAGTGGATCCGAAGGCCTATGCAACATGGTCAAGATGCAATGATATGGTGCATTCTTGGATCGTTAACACCATAAGTCAAGAAATTGCTGATAGCATCATTTACTATTCTACAGCTTCTGAAGTTTGGGAAGATCTCGCTGAGAGGTTTTCACATGGTAATGCACCTCGGGTTTTTTAGATTTAAAGAGATATTGCATCACTACGCTAAGAGCAGATGTCAATCTCACCCTATTACACTAGGTTGAAAGGTCTATGGGATGAACTAGCCTCTTATTCTACTGTGGTACCAGATCAACAGAAGCTGATGCAATTCTTAATGGGTTTAAACGAAACGTTCAATGCAATTAGAGGGCAGATTTTGTTGATGAGCCCTTTGCCTACTGTGCGAAAGGCATATGGTGCTGTCTCTCAAGAGGAAAAGCAACGGTCTATCTCCACGGTTCATAACTCCAACAAGATTGGAGGAGCTGCATTCATGGCCGTACAAAATACTTCCAGCAGAACAGATTCGAGAGGTGTTGGGTCACAGCAAGAACGCCGCTAATCACAGCAAGAACGACGTAATGGATCAGAAAGAGGGCGACCACTTTGTACCCATTGCAATGAGAAAACGCATTGGGTGCAGACCTGATGGAAATTGATCGGGAAATTGATCGGGTACCCACCTGGTCACCCAAAGGCGAAGCAACACCCACAAAGGCAATGACAAGGGAATGGATCCAATTCAAGCAACAAAAATTTCAAAGTAGTTGCTAATCAGGTGGAGTTTTTAGATGGTGAGAGTGGGACAAACCTTACTATGACAGAGGCTCAATTTAATAAATTCATGGCTACTGTTGAAAAGGCCAACCAGAATCGAGCTTCTACTGCTAAGGCCAATATGGTAACAAAACCGGCTCAACCAGGTTTGTTTCGTATTAATTTTCGCAATTGGATCATTGATAGTGGTGCAACAAACCACATTACTTCTTCATCTCAATTGTTAAATAAGTCGAAACATGGTTCTTCGGTTTTATTACCTAATGGGGAGCATATCAAAATTGAGGCAAAGGGGTCCTCGCCATTGAACACGACTTATTATCTTCATGATGTCTTGTCTGTGCCTCGCTTTAAAGTTGATTTGATGTCTGTTAGCCGTTTGATAAGGGACTTAAGTTGCTCAATAACATTCTTTCCTTACTGGTGTATTTTGCAGGATCTGGCTACGAGGAAGACAATTGGTTTGGGTAAAGAACGGAATGGATTATATTATTTGGTGGCTTTGGCGTCGAAGAAACCCACCTTACCATTACCTAGACCACATCGACCTCGCCAATCCGCTAGTAACCTTGCTCTCACTGCATGTAACCTAGCTAGTTCATCCGCCGATTTGTGGCATTATAGATTGGGCCATGTTTCCCCTCCTTGTTTGAATTTTATTGCTCAGAATTTTCTAAAGTTTTCAATTGAATCGAATAAAGTTTGCCATGTGTGTCCTCTGGCGAAACAAAGTCGTCTTCCTTTCGGTACTAGTACCATTTTATCAACTCGGCCGTTTGAACTTATTCATTGTGATATATGGGGTCGTTATCGACATCCTTCTCTTAATGGTGCACATTACTTTCTTACCATTGTGGATGATTTTTCCCAATTTACTTGGATTTTTCTAATGCGACATAAAGACGAAACACAACAACTCATCAAACAATTCTTTACTTACGTTCTCACACAATTTGACTCTAACATCAAAACCTTTAGAAGTGATAACGGTAGTGAATTCATCTCGCTTCGTTCGTTTTTTCAAGATAATGGAGTTATCTTTCAAACCTCGTGCGTTAACACTCCCCAACAAAATGGAGTCGTTGAACACAAACACCGTCACATTATCCAAGTTGCTCGCGCTTTAAAATTCCAAGATCATCTACCTCCTACCTTTTGGGGAGAGTGTGCTTTGACAGCGGTCCATATCATTAACCGTTTGCCAACACCTATTCTCCGTCGTAAAACTCCATTTGAACTCTTATACTCTAAACCTCCTTCATTCTCTCATGTTCGAGTCTTTGGATGTTTGGCATATGCTACTAATGTACATCCTTCACATAAGTTCGATCAGCGTGCCATTCCTTCCATCTTCCTTGGCTATCCTATTGGTCAGAAGGCTTTTAAATTGTTTAACCTGTCGACAAAAAAGATTTTCACTAGT
The DNA here is from genome assembly GCA_033807775.1 of Saussurea involucrata. Lineage (NCBI taxonomy): Eukaryota > Viridiplantae > Streptophyta > Magnoliopsida > Asterales > Asteraceae > Saussurea > Saussurea involucrata. The sequence goes on from CM066321.1 coordinate 210,586,756, forward strand.
CGAGATGTAAATTTTTTTGAACATGTTTTTCCTTATGCTGCCGTAAAACCTTCTTTTAATCACCTAACATGTAATCCAAACCTCAATCCCTTACCTTATCCACCCGTTGACTTTACCCCATAACCTGACCATTCTTTCCCATCAGACGAATCACCCACCATCACTCGTTCTCAACCGGCCGTTGCCATCCATTCCTCTTCACCTACTCCACAGGAAATTGTTCAAACCTACTCTCGTCGTCCCAAGCCTACTGCTCCTACTTTTGTCCCTTTTACCCATTATGTTCCCATCCTTCCTACTGAGGCAACGGAGGCAGCGGAGGCACCTCCATCATCTGGTTTGTCTGAGTCGGTTCAATCCCCACCAACTACACCTTTATTTGACCACCCCTGTGAACCAGATCCAACCCTTAACCCCCAACCAGTTCTCCGTCGTAGCCACCGTGTTCCTCGACCACAGACAAAACTTCAAGATTACGACTGCAAACTAAATGCCGTTTTACCCACTCAATCGTCTTTTGTCTCGCCGGGTCCAAACAAAGGTACACGCTATCCTCTCGGTGACTATGTCTCTTACCATCATTACACTCCAGATTATCGGTCTTCCACAGCCCAATTAAATGTTGTTAATGAGCCAAAATCATATTCTGAGGCTGTTGCCATTCCAGAATGGAGAGAGGCTATGAAATCTGAATTGGATGCTTTGCAGGCTAATGGTACTTGGTCTCTTACCACTCTTCCAGTAGGAAAAGTCCCTATCGGTTGTCGTTGGGTGTATAAAGTGAAATTGAAGTCTGACGGTTCCGTTGAGAGGTATAAAGCTCGTTTGGCAGCCAAAGGTTATACTCAACTGGATGGTATAGATTATGCAGACACTTTTTCTCCTACTGCTCGTATAATCACAGTTCGTTGTGTGATTGCTTTAGCTGCTTCAGGGTTGGCCGTTGTTTTAGTTGGATGTTAACAACGCGTTTCTTCATGGTGAACTTCACGAGGACATTTATATGTCTCCGCCGCCAGGCCTTCGGAGACAGGGGAGGATCATTTGGTTTGTCATTTGCACAAATCCCTCTACGGTCTAAAGCAAGCTTCTCGTCAATGGTTTTCCAAATTCTCGGATTGCATCCGTTCAGCGGGTTTTGAGCAGTCCAAGGCATATTACTCTCTCTTTGTTCGCAAAAAAGGCAAGTCTTTTATCATATTATTGATATATGTCGATGACATCCTGATTACAGGTAATGATTCAGTGGGCATCGCTGATGTTAAGAAGTTTTTGTATACGAAATTCAGCTATAAGGACCTTGGGAAACTGAAATACTTCATTGGCATTGAAATTTCTGCATCAAATGGAGGCACATTTATTTCTCAACGTAAGTATGCATTGGAGATCATTAAGGATGCAGGCTTGTTAGGGGCTGCCCCAACTGATACACCAATGGAACGTAATTTGCGGTTATCAAATAAAACATAATTATTGAAGGATCCAGGGAAGTATAGACGCTTGGTTGGTAGGTTGATATATCTCACTGTGTCAAGGCCAGATATTACTTATTCAGTACATGTATTGAGTAGATTTATGCATCAGCCTAGAAAAGCACATTGGGAGGCAGCTTTACGTGTTGTGCGTTACTTGAAGTCTGCTCCCGGCCAAGGATTGTTCTTCTCCGCCAATAATGATTTGAAGCTTAGGGCTTTTTGTGATTCAGGTTGGTTAGGATGTCCGCTTACAAGGAGATCTACCACAGGGTATTGTGTCTTTTTGGGACCAGCCTTGATCTCATGGAGATCAAAGTGACAAAAAACAATATCTCTTTCTTCAGCTGAGGCAGAATATCGTGCAATGGCTGGCACGTGTTGTGAGCTAACATGGTTGCGTAGTTTGCTTAAAGATTTGGGCATCTTACATCCTAAGGCAGCTTTGCTATATTGTGAGAACAAAGCGGCTATACACATAGCCGCCAATCCAGTGTTCCATGAGCGTACAAGACATATAGAAATGGACTGCCATTACATAAGAGAGAAGATAGAAGATGGCTCGGTGGAGACAAATATTGTGACGTCTGCAAATCAATTAGCAGACGTGTTAACTAAGCCTCTTGGTAAAGAGATTTTCATTCCTATGATTCACAAGTTGGGAGTGCGAAACATCCACTCTCGCAACTTGAGGGGGAGTGTCAAAAAGGAAAGTATTTTGCAGCTGTCAGTATTAATTCCATATCAATCTAGATAGGAAAGTAATGATTGTCTAGGCTGTGTTTCCTAATTTTGTGATTATGTATAGCTGTAACTTTTGTGTATATATTGCATAGCTTCAATAGAGAAATTATTCACAGCTCTCAATTATTCTCCATATTTCTCTGCTGTGATTTCAATATTTTAAAAAATGAATTTTAAATATAAAAAATAATTTTATGTAGTTTATATGATATATATTAAAATATATAAATCCAAAAAAATTCAATGTTGGGCTCATTTCGAACGTATCGAAGAGACGATTATAATGGTGTAACTTGTTAAAATTAAAACGTATTTTTTAACGTATTATAGTTAATAAACGATTATATATGTTAAATGTAAAATTAAAATTATGAAAGTAAAAGGTATAAAGTAAAGTAAGTAAATAAGTATAGGGGGTGAAAGTGTAAATATCAAATCAAAATTCATCAAAATTGGCCAAATTGAACCATCACGGGGTAAAAATTACAAAATTGCCATTGGCTTGCGATTGCAGGTTCTTATCGTGGAAAAAAAATGGCATTTTTGCAAATTGAACGAGATTTGTGCCATTTTGGTAAAACAAAGTCAAACTTGGGGCATTTTAATTAATTTCCCTTTATTTAAAATCATAAGTTAATATTTCTTTTTCTAAAACTTGTTTTAACAAATTCAAAATTTATAGTATATATGTAATAATAAATTTTAAATTTCTTTAAATTAACATATTATATTATTTAATTTTTCTTTATTACATTGGTTGTATTAATTAACATGTTATATTGTTATAAATTTGTTTTAATTACATAATTAAATTTGTAATTGATAATTATTTGAAGATGTCATTTTTGATCATTTTACATTCTTATAAGTTACTTTTGCCAAACGTGACTTTTTCATCAGGTAGACATTGTTTGGCAAAAAAAGCTAGCTTATAAGCAAGCTTTTTTTTGAGGTACATGTTTGGATGACCATAAGCTAGCTTTTTGAAACGCTACTTGAAGTAGCGTTTTAGTAGCTTTTTGTGAATATTCCAATATTACCCCTTATTATTATTTACTAACTATTATTATTAATAAATATTAATTTTTTAAATTTAATTATAATTAATTAATTAATATTAACTGTACATTTATATTAAACTTTAATTATTTAGAATTATTGTTAATCATATAAATTATATTTATTTAATTTTTAATATTAATGAATATATTTTAATTATCAATTAATATTATATTTTAATTATTATTTGATTATTTTTTTATATTGTATGTAACGGTTATTTAAACTCATAAGTTAATATATTTTTTTTCCTAAACTTGTTTTAACAAATTCAAAATTTATAGTATATATATAATAATAAGTTTTAAATTTCTTTTAATTAACATATTATATTATTTAATTTTTATTTGTTACATTGGTTGTATTAATTAACATATTATATTGTTATAAATTTGTTTTAATTACATAATTAAATTTGTAATTGATAATTATTTGAAAATGTTCTTTTTGGTCATTTTACATTCTTTTAAGCTACTTTTGCCAAACGTCACTTTTTCATCAGCTAGCTTATCAGCTACCAGCTAGCTTATCAGTCAACATCTAGCTTATCAGCTAGTTTGCCAAACATAGCCTTAGCTTATCAGCTACCAACTAGCTTATCAGCTAGTTTGCCAAACATAGCCTTAGTGGATGCATCTTTCATACCATATAAAAATCCTACTTACGAAAATAAGTTAAACGGGTATACAGCCCGCCACTCGAAATACATAGTTAGGTCTGCCCCTGATTATATCGCCATTTGGTATATTTTGATTTTCTTTTTTAATTTGACTTTGCTATGGTGAGGGTTTGCCATTATTTGATTGGATTATGTTGATTTCATTTTCTTGTGGGGATTTCAAATTCCATTGATCTAGTTATTTGGGATTTTAGATTTTGTCATTTTGTGATTTTGGTTATTTGAAGAATTTTATCATGCCTAGTTGGATTTTATTCACTCTGTTAGTGTTCAATTGAATGGTAACATTTACTCGAATTATGTGTAAGGTTTTTGTTAAACCATACTACCACATGATATAGGCAACGGAAGCATATTTAATAATTGAATCCTCCATGGCAATACAAACAAACAACTTATAAAGATGCATATGTTCTAGATAATCAACTACAAAAGAATGAACCAAGAATACTTACTTGGTTATTGTGATTGTCGAAAAAAAGCACAATGATGAATCAAACCTTTGATCTTACTTCTTGGATGTCAAGGACCAATAGTATGAATCCCTCTAGTGGCTCACACTTAAGAACACCAAATACCAACAATCAAGAAGAGGCTTTAAACCCTAAACCTTTATTAGGGTTTACGATTTTGGGAGGGAGGAGAGGGGAGGTTACGGCCACAATAGAGAGAGAGATAGATTCCTAAAACACCTTAGGGTTTGATCTCTAGGAGTTTATTTATAACCCTTCGCTTGCTTGCCGACCAAGTTACCCTTCTCTTGCTTGTCGACCAAGTTATACTTGCTTGTCGACCAAGTTATACTTGCTTGTCGATCAAGTTATCTATTTTACAAGTAACCCCCTTGAACCGATAAGCTCGTTAAAACTATTTTAACCAATTATCATTTAGTCCCTGTATCTTATATAATTAATCTAATTAATTATATTGCAGCTTATAATTAATTTATCATCAAAATGACAAATTAATAACTAACTGCTTTAACCCCTTTTTATTCTTCTGATTGTTTATTTTGGGTCTTAAGGGCAACCCAAAAGGACTCTGCTATTATTAGAAATATTACCAATAGTTAATGACTCTGGACACTATATCCAACAGTAATCATTTCCATAATTAATTCCAATTAAACATGTGAGGACACATGCTAATAATTAATGTAAATATTTGACATACAATTTATATTCACTATATAAATAACGTTAATGTTTATCTTACAATATTATTCAACTTAGTTTAAAGTTCCATTCAATTACATATATATATATATTAGACCTTAATTATATATATAAAATTAAATTATAAATTGATAGTCAAACCGAGACTAGGCGTACTCACTATAAGCACTCTAAAAAGGGGTTTAAGGAGGTTACCTATAATATGGTTGCCGAATGAGTCAAGGGTTTTTAAAACGCCATGCGTTACCATACTCACTGCCTCTTGTGTGGACTAGTGGAATTACCGAAAAGGTTTGATAGGTCAATGTGACAAGTTAAAAGTATTAACTATGAAGTATAAAACGAAAAATCCGGTTTTAGATATACTAAGAAATGTGAAAGTCGTATGCTACCCATGATGAAGAACACACATAATCTTATAGTTTGTTAACGGAGCGTGTGCGGTTTGCCAGCACGTTAATGTGAAACTATAGTCGGAAATGATGTGGCGCTCGTGATTCTCAAGCGTACTTCAGCCGAGGGGTCCATGTGTTTTTTCATGGTCGATTCACCATCTAGTTTGTGATCCTCGGCATCCCAGTCACAAATAGAAGATAAGCATAATCGAGATTAACATGCCATTGACATAAGTCAGTGAATCTCAAAAGAACTAGGAATTTCATAGTGAATGAAATTAACAAATAGCATTTGTTTACCTAAATAACTTTGTGATGTGATTACGGCATCCCTTTTCGCATCATAGAGTAAAATATGGATCATAGCCTTGTTAAATATTTTTGGATAATTACTTTTAAGGGTTGAATATCAAACTAACTAAAATAAAACTATATCTACAGATGGCTGAAAATATTCCTCCTCCTCCTCCTCCTACTCACTCAACATCCAACCTTACGTTACTCTCTATCCTAAGTAAAGATAAGCTGACTGGGCCAAACTACTTGGATTGGATTCGTGCCTTGAGAATTGCCTTGAGGTATGAAGACAAAGAGTATTTGCTCGACGAGGATCTTCCTATACTTAATGGTGATGCAAGCCCTGAAGCAGTAATTGAATATAACAAGCAATTCGCGGAATCCACAAAAGTCGCGTGTCTCATGTTGGCGTCCATGTCCCCGGAACTTCAAAAGAGTTTCGAGAACATGGGGGCGTTTGAACTAAATGAGCAGCTTCGTGAAATGTTTCAGGAGCAAGCGAGGCAAGAAAGGTTCCAAGTTGTAAAGTCGCTTATGGAATGTGAGCAACAGGACGGTACCCCTGTATGTGCGCATGTGCAAAAGATGAAAGCGTACATTGACAGGTTAGGCAATCTAGGTGTCGATTTCCCAAGAGAGCTTGCCATTGATATGGTGCTAAACTCTCTTAGTGGGGCATATAAACAGTTCATAGTGAACTTCAATATGAACAATATGGACAAGACCTTGATGGAACTTCATGGCATGTTGAGATCTGCTGAAGCAAGTATGGGTAAGACCCAAATTGCTCACTTAACTGCTCCCGTCCTGGCCATTAGGGAAGGTGGCTGTAAGAAGAAGAAAGCTTCTCATCCCAAAGCGAAGGGAAAGGCTAAAGTTGTTCCTCGCAACAAAGGCCTTAAGAGAAAAATTGATTCTTCTGACATACCACCCATAAGTGACCCTAAAGAGGCCATATGCTTTTACTGTCAAGAAAGTGGCCATTGGAAGAGAATCTGCCCAAAATATTTGGAGGACTTGAAAATGAACAAGGTCAAAGGGTGTGGCACCTCAGGGACTAAAGGGAAGTAGAACGTTGAAGCATGGGGAGCTGAATCTGATCATGGGAAACAGGATGACTGCTGCTGTTACCAAGATTGGAGATTTTGAGCTCATGCTTAGTAGTGGTTTTTCAATAAAGTTATTAGATTGTTGCTACTCGCCAGAAATGGCTCGAAACATTATTTCTTTTCATGCATTGTACAAGGATGGTTTTGAATTTCATTTTGATAATAATAATGGTTGCATTTTGGTTTATAAACATGGTTGTTTTTATTTTAGAGCCTCTCCTTGTAATGGTGTGTATGAAAGTGTGATTTGTGTTGGTAGAAATAATAATAACTTAACTCTAAATGTTGGTTCCTCCAATAGTGAATTGGATAAATCGTTGTTATGGCATCATCGTCTTGGCCACATGAACAAGAAACGCATCGCCAAGCTCCAATCAGATGGGATCTTGGAACCATTTGGCTTAAAGTCGGATGGAGAATGCGAGTCTTGCTTACTTGGAAAGATGACAAAAGCACCTTTCAAAGGAAAAATGGAAAGGGGCAAGGATCTGTTGGACCTAATCCACACAGATGTATGTGGACCGTTCAGATCTGCCACGAGAAACCGTGAGAGATACTTTGTTACCTTTACTGACGATTTCGGTAGATATGGATTTATCTATTTGATGAAAAACAAGTCGGACACCTTTGAAGTGTTCAAAGGATTCAAAAACGAAGTAGAAAACCAACTGGGCAAGAAGATCAAGATGCTCCAGTCCGACAGGGGTGGAGAATACTTGAGTCATGAATTCTACGACTATCTAAGGGATTGTGGAATAGTTTCGCAATTATCTCCTCCCAGAACACCACAACTCAATGGTGTTGCTGAGAGAAGAAATCGAACGCTACTTGATATGGTTCGGTCCATGATGAGTCGTGCTACACTTCCAATATCGTTCTGGGGCTATGTCTTAGAAACTACAGCTCATATCTTAAACCTCGTTCCAACTAAGAAGGATGCAAAGACACCCTCTGAAATGTGGACTGGGACTCGTCCCTCGTTAGCACACATAAAGGTCTGGGGTTGTGAAGCCTTCGTTCGGCGCAAAACTAACGACAAGCTAGAACCTAGAGCAGAGTAGTGTCGGTTCATTGGTTATCCCTACAAATCCTTTGGATATATATTTTATAAACCTTCTGAGAACAAAGTGTTTGTAGCTAGAAGAGGAATATTCCAAGAAAGGGAGCTCATTTCCAAAAGGGATAGTGGGAGCAGTATTGAAACAACCAATGATGAACCTATAGTTGACACTAGCCCTCAACATGAGGTAGAACCACCTGTTGAGGAAACTGACATACCTCCGCCACCTCTTCGCAGAACTAGTAGAGTTAGTCAACCTCCTGAGTTTTATTATGGTTTTCATATTACAAAGGAAGGAGATACACTAGTCAGTGATAAAACATTTGATAGTGCGGATGAGCCATACATCTACAAGGAAGCGATGGCAGGCCATGAGGCTGCCAAATGGAAAGAGGCCATGGAGAGCGAGATTCAATCTATGTACGATAACCAAGTTTGGAAATTGATTGATCATACACCAGGTCGCAAGACAGTTGGGTGTAAGTGGATCTTAAAAAAAAAGACCGACATGGATGGGAATGTACACACAGTCAAGGCTAGACTGGTTGCGAAAGGTTACACTCAAACTCAAGGTGTTGGACAACCAAGGGGGGGGGGGGGTTAGGTTGTATTATAAAAAATCTTACTTTCAAAAATTCTTTTGTAAATAAATACAGAGTAAATATAGTACAATACAGAAGAGTATAAATACAAACAGATACACAGAGATTGTATAAATAAATATAAATGCAAAGCAGTTTATATAAACAGATATAATAAAGCACAGCGGAAAAAATAAAGAGATAAAGGAAAGAGAATACTTGACACCGAAATTTTAAAGTGGTTCACCAATCACGCGGTTGGCTAGTCCACCTCGAGAAAACACTTCTCGGAGATCCAATAAGAAAACGTGTTCTTTACGGTAGAACACAAACCTTAGTACAACAAACGCGAATCACTCTTCTTTGAGAGAATTATGTGGATCACTCACTCTATTCAAACACTTACAAGAGGGTATAATTTTAATATGAATAATCACTCTTGTATAAGGTTTATCACTTGGATATTTTTAGAGAGTTTGATCACTTGAGTTGTGTTGCTGATTCAACTAATAGAGATATTTTAATCTGCTATCAACTCAAGATTTCTTACTCAAAAACGTGTTTTATAATTTTAACAGTTTAATTATCAAGAGAAGAGCCTGCAGAGTCTTTATCAAATGCAGAGAGGAGTTATTGTGAATTGGTGTCTTTGAATGCTGGAGGTTGCATGTATATATACTGGATGAGCAACAAGCCACGGCTTTCGCGGTATACCGGCAATCCTTCGCGGTATACCGGCAATCCTTTCGCGGTATACCGGCAATCCTTCGCGGTATACCGTGCAGAAGAAAAGTACACTGGTGAAGAGAAGGTCAACCCTGCAAAACAGAACGTAAACTTGTACCAGCGGTATACCGGCTATTCTTCGCGGTATACCGTGCAGACAAAAGTTGCTTCCAACCAATCAGAGATATACACCATGCCTGCCGCGGTATACCGCCTGTACCTTCGCGGTGTACCGGCCAGAAAAATGTTGAGGAAACAGTACGCAGCGCAGATTCTTCTAGAAACAAATCCAGTAAGATGATAAGATGTTGAGGAGAGCTGACTTGGTTTATTTAAAAAGACAGTATTAGAAAAATCCAAGTGGTATATTATTTTAGGGTGATTTATCATTTTAAAATTAAAACGACGAAAATCTTCAGTCTTGGATTCTTCAGATAAAATTATCGAGATTATTTAAAAGCTGCACACTCAGATAAAATATTAGATAACAAAGAATGCGGTGTGTTTTGTAATCATCAAAATAAATATGGAGATGTGATTTTATGTGTACCAAAAATATATCTTAATATTAAAGCTGGGTACACTTGCACCAACAATCTCCCCCTTTTTGATGATGACAAACACACGCTAAACAGGAGAGCATACTCGGTTTCTCTCCCCCTTTTGTCGAAGCAAAAAGGGTTAGGAAAGACGCTATGCTCCCCCTTGAAAGATGCTCCCCCTCAAAATATGAAATATTTGAGAGTTAGCATTTTCTCAAGGGTTATACTCAAGCATGCCTAAACCAAGTCTTAGTTTAAAAGACGCAGTTTTGTTTAGGGCTTTAGTAAAGATATCTGCCAAATTATCTTCCGAATCAACCTTTTCAAGCACGATTTGGCCTTTTTGAACATTATCTCGTAAAAAGTGATGTCTCAATTCAATATGTTTTGTACGAGAATGTAAAACAGGATTTTTACTTGTTTATAGCACTCGAGTTATCACACATAATAGGAATTTTGGTTAGATGTACCTCAAAATCGGTAAGGGTGTGTTTCATCCAAAGGACTTGAGCACACGCTCTTGCGGCGGCTACATATTCCGCTTCGGTAGTAGACAACGCTACGGATTGTTGTTTCTTGGAGAACCAAGACACAAGTGAGAGACCTATAAAGGCACATACCCCACTAGTACTTTTTCGGTCAACAATAGATCCACCAAGATCGGAATCGGTGAAACACGTTACTTCTAACTCGGGTTTCTTTGCATACCATAAGCCAAGATTAGTAGTACCTCGTAAATATCGAAAAATACGCTTGACAGCTTCATAGTGAGTTTGTTTAGGTGAAGATTGAAAACGAGCACATAAACATACACTAAACATAATATCAGGTCTACTAGCAGTTAAATATAATAAACTACCAATCATACCACGATAAATCTTTTCATTAAAATCGTTTCCCTCCTCGTCACGAGATAATTGTAAGTTTGTGGTCATTGGAGTTTCAACGGGTTTGACATTTTCAAAGTTAAACTTTTTCAACATATCTTTACAATATTTAGATTGACTAATAAAAATACCAGTTTCACATTGTTTGATTTGCAATCCTAAGAAGTATTTTAACTCTCCCATCATGCTCATTTCAAACTCGCTTGTCATTTTCGCAGAAAATTCATTACACAGTTTTTCATTAGTGGAACCAAAAATAATATCATCAACATATACTTGCACAACTACAATATCATTTTGATCATATTTCACAAATAAAGTATTATCTATTTTACCCATAATATAACCACTAACAATTAGAAAGGTTTTTAATCTATCATACCACGCACGCGGAGCTTGCTTTAAACCATAAAGCGCCTTTTTCAATTTATAAACATGTGTCGGATTTTCAAAATTTTCAAAACCGGGAGGTTGAGAAACGTATACCTCCTCATTTATAATACCATTTAAGAAAGCACTTTTAACATCCATTTGAAATAATTTAAAATCTTTAGCATTTGCAAAAGCGAGAAGCATTCGAATAGACTCCAACCTTGCAACCGGTGCAAAGGTTTCATCGTAATCTATACCTTCTTGTTGATTGTACCCCTTGGCAACTAAACGTGCCTTGTTTCGTGTGACTCCACCGTTCTCGTCTATCTTGTTACGGAAGACCCATCTTGTGCCAATAATGGTTTGACTACTAGGGCAAGGAACTAAGTCCCACACATCATTCCTAGTAAATTGGTTTAACTCTTCTTGCATGGCCATTATCCAATCCTCATCACCTAAAGCTTCATCTATGGTTTTAGGTTCTATGGTTGAGATAAAAGCATGGAAAGCACAATGGGTATGGATTTGTGATCTAGTTGTCCTTTGGTTTAGGTCACCTATAATTTGATCTACGGGATGGCCTCGAGCGGTTCTAAGGTTAGGATCATCTATACCTTGTGGAATAAAGCAAGGAGGGGCATTACTAGATTCAATATTATTTGTGGAAGGTTGGGTACCTAAATCCAAGTTGCTAAGTTGTTGTGCTAAGACGTCTCCCTCACGGATATTGTCATTTGCTAATGGTGCACTCGGTTTGGGAGGACTCTCGTCAAAGCTAACATTTAGGGATTCTTCTACAACCATGGTCTCCTTATTTAGAATTCTATAGGCTTTGCTATTCCAAGAGTAACCTAGGAACACTCCCTCATAGGCTTTGGCATCAAATTTGGTTAAGTAGGATTTGGTGTTTAAAATGAAGCATTTACAACCAAAAACTTTCAGGTGAGCTAAGGAAGGTTTTCTACCACGGTAAAGTTCATAGGGTGTTTTATTTAGGATATTTCTAACTAGGACACGGTTTAGCACATAGGTTGCGGTAGCAACGGCATCACACCAAAACTTTTGGGGAACTTGATGTTCGTTTAGCATGGTTCTACTCATTTCTTGCAACGTTCGATTTTTCCTTTCAACAACCCCATTTGACTGAGGAGTTCGAGGAGCCGAAAAGTTATGAGTTATACCATGTTTATCACAAAAGGCACCAAATTGGATATCATTATCGAATTCTCGTCCATGGTCCGTACGTATGGAAACAATCGTACAACCTTGTTGGTTTTGAATTCGTTTTCCCAAAATTTTAAACTTTTCAAAAGCCTCATTTTTATGTCTCAAAAATAAAGTCCAAGTATAACGGGAATAATCATCCACAATAACCAAAGTGTAAAAATTTCCTCCAAAACTTTGAATCGCCATAGGGCCAAAAAGATCCATATGAAGAAGTTCTAAAACTCTTTGAGTAGAAATAACATTTTTAGATTTATGAGAAACGTGATGTTGTTTGCCGACACGACAAGCATCACAAAAATGATTATCAAACTTTAATTTTGGAAGGTCACTCACAAGCTCCTTATTTTTTAAGTTTTGCATTAATCTTAGATTAGCGTGACCTAAACGTCTATACCATAAAGTAGAAACATCATAAATAGAAGATAAGCATACATTTTCAGATACAACAGTTTTGCAAATATATAAATTTCCTTTCACAGAACCAGTTAAAAGAACTTTGCCATTTTTCAAGATTTTGCACGAGTCTTCTTCGAAGACGACAGTTATACCATTTTTACACAATTGGCGAACACTTAACAGATTAAAATGCAAATTATCAACATGATTCACATCAAGAAATTTAACATTATTGCAAGAAACTGTACCTCTCCCAATTATATTTCCTTTGGAGTTTCCTCCAAAAATTACCTGTCCACCATCACATGACTTATATGATGAAAAAAGATTGCTGTTTCCGGTCATGTGACGTGTGCAACCACTATCGAGTATCCAGTCTATATCAAGGTTTATCTACAATAATAAAGATGTAACTTTTATGGTCCCCATTTCTCGTGGGTCCTTGTAAATTAGTTTCAAGATAACAACCAATATATATATAAAGTTAAGCAAAATATATATATATAATAGATCAAAAAGAATATATATATATGTAGTACGTATGTATATATATATATATAAACAAAAGTACATATAACAATATATTACTTATATATACAAGAAAATATATCATATTTAAACTATATATATATATATATAATATATAACACATTTAAAACCATAAACGCATACCACCGGGATTATCATTACTAAACATTCCTTTTGGAATCCATTTATTTATCATTTTAATTTTGCGATTGTATTTATCATACACATAAAAACAAGCATTTATATTCGCATTATTTTTAGGTTTAGAATACTTATCGTTATACATGCGAGCATACGGTTTTCTCGTATTATAATTTACATTATGCATTTTAGGTACATACGGAGGTTTTTGCATATACGGCTTTCGTGTATTAAACTTAGGTGGTTCATAACATCTTTTAATAGGCATGCAATTACATTTTTCAACACATGTATTTGAACCTATACCTTTTCTACAATTTATACGGTTCGACATATTAAGCATGTTAAGAACTTTTTCATTACTACTTTCAAAAGCTTTAGCTAACATGTTATCTTTTTCATATGAAGCACATTTAGCCTTTAAACATGCAATTTCATTTTCAAGAATATCACATTTTGTACAAATAATATTTTCATGTGACTTTTTATTTAAGCATGCAATTTCTTTCTTTAGAGCATCACAAGATTTACAAAAATCCTTTTCTCCTAATTTAGTTTCTAATTTAGCAATTATATTCATATCATTTGCAGATTTTTGATTAACATTATTTATTTCCTTTTTACATGCATTTACAGTTTCTTTTAACATAGCAATTTCGTCTTTATAATTATTTGCAAGATTAGCCATTTTATGAAACGATTCATGCAATAATTCAAGATTGTTTTCGCTATCGCTATCATAATCACTATCGTAATTTGAATAAGAAGTGTTTACCTCGTTGTCGCTTTCAGCCATAAGACAAATGGCTTGATAGTCATCTTCTTCTTCACTCGCGCTCCACGCGCCTCCAATGAAGGCTTTATCCTTCTTGTTTTGGTACTTGTTCTTTTTCGGACATTCATTGGCGTAATGATCTTTGTCGCCACACGAGTAGCAAAATCCTCTCTTTGGCTTAGCTTTATCGTCACCACTTGAGTCGTCATTTTTCTTTACTTTTTCGTCTCGTTTATGGAACTTACGACTTCGGTTTTCACCACCACGACGGTAGTTGCCGTTTCTTTGAAATCTGCCATTGTTAGAAAATTTATTATTATTAAAAAACTTGGAAAAGTTTCTTACCAACATGGCGACTTCATCGAGAGTTTCGGAAGGATCTTTTGAGGAGCTAGCTTTCTCCTTTTTCTTCTCGACTTTTGGTGTTGAGACATTGAGAGCGATTGACTTCTTTTTAACTTGCTCCCTTTCTTTATTTCTTTTAAGTGCAATTTCGTGCACCTTGAGATTTCCGATTAAGTCATCTATCTTCATTAGGGAAAGGTCACGGGAGTCTTCCAAAGATGTTATCTTTTGCATCCACTCCGAAGGAAGGGCTCGTAGGATTTTCCTTATATAGTCCTCGTTAGGATAAGTGCGATCCAAACCTTTCAAAGTAGTCATAATAAGGTTAAATCTTTTAAACATTGAGTCAATTGACTCATCTTGTTTCATTTCGAATAGTTCATAATCGTGAACTAGAATATTTACTTTACTTGATTTAACTTCCGTGTTTCCACGATGAGTATTATTTAAACTTTCCCATATTTGATTAGCGGTTTTATATGTATATACTCTTTCAATTTCATCAGTTGTTAAAGCAGCATATAATATATTTTTAGCTTCAAAGTTTAAACAAAAATGAGATTCATCAGCAGTAGTCCATTCATCTAAAGGTTTATCAATAAAAACATCATCTTTAACAATTTTGGGTTTAAAGTTCCCATTTTCAATTATGTTCCAAATCTTTTGATTTTTGCCACGCACGTGACATTCAAATAGCTCGGCCCAAATGCCAAACTTTTCAGTATCTATCAAAGGAGGTTTTGAAAACACAATATTAGTTTGTTGAGTCATTTTAGAAAAAAAATTTAAGCAGAAAATTTTTGAAAGCCCTGCTCTGATACCAATTGTTGGACAACCAAGGGGGGGGGGGGTTAGGTTGTATTATAAAAAATCTTACTTTCAAAAATTCTTTTGTAAATAAATACAGAGTAAATATAGTACAATACAGAAGAGTATAAATACAAACAGATACACAGAGATTGTATAAATAAATATAAATGCAAAGCAGTTTATATAAACAGATATAATAAAGCACAGCGGAAAAAATAAAGAGATAAAGGAAAGAGAATACTTGACACCGAAATTTTAAAGTGGTTCACCAATCACGCGGTTGGCTAGTCCACCTCGAGAAAACACTTCTCGGAGATCCAATAAGAAAACGTGTTCTTTACGGTAGAACACAAACCTTAGTACAACAAACGCGAATCACTCTTCTTTGAGAGAATTATGTGGATCACTCACTCTATTCAAACACTTACAAGAGGGTATAATTTTAATATGAATAATCACTCTTGTATAAGGTTTATCACTTGGATATTTTTAGAGAGTTTGATCACTTGAGTTGTGTTGCTGATTCAACTAATCGAGAGATTTTAATCTGCTATCAACTCAAGATTTCTTACTCAAAAACGTGTTTTATAATTTTAACAGTTTAATTATCAAGAGAAGAGGCTGCAGAGTCTTTATCAAATGCAGAGAGGAGTTATTGTGAATTGGTGTCTTTGAATGCTGGAGGTTGCATGTATATATACTGGATGAGCAACAGGCCACGACTTTCGCGGTATACCGGCAATCCTTCGCGGTATACCGGCAATCCTTTCGCGGTATACCGGCAATCCTTCGCGGTATACCGTGCAGAAGAAAAGTACACTGGTGAAGAGAAGGTCAACCCTGCAAAACAGAACGTAAACTTGTACCAGCGGTATACCGGCTATTCTTCGCGGTATACCGTGCAGACAAAAGTTGCTTCCAACCAATCAGAGATATACACCATGCCTGCCGCGGTATACCGCCTGTACCTTCGCGGTATACCGGCCAGAAAAATGTTGAGGAAACAGTACGCAGCGCAGATTCTTCTAGAAACAAATCCAGTAAGATGATAAGATGTTGAGGAGAGCTGACTTGGTTTATTTAAAAAGACAGTATTAGAAAAATCCAAGTGGTATATTATTTTAGGGTGATTTATCATTTTAAAATTAAAACGACGAAAATCTTCAGTCTTGGATTCTTCAGATAAAATTATCGAGATTATTTAAAAGCTGCACACTCAGATAAAATATTAGATAACAAAGAATGCGGTGTGTTTTGTAATCATCAAAATAAATATGGAGATGTGATTTTATGTGTACCAAAAATATATCTTAATATTAAAGCTGGGTACACTTGCACCAACACAAGGAATTGATTATGATGAAACCTTCTCACCAGTGGCAAAGATTAAGTCTATTAGGATATTGCTTGCCATAGCTGCATTTCATGACTATGAAATATGGCAAATGGATGTAAAAACCGCTTTTTTCAATGGAAAACTTGATGAGGATGTGTATATGGCACAACCTGAAGGTTTTGTACATACCGAGTATCCGGATAAGGTGTGTAAGCTTGAAAGATCCATTTATGGACTTAAACAAGCGTCTCGTAGCTGGAATCTTTGTTTTCAAGAAAAGGTACAGAAGTTTGGATTTTCTCGAAGCAAAGATGAGTCCTGCGTATATGTTAAGGCTAGTGGGAGTAATGTTGTATTTCTAGTCCTGTATGTTGATGACATACTACTCATAGGAAACGATATTCCGATGTTGCAAGATGTAAAGGTCTGGCTCGGGAAATGTTTCGCTATGAAAGATTTAGGAAATGCAGCATACATACTTGGAATAAGAATTTATCGAGATAGAACCAAGCGTTTAATTGGACTTAGCCAAAGTACATACTTGGATAAGATATTGAAGAAATTCAATATGAGTGAATCCAAGAAAGGGTATTTGCCCATGCAACATGGCATAAGATTGAGTAAAGATCAATGTCCCAGCACTAGTAAAGAACTAGACAGAATGAGTCGAATTCCATATGCATCTGCTATAGGATCGATCATGTATGCCATGACATGTACTAGACCTGATGTCTCATTTGCTTTAAGCATGGTGAGTAGATATCAAGGGAACCCAGGCGAAAGTCATTGGACGGCTGTAAAGAACATTCTTAAGTATCTTCGGAGGACTAAATATGTGTTCTTAGTCTATGGTGGAAAGATGAATTATGAGTAACAGGTTATACTGATGCGAGTTTCCAGACAGCTCGGGATGATTCCCGCTCACAGTCAGGATGGGTGTTCTTGTTGAATGGTGGGGCCGTGACTTGGAAAAGTTCCAAACAGGACACGGTGGCTGACTCCACATGTGAGTATCATACTGAAGCCATAGGTGTTAGAATTATCAATATACCTTGAATGTTTTAGTTGTTAGTTTGATGAATTAAAAACGTAATAAATTGTATTTGATTTGGAGATTATTATATGGAGATTATAATATATGCTGGATTGCGTCCATTTACATTTAATTTATTATCGCGTTTTGTTTTGCATGTTTAGAAACAACTTCCTGAGTATTAATTTACTTAAACCTCCACAGTCAGTCATACTCCTGGAAGTAAGTAGTGATTCAAGACTGTCATGGAGTGTTAGAAGCATAGAGAATGCAACTAACGCTCATGAGTACTTAATGTTGATTTAGGTATTGGAACAACCCGCACTCAAAAGTTTACTTCATGGATTAAGTCAGAGTAATTTTGAGATAATAATATTTTATGTTCTTCAAACGGAGATACATAGAGTTTTGCTCTAGGATTCTGTTATGCTTTGGTGTGCTCCAACGCTGACCGTAACTGGCAGCTATATAGGGTATGTCCATATATAATATGATGAGTAGAAATGAACTGTGTAGTCAAAGTTTATTTGTTCCTTCTGCCTAAACAGGAGAAGCGATATCCATGGGCCCCTCGATGATTTGGTGTTGACATTAAGTGTTTGGCCAAACCCTGACTAGAATTGATGTGTTCAATTGAGTAGTCTGATGAATTCAACACATATCGGAAATCGGGAAACATAATATTGATCCATGAGATAGACATTTATCCATGTCTCAGGTTCATAAGATATCTTATAGAACAAATGAACATTAAATCACTTATCTTGGGACCGAATCTTTATCAGAGTTCGGCAGCTGCATTGGATGGCTTGCTCTCTGCTGATTATTTGAAAGTGTTAAACCAAATAGAGTTAATAACTTATCCAAGTGGGAGACTGTTGGATATAGTGTCCAAAGTCATTAACTATTGGTAATATTTCTAATAATAGCAGAGTCCTTTTGGGTTGCCCTTAAGACCCAAAATAAACAATCAGAAGAATAAAAGGGGGTTAAAGCAGTTAGTTATTAATTTGTCATTTTGATGATAAATTAATTATAAGCTGCAATATAATTAATTAGATTAATTATATAAGATACAGGGACTAAATGATAATTGGTTAAAATAGTTTTAACGAGCTTATCTGTTCAAGGGGGTTACTTGTAAAATAGATAACTTGATCGACAAGCAAGTATAACTTGGTCGACAAGCAAGAGAAGGGTAACTTGGTCGGCAAGCAAGCGAAGGGTTATAAATAAACTCCTAGAGATCAAACCCTAAGGTGTTTTAGGAATCTATCTCTCTCTCTCTCTCTCTCTCTATTATGGCCGTAACCTCCCCTCTCCTCCCTCCCAAAATCATAAACCCTAATAAGGGTTTAGGGTTTAAAGCCTCTTCTTGATTGTTGGTATTTGGTGTTCTTAAGTGTGAGCCACTAGAGGGATTCATACTATTGGTCCTTGACATCCAAGAAGTAAGATCAAAGGTTTGATTCATCATTGTGCTTTTTTTCGACAATCACAATAACCAAGTAAGTATTCTTGGTTCATTCTTTTGTAGTTGATTATCTAGAACATATGCATCTTTATAAGTTGTTTGTTTGTATTGCCATGGATGATTCAATTATTAAATATGCTTCCGTTGCCTATATCATGTGGTAGTATGGTTTAACAAAAACCTTACACATAATTCGAGTAAATGTTACCATTCAATTGAACACTAACAGAGTGAATAAAATCCAACTAGGCATGATAAAATTCTTCAAATAACCAAAATCACAAAATGACAAAATCTAAAATCCCAAATAACTAGATCAATGGAATTTGAAATCCCCACAAGAAAATGAAATCAACATAATCCAATCAAATAATGGCAAACCCTCACCATAGCAAAGTCAAATTAA
The DNA here is from genome assembly GCA_033807775.1 of Saussurea involucrata. Lineage (NCBI taxonomy): Eukaryota > Viridiplantae > Streptophyta > Magnoliopsida > Asterales > Asteraceae > Saussurea > Saussurea involucrata. The sequence goes on from CM066321.1 coordinate 210,606,325, forward strand.
AAAAGAAAATCAAAATATACCAAATGGCGATATAATCAGGGGCAGACCTAACTATGTATTTCGAGTGGCGGGCTGTATACCCGTTTAACTTATTTTCGTAAGTAGGATTTTTATATGGTATGAAAGATGCATCCACTAAGGCTATGTTTGGCAAACTAACTGATAAGCTAGTTGGTAGCTGATAAGCTAAGGCTATGTTTGGCAAACTAGCTGATAAGCTAGATGTTGACTGATAAGCTAGCTGGTAGCTGATAAGCTAGCTGATGAAAAAGTGACGTTTGGCAAAAGTAGCTTATAAGAATGTAAAATGACCAAAAAGGACATCTTCAAATAATTATCAATTACAAATTTAATTATGTAATTAAAACAAATTTATAACAATATAATATGTTAATTAATACAACCAATGTAACAAATAAAAATTAAATAATATAATATGTTAATTAAAAGAAATTTAAAACTTATTATTATATATATACTATAAATTTTGAATTTGTTAAAACAAGTTTAGGAAAAAAAAAATATTAACTTATGAGTTTAAATAACCGTTACATACAATATAAAAAAATAATCAAATAATAATTAAAATATAATATTAATTGATAATTAAAATATATTCATTAATATTAAAAAAATAAAAAAATATAATTTATATGATTAACAATAATTCTAAGTAATAAAAATTTAATATAAATGTATAATTAAAATTTAATTTAATAATTTTCAGTTAATATTAATTAATTAATTATAATTAAATTTAAAAAATTAATATTTATTAATAATAATAGTTAGTAAATAATAATAAGGGGTAATATTGGAATATTCACAAAAAGCTACTAAAACGCTACTCCAAGTAGCATTTCAAAAAGCTAGCTTATGGTCATCCAAACATGTACCTCAAAAAAAGCTTGCTTATAAGCTAGCTTTTTTTTGCCAAACAATGTCTACCTGATGAAAAAGTCACGTTTGGCAAAAGTAGCTTATAAGAATGTAAAATGACCAAAAATGACATCTTCAAATAATTATCAATTACAAATTTAATTATGTAATTAAAACAAATTTATAACAATATAACATGTTAATTAATACAACCAATGTAATAAATAAAAATTAAATAATATAATATGTTAATTTAAAGAAATTTAAAATTTATTATTACATATATACTATAAATTTTGAATTTGTTAAAACAAGTTTTAGAAAAAGAAATATTAACTTATGATTTTAAATAAAGGGAAATTAATTAAAATGCCCCTAGTTTGACTTTGCTTTACCAAAATGCCACAAATCTCGTTCAATTAAAATGCCATTTTTTTCACGATAAGAACCTGCAATCGCAAGCCAATGACAATTTTGTATTTTTTACCCCACGATCACCCCGTGTACACCCCGTGATGGTTCAATTTGGCCAATTTTGATGAATTTTGATTTGATATTTACACTTTCACCCCCTATACTTATTTACTTACTTTACTTTATACCTTTTACTTTCATAATTTTAATTTTACATTTAACATATATAATCGTTTATTAACTATAATACGTTAAAAAAATACGTTTTAATTTTAACAAGTTACACCATTATAATCGTCTCTTCGATACGTTCGAAATGAGCCCAACATTGAATTTTTTTGGATTTATATATTTTAATATATATCATATAAACTACATAAAATTATTTTTTATATTTAAAATTCATTTTTTAAAATATTGAAATCACAGCAGAGAAATATGGAGAATAATTGAGAGCTGTGAATAATTTCTCTGTTGAAGCTATGCAATATATACACAAAAGTTACAGCTATACAGAATCACAAAATTAGGAAACACAGCCTAGACAATCAATACTTTCCTATCTAGATTGATATGGAATTAATACTGACAGCTGCAAAATACTTTCCTTTTTGACACTCCCCCTCAAGTTGCGAGAGTGGATGTTTCGCACTCCCAACTTGTGAATCATAGGAATGAAAATCTCTTTACCAAGAGGCTTAGTTAACACGTCTGCTAATTGATTTGCAGACGTCACAAACTTTGTCTCCACCGAGCCATCTTCTATCTTCTTAATGGCAGCCCATTTCTATATGTCTTGTACGCTCATGGAACACTGGATTGGCGGCTATGTGTATAGCCGCTTTCTTATCACAATATAGCAAAGCTGCCTTAGGATGTAAGATGCCCAAATCTTTAAGCAAACTACGCAACCATGTTAGCTCACAACACGTGCCAGCCATTGCACGATATTCTGCCTCAGCTGAAGAAAGAGATACTGTTTTTTGTCGCTTTGATCTCCATGAGATCAAGACTGGTCCCAAAAAGACACAATACCCTGTGGTAGATCTCCTAGTAAGCGGACATCCTAACCAACCTGAATCACAGAAAGCCCTAAGCTTCAAATCATTATTGGCGGAGAAGAACAATCCTTGGCCGGGAGCAGATTTCAAGTAACACGCAACACGTAAAGCTGCCTCCCAATGTGCTTTTCTAGGCTGATGCATAAATCTACTCAATACATGTACTGAATAAGTAATATCTGGCCTTGACACAGTGAGATATATCAACCTACCAACCAAGCGTCTATACTTCCCTGGATCCTTCAATAATTATGTTTTATTTGATAACCGCAAATTACGTTCCAGTGGTGTATCAGTTGGGGCAACCCCTAACAAGCCTGCATCCTTAATGATCTCCAATGCATACTTACATTGAGAAATAAATGTGCCTCCATTTGATGCAGAAATTTCAATGCCAAGGAAGTATTTCAGTTTCCCAAGGTCCTTATAGCTGAATTTTGTATACAAAAACTTCTTAACATCAGCGATGCCCACTGAATCATTACCTGTAATCAGGATGTCATCGACATATATCAATAATATGATAAAAGACTTGCCTTTTTTGCGAACAAAGAGAGAGTAATCTGCCTTGGACTGCTCAAAACCCGCTGAACGGATGCAATCCGAGAATTTGGAAAACCATTGACGAGAAGCTTGCTTTAGACCGTAGAGGGATTTGTGCAAACGACAAACCAAATGATCCTCCCCTGTCTCCAAAGGCCTGGCGGCGGAGACATATAAATGTCCTCATGAAGTTCACCATGAAGAAACGCGTTGTTAACATCCAACTAAAACAACGGCCAACCCTGAGAAGCAGCTAAAGCAATCACACAACAGACTGTGATTATACGAGCAGTAGGAGAAAAAGTGTCTGCATAATCTATACCATCCAGTTGAGTATAACCTTTGGCCGCCAAACGAGCTTTATACCTCTCAACGGAACCGTCAGACTTCAATTTCACTTTATACACCCAACGACAACCGATAGGGACTTTTCCTACTGGAAGAGTGGTAAGAGACCAAGTACCATTAGCCTGCAAAGCATCCAATTCAGATTTCATAGCCTCTCTCCATTCTGGAATGGCAACAGCCTCAGAATATGATTTTGGCTCATTAACAACATTTAATTGGGCTGTGGAAGACCGATAATCTGGAGTGTAACGATGGTAAGAGACATAGTCACCGAGAGGATAGCGTGTACCTTTGTTTGGACCCGGCGAGACAAAAGACGATTGAGTGGGTAAAACGGCATTTAGTTTGCAGTCGTAATCTTGAAGTTTAGTCTGTGGTCGAGGAACACGGTGGCTACGACGGAGAACTGGTTGGGGGTTAAGGGTTGGATCTGGTTCACAGGGGTGGTTAAATAAAGGTGTAGTTGGTGGGGATTGAATCGACTCAGACAAACCAGATGATGGAGGTGCCTCCGCTGCCTCTGTTGCCTCAGTAGGAAGGATGGGAACATAATGGGTAAAATTTAAAAATTGCTTCCGTTGCTTATATCATGTGGTTGTATATTTGCTCTGATACCACTGTAAGGTTTTTGTTAAACCGTACTACCACATGATATAGGCAACGGAAGCATATTTAATAATTGAATCATCCATGGCAATACAAACAAACAACTTATAAAGATGCATATGTTCTAGATAATCAACTACAAAAGAATGAACCAAGAATACTTACTTGGTTATTGTGATTGTTGAAAAAAAGCACAATGATGAATCAAACCTTTGATCTTACTTCTTGGATGTCAAGGACCAATAGTATGAATCCCTCTAGTGGCTCACACTTAAGAACACCAAATACCAACAATCAAGAAGAGGCTTTAAACCCTAAACCCTTATTAGGGTTTACGATTTTGGGAGGGAGGAGAAGGGAGGTTACGGCCACAATAGAGAGAGAGATAGATTCCTAAAACACCTTAGGGTTTGATCTCTAGGAGTTTATTTATAACCCTTCGCTTGCTTGCCGACCAAGTTACCCTTCTCTTGCTTGTCGATCAAGTTATCTATTTTACAAGTAACCCCCTTGGACCGATAAGCTCGTTAAAACTATTTTAACCAATTATCATTTAGTCCCTGTATCTTATATAATTAATCTAATTAATTATATTGCAGCTTATAATTAATTTATCATCAAAATGACAAATTAATAACTAACTGCTTTAACCCCCTTTTATTCTTCTGATTGTTTATTTTGGGTCTTAAGGGCAACCCAAAAGGACTCTGCTATTATTAGAAATATTACCAATAGTTAATGACTCTGAACACTATATCCAACATTATGAAGAATTTCTTTGGTGAAATTATGTTACGGGCAATGTTCTAAAAGGCTGTCATGACATGTTTTGACTCAAGATTTGTGTTTGACACCAAGCCTGTGGTATACCATTGCTCAATGTACGGCTTTTATAATACTAAAAACACGTGTTTATAAATAATTATATATACAAAGTACTAAGTTGTCGCCATAAAGTCACGTTTTGAAAAATGTTACGGCCTTATCGTGGCTCCTAAAGCTTAACATCGCCGCTATGCTACATCTCATACCACTTAAAACTTTGAGTACAAGTGTTGATGCGGCCATCTACAACCGTGGTAGACCCACTCACATATTTTTAGCTACTAGTTATGTATTCATGCAATACAATAGGCTATAAAGTTTTATTCTAAAAATTAACTAATACAACTCTTTAAATATACCATTTTATAAAAAATAAATACATAATAATAATTTGTAAACTTAAATCTTGAATTATTAGGCACCATAATATTATTTAATACGTTGTTTCAAATAGTTTTATTTTATAATAAATGCTATATTTAGAATAAAGTTAACAAATACTTATTCAGCAAATAAGATAGAGTAAATTACTGTTTTGGTCCCTGTGGTTTGTCAAAAATACGGAATTGATCCCTAAACTTCATTTATTACAGTTTTGGTCCATGTGGTATGCACTTTGTTACGAATTTGGTCCCTCGAGTTTACAGCCGTCTCTTTTCTCCGTTATCATTAAGGGCATTTCTGTCTTTTTCAATTTCTTTTTTTTAGAATTAAGTTTTGATGATTTTTTATTATTTTATTTTTTCTTATTTTTAATGACCAATTAGAAAATGACACGTGTCAAATTATTTTAAAAAAATCTTTTTTACTTTTCTTTCTTCTCCTTCTTTCTCTCTTCTCTTTCATTCTCTGAAACCATACATATATATATATACAAACATATACATGATATATATATATATACACACCACCACCACCACCACCATCAACCCATATTCTTTCTCTCTTGATGAACAGTAATTCACTATTCATCCCGAAAATTTTCAGAATTTTGGATTCGATTTCTGGATTGTGTTTGATGTTTTGATGGAATTTAATCATACATATCACTTTGTTTGGTGTTTCTGTACATACAGCAAATTTCAGGATCGATTTTCATCAAGTATTAAGGGATTTTAATTTTCTGAAAATTTCACAGTGGGTGTTCTTCGTGATGGTGAAGATGATGAAAATAGATTTCGGTGTTCGAGTGTGGTTTGGTTGCATTTAATCATACCAAAGTGTTTCTCCATTGATTCTGAGTGTGTTACAACTGTTTGTTCGAGATTTGAGCAACAATTTCATGATTTCAATTTCTGAAAAATTTCACAGAATGTACATCGAAGTGGGTCTTGAAGATGAAATGTGATTTTGATGATATGTTGAGTGTTAGTCGAATATAATCGTACCAAATCATTTCTCCATTGATTTCTAACAGATTGCAAGTTTTTATTTCGAGTTTTGAGCAAGAAATCAACGAGTTTGAACTAGTTCGCCGGACTTTCGCCGGATTCTGGAAAAGTCGCCGGAAACTTCATAGTTGTTTCCAAGAGAGAAAGAGAAGAGAGAAAAGTCGCCGGAAACTTCATGGTGGTGGTGATGGGTTGATGGTGGTGGCGGTGGTGATGGGTTAATGGTGGTGGTGGTGGTGTTGGGTTGATGATGGTGGTGGTGGTGGTGGTGTGTATATATATATATATCCTGTATATGTTTATATATATATATATGGGTAAGGATCAAGGGAGAACCTTGAAAAAAAAAAGAACCGAAGAACCATGAAAAAACGGATGAAAAAATATATCAAAATGGATGTCAAATTAAAGATAATAAAATGATGAACTTTTTGGTGTAATTTGTTTCGCTTTAATTTCTGTCATACTTCACCAATTTTGAATTTAAAAAACAGAGGGTAAATACTTTTTTTTATTAAAAATTTGGTTATAAGTACCTTTTAATTCATAACCATTGGATCATCTTAATCTAATGGCTTCAATGGGTTCTTCGGTTCTTTCTTTTTTCATGGTTCTCTCTTGATCTCATCCCATATATATATATATATATATATATATATATATATATATATATGTATTTTAGATAGAAGAAAGAGAAGAGAGAAAGAAGGAGAAGAAAGAAAAAATAAAGTAATAAAAAGACAGGGACCAAATCCATAATTTATATAAAAAGACAGAAATGCCCTCGAGCTTAACGGAGGAAATAGACGTCCGTCAGCTCGAGGGACCAATTCCATAAAATTCTGCATACCACAGGGACCAAAACTGTAATAAATGAAGTTTAGGGACAATTCCATATTTTTTGACAAACCACAGGGACCAAAACAGTAATTTACTCAATAATATATTTATTTGAATAGAGTATACTTTAATCCAAACTTACAAGAAGAAAGTGACAAAGAAAAAATATGATGATTGAAGAAAGTCAAAAGGAAACGAACAAAAAAGGCGGTGATAAAAATTAAATAAATATGGGAAGCAAGAAGACAAATACAAGGGATGCCCCTTAATTTTTGGTCTTTGGGAATTTTTGTCAACATCCCAGTCCCACTTGCACCTTTTTGACAAAAAGTTCCACACAAAATGACAATTCTACTCTTACCATAATATATATATATATATATATATATATATATATATATATATATATATATATATATAAAAAGTGCGTTTCTTTTGCAAACCAAGTAATTCATATAAACTATACAAATCAATCTTAGCCGTTCATCAAGTCTAATAAATATCTGATTTTATTATGTTTCTTAATATAAAGTCATGATCATAATTAATGAACTTAATCATCTTTCATATATATCACAATAATTATTAATAAATGATAATAATTACCATAAATATATATGTTGTTGCCTAATATAGTGGTTTGCAAAGTTTTTACAAATTATTTGGTTTGCAAAAGAAACATATATATATATATATATATATATATATAGAGAGAGAGAGAGAGAGAGACTTAAGATCCTGTGAGACCAAGCTATTTACGTGAGACCCGTGAGACCACAAAAATAACACTAAACCTTCACATCAAAAGACTGTGAAGGTATTGTGAACGTAAACCTTCACAGTGTTTTTGCTGTGAAGGTTCACTAATTTTCTTACCTTCACAATGAATCGCTGTGAAGTTTTAGTGTTATTTTGTGGTCTCACGGTCTTACGAAAATAGGTTAGTCTCACGTGAACCCAACCCTATATATATATATATATATATATATATATATAGAGAGAGAGAGAGAGAGAGAGAGAGAAAAAAAGTTCAAATAAAAAACTCATTTTCAATTGTGAACATGAGGACGGATCTTGGCCCTTCCATCTATATTGATCCAATGACTCATATTAAATAGAGTTTTTAATTGAAATTATTAATTAAGGTGATTAGGGAAAAAATGGAAGATAATTAAAACACACGCCTACCATGTTTGACTTTTTATTTTCTTTTTTAATTAAATTTTTTTATCCCCCTTAAAGTTTAAAATAAATTAACTTAAAAATTACTAACATTTTTATCAAACAAATTACATCAAAAAAATGAGAATTTCGTGCTCTTCGATATGAAATCCATCTCGATATAGCTTTTTTTGTTGTTTTAACCGTTTTTACGTGAAATGTCATATATGTGTTATATTCGGTATGAATATTTATGTATGTTCAAGTGCGTACAACATCTCGACACCGTAAGTCCGTAACTCAACATCACCTTCTACAACACTTTCTTCAACGTCCTAAGGTATCGTGTTCTTCATTACCATAACCCAACACCTATCGAGATGAATCGGGAACCTATCGAGTTTCGATTGTGAACTGATGAACAAAAGAGAGTGCGTCACGTCTCCGCACCTTCACGAGTCACTCATGTATTATTCTTCATGGAATAATGTATCATTCAGTATGAATAATACATCATTCAGGGTGAATAATACACGATTCATGAATTCATGTATTATTCATCCTGAATACTGTATTATTCATCCTGAATATTGTATTATTCATCCTGAATATTGTATTATTCATCATGAATAGTGAATGAACGTTCACCTTTGTTATTCATACTGAATGTGGACACCTGAAGAAGTGTATACATATTCATAAAGAATAAAACCAAGTTTCGGTTGTGAATCGGAAAACAAAGAGAGTGCGTCATGTGTTCAACCTTCACGGGTCATTCATATATTATTCAACATGAATAATGTGTTATTCAGGGCGAATAATGTGTTATTCAGGATGAATAATGTGTTATTCATGATGAATAAAACACGATTCATGTTTTATAATACATGAATCAGGAATTCGTGTATTATTCATCCTGAATGTTGTATTATTCATTTTGAATACTGTGTTATTCGTCATGAATAGTGAATGAATGTTCCTCTTTGTTATTCATACTGAATATGCACACCAGGAAACATGCATACATATTCATACCGAATATAACACATACATAGCATTTCACGTAAAAACGGTTAAAATGAAGAAAAAACTATATCGAGATGGATGTCATATCGAAGAGCACGAAATTCTCGTTTTTTTGATGTAATTTGTTTGATTAAAATATTAGTAATTTTTAAGATAAATTATTTTAAACTTTAAAGGGGTAAAGTTTTTTAATTAAAAAAGAAAATAAAAAGTCAAACATGGTAGGCGTTTATTCAAATTTCCAGATTTGCCCCTAATCACTTCTCAATTGGTTTAATTAAGTTTTAACAATTGATTAGTTTTCCAAATCTTGATCAATGGTTGTGACTTGTCCTCATGTTCACAATTGAAAATGAGTTTTCATTTGAACCCACCCATATATATATATAGGAAAGTTCAAATGAAAACTCAAATTCAATTGTAAACGTGAGGACAAATCTCGTCCATTGATCGCAGCCATATTTAAGCCATTCCTAAAATTCAGCTTTAGGGGTATTTTCGTCAAGATTAGAATCAACGCCTCATTTGTTGACTTTTTATTTTCTTTTTTAATTAAAAAACTTTTACCCCCTTAAATTTTAAAATAAATTATCTCAAAAGTTACTAACATTTTAATCAAACAAATTACATCAAAAAAACGAGAATTTCGTGCTCTTCGATATGACATCTATCATGATATAGTTGTTTTTCGTTTTAACCGTTTTTACGTGAAATCGTGTATATGTGTTATATTCAGAGTGAATAATACAACATTCGGGATGAATAATATCTACATTTATTCGGACTGAGTATATAGAATTATTCAGACTGAATATATGGAATTATTCAGATTGAATAAAGGTAGATATTAAAAACGAATAAAACTTATTCATGTCTTGATATAGTTTTTTTTTTCTCGTTTTAACCGTTTTTTACGTGAAATCGTGTACATGTGTTATATTCAGAATGAATAATATAACATTCTGGATGAATAATATAACATTCTGGATGAATAATATAACATTCTGGATGAATAATATCTACATTTATTCAGACTGAATATATAGAATTATTCAGACTGAATAAAGGTAGATATGAAAAAAAAACAAAACTTAAACATTTATTTGTTTTGAATATCTATCTTTATTCAGTCTGAATATATAGAATTATTCAGACTGAATAAAGGTAGATATTCAAACGAATATAATTATTCAGACTGAATAAAGGTAAGTTATTCAGACTGAATAATTACATATATTCAGTCTGAATAATTCTATATACTCAGTCCGAATAAATGTAGATATTATTCATCCCGAATGTTGTATTATTCACTCTGAATATAACACATATACACGATTTCACGTAAAAACGGTTAAAACGAAAAAAAAAACTATATCATGATGGATGTCATATCGAAGAGCACGAAATTCTCGTTTTTTTGATGTAATTTGTTTGATTAAAATGTTAGTAATTTTTGAGATAATTTATTTTAAAATTTAAGGGGGTAAAAGTTTTTTAATTAAAAAAGAAAATAAAAAGTCAACAAAGGAGGCGCTGATTCTAATCTGACGAAAATAATTACCTTTATTCAGTCTGAATAATTACCTTTTATTCAGAATAAATAATTTTTTTTCCAATTTTACCCTTGCGCGCTAAATATTCATTAAGTCATGGACATAGTTTTCAACTTATTTACAAAATTGCCACCGCGTTTTTTTGCCACTGATCTCTTCACCGGATTATTAATCAACGGCTGTGGTTTGTCTTCACGTTTACAATTGAATTTGAGTTTTTATTTGAACCCACCACACACACACCCATATATATATATATATATATATATATATATATATATATATATATATATATATATATATATATATATATGAGGGTTCAAACGAGGAGCGTACCTATTTACGAGAACGCGAGGAGCACTCTCATGCTTCTGATCACATATGATTTACAACGCTAAAAAATCGGATGGTTTTCGAAAATTCGCGCAAAAGTGGCGCGACCTGGTTCGCGACGCGTGCAAGTCGCGGATCATTAATGATCCACAACTGCCAATCACATGTGATCCATAACTGTCGATTGCTCATCCAGATCAGTTGTGAATCACATGTGATCCACAACTGTCAATCACATGTGATTCATAACTATCAATTGCTCCTCACGTTCTCTTAAATTGGTACGCTCCTCGTTTGAACCCGCCTCTATATATATATTCTCTATTCTAAATAAAATCAATAATTTTGAAGTGAATTATATCGTTTGGTCCTTAGGAGTTTTTTAGTTTTGATCTCTAAAATTCATTAATTACACTAATAGACTTTATTTTATGTTTTAAAACTCAAACAAGTCCTTGGGATTGGCACTTATTCATCTAAACCATTAAACCGCATAGATTGTTTACGCCGTACCACACAACATCGCAATGCATGGTTTAAAACTTTCATGGTGCTGTTTGCGGTTTGCATTTTCATCATACTGCACCGTGCCGTATATTTTTTTTATATATATGTTTTTAAATATATATTATATACACATAATAACTTATCAAATGAAAATACTAATACATTATTATTTTATTTATTAAATTTTCATATTTCATGTTAAGTTTTGCATTACAAGTTGTTTATTTGAGTTATTTTCTTTAGCATCCTTGTCAAACATAAATGTCGAAACTATTTTGAAGTTAGCTTTTCAAATGTATTTGGATTAATTACTTAACTCTTTAGTTTGTTTGACACTATTTTTAGTTACACGTTTTATACGTATTGAAACTTTTTATTGTATGTAATATGCAAATGTCATTGCCGAGTTTATTTTAAAATTGTGATTTCATAATTATTGAATCGAAGTGCTTTTGATGTAAATCGCATAAACCGCACCAAACCACGCCATATTTTGTACTATTGTTTTTTGCGGTTTGAGACATATGCAGTGCAGTTTGCGGTCTGGGAAAATCTTCAAACTGCATATGCGATGCGGTATAGCCCTAGACCGCATCATGAACACCTCTAAGTCAAATGGTCGTTAACTCAATCATGTGTTCCTCATATGAGGGGCGTTTTCATCTTTTTACTTTCTTCTTTTTTGTGTTTTTACTATATTGTTATATTATATAATATTTATATAGATTTAGTTATATATATTTACTTACATATAGCGACCTTCGTCTTCATCTGCATCCATCTCACGGCCACACGTGATCCACTACAACCTCCACCCCTCATCTCCCTCCGACCATAAAACACCTACTTCAACCTCTACTTATTACAAGCTACCTCCACCACAACCACATCCATCTTCAAGGTGGCATGACCATGGTTAAACAAACACAGGGGATGGGGTAAAATGGTGAACCCGATCGACGATCCAGTCCAATCATAGTGTGATCGATAATTGACTGTGTGTGTGTGTGTTAAAATCAAATGTGGTGATGAATACTGAAGAGGGTGATTTTGCTGGAGTTGGCGATATGGGAGAGGGTAGTTTCATTGTCACTGATCGAGAATGGGTGAAGGTGCAGTTGTCGATAGAAAAATGGGACGGGGTCTACTTTTGAAAGAATAAATGGGTTGGTTCGCCGAAGAAAAAAAAGTTTCATAAGTTCATCGATAAGAACAAGGAAGAAGTAAGGCTTGTGGTGGTGGAAGGGAATGAAAGAAGACAACAATAGGAAGGGTTGTTGCAGGTGTACGTGGGGGGGGGGGGGGGGGGAGAAAGTAACAACGATTATTTTCTAGAGCTACGGGTATGGGGGTCAAGGGTTCATCGAGTGACACATGGGGGGGGGGGGGGGGCGTAAAAATCGCATGTCCCAAGTTTACAAATTCTTTCAATGCCTATCAATCGCGTAAAGTTATGTCATTATTTTATTTTATTTATCTTTTCATTCACTATTCTCAATAAATGGATGATGTGGATTCATTTGATTGTTGGACATGAAAATGGCACATATTTTTATCTTAGAGGGGAGCTTATGTAAGATGCAAAAATCCGGTTCAAAGTTGTTCAAAAGTCTCTAAGTGTTAATCTATGAACTACTTGTTCAGAGATCTAATGTAGTGTGTTCAGAGTATGCTATCCGGGAAATCATCCAAGTTTTGAAGTCTGCACTGTGTGATCAGAGATATGAAGAAGAGCTATTAGAGTTATACTGAAGTGCATAATGACTAAGTGCTAAGTCTAAAAATGAACAATCATAGATATGAAATAATGCAATTAGAGTTTGGCCAGACTTAAGTACAAGGCTTATCAGAGAGATCTGAGAAGGCTTAATCAAAGTTTGGTTGGAAATTCTGAACATCCTGTTCAGACTTTGGTACTTAAGCAAGTTCTTTCTAAAATCCTTCATCACTTTGCCTGGAAGGCATAAAGATCCTAGCATACTAGAACACGTGTCATATTTGTATTTGTTTTTGATGTAAACGTACTTTAATTTTACCATTGTTTTTCTTGTATAAATACAATTAGTTAGCTAGTGGTAGTTAACTTTCTACTTTCATACGCTCCTCAACTTGTAATATTTCTCTCTCTAGAAGTTCGAAAATTCTCTCAAAGATCAATGCAAGTAATTTGACATAGGGCAATCAGTTCTTCTGTTCTTGGTCTATATTGTTCTAGTTTGTTGTTATATTCTTGATTAGTATATTGAATTGGGACTCAAAGTTTATATATATTATATAAATTTAAAAGTAAACTACACTTTGGGTCTTGTGGTGATCACTCACTATCAACTCTAGCCCTACTTCGAACTAATTACACTTTTGACCATTGTGGTTGCCACTTTGTTTTGCTTTTGGTCCCTGTGGCTAACGGTGTTAACAACATCCGTTAACTCCAAGAAATTTTGTTGTATTTCTCATTTATTTAATTATATATTAAAACAATTAAACAAAAAGAATTATTATTATCTATACCTACCTCATCCTTTTTCTTCTCTAATCGTAAACCTCATTGGTGACCATGGCTTTGATGAACCTGTCACTTGATTATCCTCTTCTCCTACGCTTCTACAACTCCAGCATCCTCCTTAGATGTAGGTTTTTAATAATCAAACAACATTTTCGTCCCCCATTTATCTTTGCACACACACCATTTTCGGAGCCATTTCCCATTGCATGCACACCACTTCTGGTGCCCCCTTGCCCTTTCACACACCATACCAACCCTGACCCTTATCGAACCATCTCAGAGAGAACTCCCTCCTCTACCCCTTCAACGACCCATATCAGCAAAACCATCCTCTTCGACCTCTATGTATGTGTGTGTGAACATCTACAACACATCATCTTCCCTACATACACTCATCAATCATCTCCATATATGTACGTGTGTGTCAGAACTATCATAGTTGTATGTGTATACAAGATATGGTGCATGTAGAACCACCACCGCGTATCTCGTTTTGTGTGTATTCATGTAAAAAAGCAAATGCAACAGTAGAACACACATAGAACCTAGGTTTGTTATTTTTCTTTGATTGTTGTATTTCTGGAGTTCTTTGATGTTTGCGTTAATGTTGTATGTGTGAAACATGAAAGGAACTCACCGATTCTATTCCGGGTTTCTTTTGTCGACAAATTTACAAAATACCTAGATCTGGTCTATGTATGTGTGTGAAATGGGAAGTAGGCGCCGGGAGTGGTATGCATGCAAGATTAAAGAGGCGCCAAAAAAGTTGTTTGGCTATTAAAAACTCATATCTAAAGAGTAGGCGAAGGACCGAAGAATAGGATGAGCAATGGATGGAATCGACAAACCCATGGTAGCCGACAAGGTTTATGGCTGGGAAAGAAAAGGGGTGAGTGGGTACACCATTAGCCACGAGACCAAAAACAAAGCAAAGTGACAACCACATTGAACAAAAGTGTAACTAGTTTAAATTATGGACTAGACTTGAGAGTGGATAAAACCACAAGGACCTAAAGTGTGATTTACTCTAAATTTAATTATTTATATCAATATATTCTATAAAATAATATTTAGCTATAACTTTATTAAAGGAAAATAAAAAATAGAAATAAAAGGACAAAAATATCCTTCACGTAAGGATGTTAACTTAAGGGACGTACTTGTTTGGAGCTTTTAACATACGAAATAAAGCGGTGGCGGACCGAGAAACTTTGTTAGTAGTGACACTATATTTTTTATACGGTTTTTATCGACATGCATTTTTTTTATAAATGTTCAATATCGTCCAATGTGTTTTTAGCCTAATTCCATCGTTTCAGGGGATTTTTAAGTTTTTCTTTATCAATTTCGAGAGACTTTTTTGGTTTTTGGTTGATTTCAAGAGTTTTTTTCGATTTTTTGGTTGATTTGAAGAGTTTCTTTTTTAGTTTTTTTAGTTAATTACGAGATACGGTTGCTCTACTGAAATAATACGGTTGCACATTTTAAAACGACACGTTTACACCTTTCACAAATGTAAATCTTTTACCTTATACCAGAGAAACAATACGGTAATACGCCATCGTTGGCACCACTATCCGTCCTTAAAATAAAGTCCACCGTATAATGAATAAATTTTTATGGATGAAAACTTAAAAACATATAAAACTAGGGGTTAACATGGTACGGTACCTTGTTTTTTTTTCAATATCGTGTACCAACCAATTATAATTGGTACGCAAAAAGTTATACAATGTACCTGTTGGGTCATCAAAGATTTGAAGATGACCTCCTGATCTCCTTACATTCTTTGAAAAACATCTTTTATACTTAGATAAATTTTAGGTTCTTTGTAATAGTTTAGTCATGTTTTCAAAGTTCGGTGAAGTCAAAGATCAACCGAAATCAAGAAAAAGTAAATCTACCAATGCGGATTGAAGATGAACTTCTCAACCCAAACTAAGCTATCTCACCGATTTTCTCCATGACAAATCGGTGGGATCCTCAAAATAGGAGGATCCTCCCTTGTCTCTTTGCTAAGAAGACTTTCATCAAAGAGGTAATATCTGGTGTGAGGGAAAAAGATTCATCTGTCCTTTTTCCTATTCTTAGATATTGTCACTATCAAACATTTTTAGTACCATGAAAAATAGGAAAAAACACTTCAACTTTTGAGAGTCAAACCTGGCCCTCAAATGACAAAGTATCAAGTGTCCCATGCATTAAATGCTCATGGTAATATTTAAAGATGAAGACCTCTCTTGAAGATTTCTCAGTGCTCAAGTCGTTCTCCTTTTTCTCCTCCATTGAACTAAATAGCTTTCAATCTTTGTGTTTTTAGAAGTTGTGTAGTTTTCAGTTTTACTTTGTAAAGATCGTTAGAATAGATTTCATATGTTCTTTCCGCAACATTCTAAGTGTTCTATGTGTAATTCTTGATTTTATAAATCAATAAAAAATTAAATTAAGTGAAAATTTTGTGTATTGTATTCAAACCTCCATTCTACAATACATGTTCTTGTTCTTATTAGTCATCTGGGACTAACAGTACCAACCAACTCTAATTGGTACCAACTTAATTGGTATCAACTTATTTCGGTTGGTACATGTTGGTATCGTTTTGTACCAACATCTCAAAAGTGTACAAAGTTCACAAACATGGTGTTCAAAACCCGATGTTCATAAAACTTTTAGTTGTAAAATAATAAATATTTGAGTTGAACTCTTGGAGTTTGAGGGTCGGGTAAAGTTTATAGTCTAATAATGTAAATTGTAAAACTCCAAAATGTTAATTTACTAAATTCTTAAATCTATTTAGAAAGCAATCAGGCTATCTCATCACCGAATGCATAAATAATACATTAGCAATAAAATATATTGCATTTCATTGATTTTTTATTTAATAAATAATTAAAAATAAAAATTATATATATATAAGTCGGTACGGTACGGTATTACCGTGGTATACGATTTTCAATACCACGTACCAACCAAGTTTGTGAAATTGGTACGATAGTACCAACCAACTTAATTGGTACCAATTTAGTTGGTACCAATTGAATTGACACGATTGGTAATGAATTGATTGGTCTGTCATGGTACGAATTTGACACCCCTATATAAAACACAAGGATCAACGGTGTGATTCAATCTAAATTTTATATAAATATTGTTTGAAAACAACAAAATATATACAAATCATTTATCTACTCCAAAAGATGAAGATGTGTATTTTTTCTAAAAACCGACATCTCAATATGAATATAGTAATATAATTTAATTATAATGTTTTAATAAAAACTACAAATGTATTAATCTTTTCTTTAAAGTAAAAATAGAGTATATTATATATGCACACTTTAATAAGAAATGACAAAATCAATAATGTTCATATTATTACAATTTTCATTAAAAATGTATATAGTAATAAAAAAAAGAAATATTTTTATTTATTACAGTACACAAAAACATAATAAGAATGTGGTCCAAATAAACACATCAACATCATCCATCACTCAACCACAAGGAAATTATAAGCCATCCCCACTCAATTTTTTCCCAGCTATTCACATATGAATTGAATCTATTTTTCATCATCAAACAAACAAAAAGAGAGACCATAATAATGACCATAAGTATAAAACAACTACACCTCCTTTACATAAAATGATTCCACCCGGCTCCGGTGGGTTGTCCTCCCACGGTGGCGGTGGTGGTGGTGGTGGCGGCTTCCACCAAACGTAACCGGATCAAAGCTTTTGAGTCGCTTAGCTTCTTCAGGGTTCACAGCACACTCCGATGGAGGTGTTTCATATCTCGTTTTGTCATAGCAATACGAGTATTGCACGTGCTTCTTTCTGAAGCTCTCCATTTTGATCCTCTCCGTGGGCGTTATGTCGGCAAGGATAGAATTGGAATTTGGCGTTGGGTCACATTTCAACGCCGTGAGTTCGATGGGGTCCACTGAGCATCCGTGGAGAACAAAGTCGGAGAATTCCGCTATGTAAGGGGCGTATTTGTAATTTACCTTGTATTTGCCTCCGTTTGTGGCCCACTCTGAAGCATCCCATATGGTTACGTATAAAGTCATGGGCTTGGAAGGGAAGTCTCCGTCCATTGATTCGGTTCTTTTGATCTCTCTAATGGCAACATTGTCAACAAAAAATCTAAAAACCATCAAGAAGAAAAACAATAAATGATCAATAAGAGAGATGCTCAAATGAACATAATGCTTTAAACGTCAATATAATAATACAATACAGAGGTTCAGGGGAAAACCTCAAAAAAATGGAAAACTGAGGAACGTCATGGTATCCCTTCATCTGGACGGTATGCACTTGTGCATAAAAGTAAATTAAGTTGTTTTTTGGTTTTTATGCACGTGTGCATTATGCACTTGTACATATGCATGTGTGCATGTTACAAATTAATTGTATGCACAAGTGCATACCGTCTAGATAAAGGGCTATCGGGGTGTTTTCTCAGTTTTCCGTTTTTTGAGATTTTCCCTCGAACCTGACTCTATAATACAAATATGCACATATATTCATCGTCATGACCAAACAATTACCATGGCATATTTCCCAAAGTACCCTCACATTACTCTGCTACTCAACTTTCATTATTACTAGAATGTCTAAAATGCCCCTAGCAATGGCTATAAACGGGACCCAGAAAAAGAAAATACGGATATTTTCGTAGATATTAAGAAAGGGTTACTCACATTATATGATCTTCGGTCCAAAGAATGCTATATTGATGATAATCATCAGAAGGATCAAACCAAAGCCCAAATCTTTCTTCTCTTCCAACATTTGTGCTTCCATTACCATAGATGTTAGTTTGTATCCTCCATTCTTTGCCTCGGATATTACCCAAGAACTCGAAGTCGATTTCATCATGGTTCTTCTCGTACATATCTCCGTTTGACATCTGTTAAATAATCAGTCAAAAGGGTATAATAATCTCATTTTTACAACCAAATTCAAGATTTTTGTGTATAAATATAGCAATTTTTCATGTTTTTAAGACCAAAAAGTGGCTGATTTCAAGAATCTGCCCAAGATTTATGATTTATGTACCTTGGTCATAATACAAAATGACAATTTATATCAAATGATCTTCAGCCTAAAAATATCATCATATTTAGGCCAATGTTTACAACCATAAACTAAGTTTATTTTTTGAATTTATTAAAAAAACCTTGTTTCTTAAGGCAAAGCTTTTTAAAAAGCTACTTCAAGTGACGGTATAAATAAGTGAACCTCTTGAAATAGAGCTCCACGAACTCTTTTCTCACTTTTTGCAATTATGCCCTTTGTTTTTAACAAAAATAACAAAAACATTACTGTTTTACATTGTCATTTAGTTTAAAGTAATATTGTTTTTCCCAATAACGAGGTTTTCAAGATCTAGCATTTAAAGAATAATAGAATATAAATGCCAATTTAATAAAATTTAAGAGCCAAAAAAGATCCCCCACTGAAAACAGCAATTTCAAGAACCTGCATTTCATGGATTATTGATGAATTGGTTATCATAAAGATGACAATTAATGGTCCTTTTAACACCTAGTCCAAAGCTTCTGATTAAATGCCAATTCCATGAAACTGCTATTTCTAGGTGAGATATAAAATCTTGATTCATAAAGACTAACAAAAACAACCCAATAAAACTTTGGCAATACGACGATAATTTGATCGGTCCCAGAAGGGTCTATCGTTGCATTCAAGTATAATTTTCTTTTAGAAACTCGTAAAAACGTCCAAAAAGTAGAAGTTTTTGCCATACCCAAGAATTGCAGTTGAAAAAGGGTCTCCGCTATCTTTAAAAACGTACATCATACCGATCCCACGACCATCAAGAATATAAATGATCCAACCATTTCGTCAGTTAATTTTTTTTTTTATTATCAATTAAGTTTTATTCTAATTTAAGGTTGTAGTTTAAGGTTATAAAAGGTCAAATATTTGACTTTTTAGCAGTAATCTGTGTCCAAATTTCAAGAAAAATAAAAGGGAAAACTTTGGTCCAAAATTCAAGCAATCCCAAATAGGGTTTAATTTTTTTTATTAAACTGATTTTAGATCATTTTAGTATTAAATCATAACAAAAAGCTATATTAACAAATTAAAGAAAAATCAAAAGAAACTCATATAAACCCCACCCACATGGATATAAACATACACCCAATACAAAATTCATGCAAAATATTATATTATAATATATTTTTAATAGAAAATACTCACATAGAAGGCAACAACCACCCCAGCTGTGTAATCAGCAGGAAGCTTAATAGAGGCACTGAAGAATCCATGAAGATAAAGGTCTTGTGACACAAACCCAGAACCTGCAGAAAGAAAATAAATTAAATTAAAATAAAAAATCATCACAAATATTTTTAAAAAAATAATGAAGAAATTGCATACCTGTTCTTTCATCAAGAGATAAATGAACAGATTTTCCATCTTTTAGAAGCTGTAAATTATCATCACCAAATAAATGCGAATAGCCTTCATCAAAAGACAAAATGGGCAGAGTTGTTGTTGAATACCCAGAAACCAAAGCAAAAACAGAGCATAGTAGAGTTATTAAAACCAGCTGATGCAAATAATCCATTTTTTGTTCAGCGCAGGTTACAACTCGTTAGGCGCAGGTTACAACCAACGAATGCAATCTTTATAATAATTTTGACGCAGAAAAACCAGCGGCTGGTTAATAAGAGAGAGAGGGAGAGATGGATGAGAGAGTAGGAAGAAAGACAATCGGAGAGGGTTTTATTGGCGATGAGAGTGGAGGTGCTAACTTACCACCGAAATATTTATTTTAATCCAATTATATTTGTTTTTTTTTAATTTATTTATATAAATTAATTAATAGTAAAGGAGATTTCTAGTTCAGACAGAAAATAAAAATAAAAATAAAAATAAAAATAGAAACAATTTCCATTCTTCGGTTTAGTGGGTGAGATAGACTAGTTATCTATAATACTATATTATAAAAATTCTATTACGGTTATCTTAAAGTTTTAAGTGGTTATAAATTCTTTATATTTCTTCTCCTTTCATTTTACACTTTAATCATATTGACATACATAATCGTATATAAACTAAAATATATTAAAAAATATGTTTATTTTATGTCAAGATAACCATAATAAATTTTTTATATTATAGTATATATTATACCATTATAATCGTCTTATCAAAATCTTCAAAATGAACTCAATTTATGGGTTTTTTTAAGGGAAATGATTGCGTCACGAAACGTGCAACGACCTAACCGTCACCCAACAATCCTATCATTAAAGAAAGGAACGTTACATAACAAAGTAATACACCAGAAATGAAAGGACTTAAATACAACATAAAGTTAAAGACAAGATAAAAACGAAAGTGACTCAAATAAGCCACTTCGTAAGCTCGTCTTTTCACCGCAAGGACAAGTCCCCAACAGTTCCAACTGAAGGCAATCAAAAAATTGATTCCTTGACTTTCTTGCATAAGCTTAGCCGGAAGGTAAGAGAAAAAGTGGGAAGGTGCCACTTTGTTGTTTTTCTCCTTGATGAAAGTGGGTATGATCCACTCTACTTGGTTGTGTTTTTCTAAATGCTGCTTATGCCTGGAAACAAAGACTAAAATAAGCCACAAGGGGTTTAGAGCCACATAGGGATTTAGAGCCACAAAGGGAATTTGAGCCACTAAGGGAGCGAAGCACCAGCGGCGGCGAAGCAGTAGCGGCGACGGCAAAGCAGCGACGGTGTCGTATCAGCGGCGGCGGCCATCGGAGCAACAACGACACACTCTCTCTCTCTTTCTCTGTCACTCACTAGGGCCTGATGGTGGTGGAGGTGGCGAGATGGTGGTGGTGGTGGCGGCTAGGTTAAGAGAAAAGAGAGAGAGAGAGCATCCGATGGAGAAGATGAGAGCGTTTGTCTACAAGAGAGAGAAAGCAGCTCAATTTATGGGTTTTAAAACCCATTATCGAGCGAATCATTTTCAAGTTTTTTTTTTTAATTGTTTGACCATATTGACCTTAAATTTATATGCAATTTTAAAAACCATAAAACCATAAAATGACATCGTGTGATGGAGGATAAAACTGAACATGAACAAGATCATTTCTTTCGATTTGGCTTTAGATTCAAAATGGTACGCGACGCATCGCACGCGGGTACGTATCTAGTATTATATAAAACCTAATAACTCTTTGTCTTAATTTTTATTAATTACATATTAATACATTTTAATAAACACCTTCTAAGTTTCAACTTAAATTGAATGAATGTGTTAATTTCATGTTTAGATTGAATGTCATTATTTATTATTACTAAATTATATTGAATGAGATTAAAAACAAATTAAATGAATGTAAAATATGTTTTTGATATTTGAAATAAACTATAAAATTCTATTTTTATCGTAACAAAAAAGAAATATAAAAATAAACTTTAATATGTATTTTGTTTCAGAGATGACAAAATATGTTTTGTTTGTAGAGATATACTAACATTTTTTAAGTAAAAGTATGCAACAAAACAACTTTGGTTTTATTATGGATTTTCAAGATAAAGTAAATAAGTCAAAAAAATAAGCAATCCCAAACACCCCCCCTAACTTTCTGCTTCGTTCCTTTTTTTAAAAACCATCTTTCTAAACATTTTTTTGAATAATAGGAAACCAACTTCTAAAATCCTAATTTTGGGAAAGTTTCTATTTTGATAAAAATGCCTTTGAGTTAATAGATAAAGTTTAATTAATTTAACCCTTGGGATGAAAACATAAACAAGTTACAAATTGTAGTGACGAAAACTATAAATTCAAAAGCAAATGAACAAAATATGCAATTTTTAACAAAACCACATGAATGAAACTAACAACTTTTACCTAATCCAAGCTACAAAAAATGCAGGTTGCTCTTTTTAATTTGAATGAAACTGATGTAATTAAACACTATATATAATCAGGTAATTCATTGCTTTAATTTAACTAATATTTAGTTTTTTAATATCTAAAACTAAAAAGTTCATCATTAAATTATTTTGAGTGCTTATGTTTTTCGTTCTTGTGATGTAAAAAAATGCAATTTCTATCCATTATGGTTTAGAAATTACAGTTTTCGTTTCTACAGTTTGTAATTCATAAGTATTTACAATTTATTGTTATTCCGGTTTCTGTTGTTTACAATTTTTTACTATTCTAGTTCCTTATACTCAGTGGTAATAATTAGGCCATAGATGAAAATAGCAATACATTACAAACTATAGAGACTAAAATCACAATTTCTATCACGGAAACAAAAGATTGAAATTATTAACAAACTATAGGGACAAAAGTTGTAACTTACTCATTTATTTATGAACAATAATTAACTTAGGCAATAAACAACATTAAAATAATACAAAGGTGGTAATAAAATATTTTAAACTTTAAAAAGTGATATATATATATATAGAGAGATATAGATACATGAGAATAATTGTATGAGAAAGAAACGTGAAAAGTGGATTTGAATCGTTGATCACTTTTAATCAAATGCTTTTCATTGAATTGTGGTTTAGAAGAGAATTAATCTGGTGCATCTCATCCAAATGTGCGTCCATTTCTCATTCAACGATTGATAACAACTTCTCACGTTTCTTATCTTAACCCCAACTTCTCATCGCAACTCAACCCTATACGCACATACATGGGAAAGATAAAACAAAAATCTAAAAGACGTTGAAAACTATAAGAATTTGTAAAAATGTATATATATTTACATGTGAGAAAAATAAAAACATGTTGAATCTTGATATTACATTAAATGGATAGAATTATTGAGATCAGTTCTTATGATTCTTAACAATTAATCTTTTTACTTCTCATTTCATTTTTCGCCTAATTACGAATTATTACGTATGCAGACAGACATGTATAAATATCTATACGATTAAAATATTTATTTTGCAAAAAAAAGTAAATAAATTAAAAAATAAATACGATATTAATAAACAACAATATAAAAATGTCGACAGGACGTAAATAAAACTACGAGAAAAATATTGAAACGAAGTATCTTATTTATAACTCAAAATAATATTGAAACGAAGTATCGTATTTATAACTCAAACGATAGTTTCACTAAGGCTTGTTTGTTAGCAGTTTAATGAGCTTAATGGGACTTATAGCTTATTCGATCAGCTATACATGACTGTTTGGTTGTGGCTTAATAATATAGAAAGCGGCTTATTCACTAAGCTTTTAGAAGGGAGCTTTATGCAGAAAACCAAGTTTTGTCCAAACCCGTATTTCCCAATTAAAAAACATGCTCCTTCCATGTAACAACCCAGTCTAAATAAAGCATACATAGCATTTAAGTATAAAGAATTACATTACTGGGTCCCAAAAATTCATTACATCCGTCTCAAAACTTAGGTTGGCGGAAACAACCTATACACAACTGAGAACATACTAGTTTCTATAAGTGCCAAATGCACTGTCTCTATCTGCATCTGTACTCTATCCTGCTCTTGCTCACTTACCTGAGCCTCTTACTATCTGCTTACCTGAAAAGGTTTAGTTTGGAAAACGCGAGAGTTAGACCATGAGGTCTAGTGAGCTCCCTCCTGACAGTTCTCAAAATCATTTCAAAACAGTTTATAACTTTCAAATATATTTGCATAAACTTTCACATAACTTTTCATAAAACTATCACATAGCTTTACATAAACTTTCGCGGATAAATCCGCTCCCGTAAATGGCACCCTGAAGTCACTCAAGAGTGACAACGAGTCAGTCTCACACTGCCTTACAGGGTCACTCTTCCCATGGCATAAACGGGTCACTCATCCCGGCATGAGCACTGGCGGGCCACACCCCCCGACTTAGCCAATTTACGTCCCACTCAATGTATGCATACATCACAATAATCAACTTTAAAAGAACTTTCATGCAAGATAAGCATAGAAATAAAAACATGGCATTTCTACTCATTCACATCCTTTAGAAAACACGTATAAAATCACATATTTTAGTTAAAAAACTCACCTGTGCGTTTAACATCTGGTTTTACTTTGCTTCTGACTTACAATCGGGTTACCTGAGAAATGGATGAAATATAAACTGCTCAGACCCTAATACAAACTTTCCGGACACTATCCGGACTCAACTTACCGGATACATAACTTACCGGTCAATCACTACTTTCCGGACAACTTACTGGATAACTCACTTACCGGGTACTTACACATACCGGTACTACAACTTACCTGATGCACCAACTTATCGGGTAATATTATCACCGGGTACAAGCTTACCGGGTACCAAACTTTCCAGAACTAACCACTTACCGGGACACATACCCTACCGGACACCACTTACCGGGTACTTAACTCACCGGACGCCTCATCTTACCGGACGATTGCACTATCCGAGCAACACCAAAACCGGATAGTTACCCGGGAACTACTTCACCCGGAAACATCTGTTATACGGGAACTTACCCGGTAACATGCCCAGGCTTCCCGGACACATCGGCTGTGGCGATTTTAGGATTAAAATTTTGCTAATCGCTCCTTAACCTCGTCGGTAAATGCAACGATACAGATTAAATAAACATAATTAGATCATTTCCTACAAACTCTATGCTGCATAAAACGCAAGGATGATTCTCTAATCTCCCATTAGGGCTTTATCCTCAACTTTTGATAAAAGAAAACCCTCAATCAACCAACAATCTAACTGGACAACAAAACAAGAATTTGAGTTTGAAATTACCTGATGGAATCACTTGTAGAATCAGACTCCCAATCCACTTTTCTTCCAATTTGATGATTGATGGTGTTATTCCTTCTTCAATTGCAATTGAACCCAACCTTCTCATTTTCTCTTCTCTTTCTCTCTAGCCGACACCCACACACACACACACCAGAAACAACTTCTAGGGTTTTGGTGCCCTTTTGTGGGTTTTTATATCTTTTCAAAAATTACAAACTGGCCCCTACACTTTCAACTATACAATTTTTCCCACAAAACTTTAATCTTTTCAATTTAGATCTTGGTTATTACAATATCTCCCCCTCAAAAGAATTCCGTCCTCGGAATTCCATTGTCGAAGGTCTGAGGGTACTTGGACCTTAGGTCCAACCCTATATCCCAGTCGCCTCTTGTCCCTTAAGAACCGCCAATGAATCGATACTAGTCTGGTCTCTTTGTTCCTTAACTGACAAATCTTGTTGTCCATAATCCCAACGGGTTTCCTTACGTAAGTCAACTTCTCAGTAACGCTGATGTCATATAAAGGAACAACCACATCTGTTTCTGCCAAATACTTCTTTAAGTTCGAGACATGAACCGATGGACGAACTCCCTTTAGTTCCTCCGACAAGTCTAACTTGTATGCCGCTGCTCTAACTCACTCAATAATGACAAAAGTCAACTTCTTATCGTCTGTATTTCTTGCAAGGTCGCCATCATCTCACTTCCCACATCGACTCTCCATAAAAGAGACGTGCATCACACCATGAATTTCTTCTCAAAATCTCCTCTGGCACCACAAGATCGTACACTATCTATTCAACTTTCATAGCTTCGATGGATCCACAGACTTAGTCCACCTTACCTTTCTCTGAAACTTCAAGGTTCAAAAGTCTTATGATTTTCAATCCAACCACTCAGTTCTACTCGGTCACCCCAAACCGTTCTGATAGGAAACATAACCGTACACCATACCTTGGAACCGCCCTCGGCGAGTCACCATTTTGCTATGTCATGCCATCTTGTACTATTTACTTGCAACCTCTCCGAATACTATACTCGCTTAAATACCACTAGAAAATCCAAGGCCAACCGCGCCTCCATTTGCTCGCTTTCGTCCCCACGTCGGGACTCACGGTCTTAAAACACGTCTACTTACGGTCTCTCCTACCTCTTTACTTCCTTAAAAGAAAGAGTTTTGGCGGAAATTCCCCGTCACAACAACAAAAATCTTAGACCAGGAATAATCACTCACTTGACAACTTGGCACAAGGCCACCCTTGCACATCCCGACGAACTCACACGTGAGAGTTCCCTTCTCGGGTTACATGTAATTCCAGATTACTTCTTCCAACCGGCATACACCCATGCAGATCATACTCCTTTCCCGAATCACATCGGCTACAACTCGACAACCAATTCGTACGTTCTCACCACTTCATCATTTCACACTTAACGTGACTAAAAGTAGGAAACCTCCATAATTCCTTATTAAAGTGTTCACCTATCCGAATTGAACTTATCCTAAAGGCTCATCAATTTCTCACTGCCTGCCACAAGTGTCCAGTCGTAAATAACATAACTTCGGTTACCCCCACTCAACTAGGAGGAGTAACGATGATCACACCTTACTGTTCTCAATAGCTTACACTGAACGATCAGTTCGTTTGAACGTTTCTCACAACATCACCAACTCAACTCATTCAACTGCCCTTTTTCCACTTCTTTCCCGCACAAAGACATGCACAAATCCTCTTCCTATATACTCTTTCCAGGAGTTCGCACACTTACTGATGACAATCTACATACACTACTCCACCTTTTCGGTGTTACTGCCAAGCTTACTGCTTCCATCCTACTCACTTGTCCCGACATACTATCTTCGCCTCCCCACGTTAATGTGGAGCACCGCCCACCAAACGTTACTCGCCCCTCTCTTCCGATCTCTTCACATGCTGATAACCCTTTCTCGTTATTACACATAACCAAAATTCTAACTTGAGGCATCCAACCCAGTCATCCCAAATGACACCGGTGCTCAAAGCCACTACACACTCCTTGATTTCCAATCTGTTACTTTCTCGGACTAATCCTTTCGCACAAAAGGAAACATTTCACATTCCTTAAAGATTTAGCCTCTATTACACCAGCTCTTAGACTCACTCATCCAACATCCTCTTTAACCTTTTCCAGATCCTAAAAATATACTTACTTAGCGACTCACACGACCAAAACACTTGGTTTCTCATTTGGGTAACCACCCACTACCGCTCCGTCATTCTATTCCGATGATATCCATACCACAATGCCAACTTACAACCCACGTGCTCCAACAACTTGTTTCACAAATCGTACACCTCGTCCGAAAACCCTGAAAAGACTTCCATCTGATGCTTCCTCTTTCTAACATCACATCACACACTGGCTGGCACATTTATCTTGGCAATTGATGCCACTACTACATTCTCCACCCATAACATCTCACTGCAGATCAGGTCTCTCATGGTCATTCGTACACAACTCAAACTTACCTTCATGTTCTCCCGCATAAATAACCGAGTCTATCTCGCTACTTTTTCTCTCCCCAGCTCTAGTTGAACCACAACTCACGAGTTTCTGATTAACTCTAACATACTCGTTTCTTGCTAGCTCTTTGCGATTCCAAACCATTACATAGACAGGGCACATTTCCTCACAGATCGACATAATCTATACACTCACTTCGTTTGTGTTAAATACTTCATCCTTTACGAGCCATCCACCTCGTAAGTAAAACGCTTATCTAAAACAACAGTCTTTCACTATCTTAACACCCCTACAAGGTGGTCCTTCAACTTTCAACCTTCTGATTCAAGTCTTCGGCCTCATACACCTTACACAACTGCCGAATTCAACGTCAATAGTTGACCTGTTGATACTTCCTTAACCTATTCTTCAACAAGGGCCCCTTACTGAACCTAATCCTTCCAACATCTCATAATCAAATTCACATCTCGTCGTCCTCATTTCAAACTCACTCGTGCAACGTCAATATTACAAGATCACTTTAAAACTCTTATTCGACGTTGAGGATATTTGATTCCTACTTCACCACACTACTCATAACGAGTTGCTAATACCAACACCTTGATGACTTCTAGTCCTTACCCTGAACACAACCGTCCATCGGCAACTGTATTTCCAGTCACCGCACAAGGGTACAGACCCTCATACAACCGACACTAAAGTCCACTTCCGACTCTTCCACTGCCCACCTCTCCTCTTGAACACAAATACCAAAACTACAAACATCCTCCCCTGATTTGTCCAACACCTCTCCACTCTAGGAGTTCTTCCTTAGCTTAAAATGTAGTACTCTACGACCTAGTGAGTTCATAGCCTTCATGCATGGCAACGCGATAAATAAATCATTTCACACTTTTTATCTTTTTAAAGAAACAACACTTGGAAACAACTTGGGTACACACGACCCCAACATTCTCATAACTCCAATGCCCTGCACAACGATCTCGAGAATCGTTTGCATGCAACTTTCCGTATGACTTAATCTTACTCTACCAAAAATATGTTGTTACGACAGAAATATATTGGATGAAAATCTTTTCATACGACAAAATTCTGAAAGGAATTACCGACACGAAGTAAACCAGTTGGTTCTCACACTCATTTATATAACTTCAACATGTCAATACTCATTTTGGTTATAAAAGTTTTGCATTCAAACGTTTTCTTGACTTCTTTTGTAACAATTTAACTTATCATGAAAAGAGTGGAATATTTTGCAAATCGTAAACCTCAAGACTTCATTGTGCGATGTAAATGGATTTGCATTTTTCTTTAAACATACGCTTGCACACGCCGACTCATATCCGATCAAATTTGATATTTACACATTTACTTTACTTATGAAAAATCTCATGTGTGTATATACGAACTCAATGCATGAAGCTCTACTTGCAATTAAAGGCTACTCACTCGAACAAGGTCAATCGCTTTACTCACGCAACTTATCATTGACACTCTACTTTCGACTAGTAGTCGCCCTCTCGGCCTTGCAACAACTTGCTATACATACATTCAACGGTCCACTTACTCAACCACTTCATACTATTTTCGTCTTGACCAATTCATCTCACATTCTACCACGGGTATCTTCCTTTTATTGATCCTGTCACTGAAAAGCTCATCTAAAGAGTCGGGGCTCTAATAGTCCACTCGTTCTTGAATTGAAGCTTTCAAAATCTCTACACTTTTCCCCCTTACCAATACAACTGATCTATCCTACGACCCCTAGAATTGGGACTCTCCAGAACCAGGAGTCTTATTCAAAAGCAATCACTCATCCTCTTCGAACCCACGAAGATCTACCTATAGACGGCTCATAACATTCCAAACAACGTTTCCTTCTCTACGATGTATACGTACATCACATTATACATGATCTCTCACGATACTTACCCAACAATGGGTCTCGATCTACCCCTCAGGGATCTTGCTGACATTCTAGATTACTGGAATACGACATATAAGCTAGCATAAGACACAACTTAAGAATAATAAGGCAGATTAAGCACATACATGTACCTGTAAGTTCGCAATTACATTGGCCAGGTGTAATCCCAAACTTACCTTACATGACCGTCCTCGGTACCCTATTAGTCCTATTTCTATAATAGTGTCCTCCTAACGCATTTCCTGATTCTCAGTTGTGATTTCTACTCCCAAATTTTAAGTTTAGGCCCGTCCGGTCACCTAAATCCCTTAAACTATGGCTCTGATACCAATTGTAACAACCCAGTCTAAATAAAGCATACATAGCATTTAAGTATAAAGAATTACAATACTGGGTCCCAAAAATTCATTACATCTGTCTCAAAACTTAGGTTGGCGGAAACAACCTATACACAACTGAAAACATACTAGTTTCTATAAGTGCCAAAGGCACTGTCTCTATCTGCATCTGTACTCTATCCTGCTCTTGCTCACTTAGCGGAGCCTCTTACTATCTGCTTACCTGAAAAGGTTTAGTTTGGAAAACGCGAGGGTTAGACCATGAGGTCTAGTGAGCTCCCTCCTGACAGTTCTCAAAATCATTTCAAAACAGTTTATAACTTTCAAATATCTTTGCATAAACTTTCACATAACTTTTCATAAAACTATCACATAGCTTTACATAAACTTTCACGGATAAATCCGCTCCCATAAATGGCACCCTGAAGTCACTCAAGAGTGACAACGAGTCAGTCTCACGCTGCCTTACAGGGTCATTCTTCCCATGGCATAAACGGGTCACTCCTCCCGGCATGAGCACTGGCGGGCCACACCCCCCGACTTAGCCAATTTACGTCCCACTCAATGTATGCATACATCACAATAATCAACTTTAAAAGAATTTTCATGCAAGATAAGCATAGAAATAAAAACATGGCATTTCTACTCATTCACATCCTTTAGAAAACACGTATAAAATCACGTATTTTAGTTAGAAAAACTCACCTGGTGCGTTTAACATCTGGTTTTACTTTGCTTCTGACTTACAATCGGGTTACTGAGAAATGGATGAAATATAAACTGTTCAGACCCTAATACCAACTTTCCGGACACTATTCGGACTCAACTTACCGGATACATAACTTACCGGTCAATCACTACTTTCCGGACAACTTACCGGATAGCTCATTTACCGGGTAACAATGGCTTACCGGGTACTTACACATACCGGTACTACAACTTACCTGATGCACCAACTTACCGGGTAATATTATCACCGGGTACAAACTTACCGGGTACCAAACTTTCTGGAACTAACCACTTACCGGGACACATACCCTACCGGACACCACTTACCGGGTACTCAACTCACCGGATGCCTCATCTTACCGGACGATTGCACTATCCGAGCAACACCAAAACCGGATAGTTACCCGGGAACTACTTCACCCGGAAACATGTGTTATCCGGGAACTTACCCGGTAACATGCCCAGGCTTCCCGGACACATCGGCTGTGGCGATTTTAGGATTAAAATTTTGCTAATCGCTCCTTAACCTCGTCGGTAAATGCAACGATACAGATTAAATAAACATAATTAGATCATTTCCTACAACTCTATGCTGCATAAAACGCAAGGATGATTATCTAATCTCCCATTAGGGCTTTATCCTCAACTTTTGATAAAAGAAAACCCTCAATCAACCAACAATCTAACTGAACAACAAAACAAGAATTTGAGTTTGAAATTACCTGATGGAATCACTTGTAGAATCAGACTCCCAATCCACTTTTCTTCCAATTTGATGATTGATGGTGTTATTCCTTCTTCAATTGCAATGGAACCTAACCTTCTCATTTTCTCATCTCTTTCTCTCTAGCCGACACTCACACACACACACACACCAGAAACAACCTCTAGGGGTTTGGTGCCCTTTTGTAGGTTTTTATATTTTTTCAAAAATTACAAACTGGCCCCTGTACTTTTAACTATACAACTTTTCCCACAAAACTTTAATCTTTTCAATTTAGATCTTGGTTATTACATTCCATCTATGAAATAACCCTCCCAAACAAAACCTTTACAACCTATACAGACAGATTAATCCACACAGACAACTTTATTCATACAAGACTTAATAAAAAAACCAACCAAACAGCCCCTAACTCCGCATGTGTTGTTGACTATTGTTTCATTCAAATGGTTTTGTTTGGGCGGGATTGATGTTACTTTTAACAAATAAAAAGATATTTAAAACGAGAAAATGGATGTTAGTTGACACAACTTCACCAAACATCATTTAAAACAAAGAAATCACTAATGTTTCTCTTGATAATGTTCTCGTAACTGATCACATGCTCTTTCAGTAATATTTCTAAACATGGAGCAAGGACCAATGGGTGCATTCTTCACCGTGATTTTATTTGTACTTGTGGTTGCATTACTTTAGGGATTTCAAGTTTTATGTATGTACAATGGAAGTTACAAAATTGTTCAACTTACACCTTATAAAAAGTTTTTTAATCACAAATAAATAGTTTATTATAATCGTCTAATCGGTAGCTAATTAATCTGATTGTTTAGATCACTGGCTTAGGTCGTAATCGTTAACATGCTTTCTAGAATGATTTGTTGAATTTATTATAATTTGTGTATGTAAAAATTTGTATCTATGTTTAAGAAGTCAACAAATCTCAGCCTAAAAAAGTACCATCGACCATTTTACCCTTTGTTTATCCTAAACAAGAGGTTAGAGAAGTTGATTTCACATGCGATAATACACGTGAGGGGATCTAATGGTCATGTCTACATAATCTAATGTCTATGAATGTTATGGACTAATTTGCAATATATGGGCTTTCAGGGATTTAAGGCCAATTTCGGGGGAATAAGAGGGTAAAACCCCTCTAAACCCTTTCATTCTTGATTTACACGTTTTGGAGGCTAATGAAAGAGTAGAGAGAAAATATGAATTTCTTCCTTGGGAGCTTGGTGCAAGAGGTAGCTTCTAGGGTTTTACCTTCATTTTCTTCAAGGTATGAACCCTTAATCTTCATCTTTATGCTTGGTTTGGGTTAAGAAAGTGAGTTGAGGATTTTGATAATTCATTTTCGTTTATTTGATTTAAATCGTATAGAAAAAGGGTTTTGTAGATTGATTTCTTGTTGACTTTGGCTAAGCATTGAGAAAACCTCACTATTTTGCTGATAACTTCTTTCATATCAATAGTTTGGGTTTTTTAGTCTTGAAAATGGTTCAATATATGAATTTTGATGGTGTGAGTAATGTTTTGATGATTGGTTAATGGTTTAAAAGGTTTACGGTAGCAAACATATCGATTATGAGGCTTAAAACCAGTTTGGGGAAGTTAGGGTGTGAGAAATGATGGGAAATTTTGCACGTTTTTTCATGCAAGCCTGGAAGTTGCCAAACAGCAACTTGCGCATGCTAGGCTATGACCTGAAGTCGTAGGCCAAGTGGTTGTTTATGCCATTTCTTCGGTTTTGCTTCGTTTCTCGTTAGGGGCTAGGATCGAGGCATCGATTAAGGGTTTATCTTAGGGATGTTGATGATGGTTTTGATATGTAATTAGATGATTTAAAACCATCATTTTTTCGTCCAATTCAGGTGTTCGGTTTGACCAAAAAGTGAGTCTTAGGACATGTGTCAATTTGCCAAAGCTCATATGAGTTCCCTTAACACGTTGTATGTATACGAAATGAATTGCCAAGGTTTTAATTATTGAATTTGGTATTGATCATGATGACTTGTTTGGAAATGCCGTAAGTGTTTTTTTTCATATATGACATGAAGTTGTTTACCGATGCATGTACACTGTTTACATGATTTTTCATGAATTGGTACATTGATTTGCAGTCGGGTTGCACAGTGGGATTAACGTACCTTGGAATTATGATCATTCCTTAATTGGGAGTTTACTTATACCGTGTGTCTTGAATGCGTTTATTGTGCACATGGGAATGACATCTACTGGGGGCCATGGGGAGTCTGCTGGGGGCCTCGATTGCGGACATCACAGTGAGGTGATGGGAGGCTATGACAATCATGCAAATACTCAAGTGTAGAATTATTTTATGAAATTTGTTATGAAAGGCCTTTATGACGACTTGCATGTTTCTGTTTGTGAATATTTACACTGTTTTTGAGAGAGAATTCACTAGACCTCATGGTCTAACCCTCGCTTTTCAAAACGTAAAACCATTTTCAGGTCAGAGATTCTTCCAAAGGTAAGGAGAAGGCTTGAAGCTTTAGAGGCGATCGCTATAGAGATAGTTTACCTTTGTTTCTCTTGTCTAGTTTAGATATCTCGGTTGTGGATGTTTGTACATGTTGCCTTAATTTGAGAATATTTTATGTAATGCTTTAAGATGCTTGGGACCACTTGGTAATATTATATGAATTATGCTATCTTGGTTTTGGGTCGTTACATCGCCCAGGTCACATAAAATGTCGCCCACCTCTCTAATTTAGTATCACATATAATATATCATAATAAAATAGTATTATCACGTTTTCATAAAATGAAGGTGTTCTTGTTTGAATCCTTCTATATATATATATATATATATATATATATATATATATATACATAGCCTTAGGTTCAAATAAGAAGTGCTAAATATTTGAGAAGTAGAGAAGTAATCTTGGTCATTTATTCGGTCAAGATCGGTTATAATTGGTCAAATGTTGCGGCTTTGACTGGTCAAAAGTTGCGGCTGTTCCAAAAATAGAAGGGCAATTTCGTAACTTTTACAAAAAACACGGGACGAGTTCATATATGAATCTGTGTGAT
Source organism: Saussurea involucrata (assembly GCA_033807775.1). NCBI lineage: Eukaryota > Viridiplantae > Streptophyta > Magnoliopsida > Asterales > Asteraceae > Saussurea > Saussurea involucrata. Next base: position 210,641,336 of record CM066321.1, read on the forward strand.
TCACATATGAACTATACGTTCATATATGAACCTTTGTAATTCATATATGAACTCTTTATAACTAATTCATATATGAATCTTGTGATTCATATATGAACCTTTGTGTTTCATATATGAAACTAATTAACTGTAGGTTCATATATGAATCAGTTGAACCAATTAACTGATTCATATATGAACCTTTGTGTTCATATATGAACCTTTGTGTTCATATATGAACCTTTGTGATTCATATATGAACCTTTGTGATTCATATATGAAACTAATTAACTGATTCATATATGAACCTTTGTGTTCATACATGAACCTTTGTGATTCATATATGATTTTTTTAACTAATTCTTATATGAACAAATTAATTAATTCATATATGAATCACAAAGGTTCATATATGAATTAGTTAAAAATAGTTTATATGTGAATTACAAAGGTTCATATATGAATCACACAGATTCATATATGAACTCGTCCCACGTATTTTTTACGAAACTACCCCTCTATCTTTTTTTTGGATAAGATTCATCTAGGCTTTGCCTAGACTACATCCTTGGCAATTTGGAAACAAACAAACAAAGCGACCGTCTAAGACTAAGCCTGGCCACAGAATGCTGACGCCTGGACTCGAACCCGGGGTGGATGGGATATTCCACCACATCCCCCAAGCCCTTGCCAACACGCCAACACCCTTGTGGATACCCCTCTATCTTGTGTAGACCATGCGAGGAATTATCCGCTGCTTCTCGGTCAAAGCCGTCGATCTTGACCGAATGAATGGCTAAGATCACTTCTTTATTTCTCAAATATTTAGCACTTTTCATTTGAACCTCTCCACATATATATATATATATATATATATATAGAGGGATAATAAATTGTAAACCTCTAAGGGTGCGTGTGTAAACTATGTAAACTTTGGATTTCATAGGTTTTCTTTATGAAATTGTTTCATGAAATTGTTTATTTTGATGAAAGTGTTTCATATAATTCATTTCTTGATGAAATTGTTTCATATATTTGTGTTTTTTTATGTAAAAACGAAAAAGTTTCATCAAACTAAGAAAATATATGAAACAGTTTCATAGGAATGGGAAAAAATATATGAAATTACATAAAAAACACAAATATATGAAACATTTTGATTAAGAAATGAATGATATGAAACAATTTCATGAAAAAATTTCATTAAGAAAACCTATGAAATCCAAAGTTTACACGGAAAAAAGTTTACAAAATAGTGGGCCTATATATATATAGACTTGAGATCATGTGAGACCAAGCCATTTCCGTGAGAACCGTGAGACCAACAAAATAACACTAAACCTTCACAGCAAAAGACTGTGAAGATAAACCTTCACAGTGTTTTTGCTGTGAAGGTTCGCTGTTTTTCTTACCTTCACAATGAATCGTTGTGAAGTTTTAGTGTTATTTTATGGTCTCACGAAAACAGGTTGGTCTCACGTAAACCCAACCCTATATATATATATGGGTTAAATCATGTGAGAACAAAAAATAGGTTGAGAACCGTGGGAACCGATCTAAGCCGTCATTTGGTTTTGATCCTATGGTTTTAAAAACATAAAAAGTCATTCTTAGGTTCTCAACCTATTTTTGCCTATAATAATGCCCATAGATTAAAATCAATTAACAGCTTAGATTGGTTTTTACGGTTCTCAACCAATTTTAGATTCTCATTTGATTATCGTCATATATATATATATATATATATATATATATATATATATATATATATATCTATATCTATCTATCTATCTATATATATAATAAAACCCTACAAATTAGGTAATTTAGTAATTTGAATTTCTTTTGACAACTTATAAGAACATCTAATTTATTTATTTTTTAAACACATTTAATTAATAATATTTACCTAATTATGGAAATATACACCCTGGTATGTGCTTAACCTTTTTTCAACTTTTCTCTGCACCCTAAATGAAACCTCATTCATCAGTCGCTATGTACATCAGGAACATTAACCTCTATCACCATCTACACTTTGGTTCCAAGTAGCACCATCAACGTCAGTTCCAAGTCCAGCGACCTGCCCCACCCCCTTTCACCGACTTCAAAGGCCTGCTCCACCCCCTTTTGTAACAACCTCAAATATGGAAATAAACCGCACGCGCCGCTTTATTATCTTGAAAGATTTCTTCAAGTCGAGTCCAAAGTTGTTGGGCGGTGGCGCCCGACTTCATGATGGTTTGGAGAAGTTCGGTGGATATTGTGCTATATATCCTGTTTGACTATAGCATCGAGACGGGTCCAGGTTTGTTTGTCGATCGTGGTAGGGGGATCGATGGTTGGGTCGATATGATCAAGAACATTGCAGGCACATGCGTGAATTTGGAACAACTCCACCCATGAAGCGTAAAGATCGACACCTTGATCGAGAAGGATAGGGATTGAGTTTTTTATGTTGGTTACACCAAAAGCGGGGTTAAACAGAGCTTTGGCGGCATCTGTGGTTGTTTGAGGGTTGCTAGTTGACGACATTATGGATGGAGGCAGAAAGACGACGGCTACGAAAGAAAAACGAGAGGAGAGGAGATTCCGGTTATGGCTCTGATACCATATTATTTTCCAAATTTTGTGTGTCCTTTCATTGATCATAAAAGGGTATTTATACAAAGAGGTATCCCGATAAATTAGGGAACCGAATCAAAGATAATCACAAAAGATATACACAATAAATACAAAGATATATATATATCGCTAATAATGTTTTTTGATAATGTATCAAAATAGGAATTAATTACATATAATGGTAATCTAAGATTTTCATCAACAAATAATAATCTAAACATTACATAAGGTTTATATTAAGGAAGGTGTTATAATACACAACGCCAATCGCTATCTCCAAAATACGGAAGACATTCCCGATATAGCTAACTCTTTATGTGCTTCTAACTAGCACTCAACTCTTCATAGTGTTGTTAGTACCATTCACCAACAAATACCTTATGCACATGCCGACAAATAAAAAGGGTTAAGACTTAACGCCTACTGAGTTCAAGAGTCTAATATAAAACATCTTTCCCCAAAAGCCACCATGTTCACGATGAAAAACTCAATAACCCAAACACCCATTTTCCTTTGGAACCAAGACCCAATACTCACACAATACATGAATAAACTTGATATTTAAAATACGGGAAAATGGATAAACTCAAGTATTCATAGCAACAACATATGAATAATATACGACATCTAAAACATCAAATTGTGGTTACATATTGTACCCAAAAACAACACTGAAAGCATCATCAATAAATACATAATATCCAAGACACACCTTCCGGTGATGGGGGAGACCCGATTCCATCGGATATGATGGAACACGAAAGTAAACCACATCTCAATGAGTCCCACTATGGATCAATAGTCATCAAGTTATACCACCGACGATCAATACCTTACATTGGACCCCCAATGATCCTATATGTGCTTGTTCACTAGAAATTACACCATATGGTCAATGGCCGATGTTCACCTTCTTGTGCCTGCACCACAATACCCTGATGACCCAATGCGTGCTTCTATCTACAACACTAGAATAACCATCCTATTTAAACCAAAAAACCGACTCATATGTGTATGGATCAATTGCATTACAGTCTAAAATACATGATTCCAAATTTAATGACCAACACACTTAAAACATACAATTTACAAATCATATCCAAATTCAATATTGAGCAGAACAAATGTTCCCAAACCAAAATGGGCAAATATCAAGACAATAACTCCACACTTATTTGACCACTTAAATAAAAGTCAACATAAGAAATAAAAACGCATTTAACAAACATTTATGTAAACACATGCTCCAAAATTTTGGTTAACTGAAAAAACCAATCATTGGTTCGGACAAATCATTTTCCAATTGAAAACATACCATTTATATTTCCAAAATGCCACATAACACAATAAGGTGCATTTTTCAAATGGTTTATAAAACCAAATACACTAAAAGCGCTTTAACATCAAATAATCTTCATTTATACCATATATCATCAAAATACCACATTTTATGATTTATTCACCCAAATGTTCAAAATCCCCAAATATAAGCGTTTTACAAGATTTATAAAATCAAGTATAGCTGATGCAAATCTTATCAAGTAATCAACACATTTGATAAATAAATATCAGTAAAAACACTTCAATACATCAAAATGGACATTTTTAGCATGTACATAGTTTTCACAAAGCAACTTGAACTCACATTTCTAGGTTAGGTTAAACCTAGGTTCCAAATCAAATCTTTAGCTTCTAATGGTGGAAACTTGAGATCCATAAGTACACGTCCCTATAAACACCTAAAGAAATATATTCAAACACAGAGACACCAAATACTTACACAAACTTTAAAACCACAAGAAATCCCAAAATATAGCTCAAAATACCCAAAAGAAGCTTACGTCCTCAAAACTTGGAATTTCCTTTCATAGATATTCAACTTTTAAGATCTATTATCCATTAGCTCCAAAAATATAGCACCCTCAAATTTGGAAAGAGTGACTAATTTAATGTTTTCTATATATATCAATAATTTGAATAACCTAAAATGAAAATTTAAGGTTTAACTTCAATAAATACAAATCAACCCTACACAACATTTAAAATAGGGACGTGTGTTACTAAAATCCAATAATAGTCGCTATCTCCAAACGTGGAAGACGTCATCGAATAATTAGATCTCTCTCGTGCCCTAACTAACACTCATTTCATCACGATGTCTCTAGTACCAATCCCCAAGAACCTGATGCACATGCCGACAAATAAAAAGAGTTAGGATTAACGTCTAATGAGTTCAAGAGTTTTCATTATTTATTTAAAATAGTAAAACTAAAAGACTGTTATTTAAATCACAACTTCCCGAAATAATCAATTGAATATAAAGGCAACATCTTTCTCAAAGCTCATCATTTTCGTGCATGGATATCATTAACCAAAAATATTATTCTATCATGAGACCCAAACTCAATACTCACCCAAAACGTGAATAAGAATAATACTCAAATGTTGAAAACATGGACAAAACTCTAACAACCAAACCGTTCAAAAACATGGATAAAGTTCAATACTGTTGATCCAAACCCTCAATGATTTGATAATGACTTGAGAAACACTTAGTGAAAATTGTAAGTAGACAATATGTATTAATGTTTTGCCATCAAAGAAAATATACTAAGTTTGTTTAGTATCACTGATGGAAAACATACTAAGTTTGTTTATACTAAGTTTGTTTATACTTCTGCGAACACTGTACATCAGTAAGCCCTGAGCCTGTTCGGTCTCTCTGATGATCGCTGAATGTTCATCATGTAATTGTTTACTTATGATCCCTGAAGACAAGATTCGCGTCAACCAAGTTCAAAGCTGAAATCGAAGACCAAGCTGAAAAACAAGTGACTAAGTCTACTAGTGACCTGATGCGGATATCAGCGAAGACAAGACTTGTCCATTCCACGCAAAGTTTCAAGTAGAAGACTTTAGCGAACGCTGAACTTTATCATTCATTGATAAAGATCCATTCAGCGAGCGCTGATCATGAAGCCTGTTCTACAAGCAACTTTTGTCTTATCTCCTTGCACGCCTCCGTACGATTTTGTCAGAACGGACATCCCTTTTGTCTAGAATCGTACAACCAACTCTGCAACTACACTGTTCATCATACGGCCACTAGGATGTCTGCTGAAGTCAAATCATGCAACCAACCAGAGGCTGCCACGTGTAAAGGTGTACTGTTTTGCATTAAATGCATGCAGTATAAATAGAGAACCGTACTTCACAAATGAAGTGTTCGACTTCTCTTCCTCGCTGAACTACTGTGTGATTAGAAAACTCTCTTTAGTTTTCTTATTTCCTTTCTCTCTATTTCTAGTGCAATAAATCTGTGTGTTCTCATAGTTTGTTTAGATTAGGTTTTTAACTTGATCTTATTCCGCTACAAACTGTAAATTGTTTGATTATATCAATAAACAATTTAGAAAGATAAAAATATGTGTTTGTATTCAACCCCCCTTTTATACAAACTTGTATAACCCTTCAGGACCAACAATTGGTATCAAAGCAGACTGTTTAATCTCATAAACAAGATCTTGCTTATACTCTCTATTTTTCTCTTCCTTGCTAATTTTCTAAAATGGCAAATCATCAGAGTACCAATTACATAGATAATGGCTCTCTTGCCAAACCTCCTCGATTCAGCAAATATAATTTCAATCTGTGGAAAAATCGAATGATGCTATTTCTAGAAGGTGTAGATCACACTATACCTTACTAAGTGGAAAATGGACCTTATGTTCCACATGTAGTCCATGGACCTGTTGTTGCCACTGCTACCACCCCTGCCATCCCTGAGAGAACTCTTATAAGAGAAGTTTCTCAGTGGACTGAAGAAGATAAGAAGAAAGTGGCCATTGATACAAAGGCCAGATTTATCATCTCTATGGCTCTTCCTGACGAAGTCTACGACTCAATCATGAACCTGAAAAGTTCAAAAGCCATGTGGGACACTAGATGTGTTCAATATGAAGGTACTGCTGAAGTCCAGGACTATAGAAGAATAAACCTGGTAAGGCAATACGAAAGCTTCATCTGTGGTAAGACTGAAACTCTTTCTGAAGTTCACCAACGCTTTAACTGTTTAATTATTGATTTAAAAACTGTTGGTAAGACCTGCTCTAACTCCGAGATCCTGACAAAATTCTTGGAATGTTTTCCTGAAAGCTGGGACAATTATACCTTGTGTCCTAAGCTCTCTAAAGATCTAAAATTCATGACCCTTGCTACCTTATTTGGCACTATGCTCAATCATGAGCATTCGTGACTCGTGTCAACTTAAGAAGAATCTTGTAAAAGATTCCAAAGCACACATGTTGCTTTACTCTTCTCAGAGATAGTACCGGCTCAACGATCAGCTGTCACGATCACTGAAATGAAATCTAACTCTGATGATTCATCAGACGCTGATCCTTCAGAACTAGATGAGTCACTGAGACTCCTGACAAATTCTTTTAGGAGATTTGCTAGAAAGAGTAACTTCAGAAGAAGTAAACCTCTCACTATCATTGACAAGCCTAAAACTACTCCTGTTGATAAGGCTAGGCTACTGCTACCTGCTTTAACTGTGAAAAAGTAGGACACTTTGCTAGTGAATGCAGGTCAAAGAAAGTCTTCAAACCTTCATCTTCCTCCTTCAAGAAATCCTCTAACCTCAGGGCTAGAGATGACAGATACCAAAAGCTGAAAGAAAAATATGAAAAGCTGAAAGGCTACAAAAAGAAAGGTAAAGGTCTGATCGCTGAAGATCACGACTGGGATGAATCTGATGAAGAATCATCTGACTCTGAAGAAGATGAGGCTAATCTCTACCTTATGGCCCAAATACAAGAAGAGGAAGAAAAAGCTGAAATTCCCTCTACCTCCACCTCTACCTCTCAGGTATCAAACTCTTCTACTGCTACTTCTGCCTTCCCTGAAGTTGATAGTCTTCGTGCTATTGATATATTAACTATCGATTTATATGATGCCATGAATGGCAAGACCAAAGCTGAACAACTAAATCTTGATTTAGCTTAACATCTCAAACAATGTCATTTAAAAATTCAAGAGCTTTCGAACATTGAAAATAATTTTAAAGATTAGGTCTATGTAAATCAAGTTATCAGTATCAAGCGTGAACAAGCTATCGATGAACTGAAAGCAGAAAAAGATATTGTTGAAGGATGGTATAAATCCTGAACAAAGATCACTGAGATAATAGTTGCTCAAATCCCTCTTAGTGACAAACGTGGTCTTGGTTATAAAGCTGACGCTGAAGAACCAACCACTGATCGTTCCATGCTTAAGTTTGGAATGTTCGTGTCATCTATCCCTGACACCTCTTTATCTCAATGCCCGTCTTCTAAAACTCCCATCCCTGAGGACAAACCTACCTTGATTTCTAAAGGTAAGGAAAAAGAAATTCAAAAACCTCAGAAGGGTACCAAAGCACCTAAGCTGAAAGTTTCTAAAACTTCAGCGAGCCATCCCTCTGCTTCAAAAACTAAGATCCCTGAATTTATTCAGCTATCTACTCCTAAACTAAGAGTGGATGTAATTGGTAAGAAATCCGAAGAACCGATAGTTCCTCCAATTCCCAAAGCCAAAGGTATTCTTGGTGCTGGCCCTGCCCATTTAAAAATCTCTGCTAAGCATGCAAATGGTCCTAAAGCTACTTTTAGCTATAGGAAATGTTATCACTGTGTACTTACCGATCATATTGCTAGTAAGTTCCCCACAGCTACCAAGGCTGAGAAATTAGCCAAGGTAAAGAAGATTGCCCCCAAGGCAAAGAAGATCATCCCTGATAAAAATCAGGCCAAGGTGAAAAACACCACTGAGGTTAAGAAATTAACCAAAGTGAAGAATGTCACTGAAGTTGAATCTTCAAATGCTGCAAAGATTGCTGAACCTTCTACTTCTTCTACCACCACTGACAAATGCGGTCCATAGTTAAGTGGGTACCTATTCAAAACTAATCTTTCTTTGTTTGCAGGTCTCGAAGGGTATCTGGTATCTTGATAGTGGATGCTCTCGACATATGACTGGAAAGAAAAATCTGCTCACTGAATATAAGGAAGAGAAAGGTCCCTCTATGACCTTTGGTGGAAATGGAAAAGGCTATACCCGAGGGTTTGGTGTACTCTCTAATGGTACAACAACCTTCAGAAGAGTCGCATACGTTGAAGGACTGAAGCACAATCTTCTTAGCATCAGTCAACTATGTGACAAGGACTTCAAAGTTTGCTTCACTAAGGAAGCATGTTTCGTCACTGACAAGAAGGAGAAAGTTGCCCTCAGTTGATATCGTTTGGAAAATGTTTATGAAATAAACATGGACTCAACAACCACTGAAAATGCTTGTTTCTTTTCCAGAGCCTCTCCTGATGTCAACTGGCTATGGCATAAAAGGCTCTCTCATCTCAACTTCAAGACACTGAATACTCTTTCTTCAAAAGAGTTAGTAACTGGTCTTCCTCAACACTCATACGCTAAGGAATCTCTCTGTTCAGCGTGTGAAAAAGGAAAACAAACCAAAGCTAGCTTCAAATCAAAGCAAGTTTCCTCAGTGTCATTTCCACTTCAACTTCTCCACATGGATCTGTTTGGCCCTGTCAACGTTCAATCCATCGCTGGAAAGAAATATACGCTGGTTATCGTGGACGAATTCTCTCGCTACACCTGGGTTATGTTTCTCTGTGCTAAGAGCGACACCTCAGAAGAACTGATGTCTTTCGTCAGAAAAATGGAAGTCCTGAAAAATCTCACTATTCGCTCAACAAGGAGTGATCATGGAACTGAATTCAAAAACAGTTCCCTTGATAGCTTCTTTGAAAGTAAGGGTATTTGTCCCAACTTTTCCTCAGTGAGAACACCGCAACAAAATGGAGTCGCTGAAAGAAGAAACCGAACGATCATCGAAGCTGCTCGTTCAATGCTTAGTGATTCTCATCTACCTACTTAGTTCTGGGCTGATGATGTCAACACTGCTTGCTTTATGCAGAATAGATCGCTGATCATCAAAAGATTCAACAAGACTGCCTATGAACTTTTCCACGAAAGAAAACCATCTATTAGTTTTCTTCACATCTTTGGTTGTCAGTGCTTTATCTTAAACAACAGAGATTCTCTTGGAAAATTCGATCCCAAAGCTGACGATGGAATATTTCTTGGATATTCTTCCATATCCAAAGCCTTCAGAGTCTTCAATAAAAGAAGACAAACTGTAGAAGAAACCATTCATGTCACCTTTGACGAATCCCGTTCAGCGAACTCAAGACCATCTGCTGATAACGAAGAACTCAATCAGTGGATGTTTTCTCATTTTAGGGATTCAGAAACTGTTCCTAACCCTGAACCTCAGGTCAACACTCTAACCGCTGATGATGATCCTATCATCATTCCTAGCGTGCAGACAAGTGAAGCTGAATCATCTTGGGTTTCAGCTGCTCCCATCAACACTATGCCTGTTTCTGAACCATCATCTGATACTCCATCAACCTCTCAGCAGTTAGTGAATGAAATTTCATCTGCGCTGCCAATCGTGCCTCTTCTACCTGACGTCGTTGAAGCTTCCTCCTCAGTGATTCCAGAGTTCCATTCTGAGTCAGTGGCTCATGCTCCTGCTCAACGATGGACCATAAATCACCATATTGATCAAATTCTTGGTGATCCAAACGCAGGTGTTCAGACTCGACGCAGTGCAGGTAACATCTGTCTTTATGTAAATTTTATTTCACTAACTGAAACAAAGAAAGTTGACGATGCCCTCAGAGATCCAAACTGGGTCAGCGCTATGCAAGAAGAGCTGACTGAATTCGAAAGAAACAAGGTTTGGAATCTCGTTCCAAGACCATCTGACAAATCAATGATAGGCACCAAGTGGGTCTATCGAAATAAGTTGGATGAAAATGGAACTGTAACCCGCAACAAAGCTCGCTTAGTTGCTCAGGGATACAGACAAGAGAAAGGTATAGATTATGATGAAACCTTTGCCCTAGTGGCAAGACTCGAAGCTATTCGTCTATTTCTTACTTACGATGTTCATAGAGACTTCAATGTATATCAAATGGATGTGAAATCAGCGTTCCTTAATGGAAGGATGAATGAAGAAGTCTACGTTGAACAACCTCCAGGATTCACTGATCCTAAGCATCCATGTTATGTTTATAAGCTGGATAAGGCACTTTATGGACTGAAACAAGCTCCACGTGCATGGTATGACACTCTATCCTCTTTTCTCCTCATCGAAAAATTTGAGCGTGGTAAAATTGATAACACTCTATTTTTCAGGAAAGTAAAAGGTCATATCATTCTTGTTCAAATATATGTTGATGACATTATATTTGGTTCTACTAACCCATCTCTGTTTACTTGTTTCGCTGAAAGAATGAAATCTGAATATAAAATGAGTATGATGGGTGAACTGAACTACTTCCTTGGACTCCAAATCAAGCAAAATGATAAGGGTACGTTTATCCACCAAGGTAAGTATGTCAAAGATATGCTGAAGAAGTTTGATCTTACTCAAAGCTCAGCTATGAAAACCCCTATGGCATCGCCGCTGGCACTTAACAAAGATCCTTTAGGGAAAACTGTTAATGTCATTGCGTACCGTGGGATGATCGGCTCTCTCCTTTATCTTACAGCTAGCCGTACTGATATTATGTATGCTACTTGTTTGTGTGCACGATATCAATCTGAACCTAAAGAATCACATCTGATCGCTGTAAAGTGAATTTTCAGATATCTAAAGGGTACTCCCAACCTAGGTCTTTGGTATCCCAAAGACTCAGGGTTCGATCTAACTGCCTATTCAGATAGTTATTTTGCAGGTTGCAAGCTGGATAGGAAAAGCACCACAGTAGGCTGTCAGTTCCTGGGTGGAAAGCTGGTGAGTTGGACAAGCAAGAAGCAAAGTTCAGTGTCCACCTCTACAGCTGAAGCTGAGTATGTAGCCGCTGGAAGCTGTTGTGCTCAAGTCCTATGTATGAGAAATCAACTATTGGACTATGATCTTCAGCTCTCCAAAATTCCAATCTATTGCGACAGCACTACTGCCATCGCTATAGCCAATAATCTAGTGCTTCACTCAAAGACCAAACACATCGAGATCATGTATCACTTTATCAGAGATCATGTTATGAATGGTGACATAGAACTTCACTTTATCCCCACTGAATTTCAGTTAGCTGATCTTTTCACCAAACCTCATGATGAGACAAGATTCAACTTTCTCATCAGCGAGCTTGGAATGCTGAACCTTGAAGAGTAAATATTCAGCGGTAAAGTATTGGACCAGTGATAAATAAAATTTATTCACTCATTCCTCATCGAATCTCTGAACAAAAATGATTCGCTGATATCAAGGTATGTTCTATCTCCAAACGCTGAAGTTTCCTTCAGCATGCAGAATTTCAAAATAATTTGTATCGCTGAATATCTCTACCTTCAGTGATTCTTTTTGAAATAACTATGTTCACTGATATTTCTCATCAGTGATTTCTTTTAAATTATCCTTGAGTTTTTCAAAACCCTCAGAGACAACTTAGAAATGTGAAATGACGTTTATGACGTCATCAAAACAGATAACCAATGGCACACTTTTTTCTCTGACACGTTCGTGTGTTGAAATTCTTGACCACTACGCTTCGTGGGACGTGTCCGTGTCATGATGAGCAAATTTTTCCCGCTCATCACTTTCTCTCTCTACTCTCACTATATAAACAACTCTCGTTTATATTTTTACCTTTTACGCTCTCAAACTCTCCTAGAGCAGAAAGACTCTCTTGCAATTCTAAGCATTTGGATTTTAAGAACTCATATTTGTATCTTCAAACACTCAACAATCATGTTCTTATTTCTTCTTTATTAATCCATCATTTTACTTGTTTTGATCTTCTTCTTGCTTACACAAGATCAAACAATTTTTTTTTAAACAATGAAATCATCTTCTATATGATTTTATGAATAAAACTTGTTAAAAGTTTTTCCATTAAGTTTAAACTCAAAATCTTAAACTTAAACTTCATACGTTTTCCAGAATCCTTTCCTTAAAAGGAAACTGGAAACCAAGAAATTTCACTGGTTGTTGAACCGCATTCTAAAACTAGAAAACCCTTTTTTCGTAAAACCCTAAAACCTCAAAACTCTCAATTTGGAAAAATCATTTCCATTATAAGATTTTCTTACGTTCTGCTCAATAATCTTGTGTTCCAAACAACAATGGCTGCTACTTCTGATACTACTGCTACCCAAACCGCTGGTATCTCCTCCACTTGGAAAAGGGCTGAGAACATGAAACACGACCTACATCAGATCACCTTCGTCTCCAACAACCACTATGTTCTTCTTGAATTCCCCAAGAAGAAAGCTGTAACCCATCTTGATGACGCTGTAAATTTCATCAAGTCATGCCCACTTTCCACAACGATGACTATCACACCCCCTGCCCATAAAAGACTCCTACAGCAGTTCTGGTACACTGCTCATCGTACCACTGCTATCTCTGCAAAATCCAAGAAGGAATACTCTGCCATCGGTTTTGAGACCGAGCTATGTGAAGGATCCATTACACCCGCAGCTATCCAGGCATCCCTGAACCTACCTGCTGGCCCGAAGAACCATCTTTTCGTTCCATACCCTGACCCTAACAGCCCTGAAGGAAAGGAGGAAATCATCTCCTTCCTTGATAAAATGAAGTACATCTGGAACACCGGCCGCGAAGGCCCTAAGAAGAAGATCACCACTGTGCTCAAGAACAAGATGCCCCCCGAACTTAACTTCATCTTCGCACACGTGATCGACTGCATGACAGCGAAGACAGGTTCCACTGACCAAGCGTTCAAGACCCAGACTACCATGGCCTATGCACTGCTGAAAAGTCTCCATGTTGATTACGCTCGTGTAATCTTCGATGATATGATGGAAAAGATGGAAATGCCTGACCACCCCACCGTTGTTCCCTATCCAAGATTCCTCAGTGCCATCTTCGCTCATGGCCTACAGAAAGACTACCCCAAACAGGGAGACCTGAAGCTCTCTCAAGTCGGCCCTAAGGTGCTCGACTTCAAGCCTGTGGCGAACGAGGTACGTCTCTCTACTTACTCTCTCTTCTTCACTCTCCTTCTTCTTCTTCAATGGCTACTGCTACAACAGCGGTAATCCCAACCGCTGACACCCCGGCCACTAAAACCTCCTCCCTGAAAAAGAGGAAACAATCTGACACCCAACTTGGCAGCCGTAAGTCCAAGAAGTCCTCTAAGGAGAAGCCCCAGCCTTCCCAGGCTCAAAATCCCATGTTGCTCTCTCAACAGACAACGATGGATAATTTCGTGGTCCACTCCGCCACACTCGCTGAAACCACCCCACTTCAAACCACTTCAGTGGCTCAGTTCACTGAAGTTAACATGGATGAGAACCCCAACTCCTCAGCACCTCAAAGTGCTGCAAAAGATTTTCTCAGCGGATCCAACGCTGAAACTGCTACCACCAACCCTTTATCAACCTTCGCTTCTACTTCTACTCCTTTTCTCTATACCATGGCACCCACAATGCCCTCGATAACACTGACGGATTCTGCCGCTGCTCACCTTCAACAAATGATGCAGCAGAACACTAGACCTGTAGGGTCGTCCTTTGAAGATGACTAGGAACATCATTCAGAGTATCGTGACATCCACTCCTTCTCCAACCCGCCTACAGGTATCCCAACACCATCCACTTCTCTCTCTGCACCCCTAACTTCTAAGCTTTTCTTAGCTCACAAGTTATTTGCTTTTTCAGGTCCAAATTTGGGCACCGTCAGCACTTCCCTCAAGGAAATTGCTGATAAAGCGACGAATCTCACCACCACCATCTCCAACAACTCTTCAGCGGTTACAGACGATGGAGAGACGCTGAAGCAGCTCTCAACTGCTGTCAAAGACAAAGCCTCCTCCGCTGACTTCACCAAAGTTGATGGAGGACTGACAACAGTGAAGACCGCCATCGTCAACAACACCTCCAACATCAACAAACTCACCACCGCTGTCATTGATCTCTCCGCTGGGGTTTCATCTCTTAATGGAGAGGTAAGTTCTCTGAAGACCAACTACAGCGGTCTACAAGGTGTGTGTGTGCAGTTTTGTTGCTTTATGTCTTTTCAAGTTTTGTTTCTTCTTCTTTCCTTCTTTCATTTCTCCTTCTTTCTTCTTAAATTTTCTGCTACTCTCTCTCTCTCTCTCACGAACTTCTCTCAAGATCTTTCTTCCATTTTAAGAGCTCATCTCAGATTTCAGTATTTTGCTTCTCCATTCTTCAAGACCAAGGTATGTATTTTTCTCTTATCTCTTTTTGGTCTTCGTATGTTATGATGTGGTGTAGGTACACTCCTATTTCCTTCATTTTTGCTTCTATGTGCTTATTTCTCCATTGTTCTGATTTCTCACAAATGTGTGCACTTATGATGTTTTCATGTTTAGATTGTGACTACATGCTCGTTGTATGCTTAGATTTTGATATTATATACCTATATGCACTGAGTATATAACTTTTGTGGGATTATGTTCTTAATATTTCTGATGGGGAATTTTTGGGAAGTAAAATGGGGAAAGTGTTGGTATGTTGGGATCTGTGGGTATTGTAAATCCTCCCACTTTTGTGCATAAATGTTACGTGAGGGATTTCTTGGCAACATGAAGTCCCTACGTTAATATTGTGGGTTTTGTCTTTTAGTGCAAGCATAGCCAAACCTAAGTTTCACTTAGGTTTGGGGTTCGATTTATTGTCCAATGGTACAAACTGTTGATGGATTTTTAGATGTATGCACTAGGGACATTAGTGGTAAGTATTCCCGCCTATCTAGGGAAATATGTGGTGATTTTTGGTCAAGATGAATGAGCTAAACAGTGTTTTATTGGTAATCTGCATGCATGGGATTTGTGAGTTTTAGCTGTACGTACACGTAAGGAAAATGAGATGCAACAAACCTAACTTTCACTTAGGTTTGGGGTGCCTCCCTTTTCAACATTCACACACTCACATTTAACCCTTTGCAAACCTCGGTTTTACCGAGGTTTGGGGTGGCTATGAGCGCGATAACTCATTTGAGTTCATTTATTTTTGCAGATAATGAGGCACCATCTGAGTACGCACATCTCTTTCCCACAATATGAACGCATCCACCCAAACAGCAGACACCGGATGTTTGACCAAGAAAACCGGGATAAATACGAGCGGCACGAGCAGATGAGAGTGAACGTATGCAATCCCTTCGGGGAGCGAGGCATCAAGATTGCGGAACTACCGGCCGGTTCCAGGGTTCCGGAGATCATACGACAACATTCTTGGGAGAGGTTCGTCCAAACCCCTCCCATGTATTGCATTGAAACTTTTAGAGAATTTTTTGCCTGTATGATTCCAGCTGTATACCACGATCGCTGTGTGGTAAAAATGGGCGACAAGGAAGTCTGGATCTCTCCGGACGACATAGATGCATACTTCCACGCCCCCCGTCGGCCCGACTTGAGCGCCACTTATGGGTTATCTCCGAACCAAGCATTCCGGGAGCAATTGAGTCCAACCATCGCCGCCTCTCTAAGGCGGAATGGACATACTGGGTGGAACAAGACACACCAGAATATCCTGAAAAGAGAGATGCATATGGACATTGCCTTCCTCATGCTTTTTATCAAGGCCTCCCTAAAGCCTTCGTCCCACAACACCACCGCCGACAGCCAAGTGGCAGAGGTCCTCTACTCCTTGCACAACAACCTCCCGATGGACATCGGGCACATCATATGGATGGAGATACTAGACGCAGGTATGACCCTTGACGGTATTTTACCGTTCCCTTGCTTGATAACAAACTTTTGTAGGGAAGCCGGTGTCCCGATAGGACACCTCACTGTATCGAAGGGGGATTTCACGAAGACACAATATCGCCACCAAATCACGGTTGCGGCAAAGTTAGAGGAGAGGGGGCGAGCAGATCCAGATTACCAGAAGCGGCGACTCACCATGCCAGTCCATGACTCGTCCGATTTTGACCCGGATGCACCATCGGCGAAGGCGGCCGTGCACGACGGCGACACACCTCCTTATATGCGCCGATTCATGGATCACATATCAGCAGGGATGAGGAGATCAGATGAGCGGATGGATCTTGGGTTCCAAAACATGAACCTACGCTTGGATGGCTTCGACGCGCGTCTCACCCACGCTGGCTTTCCACCACCACCGCAACCACCACAAGCACCACCATCGCCACCCCAAGGCCGAAGGAGAGTGAGAGGCCAGAAATCGGGGGGTGCATCATCATCTTCACGCCAATAGTTGGGTTTGTTTTTCGTGCTCTTTTGACTTGATTTGTGATGCTGTATTGTACTTCCTTATTTACTTCTGTCGGATTACTGTAATAACGCACAACGATATTTGTTACACTTTGTACCACTTACTTGCACATTGGGGACAATGTGTGGGTAAGGTTTGGGGTTGCCAATCGGGCCCCCGTTATGCACGTTGATGTCCTACACTTATGAATGGTTAGATCATTGTAGCTAATATTTATTGTTTTGGATGATTGAGACCGACCATTGTGGGGAGAATTTTTTGATAGTGACGTGACCATTAGGGAAGGACCGGGAAAATACATGACTAGGGACATTAGTGGAGACCACCCAATAGCGAGATTTGAGCCTAAAAGACGTACTTCATTTCGAGGGATTTAAACATGAAATTCATATACACTTTTTCGAATTCGTTGTCGTGATTATAGATTGATCTCGCTATAATATTGCATTGAGTAGCAAAGACGGCCATCGGGATATTGGGTAAGGGTGTAGTATACCATATCGTGTGGACCTTAAGAGATGATTCCAGGCATTGTGTGCACTTTTAGCCCAAAATTTTTCTACCGCCCCTTTTGACCCCTTATGTGTGTTTCCATAACCCAGTTTGCAGCCAAACACTCACCCTATTCATTTCAAACCCACCATTAAACCCGAACCAAAAGCCTTAGCCAACCCTTATCCGGAAGTGTGTCAATCAGATGCGGTAATGAACAGCGAAAGATAGAGCATAAAAGAAATAGTACAGGCCAGTCATGAAAAATAAGTTGGGTCATTTTTAACCCAAGAGCTAGAAAAGAGGGCTAATGCAGCCCCAATCAAACAAAGAGGGCCAATGTTCCATAAAAAATTTTTTTTAAAAAATTGAAAAATACAAAAATAGCTGGAACAGAGGGTCCCGCGGTATACCCCGTGGAAAGAAGAAGAAACAAAACTTGAAAAGACATAAAACAACAAAACTGCACACACAAAAAACCCTAGACGGTCAGGAGAACGCGCGGTTTTGGCCGCGGTTTGGAAACCGCGGGATATACCGCGCAACGCACTGTTTCGAAAACTTTTCCAGAGTCACCCGCGGTTTGTTGCGTGGTTTGAAACCGCGTAACCCTATGTTCCCCTAAAACAACCAGAGACCCCCGCGGGTTGGCGCGCGGTTTGGAAGCCGCGGGGTATACCGCGGGACCCTCTGTTCCAGCTATTTTTGTAATTTTCAATTATTTCAAAATTTTTTTTGTAAATTTAAACAAAAATTAAAAAGAAAACAAACATCGGTGGGTTACCTCCCACCCAACGCCATGGTTACGGTCGTGGCTCGACCTTCCATCTTATTACTCATTCGGATCGTCTAGATACACACATGACGTGGTCTCAACCTCATCGCCCATGTACGGCTTCACCCTTTGGCCGTTTACTTTGAACTTCTGTCCATCTTTGCCCTCTAGCTCCACTGTTCCATATGGGTATACTTCGGTCACCGTGAATGGTCCCGACCACTTCGACTTCAGTTTACCTGGAAACAACCTCAAACGTGAGTTAAATAGAAGGTCTTTCATTCCTGGAACAATTACCTTTTCTCGAATCCGGCGATCGTGGAACTTCTACGTCCGTTCCTTGTAGATTAAGGCATTTTCGAACGCATCCAGCCAGATTTCCTCTAATTCAGACAGTTGCAGTAATCTCCTCTTTCCGGCTGCATCCAACTCCATGTTCAACTTCTTTATTTCCCAAAACGCTCTACAATCGAGTTCCATTGGTAGATGGCATGACTTCCCAAACACTAGCCGGTATGGTGTGGTGCCAATCGTAGTTTTGTATGCCGTCCGATATGCCCACAATGCGTCATCCAACTTCAACGACCAATCCTTCCGTGATGAATTCACGGTCTTTTCCAAGATCTGTTTCAGCTCTCTATTGGAAACCTCCGCTAGGCCGTTGGCTTGTGGGTGATATGGTGTAGTGACTTTATGCTTCACCGAGTACTTCTTTAAAACTGCTTCCAAATACCGATTACAGAAGTGGCTCCCACCATTGCTAATCAGTACTCTCGGAACTCCAAACCTTGCAAAGATGTTCTTTCGTAGGAAATTAATCACTACCTTAGAATCGTTTGTAGGAGTCGCGATCGCTTCCACCCACTTAGATACGTAGTCCACCGCGACTAAGATATACTCATTCCGGAACGAGTTCAGGAATGGTCCCATAAAATCTATGCCCCATACGTCGAAGAGTTCGACTTCCATGAAGATCTGCATTGGCATCTTATCCCTCTTGGATATGTTCCCCGTTCTCTGGCACCGATCACACTTAGAGATGAATTCGCGAGTCTCTTTGAACATAGACGGCCAAAAGAAACCCGACTGAAGAACCTTTGCCACTGTTCTATCGGTGCTAAAGTGGCCCCCACATTCTAAGGTGTGACAGTGGTTTAGAATATCGGCCTTCTCTTCATCCGGGACACATCTCCGGATCATTCTGTCGGTACATGACTTATACAAGTACGGCTCGTCCCAATAATACCTCTTGGCCTCAAAGAGAAATCTCTTCTTTTGGTGGGAGTTCATCTGATAAGGCACTACTCCTCCCACCAAATAATTCACCAAATCCGCGTACCAAGGCTCAGAATGACTAACCTTGAAGAGCTGCTCATCCGGAAATGAATCGTTGATGATGGTCTTATCCTTCCTTTGCTCCTCACCTCCCTCAAGTATCGAGAGGTGATCCGCCACAGTGTTCTCGGACCCCTTCTTATCCAGAATTTCCAAGTCAAACTCTTGGAGCAACAATACCCATCGGATGAGTCTCGGTTTGGCATCTTTCTTGGCCATCAGATATTTCAGAGCAGAGTGGTCGGTGTACATAATTACCTTGGCCCCCACTAGGTATGATCGGAACTTCTCGCAAGCATAAACAACAGCTAACAGTTCCTTCTCGGTAGTCGCGTAGTTGAGCTGGGCATCATCTAAAGTCTTACTCGCATAGTAGATCACATGCATCCGCTTATCTTTCTTTTGGCCCAATACCGCTCCAACGGCGGTGTCACTCGCATCACACATGAGAGTAAATGGCAAACTCCAATCTGGGGCCGTGAGGATAGGTGTTGAAATCAACTCCTTCTTTAACCTGTCAAAAGCAGATATACAATCGTCAGTGAAATCGAATTTAGCATCTTTAAGTAATAAAGAACACAAAGGTTTAGTAATCTTAGAAAAATCCTTAATAAACCGCCGGTAAAACCCGACATGCCCCAAGATGCTTCGGACTCCCTTGACGGAGTTTGGGTAAGGATGATTCTCAATCACCGCCACCTTTGCCTTGTCCACTTCGATACCCGCCTTTGACACCTTATGACCAAGTACGATCCCTTCGGTCACCATGAAGTGACACTTCTCCCAATTCAAGATGAGACTTGTCTCTTTACATCTTTGTAGTACGGCTTCTAGGTGTTCCAAACATGTGTCAAAAGATGGTCTAAACACCGAAAAATCATCCATAAAGATCTCTATGGTCCGCTCCACCATATTCGAGAATATTGCCATCATGCATCGTTGGAAGGTGGCCGTAGCATTGCACAAACCGAATGGCATACGGCGGTATGCAAATGTTCTGTACGAACAAGTAAAGGTTGTCTGGTCTTGGTCCTCGGGTGCAATAGGAATCTGGTTGTACCCGGAATAACCGTCTAGGAAACAGTAGTACTCGTGCCCGGATAACCGCTCTAACATCTGATCAATGAATGGGAGAGGGAAGTGATCTTTCTTTGTCGCATCATTCAGCTTTCGGTAGTCAATACACACCCTCCAACCGGTAACTGTTCGGGAAGGAATCAGCTCGTTATTGTTGTTCTGAACAACGGTTATACCACCCTTCTTTGGCACTACTTAGACCGGGCTCACCCACGGACTATCCGGAACCGGATAGATAATTCCAGCATCAAGGAGTTTTAGAACCTCCTTTCGGACCACTTCTTTCATATTTGGGTTGAGCCGACGTTGATGTTGAACTATCGGTCGATGCCCTTCTTCAAGATTGATGCGGTGCGAGCAAAATGTTGGGCTTAAACCCTTCAGATCAGCTATCGTCCAACCAATAGCAGTTTGATGCTCTCTCAAAACTCCTAGTAACTTCTCTTTATTCTCGGAATTCAGCTTTGACGATATGATTACCGGAAGCGTGTCTTTTTCTCCCAAGTATGCATACTCGAGATGCTCGGGTAGCGGTTTGAGCTCAAGCTTTGGTGGTATCTTTGATGAAGGTTCGGACTTGGGAATTGGTTCTCCCAAATCTTCAATGACCGGTCTTCTTGGGCCTTTGTATGATGGCAATGCATTTAATTGCATTACACTCTCGCTTTCTGGATCAGCATCGGTGCCCATCAAGACATTATTCAATTGGTCCTTGGAAACTTGCATGCCACACGTTTCTCTAATCACATAATCCATCACATCTACCCGGTAGCACTCGTTCGGTCCCATGCTTTGCTTAGCTGCCCGGAAAACATTGAAAACAGCTTCTTCATTACCCACTCTTAATGTGAGCTTTCCTCCTTTCACGTCGATAAGTGCTCCTCCTGTGGCCAAAAATGGTCGGCCAAGTATCAGTGGAATTTCCTTGTCCTCTTCCATGTCGAGGATCACGAAGTCGACTGGGAGATAAAACGTGTCCACCTTGACCAGCACATCTTCAATTACACCATACGGGTACTTGATAGATCTGTCAGCAAGCTGCAATGTCACACTGGTCGGTTGCACCTCTCCAAGTCCGAGTTTCCTGAAAATAGACAAAGGCATTAAATTAATACTTGCTCCAAGATCACACAAAGCCTTACTAAATTCAGAATTGCCTATATTAACAGGGATAGTAAAACTCCCTGGATCCTTAAGCTTCGGGGGAAGCTTATGCTGGATGATCGCGCTGCACTCCTTAGTAAGTGCAACTGTCGCATGCTCCTCAATCTTCCTTTTGTTAGAAAGGATATCCTTCAAGAATTTCACATATGAGGGCATTTCTTCCAAAGCATCTGCAAAAGGGATGTTAATATGTAACTTTTTAAATACTTCAAGAAATTTAGAAAAATTAACATCATCCTTATGCGCTTTAAGCCTGCTCGAATAGGGCACTCTTGGTGCTGCCGGCTTGACCGGTGGTTGCTTTGGAATGGTAGGTTTCTCTTGCTTCTTCTTCTCACTCTTTGAGTTCTCTTCAATCACAACTTCTTCATCCGCCTCAAAATCATCCATATCTACAATCTCAACCTCTTGCCTTTTGGGCTCGGTTTCCTTTGATGATTCTCGGGTAGGGTCTCCAATCAGATCCTTGCCACTCCTCAGATGATTGGCCTTGCAATCTTCCCAGTTTTTCCTTTCGGTTTGACTTGGAAATATTCCGGGAGCTCGGTTTTGTAGGGCTTCAGAAATCTGCCCCACTTGCCTTTCAAGGAGCTTAATAGACGTCGTGTTCTGATCAGTAGCCGCTTTAACTGTGCCTACCGTACCGGCTAATCCCTCGACCACGCTATCCATCTTAGACATGAACTTCATCATCATGTCTTCTAGCCCCGACTTTTTCTCCCCAGATTGTCCTTCATCGCATTTCTGTTGGTTGTAACCTGGAGGACGATAGACATTGTTAGTATCAGAAGAATTAGAAAAGTTAGAGTTATAACCGTATTGCTGCTGCTGTTATTGGGCCATGGTTTGTTGCCCTTGCGGTTGACTCCATGAGAAATTTGGGTGCTTCTTCCAACCCTCGTTGTATGTGTTCGAGAATGGATCGTTCCTTGGCCGGTTGTTCCGATTTTGCAGAAATTGAACTTGTTCTGGCTCATTCATGGGTGGTGCCATATCCGGCATACCCTCGTCCATCATAAATGCGGATTGAAGAGAAGACCCCTTCATCTGACTCGTGAGTGCGTTTAATTGAGCCTTTATGGCTTTCAGCTCGTCATTCTCTTGCACACTCTCAACTCTTCTAACTGCTGATCTCGGAGTAGAAAAACTATGCTCGGCCAGATTATCGATCAGCTCACATGCGTCCTCATAGGACTTATCCATTAGGTGTCATTTTTGAACTGCGGGTGAAGTCCACTGAAGAACGTTTGGATAATGACCCACCCTTGTAACCCATGATGAGGGCATTTCTTGATCATCTCTTTGTACCTCTCCCAAGCTTCATACAAGGTCTCTTGATCCCATTGAGCAAAATGGGTGATTTCAGCCATAAGTTGGGCGGTTCTGCTTGGTGGAAAGAATTTTTGGAGAAAAGCAGCCTTCAGTTGTGCCCAGGTGGTGATCGAGTCTGGTTGGATACTTTATGTCCAAGTTACGGCTCTGTCTTTGAGTGAAAAGCTGAACAGTCTCAGCTTGATGGCATCCTCGTTCACCCCATTTATCTTGAACGTGTTGCAAATCCTCTTAAATGCACGAAGATGTGCATGAGGATCTTCTGTTGGGGCTCCTCCATACTGATTCTGCTGTACCATCACGATGGTACTTGGTTTGATCTCAAAAGAGTTCGCCCCAGTAGTGGGCGCTTGGATGCCTATGCGTGCGGCTGCCACGTTCGGATCGGAAAACGATCGCATAGGGCGTCTCTCAGGAGGAGCTTCGTCGCCCATCTCGATCTTGATATGTTTTTTAGCTTTTGATTCTTTGCGTAATCGACGGGCAGTTCTTTCAATCTCCGGATCGATCGGTTCGATTTTCTCCCCTCGGGTTTTCCTTGGCATAAACCAATTAGTACCTGAAACGGAAAAATAAACAAAATTAGCAATCCAAAAACTGAAAGTGATGAAATAAAATAACAAAAAAATAAAAATAAAAATGTTCAATATAATAGCGCTTATAGCTGGCAGTGCTATCAGTTGCAACTAGTTCCCCGGCAACGGCGCCAAAAACTTGATAGGCGGGTTTACACCCCCCTAAATCTAACCGCAAGTGTACGGTGTCAAAATCAAGTAATAGTACAAAAGTACGAGTATCGAACACAGGGAACTAGGAACTAAGTATCACAATGACTATAAATTCTATTAACTGAACGGTTGAAATTGGATGATGGGTTGAAAATCGTTTAAAAACTAAGTAAAACTAAAATAATACTAGAATCGCTTGACGGAAGGTTTTGAAAGAACTTTGATAGAGAAAAGGTTGAGGGTTGGAATTCTTATGGCTATACTACTGATGAACGAATACCTGAACAATGATTATTACCGATTATCTCTATGAACCCTAGTTTGTAAAAGTCACTGTTATTCTTTCTCAAGCAATAACAGATTTTATTTCAAGACTCATAGGTTTTATCTCTCGATCTACACCTAGGGTTTTAAAACACATTAGGTCAAACTATCCCGAGCAGAAAGTGATTCGGCTATCTCTACCCGAATCTCCTTTCCGGCACTTGATTACTTGATCTAGTTCTTAATTAATTTTCTCAAACTTAATTAAAAACCATGAGAGTCAACTGAAGGTGATCAAACTACAATTGATAATGAAAACTGAATTCAAATGCTTCATAGATCAAATCAAGTAAAACAATCATTCGGTTACACGTCATCCATCATAAAATCCGTAGTTGTTCCAACCCCCAACATTTAAAGATTAGTTCATGTTGGGGTGGACAAAAACACAAGAATCAAGGTAGAAAGTGGTGTGTGAAATCATAGTGAACGTAAACGTGAAGAATGTACGATGAAATCCCTTCTCTCTCGGCTCCAATCCACTTCGTGTGGTGAACTCTTCTCAATCAATCCTCTATCGTGGCTCCAAAGTACGTGAAATTGCTATGAAAATCGACCCTTCGCTGCCTACCGGCGCACGTGTCGAAGTTATGACCTAATTCCGGAAAACACCAACTATAGAAAATCATCCAGGGACATATGCAGTTTGTCCCGCGGTTTGAAACCGCTTAGTAAACCGCGCGGGTTCTGGAAAGCTTTGGGTCAGGTTTGGTTCACGGATCTGGGTACGGGTCTTGGGCTTGGATCTCGGGCTTCGTTTTGGACTCTCTTTTGGCTCTTTTTCGCTTCTTTTCTCGATGCTTGTCTTCTTTTGGATAACTTGCACATTTCACTAGATACACCATAAAATTCCGCCTTTTTGCTTCAACACAAGCCAATCTCATTGGTTTGAGGACCGAAAATAATGCCAAAAAGTGGCGTTATCATGTGAGCAGCCTCTCCAAGAAGGTCGCTAACAACAATGACCTACTCACCAAGATCCTTGAAAAGCTGAACGCTCCCACTGTTCCTACATCTCACTTCTCCCAGGATCACCGGGACAAGCTGGAGATGGCAGTGGAATTCATTTTGCAAAGTACACCTGCCATTTCTGGCCTTGAAGACAGAATGGCAGTGGTGGAACAAAAAGTTGGGATCTCTGGCCAAGAAGATAGGGATCCTGAGACTGCTGTTGCTGCTACCATTCCCTCCCCCACCTATTCAGCGGAAGAGGGGGAGAAGATCGATAACCAAGGCCTTCCCCTAAATGTTGAGGGGGAGGAAAAGACTGAAAACTCTCAGGAATCTGATCATCCTGAGGGAACCGCTGAAAGTCCCTCTCCACCTGAGGGGAAGCGAGGCGAAGATCCTCCTCATGCCTCCATTGCTGTGGATTTATCCTCAGAGGATGAGGAAGAGGAAGAAGCTGAGGAAGAAGAAGACGACGACATTGCTGACGAAGAACCAACATCATCTCCAAAAGATGATAATGATGATGATGAAGATGACGACGGATTCTTCTTCAAACGTGCAGCGATCAAAGCCCCGATCAAAGCCCCTGCGCTTAAAGTGGTTTCCATAAATGAACTAGGGGAGGGGACCAAGGCGAAATCCCCAGCGAAGACTGCTACAAAAAAGGGTCTCGCTGCTGACAAATTGGCTATTCTCCTCAAGAAGCCAGTTTGTCAGGTATGTTATTTTTTATTCCCATACACTGCATCCCTCCTCTACCCCTTCTTAATCTCAACCCTTCTCATTCTCAAACCTCTAAACACTTAGCTCTATTTTCTCTATCTCTTTTTCCTTAAGTGATCTAACTCCATCGATCATTTTGTTTCAGCTAGTCCTCTCCCCTACTTGAGGCTATCGCTGAAGCTCCTCAACAACAAATAATCTCAGGGCTCAACGTTGAAGAACAAATAATCCCAGTCTCTGCTCTAGAAGAGACTGATGCTCTAGCTGAAGAAGAAGAACTGCTCTCACATCCACGAAGACCTTCCTTGCCTCCTCAAAGGCCAAATGAAGATGAACAACAAAAGAGAGCAGCGATGATCAAGAAACTTGAAAGCCAGCGCTTGGTTCCTCCTCATCTTCTCTGCTTAACTCCCAGGGAGATTGCTGAAGCCCTGAAAGCTGAAGAAATCCTTGCTGAGAAAAAGAAGGTTGAGCTTAATGACAAAAACTATGCTATCAAACTAGCCTAAAATACAGTAAAGGACCCACAACTGAAGAAGTTTCCCTGGAAGTTCAACAAAAGTTGCTGAAAGATGCGCAGAAGATCAGTCAAGAGAAAACTAAGGTCAGTGACTCCACATTGACCTGGTGCAAGAAAAAGTGCCACTACAGAAGCCATGGATCAAGGATAAGTGTTGTGAACATACGAGGGAGAACAGTCAACAATGTACCGATTGTTGATGTCCAGATAGTCAGAGAAAACGGTTACCACGGAACTTGCTTCATGTTAGACCTGGACAAACTTAGTTTCCATGAATGGTTGAAAATGAGAATCGCTATTCAGCGATCCCGCTCAACTTTCAAGACTTGTGTTGAAAAAGCCATAAACAGGCTGATCGACATGGTAACCTCAGCGGTTGATATTCCACATCCTCCTCCAATTCAGAAGAAACGAACTGCTCCAAAGAATAAGAAGACTCCTTCCTCTTCAGGCCCGACAATTAGAAACGAGACAGGGATTGATTTCTCTCGTGAAGCAGTTCTTGGCCCTAATCCTGATCTATCAAATCTCGACATCTCCTTACCTCCAGCTGAAGACTTTGTCCCTGGTAAAGTTATCAGTGATCCCAACGGCATAATTTTCTATGACTTCACTGGTCGCCAATGCTTTCAACGCATCTCTGAGTTATACAAAACTCCATCGAACAACTCAGAGATCTACTTTATTGGTGCGACTACAAAGGTGACGTTCTTGGATCATTTCCGAAGTCTTCAATCTATCGCGAAGCAAAAGTTCGAAGGGATCAGGGAGTCATAGTCCCTGATTGGATGATTCCAGAGACTGATACTCTTGATGAACTTCTCGTCAAGAAAGAACCTGAATAGATGATAGGATCATCTTTTTGTATTCTTCTATCTTATCAGCTTGTATCTTTTTGTACTTGTAATTATTTTTCATTGTACTTGTAATTTTTCCACTTCCTTTATAATCTTATACGAAGTTAATGAAAAATTTCAATGAAAGTACTTTACTCAATCAGTACTAAGAAAAGATCCCTGAAAAACAGTAAATTGGACAAGTATTTAATGAGTCCTTTTTATCCTTATGTTTTTAACTTAGCAATTTTCCTTTATTGCTATGTCATCATCAAATAGGGGGAGATTGTTGATCCAAACCCTCAGTGATTTGATAAAGACTCTGAGAAACACTTAGTGAAAATCGTAAGTAGACAACATGTATTAATGTTTTGCCATAAAAGAAAATATACTAAGTCTATTTAGTATCACTGATGGAAAACATGTTTTAATTTATACTTCAGCGAACACTGTACATCAGTGAGCCCTGACCTGTTCGGTCTCACTGATGATCGTTGAATGTTCATCATGTAATTGTTTACTTATGATCCCTGAAGACAAGATTCGCGTCAACCAAGTTCAAAGCTGAAGTCGAAGACCAAGTTGAAAAACAAGAGACTAAAGTCTACTAGTGACCTGATGCGGATATCCGCGAAGACAAGACTTGTCCATTCCACGCGAAGTTTCAAGTAGAAGACTTCAGCGAACGCTGAACTTTATCATTCGTTGATAAAGATCCATTCAGCGAGCGCTGATCATGAAGCCTGTTCTACAAGAAACTTTTGTCTTATCTCTTTGCACGCCTCCGTACGATTTTGTCAGAACGGACATCACTTTTGTCCAGAATCGTACAACCAACTCTGCAACTACACTGTTCATCATGCGGCCACTAGGATGTCTGCTGAAGTCAAATCATGCAACCACCCAGAGGCTGCCACGTGTAAATGTGTAATGTTTTGCATTAAATGCATGCAGTATAAATAGAGAACCCTACTTCACAAATGAAGTGCTCGGCTTCTCTTCCTCGCTGAACTACTATGTGATTAGAAAACTCTCCTTAGTTTTCTTATTTCCTTTCTCTCTATTTCTAGTGCAAGAAATCCGTGTGTTCTCATAGTTTGTTTAGATTAGGTTTTTTACTTGATCTTATTCCGCAACAAACTGTAAATTGTTTGATTATATCAATAAACAATTTAGAAAGATAAAAGTTTGTGTTTGTATTCAAACCCCCCCCCCCCCTCTACAAACTTGTATAACCCTTCGGGACCAACAAATACCCAAAACCACAAATCATGGATAACAATCCATACTCAAAACGTCACCGAAAACATGGATACTACTTAATATTCAAAATAACACCTTTCGCTGACGGGTGAGACCCGATTCCATCAACTGTGGCAAAAACACAAAGTTAAGCCACTTATCAACGTTCTTGATTTTCACCTCGGACCATGGATCCCCGTATACAGCTCCATTGAGCACCACCGCAAGATTCCCAGAACGACCCTAATGACTACTCAACCTCTAGATGAGTCTCACCACAAAAGTCACCAGTCTCCGTATCCAGCTCCAATGAGCACCACCGCAAGACTTAGTCCCGTATACGACTCACCCGAGTACAGTGGCGGATGCAGCTTAGAAAAGGGGGGGGGGGGGTCCCATCCCCCCACTAAAATAAAAAAAATATGATTTTTTTAGTGTAAAAATAATTATTTTTTAGCGTTATAGCATGGTGTCCCCCCAGTGATTTTTTGCATGTCCCCCCACTAGTTAAAAAACCAAAGAAAGTACTTCAAAATCAATAAAAAAACAAAAAAAATCTTTTGAAATCAACCAAAAAAATGAAAAAATCCCTGGAAATCGACAAAAAAAACTTTAAAAACTCTCGAAATCAACCGAAAAACTTCAAAAATCTCTTAAAACCGTAGAATTTGGCTAAAACACATCAAACGACTTTGCGGACTTTTAACCTACCTTAAAAGGGACCCCACTATGCAAAAATTCTGGATCCGCCACTGCCCGAGTACCACGGCAAACTATTAGCTCCGTACGCGACCCAATAGGGTACCAACGCAAGCTCACTACCCATGACATGGGGACTACTCACTAGACTTAAGTGTGGATATCAAAACTCCACACTTAACAACTAGGCAAACTCTTATGCCTATTGATCCAATGGTATCGAAAAGAATCGGGTTGGACTGGGTATAAATGGCCCTAATATGTTGAGATTTGTCATTAAATATAATAGGGTGTCCAATTAAGTTTCAAATATGGTTGGGTTTTAAAAGATGTATTAAGGTGTCGATTAAGTCTCATTGAAAAGCGTACTCAAGGTATATTTTGGGTAGAACCCATTCTTTTTGTAAATTAGATCTTGTATAACTTTGTAATTTTTAATCGTTTTGAATAAAAATTGACTTGGAGGAATGACCTAATTTTTTTATTTAAAACACCGCATCTTAGATACTTGTAACCTTTTTTAGATATCTTGCCTTAGAAAGGAATGACCAACGGGATTGTATGTAATTGTGAATCTTATTCCTTGCACCCATTACTATAATAACAAAGAGGTTTGTGTTTATACATATTCTATATAATAGATTTGTTTTTCATGAATGACTGTAGAATCTACTAATACCAAATTTTCGGATGGATGGTTAATTGAATCTAACGCAAGTAAAAATGTAGCAAACTTGGTGCACATTTGAAAGAATTTTATCTTTCAAAATTAAATAAATTCTAATGAACTTTTTACATCCCGCTGCATTGTGCAGATATATATATATATATATATATATATATATGTATATGGTTAGGTTCAAATGAAAAGTTAAACATTTTGTGAGAAGTTTCAAAATGATATATGATTACAATTTACACATATAATACACAAACTTAATCATGTGATTACACACATGTTGCATTGACAACACATAGATGTTTAATCACATAAAATTAAACACACCGAAAAAAATGTAATCATATATGATATTGAAAATTTTCGGCTTCTTACAAAATGTTTAACTCCTCGTGCGATCCTTCTTCCCCTTCGCTATAATATTAGATAATTATGAAAATGACCGATTTATCCTTTAGAAGGTTTGAAATAAAGGTGATATTGTTGGATAATGCTATACAAATATTAATGTCGGGATAAAGTGGCAGAATCATAAGAAGCGACAAAGCTAAATCCAAAAAGAGGGAAATACAATGAAAAAGAAGGTTAATTAAAAATGTAGGGGCAGCAAAAACAGGAAAACGTACCTTTCTATCACATAAAAATACAAAATTTAGAGTTATATATATATATATATATATATATAGGGGTTAAATCATGCGAGAACCACAAATATGTTATAAACCGTGAGAACCGATATATAAAATATTTTTTTACATGAAATTTTTTCATCAAATGGTAGGATTTATTATATTTTACTTCAAATATATGTGTTTCATAATATGATAGTTTCACATGGATTTGTTTCACCATGTGAATATTTTTTACGAGTATTTTTCATTTCACTAGGTGAAACAAAATTCGTTTTTCACATGTAAACTTATCATAAGGTGAACACGAATATATGTGTAACAATATCTTAAATCATTGGTTTTGATGAAAAAAAATCATGCAAACAAAAATTTTTACATTGATTCTCACGGGTTTGTAACCTATTTGTGGTTCTCATTTGATTATTGTCATATATATATATATATATATATATATATATAGAGGCTCCTTCAACATTTTTTTATGTAAACAATGAAACCAAGGGTATTTGGGTCTTTTTCTCCAAATTCATAATTTTAGAATTATCCATAAATTTAGCAACTAACAAACTTCCTTAATATTCTCAATTATCTTCATCTCTCTCTCTCTCTCTCTCTCTCTCTCTCTCTCTCTCTCTCTCTCTCTCTCTCTCTCTCTCTCCGACGACCTCCTCCTACTCCGGCTATCTCCAATCCGGTGACTTGCTCACACTCCGGCGACCTCCCCCAAAATTCCGGCGAGTTTCATAATTTTTTCGAGTTTCATAACAGTTTTTTCATAAACCGTTTTTTCGAAATTTTCACATTTCATAGGATAAAAAACAATATGAAACTGACGAGTTTCATAAATTTTTCATGTTTCATAGGAGAAAAAAACATTTTTTTCGCTACAGGACCATTGGTTTAGGGTTTAGGGTTTAGTATAAAGCTTCTCTCGACGCTGTCTCTCCACCTCCACGTGGTTAACCGGAGGATAACGCCCACCTGTCTTCTTT
Organism: Saussurea involucrata; assembly: GCA_033807775.1. Classification (NCBI taxonomy): domain Eukaryota; kingdom Viridiplantae; phylum Streptophyta; class Magnoliopsida; order Asterales; family Asteraceae; genus Saussurea; species Saussurea involucrata. The sequence goes on from CM066321.1 coordinate 210,672,742, forward strand.
CCTTTCTTCTTCTGCATCCGCTTCTCCGTTGACGTGGCAAGAACCAGCTGGCAGTCGGAATCTGAATGATCCGACGCCGTCTCGACATAGGTCGTTGCAGCAGTAGTAGTGGTGTTCCTGTTCATGCATAAATTTCCGATGTTTTTCGACATCTGGTCATCGGGTGTTGTTGTTGACTCGAATTCTATCATGTTCATCCCTTCCTCCTCTTGCAATCCACCACCAGCCATAAGAACCATATCCGCAAAAGAAATAATATTGTGGTGATCATCGGTGAGGGTGTTTAATTTCATAGGGTGAGAGAGGGGGATGGTGGCCGGAATTTTGAGAGAGATAGAGGGGGATGGTGGCCGGAATTTTGTGAGAGAGAGAGAGGGGGATGGTGGCCGGATTTTGTGAGAGAGACAGAGATAGAGATGGTGGCCGGATTTTGTGTGAGAGAGAGAGATAGAGATTGATTCAAATCAATTAATATATTCCAAAATTAAAAACCTAAAAAACTATTCCCAAAATACCCTTTCCCTATTTTTTAAATTCAAAAATCCCTCAACCGTTGATCAAAAAATCGGATGGCCTAGATTGGTTTACAAGGTTTACATAAAAAAATGTTTACATTTGAAGCTCCCTCTCTCTCTATATATATATATATATGAAAAGAGTTAAATAAGAATATATTTATTTATAAAAACGTGAGAACATATTTTTATTGTAGTCAACTATATGTGATGTTATAGTTCATCACATATAATACACATATGATACTTAATCAGAGACACATGTAACCTTTGAATGCAACGTAGATTGCGGGCTAAGTTATCTGCACACAACTAGGTCCCTCACGTGTATTATCATATGTGATAGGTGTTCTCGATATAATATCATAATCCATCACATGTGATACTAAGTCAGAGACGTGGACAACCTTTGGGCCGATCTAGGTCACGGGTCAAGTCGTCCGCACAAACGTCATCTCATGTGTATTATCGCATGTAATAAGAATCTTCTTGCGTTTATGTAAAATGGAAGTTTTCTCGTTTTAACATCCACCTATATATATGTATATATAGCATCAAATATAAATTATCTAAATGTTACATATGAAATTTTCAAAATACCCAAAATGATTAAGATTTATTTGTACGGTGTATATTATGTATATGATTTGTATTTAAAACTTCCTTTATATATATATATATATAGGGAGAGAGAGAGGGGAAAGTTTCAAATGAAAACTCATTTTCAATTGTGCACATGAGAACGAATTTTGGCCCTTCCATCTCTATTGATCCAATGACTCATATTAAATAGAGTTTTTAATTGACATTATTAACAAGGTGATTAGGGGTAAAAATGGAAGATAATTTAAACTCACGCCTACCATGTTTGACTTTTTATTTTCTTTTTTAATTAAAAACTTTTACCCCCCTTAAAGTTTAAAATAATATATCTTAAAAATTACTAATATTTTAATCAAACAAATTACATCAAAAAAACGAGAATTCCGAGCTCTTCGATATGACATCCATCTCGATATAGTTTTTTGTTGTTGTTTTAACTGTTTTTACGTGAAATGTCACATATGTGTTATATTCATTATGAATATTTATGTACGTTCAAATGTGTACAACATCTCGACACCGTAAGTCCGTAACTCGACATCACCTTCTGCAACACTTTCTTCAACGTCCTAAGGCATCGTGTTCTTCATTACCGTAGCCCAACACCCATCGAGATGAATCGGGAACCTATCGAGTTTCGATTGTGAACCGAGGAACAAAAGAGAGTGCGTCATGTCTCCACACCCTCACGGGTAACTCATGTATAACTCTTCATGAATAATGTATCATTTAGTATGAATAATACATCATTCAGGGTGAATAATACACGATTCATGAATTCGTGTATTATTCATCCTGAATGTTATATAATTCATCATGAATACTATATTATTCATCCTGAATATTGTTCTATTAATCATGAATAGTGAATGAACGTTCACCTTTGTTATTCATACTGAATGTGGACACCTGGAGATGTGCATACATATTCATAAATAATAAAACCAAGTTTCGGTTGTGAATCGGAAAACAAAAGAGAGTGCGTCATGTGTTCACACCTTCACGGGTCATTCATATATTATTCATCATGAATAATGTATCATTCAGGATGAATAATACAACATTCAAGGTGAATAATACACGATTCATGTTTAATAATAAATGAATCAGGAATTCGTGTATTATTCATCCTGAATGTTGTATTATTCATTTTGAATATTGTGTTATTCGTCATGAATAGTGAATGAACGTTCCCTTTGTTATTCATACTGAATATGGACACCAGGAAACGTGCATACATATTCATACTGAATATAACACATACATAGCATTTCACGTAAAAACGGTTAAAATGAAGAAAAAACTATATCGAGATGAATGTCATATCGAAGAGCACGAAATTCTCGTTTTTTATGTAATTTGTTTGATTAAAATATTAGTAATTTTGAAGATAATTTATTTTAAACTTTAAGGGGGGTAAAAGTTTTTTAATTAAAAAAAAGAAAATAAAAAGTCAAAGATGGTAGGCGTTGATTCAAATTTCCAGATTTGTCCTTAATCACTACTCAATTGGTTTCATTAAGTTTTAACCATTGATTAGAATTCCAAATCTTGATCAATGGTTGTGACTTGTCCTCATGTGCACAATTGAAAATGAGTTTTTATTTGTACCCACCTCTATATATATATATATACACACACACACACACACACACACACACATATATATATATATATATATATGGGTAGTTTCATTTGCAAACCACTTTTATTTTTCAAACCGTGCAAACCATCGATTTCATTGGATAAGTTGATGAAATTGATTCATGAAATTGTTTAATTTGATGAAATTGTTTCATGTCGTTCTTTTCTTGATGAAATTATTTCATATAGTTGTGTTTTTCATGTAAAAATGAGAAAGTTTCATCAGACTGAGAAAAATACATGAAACAGTTTCACCAGAATGAGAAAAATGAATGAAACTACATAAAAACACAAATATATGAAACAATTTTATCAAAAAAAGAATTATATGAAACAATATCATCAAATTAAACAAATTCATGAACCAATTTCATTAATTTAACCAATGAAATCTACGGTTTGCACGATTTGCAAAATAAAAATGGTTTGCATTTGATCTCTCCCCTATATATAGGCCCACTATTTTGTAAACCATCCATATCTTGTAAACTGTGTAAACCGTTGATTTCATAGGTTAAATTAATGAAGTTGTTTAATGAAATTGTTTCATATAATTCATTTGTTGATGAAATTGTTTCATATATTTGTGTTTTTGATGTAGTTCATGTATTTTTTTTCTATCCTATTAAACTGTTTCATATATTTTCTCAGTTTGATGAAACTTTTTCGTTTTTACATAAAAAACACAAATATATGGAACAATTTAATCAAGAAATAAATGATATGAAACAATTTCATCAAAATAAACAATTTCATGAAAACAATTTCATTAATTTAATCTATGAAATCGACGGTTTACAAGATAAGGCTTGTTTACAAATTATTACCCCACTATATATATATATATATATGGTTAGGTTCAAGAGAAAACCTCAAAAAAACAAAACGAAAAACTAAAGTACACCGTGGTGACCCTTCTTCTGGACGGTAATGTGCATACAAGTAATTTGTAACATGCACACGTGCATAAGTACTTGTGCATAAAAACAAAAAAAATAATATAATTTACCTATATGCACAAGTATATACCGTCCAAATAAAGACCACCAAATTGTTCTTCAGTTTTACGCTTTTTTCAGAATTTCATAAAGAAGCATGTAGGTTCAGTGTTCACATGGCACAAAATGAAGAATATTATTTACATTCATTTTTTATATCAAAATCAAATTAATTTATTCATAAGTATTAGGGGTGTAAATATGTTAGGTTGGGTTGGGTTGGGTTCGAGTTCAACCCATTTATTAATTGGGTTGAAACCTCAACCCAACCCAACCCAACCTGTTTAAGTAAATGGGTTGAGAGTTTCAACCCAACCCAACCTGGTACTTAAATGGGTTGGTAGCGGGTTGATCTGTTTATGATTTTCTCAACCCAACCTGCTTAATAAACGAGTTGAACCTGGATTGACCCATTTAATTTTAAAACTGTAAATAAAATAAAAAAAAGGACTAAAACATAATTCCATGACAAATGCACAAGTCACAACAACCAAAAATAGATTGTTCAAAGTTTCAATAAAACACAACCATAAAGTGAAATAAATTGTTCAAAGTTTCAATAACACAACCATAAAGTCAAACAAATAAGTTTCTAAATTTTAAGTAACTCGACTTCCACTTTCACCGACTCCAACTTCTCTTTAGTCTTTAGTCATTTAGTGGAATCATAATATGATTATCATATTTAGTATTTTTTATTAAGTTTTTAATTATTAATTATAATTAAATAATGATAATAAATTAAAAACAAGTCATAAATGGGTTACAAACATATTGTAAATGGGTTAAAAACATGTTGTAAATGGATTGAAATCAAGTTGAAAATAGATTGAAAATTTCAACCCAACCCAACCCATTAATTAGTTGGGTTAAGTGGGTTGACCCATTTAACTTAAATGGGTTGAAAACTCAACCCAACCTGCTACTATTAAATTGGGTTCGGTTTGAATTGACGGGTTGAATCACTTTTTGTCACCCCTAATAAGTATAAATACGAATGCATTTTTTTCGTGAGTATTCCGTCGTTTTTTCATAAAAGAAAAGCAAAAAACGAATGCATTTAATTGGTAAAAAGAGAAATCAGTTGAATAAAATAGAAAATAAGACTTGCCATCATGTCCCATCATGAAGCTATGTGGTCAATCAAAAAGTTTGATGGTATCCTAATAAAAGTGTGGGTAAATTACGGATTTGGTCTCTTAGGTGCCATTTGGTTCACTGAAAAATGATGGAATCTGGTGGAATTGGAATGTGACATTCCATTGACCAGATTTCATTTCAGTGTTTGGTTCAATCTTTTGTAGCTTGAATCTCAAAATTTTTCATTGAATTCCTTATTTTTCATTCTTGACATTCCATCACACTATGTAAGGATTTTAAAGGAATGGAATGTCTCACTATTTTTATTCCAAAAATACCCTTGCCCTAATTGATATATCTGCAACCGACACTCCCATTCCATCGACCCCAAATCGTTTTCTTCTCCATCGAGCCCAATCGTTTTCTTCTCCATCGACGGCAACGGTCGTTTTCTTCACCATCGATCGACAGCAACATCAACAGGTTCGTTCTCTCCTCCTTTTCTTCTTGTCATCGAGCCCAATCGTTTTCTGCAAACTCAATTTGAAACATCGACTATGTTCCATGGATTATTGCATCAGTTTGAAACATCGACTGTTTTCTGCAAACTCAGTTTGAAACATCGACTTTTTTCTGCAAACTCATTTTATGATTCTGTCAAAAAAAGCCAATAAACTCTTTTCTCCACTCCTGTTTTGCAATTTAGTGTGTAGAGTATTGTTACATTTTTAGTATATAAATAAAGTATATAATGACTATTTATTAAAACGTTTTTTTTTTGAAAAAAACAATTAAAATTATCAAAAGGGTATTTTGGTCATTTACCAAAAATTCATTCCAATTCCAAAGCTACATTCTATGAACCAAACAGACAAATTCCAATTTCTTTAACAGATTCCATTCCAATTCTGTAAACCAAACAACTGGTCAAACCTGACAACATTCCATTACAATTCCTTCAAAGTCAAATTTTTTTGACAGATTTCATTCCATCCAAAAACATTCTGCGAACCAAACGCCCCTTTAGTTATGTCGATTATTACAGATTTGATCCTTTAATTTTATTTATTATATGATAACCCTTTAGGTATGCAGATTCTTATGGAGTTGGTCCTCCACACTAATTGTCATCCAAATTTTTCGTTAAATATGACTATTTTGCAAATTTTCTTTATCTTTACCATTTTTCAAACTACATGGACCAGATTTGTAATTTACTCTAAACCATATTTATATTTTGTTATTTATGTATTATGTTGGTCCCAACTAAGAAATAGCTGATATAACCAAGTATTGTAGAAGGAGGGGTTGAATACAATACTAAAAAACTTCACTTAATTTAATTCTTTATTGATATAAAATCAAGAATTACACAAAAAAACTTTAGATTGTTGGGGAAAATGTCAGATTAAAATCTATCCTAACAATCTTACACAAAGTATACAAATGAACTTCTCACAACATGAACACTAAGACAAAGCTATGAAGTATTTTTAGAGAGAGAAAAAATGTTTGACGATTTGTTGTCTTATCACTTAGAGAAATCTTCGAAACTCGTAACCTTGCATGGAGAGGGCCTTCTTCTTTAAATACTCCCATGTGCATTAAATGCATGAGACACTTGTCAAGCAGGGGTTGAAATGCAGGTTGTCCTTGAGCAAGACAAAATATCCTTTTTGTCTTGTTGATAGAGAGAGTTGACCTGCAGACTTTGTTGTAGACCTTTCCTGAAAAAGATGTAAAAACCAAACAACATTTTTCTGGAACTTCAGAGAATGTCCCCATCAATGCAAGATTTGAAAAAGATCATTTTGACAAAAGACAGGTACCGATCCTCCGATTCAAGGGTCCCATCGATTTGTCCAAGGAGGAACTCGGTGAGAAGTTCTGTTCTGTTTTGAGGATCCACCTATTTGACGAAGGATCGGTAAGGGGTCCTGCTAATTTTGCTGAGGGAGGGATCGACAGAAATAGCTTAGTTGTATGTTGAGAAGTTCATCTTCAATCTGCATCGGTAAATTCACTTCTTCTTGATTTCGGCTGATCTTCGACTTCACCGAACAATGAAACAATGACTAAGCTAATACAAAGAACCTCGAAATATTCTAAGTATGAAGAAATATAAACTAGGAGATCGGGAGGTCATCTTCAAATATTTAATGACCCAACAATCTCTCTCTATTTGAGGATGACATCCATACTTAAAACATAAAGGAGTAAGGTACTGAATAATTCATTTTGACCCTGATTTACTCTTTTTGGGATCTTTTTCACATAGGCCATTCTTTTTGTTCTTTTTGGGATTTGTTAAGTATATCCAAATTTACAAAAGAATAAAGAAATAAGGTATAACTTTACAAAATAAAATACCAAAAGTGTACTTGTATTAAATATTGAGAATGCCAAAAGAAATTATAAGTACAAAGCTTAAATGAAAATTGTAACACCCGTAAATTATTATAGATGTCGTGTGCTCGTAAGTTGAATCCCTCAGTATTTATGTGCGTATATCTATTAAATTTCCCGTGCTTAACTGTAGTAGGATGTATGCAGGAAAAAAAGACCAATTTGGGGGGAAATGCACTTTTGGTTTGTACCGCGAGACTTCGGGCTTGAGCGAGAGTGACTCGCGAGAGTGCCATAAGGCACAATCGCTTGTCACAATCGCGGCACCTGTACCGTGAGTGGGGGGAAGTCGGCGAGAGTGCCGACGAGAGTGCCTTATGGTACAATCGCCGGGCACAATCGCCCGTGCGCACAGACTGGGTATAAAAATCCCCTTTCTGATCTCAGCTCATTACTCCTCCTCTCCTACCCGATTTTCTCCCTTCCAAAGTCGATTTTTCTCCATTAATGCTCCGTACTCTATAAATGCAACCTTAAATCTTGTCAAAGTCAACTATAGATCATAAAAAGGGTTGTTGGGAACATTTATTGTGAAGATCCAAGTGCATTTCTCAACCTCTCATCTCAAGACTTGTCTCCTTCAATATTTTCTAGGGTTTATACTATTTTCTAGTTTTTTGGTTATAAAAACCTAGATTGTGAGTTTTCTAACCCTTTCCAACTAAATACATGTTATTGTCTTGATATCTTGCTCTGTCCTTCTGTTAGTTCATAAAATGTATTCAAGATTTATTGTATATTTGTATTAATTGTAAAGAGTCAAATATAATAGTCAATAGTCAAAGTAAGGGTGTTGGGAGTCAAAGTCAAAGTAACTAATGTGAAAGTCAAAGTTGTATAAATAGGTGTTTGTAAGGGTTTTGTAACTAGTTGTAAAAAGAGGTCTCATTCAAGTCATTCATACGTGGGTAGAGAGAGAGGTGAGCATAGAGAGGGATGACTATCTAGAGAGAGAGTTTAGAGAGAGAAAGGGGATCTCAATCTAATCTTGTATTCTTTCTCTAATCCAATGAAGATCTAAGTGTGTTCATCATTGTTACTTGTTTAAATCTGGGATTACAAGTGGTATCGGAGCTAGATCAGATTGAATTGTGCACCAATTTGAAGATTTTTTTGTCAATTTTTGAAGAAAATTGATGTTCTTGAGTTTTTGAGATTTTTCTTGAAAAATCTTCAAGAATTCGAAATTTGTTTGTGTTTTTTGATTCAAGTTCATAGATCGAGTTTTGTTGTTGATTGGAACGATTTTCAATTGACAAAACCATTTTTCATCAACAAATTCTGATCTTTGAAAATCAATTTATAAACAGTGTTCTTGTTCGAATGTTTCTTCAAAAATGATGTTAGATTCTAATTTTTGATTTTGTAGTTTGCATGTGTTTTGATCTCTAGGATGTTCACAGATCGATTTTAGTATTGTTTCTTAATACATTACAACTTCCAGATTTGAAATTTAGCAAGAAATCATAAATTTTGTTAAATTTGCAGATCGAAAGTGTGTTCTTCGTGAAGGTGTAAAGATGGAGATCGATTCTCATGTTACAATATTTTTTTGTTGAGATTTGCTTTCTGAAACTAGTCCAGATCTGTTCGTCTTGCATTTCTGATCATCGAGCAACTTTCAGAATCGAAAACGACGGAGATTGGAGTAAGTTTGAAGTGTGAAAAGTGTTTCGCCGGAAAACCGATAATCTCGCCGGATTCTGGGTTTGTGGCCGGAAAACTCATAACTCTCGTACTCGTTTCATACGACTAGCTTATAATTGTCGGACGCCACATATACTCATAACTGTCGTACACTACATGGCATCATAACTGTCGCATGAAAGCAACTATCGTACAAGCTTTTAGTCGGACAAAACGTGATTCTCGCCGGAGTTAGTTCTTGAGTTGTACACGTCGATTCTTGGTTGCATGATCGATGGATTTTCGTTGGAGTTGACTTGCTTTCGACTAAGGAACACAACGCAACAAAAATCGTCGATTTTGGTTGAGAAACGAAAGAGAAATTTGAAAAAGAAATCAACAGATCGTGAGTGTTTGTTTTAAGGTGATGATGAACAATGACTTAACGGCACTGTTAAGTCGCCGTTTAGTTTCTAACAATTTTGGTCCTTTTTCCGTTAGGACTCGTTAGACTCGTTAGTTTTTTAGTTAGTTTCGTAAATGTTTGTTTCTTTTTTAGTCCTAAGTCAGTTAGTTAGGTTAAGTGTCAGTTAGTTAACTTTTTCATTAGAACCGTTAGTATACGACAGTTTTACCGTTAAGTTTCTTTACATTGTTGGTCCTTTTGTTGGTTGAGTCGTTAGCTACGTTAAGTATATAGATAGTTTTAGAAATTAACAGGTTTGGTCCCTGCAGTATAAACTTTAGGTTAATTTCAATTTTAGCCCTTATAGTTTAGAGTTTTAGTTTGTGTCATTTTTTACCCCTGTAGTTTAAATTTAGCATTTTTACAGTTTTGGTCCTTGTACTTAGTGTTTAGTATTTTTACACTTTTAGTCCCTAGACTTTTAAGTGTTTTAGATTTTTACATTTTTAATCCTTTGAGTCTTAAGTTTTAGATTTTTGTCTTTTTTAGTCCTTGTCTTTTATAAATCTTAGTATTTTACACTTTTAGTCCGTATTTTTCGTTTTAGTTTCGTATTTTGTCATTTTTAGTCCCTATTTTTAGTAATTTTTTAATTTTTGTCCGTTTTATCAATTTTTACCTGCTTTTGCACGAAACTGATATATTTTTCTTATCTTTTGCAGGTTTGCCGATTTAAAGTCTAGTATTTCGCATTAATTTTTCGGAATTAATTTTTGAACGACAAATTTTATAATTTGTTATTCAAAATTTGATTTTGAAAATTTTTCTGACTTTAATCGATTTTTCTCTGATTAATTGTGTGTGCATAATTCTACTTCTCACGAAGTATCTGACAACGATCATTTTTAATCTTTTCAGGTAACAATGGATGATGATGAATATTATGGCTGGGAGTCACTTAAGGACAGAGACAATAGAATAAAGATCCAAGATCTTGAACAAAAAGGAGTCAATTATAGGATAACAATTGAAAAGTTGAACAAAAGGTTGAGTGTGTTGGAGAACTCAACGATTGTTCAAGATATCAAAAGCAAGGATGCTGAGATCAGTAATCTAAAGAAGAAGAATTTAGAGTCTGCTAAAGAACTTTCTGTTTTGGAAACAAAAATGAGAAAGGAAAGAAGAGTGTCAGAGAATTTATTGAAAGCTGAAATCAATACATTACAGAAGAATAATCATGATCTCCAGCAACAACTCTCTGACTTGAAGACTCAACCTGATTTTAAGCAATGTGAATGTGATTCCAAATCAAACCTGATAATCTCTTTAGAAAAGAAGAATGTTGATTTGTCAAAAGCTTTAAATGATTTTAAAGAAGAGATGATAATGAAAAGACATGTTTTTGAAAAAGAAAGAAATACTTTTGAAACCGAAAGAAATATTTTTCAACAAAAGTTTTCTGATTTTTCAAAGAAATGTGTTAAGGAAAAGAATGTTTTGGAATTAAAATGTATCAAACTTTCAAAACAAATTTTTAATTTTGAGAAAGATTTGATTCTTGAGCGTGAAAATTTTGAGAACGAGAAAGCTATTTTTGAAACTGAACGCAAATCTTTTAAAACAGAGAATAGTGAGCTTTCAAAGAAAATATCTGAGTTGGAAATAGTGTTGGAAAAGGAGAGAAAAGATTTTGTTAAACTAAGAGATATTTTTGAAAATGAAAAGAAGTGTTTTCAAAAGAAAAACATGGAAATTTTCAAAGAAATATCTAAGAACAGTTTTGATGAAGAAAGAGACATCTTTAAGGCTGAAATTACAAAGCTTACAAGGAAGTTATCTGCTTTAGCAACTGAGGTTATGAAAGAGCAGAAGATCAAGTCTGATCTACAAAAGGTATTTGACCTGACTGTTCAAGAAAGGAATGTTCTATCCGAAAAAGTTCAGCAATTGGAAGCAATTAAGATCAGAGTTAAATCATCTGAACAATTTAGTGCCGATACTATTGTTCAATCGCCGAATGATGGTTCAACTGATTATGAATGTTCATCAAAGACTGCTTCTAGTTCTGTTCATGAACGTTCTTCTGTTTCTTCGACAACGTCTGCCAAATCAAAAGATCAGATGCGACCTTCTAATCCTATCTACAACCGTGATGCTACCAATTCAGATACGCCTATCTACAAGCCTGTTAAGATGGAATGGAAGGTAAAGGGTTCTACACCTATGAACGATGCAACAAAATCATCTGTTCCTCCACCGAAGGTAAACAAGAAGCACAATGCTCACAAAGGTAAGTCTTTCGCTAAACCTAATCCTATATATTCTGCAAATTATTTGATTAGGTTGGCACAAAAGAAATTGTGTTGTTCTTCTTGTGGAACTCATGATTTCATTAAGCAAGAAAATGTTCATTTTTGGTACGGTACTTACAGTATTCCTTCAAAGAGATCTGCACCTAACACACCAGGACCCAAGTCCCATTGGGTACCAAAATCAGCTTAATCAGTTTTGCAGGTTCATCATGTGTTGTGCTGAATGTTACATATATATCACACACATGACTGAAAACAGAAGAGAAGCGGTGCAAATTTTTGAAGAGTACATGTGCCATTAAGGGGGAGCAAAGGAAATGGTGGTTTCTAAACACATCAGTTTAGAACCCGGACTTCAAAGAAACAATGGTTTCTAAACATATCAGTTTAGGACCCGCACTTCAACGAGTTTGACTTCTAAACATATCAGTTTAGAACTCGTATTTCATTGTTTTATACTTTGACTGTTTCATATACTAATCTTGTTTCATTAAGATCTTTTGCAGATTTTGAGGGGGAGCTTATCTGATTTTCAACCAGTCTATCATGATTTGAGGGGGAGCTTAAACATCTTATTGTAAGTATCTTCTGAACTTAATCTGAGATTGTTTGAAAGAAGAACGACTTTCAAGCATGGAAAATATTTTGTTAAATGTTCAAACCACTTCTCGATTCTCAAACAAATTTTATGAATTTTAGAAGTGCGATTTTAAATGTTTTTCATATATATACATATATATATATATATATATATATCTCGGATTCTCGTTACATCATTTCTGACCGTGTGTTTCTAAAGATTTTTACTTGCGTAGTATCTTTTCTATACTTTCAAGTATTCTTACACACCGGTTCAACTTCTTATTGACTTTGTTATTACCATGTCTCAAAAAGAAACAATTTTTCGATGGTAATACTCCCGTTTGAATTTTTCAAATGATTGATTGAGCATCATATTCATTTCAGCGTTCAAACTTAAACGTTTCATTCAAAGATTGTTTATATTTGGTCATATAAACAAAATATCCAATTCTTTGATACCCTAACCTTACATGATTATCGTTCATGTTATTTGATCTGATTGATACATTGTCAGATTCTCAAACAAGTCTTTTGAATTTATTTCATCCTTTCAATATTCTTGTTTTGAGAAATCTTCAAAGATCAAATGCTCAAATCTTCATGATATTATTGAGGAGCATACATTCTAATGACAATGTTAATCAAATGCTGATATTCTTAATTGTTCAAGATAAATTGTTGAATAACACAACATTTTAGGACAAAATTTCATGGGAATCAGTGTGAGATTTTACAGAACTTCTATGGATCCACGTTAACCAGTGTTTCCTACCCAAGAAGTTATCCTCGAGTGATTGAGGGGTAAGGGGTCGAAATCAAAGAGTGGGGGAGATTACTCATCCGGTTGAGTATCTCATTGTGCTGAGGTAAAATGAAAAATGAGAGTTTGGTTAGAAGTGAGCGGATTAAAAACAGAAAGAGGGCATGAGAACAGAGTTAAAAGAATAAGAGAACTCTGCACCATCCATTTTCTGAGCCGAGCAGCCACATTACTGATTGGTTCACATTCTTTGGTGATCATCATTGAATCAGGCAACTAGCCCATGCCAACTCTTGAATTAACCCCACCAGCTACTCATTTCATTCTTAACAAAGAAATGTTTCATTTTCTTGGGGACGCAGCATATCTTCTATCTGATCTTCACTAGGAAGGTCTAGATATTGAAAAAGAAGGAAGTTTTCCCCACCTTCGCTCTTCATTCATGCACATTGAGTCCGTAGAAAACTTGTTGCTGTCTCAACAGTTTACACAATTTGAGCCTAATTTTCAAGCATAAGTTGCTTCATTCTTTCTACACTTGCACGTACACACAAGGAATATGTTTTCTTGTCATAACGTTCATAGAAATTCCTTTGTGGTTTTTCGATAATTGAACGGAAGCCCTGGAGGAGTGAACATCAAAAAGCTCCTTTCCAAAGTGCATTCGTTGTACTAAGTGGCTCCGTGCAACTTACAGGCATTTTAACTGATTCATTAGTTGTTTCAGGGTTACCACTTTATTTTGTCTGAATTTGAAAAGATTCGGATAAATATTTTTGGAATTGACGGATATTCAGATCAGAAGGAGAAGATTGCTATTGGTATATTCAAAGGCTGCTGAAATTGAAAATGATTTTGATGATCATGTTGCTCACAATCATTAAAAAGGGGGAGATGATATGAAAGTTTCAATTTCAAGATAAAAACAATTTTTTGTTAAAGTCAAGATGCTCGAGATAAAGTGTCAAGATGTTTTTCAAGATGTTTCGAGATGATTCGACAAAGATTCAAAGTTCAAAGATTGTTCATTGTTCAAGAGATGAAGATACGCAGTTCAAGATATTCGAAAAGCTCAAAACCCCGTTAAAGCTCAAAAGCCATTTCATGTTCAAAGACCGAAGAAATATTTCAAATCTCAAAGATGCAAAGATTCGTACTACAATGATTCAAAGACCAGTGATACGAAGATTCAAAAAGATAAAGATTATGTTTGAAGACTTTGACCAACACCACAAAGAGTTGAAGATTGTGTTTCAAGACTTTGATGACTATTTGATTTTGAAGATCCAGTTGAAGACTAAAGCAGTCAGATTGGATTTCTGAAAACAACGCCTACTTGAAGATTCTTCAGAGTTATTTTTTGAAGATTGATATTCCTTCAAAGCAAAGAGGGAGATTGTTCAAAGAGCCTAAAGTGTTGAAGATTTGAAGATCACAAAGAGCTGAAGACTATTGTCATCTATTTTTTAAATCTTGAATCCATAGGGGGAGATTGTTAGTGCATAAAATGTATTCAAGATTTATTGTATATTTGTATTAATTGTAAAGAGTCAAATATAATAGTCAATAGTCAAAGTAAGGGTGTTGGGAGTCAAAGTCAAAGTAACTAATGTGAAAGTCAAAGTTGTATAAATAGGTGTTTGTAAGGGTTTTGTAACTAGTTGTAAAAAGAGGTCTCATTCAAGTCATTCATACATGGGTAAAGAGAGAGGTGAGCATAGAGAGGGATGACTATCTAGAGAGAGAGTCTAGAGAGAGAAAGTAGATCTTAACTCAATTCTTGTACATTTCTCTCATCTAATGAAGATCTCAATGTGTTCTTGATTGTTACCTGATTAAATCTGGGATTACACCTTCACATTCATGAAAACCCTAATTTTCAAAAGAAGGTTTATTGGCTATTTGGAGTATTCATGGACACTAATGGTGTGATATATCATTTCTTAACATGCCTAAAGTGTCAATATCACATGTTCACGTGAAATGATAAAGATGGTTGAAATTCTTGAGATGGAAGTATTAGGGGTTTGACCCAAGGATTATATATTTGTTCAAATAATGATAGAATGTCTTATTGGTTAAGCATGACTTAATATACTTGACTTAATGAGTATAATGACCATATATGAAGTTATTTGTATTTATATGTGTTGAATACATATTCAAATAGTTGGAGAATATCATGAAATGTTGTGAGGAAATCCCTTGCTTTTATTACCTACTTATAGTCATATGATGTAGATGAAGGCTTTTGTATTTGGTTATACATGTTGGCATGCCTTATGGCTAAATTGAGTCTTTGAATGAATCAAGTTAAGTGTTCACTCGGAGGACATAGTCTTGGGCGCCACCTTGCGGGTATGTGCCTAGACCCCCGCCATTTGTGGCAATGCCTTTGTTGCACCCCCGGATGTGTCGGGCCTTTGGTGTCGCTATTATGCGTTTGACACTAAGGTATCTCAACTCTTTGGGTGGAACTTCTTGGTTATGGGTCTCCCCGATTGACTTCAATGAACTTGTGGAAATTGGACAATCTTGCTCCTCTATATTTATCTTCTTATATGTATGAATTGTTCAAATTCATTAGGGTTTTGACCTAACACTTGTTGAATGTTGACATGTATCTCAGGGTCTAGCGGAGACGTCATTAAGAAGGCTTAGGCGGGAGCGTGTGAGATTGGGGAAATACCTTTGGGATGCTAACCTTAGAAGACTATAATGGCTAGAGATGACACCCCTTTTGTAATCTTATTTCTATGATTAGAAAATAGATTAGTTGGTTGTCATTTATCTTCCCTTAGAATGCAATTGTAACTATTCCAAATACTTGTATTTCTCCCTTTTGGGATGGCTCGTGCAATGACATTTTATACCGCTCTTTCGTTTTATGAAAGTTTTTGTTTACCCCTATTTTTAGGGAGTTACAAGTTGGAATCACAACTTTAGTTTAAGTGAACTAGGTGATGACTTTAGTATGCCTGGACTTAAACTGAATTGTCTTCATGAAGTTCTTTAACCTTGGGTAGAAACCATAGGTGGGGAGAGTGATAAGGTTAATTTATTAACCCTATTTTTAGCCTTTTTATTAGTTTTTATCTTACTTTATTCTTCCCAAAATCCAATTTTTAGTCACTTCTATGTAAAAATCATGCATTGATCATAATTCATACATTTAGCATGTTTTACATAGTTTAGTAGGTAAATCGGTATTGCTAATAAAATTTTGCAGATTGATGAAACCCTCCGAGGATTCCTGCAGGATTTGAGCTGCTGGAAGTTTTTGCTGTTTTTGGGCCAAGATGCTGTTTTGGACCAAGATTCTGTTTTGGGCCAGATCTGTTGTGGGCCGATTTTTGAAGCTACTAAATCATCTTTTTGAAGACCTTGCTTGGATAGTAGCTTAGTTAATACACTTTACCTTTTTATGGTGTATTATATACTTTTGTACTTTTAGAAGTTTATTAAGTACTCTTTTGCTTTTTAGAAACTTAGGCACCAAGTTTGCTTCCTCCTATAAATAGGAGAGTCTTTTGCTAGTTTAAAAAACCAATCTTCCAAGAATTTAGTTCTTGTGTTCTCTTTAAATTCCTAGTGTTCTCTTGTTACTATTAGTATGGAGTAATTGTAGTTTTCGGTTCGGAATTAATACAAGTGTTTTAAATCTCGAGTTCTTGTTCTTAAGTTTCATAATCGCTCTTTTATTATTAGAAATTAATACAAGGAACATACTTGATTTTTATAATCAATTTGTGACTTGAGATTGCTTTCTAATATTGGTATTTTCCAAGTTTTAAAACAAACACGTTCGTTTTTCGTCACATTTCACTTCTAGTTAATTATTTGGTACATATCTTGTGGTGATATTTTGGATTTAATCCTTCTAAAAATCCAAGACTTGTCCAAATAGTTAATAATTCGTTTTTTCTAGTAATTCCCAAGCTTAAAAATCATCTTTTGAGACGTAACTTGCACGACAAGTTTCATAACTTGGCAACCAAGTTACCTTATTTTTAGGACTTTAATCCCATTTAGTGATTTATTTACATTTCTGCAATTTATATTTCTGTCTTTTAATTTCCTGTACTTTAATTTACTGTCATTTACATTCCCGCACTTTAATTTCAGTATTTACTTTTCAGTAATTTATTTTTCTGCAATTTACTTTCCAGTCATTTACTTTTCTGCAATGTTATTTACGTTTCTTACATCTTTCGAAAGATGAATCCGAGCGATGATGGGCTAATTGCCTTAGCTTGGGGTGTAAGGCAAAGTTAAGACCGAAATCGGTGTGAAAGTTGAAAGTTGTATTTATATAAACACTGTTATCTAACTATTTGTTTCAGGTGATTACCGTTTCATTGAAGATCATATTTTAATTAATTGACAACTAATTTAATATGTGAAAATGCATTAACTTTCAGAGTTAAGATAAACAACAAAACCTGAGATAATAAGAGAAGGCTACATATAGCTTTAGCATCTGACAATTGCTATGCTCTTACGGTGTAGGATGGTAACATTGTGATGTGCTAGGATTCACGAGGTCTAATATAACTGATATTGTATCGATAGCACGCTGGCCTATTTGTTCTCTTGGGAGGCCATCTGACTCGATAGTTGATACTGTGATAATCCTATTTATAGGATTATCCAGGTGTTTATTTCATCTTTTAACTGTATCACTTATTTATGTCTTAACAAAACCTTTCACCCTGTGCTTTTAATCTCTCATTGATATTTTTAGTTGTTAACTCACAAACAAATCACTCAAATCTGTTTTCGAATTCGCCATCTGAAGTCAGTTTTTAAAGATTGGACTTTTTGAAAAGCTTTCACAAGATTTCCCTGTGGATCGATATTTGGTACTTTTACCATTATTACTTGTTACGAGACGATAGTAGTTCATGGTGTATACTTGCACTGAGTCCTATTTTAAGTGAATCTCTAAGGTTGCATAAATCTTACAACAAGTTTTTGGCGCCGTTGCCGGGGATAACTTCGCTGAAAGAATTTCATTTTAAAGTAAAGTTTGTAAACTCTGATTTTTCTACTACCTTTTTGAAAATCAGTGCATGCCCAGAATATTGCACGAAGAACTTTTTCAATTTGATCCTGAGATTGAACGCACTTTTAGATAAAGAAGGAAAGCACAAAGAGCAGTTTCGGCTCTAAACTCTCTAATGATGTCTGAATATGAGTACACTTCGGATGAAGGTGAAAATAACTTCGAATTTGGGCCGGATGGACAACCTGTTAATAGACCACCCCATAATGATGGAAACCCTGAAATAAATAGGGAAAATTTTGAAAATTTTGAAAATCCTGGAAATGGACCAATTCCTAGACAAATTCCTAGAAATAGGCCTATTCCCAGGCAAATCCCTCGACAAATCCCTGAAAATAGGCCAATTCATAATCTTGAAGATGAGGAACAAAACATTTTCAGGCTTGCAAATTCTAAAGACGGATGCATTATGGCATATGCTGTTCCTGTTTTAAATCAATTACATTCAGGAATACTTAAGCCTACCCTCGAAACCCATCATTTTGAACCCAAGCCGATAATGTTTCATATGCTCCAAATCAACGGCCAGTACGCTGGTTTGGCGCATGAAGATCCTCATTCTCATCTCAGGTCTTTCATGGAAATTACAGATTCTTTTAAACTGCCAGGAGTACAGGATGATGCTTTAAAGCTAAAACTTTTTCCATACTCTCTAAGAGATAAAGCAAGATCCTGGTACAACTCGTTGCAACCAGATTCTATAATTACATGGAACCAAATGGCAGAAAAGTTTTTAAAAAAATATTTTCCACCCACCAGGAATGCTAAGTCCAGAAATGAAATCTGCACTTTTAAACAAATGGACAATGAAGCAGTTCCTGATGCATGGGATAGGTTTAAAGAGTTGTTGAGAAAATGCCCTCACCATGGCATTCCGTATTGCATTCAGCTAGAGACATTTTACAGTGGTCTAGATATCAATGCTAAACAAATGCTTGATGCTACTGCAAACGGATCTTTCACAGCTTGTACCTACAATGAAGGATATGAAATCCTCGAGAAGATTTCTGACAATAATGGACAATGGTCTTATCCACGTGCACTGCCACCTAAAAGAACAACATGGATACAAGATTCCGATGCTTACTCAACTTTGACTGCACAGTTGGCAAATATGGCTACTCTAATTCAAAATCTAGCCACACCTGTGCAGGCCAATGCTGCTACTGCTATCCCTGGTGTTTTGCCAGTACAGTATACCTTTTGTGGAGATGGACACTCTTTTGAAAATTGTCCAAGCAATCCAGAGCAAGTAAACTATGTGCATAACAACAACAAAGGAGGACCTTTTTCTCAGACTTACAACTCTGAGTGGAGGAACCATCCAAATTTTTCATGGCATAGTCCTTCTCTTAATCAACCATCACAAAGACCACAAGGATAATCCAACTTTCAACAAAGAAATCAAAACAACCAACAGTCTAATTTCCAAAATCGACCATCTTCTTTCCAAAACAACAAGCCCAATCAACATGCTGAATTATCTACTTCTTTGGAAGAAATGATGAAAGGGTTTATGGCCCAAACTCAAGCCTCAATTAAAAATCTTGAAACTCAGATGGGGCAAACTTTACCTAGTGATACTGAAATTCCACGCCGAGATGGAAAAGAACAGATTAAGGTTGTGACTTTAAGAAGTGGAAGGCCTTTAGAAGAAAGTCCTAGGAAAGACCAAATAGACAAAGCAGAACCAGAAACGAAAAAGACAAGACCAGATTCTGCTGCTACATTACCTATGGACCAGTCTTGTAATACTAGTGGGTCTAAAAGTACTGATAAGCCCGTTGATATTACCATCATTCCTAGCAAAGCATCTTACCCTTTGTTATTCCCTAATGAACCTAAGCAAGTCCAGATGCCCAAAGATAGACCAATAGTTGATGTGTCACAATCTGGTGGCAGTCCTACTGTACCACCCTCTAACAGTCCAGTGGTAGCTGCACCAACTCTTCACAATATTGACCCCTCTAGTTCAGTCACACCTTACATTCCATACCCCCAAAGGATGAGGAATGATAAGGAAGCAATACAATTTAAAAAGTTTCTTGATGTTTTTAAACAGTTGCACATAAACATACCTTTGGTTGAAGCTATTGAGCAGATGCCAAATTATGCAAAGTTTCTAAAAGACATTTTGAGCAAAAAGAAAACGTTGACTGAATATGAGACAGTAGCTCTGACCGAAGGGTGTAGTGCCTTGTTGTCCAGTAAGATTCCCCCTAAAATGAAAGACCCTGGATGTTTCACAATTCCATGTTCTATAGGAGGAAAAGAAGTAGGAAAAGCCCCATGTGACTTAGGTGCTAGTGTAAACCTTATGCCTTTATCCATTTTCAATACCTTAGGCAAAGGTGAAGCTAGACCCACCACTGTTTCTCTTCAATTAGCTGATAAGTCCATAGCCTGGCCTAACGGAAAAATTGAGGATGTCCTAGTCCAAGTTGATAAGTTTATATTCCCAGCTGATTTTATTATTCTAGACTTTGAAGCTGACAAAGATGTCCCCATCCTTTTAGGCAGACCTTTCCTAGCTACTGGCAGAACCTTGATTGATGTACAAAAGGGAGAGTTAACCATGAGAATCCAAGACCAAGAAGTGAGTTTTAATGTGTTTGATTCCCTTAGGTACCCTGAAGAGAGAGAAGGGTGTTCCACTTTGAGCATGATAGAGACTTGGTGTCCAGAGAAAAGTTTGGGAGAAATATTAGGGATAAGAGAAGCTGATAATGCTGAGGAAGATTTTGAGGACCTAGAAACACCACAGGAAATAACTGCTTTTGAAACCTTAGATCACAAGGATAGGAAAACTCTTGTTCCTTCCTTAGAAGTTGCACCAGACTTAGAATTGAAACAACTTCCCTCACACCTGAAATATGTCTTTTTAGAAGATCCTGGGAAGTTACCAGTCATTATTTCATCATCATTAGAACCTGAACAGGAAGAAAGATTGGTCAAAATGCTTAAACTTCACACAAAATCCATAGGATGGACCATTGCTGACCTCAAGGGCATAAGCCCTACCATTTGCCAACACAAAATCATTTTGGAAGATAAAAACTTCACTTCAGTTGAGCCTCAAAGAAGACTCAATCCTGTGATGAAAGAAGTTGTAAAAAAGGAGATTTTGAAATGGCTTGATGCAGGTATAATCTATCCTATTGCAAGCAGTACTTGTGTCAGTCCTGTGCAGTGTGTACCCAAGAAGGGTGGAGTAACTGTGGTACCAAATGAGAAGAATGAACTCATACCTACTAGAGTTGTGTTTGGTTGGAGGATATGCATGGACTATAGGAAGCTTAACAAAGCTACTCAAAAAGACCATTTCCCATTACCCTTTGTTGACCAGATGTTAGACAGATTAGCAGGAAAAGAGTTTTATTGTTTCTTAGATGGCTACTCAGGTTACAATCAAATTACCATAGCACCTGATGACCAAGAAAAGACCACTTTCACCTGTCCATTTGGTACCTTTGCTTTTAGAAGAATGCCTTTTGGACTTTGTAATGCCCCAACCACTTTTCAAAGATGTATGATGTCTATTTTTTTTGACATGTTGGAAAACTCGATGGAAATTTTCATGGATGACTTTTCAGTTTATGGGACATCATATGACATATGTTTACAAAACCTGGAAAATAGTCTTAAAAGATGTGAAGAAACATACTTGGTTTTGAACTGGGAAAAGTGTCATTTTATGGTAAAAGAAGGCATAGTGCTAGGACATCTCATTTCCAAAAGAGGCATAGAAGTTGATAAGGCTAAATTGGAAATCATTTCTAATTTATCTGAACCAACCATAGTCAAAGGGATCAGGAGTTTTTTGGGACATGCAGATTTTTACAGGAGGTTCATAAAAGATTTTTCCAAAATTTCAAAAGCTCTCTGTCTATTACTGCAAAATGACCAAGTGTTCAAATTTAATGAAGACTGTAAAAAGGCTTTTGAAGCTTTGAAAGAAGCATTGGTCACTGCTCCTATAGTAATAGCACCTGATTGGTCCCAACCCTTTGAAATTATGTGTGATGCCAGTGACTGGGCAGTTGGAGCAGTTTTAGGTCAAAAGAATGAAAAAATATTCCATCCTATTTACTATTCTAGTAAAACTCTCAATGATTCTCAAGTCAATTACACCACTACTGAAAAGGAATTATTAGTTGTGGTCTTTGCTTTTGAAAAATTCAGATCATACTTGATTGGCACAAAAGTAATAGTTCATACTGATCATGCTGCCATCAAGTATCTCATTGCTAAAAAAGATGCAAAACCTAGGCTAATAAGGTGGGTCTTGTTATTACAAGAGTTTGATTTGGAAATCATTGATAGAAAGGGTGTGGATAATCAAGTGGCTGATCACTTATCTAGATTAGAGAGGCAAGAAAAACCTGTACATAGTAGTGATATATGTGAAGTCTTTCTCGATGAAAGAATTTTGGCTATACAACAATATGCAATCCCTTGGTTTGCAGATATTGTAAATTATTTGGCTTGTGGAATCATTCATAAGGATTTTAATAAACACCAAAAGAAAAAGCTGTTAGTGCAATATGTCTTCAAGGTTTAAATTTAGAAAGGTTAAAGTCAAAGTCAAAGTCAAAGTCAATGTAATGTGTTTTGTATAAATAGCCTTTGTGTAGGTTAGTTTAAGAAACTCTTAGAAACATTCTGATAATTCACATTCATATCTTAGAGAGAGAAAGTGCAGAACTCCTATCTTGTATACAGTGTTTTTGATCAATGAGATGACAAATTCACATATTCTCTATCTTGATTGATCTTTAGGGTTTAACAATTGGTATCAGAGCAGGATCAAGTTCAGAGAAGAATTTTTCAGTGATCAATTACTAGATTTTGAGGATTATTCAAGAAAATTTGATTGATTTTCTTGATTTTTCAAGAAAATCTCGTTTTCTTGAATTTTTATCAAATTTTGTTGATTGATTGATATTTTGTTCTACAAATTGTAGATTCAGATTCGTTTTAGTGTTCAGAACATATTTCATTCAAGCATCAAAGCCTAATTCAGAAGATTTCAAAATCAATTTTAAGATTTTCAAAGTTTTTGGAGTGTTCGTATCTGGCTACTGGTTGGGATTTTGATTTTGAGATTTAGAGGTTTTCAGTTGTTGAAGATTTAAGAAGATGTGTTAGAAATCTGGTTTCTAACTGATCTGTGGTGTTTAATTGCATCAATTTCAGGATTTGATCTTCATTTTTTCTGAAAATTTTCAAGTTTTTGGGTTTTCAAGAAAAGTCTACTGTTCGATCTTATCAGATTCAATTTAAGAGGTTTTTAGACAAAGATTTGTGAAGAAAATGTGTTGATTAAGTATTTTCGAAGTGATATGTGAAGTTTGTTTTCAGTGTTTTTGCAAATTCAGTGGTTCCCATTTTCCTTCTTATAGAGCTCCGCTTAACGTGTCAGGACCCAAGACACGTTGGGTACCAAAATCAACTTAATCTGTTTTGCAGATTTAGAGGCAAGCGTTGAACTCTCGGAAGATGAAGTACTTGTGCATTCAAAGTTTATATTGAACATCACATAGTTTCAGGGAATTTTCTATCTTTTTATATATACATGTGAGAATTGATAAATCTTTCGGTATATTGTAGGGGGATAGAGATACACGACAATGGCTTTTGAACACATCAGTTCAAAACCCGCACTTCAACGGTAATGGTTTCTGAACAAATCAGTTCAGAACCCGTACTTCAAAGGCTATGACTTCTAAACAAATCTTATCAGGTGATATCCTTTCATTGTCATATCCTTCTATTTTTAGGACATGTGCTTAAAGGTATCATTGTGTTATATTTTATGTCTACTAACGTTGAAAGGTTGAACCTTCACAAATTTAATTCAATGAAGTGAAATTCTTCAATTTTTCATTCAATGAATAAAATGTGTGTTAAGGATGATTTTACGAGCATTTTTGTATCGTCGGAGTTATATTTGTTTCTACTTTCGCTTCTGAAATAAGTCGAAAGGTCAGCGAAACATGTTTGAGATTTTGATATAAGCGCAAAATTGTGTAAATCTAGACTTATACATAATACAATGCTCACAAATCCTATTCGTCTTAATTTTGAATGGAAACGAAAATATGGGGGAAGCACTACGTTTTTGAACCAAGTGATTGAGATGCTATAAAAAAATTATATATATATATATATATATATAATAAAATCATTCAGTTTAATAGTCTGTGCCTGTGGCCTATCTGGTTTGGGAGATTAAGTCCCAAGGGGTACTCGTTACCTAGCCCCTAAGATCAACTGATCTGGGATTGGCTGACCCAAATCCTGCTATAGAACCAGGTAGAAAGCCATGTTCTACTGGTACAGATGGGATTAAGGTATATCGATGTAGCCTTTCTGGTTCGGGAGAGTAAGTTCCAAGGGGTGCTTGTCACCTAGCCCCTAAGACCATCTGGTCTGGGATCGGCTGACCCAAATCCTGCAATAGGACCAGTTAGAAAGTTACGTTTACGGTGTATCTTAGTCTTAATAAACTGTTTGATTATAAAAGATGCCAATGAGCACATAATAAAAGTTGCCAATGTGCACAATATGAAAAGATGCCTAAGAGCACACATCTCTTGAAACTTGGGGAAAATACAAAGTCGCGATAAACCTGTAAATTTGTGAAAATTCTGGTGTTGGACAAATAGTGTGAGTAAGAGCAAAGTATTCGTATAGGTTTTAGAGGTACATTTGCTTGTTGCTAATCATATTTCGCATGCTAGTCCACCAAATGGATTTTATAAAGGGGTTGAAATTGAACTTTTGTAACTCGATATGCGATGATGTCTTGTTTTTGAATCCAAACGCATGCATTTGATTTCACTTGATGGAAATATCTGTTACATTTCATAAAGTTGAATTTCTTTTGTTTGGTGTTCAAATGATTAAATGTTAGTAGTTATAAATTGTTGTTCAATGAATTCTATTTTCTTTATATAAGTTTGTTAAAATGTGCGCTTATATGATTTTTATGCAAATTTTCAGGGGGAGAAAATCATCTTGCTCTACAATTCTTATTTTTAGGGGGAGCAAGATCTTTCGTTTATGGGGAGATTGTTTGTGTTTTTCAAGGGGAAGAAATGTTTTTGAAGAGGGAGATTGTTCGTGACTGAAATTGAAAAGATTTTCGATGCTCGTGATGCTCACTTTCATCGAAAAAGGGGGAGATTGTCTACATCAATTTCATGTCAAAGAAAGTTTAAAATCAAAGATTCGTTTTAATGTCAACGGGGAGATTTGTAGAAAGAAGACGTCGTTTCAAGAAAGGATAGGGGGAGTTTTATTCTTCAAGAGTTTTTAAGAAATCGATTGATCCTTTCAGTGATCTCTTTCTTTTGAACTCGCGCGTTTATGAAGATCGACACTGAAGAATGAAATTCTCAAGTCAATGGAAATGGGGAGAATTCTTCAAGATTTTGAGGAAAATCGATTGATCCATTCAGTGATCTCTTTTTCTTGAACTTGTGCTTCTTGTATTAAAAAGCTTTGTGTGAAGATTCATATTCTCCTGTTCGAAGAAAGAAGTTCGTTATTTGCCGTTTGAAGATTGGATGACGTTTTGACTTTGACAAGCTTTGATGAAGTCCGAAGATTCAAGAAAGCTAAAGCTTGCTGATCGCATTTGTTTAAACCTTGAATCCAAGGGGGAGATTGTTAGTGCAATATGTCTTCAAGGTTTAAATTTAGAAAGGTCAAAGTCAAAGTCAATGTAATGTGTTTTGTATAAATAGCCTTTGTGTAGGTTAGTTTAAGAAACTCTTAGAAACATTCTGATAATTCACATTCATATCTTAGAGAGAGAAAGTGCAGAACTCCTATCTTGTATACAGTGTTTTTGATCAATGAGATGACAAATTCACATCTTCTCTATCTTGATTGATCTTTAGGGTTTAACAAAAGCTCATCTCTGACTCTAAGAAATATTTGTGGGATGACCCATTTTTGTTCAAGATTTGTGCAGATCAGATGATAAGAAGATGCATTCCAAAAGAAGAAGTACCATCAGTCTTACAACATTGCCATGCTGGACCATGTGGAGGACATTTTGGAGGAAGTAGGACAGCAGTGAAGGTTTTGCAATCAGGGTTGTTTTGGCCTACTTTGAACAATGATGCTCATGACTTTGCAAAAAGTTGTGATGAGTGTCAAAGGAGTGGAAACCTTTCTCAAAGAAATGAAATGCCCTTGATTGGAGTTCTAGAAGTAGAGTTATTTGATGTGTGGGGCATAGACTTTATGGGACCCTTTCCTATCTCCAATAACTGTTCCTACATACTGGTAGCAGTGGACTATCTGTCCAAATGGGTGGAAGCCATGGCTTGCCAATCCAATGATGCCATGACTGTTGTTAAATTTTTGCAGAAGCATGTCTTCACTAGATTTGGTACACCTCGTGCCTTAATTAGTGATGAAGGCACACATTTCATAAACAACTTATTGGAAGAAATTCTTGAAAAGTACAATATCCAGCACAGGGTGGCAACTGCTTACCACCCTCAAACCAATGGTTTGGCTGAATTGTCTAATAGGGAGATAAAAGGAATTCTAGCCAAAGTAGTTAAACCACATAGAAAGGACTGGGCCTCCAAATTGGATGATGCCTTATGGGCCTACCGGACTGCTTACAAAACCCCTATTGGAATGTCTCCATATAAGTTGGTTTTTAGAAAGGCCTGTCATTTGCTTGTAGAACTAGAGCATAAAGCCTACTGGGCCATAAAAGAGCTTAATATGAGTCTTGATGATGCTGGTAAGAAAAGATCTTTGCAACTCTGTGAATTGGAAGAACATAGGAATTTTTCCTATGAAAATGCCAAGCTTTACAAAGAAAATACTAAAAAGTGGCATGACAAGAAAATTCTTCCAAAAGATTTTACTGAGGGTCAAAAAGTCCTGTTATTCAACTCTAGATTAAAATTTTTTCCTGGAAAGTTAAACTCAAGATGGACCGGACCCTTTCGCATTGCCAAAGTGTACCCTTATGGAGTGGTTGATCTAATTGATCCTGATAAAGGTACCACTTTCAAAGTAAATGGACACAGAGTCAAACCGTATTTTGATCCAACAGAAGTTCCACAATCATCTTACACGGTTGTTGAGCCAGATGATTGATTATATATAATAATAGTAGTATATAATTAAATATAATATATATATATATTTATATATATATATATATAAAATATAAAATCTTAAAAATATAAACATATATATATATATATATTATAAATAAAGTATAATTTTTTTTATTTTGGATCAGACCTGGTTTTATTTGGTTGGGCCTTAATTAATTTCAGTAAATTAATTAAACCCAGTTTTGATTAGGTATCAGTTCCAGGCCCAAGTTAGTCATTTTACTTGTTTGGACTAAATCTTTGGATTAAGTTTTGCAAGCCCAAATCAAATAAATATGATTCAACCCAAGGCCCGGATCCAATCCGGTTTGTTTTTGACGATTCCTGTGGAAGCAACGAATGAAATCAGCGACATCATCTTCCTCGCTCCAAACTAAAATCAGAAACAAAGTACATAAGTGTACCTTCTTTTTCCTTCCATCCTAAAGTTTTGTACCTTCGCCTGCAACAACAACTCACCTTGTACCTTCATCTGAGTTTGGCTGCTATTTTTCTCGGATATCCAAGGAACAATCATGTCACCATGTACTTCATCCCCAATTGCTATTCTTAAAGACGAAGGTAACCTGTCGAAACCCAAATACCCTGATTTTTCTTCTTCTCTTTCGGCACTACCCCTGTTCCCGCCATAACCGTCCAACCTAGCCATTTCCCTACTTTCTAAACCTAAACCCTACCCTTTTTCCCCTTCGTTATTCTCTGTGATCACCACCACCACTTTCACCATGGCTAAGATAAAACCAAGGAAAAGAAGAGCTAATAATGGCTCTTCTGAAGATGAGAAAAATCCACACCCACCACCCACTAAAAGAATCACACGAAGTAGTGGGATGTTGAAAACCAAAACCATGACCAAAGAAGAGGGTTCGACAATTGCTCTATCTGATGACTCTTCGAAATCTCAAGAATGCACATCCCATCGTGTCTTTTTAGTAGAAGAAGAGGTCTCAACCACTGCCTTGAATGCTTTAGCGAGTGTTGCAGGTGCACAGCTGCAAACCCCCTCTCAATCATTTTAGACACCCATTCAACCGTTGGGAACCACCAATGTCACATCTTCCGGGTTTCAGGAGCAGGGTACTTCATCTCAGGTGAACAAGGTAATGTTTAAACCATCCCCTATGAGCTGGTTGAGTAGTTTAAGAGCCACTGTGAGCAAGGCATTTGCTGAACTTGATGAATTGCTGGGTTTGAAAACTACTGATAACCATACCACAGTGCCACAATTCCCTGCTGAGCCATCTAAGACCTCACTCAGTGATATCCCAAATTTTAGTAAAGTTCCTAATGTGAAGAAAGCACCTGAACGACAACCAAAATTGGATGCCAATCCAAAGATTTTGGCATCCAATCACCTTCCACCTTATACCATACCACCACGATGCAAAAACCTGCTAGATGCTCATATCCCTCCCAAACAGCCTTTTAAATTGGTTGATGAGCCTAGTGAGGATACTTTAAATACTAAAGACACACCCCAATCCTCTCACAGTACATTACCCCCTAGCCCCATTCCTAACAACCCGGAAAAAAACCTTAGCCAATCACCCCCATTAGATCATCTCTACCCTACCCAAAAGCATGCACCCAAAATCCCTCCACCAACCAGTCCACCACCAGTTTGGGACACGGCCACTGAAGATGCACAGGATGATCACACTCCTAATAGGGATTTGGGTCTGGATGATTTGGATGAGCTCATCTTTGGAAGGATCATAAGCGAGGAAAAACAGAATGTGCAAAAGCCTTGTCAGGAAGCTACTAATAGAGCACAAGAGACTGAGGATTGCAAGGATTATGGTGCTGAGAGAGAGAATTCAGCAGAAGCAGAAAAAGACCAAGAGGAGTTGGCTGGAAAAGAGTGCAGGCCAGATCCCACACCTGAAGTACCCACTTTAAAAATCCCTAGAAGAAAGTCTATAAGCAAGAAGCCACCTAGAAAACCAAAAGTGATTAAAGAAAGAAAGAGAACTAGGGTGACTTTTGAGCCTATGGAAGATCCCATGGAAGATCCCATGGAAGAGACTGAGGTTCCCCAACCTAAGAAGGCCACCAGAAAGACCTCTACAAGAAAAGACCAGGCCGCTGAATCTGGCCAGACTTCAACTCAGACCACTACAAAGAAAAAGGCTCAGAAAGGTACTTCTTCAACCCCTCCCCACAGATGACAGTATGCCTATGTCCAGTTGTAGGAAGGCCCTTCTAAAGTACTCTTTTTATGCTGCAAAGAATGGTCAGATTCCCAAAGGAATTCCCAAGGAAACCATAGATTCAAATCCTATTCTAAAAGCTACCGTAGACACTTTGGGTTGGGGTAAATTGTGTGAAGTACCTGGGGAATTTAATGAAAACTGGATAAGGGATTTTACACTGAAATCTCCATCACTGATAGCCCTGAAGTTATGGTTAGAGGGACCAAGGTATTCTATTCACCACAAGCCATAAATGACTATCTAGGCCTCACACCACCTGAAGATTCAAAATTGAGCAGGCTGAAAGCCAATGCCACTGAAGATGACTTAGCTACTATCTTGTCCAGACTTGCAGTAGAGGGGTCCACATGGACTTTCAAGGGAAAAACTAGAGTTCTTAGGACTAGTTGTTTGAAGCCAGAAACCAACATTTGGTTTTATTTTGTGAGGCATACACTCCATCCCACCAGCCATGACACTGATGTGTGCATGGAAATAGTGTACATCTTGTACTACATATTGGAGAAACAATCATTCAATGTAGGTGGGTTGATACATGCTAGCATCAGAGGTTGCATTGACAGATTGTTGTACCCAAGTATTATCCATGGGTTGATGGAACAAGCTGAGGTGAAGGTCTTGCCTTCTGACACCTTCAACAAAGAAAAGACTTCAATGGACAAGAAGAATCTGGACAGGCTTCTAAGGGCTGGAGATAGTGGACAAGGTCCCATTCTTCATAGTGAATTGGCCAATTTAAAGGAGGCCTTGCTTACTGAGATTAAAGATCTCAAGCAGTGTGTTAAAGATAAAAGCAAGAAGCTGAAAAAATGGGTCAAAAGCTTAAAGAAAGAAGTGCAAAGTCTGAAGAAAGAAAGGGTAGCCTGGCTGAAGTATAAGGAGAAAAAGGACAAGCTAAAGAGAAAGGAGTGGGTGAAGCAAAATCCTGGAAAGGAGATCAAAATGCCTCCTTTCCCATCTACATCGGTGGATCTTCTCCAGTCCCCTACTCCATCTGAGTAGGCCAGGTTCTACCTCCTATCCCTTTTATTCTTACTGTTTGATTTTCTTACAATTTGCTGATTTGTTAGTTAGTCTATGTTTGAGTCAATAGTTGAGTCTGTCCCATTTTCTTTAATCATTTGCTGATTTCTAGTCATTGTCTTAATCTGTTAAGTTCTTTTGTGTCTGTATGGATCTAATCTGCCATTCGGCAGCCTACTTGAACTCAGTTTGAGGTTCTCACCTCTTCTAAATTCATGTTTGAGGTCATGTGTTTGTTTCTTTAGCTTTGCTGAATTTTAGGAGTCTCGTTCACCTGTGTGGTTTAATCTGCTAAGCCTGTTTGCATTCAGCATAACAGGACCTGTTTGAATTAGGCATTGTCAATTGGCATATCTTTTTGTCTTATTTATTTGCTGGTTTACTTGTCTCAAGTGGGATATTTTCAGACTGTTAGTTGGCAGTCTTAGCTTTTCTTTGCTGCTTTGTTCACATGCACATCACACTCGCTTAAGTATCTGACTTTTTCAATGCATGATCATTTGAAGTTACTTGGGTGCAGTGTCTTATTCTGCTTAAAGACACTTTCTGCGCAACAAGCTTTAGGAGCTGTTTGAACTCGTTTTGCCACTTGGCAGTATGCAAGTTTGAGGTGTGCACTTTGCTGCACACCACTTTTATTTTCAATTTCTCTTTGCTGGATTACTGTGTCAACTTTAAGTTTGAGGTGTGCACTTTGTTGCACACCACTTTTCTTTTAAAACGTTCGTTTTGCTGGTTTACTAGTTTGAGTCCATGTTTGAGGTGTGCATGTTTTTGCACACCTGGTCATTTTGTGGGATTATGCCACTTGGCATCTTATCTGTTTAACACAAAGATTTGCTGATTTATAGTTTCTTAGGTTAAACCATTTTAAAGTGATTATTGTGCTTCTTGCTATGCATGTTCCATGTCTGTGAATTTTCTTGGTTGTCTTTGCATGTAGATATGATCTTATAGCCACAATAATCCACAATTTTGATTTCTTAAGTAATAAATCACTATCATAAGCACCACAGTTTGTCAAATGCTAGGATGAATCATCATTGGGCCAAACCATAATGGGCTTTCATTCATAATCTATCAAGCCCATTTTCCTTTCTTCAACCAATGAGGACATTGGCAATCTTCAAGTTTGAGGTTGTCAATGCTTTGCAAACATATATACACATCTACCCTCATTTTTGCAAAGCCTTGATTTACAAACACTTCACCATACCC
Organism: Saussurea involucrata; assembly: GCA_033807775.1. Taxonomy (NCBI): domain Eukaryota; kingdom Viridiplantae; phylum Streptophyta; class Magnoliopsida; order Asterales; family Asteraceae; genus Saussurea; species Saussurea involucrata. The sequence goes on from CM066321.1 coordinate 210,704,348, forward strand.
TTTGTGCAACCAAATAAAAATTCAAAAGAGCAAAGCTAAAGTGTCAAAGACACTCAAAGCTTAAAAGAGACCAAAAAGGTCCATCAAATACCTCAATATGAGAAGAATGGTAGAAAAATTGTACCATTGAGTGAAAGGTGAGTGAGTGGAAAAAGGCATAGCATGTCAAAATAAAGAAAAAAGCCAAATGCATTCCCATTTCAAACATGAATGCCTTGATGATTCTTGTTAGCATGAGATAGGCCTAGGAAATTGTGATGGTGCATTTTGAACTTAAGGGAATAAGACTAAGTTTATGAAGGGCTATTTGTATCATGTGTTTCATGTTTTAGATACCTAGTTAAATTCATAAGTGTGTGCATCATAGTTTTAAGCATAACCAGTCCATTTTTTTAGATTTGAGTCCTTTTCTTTTGATTTTTGGTGCTTGGGGACAAGCAACGGTTTAAGTTTGAGGTTGTGATAAGGTTAACTTATTAACCATATTTTTAGCCTTTTTATTAGTTTTTATCTTACTTTATTCTCCCAAAAATCCAATTTTTAGTCATGTAAAAATCATGCATTGATCATAATTCATACATTTAGCATGTTTTACATAGTTTAGTAGGTAATTCGGTGTTGCTAATAAAATTTTGCAGATTGATGAAACCCTCCGAGGATTCCTGCAGGATTTGAGTTGCTGGAAGTTTTTGCTGTTTTTGGGCCAAGATGTTGTTTTGGACCAAGATTCTGTTTTAGGCCATATCTGTTGTGGGCGGATTTTTGAAGCTACTAAATCATCTTTTTGAGGACCTTGCTTGGATAGTAGCTTAGTTAATACACTTTACCTTTTTATGGTGTATTATATACTTTTGTACTTTTAGAAGCTTATTAAGTACTCTTTTGCTTTTTAGAAACTTAGGCACCAAGTTTGCTTCCTCCTATAAATAGGAGAGTCTTTTGCTAGTTTAAAAAACCAATCTTCCAAGAATTTAGTTCTTGTGTTCTCTTTAAATTCCTAGTGTTCTCTTGTTACTATTAGTATGGAGTAATTGTAGTTTTCGGTTCAGAATTAATACAAGTGTTTTAAATCTCGAGTTCTTGTTCTCAAGTTTCATAATCGCTCTTTTATTATTAGAAATTAATACAAGGAACATACTTGATTTTTATAATCAATTTGTGACTTGAGATTACTTTCTAATATTGGTATTTTCCAAGTTTTAAAACAAACACGTTCGTTTTTCGTCACATTTCACTTCTAGTTAATTATTTGGTACAAATCTTGTGGTGATATTTTGGATTTAATCCTTCTAAAAATCCAAGACTTGTCCAAATAGTTAATAATTCGTTTTTTCTAGTAATTCCCAAGCTTAAAAATCATCTTTTGAGACGTAACTTGCACGACAAGTTTCATAACTTGGCTACCAAGTTACCTCATTTTTAAGACTTTAATCCCATTTACTGCTTTATTTACATTTCTGCACTTTATATTTCTGTCTTTTAATTTCCTGTACTTTAATTTACTGTCATTTACATTCCCGCACTTTAATTTCCGTATTTACTTTTCAGTAATTTATTTTTCTGCAATTTACTTTCCAGTCATTTACTTTTCTGCAATGTTATTTACGTTTCTTACATCTTTCGAAAGATTAATCCGAGCGATGATGGGCTAATTGCCTTAGCTTGGGATGTAAGGCAAAGTTACGACCGAAATCGGTGTGAAAGTTGAAAGTTGTATTTATATAAACACTGTTATCTAACTATTTTATTAAGGTGATAACTAACTGCATTAAGATCATATTTTAATTAATTGACAACTAACTTAATATGTGAAAATGCATTAACTTTCAGAGTTAAGATAAACAACAAAACCTGAGATAATAAGAGAAGGCTACATATAGCTTTAGCATCTGACAATTGCTATGCTCTTACGGTGTAGGATGGTAACATTGTGCTGTGCTAGGATTCACGAGGTCTAATATAACTGATATCGTATCGATAGCATGTTGGCCAATGTGTGCTCTTGGGAGGCCATCTGACCCGATAGTTGATACTGTGATAATCCTATTTATAGGATTATCCAGGTGTTTATTTCATCTTTTAACCGGATCACTTATTTCTGTCTTAACAAAACCTTGCACCCTGTGCTTTTAATCTCTCATTGATATTTTTAGTTGTTAACTCACAAACAAATCACTCAAATCTGTTTTCGAATTCGCCATCTGAAGTCAGTTTTTAAAGATTGGACTTTTTGAAAAGCTTTCACAAGATTTCCCTGTGGATCGATATCTGGTACTTTTACCATTATTACTTGTTACGAGACGATAGTAGTTCAAGGTGTATACTTGCACTGAGTTCTATTTTAAGTGAATCTCTAAGGTTGCATAAATCTTACAACAAAGAGCATAGGACTAACGGAATTGCATTTGTTGAAAATTGTAGTGATGATGAAAATGATTCTTGTGTATGATATATTCAAAATTTCATAGTGCTCGTGTTATGGTGAATATATTAATACGTGAGCATGCTTGAAATTGTTTTATGTGGTGTTGATCCAAACCCTTCAGTGATTTGATGATGACCCTTAGAATCACTTAGTGAAAATTACTTGTAAACATTATGTATTAGTGTTTCACCATCTATGAAAAATATACTAAGTCCGTTTAGTATCGCTGATGGGAAACATCTGCTCTCAGTGATAAATGTAGATCAGTGAGACTTGAGCCTGTTCAGTCTCACCAGTGATCGCTGAACTAGTTATCATGTAAATGTTTACTTGTAATTCATGAAGACAAGATTCACGACAACAGAGTTCAAAGCTGAAATCGAAGACTAAGCTGACGAACAAGTGACTAAGTCTACTAATGACCTGATGCGGATATCAGCGAAGCCAAGACTTGTCTGTTGGCCCCAAGTATCTGTTATGTAAAAGTATTGAAAATAGTTCAAGTCAGAAGACCAACAGAGATCAGACAGAAGATTCGAAAGAAGTTCAAGTCAGAAGACCAACAGAGCTCAACATAGCTCTGTCGAAGACTTCCAACAGAAGAACAAGTGTTTAACAGAAGGCCAACAGAGCTCTTGCGAAAGAGCTCTGGTGAAGTGAAGACCTCTGTCAGCCTAAGTCTCGTAGGAAATCCCAAGTGTTAGACAAGTGTCCATACTTACCAAGTATGCCCTAAAAATAGGAGACACACTTTCCACGTGTCATTCACTCATTCTAGGGTACGATAGTACACTGCCTTCACTTTTCCAGGTAGATCGTATTTTTGTTATGATCTCTTGATATCATTTTTGTAAACTTTGTGTATTTGATATCAAATTATCAATCCATGTTTTTCTTTTGTTTTTTATATGAGTTTAAAGCATTAAGAACTTAATCATTATTGATTAGAAGCTTTACATAAACACACACATATATATATACACACATTTCACATATATATAAATATATAATTATATATATATATATATATATTTGCCGCCTTGGCGCCACCATGAAAAACGCCATGGCCTCGCCGTAACTCGTAAGGCTTGAGGCTTGACCTCGCCGCCACGTCACGCCGCACGCCATTTAGAACCTTGGTCATTCTAGGGTACGATAGTACACTGCCTTCACTTTTCCAGGGCTATAAATAGAGAGGTAGTGGAACAAACAATTGTAAGCTTTGGGAAGAGTAGTTTTTCCACAATTGTTTAAACACACACTGCAGCAATCCCGAGCACTACCTCCGTACGATATTGTTGTCCTATGAGATTTTCGAACACACTCGAACATGTTCTTGGTGTGATTCATTATCAATATACGAGCAGCTTTTATATCTGATCCTGTTATCTTTTTTACTGTTCAATATTTGATTCTCATAGTTCATTTATCGTTTACACAATCACTCATTTTAATGGCTTTATTTAATATGCTTCCGCTGTCTATTTCACTACCATTAATATGATACAACGTGAATCTGGGAACCTACAATTGGTATCAGAGCTCCTTTGGTTTTCTTAAACCAAACGATCCAATCTACCAAGGTTGACTCATTGTTGTTGATTGTGTTTGTGTGCCTTTAAAAGCTTCATTACATACTCTGTTTTTACTGCTTCCTAGTCTAAACAAGCTTTCATAGCTCATATAACTGTGTTTAAAGCTTTCTAGCTTTGTTTAAACGTTTCTCTTAGAAGTTACTGTTCCATTAGTTACTGTTTAAAACTCATCTTCGGGTTGAAACTCTTTTTAACAACTGTACTCTGTCTTTCTTAAAATGGCGAACAACAGTATAAATGCTATCTATACTGTTCGTTCTTTAACAAAACCTCCTACTCTTCTGAGAGATGAATATGCTCAGTGGAAGATCCGGATGGTTAACTTTTTCGATGGTATGGATAAAGACTTAATGCGATCTGTCACGGACGGACCATACCAACCCATGGTTTTTGTTCCTCGTGTACCCGCAACAGGAACTACTGCTGAGATTCCAGCTCATTATGAGATTAAAACCACAGGTTTTACTGATGAGGAAAATCTAAAAATGGAAAATGATCTTAAAGCAGTTAGACTACTGATAATGGCCATTCCAAACGAAATATTTCAAGAACTAGATTCATGTGTTACTGCTAAGGAAATCTGGGATCAACTTCTTAACCAACTTGAGGGTGGTATCAAGACCCAAAAGAACAGAAGGACCCAATGTATAAATGAATACAACGATTTCAAGGCACTTCCTGAGGAAACCTTACAACAAACCTACAACAGATTTAATGTGTTGATCAACAAATGCAAAAAATGTGGGGTTGTTAGGTCGAAGGAAGATAACAATGTTCTGTTTTTGAAAAGTTTGAATGATGAATGGTTAAATCTGTCCATGTCTTTACAAGCCAACCAGGACTTAGATGCATGGTCTCTAACAGATGTGTATGGCACTTTGGCCGCACAAGAGAAGGATGTTGTCAAGCAAAAAGGCAAATCCACCATTGCAGGCCCAATCGCTTTAGTTTCTGATTCTATGAAAACCACATCAGAAAAGTCCAACAGAGAGAAAAAGAAAGATAAGTCCGTTAAAAAGAAAGGAAAGAAAAGTTTAGTTGCAGAGAGTGATACAGAGGAAAGCTCATCAGAGGATGATGACAATCAAGCTTTTGCTCAATCTCTTGCTCTAATAACTCAACAATTTAACAAGAGATTTGGCAATAAGTTTGACAGAAGAGGTAGATATGAGAGAAAAGAAGACAGAAGAGAATACGCTGCACCAGAACAAAGTAACAACAGAGTTACCACAGAACAAAGACAACCTCCACAAAACAGAAGAGAAAATCCACCAGCACAACAGAAGGCCGATGCTGCTCAACCCATCAATCAGAATGATGGACGTTGCTTCAGATGTGGCAAACCTGGGCACTTCTCTGTTAATTATAGAGGCAAACTGGTAAAAGACCAGGACTACTACAAGAACAAATACAAGTACAACTACAGAGAAAGAAGCTATGTTGCTGAAATGGAGAACTGGATTTCTGATTCATCCTCTGATGATGAACCAGAACAAGCCAACTTTTGTGGAGTTGCTGTGGATGATGAAAGTTTAGAAGAAGCTGTTGACTAGATGACTAGAGAACCAGAGATAGCGAAGGGAACAACAGAAGAAGAAGATCTAGCTCATGCATTTGCTCTTACTACGACAGAGTCTGACGACAGAGCGCTGGAGACCACCAGACCCAGTGCCAAGGTATGTTCATCTGAATCCAAGTCTGACTCAGAATTAGAAATGCATGTTTCTATGCTGAATGAGGAATTTCAACTTCTTAAACAAAAACTTTCTGAAGAAAAAGAGCTAAGAAAGCTAGCTCAGAAGGATCTGTCCTTTTACAAGAGAGAGAAAACTCTCTTGGAACAAGAAAAGGAAGAAATCTTCAAAGAAAAATCTGAGCTAGAAATCTTGCAAAAGAAGAAAGAGAGCCTGTTTTCTGACAAAGTTAATGAATATGAAAATGTTTTGAAACAGAAGTCTGAAAAATTGAAAAAGTCTGAAACGGAGAGACTTAACTCTGTTGCTCTAACTGACTATTTTCAAAGAGAAAGGGAAATTCTGCATCAATCCCTACAGAGAAAAGAAATTCAGATTAAAAAATACCAGGATGCACAAGACGTGCACATCAAGATAAATTCACAGATGGATACGCAAGGTCTTGGTTTCTCTGACCTTGCTCCCTATGACGAAAGGAAGAAGACATCTCTGTCCTCTGCCTTTTGTGTTGGGAAAATCCAAGAGGACGTGATATCTGGTAATGCTGTTTTCAAAAGAACCAAAACTTCAGATGCTTTCTCAAAACCAAGAAATCTTGACTTTAGGAACGTCAGCTATGATTCCTCTGATCATGAAAAGGTTTTAAAACCATCCTCTGAGTTTATTCTTGATCAAGGAAGAGCTAGAATCATACTTCCTAACTCTGTCAAGCTCTTGGATACAAAAGAGATTTTTAACTTCAACTCATTCAAAGGACAGAAGTCTGTTACTTCTATGACTGAGTCCTCTGTTGAAATCCCACAGAGCAAAATCAATCCAGAAGCCCCAGTCTTCTCTCCTACTCCTGAATCCATAAGAACATCTTTTGAGGAAGATTTGTTGAAAGTTATCGAGGAAAATGCTGTTTCAGATTCTTTAAAGCCAAAGTTGAGAAGGTTCAGAACTGTCAAAACAAATATCTCTGTCATACCCATTGAAACGAAAACCTCCGACAGAGCCACTAGAGACTTTCTAGGCTCTGACAGTGACTCTGACTCTGAAGTAGATGAACAGATTTTTTGTGGTCAAAAGAAAATTTTACACAAGTTAAAGCAGATACCGATAGAATCTACGGATCTAAAAGATGATGTTTCTTTCTTCAAGAAACAATCAAGGTTTATACCGGTAACTGAGTTTAACAACAAAGGTTTTAAGATTCTTGCTTCTAATGCAGTAGAAGTGGAGAAGAGAGAGAAAAACAAAAGTGTTTTTGTAAACCCAAATGTTCCTCTTGCTTTCAAACCAGTAAAATTCACACCAGAACAAAAGGGAAAATGGATAGCAAACAACAGATCTATTCCAAATTCTGGTGTAAATCAAAGAAGAAATCCTTTCTGGTCAAATGAATCTATTCCAAAGAGCTTCGTGTCAACAGAGTCTGTTTCTAGGAATAACAGTTTTAAGAAACAGAACCAGGACAGATTGTATGCAAAGACATCTAGTCCTAAAATCTTTCAGAATCAAGCTCCATTCAAACAGTTTTTGAATAAAAACAATGTGCATCAGTCATGTTCCATCAACTGCAATTGTATTCAACTGTTACTAAAATTGAAAAATCATCTGAATGGTCCCCACTGTGTTCTGAATCAGTACGTTCAAAAGAAAAATCCCACGACTGTTCAGAATACACAGAGGAAAACCTCTGGCACACCATCACAGTATGGAAAGCCCAAAGGAAAGTCTGTCAACCCACCTAAGCCTAACAGGAAAGGACCCATTATGCAATGGGTACCTAAAAGGAACTAATCTGTCTTGCAGAAACCTCATGTGCAGATCTGGTACTTGGATTCTGGATGCTCCAGGCACATGACGGGGAATAAGGAGCTGTTAACTTCTTTTAAGAACAAGATGGGAAGTGCAGTAACCTTCGGAGGAGACAATGGCGGACAGATTAAAGGTTATGGTATATTAGTAAATGGTGGTGTTTCAGTCTCTGAAGTTGCTTATGTTGAAGGATTAAATCATAATCTTCTCAGTATAAGTCAACTCCGTGATCACGGATTTGATGTCAATTTCAGGAAGAAATATTGTTCCTTGTTACTTTCCGAGTCTGGTCAAGAACTTTTAAGACCTGACAGAAAAGGCAATATTTACAAAATGAATTTTAAACCAAACCAAAACTCTACAACAGAGAAACTCTGTTTAGAGTCTTTGAAAAATGAAGATGCATGGCTCTGGCATAAAAGATTTGCCCATTTGAACTTTCAAAACCTTGACAAGCTCGTGAAACTGAAGTTAGTAAAAGGACTTCCTTCTCTGAAGTTTGACAAAGACCATCTCTGTTCTGCTTGTGAACTGGGTAAGATGAAAAGATCCTCATATAGAACAAAGAGTGATCATAGTTGTCCCAGACCTTTGCATATGCTTCACGTGGATCTCTGTGGTCCAATCTCTGTGCAAAGTCTGTCAGGCAAGAAGTTTATCCTTGTTTTAATTGATGAATATTCTAGATATACTTGGATTGAGTTCATCAGAGTAAAATCTGATATCCCAGAAATTTTGATAAGTTTGTTGAGAAGGATACAGGTTCTGTTAGGATTAAAATTGCAAAAGTTGAGAAGTGGTAATGGGACAGAATTCAAGAATGCCAAAATTGATACCTACCTATCAGAGGAAGGAATTTCCCAGAACTTTTCAGCTGCAAGAACTCCACAACAGAATGGAGTTGTGGAAAGAAAGAACAGAACGCTGGTAGAAGCCGCCAGAACCATGTTGGCTGGCTCTGTCCTTCCAATAAACTTCTGGGCAGAAGCAGTCTCAACAGCCTATTTTACCCCAAAACAGAGCTGTGATAGTAAAAAGATTTAAGAAGACTCCTTATGAACTCATCAACAATAAAAGACCAAACGTGAAATTCTTTCATGTTTTCGGTTGCAAGTGCTACATATTGAATGACATAGATCAGCTGGGAAAGTTTGATAAGAAAGAAGACGAAGGAATCTTTATTGGTTATTCCTTAACCTCTAAAGCCTACAGAGTCTACAACTCCAGATGTCGGGTCATTCAAGAAAGTGTAAACGTGTCCTTTGATGAAAGCACATCGAGCTCCTCTGATCGTAAATCAACAGAGGGGACACAGACATAACATAAAAAGACAAGTTCTTCAAAGACAAGGGAAGAAGATATCAATCTCATGTTCAACGATTTCTTCAATGATGATGATTCCTCTGATAACATCAACAGAGGAGATCAAGCTCAGAACTCAACATAACAGAATCTGACAGGTACATCTCTCACTGGTCCCTCTAATATTTCACCATCTACTTCTCTGTCTACAGGAGTGATACAGAGAAATGAGGAACCACATCAGAACGAGAGAGGACCTGAACAAGAGCCATCATCACCTTTGCTAACTAATATTGGCAAAGACTCCTTGTTTAACAGCTCACTTTCACAGAGCCCTGTTAATGACTCTCAGAGCAATGAGGCCACTCTCCAAAGTCGTGTGCCACAGAGCCCCGGTCCCAATCAACAGAGCTCTGATGCTGAAGTTCATCTTTTTCCATCAGAAGCACAAACCCCGCCTGTTGTCCATGCTCCCATGACACGATGGACAAAGGATCATCCTCATCATCTTATCATTGGTGCTGCTGAAGATGGTGTGAAGACAAGATCGGCCACAATCAATGAAGCCTTCTTTGTAAATTTCTTAAACATGATTGAGCCGAAGAAAATTTTTGAAGCCCTGGAGGACCCAAATTGGATCGAAGCTATGCAAGAAGAGCTTCTGGAATTCGAAAGAAATAAAGTTTGGTCCTTGGTTCCACTCCCAAAAGGCAAAGCGGCCATTGGAACCAAATGGGTGTTTAGAAACAAAAAGGATGAAGATGGGATTATCATCAGAAACAAAGCTCGTCTGGTTGCAAAGGGATACAGACAGGAAGAAGGTATTGACTATGACGAAACCTTTGCACCTGTGGCTAGGATAGAAGCCATCAGAATCTTCCTAGCCTATGCTGCTCATAAGGGTTTTAAGGTCTACCAAATGGATGTCAAGTCTGCCTTTCTGAATGGCAAACTGCAAGAAGAAGTTTATGTCCAGCAACCACCTGGTTTTGAATGTTCAGAGTTTCCAGACCACGTTTACAAGTTAGACAAAGCTCTGTACGGCCTTAAGCAAGCTCCCAGAGCCTGGTATGAAACTCTGTCCAAATTTCTGTTGGTCATTCACTTCGAGAAAGGTACTGTCGATAAAACTCTATTCTTTAGAAGGTATAAGAATGACATACTTCTGGTACAAATATATGTTGATGATATTATCTTTGGGTCTACAAGACAGGAGTACTGTGATAAGTTTGAAAGTTTAATGAAAAGCGAATTCAAAATGAGCAAGATGGGAGAACTTTCTTTCTTCCTTGGTTTACAAGTTAAACAATCAGACAGAGGGACTTTCATAAGTCAGTCTAAGTACATCTCTGATATGTTGAAAAAGTATAAGCTCAATGATTCAAAACCAATGAAAACTCCTATTGCCACTGGAGTTAAGCTTGACTCTGATCTTAATGGTGAACCAACAGATGTCAAGTACTACAGAGGCATGATAGGGTCACTTCTGTACTTAACTGCCATCAGACCTGATATAATGTTTGCAACCTGTCTCTGTGCCAGATTTCAAGCAAATCCTACATAAACTCATTTAACAGCTGTCAAGCGTATCTTTAAATATCTGAAAGGATTTTTGGGTCTCTGGTATCCTCTTAACTCTGGTTTCGAGCTTGTAGCATATACAGAGTCAGACTATGGAGGATGCAAGAATGACAGAAAGAGTACTTCTGGTAGCTGTCAACTGCTTGGAGAAAAGTTGGTGAGTTGGACATCCAAGAAACAGAACTGTGTTTCAACCTCAACAGCAGAAGCAGAATATGTTGCTGCTGCTAGTTGTTGTTCTCAAGTGATATGGATGAAAACACAACTCAAAGATTATGGCTTGGAGTATGGTAAAATTCATATTCTATGCGACTCCAAGAGTGCCATTGCCATAACAGCCAATCCAGTTCAACACTCGAAAACTAAGCACATCGACATAAGGTACCACTTCATAAAGGATCATGTTGAAAAAGGAACTATTGAAATGTACTTTGTTTCAACTGACCTCCAGCTTGCTGACCTGTTCACAAAAGCACTTGATGAAAGGAGATTTAACTTCTTAATCAGCAAACTGGGTATGCTGAACATGTCCTCTTAATTCTATTCAAAACTCAATAGAGCCTCTGTTGTTTCAACAGAGCTCTGTTAAAAAGGTTAGGAAGGATAGTTCAACAGAGTCTCTGTCTTTCACCAGAACTCTGTCAAGCATACTCTTTCAACAAGCTTGGTGAAAAAAAAAATTGCTCATATTTTAAGGGGGAGTTTATAAGAGTTTGAGCATAGTTTTAGGGGGAGCAAGTCAGTACTCATATTTCCAAATCCAATTTGACTTTGCTTTTTTGATCCTCATTGACAAATCTTTTTGAAGAAAGAGGGAAAACCTGTTCTGATGAAAATCCTTTGATAACGTCAAGAACCTGTCAGAACTCTGACATTCCACCAGAGCCTCTGTTGTTTTTTCACCAGACCTCTGATGAAATTTCTAAAGTCAGTTATGTTCTCGTTCTTTGACCATTTCCTCATCAGATACAAAATTTTAAATGGTTTTGGGTTAAGGTGAAACTCCAAAGGAATACTTGAAAAGAATATAAAAAAAGGGTCACTCGTCAGAGGCAAAAAAAAAACTTGCAAAGCTCCATCAGAGCTCTGTCGTTTTTTTTTGCCACGTCATCAGAGGTAACGTCATCAGAGGTGCGGGTTATTTCTAAGCGTCAACCACTTGTCACCCACACATCTCTAACCGCGGCGGTTTACTTACACAAAAGTGGTCAGAACAAATCCACGTGGCACTCTATAATTGAAAGCTAAACCACTAGCTGTCCCCACGATACTTAATTCAGGCCACTCCATCTTCTGTCACTCGAGTACCTACAGTATCTACGGCGATTACCCAGCCACAAGTTCTGACTATAAATATCCATAACCTTGACCCATTTCTTTTCTAAACTTCCTAAACCTTTCACCTTTCCCTCTTTTATTTAAATCCTCAGTGTTCTTCAAGAAAACCCAAACCTGCAACAATGGCAGAACCCCAAAACTCTGCTGATTCAAGCCGAATAGAACCCACCGATGATATCATTGTTCTTCCATACAAGTTTGCTGACAACAACTACAGATTCGATCCCACTCCAGGACTCTATCTACCTCTGTATCACGTCTTCATTGAGTTCTTTAGAAACTCTGACATCTTCAGAGCCCTAACAGAGGTTGATGACCACCTTCCAGTGATCTATGTCCAACAATGGTGGACCACATGCCAATACATCGAAGAACGGGATAGTTGGGAGCGTCAACGCAAGTAATGGAGGAGCGGGAACAATCCGCATTAGAGCAAGTACCTTAAGAAGAATCTTCCGAATGAAAACCAAACGATAGCTAGGAATAGACGCCTATGAGAAACCACCAAAAACAGCTGTTCTTCTTGATTTCATGAAGTTTCTGGGTTACAACAAGGATCTGAATAGGATTGGAGAGTTCAAGCGATAGAATCTACCCACTATGTGGAATTTCATGTTCTCCACCTTAAACAGAACCCTTACCAGCAAATCTGGTAGTCAAGACCAAGCCACAACAGAAATCCTACAAATCATGTATGGATTGTTCTTCAATCGAAACTTTGACTACGCCAGCATTCTCTACAACGATCTTCTTACGGCTGTAAACACAAAAACCTCATCCATCGCTAGAGGAGGAGTCGTTGGATCCCACAAGTTCTTGAAGATGATCAAGTTTCCACGCTTTATCAGTCTGGTGATCAGAAGAGCCTTCGACAGACTGGAACTAACTCATCAGGGTCGCTCAACACCTGTTTGGACGATGTCAAAATTCCTCCCCACCACTTCTGGAGAATACCCCTTCATAAGAAGAATTCCAGGTACAATGCTTGCCCTTATCGCCCCTGACCACATCTCTATCCAAAACTATCAGAGTGCTGCTCAACCTCAAGAACCTGAGGTGAAAACCCCATCATACTTAGGATCTGAGCCTTCCTTGGAGAGCTTAAGTGAGGAGATTGGTGAGGAAGTTAACAGACCAGAGGAAAGAGTACCCGAAGTGGGGTCTTCCTCTAGAAGAGAGGAAGTAGAGGACAGAGCATCTCCTAGAGAGGCTGTCCATGAGGAAGTACAAGAAACACCAGAGGTAGAAACTATCTCTTCTGATAATGATGAGCAAGAATGTAACGTCCTAAAAATTACAAGCAAATTTAAATTTTTAAATAAACATTTCATTTATAACAACTCATTAAATGATCCCAACGTTTCGTTTGCAAACTCATAATTAATATCTTCATAATAAAGACCAGCGGAATTAAACGTTTACTTATTAAAAACCATAAAGCAACCAGTTCTCCTCGCGCGCCAGTGTGTACTCGTCACGCCTTGGAGCCGCCCGTACCTGAAACCACAATCTATTGGGAAAGGGTAAGCACGAAGCTTAGTGAATTCTACACCATAAGTAACACAGTTATTTCCACACCACCATGAACAGATAATTGCACATAAACAACATTCAAGTCTACGAACAAATCATAAACCTGCATACTCGCACCAACCCACCTAATAGGCATACGTCGGTCCCACCGACCCCACGACCATCGTGTAAACGCAACCCGGCACCCCCGGGTTCATACGCCACCCGCGTATACAACCTTTGGTCCCACCGAACTACTACGCCACCCGCGTATGTGACCCTCGGCCCCGCCGAACTCCTACGCCACCCGCGTAGTCACAACAATAAAGGTCCGACTAGACACCCCACTATTTAACCCCGCATCAAAGCAAATAGAACTACCACATACATATACAACGTAATGTAAAAATAACCGACATTAGTTATAGTGAGAGAACTCACCTCGAATGCGCGCCTAGCTCAACAATACAATTCAAGCTTTACAATTACGGTCACTTCCCAGCACCTAAACGCATGTTAAAACGTGTCAATACGAGACCCGGACCCTATGACACGACACACGCTTAAACCGTCACTAAAACCATTTTCCGCTCTCGCCAAACAGGTCTGTTCGGGACCTGTTTCGACCCCTTTAAACCCAGAAAATTCCCAATATTATTTCATGGTTAGAAGATACTCTGAGATAGGGTTTCAAGGACATATTATACGCCTCCTAACGACTTTTCTACAATTTAATAGGAATTAAATACGAATGACTACCAAAGCTGTCAGTTTTCAGACCAGCCGTGCAAACAGCCCAAAACAGCCTAGCTACGGGCTTAATCAGACTTTCGGCAAAACACGAAAAACCTCTCCAACTCAAAATGGGAACCTTGGGCACCAAAATCACGTCAAAACGAGTTACGAGTGAAAAGTTAAAGCTTTCGCAAGATCAAGGCAGATTCCAGAAGTTTTCACATGAAATGACGAATCACCGAACTTGCGACCACTTTTTCGCCCAGCTAGAGACCGAACCAGTTTTCCGCTAAAACACGGAAAACGTGCCCGACCCCGAACTTGAACCGTGGGCGCCAGTTTCGGCTCCGTCGGAGTTACGACGGAAAAGTTATAGCCGTCGTAAAAACAGTGGCTGAACGATTATTCACATAAAATGACGATTTATGAACGGTTCAAAGTTTAATCGGTTCGGGTTAAGCGATCAGTTTAGATTCCTCGATTAGGGTTAAGGTTCCACGAGTTGGACAATTTCCAGCACCACCCACTGCCACCTCCGGCAGTGGTGGGTGGCGGCGGCGGCCACCGGTGTTTTACGAAGCATAACGAGACAATTAGATGACCCGACTAACCACTAGACCACACACCCTCACCCCCACACCGTACCTGCCCTCACGACCACCACGCTGGTGGTTTCCGGCGGCACCCGCCGGCGGCAGCCATTACTGTGCCGGCGGTGGTAGGGTTGTGGCGTGTAGATGGCAGCGAAAGAAAGAACAAAGGGAACGAGTCTTACCTTGACGATGACGACACAGCAGCGGCGCCCACTCTTGCGACTCTTTCTTTCTCGATCCCTCCCTCTCTCGCTGGACTCTCTCTCCGGCGAACCTGCGATGGCGACGGTGGCTGTTGTTTGGGTGGTCGGCGGCAGCAGAAAAGAAGGGAAGAGGAGGGTGGTTCACGGCACAATGGAGATGAAGAGAGAACAATAGGGTTTTCTTGTGGTTTGGTTTTCCTTTGCTTATTCTCACGGCAACCACACCAAACAAAAAATAACATGGGTCTTGACCGATCTGCATGGGCCGAACCCATGTGGGATTTCTGGGCCTTTGGCACAATTATCCCCTTCACTTACAACTCTCTCACCACTAACCAAAAAAATTCGACAATTTAACGATTTGACCCAACTCGACTAACCCCGTTTACGGAAACCACAATAATTGAACTTAAAAGAAATAGCTAAGACTAATAAATTACATACCGGGATACGGGCTTTACAACTCTCCCCCACTTGGATTAGACTTCGTCCTCGAAGTCTCTGCCTACGAATAGCTCCGGATAGTTCTCCCTCATCTCAACCTCAGGTTCCTACGTCCACCTGAAATTCCTTCTAAAACTTCTCGAATACTTTTCTAACCAACGTACCCCTTCTAGGACACTAACAAAATGATCGGAAGAACACCCCAACAATTGGAATCATTCCTAGTCAAACTACTTCGTTTGTTCTCCCAACCTTGGATATTCCATACATCTTGATTCAAATCTCAAGCTCTAACCATTCTAAAGCTGCTCACAGTATACCCTACAGGATACTCGACTACGATCATTCCTACCCTTAACTGTCGATTAACTTCCACGAATTCTAATAGACTCCAAAGATTTTCAATAACTTATATTAACAAAACATCGACCCCCTGCCGAACATCGGTCCAACCGATTACAATAACAAACATCGGCCACCCGCCGAACATCGGTCCAACCGATTACAATAACAAACATCGGCCACCCGCCGAACATCGGTCCAACCGATTACAATAACAAACATCGGCCACCCGCCGAACATCGGTCCAACCGATTACAATAACAAACATCGGCCACCCGCCGAACATCGGTCCAACCGATTACAATGAATCACATAAGCGTGGTATTATCCTAGACACTAACACAAATAGATATCCCCCACAATCAAGTCAGCTAACACACACGTAGGTCATTCCCTTAACCGATACTACCCGGTCTATATTACCAACACGCGTGGAATACCCAACCTCCCACCGTCAACGTATCCCCCACACACGCTCTATAAAGCTAATTTATCTGAACCGAGGATACACCGTGACGCCTACCTCTCAGGTAACGCCTCAGGGCCCCGCACATCGGAATTACCTCTCAAGTAAGTGCCCACAACTATATCCTCCTAGCACCTACTAGAAAGCCTAGGCTATAACACCTGAACACCGGGGCCTCACCCCGAGATACCCAACCGACCACTACCAGCGACTGACTAACGTGCCTAAGGATCGAGAGCAAAACAGCCTACCCACAAGTGCCTATTCCGGATTGTCTCCCTCACCCAAACGTGTA
Organism: Saussurea involucrata; assembly: GCA_033807775.1. NCBI lineage: Eukaryota > Viridiplantae > Streptophyta > Magnoliopsida > Asterales > Asteraceae > Saussurea > Saussurea involucrata. Next base: position 210,720,676 of record CM066321.1, read on the forward strand.
AATACTCGACGTGCAATGAATGCCAAGCGGTGCGACAAAACAATTCATCAACAAGACTCCACCTCGAGTCATTAAAACCGGGCAATTAGCCCATGACTAACTCCAAGTCAAAACCGAGCAAAATGCTCCACGCTTGCTAGACCCATAGGTCGGAAAATGCGTTTAAACAAAGTTTAAGCAAGCAATACTCTGAAATCAACCCTTAGTCCCAGACTCAACACGGGTTAAACAAAAGAGTTTTCCAAAAGGACTCACACCCTTAAAATTCTCGAAATGACACATGACACTTAAAAGCACATTTCCCCAAATGGTTTACAAAATCATTTACAAAATATTTTCAACATCAGTATTTTCATCTCAAAAAGATCGTATGTAATAAAACTACTATTACCAGATCGATAGTTACGCAAAACTGGACACGCTCGTCCCACATAGGAAAATCATGTTGAAAATCGTTCAATTGCAGCTCAGTTTGCTCACAAAATGCAGAGTGAAATAAATAAATAAATAAATAATAAATGAGCCGTCACGGTTCCAGTATAAGTTAGCTCAAGACATGTACTTAAAATAACCACTCGACCTTACCCAAGGGTGCGACAAAAGTGTGCACAAAATTTAAAAATCAGTCCCACGACGTTTGACCCCAAAATTTCTCTTTTTAAATCATAAAAATGTCGTGGCACCGGGTTCACCAACAAATTATAACGCACGTCAGCTAGTCGTACAAAACGACGAAACGGTTTACAAATACATTTTTGTTAAAACACAATTGTCTCATGTAAGTTTCAAACTTAAAGATAAAAACTAATCCGTTTCCATCATTTGAAAATATCGACTAAAATCTCATAAAATCTCAAAAGGTGGGGTTCTTTAGATTGATTTCCAAGATTTCCCCAAATGGTCACATAAACAAATAAGATATGCACCTCGTGACATTAAACCCACACGACTCGACATGCCGTAAAACAAAACTTATTTTAACCAAATCACTCAATTAGCTTTATACAGACACCGTGGAATGTAACTTTTCGTCTCAACTCTAACATATGTGGAGGAGTTCCAATGTTAAAGTCACAAGCCGTAGTCACTTGCCCCACATTTTAAACACCCCAAAACACGGATATCATCTTACCCGAAAGAACCGTTGGAAAAATAACGAAAATGAGACAAATTCTAACCAAGTTTGCACTCCCGTGATAAAACGATTTCATACACTTTCAAAACCATATTTCAAAATCTTGTGTGTGCGCTGAGCAGTTCCCAAAATTCCAAAACACCGTCCATACAAAGATTTGAAACACAAGAATTTGTTAATGCAATCTTATTTTCAAAATAACTTCGTGCATGACTCATTCGGCATTCAACGTCTCGACCCATACTACTCTGAAACTCTCCGGTCTACTATTGTCATCCAGACATTTAAACCTCTTAAGGCAAGTTGGAAATTCACATCAAATCATCCTACGGGTTTTCCTCAAATCAAAGTCGGCTCAAAAGCCTATGATTCTAGCACAATTGCCAATTTTTGACCCAAAATGGTCTACTTAAAACAAATATTACCTCAGCAACCTCAACTACAAGTGTCAGGCACGAAAGAAAAATGGGTAGCCCCGCTATCAAACATCACTACAGCAGACACCGAGTTAACTAAGAACGTACTTAAACACACAGCTTAAGCAAAATGCAACTACATACAAATATCAAGTGATGAAATATACCTGTCACCACTTTAAGCGTAGCCTGTGCCTCTTCCACCGTCAGTTAAAGAACTCTACCTCGGCCGCCTCGGGTCCAGCCTGACCCACACGACCATCAGTAATACGCAAGGGAGCAGCCACAGAAGCTCCTTGTGCCCCACCCCCAATAGTAACCCTCGGATTCGGGCAGTTGACCTCCACGTGGCCCATCTGTTTGCAGTTAAAACAGACCATCTGTGGTGGTTCCCTGCAGTCGCGACCGTAGTGCCCCACCTGGCCACACTGGAAACATTTGTCATTTCTCCTTCTGCTACCATCCATGGTTTTAAACCCACCGCTCCTTTGATTCAAGAGCGAGTCTGAAAACCTCGTTTTCTTTGGAACTGCCGATTCTGGTGCAACGGCCTGCGTTGTTTTCCTCTTCTTAGTCTGTTCCTCTAACTCAGGTTCCTAGCTCCGAGCAGCCTCCATCATCACTACTACCTCATCACGAACGGCGGTAATAATCTCGGGGATTGCCTCCCTAATAGCATGCTTTACTTCAGCCGCGATCAACTCACGTATCTGCTCAGCAGTGATCCCGGCGCCAATCCCTGGCTCAGTAGTGTTGTTTCCCTTAGTGATGGCCATTTCTGGGGTAAAAATTACAACGAGTTATTAGCACATAATAACTCACACTAGCAACACTCACGCTCAACTCCTTGGATTCCTCGCGACTTTTCCCGACTCGAGCATTGATCCTGTGCTTCCGGTAGTAGGAGCTCTACTACTACCATCCACACCTATCATCGCCCGTTCCGAGTTCCATCCCAAGGGGTCCAAGTAGTTTCTCGCCGACTCTATACACATATGCCCGCACCGGCATATGTACACACTCATCCTAGCTCCCTAGGAATTCCATCCAAACCACTACCCTTGCTACTGCTGAATCCCTACTTATCATAACGAGTTGCCTCGCGAATACCCGATCATATGCAGTGCGAAACAAATAGACAGTCGAATACAAGACTCTATCCTAGAACGGTTGGACTCAAACAAGAGTTGCGCAATAGAACTAAATCGAATATTCTAAGGCTATAAATCTCTTACTTCATACAACCTAGAGGGCATCCACTTAGTAACCTATCATAATTAGCATAAATTCCTAATAGCAAGTAGTTCAACATACAACATAGTGTCCACAACAGGCAATCTAGCATGCATACTCTATGATCTAGAAAGCAATAAAACACTAAGTGCTGTACCTTTCCCCTTTGGCTCCGGCTGACTGTACACACTGCGCCTCCGATCACCGTCTCTCAAACGGATCTTTCCTTCGTTTTATTTCCCAAAAACTTTAAAGAAAATTTTATAGCCGCAAACTTGAGATCAAACACACCGAAATGCGTTTGATTCACTCAAGCCGTGCTCTGATACCAAGTTGTAACGTCCCAAAAATTACAAGCAAATTTAAATTTTTAAATAAACATTTCATTTATAACAACTCATTAAATGATCCCAACGTTTCGTTTGCAAACTCATAATTAATATCTTCATAATAAAGACCAGCGGAATTAAACGTTTACTTATTAAAAACCATAAAGCAACCAGTTCTCCTCGCGCGCCAGTGTGTACTCGTCACGCCTTGGAGCCGCCCGTACCTGAAACCACAATCTATTGGGAAAGGGTAAGCACGAAGCTTAGTGAATTCTACACCATAAGTAACACAGTTATTTCCACACCACCATGAACAGATAATTGCACATAAACAACATTCAAGTCTACGAACAAATCATAAACCTGCATACTCGCACCAACCCACCTAATAGGCATACGTCGGTCCCACCGACCCCACGACCATCGTGTAAACGCAACCCGGCACCCCCGGGTTCATACGCCACCCTCGTATACAACCTTCGGTCCCACCGAACTACTACGCCACCCGCGTATGTGACCCTCGGCCCCGCCGAACTCCTACGCCACCCGCGTAGTCACAACAATAAAGGTCCGACTAGACACCCCACTATTTAACCCCGCATCAAAGCAAATAGAACTACCACATACATATACAACGTAATGTAAAAATAACCGACATTAGTTATAGTGAGAGAACTCACCTCGAATGCGCGCCTAGCTCAACAATACAATTCAAGCTTTACAATTACGGTCACTTCCCAGCACCTAAACGCATGTTAAAACGTGTCAATACGAGACCCGGACCCTATGACACGACACACGCTTAAACCGTCACTAAAACCATTTTCCGCTCTCGCCAAACAGGTCTGTTCGGGACCTGCTTCGACCCCTTTAAACCCAGAAAATTCCCAATATTATTTCATGGTTAGAAGATACTCTGAGATAGGGTTTCAAGGACATATTATACGCCTCCTAACGATTTTTCTACAATTTAATAGGAATTAAATACGAATGACTACCAAAGCTGTCAGTTTTCAGACCAGCCGTGCAAACAGCCCAAAACAGCCTAGCTACGGGCTTAATCAGACTTTCGGCAAAACACGAAAAACCTCCCCAACTCAAAATGGGAACCTTGGGCACCAAAATCACGTCAAAACGAGTTACGAGTGAAAAGTTAAGGCTTTCGCAAGATCAAGGTAGATTCCAGAAGTTTTCACATGAAATGACGAATCACCGAACTTGCGACCACTTTTTCGCCCAGCTAGAGACCGAACCAGTTTTCCGCTAAAACACGGAAAACGTGCCCGACCCCGAACTTGAACCGTGGGCGCCAGTTTCGGCTCCGTCGGAGTTACGACGGAAAAGTTATAGCCGTCGTAAAAACAGTGGCTGAACGATTATTCACATAAAATGACGATTTATGAACGGTTCAAAGTTTAATCGGTTCGGGTTAAGCGATCAGTTTAGATTCCTCGATTAGGGTTAAGGTTCTACGAGTTGGACAATTTCCAGCACCACCCACTGCCACCTCCGGCAGTGGTGTGTGGCGGCGGCGGCCACCGGTGTTTTACGAAACATAACGAGACAATTAGATGACCCGACTAACCACTAGACCACACACCCTCACCCCCACACCGTACCTGCCCTCACGACCACCACGCTGGTGGTTTCCGGCGGCACCCGCCGGCGGCAGCCATTACTGTGCCGGCGGTGGTAGGGTTGTGGCGTGTAGATGGCAGCGAAAGAAAGAACAAAGGGAACGAGTCTTACCTTGACGATGACGACACAGCAGCGGCGCCCACTCCCGCGACTCTTTCTTTCTCGATCCCTCCCTCTCTCGCTGGACTCTCTCTCCGGCGAACCTGCGATGGCGACGGTGGCTGTTGTTTGGGTGGTCGGCGACAGCAGAAAAGAAGGGAAGAGGAGGGTGGTTCACGACACAATGGAGATGAAGAGAGAACAATAGGGTTTTCTTGTGGTTTGGTTTTCCTTTGCTTATTCTCACGGCAACCACACCAAAAAAAAATAACATGGGTCTTGACCGATCTGCATGGGCCGAACCCATGTGGGATCTTTGGGCCTTTGGCACAATTAGCCCCTTCACTTACAACTCTCTCACCACTAACCAAAAAAATTCGACAATTTAACGATTTGACCCAACTCGACTAACACCGTTTACGGAAACCACAATAATTGAACTTAAAAGAAATAGCTAAGACTAATAAATTACATACCGGGATACGGGCTTTACAAAGAAGGAAACATCAGAGAGAATCCAGAGAGTTCTACAGCCATAGGAGCCGAGGAAAATGTGAGAATAGAAAAAGATGCTCAACAGAGCACATCTGAGGGTAACCTTAACCAAAATCCCAGTGCTTCCACACAATCTAATCCTGGTGATCAAGACCAAAGGATTATTGAAACAGAGGTGCACACCTCGAACCCCAACCAGCCTATACCATCAGAGGCACCTCTTCATGCCTCTGGTACGCACGAAGCCGGGGAAACTATCTTTGGTAGTGATGTTCATTCGCCCCAGAACATCAATAGGTCACCTCCACACGATGATGCCTTTGTGGCTCATTTAGACTCCACACAAAATAGACCAGAGATCTTTGTAATCTCACGTAGCATCTGTCCGACTCAGGGACAATGGGAGACCATAGTAGAACAAGGGAAGACATTGCTTGATCCAAATGCTTCTCATCACACCAGATTTCCTTCTTCAGAACCTGAGCTGGAAGAGGAAACTTTGGTCAGAACACCTGTAGTTGTTTCCCCTCAAAGGGAACATCAAGGATCAGGTGGAAGTCCTCCAAGAGCCAACATCAACACAACTCTTGACGGAGGCGCCTCTGAACTCGAGGCAGAATTGGATCCATGTGTTGGAACCAAGGAGACCCCCGTTGACACTATCACAAGAGAAGAGTTTGAAAGCTTCTGTGACAGTATCAACAACCCTTTGAACGAGTATAAACTTATCAATGAACAAAAGGAGGAGCTGATCCGCAAGGAAAATGCTTCTCTTAGGGAAGAACTGTTGAACATCTCAAACAAGCATGCTGAAATAACTCGAAAATATGCCGAGGCTGAAGCACTCAGAACAGAGTCTGAACGGGTCAGAGGAGAAGAGATTGGAAAGCTGACAACAGAGATAGCCGACCTAAGATCAGTCAGATCAGAGGAAGTTAAAAAGACTTCGACAGATCTTGCCGAGCTAAAGCGACTCATAACAGAGAACCACACAGCGCAGATGAACAGAACCCTTCCCATCCCCACGATTATTCTTTCAGAATCTAACGTCAGAACCTTAACAGAGATAATTACCAACTCTGTTAAGGAATCCATAAAAGAAGCAACCACCTCATCTGCTACTCCTCTCAACATCTCCAGCCCTAACCCAAAAGACCTACCCATGACAGTTGGCCAATGGGTGACTTCAGAAAATCAATTCTTATCCGAATGATGACGATCTCATCAAAATTTGTAATGAAAGCTAAGGCGACATAACAACATGTGCAAACATCTCTTGATAAACACAAGGTCAACTTTGCGGCTCAAGTAGAAGAAATCAGAAGTGCCGCAACAGAGGTAGAGGATGTAATGACGAAGGCAGCCTCAAATTTTACTAATATTATTTTACAGGCTACCTCTACATCGAAAAGACCTGCAGAAGAAGCACCTACAGGAGAACCTTCAAGCAAGAGACACAAAGCTGATCTAGGATTTGTTGTTCCGCCCTCACCAGAAGCTCGAATTGACTCCTCTGGCGATGATGATGATTTTGAGGATGCTCAAGAAGGTCAATCAGACGATCAACTGGGTGAGTCCTCAGAACAACAAAAGGGGGAGAAGGAGAAGGAGAAGGAGAAGGAGAAAGAGAGAGAGAAGAAGAAAGAGGCAGAGAAGGAGAAAGAGGTTGAAAAAGAAAGAGAAGCCAATGGTAAAGGGAAAATCACAGAAACAACTGAGGCAGAGACTACAAAAGGAGAAAAGGGGATAACAGAGGAAATCATGATAGAGATGACTGAAGTGGCATTTGACTACATGTTCAAGGACAGAGTCATCAAACCGACAGAAGAGTCAACACAAGAACCACCAGAGATCATCTGCCTAGATACCCCTCCTACTTCTCCAACAAAAGAACCAGAGAGGACAGACCCATCCTCTGCTGAAGGACAAACAAGTCGAGCCCAACCTCAAGCTACTCAGAAATCTGCTCACATCGACACTCTTATGGCAGAAACCCATGATGACCCAAACCCGATGGTAACAGAACAGAACAGAACCCAGAAACCTCTACCTTTCATACCGAAAAACCTGCCTTAGAAACGATATTTGCATTTCTATATGCTGACAGAGACATCATCCCTGTAAATGCCGTACCCATTAACCCATACCTCAACCCAATCAGAATAAACACCATTTCTGATGCAAGGCTAAAGTTCATCCAAACCAAGTCAAATCAGAACAGAGCCATCAATATAAACTTCGGTATCCGCAGAATTCTGGACATCAAGCACAAGAAGTTTCAACACGACAGGGTCACATACCATGAGTATACTGTGGAATCAACATAAGGCAGAAATGAAATCTTCAATGACAATGATCTCGTCCTTCTGAATCCATATGACCTGATCTTACTCCACGCATATTGCTTGAACTTCTCAGAAAGATACACATCGGCCAGAACTGCACTACCAGAAGTCAGATTCGCTATGCAAGAGCACATCAATCTCAGAATACAGATTGATTATCAGCTAGGCATAGAGTTTGAAGTAGAGAAACTAGCGATTGCAACACCAAATGAAAACCTTGAGGGTTATGGCCATCACAGAACTGGAACCGTAGTAGAAGATCCTCCAGTCTTTGTCTGCCGACAGAAGGGCACAAAGAAGGCCATCAGAGTAGCTGAAGCCCACAAGTACTCAAGTGAGTCGCTAGTATACCTCAAGAACATAATCCAAGATCTCCCAAGAAACAAGTGTCCAGAAGAACAGCAGAAACTCTTCATCGACCAGATTGACCTGATGCTGGACTTCCGCACTCTAATCAGAAGATTCGACAGAATTCTTAGGGGAGATAATTATGCTTAAATGTACTGGTCTTTTAAATCTCAATGTAATATTCCAAAAGATTAGTGCAAGGCTTCGACATAGGTAAAAGTTCTCTGTTCTTTTGTTTAATCTCTTGTCAATTGTAAATTTTTATTTTCAATACTTAGGGGGAGATTGTTGGCCCCAAGTATCTGTTTTGTAAAAGTATTGAAAATAGTTCAAGTCAGAAGACCAACAGAGATCAGACAAAAGATTCGGAAGAAGATCAAGTCAGAAGACCAACAGAGCTCAACATAGCTCTGTCGAAGACTTCCAACAGAAGACCAACAGAGCTCTTGCGAAAGAGCTCTGGTGAAGTGAAGACCTCTGTCAGCCTAAGTCTTATAGGAAATCCCAAGTGTTAGACAAGTGTCCATACTTTCCACGTATGCCCTAAAAATAGGAGACACACTTTCCACGTGTCATTATAGGGTACGATAGTATACTGCCTTCACTTTTCCAGGGCTATAAATAGAGAGGTAGTGGAACAAACAATTGTAAGCTTTGGGAAGAGTAGTTTTTCCACAATTGTTTAAACACACACTGCAGCAATCCCGAGCACTACCTCCGTACGAAATTGTTGTCCTATGAGATTTTCGTTCAGACTCGAACATGTTCTTGGTGTGATTCATTATCAATATATGAGCAGCTTTTATATCTGATCCTGTTATCATTTTTACTGTTCAATATTTGATTCTCATAGTTCATTTATCGTTTACACAATCACTCATTTTAATGGCTTTATTTAATATGCTTCCGCTGTCTATTTCACTACCATTAATATGATACAACGTGAATCTGGGAACCTACATTGTCCATTTTACGCGATGTTTCAAAGTAGAAGACTTCAGCGAGAGCTGACCTTCATCATGTCCCTGATGAAGATCAACTCAGCGATCGCTGATCATGAAGGATGTTCTACAAGGAACATTTGTCTTATCCCCTTGCACACTTTTGTACGATTTGTTAGAAGGACATGCCTGGGTCTAGGAGCGTACAAACCACTCTGCCAACTACACTGTTCATTATGCGGCCAAGAGCATGTCTTGCAAAAGTCAGAATCATGCAACCGACCAAGTGCTGACACGTGTAAAGTTATTCGGACATGCATTTAATGCATGCAGTATAAATAGGAAGTTCTACTTCATTCTGAAGTGGTCGTCCTCCCTAAACTTCTTAGTGCCTTAAGAAAACTATCTTCGCTTTTCTTAACTTCTTTCATTCTTATTCTTAGTGCAAGAAATTTGTGTGATTCTCATAGTTTGTTTAGATTTGGTTTTATACTTAATCTTATTCCGCAACAAACTGTAAAATGTTTGATTATATCAATAAACAATTTAGAAAGATAAAAATTGTGTGTTTGTATTCACCCCCCCTTCTACAAACTTGTATAACCCTTCGGGACCAAAAAGTGGTATCAGAGCAGATTGTTTAATCCCATAAACAAGATATTGCTTATACTATCTCTTCCTTGATATTCTCTATGATGTCAAACACCACAAACACTAACTACATAGATAATGGCTCTCTTGCCAAACCACCTCGATTCAGCAGAGATAACTTCAATCTCTGGAAGAATCGAATGATGCTCTTTTCTGGAAGGTATAGATCCCACTATACCTTACTATGTGGAAAATGGACCCTATATTCCACACATGGTCCATGGCTCTGTTCCAGCCACTGCTACCACTCCTGCCGTTCCTGAAAGGACAATCGTCAAAGAAGTCTCTCAGTGGACTGAAGAAGACAAGAAGAAAATGGCCATCGACACAAAGGCCATATCTATTATCTCTATGGCTCTTCCTGATGAAGTCTACCATTCCATCATGAACCTCAAGAGTTCAAAAGCCATGTGGGACACAATCTGTGTTCAATATGAAGGTACTGTTGATGTACAAGAATCCAGGAGAATACACTTGGTAAGACAGTATGAAAGTTTCATATGTGGTAAGAATGAAACTCTCTCTGAAATTCACCAACGTTTTAATTGTTTAATTTTTGATTTAAAAACTGTTGGTAAGGCCTATGCTAACTCCGAGATCCTGACAAAGTTCTTGGAATGTCTTCCTAAAAGTTGGGACAACTAACCATGTGTCTCAAACTCTCAAAGGATCTAAAATTCATGGCCTTTAGTACCTTATTTGGCACTATGCTCAATCATGAGCAAACATGTCAACTTAAGAAGAATCTTGTAAAAGATTCCAAAAGCACACCTGTTGCTTTACTCTCTTCAGAGTTAATGCCCATTCAGCGATTTACTGTCACTGAAATGGAATCTAACTCTGATGACTCATCAGACCCTGACTCTGCAGAACTTGATGAATCTCTGGCACTCCTGACTAATACTTTCAAGAGATTTGCTAGAAAGAGCAACTTCAGAAGGAATAAATCTCTCACCCTCACTGACAAGCCAAAATCATCTCCTATTGATTAGGCTACTGCTACCTGCTTTAACTGTGAAAAAGTAGGACACTTTGCAAGTGAATGCAAGTCAAAGAAAGTTTTTAAACCTTCTTCATCCCACAAGAAATCCTCTACTCCTAGGAGTAGAGATGACAAATACATGAAACTTAAAGAAAAGTATGAGAAGTTGAAAAGCTACAAAAAGAAAGGTAAAGGTGTTCGCTGAAGAACATGACTGGGCTGAGTCTACTGAAGAATCAGATTCTGATGAAGAAGATGAGGCCAACTCTGTCTAATGGCCGAAATTCACGATGTAAAGGAAGAACCAGCTGAAATTCCCTCTATATCTACCTCTACCTCTCAGGTATTACTCCATCCTTCTCTTTCTTCTGCTCTCATTGAAGCTGATAAACTTCGTGCTATCGATATACTGACTGTCGATTTATATGATGCCATGAATGGCAAGACCAAAGCTAAATAACAAAACTTAGATTTAACTGAACAACTTAAAAGCTGTCATTTAAAAATACAAGAACTTTCAAAAATCGAAGAAAATTTGAAATATCAGGTCTATGTAAATCAAGTCATTAGCATCGAGCGCGAACAAGCTATCGCTGAACTGAAAGCTGAAAAAGATACTGTTGAAGGATGATATAAATCCTCAGCAAAGATCACTGAGATAATTGGTGCTCAGATCCATGTCAATGACAGAAGTGGTCTTGGTTACAAAGGTGACGCTGAAGAACCAAACACAGATCGTTCCATGCTTAAGTTTGGAATGTTCATGTCCTCTAAACCTGACACTTCATCATCTCAGTGTTCTTCTTCTATTAATCCAATCCCTGAGTAAAATCTATTTTGAGCCCAAAACTTAAAGGTAAAGAAAAAATTCTTTTCTAAAAACCTCAGAAGGGTACCAAAGTACCAAAGTACCAAAGTTGAAAATTTTTAAACCTTCAACTAATCATCCCTCTACTTCAAAGAACAAGATCCCTGAACATGTTCAGCGATCTACTCCAAGAATCAGAGTGGATGTTATTGGCAAGAAGTCTGAAGAACCAAAGGTTCCTCCGATCTCTGATGCCAAAGGTATTCTTGGTACAGGCCCTGCCCATTTGAAATTGTCAAATAATTATGTCTATGGTCCTAAAGCTACTTTCAGCTATAGGAAATGTTATCCCTGTGGACTTACCGATCATATTGCTAGTAAGTGCCCTACAACCACCAAAGCTAAGAAATTAGCTAAGGTGAAGATCACTGCTCCTAAGGCAAAGAAGAATATCCCTGGTGGAAATCAAGCAAAGGTGAAAAATACCACTAAGGTTAACAAATTAACCAAAGTGAAGATTACCACTGTCGCTGAGTCATCAGATGTTGCGCATACCACTGATCCTTCCACGTCTTCTACCACTGACAAGTGTGGACCCATTGTAAAGTATGTACCTATTCCAAACTAATCTCTTTTGTTTGCAGGTCTCGAAGGGTATCTGGTATATTGATAGTAGATGCTTTCAACACATGGCTGGAAAAAGAAACCTGCTCACTGATTATAAGGAAGAGAAAGGTCCCTCAGTGACTTTTGGTGGAAATGGTAAAGGATATACATGAGGGTTTGGTGTACTTTCTAATGGTACAAATACCTTCAGAAGAGTCGCATATGTTGAAGGACTGATGCACAATCTTCTTAGCATATGTCAGCTATGTGATAAGGACTTCAAAGTTTGCTTTACTAAGGAAGCATGCTTTGTCACTGACAAGAAAGAGAAAGTTGCTCTTAGTGGATATCGTTGGAAAATGTTTATGTAATAAACATGGACACAACAACCACTGAAAACATCTACTTTCTCTCTAAAGCCTCATCTGATGCCAACTGTCTATGGCATAAGAGGCTCTCTCATCTCAACTTCAAGACGCTGAACTCTCTCTCTTCAAACGAATTGGTCACTGGCTTGCCTCAACACTCATACGCTAAGTAATCTCTCTGTTCAACGTGTGAGAAAGGACAACAAACTAAGGCTAGTTTCAAATCTAAGCAAGTCTCCTCAGTGACAAACCCTCTTCAGCTACTCGACATGGATTTATTTGGCCCGGTCAATATTCAATCCCTCGCTGGAAAGAAATATACTTTGGTCATAGTAGATGAATTCTCTCGCTATACCTGGGTAATGTTCCTCCGTGCAAAGAGTGACACCCAGAAGAACTCATCTCATTTGTTAGGAAAATGGAAGTCCTGAACAATATGACGGTTCACTCTATAAGGAGTGATCATGGGACTAAATTCAAAAACAGTTCCGTTGGTATCTTCTTTGAAAGCAAGGGCATTTCTCACAACTTCTCTGCAGTAAGAACTCCTCAGCAGAATGGCGTCGCTGAAAGAAGAAATAGAACGATCATCAAAGCTGCCAGATCCATGCTCAGTGATTCTCGTCTTCCAACTCAATTCTCGGCAGAAGCTGTCAACACTGTCTGTTTTACTCAAAATATGTCGCTGATCGTCAAAAGATTTAACAAAACATCTTACGAACTTTTCCATGGAGAAAAGCCATCTATCAGCTTTCTCCACATCTTTGGTTGTCAGTGCTTTATCTTAAACAACAGAGATGCTCTTGGAAAGTTTGATCCCAAAGCTGACGATGGAATTTTCCTTGGAAACTCTTTAGTGTCCAAAGCCTTTAGAGTCTTCAACAATAGAAGACAAAATGTAGAAGAAACCATTCATGTAACATTTGACGAATCCCGTTCAGCGAACTCCAGACCTACTGCTGACAACGAAGAACTTACTTAGTGGATGTTTTCTAATTTTGGGGATTCAGAAGCTAATCTTAACCCTGACCCTCAGGTCAACAACCCTACCGCTGATGATGATCCTGTCATCATTCCTAGCATGCAGACAAGTGAAGCTTAATCATCCTCTTTGGTTTTAGCTATTCCCATTAACACTTTGCCTGCCTCTGAACCCTCAACCTCTGAAAATCCATCGACTTCTCAGCAGTCAGTGAATGAAATTTCATCTGGACTTCAGCTTATCTTGCCTGGTATACCTGAATCTACTGCAGCTTAAACTAGGGATGGTAATGGGGCGGGTTTAGGGCGGGTACCCCCTTACCCGACCCCGACCCTGGTTCAGAAAGCCTTACCCCGGTCCCGGCCCCAGTCCCCAGAGGGTACGGGGATCGAATACCTAGCTTTGGTCAATATTCAGTCAATACCCGGTCAACCACCCGCCTTTCGTACCCGGTTCGTACCCACTTACCCGGCCCGGTCAAGACCCGGTTAAATTGGGTAAGCAACACCTTTAATTGTTGTTAAAGATATTAAAGACAAAAGTAATCAAGAATCCACCTTGTTGAAATTGAAGGTACAACCGAAGCAATTTGGGCCAAGCTACATTTTGTCAAATCGTGGTACTGTTTCTTCTTATGGTTTTTATTTTTTTTATCAAGAAAAGGAGAAAAGTATAACAAATCAGTAGTTTAACAAAACAAAATAAACTTGGATTTAGCTTACTTACTCGTGAATCGTGGAAAGGCAGAGAGCATAGGCAGAACCGCAGAAGGTGGTCGACGACGATGAAGAGTGTCGTGGCTGGATGTCGTCGGTCGCTGGGGTTGACTTGAGAGCAAGAGCCGGAGAGAGGCAGAGATGAGAGAGCAGAGTTGAGAGAGTAGGTGAGTCATGTTGTCTGGAGAGGGCGAGAGACAGAGATGAGAGACTGACTTTGATTTTTGACCTAATTCTAATTTTGGATACATATACAAATTAAAAATATACTTTATGTATATATACCGGGTACCGGATGGGTCGGGGGGTATGTTACCAGGCCCCGGCCCCGGTTTGAACATACCGAGTATCCTCGGCCCCGCCCCCCAGACCCGTTTTTGCGGGTATTCCCCGGCCCCGACCGGGTCGAGTGGACCGGGTTACCCGTCGGGTCGGGGCAAATCACCATCCCTAGCTGAAACTTCTTCTTCAACTCCTCCAGAAGCTCCATCTAAGTCAGTAACTCAAGCTCCGGCTCAGCGATGGACCTTAAATCACCGAATTGATCAAATTCTTGGTGATCCAAACTTAGGTATTCAGACTCGACGAAGTTCAGGTAACATTTGTTTATTTGTTAATTTTATTTCTCTGATTGAACCAAAGAAAGTTGATGATGCCTTCCAAGATCCAAACTGGGTCAGTGCTATGCAAGAAGAGCTGACTGAATTTGAAATAAACAAAGTTTGGAATCTTGTTCCCAGACCATCTAACAAGTCAGTGATAGGTACTACGTGGGTCTATCAAAACAAGTTAGATGAATTTGGTACTGTAACTCACAACAAGGATCCTCTAGTTGCTCAGGGATACAGACAAGAGGAAGACATAGACAACGATGAAACCTTTGCCCCCGTGGCAAGACTCGAAGCTATTCAACTATTCCTAGCATATGCAATTCACAGAGACTTCAAAGTTTATCAAATAGATGTCAAGTCAGCATTCCTTAATGGAAAGCTGAATGAAGAAGTCTATGTTGAACAACGTCCAGGATTCGCTGATCCTAAGCATCCATGTTATGTCTATAAACTGGATAAGGCTCTCTATGGCTTAAAACAAGCACCTCATGCATGGTATGACACTTTATCCTCTTTTCTTCTCACTGAAAAAATTGAACGTGGTAAAATCGATAACACTCTATTTTCAGAAAAGTAAAAGGTCATATAATTCTTATTCAAATATATGTCGATGATATTATATTTGGTTCTACTAACCCATCTATATGTTCTCATTTCGCTGAACGAATGAAAACTGAATACAAAATGAGTATGATGGATGAGCTGACATACTTCCTTGGACATCAAATCAAGTAAAACAATAAGGGTACGTTTATCCACTGTAACACCTCGAATTTTCATTGTATTATTTTAATGTAAATGGGGTCTATTTATAGTTTAGTCTAAGTTATGGACTAATTGTAAATTTTAACTCCAGGGTTGAAATTGTAATTTGACCAAAGTTTAATGTTAAGTTGAAAATTAAAGTAGAGGGACTAATTGGTCATTAGCTGAAAGTTAGGATTACCTTAAGAGAAGGTAATCAGTAGATTTTAGGATATTATCTCAAATCACTTTTGGAGTCGGCCAAGAAGAAAGAAAGAGCAGAGAGAGAGAAAGGAAGAAGACAGAAGAAGAAGAGAATTTGGATTCGAGATTCCTTGTGGTAAGGGTTGATTCAATCTCCTGTATTTTTCTTGATCAATTGATAACACCCAATTGAAATCATATTTCAATAGTTTGGGTTGAATCAAGCAGAGAAGATTGGATTTCTAAACTAAAACCTCAGGTGAGTTCATCCTTTCATTTTAAGCATTTCAGTTGAAATTAAATTAGATGATGCATATAAGTGTTTGAGTGTTTCGGTGTATTGGTAGGGAATGAAAGATTGAACAATAATCTGAATTTTATAGGAGTTTTTAGAACAATTTTGGCGTGAATTGTTAACTTGTATCGAAGTTCCTGTATTGGGTTCCGGAATTAAATTGGTTTCCGGAATTAAATTGGTTCCGGTATTTTAGATGGGATCCGGAATCAAATAAATACCGGAAGATGGACCGGAATTTTAGTGTTCCGGAATTGGGTTTGGTGTTGGGTTCCGGAATTAAACACAACCGAAATGGGCTTAGAAATATGGAGATCCGGTAATTTAAATACTTCCGGTATTGGATTTTTTTTAATACTTCCGGTATGGGCTTAAAGCCCGGTAACGTGTAATTTGTGAGGATTCCGGAACTTGTTTCAGTGGACCAAAATTGTCTTGGAGTGTGGGCCGACCAATTTAATTTTGAGGTGGTTTTATTTAGGATATGAGCTTATTATATAATTTTGGAGTCGAGATTACGTAATAGCTTCTAAATATAATTTTAAAAGGAGAACATTTGAGGGTACAATAGGTTATCCGGTGTTCTAGTAATGAAAGTGTTATGGGATATAATGGGATATGTTCTTATACATGTACACTAGTAAATAGATCCATAGGCACTGCTTTTATTTTGACGAGGAATATGCATAAAGTAATTTGTAATTCCCGTTGACCTGAAATGTGGAATAGGCATAAAGTAATTTGTAATTCCCATTTCCTAAAGGTGTTATGAAATGAGAAATAGGCATAAAGGAAATTGTAATTTCTATTTCATAGTGTGATGTGAAATGTGGAATAGACATAAAGTAATTTGTAATTCCCATTCACATGGAAATGGAGAATAGGCATAAAGTAATTTATAATTCTCATTTCGTAGTATAGAAATCGAGGAATAGGCATAAAGTAAATTGTAATTCCTGATTTCTATGGGAAGATCAGAGATAGGCATAAAGTAAATTGTAATCTCTACTTCCAGTCCAAGAAATAGGCATAAAACAACTTGTAATTTCTTGGATAAGAGCAATAAGCTAGAATCTATAATGATTCGTAGTAGGCTCTTGATTGTGATAATATGACTTACTGAATGTTAGTCATATTCATGGGATCGGGTTTGTTCCCGTCATTGAGGTGAGCACGTGTACGGTAAGAATGGTGGAGAACATGTTTGTTTATATGTATTGGATATTTTCAAGCTGTTAATGTTTTAATTTGAATTTGGATGTTCTCACTAGGCGTAAGCCTAATTGTTCAAATTAAATTTTCTTACCAGGTACAGGCTCAGGGAAATAAATGGGATGTGGGACGAGAGCTTTTGAAGTATTCAGCTTTTGAGATAAGCGGAGGATTTAGCTAACGGGATGAGGCTTTTTGGATGGATTGCTTAGATAACCCAGTTAATCTGATTATAGTCGACATGATTAGATTAATAGGTTATTGGGAGAATTCATTACTTGTAAATATGAACCCTCATAGTTAGTTCTCTTCTTATATTTATAAAAGTTTGAATGTTATTTTGTCATAACTTGTTTTAAATTGAGGTTCAAATTAGCCCTGATTTTTAGGGTGTTACATCCACCAAGGTAAGTACGTTAAAGATATGCTGAAGAAATTCGATCTTACTCAAAGCTCAACTATGAAAACCCCTATGGCACCTCCGTTGACACTTAACAAAGATCCTTCAGGAAACCTGTTAATGTTACTGCCTATAGAGGGATGATCGGCTCTCTTCTTTATCTTACAGCGAGTCGTCCTGATATTATGTACTCTACTTGTCTTTGTGCACGATATCAATTTGAACCCAAAGAATCACACCTGATCGCTGTAAAGCGAATTTTCAGATATCTGAAGGTTACACCCAACCTAGGTCTTTGGTATCCTAAAGACTCAGGGTTCGATCTAACTGCCTATTCAGATAGTGATTTTGCAGGATGCAAACTGGATAGAAAAAGCACCAATGGAGTATGTCAGCTTCAGGGTGGAAAGCTGGTGAGTTGGACAAGCAAAAAGCAAAATTCAGTGTCCACCTCTACCGCTGAAGCTAAGTATGTAAGAGCTGGAAGCTGTTGTGCTCAGGTCTTATGGATGAGAAATCAACTATTAGACTATGACCTTCAGCTCTCCAAAATTCCCATCTATTGCGACAACACTAGTGCCATCGCTATAGCAAACAATCCAGTGCTACACTCAAAGACCAAACACATCGAAATCAGGTATCATTTTATCAGAGATCATGTGATGAATGGGGATATAGAATTTCTTTTTATTCCAACTGACTTTCAGTTAGCTGACCTTTTTACCAAACCTCTTGATGAGACAAGATTCAACTTCTCATCAGCGAGCTTGGCATGCTGAACTATGAAGAATAACTCTTTAGTGGTTACACATTAGGTCAGTGATAAAATTCTATTTCTTTATTCATCATCTAATCTCTGAACGAATGTTCACTGATATCAAGGTATGTTTTCTATTCCTAATCACTGAAGTTTACTTCAGTAAGTTGTTTTTCAAAAATAAATTGATCTCTGACATTTTCTTCAGTGATTTTTTTTGAAATAACAAACTCATCGCTGATATTTCTCATCAGTGAATCGTCATTTAAAAATCATCTCTGATGTTTTCTAAACCTTTCAGGGATTCGTTTTGAAAATGAAAAGACAGTTTTCTGTGTGACATCATCCAACGGAAAACCCATGGCACGACTTTTTGTCTGACACGTTTGTCCGTTTCGAATTCTTGTTCAATAAGCTTTGTGGGACGTGTCACGTGTCATGATGAGTGTTTTTCCCGCTCATCACTTTCTCTCTCTACTCTCACTATATAAACTCTGTAAGTTTATACTTTTACCTTTTACGCGCACTAGACTCTCTAAGCAAGAAAGAATTCTCTAGCATTTTGTGTTCTTGGATTATATTGTAACCTACGACTAAGATCTTTAAACTTTCATCATCAAACAGGTTCATATTTCATCCAACTTCCTTCTTTTAATCCTCTTAAACTTGTTTTTGATCTACTTCTCTTGTTTTACTAGATCAAAACAAACGTTTTTTCTAAGAAATCATACTTCCTCATGAGTTCTTAAAACAAAACTTGAAATATAGTTTTTCTTATAAGTTTAAAATAAAAATTTTAAACTTAAATCTTCATACGTTTTTCCAGAATCCCTTCCATACAAGGAAACTGGAAAATCTCCTTTTTTCACTAGTTTTGACTTAACAAAACTAGAAAACCCTAATTTTACCTTTTTCTTTCCCTCAAAGGAAACTGTAAAATCCCAAAAACCCTTATTTTGGAATATTTTTCCATTCTAAGAAGTTTCTTCATCTTTTTTTCTATTTTTGGTTCCTTGTTCAGAAATGACATCTACCAACGCTGCTGCTACAAACACTGCTGCTACCAACACTGCTGCTACCAACACTGCTACTCGACCTGCAACCATGGTCAAGTCCTAAAAAATGACTGGTGAACTACACCAGATCACCATCGCTGCTAACAATCACCTAAGCCCTACTGAAATTCCCAAAGAAGAAACCCTGCAACCATCTCTCTAATGTAGTTGCTTTCATTAAACAATGCCCACTGTACACCGCCATGACCATCACACCTCATGCACACCGCCATCTTCTACAACAATTCTGGTTCACCGCTGAACGAACCACTAAAACCTCCACCCACACCGGAAAACAATTCACTGTCATCGGTTTTCAAACCTAATATGGCCAAGGCTGCATCTCTCCCGAAACGATTCGTGCTGCACTAAACCTCCCTGAACTACCATTTGAATCTCTCCCCAACCAACCTGAAAATGAGGAAGAACTGATAAACTTCCTTAATCTCATGAAGTACGCATGAGACAAGAAGAGGCACACTAACGAAGACGACAAGCGCCTTACAAAAATCCTAAAAGCCAAAATTCCCGCTGAACTGAATTTCATCTTCGCCCATGTCATCTCATGCATGACAGCGAAATTGGGCTCCACTAACCAAGCAAGTCTCAACCAACTTTTTATAGGGTACTCTCTACTGAAAGGGCGTAAGATCGACTACGCCAGGATCATTTTTGAAGATCTGATGGAGACGGTCGAAAGAGGTGACAGGGACATGAAGGTTCCCTACCCTCACTTCATCTCTACCCTCCTTTAAATGCTTATTGGGGCAAACTATCCTAAGAAGGGAGATTACAAACTTTCCCAAGTCGGTACAAAGATCCTCCACTACAAACCCATCGTCGGCGAGGTAAGTCTCTCTTCTAAAAAATTCTTCTACTTCTGCGGCTCCCTCAGCGGTCAAACCCACCGCTGACACCCAAGCTGCAACCTCCAAGTTCTCAAAGACGAGGAAACCCTCTGACATCCCCCTTGGCACCCATAAGACCAAGAAGATTTCGAAGGAGCAGCCTCAGCCTTCTCAGGGACTAGATTCAGCAATTGCCTCTTCACAGGCAATGCTTGATACATTCGTGGTACACTCCAGCACAACTGCTGATGCTATCCCCTTAGCCATTTCAGAGGCTTAGTTCTCTGAAACTTTTATGGTGACTTCCTCAACATCTTCAGCGCCTCAAAGCACTGAAGAGATCTTCATCGGCGACACCAACGCTGAACCTGCCACAACATTCTCAGCCCCCAACTTCTTCTACATCCTTGGTCATCACCACGGTTTCTACACCAGCGTTCACATTCGCTGACACACATGCCACTATGGTGAAAGATCTCCAGCAGCGGAACTCTACAGGACCTGTTGGGTCCAGCATCCCTGTTACTTCTGTGTCTCAAATGGAAAATGACATGGAGTACTGGGGTGGCATTAAAGACATTCATCAGCTCTCCAACCCAATAGGTATTCAAACATTCTCATCTATCCCTTCTGAACCACAAACTTCTTTTGAGTTTTCCTTTGCTCATAAGTTGTTTTCTTTTAAAGGTCCTAACTTGGGAACAAGCACCACATCCCTCAAGTATGTGAGTGATAAAGTAGTTTCGCTGACCACCAACCTCTCCACAAACACAACGGCGATCAACGATGCTGGAGAGACGCTGAAAAAGATTGCCACCTCCCTTGACAGCAAAGCTTCCAACGCTGATGTTTCTACGCTGAATAGGGGGGTGAAGACACTTCAAGGGGACGTGAACAACAACTCTACATCTATTCAGTCTCTGACGACCAGCGTTGCCGATCTCTCCAACAACTTCAACACTCTCTCCTCCAACTTCACCAGTCTCAGCGGTGAGGTTGGTACGCTGAACAGAGTTCACAGGGCTCCAAGGTGAGGTAAGCAACCTCGCCATAAAGGTAAATGATTCAAACTACTTGCTTATCAAGATCCTTGAGCGCCTGGAGACTCCCACCATCCCTGTCTCCTTCTCTCAGGCTGACCGCAACGTGTTAGGGATGAAAGCGGACTTCGTCATCAAGGCCACCTCTCTCCTCCCTGGCCTAGAAGATAGGATTGGAAATCTTGAAAAGAATCATGCCTCCAATTTAGGTGCCCCTGGCCAAGAAGATAGGGCTCCTGAATCTGCTGCTGCTGCCGATAATACTCATCCCTCCCCCCATTTTGATGAAGAGGGGAGAAAAACCAAGAAGACCTTCCCCAAAACTTTGAGGGGGAGGATATTGAAAAAGACCCTTCCCTTGCTGAGGGGGAGGGAATCGCTGAAGACCCCTCTCTCTCTGAGGGGGAGCAAGGTGAAGACAAAGATCCTACTCCACCTTTCTCTCGTATCGTGCAAGAACCAGTGGAGATCCTCTCTGAAGAGGAAGAAGAAGAAGAGGTGGAGCTGCAAGAATAAGAACCAACATTCCATCCTGAAAATAAGGATGATGATGATGATGAGGAGGAAGAAGACTTTTGGTTCCAACCCATTGCCATAAGGGCTCCTAGACCAAAAGGTATTTCAATAAATCAAGCAGGGGAGAAGACCCAAAAGTCTCCTGCAAAGAAGACTTCTCAAGGCAAGCAGAAAGGCCTTACTACTGAAGACAACTTGGCTATTCTTATAAACAAGCCAACTTGTCAGGTATGTTACTCTTTTTTCCCTTACACTGCTTCCATTCTACATCCCTTCACTACCTTTATTCTCCATCACCTAAAACCTCTAAACACTCATCCCCTTTTTGTCTATCTTTTTCTACCTTCAAAAGATCTAACTCTCTGATCTTTTGATTCAGCTAGTCCTCTCCCCTGCTTGAGGATATTGCTAAAGCTCCTTCCTCACTACAAATAATCCCAGTTGTCCAAGTTGATGTAAATCAAATAATCCCGGTCTCTGTGAACGAGACTAATGAACAAGATGAAGAACAAGAGTTGCTCTCCCACCCCAACAGACCTTCTCGATTGCCTCAGCGATCAGAAGATGATGAATTAAAGAGAAGAGCAGCTATGATCCAACTACTAGAAAATCAGCGGCTCATCCCTCCAACCGGCCTAAACTTTTTGACTCCTGAGGAAATTGTTGAAAGCCTCAAAGCTAGAAAACTCCTTGCTAAACAACAACAGAACATGCTGAAAGATAAAGAGTTTGCTTTTCAAGTTTCCTAGAGTTCAGTAAGGGAAAAAAGCTGAAGCAATTCCCTCTCAGAGTCTAACAAGAACTTCTCAAGAAGGCTGGAGAAAAGAAGAAAAAGAAGTCAGATGTCAGTCGCACCACTCTGGAATGGTGTAAGAAGAAAGTTGACTTCAGGTACCTGGCAAGTCGTATCTTGAATGTCAACATCAGAGGCAAAATAGTCAGAGGTGCATCAGTGATAGACGTGACGGTAATCAGGGAAAATGGAGACACGAAGACATGCTACTTATCAAAAATCAAAACTTATGGATTTGATGAATGGTTGGAATTCTGGGTGGCTATTCAGCGATCAAGATCAAGCTTCAAACCTGTCGTCGAAAAATTCATCAACAAGATGATTGATCAAGTCGCCTCAGTAATCGAACTACCTCTACCTCCTGCACTTCATCAAAACCAGCCTCCTAAAAAGAAGAAAGCGTCTTCATTTTCAAGGCCTGCTATCCGGAATGAAACGGGGATCGAATTTTCCCGTGAAGCAGTGCTCGGTCCCCCAACTGATCTATCAGCCCTCACCTGTCGCTGCCACCCGATGAAGATTTTGAAGCCAGTGAAGTGGTCTGAGTTACCCATAACTTCAGTGAATCAACTCAGAGACCTAATTTATTGGTGTGATCGATCCAGAATGGGAGTCTTCCTGAAGCCTCAGGTCTATCGTAAAGCCAAATTAAGAAGACAACAGGAAGAAAAAGTCCCTGACTGATGATTCCTAAAACTGATACCCTTGATGAACTTCTCTTCAAGGATGAAACCGCTTAGTTGATAGGATCACTTTTGTATTCTTCAATCTTATTAGTTGTATTCTTTTTGTACTTGTAATTTTTCATTGTACTTATATATTTTTCAACTTCCCTTGTAAACTGATTACGAAGTTTAATGAAAAATTCAACGAAGTCCTTTACTCCATCAGTACTAGGAAAGATCCCTGAAAACTGTAAATGGGACATGTATTTATGAGTCCTCTTTATCCTTATGCTTTTAACTTAGCAATTTTCTTCTATTGCTTTGTCATCACTAAATAAGAGAGATTGTTGATCCAAACCCTTCAGTGATTTGATGATGACCCTTAGA
Source organism: Saussurea involucrata (assembly GCA_033807775.1). Classification (NCBI taxonomy): domain Eukaryota; kingdom Viridiplantae; phylum Streptophyta; class Magnoliopsida; order Asterales; family Asteraceae; genus Saussurea; species Saussurea involucrata. Next base: position 210,744,295 of record CM066321.1, read on the forward strand.
ATCACTTAGTGAAAATTACTTGTAAACATTATGTATTAGTGTTTCACCCTCTATGAAAAATATACTAAGTCTGTTTAGTATCGCTGATGGGAAACATCTATTCTTTAAGTTATGCCTCAGTGATAAATGTACATCAGTGAGACTTGAGCCTGTTCTGTCTAACTGGTGACCGCTGAACTAGTTATCATGTAAATGTTTACTTGTAATCCTTGAAGACAAAATTCGCGACAACAGAGTTCATAGCTGAAATCAAAAACCAAGCTGACGAACAAGTGACTAAGTCTACTAATGACCTGATGCGGATATCAGCGAAGCCAAGACTTGTCCAAATTACGCGATGTTTCAAAGTAGAAGACTTCAGCGAGAGTTGACCTTCATCATGTCCCTGATGAAGATCAACTCAGCGATCGCTGATCATGAAGCCTGTTCTACAAGGAAAATTCGTCTTATCCCCTTGCACACTTTTGTACGATTTTTCAGAAGGACATGCCTTTGTCCAGAATCGTACAAACCACTCTGCCAACTACACTGTTCATCATGCGGCCAAGAGCATGTCTTTCAAAACTCGGAATCATGCAACCAACCAACTGCTGACACGTGTAAAGTTATTCTGGCATGTATTTAATGCATGTAGTATAAATAAGAAGTTCTACTTCATTCTGAAGTGTTCGTCCTCCCTAAACTTCTTAGTGCCTTAAGAAAACTATCTTAGCATTTCTTAACTTCTTTCATTCTCATAGTTTGTTTAAATTAGGTATTATACTTAATCTTATTCCACAACAAACTGTGAATTCTTGGATTATATCAACAAACAATTTAGAAAGATAAAAATTGTGTGTTTGTATTCATCCCCCCCCCCCCCCCCTTCTACAAACTTGTATAACCCTTCGGGACCAACATGATGATTGATGATTGTAGTAGTACGTTACACACCGTTAATCTTTGAAATAATTAACTAGTATGGTATTTATCATGTGTGGCAGTTCACCATGGTAAACACGAGAAGTCGAGTGGTGAACCAAGAAGAGGGCCAAGAGAACAGCATAACGGCACAGGAAAATCCGAGGCAACCGAACCAATGGGATAACCCCCTACTGTAACACCCTAAAAATGGGGTAAATTTAAACCGAAGTTTTCCAAGCAATGATCTAACCAATTAGAACCATTAATCATTCAAGAGTTTATAAGTGAGGCGTTTACAACAAATTAATGAGATAAATTTACAACAACCTATTAATCTAACTTAAGATCATTTAGATTAAGCTTGGGTGTCGCTATCTCATTTACAGTAGAACACTCGACTAAAGTCATCAACGCCGCTAACTCTTTAACCAAAAATGCTATCCCTCATCGCCACATATCCTCAACCCCGGGAAGTCCCACCGCTAGGAAGGCCTGCTAAACACGACATGAAATAAGAAGAAGTGTTAGCCTGAAGCCTAGCAAGAATATCATTTATATAATAAGGATCAAATTTACAATCGTCATGATGACATTACATCCGTCACCAATTTTCCCATTTTCCCACATCATTGCATCCGTTTAGGACACCGACCCCAACCGGGCCTCTAGTCCATTGAGACGGCAACCCAAACCGGGTCTTTAGTCTATTAAGACGTCAACCCAAACCGGGTCTTTAGTCCATTAAGACATCAACCCAAACCGGGTCTTTAGTCCCATTAAGACATCAACCCAAACTAGGTCTTTAGTCCATTAAGACGTCAACCCAAACTAGGTCTTTAGTCTATCAAGACATCAACCCAAACTAGGTCTTTAGTCCACTTAAGACATCAACCCAAACTAGGTCTTTAGTTCATTAAGACATCAACCCAAACTAGGTCTTTAGTCCATTAAGACATCAACAAGAATAGTGTAACTTCTCACAAATAATCCCATCACAATACCATCACAATATTAAGCCCCCACATCCAGCCCATATAGTTTGGAAATTGTATATATCACACATGGAGATAACAAGTAGTATTTCTTATCTAAAGTTACCATTTAGGTCAAACCCTAGTTTTGACCCCACATACTCAACTTTACACAAAAAGAAAGGATATGATTTCTATTCAAGAACACATTCCCATAACATCAAATAATCAAGTTCATTCCTTGTCAACATCTATGACAAGTTCAAACCCTAAACTTTCCATAAATTGAAAGTTAGGTGACTCATACTGTTGTTATATTGGATGTATCTTTAAAAATTGACTATAAATAAACCTTGACGCAAGTATACATCTTGGTCTATTATCGTCCCTAAACAAGTAATAATGCTACAAAAGTACCGAATATCGATCCCACAGGGAAGCGTGGAAAAGTTTCTCTTTCAAAGTCCGGTACGTAAAAGCGAGTTTAGATGGCGAATTTGAAAACAATATTTTTGTTGGAGGTTTTGTTAACAATTCACTAAAAATTATGTATAAAGAGAAGCACAAGGTATAAAGTTTCGTTAGGATGAAATTAATGATTAGATAAAAGATGAGACGACATTCCTCGGTTATTTCAGGAGTCCACTATTTTATGATACAACGTACCGGGTGTCAATTGGTCAATTGTGATCCACCATAAAATATAACCTTGATTTAAATAACTTTGGACAATCATGCAGTACGATACACCTCTTTATTTTATTATCAGTCTCGGTCCCAACTTTACTTTATACCCCGAACTAGGACGTTTAGCCCATCATCGTTCGGTTTCTAATTATAAAGGGTATATAAACTTAAAAAATAATAATGAAGATGGACAATACACAAACAAACTACAATACTTATTAAAGGAAGTACGTAACTTGTTGTGCAAGTAACCCAATCTCGAGAATCTGATTATAGTTTTAGAAAAACCGATTTAATAAAAATAAGATTTATTAAATGAGAAGTTAACGACAACTTTAAATCACAAAGGAAAATCTTGTTTCCAATGTGGAAACTCAAAACGAGACTTGTCGTGCAAGTAAAATAGATATCTTTGTATTAAAACCTCTACAATTCCATAAAATTATATTCAAACGTGAACCAATCTAGTTGGGGATCCGAAAGTATTAGTCGGACTTCCGATGAATGATAATAATGGAATCAGATTAGAGTCAATAGTAACGCAACCAAATTACGTTGATCCATGGGCCTTTCCTTGGGTGGGCCGAACTATGGCTAAGCAAAAAGCCCAAATGATGTTCAAGTTTACATGGTGGAACCGGCCCAATGAGGTAACATGCCCAATCGGTCATAAGAATCGAGCCCAAAAATTGTTTGTAATATCCGAGATTATGTGCACGACCCAAAAAGAGAATCCATCCAAAAACGTCCAAAGTTGCAGCGCGATCTATCTTCTACTGCATCCCGACAAAAGATTGGATTCTGCGTGGCCAAATCATCAAACCTGAAATGTGCAAATAAATAATTTAGCTTTTTGTTGCATTTTTCTCAATTTTATATAAAAACAACGATTTTTATTTTATGCTTATAAATACTAGAAAACATTATATAAATGACTCAATGGGGAACAAAAAACTAGCTCAAAATTGGTATTAAACGCTTAAAATAGGGTTAATAAAATAACCCTCTAACATACCAAGAACAAGATGTTAGCAATTAAATACAAGCAAATATCACAAAAAGCTTAAGAAGTTAAACATAAGTAAGTTTGATGGGTTAGAATGACTTAACTTAGTAGTTTTTCAAGTAAAACTAACTTTAGAGGAGGAGAGGTGAAACTTGAAGCTTTAAAACTACTTGAGAGCTCCCAACAACACTACCAAAATAGTTAATAAACCCCCATTAATGATCTTGGAGGAACAATAAATGAGGAGAGAAGTTTTGGGAAGAACACTTTTCAAAATCGCAACCCTAAATCGGCTCCCAAAGGTCCAAAGTTGCAAAAATCCCGATTTCCCCCTTTTTATAGTCAAATAGTCGCCCGACGACCTTGCCATGCGATTGTGACACACGTCACTCTCGCGGGCATAGTCGCCCGTGTCCCTAGAACTTGTGGTACACTTCTCGCGGAAGTGACATCACGATAGTGACCCTGGCACTATCGGTTAGCCCCAAGTATACATGATGTAAAAGTATTGAAAATATCACAAGTCAGAAGACCACCAGAGATACAGCAAAAGACTTAGAAGAAAATCAACCAGAAGATCATCAGAGCTCGACAGAGCTCTGGCAGAAGGCTTCTTCTGTTCCACCAGAAGAACTGTTCACACCAGAAGACCATCAGAGCTCTGGCGTAAGAGCTCTGGTGAATGAAGACCTCTGTGAAGCTTAAGTCTCGTAGAAATCTCTAAGTGTCAGACACGTGTCCTTACTTTCCACGTCAGCCCTAAAAGGACGGAGACACACTTTCCACGTGTCATCCTAGGGTTAATAGTACACTGTCTTTCACTTTATCAGGCTATAAATAGAAGGGTAGGGGAGCACATATTTGTAAGCTTTTGGAAGAATTATTTACCACAATTGTGAGAGCAAACACTGCAACATTCCTTTCCACTACTACTGTACGAATTGTCACCTGTGAGATTTCATAATACACACACAAGAAAGTGTTCTTGGTGTTATTCAAATATATCAATATACGAGCAGCTTATTTATTGATATTGTTATCATTTTACTGTTCATTGTTATTGATACTCTCACAATCACTCACATTTAAATAGCTTCATATTATACTTCCGCTATCTGTTTTTATGTTGTTTATATGAGACAACTTGAATCTTGGAACCTACAATTGGTATCAGAGCAGATTGATTTGCTTAAATCAAATCGATCCAATCTAACCAGGTTGATTCACTATTGTTTATTGTGTTTGTTTTTCAAAAGCTTCATAGTATACTCTGTTTTTCCTGTTCAAAAGTTTGAAACAAATTTTCAGAGTTCTTTTAACATCTGTTTAAGCTTTCAAGTTAGTCTTAATATCTTCTCTACTTTGCTTACTGTTCCATTGGTATACTGTTCATCTACTTTCAGTTTAAAACCCTTTTAAAATCTTTCGAAACCTTAATACTCTATTTTCAAAAAAGAAGGCTAACAACAACATCAATGCCATCTATACAGCTGGTTCTCTAACCAAACCTCCTACTCTTCTAAGAGATGAATATCCTCAATGGAAGATTAGGATGGTTAACTTCTTTTATGGGATGGATAGAGACCTTATGCGATCTGTCACTAAAGGACCATTCCAACCTATGGTTCTGGTTCCTCGTATACCCGCAACAGAAACAACTGCTAAGGTTCCTGCTCACTTCGAAGTTAAAACCACTGGGTTTACTGAGGAAGAAAAGCTCAAAATGGAAAATGACCTCAAAGCAGTTAGGCTTCTGATTATGGCCATTCCAAATGATATTTTCCAAGAACTAGACTCATGTGTTACTACAAAAGAAATTTGGGATCAACTTCTAAATCAACTCGAAGGTGGTATAAAAACCCAAAAGAATAGAAGGACCCAATGTATTAATGAATACAATGATTTCAAAGCACTTCCTGAGGAAACCTTGCAACAAACCTACAACAGATTTAACATTCTGATTAACAAATGTAAGAAATGTGGGGTTGTTCGGTCGAAGGAAGATAACAATGTCTTATTCTTGAAAAGTTTAAATGATGAATGGTTGAATCTATCCATGTCTCTACAATCAAACCAAGATTTGGATGCATGGTCTCTTACTGATGTGTATGGCACTCTTGCTGCACAAGAGAAGGATGTTGTCAAGCAAAAAGGCAAATCCACCATTGCAGGCCCAATAGCTTTAATCTCTGACTCAAAAACTCCCACTGAAGGAAAGTCCAACAGAGAAAGTACTAGCAGAGAAAAGAAGAAGGAGAAAGCTGTGAAAAAGAAGGGAAAGAAAAGTTTGATTGCTGAAAGTGATGAAGAGGAGAGTTCATCAGATGATCATGATATCAATGCTTTTGCCCAATATCTTGCCCTAATAACTCAAAAGTTTAACAAGAGATTTGGTAATAAAGTATTTGATAGAAGAGGAAGATATGAGAGAGAAGAGAAAGACGAGAAGAGAGGTTATGCTGCACCTCACCATCAGAATAACAACAGAGCTCCACCAGAGCAGAGACCACAACAGAAGTACAATCCTCCAGCCCCCCAAAAGCAAACTGATGTTGCCCAGCCCATCAACCAGAATGATGGAAGATGTTTTCGATGTGGCAAACTTGGCCATTTCTCTGCAAACTGCAAGGGTAGACTGGTAAAAGACCAGGACTACTACAAGAACAAGTACAAGTATAACTACAGAGAGAGAAGTTATGTAGCATAGATAGAGAATTGGATCTCTGATTCGTCCTCTGATGACTAACCAGAGCAAACCAATTTCTGCGGGGTAGCTGTCGATGATGAAAGTTTGGAAGAGGTAGCTGACTGGATGACTGGAGAGATGCCAAAAAGATCAACAGAGGCAGATATGTCTCAAAATGCATGTGCTCTTTCTGTGATAGAGTCAAATGACAGAGCGCTGGAGACCACTAAACCCAGTGCCAAGGTATGTACCACTTCTGAATCTAAATCAGAATCTAAGCTGGAAATGCATGTGTCTTTACTTTCTGAGGAATTTCAACTGTTAAAACAAAAACTTTCTGAAGAAAAAGAGTTAAGAAAACTGGCTCAGAAAGACCTTTCCTTCTACAAGAGAGAAAAATCTCTTGAAAATGGAGAAGGAAGAGATTGCCAAAGAAAAATCTGACCTGGAACTTTTGCAAAAACAGAAGGAAAACTCCTTTTCTAAAAAGTGTAAGGAATATGAGGAGGTTCTAAAGCAAAAGGCTGAAGAGGTTAAGAAATCTGAGTACAAAAGGCTTAACTCTGTCCCTCTAAAGGACTATTTTGAAAGAGAAAGAAAGGTTTTGCACCAATCTTTACAAAGGAAAGAAATCTTGATTAAAAAGTACCAGGATGCACAAGATGTGCATATTAAAATCAACTCTCAAATGGATACGCAAGGTCTAGGTTTCAGTGACCTTGCTCCCTACTCTGGAAGGAAGAAGACATCTCTGTCTTCTGCCTTCTGTGTCAGGAAAATCCAAGAAAATGTGATCTCTGGTACTGCCGTTTTCAAAAGAGCTAAAACCTCAGATGTTTCAAGAACCAAAAGACTGAATTTCAGGAATGTCAGCTATGACTCCTTAGGTCATGAAAATGTTACAAAACCATCTGTCAAGTTCATTCATGATCAGGGAAAAGCTGAGAACTCATTTCCTAATTCTGTCAAGAGACTTGATCCCAAAGAAATTTTCAACTTTAACTCATTTAAGGGACATAAGTCTGTTACTTCTGTGGCTGAGTCCTCTGGTGCCAAAACACAGAGTGAGCTTAACCCTGAAGCCCCAGTCTTCTCCCCTACCTCTGAATCAATTAGAACATCTTTTGAAGAGGATCTTAAAAGAGTTCTTGAAGAAAATACTGCATCTGATGCTTTGAAACCTAAGTTGAGAAAGTTTAAGTCCACCAGAGCAAATATTTCTGAGTTACCCAAAGTGTCTCATACCTCTGCCAGAGCCACCAGAGACTTTCTAAACTTTGATTCTGACTTTGACTCTGAGGTGGATGAGTAGATTTACTGTGCTCAAGAGAATGTATTCCACAAACCCAAGCAGGTACTTGTTGGATCTGGAATTTTGAAAACTGTCACAGCTTTTAAAAACCAATCCAGAGCTCCACCAGTCCCTGATTTCAAAAACAAGGGAATCAGAATTCTTTCTTCTGATGAGATAGAAGAGAAAAGAAGAGAAAAAGCCAAAAGTATTCATGCGAACCATACTTTTGTTCCCTATGCTTATAAACCAATCCGATTTACTCCAGAACAAAAGGGTAAATGGAAAGTCAATGACCAACCTATCCCTAATTCTGCAGTAAATCAAAGGAAAAACACTTTTTGGTCCAAAGAATCTGTTCCAAGGAACAATGCCAATTTCAAGAAAGCAAACCAGGACAGAATGTATGTGAAAACATCTGGTCCTAAAGTTTTTCAATCTCAAATGCCATATAATCCACAGATGGTGAAAAGAAACAGCAATACGCACCAATCATCTTCATGTTCTATCAACTGCAATTGCATTCAACTTCTGTTAAAGCTGCAAAATCACTTGAATGGTCCTCACTGTATTCTGAATCAGTCATTTGAAAGGAAAAATCCTAAGACTGTTCACCAGAATATTCAGAGAAAATCCTCTAGCACACCATCACAAAATGGAAAACTAGCAGGTAAATTAGTCAACACCTCTAAGCCTAACCAGAAAGGACCCATTATGAAATGGGTACCTAAAAAGAACTAATCTGTCTTGCAGAAGCCTCATGTGCAGATCTGGTACCTAGATTCAGGATGTTCCAGGCACATGACAGGCAATAAGGAGCTGCTGACTTCATTCAAAGACAAAATGGGAAGTGCAGTAACCTTTGGAGGCGATGGACAGGGATAAATTAGAGGTTATGGTGTTTTGAATAATGGTGGTGTTTCAGTTTCAAAAGTTGCTTATGTTGAAGTCTTAAATCATAATCTGCTCAGCATAAGTCACCTATGTGATCATGGATTCGATGTCAATTTTAAGAAGAAATACTGTTCTTTGTTACTTTCTGAGTCTGGTCAAGAACTTCTTAGAGCCGATAGAAAATGCAATCTTTACAAAATGAATTTTAAACCTAATCAAAGTTCTAAATCAGAAAAACTTTGTTTATTCTCTTTGAATAAGGAAGATGCCTGGCTCTGGCATAAAAGATTTGCTCACCTAAAATTTTCAAATCTTGACAAGCTCGTGAAACTGAACTTAGTGAAAGGTCTGTCTTCACTTAAATTTGACAAAGACCATCTCTGTTCTGCTTGTGAATTGGGTAAGCTAAAAAGAGCTTCCCACAGAACAAAAAGTGATCACAATTGCCCTAGAACGTTACATATGCTTCATGTGGATCTTTGTGGTCCAATTTCTGTGCAAAGTCTGTCTGGTAAAAAGTATATTCTCGTTCTTATAGATGAATACTCTAGATATACTTGGGTTGAGTTTATCAGAGTAAAGTCTAATGTCCCAGAAATTTTGATAAACTTGTTGAAAAGGATACAGGTTCTGTTAGGTCTTAAAATTCAAAAGTTGAGAAGTGATAATGGGACAGAGTTCAAGAATGCCAGAATTGATGCCTACCTATTAGAGGAAGGAATCTCCCAGAACTTCTCAGCTGCCAGAACTCCCCAACAGAATGGTGTTGTGGAGAGAAAGAACAGAACTCTGGTAGAAGCCGCCAGAACTATGTTGGCAGGATCTATTCTTCATATCAACTTCTGGGTAGAAGCAGTCTCAACAGCATGTTTTACCCAGAACAGAGTTGTCATAGTAAAAAGATTCAAAAAGACTGCTTATGAACTCATCAACAACCGAAGGCCGAATGTGAAATTCTTTCATGTTTTCGGCTACAAATGCTTCATCTTGAATAACAGAGATCAGCTAGGTAAATTAGACAAGAAGGCTGACGAAGGAATCTTTATTGGTTACTCCTTAACCTCTAAAGCCTACAGAGTCTACAACACAAGAACCAGAGTCATTCAAGAAAGTATAAATGTGTCCTTTGATGAAAATTTATCAAGTTCCTCTGATTGCAAAACACCAGAGGGGATACAGACTGAAGAAAAGGCTAGCTCTTTAAAGTCAAGGGAAGAAGATATCAATCTGATATTCAACGATTTCTTCAATGATGATGATTCCTCTGATGACTTCACTAGAGGAAATCAAGCTCAGAACTCTGCTGAACAGAACTTAACAGGTACATCTCTAACAGGTCCCTCCAATTCTTCACCATCCACTTCTCTGTCTACAGGTCAAATTTAGAGAAATGAGGGACAACAATCAGATGTAAGAGAACCTGAGCAAGATCCATCATCACCCCCTCTGACCCATATTGGAAGAAATTCCTTGTATGAAAGCTCACCTTCTCAGATCCCTGTTGGTACATCACAGAGCAATGAGGCAACTCTCCATAGCAGTGTGCCACAGAGCCCCGGTGCCAATCCTCAGAGCTCTGATGCTGACATACGTCTTTTCCCATCAGAAGCACAGACTCCACCTGTTGTCCATGCTCCAATGACCAGATGGACAAAGGATTACCCCCATCATCAGATTATAGGTGTTGCTGAAGTTGGTGTAAAGACAAGATCTGCAACAATCAATGAGGCTTTCTTGGCAAACTTCCTAAGTATGATTGAGCCGAAGAAGATTTCTGAAGCCCTAGAAGACCCAAACTAGATTGAAGCCATGCAAGAGGAGCTTCTTGAATTTGAAAGAAATAAAGTTTGGCCATGGTTCCACTTCCTGAAAATAAAGCCGCTATTGGAACCAAGTGGGTGTTCAGAAATAAGAAAGATGAGGATGGTATTATCATCAGAAACATAGCACGGTTGGTTGCCAAGGGATACTGCCAAGAAGAAGGTATTGATTATGATGAAACCTTTGCACATGTGGCTAGGCTAGAAGCAATCAGAATCTTCTTTGCATATGCTGCCCATAAAGGTTTCATATCTACCAAATGGATGTAAAATCTGTCTTTCTGAATGGCAAACTCCAAGAAGAAGTCTACGTCCAGCAACCACCAGGTTTTGAAAGTTCAGAGTTTCCAGACCACGTATACAAGCTAGATAAAGCTTTGTATGGCCTTAAACAAGCCCCCAGAGCCTGGTATGAAACTTTGTCAAATTTTCTGTTGGTCAACCATTTCGAAAAAGGTACTGTCGATACAACCTTATTCGTTAGGAGATATAAAAATGACATTCTTCTGGTACAGATATATGTTGATGACATTATCTTTGGGTCTACTAGGCAGGAATATTATGACAAGTTTGAGGATTTGATGAAAAGTGAATTTAAAATGAGCATGATGGGAGAACTTTCTTTCTTCCTTGGTTTATAAGTTAAACAATCCATCAGAGGCACCTTTATAAGTCAATCAAAATACGTCTCTGATATTTTGAAAAAGTATAAGCTCAATAACTCAAATCCTATGAAAACTCCTATTGCCACTGGAGTTAAACTTGACCATGATCCTCAAGGTCAATCTGTGGATGTCAAGAACTACAGAGGCATGATAGGATCACTTCGGTATTTAACTACAAGCAGACCTGATATAATGTTTGCAACCTGTCTTTGTGCCAGATTTCAAGCAAATCCTAAGGAATCTCATTTGTCTGCTGTCAAACGAATCTTTAAATATCTCAAAGGGACTCAATTTTTGGGTCTCTGGTATCCTCTTAATTCTGGTTTCGAGCTTGTAGCATACACAGATTCAGATTATGGAGGATGCAGGAATGATAGGAAGAGTACTTCTGCTAGCTGTCAATTGCTTGGAGATAAACTAGTCAGCTGGACATCCAAGAAACAGAACTGTGTATCAACCTCTACCGCAGAAGTAGAATATGTTGCTGCTGCTAGTTGTTGCTCTCAAGTAATTTGGATGAAAACACGGCTCAAAGACTATGGCCTGGAGTACAACAAAGTCCCAATTCTGTGTGACTCCAAGAGTGCAATAGCAATTACAGCTAATCCAGTTCAGCACTTGAAGACAAAACATATCGACATAAGGTACCATTTTATCAAGGATCATGTTGAAAAAGGGACGATTGAAATGTACTTTGTTTCAATCGACTTCCAACTTCCTGATTTGTTTACAAAAGCCCTTGATGAAAGGGGATTTAACTTCTTAATCAGCAAGACGGGTATGCTGAACATATCCTCCTAACTCTCACAATCACTCACATTTAAATAGCTTCATATTATACTTCCGCTATCTGTTTTTATGCTGTTTATATGAGACAACTTGAATCTTGGAACCTACAATTGGTATCAGAGCAGATTGATTTGCTTAAATCAAATCGATCCAATCTAACCAGGTTGATTCACTATTGTTTATTGTGTTTGTTTTTCAAAAGCTTCATAGTATACTCTGTTTTTCCTGTTCAAAAGTTTGAAACAAATTTTCAGAGTTCTTTTAACATCTGTTTAAGCTTTCAAGTTAGTCTTAATATCTTCTCTACTTTGCTTACTGTTCCATTGGTATACTGTTCATCTACTTTCAGTTTAAAACCCTTTTAAAATCTTTCGAAACCTTAATACTCTATTTTCTGAAAAGAAGGCTAACAACAACATCAATGCCATCTATACAGCTGGTTCTCTAACCAAACCTCCTACTCTTCTAAGAGATGAATATCCTCAATGGAAGATTAGGATGGTTAACTTCTTTGATGGGATGGATAGAGACCTTATGCGATCTGTCACTAAAGGACCATTCCAACCTATGGTTCTGGTTCCTCGTGTACCCGCAACAGAAACAACTGCTAAGGTTCCTGCTCACTTCGAAGTTAAAACCACTGGGTTTACTGAGGAAGAAAAGCTCAAAATGGAAAATGACCTCAAAGCAGTTAGGCTTCTGATTATGGCCATTCCAAATGATATTTTCCAAGAACTAGACTCATGTGTTACTACAAAAGAAATTTGGGATCAACTTCTAAATCAACTCGAAGGTGGTATAAAAACCCAAAAGAATAGAAGGACCCAATGTATTAATGAATACAATGATTTCAAAGCACTTCCTGAGGAAACCTTGCAACAAACCTACAACAGATTTAACATTCTGATTAACAAATGTAAGAAATGTGGGGTTGTTCGGTCGAAGGAAGATAACAATGTCTTATTCTTGAAAAGTTTAAATGATGAATGGTTGAATCTATCCATGTCTCTACAAGCAAACCAAGATTTGGATGCATGGTCTCTTACTGATGTGTATGGCACTCTTGCTGCACAAGAGAAGGATGTTGTCAAGCAAAAAGGCAAATCCACCATTGCAGGCCCAATAGCTTTAATCTCTGACTCAAAAACTCCCACTGAAGGAAAGTCCAACAGAGAAAGTACTAGCAGAGAAAAGAAGAAGGAGAAAGCTGTGAAAAAGAAGGGAAAGAAAAGTTTGATTGCTGAAAGTGATGAAGAGGAGAGTTCATCAGATGATCATGATATCAATGCTTTTGCCCAATATCTTGCCCTAATAACTCAAAAGTTTAACAAGAGATTTGGTAATAAAGTATTTGATAGAAGAGGAAGATATGAGAGAGAAGAGAAAGACGAGAAGAGAGGTTATGCTGCACCTCACCATCAGAATAACAACAGAGCTCCACCAGAGCAGAGACCACAACAGAAGTACAATCCTCCAGCCCCCCAAAAGCAAACTGATGCTGCCCAGCCCATCAACCAGAATGATGGAAGATGTTTTCGATGTGGCAAACTTGGCCATTTCTCTGCAAACTGCAAGGGTAGACTGGTAAAAGACCAGGACTACTACAAGAACAAGTACAAGTATACCTACAGAGAGAGAAGTTATGTAGCAGAGATAGAGAATTGGATCTCTGATTCGTCCTCTGATGACTAACCAGAGCAAACCAATTTCTGCGGGGTAGCTGTCGATGATGAAAGTTTGGAAGAGGTAGCTGACTGGATGACTGGAGAGATGCCAAAAAGATCAACAGAGGCAGATATGTCTCAAAATGCATGTGCTCTTTCTGTGATAGAGTCAAATGACAGAGCGCTGGAGACCACTAAACCCAGTGCCAAGGTATGTACCACTTCTGAATCTAAATCAGAATCTGAGCTGGAAATGCATGTGTCTTTACTTGCTGAGGAATTTCAACTGTTAAAACAAAAACTTTATGAAGAAAAAGAGTTAAGAAAACTGGCTCAGAAAGACCTTTCCTTCTACAAGAGAGAAAAATCTCTTGAAAATGGAGAAGGAAGAGATTGCCAAAGAAAAATCTGACCTGGAACTTTTGCAAAAACAGAAGGAAAACTCCTTTTCTAAAAAGTGTAAGGAATATGAGGAGGTTCTAAAGCAAAAGGCTGAAGAGGTTAAGAAATCTGAGTACAAAAGGCTTAACTCTGTCCCTCTAAAGGACTATTTTGAAAGAGAAAGAAAGGTTTTGCACCAATCTTTACAAAGGAAAGAAATCTTGATTAAAAAGTACCAGGATGCACAAGATGTGCATATTAAAATCAACTCTCAAATGGATACGCAAGGTCTAGGTTTCAGTGACCTTGCTCCCTACTCTGGAAGGAAGAAGACATCTCTGTCTTCTGCCTTCTGTGTCAGGAAAATCCAAGAAAATGTGATCTCTGGTACTGCCGTTTTCAAAAGAGCTAAAACCTCAGATGTTTCAAGAACCAAAAGACTGAATTTCAGGAATGTCAGCTATGACTCCTTAGGTCATGAAAATGTTACAAAACCATCTGTCAAGTTCATTCATGATCAGGGAAAAGCTGAGAACTCATTTCCTAATTCTGTCAAGAGACTTGATCCCAAAGAAATTTTCAACTTTAACTCCTTTAAGGGACATAAGTCTGTTACTTCTGTGGCTGAGTCCTCTGGTGCCAAAACACAGAGTGAGCTTAACCCTGAAGCCCCAGTCTTCTCCCCTACCTCTGAATCAATTAGAACATCTTTTGAAGAGGATCTTAAAAGAGTTCTTGAAGAAAATACTGCATCTGATGCTTTGAAACCTAAGTTGAGAAAGTTTAAGTCCACCAGAGCAAATATTTCTGAGTTACCCAAAGTGTCTCATACCTCTGCCAGAGCCACCAGAGACTTTCTAAACTTTGATTCTGACTTTGACTCTGAGGTGGATGAGCAGATTTACTGTGCTCAAGAGAATGTATTGCACAAACCCAAGCAGGTACTTGTTGGATATGGACATTTGAAAACTGTCACAGCTTTTAAAAACCAATCCAGAGCTCCACCAGTCCCTGATTTCAAAAACAAGGGAATCAGAATTCTTTCTTCTGATGAGATAGAAGAGAAAAGAAGAGAAAAAGCCAAAAGTATTCATGCGAACCATACTTTTGTTCCCTATGCTTATATACCAATCTGATTTACTCCAGAACAAATAGGTAAATGGAAAGTCAATGACCAACCTATCCCTAATTCTGCAGTAAATCAAAGGAAAAACACTTTTTGGTCCAAAGAATCTGTTCCAAGGAACAATGCCAATTTCAAGAAAGCAAACCAGGACAGAATGTATGTGAAAACATCTGGTCCTAAAGTTTTTCAATCTCAAATGCCATATAATCCACAGATGGTGAAAAGAAACAGCAATACGCACCAATCATCTTCATGTTCTATCAACTGCAATTGCATTCAACTTCTGTTAAAGCTGCAAAATCACTTGAATGGTCCTCACTGTATTCTGAATCAGTCATTTGAAAGAAAAAATCCTAAGACTGTTCACCAGAATATTCAGAGAAAATCCTCTAGCACACCATCACAAAATGGAAAACTAGCAGGTAAATCAGTCAACACCTCTAAGCCTAACCAGAAAGGACCCATTATGAAATGGGTACCTAAAAAGAACTAATCTGTATTGCAGAAGCCTCATGTGCAGATCTGGTACCTAGATTCAGGATGTTCCAGGCACATGACAGGCAATAAGGAGCTGCTGACTTCATTCAAAGACAAAATGGGAAGTGCAGTAACCTTTGGAGGCGATGGACAGGGATAAATTAGAGGTTATGGTGTTTTGAATAATGGTGGTGTTTCAGTTTCAAAAGTTGCTTATGTTGAAGGCTTAAATCATAATCTGCTCAGCATAAGTCACCTATGTGATCATGGATTCGATGTCAATTTTAAGAAGAAATACCGTTCTTTGTTACTTTCTGAGTCTGGTCAAGAACTTCTTAGAGCCGATAGAAAATGCAATCTTTACAAAATGAATTTTAATCCTAATCAAAGTTCTAAATCAGAAAAACTCTGTTTATTCTCTTTGAACAAGGAAGATGCCTGGCTCTGGCATAAAAGATTTGCTCACCTAAAATTTTCAAATCTTGACAAGCTCGTGAAACTGAACTTAGTGAAAGGTCTGCCTTCACTTAAATTTGACAAAGACCATCTCTGTTCTGCTTGTGAATTGGGTAAGCTAAAAAGAGCTTCCCACAGAACAAAAAGTGATCACAATTGCCCTAGAACGTTGCATATGCTTCATGTGGATCTTTGTGGTCCAATTTCTGTGCAAAGTCTGTCTGGTAAAAAGTATATTCTCGTTCTTATAGATGAATACTCTAGATATACTTGGGTTGAGTTTATCAGAGTAAAGTCTAATGTCCCAGAAATTTTGATAAACTTGTTGAAAAGGATACAGGTTCTGTTAGGTCTTAAAATTCAAAAGTTGAGAAGTGATAATGGGACAGAGTTCAAGAATGCCAGAATTGATGCCTACCTATTAGAGGAAGGAATCTCCCAGAACTTCTCAGCTGCCAGAACTCCCCAACAGAATGGTGTTGTGGAGAGAAAGAACAGAACTCTGGTAGAAGCCGCCAGAACTATGTTGGCAGGATCTATTCTTCATATCAACTTCTGGGTAGAAGCAGTCTCAACAGCATGTTTTACCCAGAACAGAGTTGTCATAGTAAAAAGATTCAAAAAGACTGCTTATGAACTCATCAACAACCGAAGGCCGAATGTGAAATTCTTTCATGTTTTCGGCTACAAATGCTTCATCTTGAATAAAAGAGATCAGCTAGGTAAATTAGACAAGAAGGCTGACGAAGGAATCTTTATTGGTTACTCCTTAACCTCTAAAGCCTACAGAGTCTACAACACAAGAACCAGAGTCATTCAAGAAAGTATAAATGTGTCCTTTGATGAAAATTTATCAAGTTCCTCTGATTGCAAAACACCAGAGGGGATACAGACTGAAGAAAAGGCTAGCTCTTCAAAGTCAAGGGAAGAAGATATCAATCTGATATTCAACGATTTCTTCAATGATGATGATTCCTCTGATGACTTCACTAGAGGAAATCAAGCTCAGAACTCTGCTGAACAGAACTTAACAGGTACATCTCTAACAGGTCCCTCCAATTCTTCACCATCCACTTCTCTGTCTACAGGTCAAATTTAGAGAAATGAGGGACAACAATCAGATGTAAGAGAACCTGAGCAAGATCCATCATCACCCCCTCTGACCCATATTGGAAGAAATTCCTTGTATGAAAGCTCACCTTCTCAGATCCCTGTTGGTACATCACAGAGCAATGAGGCAACTCTCCATAGCAGTGTGCCACAGAGCCCCGGTGCCAATCCTCAGAGCTCTGATGCTGACATACGTCTTTTCCCATCAGAAGCACAGACTCCACCTGTTGTCCATGCTCCAATGACCAGATGGACAAAGGATTACCCCCATCATTAGATTATAGGTGTTGCTGAAGATGGTGTAAAGACAAGATCTGCAACAATCAATGAGGCTTTCTTTGCAAACTTCCTAAGTATGATTGAGCCGAAGAAGATTTCTGAAGCCCTAGAAGACCCAAACTAGATTGAAGCCATGCAAGAGGAGCTTCTTGAATTTGAAAGAAATAAAGTTTGGCCTTGGTTCCACTTCCTGAAAATAAAGCCGCTATTGGAACCAAGTGGGTGTTCAGAAATAAGAAAGATGAGGATGGTATTATCATCAGAAACATAGCACGGTTGGTTGCCAAGGGATACTGCCAAGAAGAAGGTATTGATTATGATGAAACCTTTGCACATGTGGCTAGGCTAGAAGCAATCAGAATCTTCTTTGCATATGCTGCCCATAAAGGTTTCAAATCTACCAAATGGATGTAAAATCTGTCTTTCTGAATGGCAAACTCCAAGAAGAAGTATACGTCCAGCAACCACCAGGTTTTGAAAGTTCAGAGTTTCCAGACCACGTATACAAGCTAGATAAAGCTTTGTATGGCCTTAAACAAGCCCCCAGAGCCTGGTATGAAACTTTGTCAAATTTTCTGTTGGTCAACCATTTCAAAAAAGGTACTGTCGATACAACCTTATTCGTTAGGAGATATAAAAATGACATTCTTCTGGTACAAATATATGTTGATGACATTATCTTTGGGTCTACTAGGCAGGAATATTGTGACAAGTTTGAGGATTTGATGAAAAGTGAATTTAAAATGAGCATGATGGGAGAACTTTCTTTCTTCCTTGGTTTATAAGTTAAACAATCCATCAGAGGCACCTTTATAAGTCAATCAAAATACGTCTCTGATATTTTGAAAAAGTATAAGCTCAATAACTCAAATCCTATGAAAACTCCTATTGCCACTGGAGTTAAACTTGACCATGATCCTCAAGGTCAATCTGTGGATGTCAAGAACTACAGAGGCATGATAGGGCCACTTCTGTATTTAACTACAAGCAGACCTGATATAATGTTTGCAACCTGTCTTTGTGCCAGATTTCAAGCAAATCCTAAGGAATCTCATTTGTCTGTTGTCAAACGAATCTTTAAATATCTCAAAGGGACTCAATTTTTGGGTCTCTGGTATCCTCTTAATTCTGGTTTCGAGCTTGTAGCATACACAGATTCAGATTATGGAGGATGCAGGAATGATAGGAAGAGTACTTCTGGTATCTGTCAATTGCTTGGAGATAAACTAGTCAGCTGGACATCCAAGAAACAGAACTGTGTATCAACCTCTACCGCAGAAGTAGAATATGTTGCTGCTGCTAGTTGTTGCTCTCAAGTAATCTGGATGAAAACACGGCTCAAAGACTATGGCCTGGAGTACAACAAAGTCCCAATTCTGTGTGACTCCAAGAGTGCAATAGCAATTACAGCTAATCCAGTTCAGCACTTGAAGACAAAACATATCGACATAAGGTAACATTTTATCAAGGATCATGTTGAAAAAGGGACGATTGAAATGTACTTTGTTTCAATCGACTTCCAACTTCCTGATTTGTTTACAAAAGCCCTTGATGAAAGGGGATTTAACTTCTTAATTAGCAAGACGGGTATGCTGAACATATCCTCCTAACTCTGTTTAAAATTCACTAGAGCCTTTAATGTTCTTCCCAGAGCTCTGCCAGCATACTTTTTCAATAATATATTCTGTACGTTTCAAATCTGTATATGCTTTGATTCTCTTTGTAAATATTCGTTAATCTTTCAAAAAGTTGCAAGAAAAGAGAAAGCTGAAAAGATAAAGCTGTCAATTAAGCTCATCATTTTAGGGGGAGCTTAAAAAGAAAATAAGCATGGTGTAAGGGGGAGCAAGTCAAAACAATTTCAAATCTAAATGACTTGGCTCGTTGAACATAAAGGAAAATCTTTTTAAGGAAGGGAAAACCTGTTATGATGAAAACGTTTTTTTGATAATGTCAAGAACCTACCAGAACCCTGACATTTCACCAGAGCTTATGATAAAGTTCACCAGAACTCTGTGAAATCTCTGAGACAGTTCTGCTCTCGTTCTTTGGCTACTCTCACATCAAATACAGGATTTGCAAATGATTTTAGGGTAAAGGTGAAACACTTTGGGTTACTTGAAAGAATGGACAAAATCACTCATCAGAGACAAAATGTGCTGAGAGTTCCACCAGAGCTCTGCCTTTTCTATGATAATGGTCATCAGAGATGCGGGTTATTTTTTAGCATCAACCACATGTCACCCACAAATCTCTAGCCATGACGGTTCTTTAGCCGAAAGGTTGTCAGACTCAAAACCCACGTGGCATCTTCTGATTGAAAGACCAACCGTTAGCTGTTTCCACGTTCCACTGTAGAAGTTGTTCCACTATCTGACACTCGAGTACCTACAATACCTACGATGGTTATCCAACCAGATATTTCGAGTATAAATACCCATTCATTTGACCCATTTCATTTCTTACGACTTCTAAGTATTCAAACCTTCAAAACCTTCCCTCCTTTGTTCAAATATCCTCTAAGTTCTTCAAACCCTAAAACCTACAACAATGGCAGAACAAGCAAACTCTGCTGAATCAAGCAGAATAGTGCCCGTTGATCATATAGTGATCGAACCTTACGAGTTTGTAGATAATAACTATAGATTCGACGCCAATCCAGCCAATGTTTTACCCATATACCATGTTTTTGTTGAGTTCTTCAGGAACTCAGAACTTTTCCAAGCCATTACAAGACACGATGATGACCTTCCACAAATCTATGTCCAACAATGGTGGACAACATGCCAGTTCATTCCAGAAAGGAAAGGGATTATTGAAAATGTTGATTCTGGAAGAAAAGAAGGAGCAGGAACAGTTCGTATTCGTGACAAGACATTCAGAAGGATATTTGGAATGCAAACCAAAGAACAGTTGGGAATCCCTGCATTTGAAAAACCCCCAAAAACCCCTATTCTTCTTGCATTTGTTCGATTCCTGGGCTACAACAAAGATCTGACCAAGATTGGAGACTTCAAAAGAGGGAATCTACCTCCAGTATGGAACTTCATGTTCTCCATCCTCAACAGAACCCTAACCTGCAAAAGTGGTAGTCAAGACCAAGCCAGCACTGAAATTTTACAAATCATGTATGGTTTGTACTTCCATAGGCATTTCGATTATGCCAAAATCCTATATGAAGAGCTTCTGACCGCAGTGAACACCAAGACATCAACTCTGGCGAGAGAAGGAATGGTGGGAGAGCACAGGAATCTGAAGCACATCAGATATCCAAGATTTATTAGCCTGGTGATAAGGGAGGCATTTCCAGTCCTACAACTTGTTCAACAGGGCAATCCAACTCCTGGAAGGGTAATGTCAAGATTCAAACCGACAACATCAGGTCCGTATCCTAACACTAGAAGAGTTCCTCAAACTATGCTCTCTCTGATTAATCCAACCCACATCTCTTTACAAAACTATAGACATGCTGCTCAACCTCAAGAACCTGAGGTGAGATCCCCAACATACATAGGTCCTGAGCCATCACTAGAGTCAGATAGTGTGGTAAGAGAAGAGGAAGAAGTTGTCAGACCAGAGGTCAGAGTACCCACAGTGGGGCCTACTGATATGCATTATTTATTTAATGCATATTGTATCTTTTTCTTATCTTTTTAATTAGATTTTGCTAATTTATCCCAACTTTGAGTCCTTTTTCTTACTTATTTTTACCCTTTGTTTAATAGAGCTAAGATTTTGATTTACCTGTCATTTATTGCTTTAGGAAGGCTTATTGTGTTTGTTTATTATAGTGCAGCCCCGCCCAATGCTACAGCATTGAAGACTGGACGTTTGGAATGAAGAATCAACTTCTAGAAGACTTTTTGTTGCTGATTTTTGGGACTATGACTTAGCCATCTTCTAGAAGAAATTAAATCAATGCCTGGTGAATTTTTGCAAACTCTAAAAGATCAACATTGGAGGCATGGGTGCTAGAGTATTTTGTACCTAGTGTTAGAATAGTAAAGTTAGTATGTTACCTTCTCCTCTATTAGTATAAATAGGAGAGTTATGTTTTCATTTTGGAGTAGACAACTTGGGAGATCAGTTCACATAGCTAAATTCCAGAATCCTTTTACTTTAATGCAATTTTAGTTATAATCTTCATCTTGTTCTTGATATTCATACAATTTATGAGTTGCTGCAGCATTGTTCAAGCATTGCTGCAATAATTCATAAACCTTTATATTCTTGCACTTTACATTCAAGTCATTTACATTTAAGTCTTTACTTTATGTCTTTCATTTCTGTAATTTATATTTCCTGTCATTTATATTTCAGTATGAGTAGCTAAATTTAAATAGCTTGGGTGTGAGATTAAAGGGTGAGGTTTTAAACACGATGAAAAGTGGGCATCGTTTCTCAATAATGATGTTCACCATTTCATGTTAAGTTTTATAAAATATCAAGTTACTTCAGGACGGTTGATCACTTTGAAAGTGTTAAAGTGCCATGGTATCAGAGATGAACCATTGATATGCACGTCAATCCGAATGACAAAGAAAGTAAGCTTGAGAGAGCTACTGACAAAGAGATTTGTCACCTCTGTTATTCTGGTTGATTTTGTCCGATAAGTTGATCATCTGTTTTGATGGTAATAATGTAGAGTGCGAGTCAGAGATGACCCACTTAGAACATGTCAACTTAACTGATATGGGAATCGGCTCGAGAGAGTGATTTTTTACAAAGAGATTTGTTTATCCATATACTTGGAAGGACTCCTTTTGCTATTGATAGTCCTGACACATGACACCAGAGATGGGTCAAGTGGCTGCTAGATCAGTAGTGAATGGTAGAAAACCCGAGAGGGCAACCTGAAAAGTAGATGGTGAACTTAAGTGTTGAAAGA
This sequence comes from Saussurea involucrata, assembly GCA_033807775.1. Lineage (NCBI taxonomy): Eukaryota > Viridiplantae > Streptophyta > Magnoliopsida > Asterales > Asteraceae > Saussurea > Saussurea involucrata. Next base: position 210,766,388 of record CM066321.1, read on the forward strand.
CACAATGTTGTAGCATTGCCACACATTGGTCTGCTGGAAGTTTTGTTTAAATCTCACCCCAACATCTTACACCCTAGCTATCCTTTATTAATTGTTATATAATCTGTGATAATTCCAAACTCCAACAAACAAATATTAATCTTCGAACTGATTCTTGGAAACCATTTCTTTTACTAGACTTTTAATACGCTTTTACTCCAATCTATGTGGGAACGATACATGGTTCTTACCATATTATTACTTGAAAGACGACATTAGATTTTAATGTATACTTGCATTAAGGTTTAATTAATTACACGTCTATCGGTGTATTCAAAGCACTGTCAAGTTTTTGGCGCCGTTGCCGGGTCATTGGCACGATAAAAGTTTTTAAAAGTATTTTAAAAGATTTAGTTTTTCTAACACCGTCCGAATCATACTTTGTGTGGTATATGCCACGAATCCAACGTGGGGAACTTTTTGAGTTAGATCCTGACATAGAAAGAACCTTTCATCATAGACGGAGGTTACAAAGAGCTTCAAGTTCTATGGATCCTCCCGACATGGATGCACCACCCGGATTTGGGCGTAGACACCTACGACCATTCGTTGTAGAACCACAACCACCCGTCATAGAAGTACGACCACCACCTCTAGTGAACCAAATGAGACCACCAGACTTAGGAAATCCTAGAGCACCACCAAATTTTGGAAACCCTCCAGTTTTTGGTAACCCACCAGTTTTGGAAATCCTCCCGATTTTAGAAACCCACCCGGTCATGTTTTTCAAGAGCAAATAATTGATAACAAAGATGATGATGAAGAATCTCATGGTAACAATGACCAAAATGAACCATTAAATATCATTGATCTTGCAAACTCAAAAAATGGGCAAATCATGGACTATGCAATTCCTAATTTTGAGCAATTAAATTCAAGAATTGTAAAGCCTCACATGGATACAACACATTTTGAACCAAAATCCATTATGTTTCACATGTTGCAAGCCAATGGTCAATTTGCCGGATTTCCATCGGAAGATCCACACTCACATTTAAAATCTTTTAAAGAGATCACCGATATTTTTCTGATTCCTGGAGTATCTTCTGATGCTCTAAGACTCACACTGTTTCCTTTTTCGTTAAGGGATCGGGCAAAGATTTGGTTTAATTCATTGACACCAGGTTCTATACCATCATGGGCTGACATGGCTGAAATTTTTTTGAGAAAATATTTTCCACCTACCCGGAATGCTAAGTCCCGAAATGAAATTTGCATGTTCAAACAAATGGACGATGAAGCAATTCCCGACGCATGGGAAAGGTTTAAGGAATTATTAAGGAAATGCCCTCACCATGGCATTCCCTACTGCATTCAACTCGAGACGTTTTACACTGGACTTGATTCCAATGCAAAACAAATGCTCGATGCGACATCAGGAGGGGCCTTCACTTCCAACACCTATAACACCGGGTATGAAATTCTTGAAAAGATTTCCACAAACAATGGGCATTGGGCTGATCCAAGGGCACCAACTACAAATAAAACTGCCGGAATGTATGATTTAGATGCTTACACCGTATTGACAACTCAGCTTGCTTCTATGACCAATATGCTTAAAAACATAACTACCGGTCAGGGAACACAGTCGACTGCCACTACACCTACTCCAACTGTTCTCTCTGTGCAATGTGTTTGTTGCAGTGGAGACCATTCTTATGAACACTGTCCTCAAAATTCTGAATCAGTTAACTATGTTCATAATAGAAATGGTCCTTACTCTAACAATTACAATGCCAGTTGGAAACAACATCTGAATTTTTCATGGAACAGTCCAAGTTTAAACCCACCGGAACATAAGCAACAAGGAAATTCCAATTTTCAAAATCAAAACCATGCCAGCAGTTCTCAAAACTACCAAAACAATCAAACTTATCAGAATCAGAATATTCAAAACAATAAACCATCTTTTCAAAACAAACCCCCTTCTCAAGCAGAACCTTCATTGGAGGCAATGTTAAAGAGTTTTATTCACCAAACCAACACTTCCATAAGAAACCTTGAAACACAGGTCAACCAAATTGCTCTTAACCAAAACACCCGACCCAATGGGACCTTGCCAAGTAACACAGAAATCCCAAGACCACCAGGAAAAGAGCATGTGAAAGCTGTGACACTTAGGAGTGGGAAAGACTTAGAGAAAACCCAAGCTGAAATAGAAAAAAATCCAAAGTCCAAGACCAATGCTACAGCATTACCCACCATCCTAGAAGAACTATCCCAATCTTTTAAGGATTTAGAGCCAACAACCCCATTCCCAAGGGAAAACACAGTAGAAAGTAAGGTCAACAAACCAACAAACCCTGTCAAAGAAAACATAACAAAAGGTATCAAGGATACAAATTTAAGGGTGGAGGAAGTTCACCCTAACATCTCAACACAAACAAAGAAAGCCGTTATTGAACCAATTCCTCCTTATGTTCCTTTTCCCCAAAGGTTAAAGAATAATAAGGAAGAATTGCAATTCAAGAAATTTTTGGATGTGTTTAAACAGTTGCATATCAACATACCCCTTGTTGAAGCAATTGAGAAGATGCCTAGTTATGCTAAATTTCTTAAAGCCATTTTGAGCAAGAAAAAGAAGTTAACTGAATATGAAACTATGGCCATGACTGAAGGTTGTAGTGCTCTCTTGACCAACAAAATTCCACCTAAGCTCAAAGACCCAGGGAGTTTTACCATTCCTTGTTCCATAGGTGGAAAAGAGGTTGGAAAGGGCTTATGTGATTTAGGAGCCAGTGTCAACCTTATGGCTTTGTCTATTTTCAATAGATTGGGTATAGGAGAAGCTAGACCAACCACTGTCACACTCATCCTAGCTGACAAAACCATTGCCTATCCTAAGGGTAAAATTGAAGATGTCTTAGTTTAGGTCGACAAATTCATCTTTCCTGCTGACTTTATCATCTTAGATTTTGAGGCTGAACGAGATATTCCTATTCTTTTAGAAAGACCCTTTTTAGCCACTGGACGAACTTTGATAGATGTCCAAAAGGGAGAGTTGACCATGAGACTTCAAGACCAAAAAGTCACATTCAATGTCTTCAATTCCATGAAATACCCTGATGATATGAAAGAATGTTCTGGCCTAAGTGTGATTGAAAACCTGTGTAATGAAGAGGGAGTTAGGGAAATTTGTAGGTTGAAAGAAGAGGATGATAAGGAATATGATGATGATGATGATGATGAGAAGAATATAGATGAGACTGTGGCTAAGTTTGAATCTTTGGAGCCTAGTGAACAAAAGACTTTCAGACCATCAATCATTTCACCACCTGACCTGGAGTTGAAACAACTCTCATCCCATTTAAAATATGCTTTTTTAAAAGATGAGCATAAACTGCCTGTCATCATTTCATCTTCTTTAGAATTGCATCAGGAAAAGAAGTTAGTGGACTTGTTGAAGTTACACTCAAAAGCCATAGGATGGACCATTGCTGACCTTAGAGGAATTAGTGCCTCCATTTGTCAACATAATATCATTTTAGAAGACAAGAACTTCACATCCATTGAACCACAAAGAAGGCTAAACCCGGTCATGAAAGAAGTAGTGAAAAAGGAAGTGCTAAAATGGTTAGATGCAGGAATCATTTTTCATATAGCCAGTAGCTCTTGGGTTAGTCCTGTCCAATGTGTCCCTAAGAAGGGAGGTTTTACTGTAGTAGCCAATGAAAAGAATGAACTCATCCCAACTAGAGTAGTTTCAGGATGGATACTCCGGTTACAATCAAATAGCCATCTCACCCGAGGATCAAGAAAAGACCACCTTCACTTGTCCCTATGGTACTTTTGCCTTTAGGAGAATGCCCTTTGGTCTCTGTAATGCTCCTGCAACTTTTCAAAGATGTATGATGTCCATATTTTCTGATATGCTTGAAGATTCCATTGAAATATTTATGGGTGATTTTTCTGTGTATGGCTCATCTTTTGATAATTGTTTGGAAAATCTGAAAAAGATTCTTGAAAGGTGTGAAAAAACTAATTTAGTCCTAAACTGGGAAAAGTGTCATTTCATGGTCAAAGAAGGAATAGTTCTTGGACAATTGATTTCAAAAAGGGGAGTTGAGGTAGACAAAGCCAAATTGGAAGTTATTGAAAAACTACCTGAACCAACCACTGTAAAAGGAATTAGAAGCTTTCTTGGTCATGCTGGATTTTATAGAAGGTTTATCAAAGACTTTTCAAAAATCTCAAAACCTTTGTGTTTGCTTTTACAAAATGACCACAAATTTGATTTTAATGATGAATGTAGAAATGCATTCATTACTTTAAAGAAAGCTTTGATAACTGCTCCAGTGGTTGTGGCCCCAGATTGGGAAAAACCTTTTGAAATCATGTGTGATGCAAGTGACTGGGATGTAGGAGCTGTCTTAGGTCAAAGAAAGGAAAAAGTGTTTCATTCAATTTATTATGCAAGTAAGATTTTGAATGAGGCACAAATCAATTACACAACAACAGAAAAAGAACTCTTTGCTGTAGTTTTTGCTTTTGAGAGGTTTAGATCATATTTAGTGGGAACAAAAGTCATTGTGCATACAGATCATGCTGCCATTAAATACTTAATCTCTAAAAAGGATGCCAAACCTAGGTTGATTAGATGGGTTCTGTTGTTGCAAGAGTTTGACCTAGAGATTGTTGATAGAAAAGGAGTAAACAACCAAGTAGCAGACCATTTGTCTAGGTTAGAGAACCTAGTGGAAAAGAAAGGGGAAGGAGATATCATTGAAACCTTCCCAGATGAGAAAATCTTGATGCTACAGCATTCATCCAGCATCCCTTTGTATGCTGACTTTGCTAATTACTTATCATGTGGCATCAAACCTCCTGATTGTACTGGCCATAAGCTTAAAAAGTTTTTCCATGATGCTAAGTTTTATCTTTGGGATGACCCTTTTCTGTTTAGACTTGGTGCAGATCAAATCTTGAGAAGGTGTGTTCCAGAAAATGATGTGGCAGAAATCTTACACCATTGCCACACCTCAGCATATGGATGTCATTTTGGGAGCTAGAGAACTGCAGCCAAGGTCTTACAATCTGGTTTCTATTGGCCAACTCTCTTCCAAGATTGCCGCAATTTTGCCAAAAGATGTAATGAATGTCAAAGGACTGGTTCCATTTCTCAAAGAAATGAAATGCCTTTAAATGGAATCTTGGAAGTAGAATAGTTTGATGTGTGGGGAATTGACTTTATGGGACCTTTTCCACCATCCAACAATTGCCAATACATTCTAGTAGCTGTTGATTATGTCTCAAAGTGGGTGGAAGCAATAGCTTGTGCTAACAATGATGCAAAAATTGTAATTAAATTTCTTCAAAAACATATTTTTACAAGGTTTGGTACCCCCAGGGCACTCATTAGTGATGAGGGTACCCATTTTGTAAATAAATTGTTGCAAGGAGTTCTTGAAAAGTACAATGTTAGGCACATAATAGCTACTGCATACTGTTTAGGCAAAAATTCACGACCAAAACAGGTAAGACGCACGTTATAACCCAAATCTTGCATTAAGATAAGGTCTCGACAAAGACCCAGAACACCATCGTCGTCTCTCATAAAAGGTAAGTCGAGAGTTCCTTACGACGCTCGACCACAGCGTCGGCTGACCATCGCGTAAGATCATTGTACCTTCGACCAAAGCTAACGTTAACCTTGACTGTTACGTTTGTTAAGTATTTAATGCAGGAGTCAAAGCCATTAACAGCAAGCGACCGTAACGGACGAGGATCATTATGGATATTCACTCCGACAACCGTTTCCAGCCGTTGTAGCCGTTGATCAAAGCATTAATGGAGCTAATTAATGACGCGAAGACTATAAATACCAAGCTAAGTCTTCACATCAAAGGACATCAGTTAACACCCAGCATACATCGGCTAACATCATCGAACAGTAGAGAAAACGCACCCGAACTCACAAAGAAGAACACTCAAATCAAGTACTGGAGACCAGAATCACTCAGCGAACTCAAGAACAATAGAAGCAAAGAGATTTCTCTCGAAGAACAGCTCTCGACGCATGTCATCAGCTTTCGACCAGCAGTTCATACTCTGTTTCGCATACGACAAACACCTGTTTTTACGTTCAAACACTTGTACTTTACATTTCGAAGCATTTCCTTCATATGTATTGTAATCGTTGTACGATCGACACCAGTATCCAAGGACATCGCCCCTGATTGGCGACCATAGTATAGCGACGACACTCACTGTCGTCTGCAGGTTTTTTCCTCGTTTGAGGTTTTTCCTGCGTCATCAAATCCCTTGTTTCTTTATTTTTATCCTCGTCGCATGTCTCGTCGAAAGATTATTTCTTTAGTTGTTTAAGTCCACATCGACCTTAAGTTGTCCCTTTGGTGCGATTTTTGGCATTAACAGTTTGGCGCCATCCGTGGGACTACATCTAGAGAAAATCCTCGACGAACGTGCATTCTACTAATAGTTTCTTGGAATTTCTTCTATTTTCTGTTGCAGGAAAATGGCAGCCCCTGGAAATCCACAGCAAGCCGTCGCTCAGATGTATCAGGAGCTCGAGGCTGCCAGGAATCAACTCAATGCAATGGCAGAGCAGAATCGCAGAGCAGCTGAAGAGATCGTGCGGCTAAGGAATCCTTTTGTATCCCAGAATGGTCCTAGACCATTCATCCAGAATCCAGGTCCGGAACCAGGCCCGTCCGCACAGAATCAGCATCCAGGTCCATTCATGCAGAATCAGCAGCCGGGTCCGTTCATTCCGAATCCCCAGTCTGGGCAGATTCCCCCTCAGTACATCCGACCACCACCCTTGAACAATGGATCCCAGCCGTTTTCCCAGCCGTTCCAAAGTGGTGCACAACCTTTCTAGCAAGGATCGCAATCTTTCCAGCAGAGATCGCAGCCATTTCAGCATGGACCAAGATCGTTTCAGAATGGACCGTAGCAATTCCACTATGGGTCGCAGCCATATTTTGTTCCGTTCAGCGGGGACATCATTGGTTCGTTGCATGATAATGGCACTAGTCCAGGGACCAATCCCTCGACAGGGGCAAATCCTGATCTTAACGATCCCGTCGCCCAGCGTTTGAAGATGTTAGAAGACCAAAATGAGCGCGTCCTGTCCTTGCTCGCCAAGTTGCCTGGGGCAGCCGTGCCTGTCGACGTCGAGCCTCGGTCGGGGTATCAGGCGTCGCCCTTCATCGACGAGATCACCGCCGTCGAGGTCCCAAAGAAGTATAACATTCCTACTTTCACTCCCAAGTATTCGGGTGTGACCGATCCAACCGAGCATTTCGCGCAGTATAAGCAGCTTGTGGACGATCTCGATTCCACACATGTACCAGGAAGTATGCATGTGCAAGAGTTTCGAGGCGATTCTCACTGGTCCAGCTCTCCAGTGGTTGATCAATCTCAAACCCAAATCTATCGGGTCGTTCGCCGAATTGGTCAACCAATTCTCCCGGCAATTCGCCAGCAACCGTAAGATGGAAAAGCAGACTAGTGATCTGTACTATGTCGTGCAGAAGACCACTGAGTCTATTCGAAGTTATTTCAATAGATTCAATGCCTAAATGATCAGTATCCGCAATTGTGACATCAAAACTGCGATCGAAGCTTATAAGCGTGGTCTAGACTATAGTTCAGGTCTATATATCGATCTGACCAAGTATCCCCCAGAGACTTTCGAAGACGTCCGAGCTCGAACCTTAGCATATATGAGGGTCGAAGATGATGCCGCCTTTCGTCGCAAGCACACTGACGACAAGAAGTCGTTTGGCGTCAGAAAGCCAGAGTTCAAGACAAAGACTGTTTCCAGAATAGAGCCAGCGCGTCAGATTTCAAACGTTCGTTTCAAGACGAAAGCAGAAGCCAGGACCGCGACTAAGTTCACTCAGTACCCCAAGATATCCTCTTACGGATTCAAAGGGTCTGCAAAGGACTTAGTCGGAGCTCTAAAGACCACTCAAGCTACCATTCGATGGCCAAAGAAGTCCGACCTGGACGATGCTAAGAAAGACAAATCAAGGTGGTGCGACTTCCATGCCGATCATGGTCATGCGACAGACGATTGTATCGCATTGAAGAAGGAACTAGCATATCATTTTCCAAAAGGAAATCTCAAAGATATCATCGACGATGTCGCTAGTTCAGCTAACGGACATCGAACGACGACCCCCGAGCATGTGAAGGTCGTCAATTGCATTACCGGTGGTTCAGATGTGTGTGGTCTGACGTATTCAGCGGCCAAGCGTCATGCCAGTCAAGCGCCCGATGATCGGCCTATTCCTCGCTCGTCTAGACCCAAAGGAGATTTGGAGCTAGAAGCCAGGAAGACTGTGTTCGACCACGTCGACCTTGGCGACTCGTATCAGAAGCATCATGACGGGTTGATCATTCAGCTCACAGTCGGTAACTGTCTAACGCGTCGAGTCTTGATCGACGGGGGCAGCTCAGCAAATGTCATTTTTCTCAACACTATCAAAGCCATGGGAATCGATCGCTCGGAAATCACCCGACGTTCGACGACTTTGGTCGGTTTCAATGGAGAAGCGACGAGCACCTTCGGAGAGATAATCTTGCCCGTCTACGCCGGAGAAGTCAACAAGCAGACCAAGTTCAGTGTCATCGATTGTGCGTCGGCCTATAACATCATCTTAGGACGACCATGGATCCATGATATGAAAGTCGTTCCCTCGACGTATCATCAAATGTTGAAATTCCCTATGCCATGGGGAATCCAAAAGATTAAGAGTGAGCCAAAAGTCGCTCGTGAGTGCTACAAGTCTACCTTGAAGCCGCGAAAATAAACCAAAGTCACAAGATCAGGCTCTTGACAGGTTCGTTCCTCTACCCCTAAATTAATATCTTTTTCACAGAGATAAGTCTACTAGGGTGCTCGGTCACACGACAACATAGTCGACCGCAGGACAATATTTCACAGGATCGCCGTGTCATTCTGTCATTTAAAACCTATCTTTTCCTGCCAAAAAGAATAAGGTAATAAATGACAGGGGGCAAATAGGGAGAGTCTGAAATGGTACGTTCTCTAACTCTTTTTCATACGATTTTTTCTCACAAAACGTTTACTGACTTAAGCATCGGAGGGTCGTTGGCTAGCCAACGACCTACCCCCAACATCGTTTTATCGCAGAATCGCACGACAGATTATCGCAGAATCGCACGACAATAATCATTAAGTCTACTAGATGACTTTAAATTCGCAGAATCGCACGACATAAACAATCAGGATTTTCTTCCCTGACCATCCCTCCTCAGGGGCGTACGACGCAAATTCCTCGTACGATCTCGTCGTACAATCGCAAAGCCTAAATAACTTACATCTAAGTTTCTTTGTTTTTATACCCTGAATGGATGCTTTAATCGCGTGTTTTTATTTGTTTTACGTTCTTATTATCGTATTACAATGAGTGCCTTAGTCGCGTGATTTCATATGTATCTTATGTTCGAATTTATAATCTAATGTGATTCGAATAAAGCATAAGCAAAAGATATATTCATTAAGTAAACCATTATATACATACTCGATCCCTGATTGATCGAATGGCAAAACAAACAAGGAAAGGAAAATTCTAGACGGCAGGGGGAACATCGGTCGTATCCCTGCTCGAAGTCCCGATCCGAGGACCTTCATCTGCCACTCCTCCCGCACGAATCTCCTGCAGTTCATACTGAGCATCGAAAAGCTGGATGGCTAGCTCGTCAGCACGCGCCAAGGCAAACCTCTCCCTATCTAAAGCGGCCTTCTCTCTCTCCAACGCCGCAACTTCTCTTTCAAGGGCAAACACCATCAACCCTTCAACTTTCGACATACCAGCGTGTAATGCCAAAGACGACTGGAACGTCTAAAAAATAACACAAGAAACTATTAGACGACTAAATGAACGAGACAAGTCATGAAAGATTGACACTCACCGTGAACGCCAGACTGGCAACTTGAGATCCAATCTCTCCGGCCGGAACTTCACGAAAACGCTCCTCGAAAGACGGGAGCAAATACTTCCCCAGATGAGGGAACGACGCCGTCCCGTCTAGGACACCATCCGCCATAAAGTTAGACGGCAATGTAAAATTGACCGTCATGACTTCGGCCGATGATCCCTCACCCCTGTCGGCAGACATTGGGATCGACACTTGAGACACCGGTTTCATCACCGTCGCCAGAGGCGCAGAACTTGCTGGTGTCGCGTCCATCACGCCAGGACGGCTAGATGACGCCCTCGCCTTCTTAGGCAGAACAACTCCCGGTGAGTTATCAACCCTCGACGACGGTTCCCTCAGGACTGTCCTCTTGGTTCTCTTCTGGCTCGACCCAGCAGTCGAAACATTTTCACCCCGAAAGGCACGCATAACCTGCTTTCCTCTCGCCCTAGAGACCGATTTCCTCTCAGTCGGCACTGATCACGAAATACATGAAGCGTCAGACAGATAGAGTAAACGAAATAAAATAAAAACTATGGTACACTTACCAGTCGCCACTTCCTGCACGTCCTCATCCTCGTCCTCGACCGCCGATTGCCACGAAACGAAAGATCGGTCATCAACGCTAAGACTCAAGAACTTGTTGATCTTAGCCTGGGAATCCACAGTCGGTTTCACTTCGACAAGCTGAATCTCTGAAGGCGACAAGAGGAAAATGATAAGTAGAAGTCATAAAAATAAATAAAATTCAGAAACAAACGAAGCATACCTGTCTTATTCCAGTCTGACCGCATCTAATTGCTACTGGAATCCAATGACTCGGTAAGAACAAATACATACCTCGAATTCCACCCACGATCATTGACGCCAGTTCCCAAAACCAAGGCACGATCACCCCTGAACATAGAATAAGGACTATAACGCCAGTTCTTATCCTTTTTTAACTTGGTACGCCGCCAAGAAATCATTCATGATCATAAGAGACTCCCATTTCGCGAACGCTCGCTCAATAACCAGCAAAACTCGCCAAAGTTGGGGCATCAATTGTCCCGGCGACACATCGAAATCCTGCATGAATGACTTGGCTAAACCAGAAAACGGCCATTGAAACCCTATCTTAAAAGGATACTCGTACAAAACGAGATATCCCTCAGGGCAATCCTTAGAACGAACAATCCCCGGATACCGCAACACTACATTTGCAGGAATTTTTGCTAAACTCCTAAAAGCATCTAAGTCTATGTGATTCATGATAAGACAAGCAGGCTCCGTCGACATTGTGAATCAGAGGACAAAACAAGGTCTTATATAAACGCTCTCAACTGCGGGTTGAAGATTTGCAACGATTCGAGTAAGTTCGGACGAAGAATGGAAAGGAATCAAGGCAAAATCTCTTCCCAAATAAACACTTCGAAGTATAGCAAGAAAAGATCCGTCGTGATCTTTATTTATACAAACAAACGCATCAAATCGAATCCCTAGATGATCGCCACACATCCCTGTCCTCTCGCATGCCCTCCCGGATCTTCGACACCTGTCCTCGATAGCTAGTAAGCATTGTCGTACGTCAGCGTGACGTCACGACCTCGTTCCTCTTTCGACTTCTCGTTTAATTGGAAATGGACCAGCCTAGTTCCTATCCGATAAAAGGTAATTTTCCTTATTTCCCTACGCTTCTGGTTGACAAACTTTAAACTCGAATTTACCATCCTTCTTTCAAATTTTGGGGGCAAACTGTTTGGGCAAAAAATCACGACCAAAACAGGTAAGACGTACGTTATAACCCAAATCTTGCATTAAGATAAGGTCTCGACAAAGACCTAGAACACCATCATCGTCTCTCATAAAAGGTAAGTCGAGAGTTCCTTACGACGCTCGACCACAGCGTCGCCCGACCATCGCGTAAGATCATTGTACCTTCGACCAAAGCTAACGTTAACCTTGACTGTTATGTTTGTTAAGTATTTAATGCAGGAGTCAAAGCCATTAACAGCAAGCGGCCGTAACGGACGAGGATCATTATGGATATTCACTCCGACAACCGTTTCCAGCCGTTGTAGCCGTTGATCAAAGCATTAATGGAGCTAATTAATGACGCGAAGACTATAAATACCAAGCTAAGTCTTCACATCAAAGGACATCAGTTAACATCCAGCATACATCGGCTAACATCATCGAACAGCAGATAAAACGCACCCGAACTCACAAAGAAGAACACTCAAATCAAGTACTGGAGACCAGAATCACTCAGCGAACTCAAGAACAATAGAAGCAAAGAGATTTCTCTCGAAGAACATCTCTCGACGCACGTCATCGCTTTCGACCAGCAGTTCATACTCTGGTTTGCACACGACAAACACCTGTTTTTACGTTCAAACACTTGTACTTTACATTTCGAAGCATTTCCTTCATCTGTATTGTAATCGTTGTACGATCGACACCAGTATCCAAGGACATCGCCCCTGATTGGCGACCATAGTATAGCGACGACACCCACTGTCGTCCGCAGGTTTTTTCCTCGTTTGATGTTTTTCCTGCGTCATCAAATCCCTTGTTTCTTTATTTTTATCCTCGTCGCACGTCTCGTCGAAAGATTCTTTCTTTAGTTGTTTAAGTCCACATCGACCTTAAGTTGTCCCTTTGGTGCGATTTTTGGCATTAACACATACCATCCACAGACTAATGGACTGGCTGAGCTCTCTATCAGGGAAATCAAAAGCATTTTAGAAAAAGTGGTAAAACCAACCAGGAAAGATTGGGCTTTTAAACTAGATGAGGCTTTATGGGAATACAGAACTGCTTTCAAAACACCAATTGGTATGTCCCCATATAAGCTAGTCTTTGGAAAAGCATGTCACTTGCCTTTGGAACTTGAGTATAAAGCATATTGGGCTATCAAAGAGCTAAATATGTCTTTAGATGAGGCTGGAAACAAAAGAAAATTGCAACTCTGTGAAATGGAAGAGCATAGGAACATGTCCTATGAGAATGCCAAACTCTATAAAGAGAAGACCAAAAAATGGCATGACAAAAGAATCCAACCCAGAGAATTCAAAGAAGGACAACAGGTCCTTTTGTTCAATTCAAGACTGAAACTGTTTCCGGGAAAACTCAAGAGTAGATGGTCTGGTCCTTTTACCATACACAAAGTCTATCCCTTTGGGGCTATTGACTTGATAAACCCTGAGGATAACAGCATTTTCAAAAGTGAATGGCCAGAGAGTGAAAGAATTTCATAATGCTGTAGCATTCCCAGAGCATTGCTCTGTGAAATTGGCTACACCTTGACAAAACTTCATAAAAACCCATGGACTCTTTCTAGTCCATACATGTTTGTAAATATTTTTTAATTCTAATTCTCTAGCTTAAATTTACTGCTTTGTAGGAAATTCTCTCTTTAGGCACAAAAGACAAGTATTGGATGCTGTAGCATCATTTCAGCATCCAGCCGTTGGCTTTGTGAAAGGAAAAAAGTTTTGAAAAAATCTGAAAGTGAGCCCCATTGCTTTTGCTGGAAAGATGTCTAAATATGGAGAGTGTTAAGTTCAGAAGCATGCTAAACAAAGACCCATCTCTTATTGACAACTTGCTAGCTTTTCTAAAAGATAGTACCATGAATAGTAAGAGTTGGTGAAACCTTTTTTCAACAAAAGACACCCTGTTGGTACCTTTGCCCACCAAATACTCCAGCCCTATTTGAGACAACCCCACTTTTCAGCAAGTAAGGGAAAAAGGACAACAGGTATGGCATTTAAATATACTTTTCACCCATGCTTGTACTATGGGCAAACTAAAAGTATGATTTTCTTTCCATATCCAACTAAAGTGGTCCATTTTTTAGGATAAAACCAAAAGTCCAATTTACCTCTTCCAAGCCCCATAAAATCAACCTTTTAACTTCTATTTCTCCTAAAAACCATCTTTGTCTCTTTCTCTCTCCTAAAAACGATTTCTTCCTCCTCTTTCTTCTTCCCTCTGTTTTTCAAACCATCTTGCCATTATTCATCAAGAAAATCGATCACCATGGCGAGGGTGAAAATACATGCGGTTCGAGATGATGTGGTGAAAAAGAAAAAGTTGGAAGAGATGAAGAAAGATCTGAAAGCCAAGTTCAAAACAGGGAGAACAGGTCAAGAAGGTGTTGATCAGGTTGAGCAAGGTGAAAGCTGAGAACAGGAGGCTGACCACAGAAAATGAGAAGCTGAAAGCTGAAAGGGACAGCCTGTTGAAGGAAAAGAAGCAGCAGATGGATGCTACAGCATTGGCAGGAGCATCCAAGGATTCACAGCCTACTCCTAAGGTGTAGGGCAGGTTCAAATCATCTTCCTTAGCCTCCATTTTTAGTTTTATTTTTATTTTGAGTCTGGGATAATGTTATCATATTTTTTTAGGTTTATTTTCTCTTGCAAGGTAACACATTGGTTATATTATGTTTTATGATTTCATAGCCCTAATAATTCTTTGTAGTCAAAAGTTTACCTAAGTTGTGTGTTCATGTTAGAACTAGCCACTCTCTTCTTGGGACCGAATTTGACTCACACATCCCAAACACATTTAGAGGATGATTTAGGCCTTCTTCTCACATGTAAAAAGCCACTTGTAGCCTTTAAACACCAATACACTTCACTGTTACAATGAGGACATTGTAAAACACAAATTTGAGGGTGGGAAGGTTACACCTTAAAAAGCATGAAATATCACTCAAAAGAGCAAAGCTCTAATCTGATATGCATGAGGCAAAGATACCAAAAATGCCCCATAGGGGCAAGGTACAAAAATTCAACAAGAAAAGAGCACAAAGTGCCAAATGTTTAAAATTTTTGTTGAGAGAAAAGGCTTGGTGAGAAAAGATATGCCAAAGAGAAACCCTAAAAAGCCCTATTGACTTTAAAAGTAGGATGTGTTTGAGTCTAACGAAGGGAAGATTGGTGCTAGCCTATGACACAAACACACACACTTTGGGGTTAAAATGAAGGATAAAGGATTTATGAAAGGCTATCTAGTTCATGGGATATAATGTACATGATGTGGGCACTTAATGCCATATTCTAGCAAGAAATTTCAAAATTGAGTCATTTTCTTTTTAGGTCTTTTAGTTGTTTGGGGACAAACAACACTTTAAATTTGAGGGTGTGATATGCATTATTTATTTAATTCATATTGTATCTTTTTCTTATCTTTTTAATTAGATTTTGCTAATTTATCCCAACTTTGAGTCCTTTTTCTTACTTATTTTTACCCTTTGTTTAATGGAGCTAAGATTTTGATTTACCTGTCATTTATTGCTTTAGGAAGGCTTATTGTGTTTGTTTATTATAGTGCAGCCCTGCCCAATGCTACAGCATTGAAGACTGGACGTTTGGAATGAAGAATCAACTTCTAGAAGACTTTTTGTTGCTGATTTTTAGGACTATGACTCATCCATCTTCTAGAAAAAAT